>OZ026846.1:27055682-28425682 GCA_964023205.1 Lutraria lutraria | reverse complement strand
AGGAGACCTACTGGAATTCTATTCATCTTATTCTGAAGTCGTGCGCCGATATAATCGATTTGTAAGTCAAACAACATCCGACCATCACTACTAATTATCTGTTGAATAACTTCCAACAAATCTTGTTGTTGTTGTTGTGTAGATATTTTCCCAGCTAGGAGATTGTTCTGAGGAATGATATAATGAGGACAGTTTTTATAATAAATAAAGTAATAGAGTATACGTAATGTTTGATTCAGACAAAGTAACAGATTGTGTTCCTGCCATAAATTAGGACGAGTATTTTCTATACAGTGAAACAAAGCAGTTTTACACATGTAGCTCGATATCACGTCTTTGAATATAGCATATGACCGCAACAACATTTTTATAAGTACGTAACTTCTCATCTGTGTTAAATTTAAACTAAACATGAGATATCTCTCAGCCATAGATGTAGAAATTCTCCATTCAACATCATCAAGCCCCCTTCCACTTTTACTACCTACTTGTACTAGAAAACATCCTGACATCTCCGACTTAGACTTCAATTGAGCAGAAGGCCATCCACTTAAACTTCTTCTATTCAACCAATGTCTGCCTTCTTCTGGCCAACCGTTACATCGAAAGGCTGAAATCATATCACGATCACGTTCAGCTTCATGTTCACGCATTGCTGCCGGGCCATGTATTTGGAAACCTGCGTGTCTCATTCCATCACGATTTTCATGTTTCAGAATTATCCTCCCCTTTGCATCCATAGAAAAATTAGTATTTGTAGGATGAGAGCTTACTGCAAGAGGTGCATCTTCTCTCAGTAGTTGTAGTAGACAGTATCCTGGTGCTGTAGTTTCATCTTGTACCATTAGAAGATTTATCATACCGGGTTTCCAATCAGCCCAGTCATTAATCACATGGCACATATCTTTACAAAGCAGCATATCAATATCAGAATTAAGACCAATTGTTGTACTTCCCTCTGACAGACTTCCAAAATAATTGATTGTGTATTCCGGAGCACTTCCCAATATTTCAATGTTTGATAAGGATTCTACAAACAGGAAACATTCTCTTCTCTTCAAGACCATCTCATCGTTTACTCCTATATCACTGAGTACTTCTGATAATCTCAAAGATATACTTTCCTGGTTGTATGGAGCACTCGCCATTCTAAAACCAATTGAAGAATTTAAGAAATATAGTTATATATATAATAATATAATTCCCTGCTTGATTCACCTAGATGGAGTCGACGCCATTTATTTGAAGAAAAGTATTGTAAAGGTTACAAATAGGAACAAGTATAATTTCAACTTACTCATGTTACTATTTATACGTTATCTACGGAAAATACAACTCACAATGACCGATTAGCTCTTGTGTACATCTGATGATAAACTTCATATTTATGTATGTATATTTAGTTCAATATTTAATTAATTCAAGACCATCACGTCATATCAAAAATGAATATTAAATGAATAAGAATATGTTTTTTTGTGTTCTATTTATAAATGACTGTAACATTACAAATTGAATTACAAATAAAGTGTACAAAGTTTACAGCGAGTTGATTAAAAAAGTAAACAAACCTTTCCTTTCAATTTATTCCGACTTTAATAAAGAAATAAAAACATGACAAATAATTGCACGAATCATCCCTCTTTCCTGAAATGGCGAACGTATGACATCAGCTTGGGAATTTTTCAACTTCTTCTTTCGGTTTTAAAAATCATTCAGAAGGGAAGTAACTCTTCGAAATGTTTGAATAGTCGAACGTAGGTACACTGGTTTGCACATCGTTTATTAGTAATGACTTTTATATTGAATCATTAGCAATTAATGGTTAAAAAGTATGTTAAGTTATAGTTTTGTGACTGTTTTCTATACCAGCGTATATATAATGTGCCTGTCTGTATAATACATCAATGTATGACATAAACATGAATCTGTGATACACACGTCTAAGTGCTATACTAGCGTATAAACACTAGGCCAAACTTATAACTGTGCAGTTGTATAAATTCCAATATCTTCGGAATAAGATCCTTGAAATTTTCAGGAATGATAGAAAAAGATGTATAAACAATATGAAATTTAATTCATTGATCTCGTATTTCATTATCACGAATAACATAAAAAATAAAAATGAAAAACAGAAATCACTGTTTTTCTTCATTTTATCAGATTGAATACATGTACTTGTTAGTGCACTACACAGTAAGTATCGGGTATGACCCCCGACTAGCCCTTATTACAGCTAGACATCTTGCCCTCATTGACACGACATAAGTGTTGAAGAAATGTTATCGAATGTTGTTCATATGACCTCCATTCTTCTAGCAACCTAAAGTGTTAAATATCGATTAATTATTGATAAACTTATTGACGAATTTATTTCACTGCGGTAGGCTACAAATAAGGTAAAAACAGGTTTAACAAGAGTGACATTGTCAGAGGTAGGGCAAGAAAAAACCTCAAGATATTGAAACAATATTGATTTGTATAAATATTAATTAATCTATTCTTAACGGAATAAAGTCCATTTCAGTATAATACGGACAAACCTATTGTCGGAAATCTGCTTGAAACACTATTTGCCCAAAAATCTTTTTTACTATTTTACATAATAAAACAATTATTTATACAGATAATGTGTAACAATCTATACCTTTAGATTAACCGTTTGCATGAAATAATGAAACATGTAGACCTACCTCTTGTTTTGACGCACCCGCCTGAATAAGTCCGACGGCTATACCTCTGTCGGAAATTGCTAATCTACCCAATTTATGTTTTTCAGGTCAAAACATGACTGAACTACACATTTATTATTTTTATTTTTTTCAGTTTGCCCCCCCCCAGCACACTTTCCACGTGCATTTTTATTGTTTTACATCGGCCGCAGTAGCGCACGGAATTATCGCGCTTTTAATAAAATCGATATTGGATTTTATAGATATCATGTATAAGCATATATTTATAAGTTTTGGTGTACATTCATTCACAAGTAAAGAAATAATTTCATTTTATTTTCAACTGCACAGTTATAAGTTTGGCCTAGTGTATGATGCATCTGTCTGTGTAATACATCAATGCATGAGATAAACATGTATGTGTAATACACCAGTCTGAGTGCTATACCAGCGTACACATGAAGTGCCTGTCTGTGTAATACATCAGTGTATATGATAAACATGTATGTGTGATACTGAGTGTTATACCAGCGTATATATAATGTGTCTGTCTGTGTAATACATCAGTGTGTGTATGAGATAAATATGTATATGTGTAATACACCAGCCTGAGTGCTATACCAGCGTATATATGATGTGTCTGTCCGTGTAATACATCAGTGTATATGATAAACATGTATGTATGATACACCAGCCTGAGTGCTATACCAGCGTATATATGATGTGTCTGTCCGTGTAATATATCATTGTACGAGATAAACATGTATGTGTAATACACCAGTCTGAGTGCTATACCAGCGTATATATGATGTGCCTGTCTGTATAAAATATCAATGCATGAGATAGACAAGTATGTGTAATACACAAGCCTGAGTGCTATACCAGCGTATACATGATGTGTCTGTCTGTGTAATGCATCAGTTTATATGGTAAACAAGTATGTATAATACACCAGCCTGAGTGCTATACTAGCATACATGATGCATATGTCCGTGTAATACATGGGTGTATGTGATAAACAAGTACATGTATATATAAAATGCATCAGTCTGAGTGTTATACCAGCGTATATGGTATATGATGTGTCTGTCTGTGTTATACATGAGTGCATGTGAAGAACGTGTACGTGTGAAACACCAGCCCGAGGACTATGTATTATGTGTCTGTCTGTGCAATACAATAGCTTTAGCGATACACAAGCATGCATGATACACTAGTTTGAGTGCTTTACAGGCGTACATGTATATTATGATTGTGCTTTTCTTTACATAAACATGTACATTACTTTAAGCTGTATGTGTGATACACTAGTCTTAGTGAACGTCACTCGTGAATTAAACATGTCGTGAGAGTTATGTCCGGCACATGCAAATATATAAATTCCTTTTACAGAACACTTGATGGCCCAGTGTATTTAAAACATCAGTTTGTACAATACATTTGCAAGTTTCACTTACCAATCTGCGTGATACGTCGGAGTGTGTGATACATTAGTTTGTGGAATGTACTTGCCTGTACATGTACAACAGGCTCTGCCATGTACAATGTACAATTATATAAAATGCTTCAATCTGTGTAATTTACCAGCCTGTGTAATGTCGGGGTATCAGAACTAAAATGTGTCTGTACATGGAATCTCAAAAGATTGAAAATATCAATATAAATAAAACTAATAACTACAGCATGCAGGAAAATGTATGTACAAAAATATTCTTGATGCTTAGCAAACTTAGGTTTCTGTCTATTGCTACTACATGTCATAACATTGAACAGTCCTGTAGATTACTTCATCACCTGAGAACCTTCTTTAAGTATTACAAACAGACACATTGCAAGAATGCCTGCGTTTGTAAAAATGTACTCGTTTGTGCATAAACAGGCTGATACAGACTATAGTAATGCAGTAAAAACTTGAAAAAGAAAACCGATAACGTTTGTTATATGCTCATTTATACCCTGGCATGGATATTATCGGACATACCTCGGTAAACAATAAAGATATTCATAATGATTTTTTCACTGCACGGTGAAGTGTTATACCAGACTTTGGTACAAACTAGTTCCCGTTCCATGTTGTAGTGCACCAAAGTACAGGTCGACAGAGTAAACGGGAACCATTTTAATTTTGGTGGATAAGTGTTCAGTGAACATATAGGAATCTGATCAGGGAATTCGGTGCGTGTTGAAGCAATATATCATCTTTCACTGAATTGTAAGACATGTTATTTGTGTTTTATGCAACAATTAGCTTGTCAGGACAAACTAAATACGACGACAACTATACTATGTCAATATAGCAGCTGTAACACGTGTTTAAACCTATTTTCTTTTACTACGGTCCTAAGTGTACCGTTTTATGATACAGTTATGATGTCTTACATAAAGTCTGTAATTCAAATGCTTAAAAAATGAAACACAATCTAAGTTAACTTGACAACAAAAGTATGTACTTTTCTCAGCAATTTACCATTTCTTTGATATTGAAAACAACATTTACAATATTAACATCTATAAGATAATATGTCGACACACGATGTCATATCTTGGGAATTAATTTAAGTCTAGTGTTTGATTTGGTGTGATTTTAATTAATGTTTCTGCCTTTGCTTTCCTTCTGAGTTAATTTGGCTGATATAGAGAATACATGGTTGGTGCCGGAGATGGATAAGGTTTATCCGGTGAGTGAGATAGCGTATCTTGGCGAGCTTTCGCGAGCCAAGATTCGCTTTCGCAGCGAACCGGATAAACCTTCGCCATCTCCAACACCAACCATGTATTCGATTTATTCTGCTATTCTCATTAAGTTTAGTTCATCACTACATTTTTTACTGAAATCCGTTCTTTTTCGCTAAATTTATATCTAACGTAACGTGCACTAATGTATTTTCGTTTGTGATGTCACTTATTATGACGTCATACGGAGCTTTACACCCTTTAAAATGGAAACAACGCATTTAAAGGTTTAATATTTAATACTCAAAATAGCATTAATGCAGTTCACATATGACAACAAGTATAAAAATCTTTATTTTAGCTTTAACAGAGCGTGGGAATCTTAAAATGATTTGTATTTTGATCACGTGACGCACTGACGGGAGATAGATAAGTTTATTCTGCAGGGCTATCTCCTGCACATAATGAGCGTGATAGCAGGATAAAATACCTTAAAGTGTATAAAGCTATATCTGACAGTCATTTAATGTCAAAATGATTATTTGCATCGTTTTTAGTATCATACTAAACGACCTTTATTGCAAATTTAAACTGTGGATGGGCTCCGTGTACTTTGATTCAATCGTCGAAAAAATAGACGATTCTTATATTTTCATTCGTAATTAGACAAAACGGAAGTCTACGGAAATATTTACGGATGCTCCCGAAGTTTGACAGATTCGATACATTCGCACAATCGCAAACGTCAAACAGCAAATTCAGTAAGTAATTACCGTTGTTTATCGTCATAACTTCATTGTTAACTGGGTCATGGTTATAATTAAAAGAATTTAACTCTAGTTGACTTGAAATGCAGTTTGTATCGATTTTAGCATTGCATAAAGTCTAAAATTCTATCGAATTGGCGTGAAAATCTGAAAGGGGCTCCAACGGGGTTCAACACTGTCATTACTCGTTTGTTTATTATTTTACATTTAGGAATCGCTAAATTTGCTCAAATTACTCTTTTGAGGTATTTCAGCTAAGAGTTTTATACAAAATGTATGTATGATGAATAATAATGTTTATTTGTGCGTTATCATCAACTTACATTGTATGATTGCATTCATCTCGCACATTTCAACCCAATTCAATAACAAATCATTCTTTCAGAATCAGATGAAAAAATACACTATGTTTGCATAAAATTCGAATTTCTGTTCCATTTATAACAGTTGTCTGCTCAATTTAATGCAAGTTCTATTTGACCCTGATCCTTCAAACTACATGTGGAGCAAAGACCTACTACATACATTGTACATAGTATAGGTGTAATAGGAGGAAAAATAATGTACCATATGCGGGTCTCGAACCCTCGACCTCCTGCTTACCAGTCAGATGCTTTACCTACTGAGTTAGTCAGGCTGGTGTATATCCCAGCCAATTTATAATACAATATACCACACCGCTACATAGGTCTTTGTCTGGAGGTTAGGCCTAATAGTCAAGTTTTCTGTGATTACTCATACATAATGCTCATCCAGGTGAAATACATACTGATACAGTATACCTCTTGTTTCTGTACTAATTTGAACAGTTTGGTGCATCATTATGCTTATTAATGTTTATTAATAACTGATGTATAAATATAATAAATGATTTAACTAACACATTCACAGCTTCATGAGAGCGCTATAAGGAGACACTCTGTGACTGTCAGGCCATAGAAAAAACAGCCTGGTGTGGACTATTACTGTTGATTAGGGTCAACATAGATATCATCCAGGGCACCGATAGTGTTGTTATTGCTCCAAATGCAGTGAGATGCCCACTGCAGCAGAAAGTTTGTTGTGGATTCTGTCCAGAGCACTGCTTGTCTTTTTCAATGGTAAGTATTTTCAAGTGTGTGAAAAGTCTGTAAATATTGTCTCAAAATAACTACAAGTTTCGTGATTTTCTACCTAGCATTGTTTTAGAGAAACAAATTATGGCGGTGAAAGATCAGTTGTTATGGAAACTTACAGTAATGGGGCCAATTGCATGTGTTTTGTTTTGTTCATATAAAGTTTTATGCCCCTTTTCAACATTCAGTTATATTAGGCCTACAGTTCACCTAACCATTATTCCTGGGAAGAACCAGTACTAGACTCCAATCCTCTGTAAGCAACTATCTTCTTTCTCACATAGAGACATAGTCAGTAGCTGGGCTCGAACCCACGACCCACTATCAACTTATTATCAGTGAGAAGTTACAGTAATTAGAAGTCGGCGACCTTAACCTCTCACCCATGGAGGCAGGTCTCCAATTGCATGAACAAGTAATTTATTTATTGACGATTGTTCAGCTTTTTCATGTATCAATTAAGTTAATGATTTACAATTCTTACTCATTCATTGATAAGTATTTGTTATTATGTTAATCCCCACCAAAGTTATTGATTAATAATTTTTGCTTATTTATTATACTATTTTGTCTTGTGGACATATTCATTCAAATTTGAAGTGAAATATCCTTAATTACCACACAAATCTATTAGTAAGCTATCTCTCAGCTTATGTCATGAGCCAGTATTTGTGTCTAAGCTACTCTAAGGCAATAAAAAAAAATAGCAATAGCAAATAGTCAGTGGTACAAATGTACATCATTCTTAAAAAAGGAAAACACAATTTAACATAACATTATTTATTATACAGGTATACAATTGTATTATAAGTCTCTGGTATTGCTAATAATTGTATAACAGCTTTCTTTCATGCAAATAAATCATAAATTTCATAACAAAGCACACTGTATTCAGTTTTTTTATTTATATTTTTTCTAGGATATCAAATGCTAGGTGCTGGATGAAGGTGTACTAGGACAAACATACTGGAATAACTAGCTCATGCAAATGACTGGAACGTGAACAAGGCCAACAACAGGCCAATTAACTCTATGGTGCCATGTCCATTCAGGGTCAGTTGTGTTTGGCTGATAAGGGACATGTATTCAGACAGATATGGACAATACACTGGATTTGTAACAAACAGACTAGAATAAAGCGTATAATGCTATATATCTGATTACTCTCTACACAGAGTTATCATTACTTATCCCTCATGTACATGTACATCTCTGTCAATGTCTAAAAATAAATATTTTGAATATTTTCTGTGACTTTCTGGTAAATCATAACATCTTTTTTTCTCCAATGTATCTTAGAAAAGAAATTGTTTCACTTAGGTTTAAAATTTGTACCATTGTTGCTTTATTCCTTGTTTCACAAGATTCTTGTAAAATGATGAGACGATGACAGACATGTAAGCCAGGGATAATGAACGTCACCTCTTTGTAATGAATGATATCTGACAAGATATGCTACATAAATTTCAAGAAGTGTAAAATCACATTGTTTTTTAACCTTATAGTTTTTTCTAACCTTATAGTTTTTTCTCAAGAGTTTTAACAGAAACTGTAATTTAACAAAAATAAATCTTGTTACAAGTGATTAGAATAATGTATTCCCTAATACAATAGAATGTACCAGTAAAGAAGTATTTTACCTTGAAAAAGGGAAAACTATGCCAGATTTCCTATTTTTACCCACATATTATTGTTATTGACCTTTACAAATGTAAAAAAATATTTTAAATTGTTCTGTAAGCAACTAGCTAAATTCATTCATTTTGCATCAATTAGACACAAACAATAACTTATTTAGTTTAGTAAAATCGAATTCAGCAAAAGCATACTAGTGAAAGGTTATTGAACTGGTAATACCTTGTTATGCATAATTAGTGTTTAACTATATATGTGAAAAGTTAGCATAGACTTGAAATTCGTTTTTTATACACCATTTCGATGTGTTATTATCTTATATAGAACCGTATGTGCCGAGGTTTATTAGCGATTACAATACAAGAACATAGATGGGTGGCAACAATTGTATGTTTATGACAAATAAATTTTGAAACTGATGAAACATAGAATTTTTTTCATTTTGTTGATTTTTAAATTTTAGTTATCTCCTTTTCATTTCCATTTATAGTTCATTGCTAATCAAAATTACAAGTCACATCCAATATTAATTTCCTTAATTGTGGTACTTGGGTATGATTCTTGTCATATACAAAAGGCACATCAAAAAATAATTGATCAAGGTTGAATAAATCTTGTACTAATTTCTATATGTATGCATTGCTGACAGTTTTGAAACTGAACACCATTTTGTTATGGATGAATACATTCTAACTAGAGTCTTCTTTTGTGTTCCTGGATGAGCACATATTTTGCTGGAGGCGAGACTATGGCTGAGGACATTCCATAAGATTCTTCAGTAGACCATCTATTCTATATAGCTATAATTATTTCAACTTAAGGCTCTCTGACTGCTGACTGCTTCTTCTATTGAAAGTATTTGCCTTTCTGAAATGGAAAATAACAGCTTTGATAACTACATTATGTACATAATATAATTATGTGACAGTCTTTATATAATATCATTAATAAGCAAAAACTAGGGCTGTCACAGATGTGACTAATACCCCCGCCGCCACATTGACACTAAGAATGTGATAGTACACTATACGGCGAAGTTCAAGGGACATAACTCTGCAATTAGTGGATCATTGGGCATGAAAATTGTGTCTTGCACATCTACATTTTATATTGATAGTATATTCAATCCCTCGAAAAATGTGGAAGTAGTTCGACTGCCATTCATCAACCTGATTAACTTTATCTAATTATGAGACAAATTCTGGCATTAATTGTGTGATAAAATTAGCAAATGCCTAAGAGTAATATATTTAGTACAAACACAATGTTTACGAGAATATATCCAATGCTTTTCTATATCCCCATCCACTGTCAGTGGTGGGGGCTATACTAGAATCACATAAAATGTTTTGTAGTATCCCACTTTTTATATGCCCGAAGGGATATATTAAGTTATGACACTGGCGTCCGTCTGTCTGTCCATTAGCAATTTTGTGTCCGCTCTGTATCTCAGTCTGAGAGGAATTTTGAAGAAATTTAACTCGAACGTTCACTCCATCGAGATGACGTCCAGAGTGCATGTTTTGAAAGGCTTAATGTCAAGGTCACACTGAGGTATCAAATTAGGCTGATTTTGGTCCGATCTATATCTCTTTATTCCTGCATTCGTGCTCATGAAATTCCAAGGTTAAATAAAAAAAAAATGCATATTCATGCACGAAAGCTACCCCAAAATAATTAGAGCTGGGTATCGGTCCTTAAAAGCGTATCACGATATATCATAATATTTCATGCTGTATCGGGATATATATAAATGGTAAATTTACAGAAAAACATTACTAATCGACATTTATATAATGCCTTGGGTAACAATACAGACAATAGCTCACAGTGTATTTTTACATTTCAAATATTTTGTTCTGTTTTAGCAGTGTTGAAACTATTAATGCATGTATAAATATACATATATATGCGTTCACAGTTAATAATATTACAAAATTTACCAGCATTTAGGCATAAATAACACTTTACCACTATGTATGAACTTTTTTACAATAATAAACATAAAGTTCAGTTATTTCAGCATAACCCGATATATCGGTATGATGAAAAAATACTGTGATATTTATATTGTCTAGCTGATATCGCGATATACCGATAAAACCTCCCAGCTCTAAAAATAATGTTTTCCAGAATCAAACATAATTTCGGGCATATATCGCTTTGCCTTGCAGTGCCTCTGTCTAGTTGTTAAGGCTGTTATATTATTGTTTAATGATGAATTTTTAAATAACCTTGCATGATAGTTCACCTACATTAGCCAGTGTGTAGCAAGCAAGAATCTTGAGATCACCCAACAAATATGGGGCAGTAAGATCAAATCGTCTTGTGTCAAAGAATGTGTGGCTATTCGTCATGATTGTGGCAAGCTCTATTTGTCTTTATGTGACCGAGGCTGAAGCTATGCCTAGCCAACTGAAAGGTCTTTTTAATTTTACAAATCATGCTTTCTGAATAATTTTCTAAAATGGTATAAGGTCTTATACCTTATAGTATCATCTTTGTTTTTCTGGGAGTTCCTATTTAAGTATTCATTGTGGTTGAGAGCAACAATAGAATTTTTTGCCCTGTGCACTGACTGTCTGTATGCATATCTCTCTTTCCAGCATACATGGTAATAAGACTGTTGAATTCTTCAAGGTCTCCTCCTGAAAATTACAGTTTATCATTGAAACCACCAGTACAAATTTGTAATAAATGTTATTAAGATTTACTTCTTGCAAAGGACAGCAACAATCAATCATATAACCACATCAAAACTGTCTCATGAATTAGACCTTTAGATACTGTTCTAAACAACATAAATATTTCACAATCTTTATTTGCCCGTTTGAAAAACGGCTTATTATGGGAGCACCCATGGCGAATGGGCAGGCAGCATCCACAACAGTGTCTGCTCACTAATGCGAACAGATGTAATCGGATCCTCATCAAACTTCATGATAATCTTTATGTCGACTCGATAGCACACCCTATTGCGCCAGGCACTTAATTCTGAGTTATGCCCCTTGATTCAATGAAAATTGACTAAAAGCAGGTTTGTCCTCAGTCAATCAATTATCAACCTATCAGCAAACTCAGTGCTCCAGATAATTTTTTTTAATGGAAGTCAATATACTCCAAGTGAGGTGAATGCATCCCTTTATAACCGCTGTGACCCTATTACCGCAAGTGCCCAGATAATTACAATGATTGGCACATGCGTGTCGCCTCCTAAACCGAAACATACCATATTGTCTAAATAACGAAAACAAAATTGCTACAATGTTCGAGGAAACCAAAACTAGATAGCAAGATCTTCAATGATCTGGCCATTTGATATTAATTTGATTTTGAAATTTTGGAAGTGAGAGATTGGATGGCACGAGACACTTAAATTAAGAATCCATAAGAACAAAGCATGACATGCTCAATCAATCTTTTCAACTGAGAACCCTTTTATTACAAACTTATTCAAAACTTTAGCCAAAACCTTCTGATACAGTAAACCTTAACCTTGGAGGTTGTTAAAAGACCCGGCATTTTTTTAAAACATTGTACACATGAGTTACTTCAACAACAGGTTTCTAAGTAAGTGACATCATACACAAAAAAGTGTGATACCCATACAATGACCTATTTTTTTCTTATTATTAATGGAAATGAAATACAAAACAGTAGTGTACTTGGTGCAATACATAAAATTAAACTCTGTTAGCAAGTCTGAGTAACACCAGTAACAACTGAAATATCCGGGCTAGTGGGTATAATTGTTCACAACTGTCAAAGCTTCCTCTATTTCCGAACTAAGGAAACAGTACAAAAGGCAAATGTTGAAATTCATCGAGTTCACGATAACTACAGAAGAATAAAATTCGATTTCTAAAAATCACATTGTATTTTGCCTAAGAATAAAGGTTACACAACCATCAGTTTATAAGGTATGTAATGAAATATTAGCACATTCAAATATAAATGTTGTACCTTGCATTCAGAACATTGGAACCTCCTGTCAGCAACAACTTGTAACTCTTAAAATGCCCCCTGCTGGAGTTTCCTTTTGGAGCCACTTGATCAAATGGGGTTCTACCAGAGGTCCATGGCTACATGGCCCTGCGTCGTCAACCCACTCATGTTCATCCATTACATGAAGAACTCTAAAACAGAGATCCTGAAAAACAAAATATATTGTGAGTCAGTGACTTGCAACAAAGAAATGAGCATTCAATCTTTACTTTGCATGCATTTTGATTTTATTGCATAAGATAGGACCTGGTTTGCAAAGAAATTGACTGCATAAGAAACTAGAGCTTGTCACAAGAGTGATGAATACCCCCACAAAAACGCCATGCCTCACTAAAACTCTGCAGGAAACACTATGTGAACTTGAAAAAGTACTGATTTTTTGTATATATTGGTGAACATTTCTGCCAAATATTTCAGAACTCCATCCACAAATAACAAAGTTACTAAGCTGAGACAGAAGAAAGTAATACATTTTTTACCTTTCACATGTAAGTGTGATCTTAACTTTGACCATGGAGGTACAGAACTGCAATTTTGCATGGGAGACATTCCCATGTGTAAATTAACATTTCTGCCAAATATTTTTTGAAATCATTGGATGGACAACAAGAGTTTAGGTCCGGACACACACAGGCGCACATACAAGGTGACTCCAGTATCCCACGAAGACACATCCTGTGGCATATAAAGAGTTAGTCATATCTATGTCACCAAAGACAGCATTACATTACCTGTATGAAATTACCGTGAACTCCTCAACTGAACTGAATACATGATGTGTCACAGATGTGATAAAAGTGACTAACTACATGGCTGCACCACCTTTTTTTTAACTGACCACAATCCATTTGCTGAGCAGCCTGAAAAAGTGCATTTAACATTTACTTGCATAATTATTATATTCATTACAATGTTTCAAAAGGAAAGGTATAATTCTGCCCACTACTGGTATTCAACAAGTCTACAAACACCGCAATGTTCAAATGACCTGAAATTAAAAATATTGATTGAACTATGCTTTCATAATCTTATTTTGCCATATGTTAGCAGCATTCCTTGGGTGTAGTATGGGTGTTTGGTGCCTGGGTATCCTTTCCTAGGAAAATATATATGTTATGAAAATATAAACCAGTGAATTTTGTTGATTCGCTGTGTTTTCAACATGAGTTCACTCCTGTACTGGCAGTGCTGGACCTCATTTTTTTAAAGCACTAGCCCAAACTAAATATGGACTGTTGAAAATAAGCAAGAGCAACAATATTGACAATGAACACATTATTGTGAAGCAGTATTAACAGGGGATGCCTAATGTGTGGGCCAACTGCTTTAAAGATGACCTTGGAATGGATACAAATCTTCAGTCAGTAAAACATTTTACTTCCACTCAATCTTTGAAAGTACACAATAATAAAGTAAGTTTGAGAAGTAGTATCCCAAACACTGGTAGTTGGTTTACATTATAGCAGTACATTTATTTTTACAGAGAAAGCTACAAATAAGTATCGGGTAACAAACTTCTCTCTTGGATGGCAAATAAAGAATAAACCTTTTAATTCTGCTTTGACAGCCTTGTTATCTAATATCATTAAATTAGATTACTGATTAAAATTTGGTAGTACTCACTCAAACGAAACAATAAACTGGCACTGAAGCTAGCAGGTAGTCTTGCTTTCATTTCCACCTCTGGTTTCATTCTGTAACATTTGCAAGATGAAACATACAGGACCAATTTCTGATTTAAAGTTGTGTTTTTTAACAGACTTAACTGTACTTCATTACAGCGCAAATTAATGTATAAAAAGTAAAAAACTTCTTCGAATTATACTCAAATAAAAAAAAATGTAATACTGTTCATTTGCACTGAAAAAACTATGCATCATGATATATTATATGGGTCATTACTTTCATGTCAGATTATTTGCGACTATTCAAATATGAAAATATCAAATATGTCAATTATCATTTTTATTATGTTTGTATTTCTTCCATGTATGATGTACACAAAAAATAAATCAATATCTACCTTAATTGGACATCCCCTTTATCACTTTATTACATGTCAGGCCTTATTCTAGACATAGATGATTTCCTGGAAATTAAGAAAAGTGATTTTATTTCATAATTAATGAAATATTTGAATGTTGACTGACAAGGTATCAAAATATAATTCATGGTAAGTTCAAATCGATCAATAAATAATATATAATAAGATGATAATCATACTATACATGTATATTCTTAGCAATAGCACCAAACAAAATATTGTCCAAAAACAAAATAATATTAACTGAATTATAATTTTAACAAAATATCTTAATTAGATACAGCCAGAAAGATAATTGCTCTTAACTGACATGTATATGAGAATGGAATCAGGAGGTAACAGTGCGAACATTTATAAGACAGGTGTCTCATAAGCCAATTTGGCTGGCCTCTTCAATAGGGGTGAAACTATAATAAACAGAACCTTAACCTTTTATATCAATAGATTTCTAAATGGCTGTACAACTGGATATTATATATCTTTCTAGATGGGATTAGGAGGAAAAATGAATTCATGATTGATAAAGACATACACATATTCTGCCTCGTTGCATGATGTCCAAATGGAGTTGATGTCAATCAAGGATCTGTCTTCAGTGAATTTACTGTCTCAGATGGACCAGGCATACCTTGTTCTGTGTGAGCTAATGGTTTCACATATCTGAATATGACACACACAAAATATATACTAATGTAGTAAAAGAACCACAATAAGTTTATAGGTACTGATTAAAAAATGAACTTTTATACATTTAAGACACTTAATTAGTACCATACTTTTACATTATCAATATGCCATGGAAATATAAGCTTTTTATCATAGCTTTACGATGGGAACAAATTCACTAGTAAAAATAATTAATTGTGCAGGCAAGCTACATATGCATAAATTGTTCATCATGCACTTTATAGAGAAGTAAACAACTTGTAATTATTAAATAATATATTGAAATACAGCTTTAATAATTTCTTTTCTGTGAAAATTAAATATATATGGTATTCAAATAACATTTGAATGTTAAAAAGCTTCTTCATCTTCATTCTAAGCATAATAATTTGTAATTTCATCCTTTACAAAAATTACCCCTTAGAGGGCCCCAAGCAAACGCATTTCACGCTGTTATCAAATTCATTTCGTTGCCTCAACAAAATTCGATCATGAATTGGTAAATTAATATAAATCTAAGAAAAATAAATCGAAAATAACAACATTTAATCAGTAGAACACACTACACATAACAAAGTAAGGAAACTCACGCATCAACAAACCGCATTGATCAGCGCCTTACTTCTGGATAAGTATTCAACCCAAATTGTTCCTTTATATTCACCCAGTGGTCATTTTCAGAGCCAATATATGTTGTAGTTTGATTCCCTGTCACGCTTCTAGTCTCTCGTTTCGTCTTTTTGTCAAAATCTGATATTTAAGACATCCGGCGCCGTTATTCCTCATTTACATGGGAGCCGCCATCTTTATAGAATTAATTTCCGTAAACACGTACTGAGCATGCGCGAAATCATCGACAAACCCCGCTCTATTTGAATCGGAAAATGGTCAAATAAGGTGTTCTAGAACACTTTATTATGAAAACGGACAATTCACATGTCCAATAAATCAAAGAGATAGTTTCTGTTAAAATTGAAGCGGAAAATGATCAAATGGATATGAAAGCATAATTGTTTTTCATTTTTTTAACTTTTCTCTAAAAAAATCGTCAGATATAGCTTTATACACTTTAATGTTGCATCTTGAGAATTCATTTTATTCTAGTGTTTGATCTGGTGTGATTGTAATTAACGTCTCTACCTTTTTGTCCTTCTGAGTTCAACACAAGTTTAATTTGGCTGATAATACCTTAATAAAGCATGTCTTATTTATAGAATTCAGACGGAACAAGAAAATGGATAGGATTACAAACATAACAACCAGTATGGACAATGGACCCAAACAGTTGAAAAGCGAGAAATATATGGTAGTTAGTTTGGATGAATGTTTAAGTATGCTGGAAGAAGATAAGGTAAGTGAACAAAGTACAACTATTCTCATGATAGGTTAGAGTGAATATTTGTGTGGTCTTCGTAATAAGAAAGCTTAAAAGAGCTATAATGAGTGTATCCAAATATGCATTCTTATCGTCTAAGTGATCCACGAGCGATGTGTGAACTAAGTCGTTCTTCGCAACTAAGATGTTAGAAGGTCGGTTTTAAATTATGTTAAGAAAACCAAAAAAAGTTAAAACTAACTGGATAAGAGAGTGGAGCAATATACATGTAACTGAACTAGTTCAATAGTTGCATGACGGATGTACAAAAACGTATTACTTAAAGGACCGCATAAAATTCGAGCGAGTGACGGCTATGGACATCTGAACTATTGCTCAGTTTCCAAAAAGACAACTTTTACAGTAAGTTTGCCGCGCTTTAAAAATAAAAATGGGAAGTTTATTTTATTTACAGGACTAAATGGGCACCAATATTCAGTTTGCACTGACTATCATGTTGATATAGTATTTTAATAATTCAGGTACCTGAAAGCGTATCTACGCAAACAATATCGACACATAGCTGTCATCAGACGATATGGTCTAGATTTTGTGACCCGAAGTATAAAGAAAATATCATCAAAACAGCGTTCATTTATTGGGAAGTTCTGGCTATGGTAACGATTGTTTTTAGTCATCACGTTAACCTATTGCAAACGACAACCTCAAATTTAGTTTATTTATTATTTATTTGGTTTTAGATAACACCGTATTTCAACATTTTTCAGTCGATTCACCTATCAAGTTATCCTATTCTAGCCAGTACTGACTTACCCTGCCACTCGACATTTTTGTCACATTTTCATGAAAGGGTATGACCTGCCGCGACTGGGAATCGAACCTGGATCACCTGGTTGTAAATCCAGAATTCTAACCATCAGGTTCGATAGCAGCCGTTAATTACTGTTCCACTTATCTAGTTACTGATAAGGATCAATGTTCGCAGAAAACCTTTGAACATTTTCGACGATGAATTTAATCGTTTTTAGCCAAAATGTTAATGGAAGCGTTTAATCGCTTTGCTAAGCAGTCTTCAAAACTACCAGTGTAAGAATATTAAAATGTTTGTAATAATAAAACTTTCTTTTATCAGGGATGGATGAACGGGCAATTGGGTCCAACACTTCCAGATTTAAGACAGATAGCAAACGCTTCTTTACACCAAGTCACGTGGTTATTTACCGGCTTTTCGCTCGGTTATTTGCTTGGATGTTTTTTTGTCTGGTCTGCGTAAGTTTACACATTTCTATAGAAACTTCAATATACACTTGGATAAAATATTTGAGCCTGTTTGTCCCTAATTCTTGAAATCTGAAAATAAAACATCGCATAAAATGCACCGAGTGCCTGGATTGAGAAAGGAAGTCATTTTATTATTTCTGTGTTTACAGAAATTACTACAAACCGTTCGTATTTTGAATTTTATGCAATATATATTTGCGCTCCGCTTCGTGCCGCTTGTGGTATGTCGCATAAAACTCTAAATATTCTCAATAAGTACATGGTTGTAAGAAAATCCTACACTAACACTTAAAACCAGAATTACTTAATACTGTAAAACCCCTGAAAAAAGGACGATTTTCAAGTCCCTTTTTCGGAATTTATCAGAGGTTTCTCTGAATACTGGAATTCTCAGGAAACTGGACTTTTGCACAGTCCGGAAGGCTTCAGGTTTTAGGGGCTCTATCATACCATCAATTGTATGTATAGTACGATTTTATTAACCTGTCAAAGCTGAATAATTACACGGTTGCTGGATGCGATTATTTTTAGCTTCGTACCACAGTCGATAGTTTTCGTCTATTTTGCCGTTATGAAATGTTCCAATCAGCGTGTTTATATAACGGTAAAACGATAATTATCGTATATTTTACGAACGTAATCGAACCTAGCCGAAGCTAAACATAAATGCAATCATTGACCGTATAGTTATGCAGCTTTGACAGGTTAATAAAATCGCACTATACTTTACTGGAAACTTTATTGTGAAAACATTGCCTGAAGTTAAAACTTGTTTTAGTGGAGAAATGTATCCGAAATGAAATGGTTATTGGACTGTGTGCAATCCTCTGTGGCTTTGCTGTTGTACTTTTACCACATATTCCAAGTATAGTTGCCATGGTTATCATACGGGTTGTTATCGGTTTCTGTATTGGTGGCATAGACACAGGTAACTATTATTTGTATCAGTATCTCCCTACACCTTAACTACAACTCGGAATTTTGAATAACGTGTACTTTAATAAGAAATAACAAAATCAACAGTCTGGTTCGATTGGTTAAACGGAAGAGCTGCTGAAAGAGACAGAGCTCTTCCAAACTGTTCGATTGGGAGTCTTCTAATTATAGAAGCTCTTATTTCTATTCCTCCCGATGGTTAGAAGAGATACTAGTCACGTGACAAAAAAGCACGATCGAGAAATACAGATACCGTTTGAAATTGTTTTTTTAATCTATAATTGTTATATCTCACAATAACAACAACAAAAAAAAGATATTTTAACAAATAAATTGCTAACAATGTCATAGTGCGCATTAGTTTTAACGGTTTTATGTGATAGATATAAGCCGAAAACTGTCCATTATGTAAAATATTGGAGTGTTTGAGGCGCGTAGCGCCGAATACACTCCAATATTTTACATAATGGGCAGTTTTAGGTTTATATGTAATTTAAATCATTTCGATAGGATTACACAATTCATTGACCATGACAATTTATAATTTTTAAAGGCATCCTTCAATACACTTTCCTCATTAAAAGTCACTAAAGAAGGCTATTGGCTTTAGGATTCATTTTTCTTGCATTATTATGTCCAGATAGATAGACAAGATAGCGTGTGAATTTAACTGCTTAAAAGCCGTTACGGTAGGTACCTTTAAATCAACTCTTTCAATCACACTGCACGGGTAGCACGGATAATGCACATTTTATTTAAACATGTTCGCATTGACTCAAGCCGTGGCATTCTATGTATTCGTTTGTTGGGAGTGGGTTTGTAAAACAGCGTGGAACAATGTGGAAGATGTGAATAGAAAAAATCTGTTTATGTAGGATATCCGTGTAACACTTTCGTTTGATTTGACTTGTAATATTTTAAGGTATGAATTGTATTGAAAATTTGTTCATAATGAGTATTATGAAATTTGATCAATTGATTCTTCATATACATGTATATTTTTTTTGTACACAATAAGCGGAATATAATGCAACCGGTGCGGGGCTTAACCCGCAATCTCCTGCTTGCAAGTCAGAAAGCTCTACCAACTGAGCTTATCGGGTTAACAATATTACAGCCAATTCATAAAAACAAGTACAATGTACAGTACTGCTACATTCATCCTACTGTTTAATTCAAATTAATTTATCACGACAATCAGAGGTTTTTTGACTAACCCAATCTTTGCTTCACCCTCAGTGTAGTATTCCAAGGTTAGTCTCATATTCATGGCACCAAAGGTAATAGGAAGAGAAAATTAATGTACCCGATGCGGGGCTCGAATCCGCGACCTACTTCTTGCACAATCAGATGCTCTGCAAACTGAGCAAATCGGGCAGTTTATAGTACAGCCTGCTTATAAATACGAGTACATTGTACTATGATACAGTACTGCTGCATTTTCATTAAAAAATTAAAAAAAGACCACGCACTTCTATACATATATACATGTCCTTGACAAGACTCGTAAGATATGTTTATTTTCAGATCATTACAGCATTCGATAATCTTACGCATGCGTCTTTTTTAGTGTCCAAATTTGAGTTGCAGTCCAATATGTCGACTACACTCCAATATTACAAAAAATAACGGACAGCTGTCCATTGAGAGCGATCCATTCGTAAAATTATTGGACAGTGAGAACAAAAGGATGACGTCACAGGAATGATTTAATTTTAGTTATGCTTGGTATTCAGTTTCAGACATTTCGAATATACCAATGCAGCATTATCGAATTAGACTGTGGCTTGGAAAAATGTTTTATTTCATTTATATAATAATTAAAAAAACAATGTTCATTTTCTCCAAATAGCATGGCATTTAAATTTCATATAAGTAGTAGGAAGGTGTGAAAAACTGTAAATGGCTACAAATTAAAGACGTATACAGTAATGAATTACTCATACAGTCAAACATGTGAACAAGCGTTACCCTTGGGACAGACATACGGTCTTTATTCACAGGTGGCCTTTATTCACAGATCATTAATTTTTGTTCTTGATTATCAATGAAAGTTTTTAGAAGAACTGCTTAATTAAAAATGTGACTTTGTTTTGAGGTGTCCGCTTTGTAAACACATACTAGTATGAACGCAACCCAGTACATTCCTTGCCATTTATTTCAGCAATAAGTTCTGTTATGTTTAAAATGTGGGGTACAGATGTTGGACCCTTTCTTCAAATCATACAAGTTGTCTTTGCTGTGGGAGGTATTGTGTCCCCTATAATCGCTGAACCGTTCATAATGGGAGTTAACGGTTAGTAATTAAACGAAAAGTGAGATTTTATTAAACTACCAAAGCTGAATAATTACACCGAATAAGTTTATTTCAGCCTTGTTCCATAGTCAAATGATAAGTCACATATATTGTACATCTACATTCGACAACCGGTATATTAAAGAACTTACAAAATCCAATCGGATCGATAACTGATCTCAGTAAAGTTATGTACATATAAATACATGCATCGACCATGAAATTATGCAGCTTTGATAGTTTAATAAATTCGCAAATTAATTCATGGTAAGTAATGTTTACACTAAAACATGGATAGACAATAAAATGCATACGTACGAATAATGAATTATATTGGTAATTCGTATGAATACATTGTAAATGAATGAAGAAAAACGTACTTTTGAAAATGCAAATGGTCAATTATATGTGCCTTCATAGTTATGTATGTTTGCCGCACAGGCTACCGGCGTGTTATAACAGCAAATAAAGTTTAAAAAGTTTTTTTCACCGTAAATATATTATAGAGTAAAGGTATAGAACTCCTGGGCTCAGAAATCACACCGGTTATGTTTATCAAGGTCCTGTTGTAACAATTCTGAACCGATTCAGAAAAGCCAGGTCTTATTCGACGCAGAAATAATTTCTCTTTAACCACCATCCAATCTTATATCCATATTCTAGTATTACTCTGAACTGGAGCAACAAGTCCTTCAACTTACAAAAAGTACCACTAGGCATCGATGTGACCTAAGTTTCTTTTCATTAGCTGTTATCACACGCCGGTAGCCTGTGGTTTGTACATGTATAATCAGTACAATTAAAATAATTATCGATCGACGTCTTCTACTTGATCTTGCATAATAGAACAGCCATACCATTGAACAAAGAAATACAAATTGTGTCCTTTATTGACAGGTGGCCTTCATTCTGAGGTCATTTTGTTTAAAATTGTCTTTAGTCGCTAACACAGGTTTTACTGTATATCTAAATACTGTTCGGTATTGAACTGTCTGCTCAGTGCGTTTCTTTTTGCATGCAGTGACCGGTAAAATTATCAACCGTACGCAACAGCTGATATTTTGAGGATTACCATATTTTTGGTGCTGTACCCGACAAACTAGTCCGTCGCTTAGTGTCGACAATAATTGAAATTTAATGATCAATACGTAACGTGTGTTTCTTTTTTCAGAACAAGACGAACAAATAGAAATAAATTCCACCGCCGTCAACTTTCCATGCGATATACTAAATCTTACACAGAACGGTATACCATCGGCTAGTACCACAGAATCTATGACAACCTGTAAAAAACATACAAATGTACAATATGCGTATCTTATCAATGGAATTATGATGTCAATAGCAGCCGTGCCACTCATGTTGATATCCAAACAGAAATGGTGTAATGTCAATAATCAGGCAACTGAAATTCAGGAAAAAGACATTGACAATAAAAATACTAAGATAGTAAATGCGCTTGCAAATATTAAGATGGTATTAATTTGTATAATACTAATGATATCGTACCTTGCAACAGCACTGTTCTACTTATTTCCGAGCTTGCTGACAACTTTCTTGATGTCACAGATGCAGTGGACGCAACAAGCATCTTCCACATTGACAACGGTATATTTCACAGCGTATGGTATCGTAAATATCCTTAACATTTTCTCATTACTGGTCATAACGTTGACTAAGTTAATCCTTATCATGTACATTTCTGGACTTGTCACATTATTGTCGTTCATGTTCAGCATCATTGCTAATGAGACAACTCTTATTTGGATTACGGTGCCAGCTTTTGGATTATCATTCTCCTCCTTTATACCAACGCTATTTGCATGGACACACAGTCACGTGACCCCGGTAACAACACGGATAGCATCATGTATCTTGTTCTCCGGATCTTTGAGTTTAAGTTTAAATCCTTTACTAATCGGTTATCTGATGGAGTACCGTTTGTTTATATATCATGTGGTGAGGCTGCTTTTTGCTTAGTTTTGTTTTGTTTTGCTCTTTGTTTTATGAAAGCTAGCAAGACGAAACAGACAAAACATGACACACTTATGGGCACATAATGAATGCTACAAATATGTTTTTATAGTTCCGGAGTCGTTCAAAACTCGACGATGTAGTTATTCTTGTAATGTTTACTTGATTGTTGAAGTAAATGAATACATGTGAAGTGAAGCTTGCGTTGGTGTACCTATTTTGCCAAGTTTGGGTCGAGCTTTAAAAAACCACGTACATCACAGATCACATTTGACTGGTATTAAATAATTGTAACAAAAAAGTGATATTTTCAGATAACGGCTCAGGTATTCTGAAAGAAATACTTTATACATGTATTCCGAAATGGATCATAGAACGCACACCATCTATCAGCGTAGGAAATATCTGGGCACGTGATTCACGTGAAACTCCCAGAGCGTGAAGTGTCTGCGTGGTGCTTGAGGTATATCGAGAATCCCGTGACCAGGTATTTTCTACACAATCAATGTGCGAGGTTATACATGAGGCAACACCGACATGACAAATCGGTAAATGTACCGTTTTATGTCATATCAAAATGTGTCATTATTATCGTTGTCGTGTTGATAACACATCCTTAGACGACGAGGTCATTGAATGTTAGCTACCGATTTGAAAGAAAACGAATAGAAAATGCTGTTAGACGCAATTATGTTGTGTAAAATGTACATAAATTGTCCGCTTTCTAATCGAAAAATGACTTCGTTGTTTGAAACAAATATTAAGGTTGTCATGAGTTATTTTCTGATATATATGCCATTGTTTCAACTGAAAGCGGACATGTTACGTAGATAATATTACTATAATTAATGATGAATAAGTTCCATTCATGATTGGTGCGGTTAGGTATTCGGTCGGTTAGGTTTTCTATACTGTTATGGTTGTTGAGGTATTTTCTTAAATCATGATATAATTATTACGGTGAAGTATTATTAAGGAGGGTTTGAACTGATTGAATAACGCTCTGATCTAGACGAAAAATGTTGTGATTCAATTGTTTTATACTTGTTGCAAACATGACAGACTGATTAACTACAAACGTAGTTAGCGATGTTGTGTTCGAAGGGAGGTTACTCCATTTACCTTGCAGTGTTGAACTTGACGTAGGGTTACCTCCCGTAACACAAATAAATACAAATATTCTATATATGTTTGAATAATGGTCATGATAGTGTTTTCTATGCAAACATGTTTATGTTATACATTGACTTGTTACCATTGCTGTATGGCATTGTGCTATATACATACGTCAATAAAAACCTTGGGTTTAGTGTGCGTTTTTTTAAATAAAATTTATTTTTTATAACAGCTGGTGTCCCAAATCCGAAACTTGCATTTTATTCCACTTTTTAACGATTCAATGAGCCTTTGCCCCGCTCACTTTAGCAGAAACTATAAACAACAATGTATGTTACCTTTGAAAAGAGGATGTCTGATTAATCATTAAAAATGTTTTAATTTTGATGATTTTTAATTTCCGAGATATCTCCCTTCCATTTCTATCTACAGTTTTAATCAAAATTTACATGGTATTAATTTAAGTTGACTGACCTTTGGTTGGTTATAATTTGTTAAAATATTACATCTAATAGAATGGCAAAAAATATATGCAATGTACTATTTAACATCTGGACTGGACACGTAATCGTATTTATGGTCAATAAACTTGGAAAAGATACTACGTTTTATGATCAGTGGTCTAGTGGTTACGTGCTGGATCACTGAACGAATCACAGTATGTTTATAAAAACAAATTTTGCTTTCCTTGCATCATTTGAAATATATGGCAAACAGATGTTGTCGAATCATCCTTTATGGACCGCCTACATGAATGAAAAACGTGTTAAAGTTACAGAACATTATAGATCTTTATGAGCTTGAAACTGAACGAAATATTAAGTAGTGGATGAATGATGGCAGAAAATGACACCATACATTCTTCACATCATTGTGAAGTCTACATTAAGTATGTCTATGATTATTACATAGGAAATTGTTTCGTTTAGTAATGTATCGAGAAGGTCCCAAGTGTATACATAACCTAGAATGTCTGGTAATTTCCTTGTCCAAGTCGTGCAAACGAGGTGAGTCTGTATTTTCATAGTGTTTCACAGAAAACACGCACCGACAAGCGTATAGGGTACTCAGTCACTTGAAAGACTGAACGTTTAAAGCCCCATTAGCTTGTTGGATGTTAAAATTAAAGTAGGTCTTATTTTACCTAGAAAGATGTCTTATCAGTGAAACTGACTTTTGCTTGCAATGAACCATTCCGAAATTTTCTTTTTTAATCATGAAGCATTATATAGAAATGTAGCATGCTGTTTTTTCAATGATATTGCAAAACAATAAGAAAAAACTCTGACAACATTTATACGAGATGTGGCTAAAGAAAGGCATTTTGTAAATATTGTTTAAGACCAAATAAAAATATATTTCTTATATTTTACTATCATTTTATCTATTGTTCTGTATTATTAAATTAAAAATGCTAATGGGCCCTTGAGACTGAATTATGGAAAATCAGAATGTTAGAAGACATTTATCGGATGCAGACGTGTGGCGGGCGGTTGGAATGCTTGAGCAAGGGGCTTATCATCGTTAGGTTGGCGGAGCACATAGTTATCACTAGAGCCTGGGCGAGGTTCCAACACTATGATACAACTGTAAGGCGCCATGGTGGGAAGAGAAAAGAAGAAGGGCTACTGCAGCTGATGGTCGTGTTCTGGTTATATAAGTTCGAAGAAACCGTTTTGCAACTGCAACCTAACTTCTTTCTTACTTTCAACGTGCTTCCGGGATCCGTGATTCCACTCAAAGCATGCGCACATACGCACGCGGTCGAGAAGACCAGGCATACGGATCCCACTGTCTGCAAACCACTGACAGCTACGAAATTCTTTGGCCATCGACATGTTGATTGGAGCAGGATGGACTGGCGACATGTCCTCTGTACCGATGTGTCTCGCTACTACCTAGACAACACGGATAGGCGTGCTAGGGTATGGCGAAGGCCAGGGGAAAGATTTCATGCTACAAACACTGCTGAACACAACCAATTTAGCGGAGGTTCAATAATAGTCTGGAGACGAATCAGCTGGGATGGACGCACTGACCTCGTTGTTCTTGACGGAGGCACACTGACTGCCCAGCGATTGACTGTATGCTGGTGCAGTTTAGTTTAGACGATAATGTATGTCCTCATTCACCGAAATTATGTTTGAGTGACTGAATACAGAACGAGGTCAATATTCATGGAATTTTCAGCTCCAAGTTACTGACTGTGAATAATATGAACATGATGATGTTAAATGTATTAAAAAGTTCTACCTGAAATATGTGGCTAATTAATTACTTTATTTATTTATTTGAGTTTAACACCGTTCTTTAAACAATTTTTCAGTTATCTTATACGACTGTCTATTCACCTAACAAGTTTTCCCTGGACGGTATGCGAACATGTACTAACTTATCCTTCCACAAGGAACCGGCAACTTCTCTCATGTGGAGGAAAATCGACATTGTTGTCAAATTTGCATGGAAGGGTATGCATGACCTGCCGCGGGAATTGAACACGAATCGCCGGGTACAAATCCAGAGTACTATCCACTGAACAACGACATTGCTGTTCCACTGACCTATCTAATGTAGATGTTTAACGTTCGCACACAATTTTTATTTGATTTTTTTCGGCGATGTACTTAACTGTTACTGGTCAAGATGTTAATGGCAGCGATTGATCGTTTAGCGAAACTGTCGTCAAAACTATCAGGCTTTTTAAAATTGTAAGAATAAACATTTTATTTCCTAAAAATAAAAGTAGCTTACATAATTGTGTTTCTAAGATTGGAAGCTTTTTCGACAACTATTGGTAGGTTTCTAACAATAATTTTGCTGTTTAGATGTTGAAATGTTCGTAATGAAAGAATTGGTCCAACACTTCCAGATTTAAGACCGATCATGTAGCAAACGCTTCTTTACAACAAGTCACGTGGTTATTTACCGGCTTTTCTTTTGGTAATTTGCTCGGATGTTTTTTTGTCTGGTCTGCGTACGTTTACACATTTCTATAAAAACGTTATTATATACTTGATTATATACTTGATTCATAGTCATTTACAGTTTGTCCTAAATTCTTGTCCAACCGCATTTCATTGGAAGTTTGAAAAATGTATCGCATAAAATGTACAGCGATTCTGATATGGAGAAAATAGAACATTGTTCCTGTATGTACAGATATTAAGACAAACTTAAATCAATTATCGTTCATATTTAGATTTTATGCCACATATCCCTACCAAAGGGGTTTGTCACGAAAAAAAAAAGTTTTCCATGTAACCCATATATATATAGAAGGGAAAGAACTTCGACAATTCGAATTTTCCAACGCGTGTTATAAACTTCCATGTTATTGCAATGCAGTACAAAATATTTAACTCATATATAGTGCAACGTATGGGCAACTCAACACGCTAACAGAAAATGAATACTTTCACTACCTTTAAAGATATTCTAAACTCGCTATTGAAGATTTTTCACTCGAAAAATTGTCAAATTTTACAAAACGACACACTGAAGGGGGAGAAAAATACCGTAGAACTGGGCATTTATATTGATCACTATTCCTAATTAGAACATGTTCTCCAGCTTCTTGATCGTGTCCAGTGTAAAGCACCGATACACGGTTCATCCATCTCCTGTGATTTTCCTAAAGGGTATTCCGTTTTTGCCACGTAAATATTGGTGATAATTTGTTCTTTTAATATGAATGTCCGTCTTAAGACTAAGATCAGCTCATTTGATACATCCATGTAGGACATATTTTCTATTGATATGTTGTGGATGAATGATAGTAGGATGCAAACCGTTTATCTGGTCAATAAATTCTTTTTTTTCTGATAGTGATTACTAAAGTCATTCTGTTTAGTTTGCTTTGAATGCGTGAATGATATACTATTATTATGTGTGCATCAATTCTACAGTCATATTGCGTCCACAAATTTCCATGTCACTAAGTTGTTATTTCGTTTCGGCAAGATGGTGACTACGGGATATAAGACACTGTTCGAAAAACACCTATCTTTAATTCTCTTACGGCAATTTAGCGGAGGATGTAATGTGTTGTAATTATGTATCTGCTTTCTTTGTACATTATTTTGAATATTGGGTGCATGATCTATATATTTAATTGTGATATATTTGTATGAGCCCTCCTACATTGGAGGTAATAAAAGTAAAGATATGTGTTTTCATAATGTAACTCTTTAAAACTTGTTCATTGCTTTCACGATCTTGTATTTGTCTTTATTATATAGCTTTTTAAAGCTTTTTCAATGTTTTCACGATCTTGTATTTGTCTTTATTATATAGCTTTTAAAAGCTAGTTCATTGCTTTCACGATCTTGTATTTGTCTTTTATTATGTAGCTTTTCAAAGCTTTTTTGATGTTTTCACGATCTTGTACTTCATTTAATACTTGATTTATCCCAGAATTTACAACTTCCCTCATTTCATCATCAAACAGTATGGACTTTGTCATCCATTCAGGTTCATGAATGCGGTGATATTTCGGTTTCAAACAATACTTTGCACAATATAAGTCTAAATACGTGCTCTTCAAGTTCAGAAATCTTCCGGCATTGAACAATTCCGTGGTTGTTCTGGTTTTCAATTCTTCATATATAATTAAATGTTTTGGCCTCTCAAACGTAGTCAGCCAATACAAATACATTTTTCTCCACCTCTTTGCTGAAGAGCGTACGAAGTTTCGCCATCCTAAAATGATGAAAAGAAACCCTTAAATAACAAGATTTGACAATTTGTCTGACACCTCATACAGAAACATAAATATTTACCATTATAGACATTCATTAACACAAGATCAATACCGCACAATAGATTTACAAAATGTTCTTTCAACAGAATGGAACGAAGTAACGTTTGATCCTATGTAAATGTATCATAAGCTTATTACTTCAAATTAATGCATTTTCCGCATCTTAAGGATGTTTGAGTGTTCAGTGTGACTGCACATCAAGTCTGCATTCTTCATATCAAGTTGTATTGCATTTTTCGACGTAGCTGTATTAAAATTGATTTTGACCTACATTTGAACCAATGAAATTGTTAGATACAACATTTTCAGCTGAATAAGGTATGTTGTTTGTCATTGGTTAAAAGAGTTGTTATAATGCAATTTTAGGGCAGAATTCGTAGTGTTAGATGTTCGTAATTATCTGAAAAAAAATCAATAATCAAAATCTACAACAGTATAAAATTAAATATCGAAACATTTAAACCATGGAAAATAAAGAGTATTGTTTATGGCCTGAAATATTCACCAGGTATTTAAATGTCAAATCTGTCTGATCATGCGGCAGGCACTGGCGAAACCAACTTAAACAAATAAACACACAAAGCTTAAAAACATGTGAATCGAGTAACCATCACATACTGATGAGTTATGCTATTAACAGATCTAGCTAGTGTTCTTGTATGGTAAACAAAAAAGAATATGACAGTATGAGCAACATCTGCCTGAATGTAGATACATTAATATTAATTAGAATCAAACTATTAGTCATGTTTTGCTTACATGAGCATTTTTACAGTAATTTTCACAAGTTTACGATTTCCTGACATAGCTGGTGAGAAAAAGAAGAAAATATAATCTTGACCTATGACTAAGTACATTTACCAAAAAATCAATACAATTAATTATTTCCAGTGACAAAGTGTCGTCATGCTTGACTTTGCCAATGTCCGAAAACTGTACATCTATATGACATTAAGTTTGTACTGTATCTGCGCCGATTATCATTTTTAAAAAGATATTTCTTGTTATTATTTTGTTTCAGCGGAAGTATGTTTAATATTGGGATAAATTTTCATAAAGTGATTTATATATAATATTTTGCTTTCAAGTATTCGAATTGGATAAAGTTCTTCAGTTTGTCTGTATTCTAGTGTGACTTGTCGAGGCCATCTAACGTTTTTTATAACAAAAACAGCAATACTGAATCATGTTACCTTCTTAACTAAACTCAAAATGAACATTGATATTACTTTTTACCAATGTGTATTCAATTAAGTGCGGAAGCGTTACCCAATGATGCAGTTTCCTCTAATCCGATCAACCCTATCTTTTCAGCCTAACCCATTCTCGAACTTTCTAACACAGCCTCAATCATTCAAATATACTAGTCTATGCCATTATCCGGTCTTGATCAGTCTGATCCTACTCCATATTCCAGCCTAGATCAGTCTTATACTATTAGATTTTTCAGCCTAGATCAATCTTATACCATTCTATGTACCAGCCTAGTTCAGTCTTACCCTATTCTATTTTCCAGCCTAGATCACAGTCTTATACTATTATATTTTCCAGTCTAGATCAGTCTTACCCTATTCTATTTTCCAGCCTAGATCATTTTACCCTATTCTATGTTCCAGCCTAGATCAACTTCATCCTACTCTATGTTCCAGTCTAGATCAACCTCATCCTATTCTATTTTCCAGCCTATATCAAATTTATCCTATTCTATTTTCCAGCCTAGATCAATATTATCATATTCTATTTTCCAGCCTAGATCACAGTCTTATACTATTATATTTTCCGGCCTAGATCAGTCTTACCCTATTCTATTTTCCAGCCTAGATCATTTTTATCCTATTATATGTTCCAGCCTAGATCAACTTCATCCTACTCTATGTTCCAGCCTATATCAATCTTATCCTATTCTATTTTCCAGCCTAGATCAATCTTATCATATTCTATTTTCCAGCCTAGATCGATCTTATCCTATTCTATGTTCCAGCCTAGATCAGTCTTAACCTATTCTATTTCCCAGCAAAGATCATTCTTACCCTATTCTATTTTCCAGCCTAGTTCAACCTTACCTTATAATTTTTTCCAGCCTAGATCAACCTCGTCCTATTCTATGCTCCAGCCTAGATCACCCTCATCCTATTCTATGTTCCAGTCTTGATCAGTCTCACCCTATTCTATATTCCTGTCTTGATCAGTCTCACCATATTCTATATTCCTGTCTTGATCAGTCTCACCCTATTCTATTTTCAAGTCTTGATCAGTCTCATCCTATTCTATTTTCACGTCTTGATCAGTCTCACCCTATTCTACTTTCACGTTTTGATCAGTCTCATCCTATTCTATTTTCACGTCTTGATCAGTCTCACCCTATTCTATATTCACGTTTTGATCAGTATCGCCCTATTCTATTTTCACGTCTTGATCATGCTCATCCTATTCTATATTCACGTCTTGATCAGTATCGCCCTATTCTATTTTCACGTCTTGATCAGTCTCACCCTATTCTATATTCCAGCCTAGATCAACCTCACTCTATGCTATTTTCCAGCCTATATCAATCTTATCCTATTCTATGTTCCAGCCTAAATCAACCTTATCCTAATCCATTTTCCAGCCTATATCAATCTTATCCTATTCTATGTTCCAGTCTAGATCAGTCTTACCCAATTCTATTTTCCAGCCTCGGACAGTCTTAACCTATTCTATGTTCCAGCCTATATCAACCTTATTCTATTTTCCAGCCTAGATCAACATCGTCCTATTCTATTTCCAGTGTAGATCAGTCTTACCCTATTCTATTTTCCAATCTTGACCAGTCTCACCCTATTCTATTTTCCAGCCTATATCAGCCTTAACATATTTTATTTCCCAACCGAGATCTATTCATAAATAGATAAGTCGTATATTTATACTAAATAGAATCAGTTTACATTAATACTCGTGCGTAAAACTTGTTCGCTGTTTTTGCTAATCCGTCTCTACATTGGTATTTTCAGTTCTTTCTTTCCCGATATTTTCATTTTTGGTTGGCACTATATCACCGAACTAAAAGTATAATTATATTCTATTGACCCTACATTATTGTGAATGTTCGCGGAACTTGTATTTGAACGTTTTATTTTTGCTTTATTTGAATATGAAAATTGTTGCTGTTAGACTCTTCCAACTGGACAGTCGATGTATGTATACACTTTATACGTACCTTTATCTTCAAACTGGTCTCGCCGAGCAAAGCCAACCTTGTCATTTGCTCTTCGACGATTAAATGTTGCTAAAATGGCGTCGTAAGGGTCTCTGAGGATTAACATTGCCTTCTGATAGTCAATTGTTGTCGCGTGCATTGCCTTACAGTCAGAATGAATTGTTTTATTATTGTATAAGAGTGTTTTTATAATGTAAACACCACCACGCAGAGGACAACGTCTAGATCCTTCAAACTGACACAAGCTATCCGTGTAGATGCTACCTGTATAAATACCTGAAATAGAGATATCATTGTTTTCTTTATTTGCCGTCCAGTTCATTTGGTAAAAGTGATAAAATACAAAACAAAATAAAAGCACATTTGATATGCATTAGTTACCGAACAAGCCATTGCGGTACTGGTCATTGAATTAGTGTATATTTTGGTTTTGTTGTTTTTGTTGTTCTTATTGTTGTTATTATTGGTGTTAATTAGGTTAAATATCTCTACATATATATCATCCAAAATATATAATTAAAAAACAACCCAGAAAGATCCTTTTTAAAAGCTCTACGTGGACAGAGGTCTTTCCTCTTTATTTCACGTAAAAATCAATTTGGTGAATTTCATTTGAAATTTATCTTTGAGTACTGATCCAAACTTTGTAAGTTTTGTTGCGGAGAATATTAACAAGAACGACAACTTGGGTTGACATATATTTCTTATTTTAATGATTTGTGCTCGTTTCATTATAATATTGTTAACCGAGAACAAGTTCACTTGTTCTATACATAACTGAAAATATGTGTTTATCTTAAAATGCTTATTTTTGTATTTTTATTTTTACATTCATAAATAAAGTTCATATAAACTACAAACTTCCATTTTATTATTGAGTGCTGGAAAATATTTGATGCATTACAGATTCATACTTTGCACTACAACATAATACCAGTGTATCAGTATAATATATACACTGTAGTATATGCATAAATAAATTGGCTGTGATATTCACCAGCCCGATTAGCGCATCTAATTTCCAATTAGGAGGTGTCGAATTCCCTGTATTCGATTCAGTGATATACTGTAAAATGCCTTCATAAATGTGCTGTATTGTGTAGCCATGCGAAAAATAATTCCTCAGATCCATCAATGACCCATGCTCTTATAATTACACTTTCTTTATTGGTATGTGTACATAAAGTTTGCTGTGGTTGATCAGCACTTGTAAGCGTTACACAGATTAAACATATATGCTTACCATTGAACTTTGAAGGCAAGACCGGTATGTACAATCACAGGCTGAAGTAACGGACCTGTGATGGTAAAATTGTAATAAATTCTACATAAAACAAAATAACTTAACCCATAATAACCTTAAATGAAACTAGAACTAGTAGTTGTATGTATATTGGTAGTCATAAGAGCGAACTAGTAGTTGTATGTATATTGGTAGGTGGGTGGGGTAATTTTTTCTAAACAAGCGTCTGTGGTATATATACTATAAGAAGGCGTATATCTCTTCGTTTCGGTGAATGAGCACCACCTTTACAAAACACAAAATTATAAAGCAATACGGACGAATTCTTCACAGTTTGCAGCGGATTCAGGTATATATGTTTGCACAAAATAAGACCAAAACTAAATTCCTAGACCAATCCGTTACTGAGAAATCCGAACAAGAAACGATAGAATTTGACCCGATTTCGTTCGGTCGGAAAAAATGCGGCCACACCAAAATGGACAAATTTCACATACTAATTCAAGATTGTCAGTCGATCATATGTGAAATTGACCAGTATGTCCTAAAAAGAACAATTAAATGCATTAATACAGATACACAAATTCTTACAGAAGACGCAAATATTCGGGAAATCGGGATATAAACTTTTTAATAGAAATCTTTATCATACACCACCATGTCACTATAAACCCGACTATAAACAATATTAACCAATCAAAAATCATGTAACATTTATAATAGCTATATATATCATGGAACTATTGTTCTCAAGACACCCAATGCATATGGTCTATGGCCTTTTCTTTATTTTGTGCATATATGTAATATATACATAAATACTGTTGTGCGAAACTCATACATTTCTCAAGGGATAAGCGTCTGCAGAGTGAAAAGCCAGTTCTGTGACAATGCCTGCCTCTTTTTCGCAGAGTTATTTCTCTTTGTTTATATTTGTTTTTAATTGCTGGCAGAGTTATTGCCCTTTGTTTATTTACGGGCTTTACAGCTTGGAATGTTTTCGACACAGTTTTAGTGACAATCCATATAACCAGTTTTAGTTATAGCTTATGCTACCGAGTTCCGCGGTCGATCGGGAAGTTGTTAAGAACAACAGCAGAAAATAGCCAACGCATCAGTATCAGAATTTGGAAATTCAGTTTCCTGGACATTCGGTCACGTGGTTGCTCTAAGATTCCCGTGTTATACACCTCTTTGGCCTGGCGGGATAATAGATTCATATTGCTCTTCATCTCTTCCAGAATTTCCGGCCTGATTACATAGCTATGATGGTTCATATTAGGCACGTAAAATTAGCAACGTTTCCTCCTTACTAACTTTTACCGACTTTCTACGCCTTTGTAGCAATGTTCCCGAAACAGGATGTAAAATTGATTTACAATACTCAGAAAACAACATTGGACAGTTTTTTTTACCTTGGCCTCAAATCTATCACTTTTGTTAACAGTCATAGTGATATCACATACGTATTTTATAAATATTACAGCTACGACGATAGTCATTATTTTTCAAAAGTAAACTATTTTTAAATATCTATATTAATGCGACGTAATTATTCGCTTACCGTATATACTATAAGAAGGTATATACCTTTTCGTTTCGGTGAATGCGCACCACCATCACAAACCCAAAGTAAAACGGACGAATTCTTCAAATCAAAGTTTGCAGCGGATTATATCAGATACTAATGCAAGGTTGTCAGATGTTACTTGTGGTATACGTAACTATGCGTAGTGGACTTGTGTGTTGAAAGAAGGATACTTATAATTGTATGACTATGCGTGGTTATAAATTGTAACAGAATTAAAGTTACGCTCCAATACAATATTTGTCGTATATCTTTTTTTTGAGACAACCCCCTACTTTAATCCAACTCCGATGTCCGTCACCGTCTTAAATCTCTAATATTCGGCTTTGACAGTTTAATAAAACTGCACGAGATACATAAAAATGGTTTGTTATGCAATTCGGCCTTTGCTGTCTATCTTGTATTGCTAATCCTTGTGTTTTGAGCCGTGACGAAATTATCAGAATAATAATCACTAAGTCAAAAAGGGGATATGGGTACTTAGTATTCGGAACAAATGTGACTGAAACATGTTGATAAGATATATTTTACATGCTCAAGTCTTATATATACCCAGTTGATTTAGTGTATAGTCTTCTGTTACGGCTCAAAACACATGCTTAAAATTACATACATTTAAATAAGCCCTATGTGCAGCGAAGTGTTGTTCAATTAAACTTCGTCTGCTTTACCTATGTTAACGTCTGCTAACTATATCATATCAAAATGTTAAGTCCATATCGAATGTGTCTCTCCAGTGACTACAGTGCTACGGTCCAACCTCCCTAACCCAACCCTTTCTTATTCTAAATAATCCATAAACCGAACATTCCCGCTGGTCGATGATTTTATCATAATTTATTTAGATAGATAATGCTAAAAAAAACTTTGTTATCCAAGTTTTCGACCCACAGTCGATAGTTTTTAGAGAGGAATTATTTTCGCGTGGATATTGTTTCACGGTGAGTTTGTCTTTAATATTAAACTCGTTTTACCTGCCTCTCGTCTTGTGCACCCTATCTATATTTATTTTCATGTTGTTTAAATCTGCAGACAACTGATCTTTTCCGACCTTTCAGGTTTTAGTTTCCCCTCATGTTTAGTTTTGGACGATTATTATTTCTTGAAAATTGTGAAAATGTTGATGCAGCTTGGTTTCTTCCAAATTTTTAGCAATGTGTCATTGATGTCTTTATTCAGGTATGGTCAATGGGGATACAACAAAATGCTGTGCTTGAAAACTATAAACACATTAAACCAATATTCGGGTATGAAGGTTGTCTTGACACTTTGCCCAGTAATGTTTTTTTTTGCATTACTAAACTTAGATTGTCCGAACATCCTCTACAAATCCAAACAGGCCGTTAAACCAGAAATAAAAGCGAAATCTGCGTTTATTGTTTACTTTGCCGCAAAAATGACATTGAAGACGAGTACCATTTCATATGTATTTGCCCTCAATTCAAAGACTTAAGGAAAAACTTCATAACCATTTATTATTACAAAAAAAAACATCAATGTTTCAATTTTTAACTACTAAATATACAAAATAAGAGTGTTTTTCTAGATACTGATAGGTTTATAAAACAAGATTTATCTCTTAGAATTTCCATGTTAACTACTTTTAATTGATTATGTCCCCCTCTTAGCTAATTTACGTTCTGACATTTTTTCTAAAATAGATTACTTGTATATTGTAAATTATAATTCCTCATAACGGTGCTTTGAAATGTAGTTGCAGTATTCAAATAAATCGTATACCATCCTCCTTCTACATTGATTCAAATAAATATCAAATGTTTGTCAAGAACGGTATATAACTTTATTTCGACCGCATAAGAATACATCTTCGTATAGTTTTACTTAACAAGTTTTACAACCACATGAAGTACACGTTAACAAATTGCAGACTCGCTATAAGTTGGCGTGGTCATATTTTTTCTACACTTGTATATTTCACCCAATGGAAGATAGGGTTTCCTCTGAATCATCCAATAGAAAGCGGAATTTCTTCTGAATAATTAATACGTCATACCAAGAAATAAAGGTCAAAAGCGAGCTCAGACACCTTCGCGAAAAAAATATTGAAGAAAGGCATTTTAGCGCTGAGTAGGGAGATAAGACCCTTCTTTCTTGAGAAGTGGCTTAAGATGTTTGATGAAACAGGGCCTATGCATTTTTCAGTATTTCTATATAAAATCAACCGACCTGTTATAGATTCGAGCAGTTCTCTAGTCCATGAGTTTCCAGAACCTGGAAAGCTAGCCGATGCAATTAACGGCATATGTTCCTTTACGAACACCGGCGACTTAAAGCGGCATATGATAAACTTCCACAAACTCCAATATAGTCTTCTAAACCATCACTTCCATCAACAGTTTTATTCAGTTCAGATACTAATATCCCACTGACAGATGCTAGTAAAGGTAACACATTCCTTATTGGTATTGATAACCATGAAAACTATGCATGATTTCACTCAAGAAATATTCTGAATCATTGCATGTATCAAACGCAATCATCGGAACAATGAGCTATACGCCTTTCTAAACACATACAGTAATACCCCACAAATACACCACTTGTGACTCTTTGGTCTTATTAGCGAAATCATCAAAAACAAAGCATTAACATAAGCTCAGTTTTATTCAAAAATACAAAGTAAGGTAAAGGGGACTGACCTTGAGCGTTAGCACATCCGATGTGTGGTGTTGTGGTAGTGCTTCTCGGGAAAGGTATTTGCTCGGCACGTGGTGTAGGGATTTTCAACAACATCAGGTGGACAATGATTAGGGTGCTAGCATGTTGTTCTTGACTTCTCATTAATGTATTGTTTTACGTTCCATTTCAAGAATTACTAATAAAACTATTTCCTTTAAATTAAGATTCATAATAGTTTCAAGTTTATTCAAATCAGTATATAAAGTCCTCCGGCCCAAAATACATAATACATACAATTTTAACATAATTATATAGCTGAGTTGTGTCAGTGATACAGAGAATATGAATACAATTTCTTAACATTCATTGTTTTATTGATGGTTGTATAGTTTTCAGATTTTGACAATGTATAAACGTTTTCTAATTTCCTATCAGATGTGTACCAATTATGTGAGTATTGATCTCGAATATTTCTCAATCTGCTACAGTGAGAGGATACATGAAATTCACATTCTACAACAGCAATATCATGGTTTCTTAACAAAAATATGCAAATTCTGTTTAGTAACGGTGTATGATTATATCTACCTTATTCTATATGAGATCGGTGGGATGAAGTTCTAAAACGAGCAAGAGAACGCCTAATTTTAGTAGGTAAATCAATCGTAAATTAACATTCAGTATTAAGTGAATTTTTATTTAAAACGTTGGTAGTGGTAACATCGGCTTCATTCAGTAACTGATTGATGACAATCTTGGGTAAAACAATCGATAAGTCTTCGACGGAATATACATATAAAAGTTGGTATATCTCCTATTTCATGCGAAATCCCTACATAACCATATCCGTACATAAATAAAAGATTTTTGACATGCGTAGCCCAAGTAATTCTTTCTACATTATCGAAAGATTTAAGCATATAATAGCAACGTTTTGGATATCTGTGGTCTTCCATTGATGTAAGTTAACACCAATATTTAATAATAGGTAACGCATAAAGGTAAACGACCACATTCCCCTAAAATCATACACGTGTTTGTTGTATTTTTAACAACTAAATATCTACAACAAAATAAATGTTGAATGAATTCGATATCTGCGGAATACTTCTAACCCCAAATTTGTGACCCATAACACAATATTGGTTTGACCATTGAATCAAATAACGTAAACATTTGATAGACATCAAATTGTCTAAACGGTTTTTGGTATTTAGAAAATTCATCTATCGAAATTTCAGCATTTAAAAGGACATATTCAGCCCCAGGATTATCATTTAAAGATATAATTTCTGTTGTAGGGTCGAACAACAATGTACTAAAATGATCAAACCATTCAGTTCAACCAATACTATTGGGTATTGGTGTCTCACGACATTCGCGCTTAATAATTTGCCAAAATTGTGTAGGATTATTTTGACTTTCAATTAGCGTTTGTCTTTTACTGTTTTTGAAATGTTTTTTTTTCGCTCTTTGATATATCGCTTAAATAATTCTTAACATTTTTATAGCCATTTAAACACTCGGGACTATTTGTCGCTCTAAATTTATGCAGCGCACGGTATTTGTTTCGCTTCAAAACATCACAGCGCGGATCCCACCATGGTGGTTGACTATCTTCACGCATTGACTTAGCTGTCAATAACGTTACAGTAACGTTATGGATATTACAGCATCAATCACATTTGTATCGATAATCTGTAATATACTGTAGTATTTTTACATTGTGAAAGACTGTTTTTGAAATGATCATTTGAAATGAAACGTGTTGTTTAATCCTTAGTACGATGGTTGCTATGCTACTTGATAACAAGTAACTTGGTTGGCTAATAAATGTTGTTTTGACAAATGAAAATTGAGTATTGGTTAAAACAAAAATGCTTGATTTCTCGTGCATATGATATCATTCGTCTTTGGACACTTCTGTTTACCAGAGGTATATTTATTTTTTATGTTGTAAAACTGTTTATGAAATCTTTAAATGCTTGTGCTGAACTATGAGGAGTTACGAAAAGTAACGTGTATGTGGTGTATTTATTGTGTATGTGTTTTTTTTGTAAATGGTTGTACGCCACAAAATCGCCCAAGGGCTGCTTACATATATACGATATTAACTCATTATGTTGAGTTTGTTTGTTATTTGGATTTGATGAGGTCAGAGAAACAGATGAGAATGAGAGCTTTCACAAACCAACTAAGGCGTAAATAATGTTTGTTTCTGATTATTCGACCTACCCTAATTTTCAATGGATATTTTATTAGGTCTGATGAACATCTACTTCCTTGCATTTTTACATCTCTGCACGCTTTCAAAAATAAAGAAAACTTTTAAAAATCCCTGCCTATCTACCCCATTTCAATGAGCATGTAACCAGAATCAAATAACTTTTACATCTAAAGTTTCATTTTTAGCTATTTATATGACTGGGACCAAGTGTATAATGGTCCTGTTTATGTGATCAGCAAACTCGTTCCTCTATTTTTATAGGACAGTGTACTATGTAAATGTTTATATTTAGTTACTGAAGCATACTGATATTCATCAAAATGAGAGATCGCGAAGGTAGTTAACATTGAAATCGACATTTCTCTTGTCTTGATACATGCATATTTTACAATAACACCATACTGACTAACATGTTTAAGGTAAAGAATTATTTTTTCACTTGTAGTATAAATTTTGTATAAATTCTAACAGTAACTGCATGAACTTGCAATGAAGTACTCTGTGTTCAAATATTCAACACAAAAGTACACGATAGTTCAGGTTTCATCATCATTTTGACAACAGTCATGTTGCACAAGTGTAACTGATATTGTAAAAGGCAAACAAAACACAAAAATGACCTTACTTAAAGTGTATTTTATCTACTGTCAGTTTGTATCAAATTAATGTTTAAATGGCAAGTTACTTGTTTGTTGTAAAATGCTGACGAGTTTCTCAAATTCATAACTTGTTACATCGTTTCTACGTTTATCGTCGATTCTGCGGTTAGTTTGTTGTCAACTCTGCTACTAGTTTATTGTTGATTATGCAGCTAGTTTATTGTCGATTCTGCAGCTAGTTTATCGTTGATTCTGCAGCTAGTTTATCGTCGATTCTGCAGCTAGTTTATTGTCGTTTCTGGTGCTAGTTTAACGTCGATTCTGCAGTTAGTCTACTGTCGATTCTGCAGCTAGTTTATTGTCGATTCTGCAGCTATGTCTTTATCGATTATGCAGCTAGTTTATTGTCGATTATGCAGCTAGTTTATTGTCGATTATGCAGCTAGTTTATTGTCGATTCTGCAGCTAGGTCATCGTCGATTCTGCTGCTAGTTTAACGTCGATTCTGCAGCTAGTTTACTGTCGATTCTGCAGCTAGTTTATTGTCAATTCTGCAGCTAGTTTATTGACGATTATGCAGCTAGTTTATTGTCGATTCAGCAGCTAGTTTATTGTCGATTCTGCAACTAGATCATTGTCGATTCTGCAGCTAGTTTATCGTCGATTCTGGAACTAGGTCATTGCCGATTCGGCAGCTAGTTTATTGACGATTCTGCAGCTAGTTTAAAATGACGAATATTTGTAATTATAAATGTTCATTAAGATTTGTTCGGATTTTACTTGTTACACGGTCATACGTTATCAGTTTAAAATGTCTTTTCGTTCAAGCATTACAAAATCAGATTCCCGCATCAGCATAAATACAATTGTAAGAATTGCTGCCCGATAAAAGGTATGAAAATGCTTAACATATCATAAACAATAGCGATATACTATGTGGATCTCCCGGTTTATATTCTATTAGCTTTAAATGGCTGAACACCCATGTACATTTGTAATTCATCGAATAATACACTGGCTTCCCGCTTTATATTTTTAACATGCACACTTTTCCACTTGACACAGGCAATAAAACACGTCATATAATGGTTGATAAATACACTACCTAAGTGTTTATATATGATAAGATGGTTCATTTTGCAAGTAATCGTGACATGTAGAAGTTTGCTGCGTTGTTTTGTCTTCGAACCTGAAGTGATCTTTCATAATAGTGGAATGCATAATTTGGCAGATTCTCTTGTTCAATACATTGTCCAAGTAGATTCAGTGCTGTATCTTTGTGGTTTAGGTTTGGTTCTTCACGAACAACTTGGTGTAGTTTACGTAGAACTCTCTGTTGTTCTTCACGATTCCTGAGACGTCCGTATGTTTTATACTGTAGAAAATATAAGTATGGAAGTGAATCTACGACCGACAAGTCCATCCATTCATCTTCTGTATCTCGATGCTGAATATCTTCTTGTGTTGATCGGAAATATTCTTGTCTCATTTCTTGAGGTACAATATTCATTTCACATCGCATGAATTTCACACAAAATGATACAATATGTCTGAAATCAGTAATCCGTATTTGTTTAGCTACATTGGCGTATCCTTGTTTATTTCCAAATTCCGAAACTCTGCAACAACCACAAACAGGCATCACCACATTCCTGTCGTAGTTCTGATCAATGTGACGTAATAAAGCCTCTGTCACATTGTTATATCCAGCACTGTAATATACAGTCGCAAGTTTCAACCAACCAGATGATACGTCAGATTTAAGTCCTCGCCTTAACCATTCCAGTACAGTGTCTGGTAGAGGTCTGTTTATTGTTACACAGCCCGATGCTAACAATGAACCTATTGAAGAACACATTAATGGTATCAGGTAACTGAATGCCACTTTTTCTAAATGATTTGAATTCGTATACTTTTGACTACATTGAACATGTTGATTTGCTAAATTTCGCATTTTAGTTAGGGCATTGTTTTTATTTGCATCTGTAAGATATTCTGTGTAGCTTTCCTGAAAGGATATTGCTGCGTCATGGCAAAGCTTACTACATATACTTCCCGGTATATCGATAGCAGAAACTATCGGATAGAGACCTACTGAAATTCTATTAATCTTGTACTGAAGTCTTGAGCCGACACCATCGAGTTGTAAATCAAACAACATTCGACCATCACTACTTATTATCTGTTGAATAACTTCCAACAAATCTTGTTGTTGTTGTTGTGTAGATATTTTCCCAGCTAGGAGATTGTTTTCGGGAATGATGTAATGAGGACAGTTTTTATAATAAATATAATAATAAAGTTTAAGTAATGTTTGATTGAGACAAAGTAACAGATTCTGTTTCTGCCATAAGTCAGAATGAGTATTTTCTATACAGTAAAACAAAGCAGTTTTACACATGTAGCTCGATATCACGTCTTTAAATATGGCGTATGTCCTCAACAACATTTTCATAAGTACGTAACTTCTCATCTGTGTTATATTTAAACTAAACATGAGATATCTCTCTGCCATAGATGTAGAAATTCTCCATTCAACATCATCAAGCCCCCTTCCACTTTTACTACCTACTGGTACTAGAAAACATCCTGACATCTCCGACTTAAACTTCAATTGAGCAGAAGGCCATCCACCTATATTTCTTCTATTAAACCAACTTCTGCCTTCTTCTGGCCAACCATTACATCGAAATGCAAAAACAATATCATGATCAGTTGTACATTCATTGACAGGCATTACAGCCGGACCATGGATTTGGAAACCTTCTCCTATCCATTCCTCGCGATTTACATGTTTCAGAAATATCCTCCCTTTTGCATCTATATAACGATTGCTATCAGGAGGTTCAGAGTTTGCTCTCGGTAGTTGTAGTAGACAGTATCCTGGTGCTGTACTTTCATCTTGTATCATAAGAAGATTTTTCACCCCAGGTTTCCAGTCATTTAATACATGGAACATATCCATACACACTAGTGTATCGAGATCAGATTTAAGTTCTAATGTCGTACTTCCTTCCGACTGACTCCCAAAATTATAACTTGTTAAACCCTGAGCAATATTCAATATATTGTTGTTTGATTCTCTAAACAGGTAACAATCTCTTCTCTTCAAAATCATCTCATCATTTACTCCTATATCACTGAGTACTTCTGATAATCTCAAAGATATACTTTCCTGGTTATGTGGAGCACTCGCCATTCTAAAACAAAGTTTTTTAGAAATATAGTTAGATGTTTAACTATGATACTAAAAGCCGCAGCTACAACTTCTCCTAGCATTGTATTCCATAAAACACATTGTGATCAACTACTACGGAAATGGTACATTCCCTATCAAATAATTACAATTACAATCACTTTATTTGATCATTACTAATCTAAAAATATTGTTACCTCCTTCGAAAATCAGTCGAAAATTTAATTTGCGATATCGCTTGGTTAAATTGTGCTATGTAGAGTTAAACATGTGTACAAAGGTATCCATCCGAAGAGACAAAATGAGGCCTTTACTTATAGGAAGTCTTTATTCTGAGGTCATTTGATCTAAATAACCAGTGATGGTTTGTAAAATAACTCGTTTATTTACGAGGTGAACATTATTTGAACGTAGCCGCTAATTCCGATTTGACTGTAGATTATAGAGGGAAATAATTAAAGAATTGCGGATTAGATTAAAAGAAAATGAAAAAGGGGGGATAAATATATAATATATTCCCCTTCTTAATTCACCTAGATAGAGTCGATGTCATGTAATTGTAGAAAAGTAATGAAAAAGTTATAAATAGAAACACGTATAATTTCAACATACTCAAGTTACTATTTATATCTAATCTATAGAATATACTATACAAAATGGCCGATTTACACGTGTGTATATGTATTGATAAACTTCATATTTACGTATGTATATCTAGTTCAATATTTGATTAAAATTAAATCTAGGCCATCACATCTTATCCAAAATAAATATTGAATAACTAAAAACATGTGTTCTAATTAAAACGATGGTAAAATAAATTGAATTAAAAAATCTTCAACGAACCTTTCAATTTAATCCGATTTTAATAAAGAAAAAACATGACAAAAGTGTTTGTACGAATCATCCTTCCTTCCTAAAATGGCGAACGTATGACATCAGCTTGGGGAATTTTAAAACTTCTTCTTTCGTTATAAAAATTTATTCAGAAGGGAAATAACTTTTTGAAATTTTTGAATAGTTGAACGTAGGTGAACTGGTTTGAACATCATTTATAAGTAACGACTTATATATTGATTCGTTAGCAATTAATGATTAGAAAGTATGTGAGGTTATAACGAATAGATATACGCCTTCCTATAGTATATATACCAGTTGAATGCCATGAATGGGGTCAAATTTTAGGACAATTCTATTTTTCATTTCAGGTTATTATGGGTTAAGTTATTTAGTTTTATGTAGAATTTATTGCAATTTTACCATCACAGGTCCGTTACTTCTGCCTGTGGAAAGGGTATGACCTGCCACGACTGGAAATCGAACCCGGACCCGGGTTACAAATACAGAGTACTAACTACTAGCCTCGACCGCAGCAGTAAATTACTGTTCCACTTACCTAGTTACTGATAATCTTTAACAGTTTGGACGATAAATTTAATCGTTATTGGCAAATATGTTAATGGAAGCGGTTTATCGCTTTGCTAAGCAGTCTTCAAAACTACCAGTGTAAGAATATTAAAATGTTTGTAATAATAAAACTTTCTTTTATCAGGGATGGATGAACAGAAAACTGGGTCCAACACTTCCAGATTTAAGACAGATAGTAAACGTTTCTTCACGAGTCACGTGGCTATTTACCGGCTTTTCGTTCGGTTATTTGCTTGGGTGTTTTTTGTCAGGTCTGCGTAAGTTTACACATTTCTATAAAAAATTCAACATACACTTAGAAAAAAAAAATTTGACTCAGTTTGCCCTTAATGTTTGAAATTTGAAAAATATATCGCATAAAATAAACCGAGAGCCTAGATGAAGAAAGGAAGTAATTTATTTTGTCTGTGTTTACAGAATTTAGATCTACTACAAACCGTTCGTATTTTGAATTTTATGCAATATATTACTGCACTCCGCTTCACGTCGCTTATGATATGTAACATAAAATTCTAAATATTCTCAATAAGTACATGGTTGTAAGAAAATCCTACACCAACGTTTAGAAACAACACTTAAGATAACGGGCTTGGATATCAGGTCAAATCAAGTTTCACCAATTTATAGATTTAAAAACTAAACCATAATTATATATTAAAATAAACTAACTGTAAAAAGTGCATTGCAAGTGATTTGAAACAAAAAAATTTTGGTTTGTTTTGGTCTTCTATAAACCAATATCGCACGTAATTTACAATGTTTTGAACAACGATAACTACTCTGTATATAGGAATATATTACAACAATAGCCTTAAAATCACTATAAATGTATAAAGCAGGGAACCGTGCCTCAGGTTTTGATAAAGTCCTCCGTTGGTTAGATACTTGACTTTAAAGAAATTCCGTACCCAGAACCCCGCTGTTCATTACGTAATACGCCATAGATAAAAAATGAAAACGAGTATCAAAATTCTGAGGCATGGTTCTCTAGATTAACATTTCGATAAAGTCGATAAAGGGGTGCAGTATTTATCGCAATAAAACATGTGCGTGAAGTTAGCAGCCTAGCAGCCTAGCAGCCTAGCAGCGTGAAGTTGGCAGCCTAGCAGCCTAGCAGCCTAGCAGCGTGAAGTTGGCAGCGTAGCAGCGTAGCAGCCTAGCAGCGTGAAGTTGGCAGCGTAGCAGCGTAGCAGCCTAGCAGCGTGAAGTTGGCAGCGTAGCAGCGTAGCAGCCTAGCAGCGTGAAATTGGCAGCCTAGCAGCCTAGCAGCCTAGCAGCGTGAAGTTGGCAGCGTAGCAGCGTAGCAGCCTAATACATTTCTACAAATAAACTTCACAAGAAATCAAGCTAAACACTTAAAAAATACACGAAGTAATGTGAGTCTGTTGTTTGAAAGTTAATTAATTGGAAATAAAAGAATTTTCAACAAAAAAATAATAATGTGAAATTATACGCTGCTAGCAGCGTGAAGTTGGCAGCGTGAAACTACGATCCAGCAGCGAAACAGCGTAATATATATTTCTACAGATAAACCTCGCAACAAATGCATAAAATAAGGTGAGTTTGTTGTTTGAACGTTAATTAAGTGAAAATATCGAAATTTTCAATAAAAAAAATTAATGTGAAATTATACGCTGCTGGCAGCGTGAAGTTGGCAGCCTGAAACTAGCAGCGTAGCAGCGAAACAGCGTAATATATATTTCTACAGATGAACCTCGCAATAAATGCATGAAATAAGGTGAGTCTGTTGTTTGAACGTTAAATAAGTGAAAATATCGAAATTTTCAATAAAAAAATTAATGTGAAATTATACGCTGCTGGCAGCGTGAAGTTGGCAGCGTGAAACTAGCAGCGTAGCAGCGAAACAGCGTAATATATATTTCTACAGATAAACCTCGCAATACATGCATAAAATAAGGTGAGTCTGTTGTTTGAACGTTAATTAAGTGAAAATATCGAAATTTTCAATAAAAAAAATTAATGTGAAATTATACGCTGCTGGCAGCGTGAAGTTGGCAGCCTAGCAGCGTGAAGTTGGCAGCGTAGCAGCGTAGCAGCCTAATACATTTCTACAAATAAACTTCACAAGAAATCAAGCTAAACACTTAAAAAATACACGAAGTAATGTGAGTCTGTTGTTTGAAAGTTAATTAATTGGAAATAAAAGAATTTTCAACAAAAAAATAATAATGTGAAATTATACGCTGCTAGCAGCGTGAAGTTGGCAGCGTGAAACTACGACCCAGCAGCGAAACAGCGTAATATATATTTCTACAGATGAACCTCGCAACAAATGCATAAAATAAGGTGAGTCTCTTGTTTGAACGTTAATCAAGTGAAAATATCGAAATTTTCAATAAAAAAAATTAATGTGAAATTATACGCTGCTGGCAGCGTGAAGTTGGCAGCGTGAAACTAGCAGCCCAGCAGCGAAACAGCGTAATATATATTTCTACAGATAAACCTCGCAACAAATGAAGCTAAATACTTAAGAATGCATAAGATAAGGTGAGTCTGTTGTTTGAACGTTAATCAAGTGAAAATATCGAAATTTTCAATAAAAAATAATAATGTGAAATTATACGCTGCTGGCAGCGGGAAGTTGGCAGCGTGAAACTAGCAGCCCAGCAGCGTTACAGCGTAATATGTATTTCTACAGATAAACTTCAAACCAAATCAAGCTAAATACTTAAGAAAGCATAAAAGAACGTCAGTGTATTGTTTGAACGTTCATTAGTCGAAAATATGGGAAATTTCGTTTTTTTTGTGTGTGTGAAATTAGACGCTGCTGTCAGCGTGAAGTTAGCAGCCCAGCAGCTTAACAACGTCATATATATTTCTACAGATAAACTTAAAAGCAAACCATGCAAAGACTTTAAAATGCATGAAATAATACTATTATGTTGCTTTAATGCGTATTAGACTAAAAAATGCGATTTTTGTCGAGTTTGTGAGTTCGGTATTGTAGCGACCACACAACGGTCTAATAGATTTCTACTGATAAACTGATAGAATAATACGATTATATTGCTTTAACGTTCAATAGAGAAAACTTAGTTTTTGTATGTGTGTGTGTTTGAAGTTGGAAGGGGGGGGGGGGGCGGGGATACACGGTGAATTAGACAACAATACTTTCCCGATGTACGGGAATTTGATAAACACCGCCGTAGCATATATGTAATAAACGAAAGTTATCCTTTAATTACCAGATTATGTAAGAACAATTACATACTTCAGTATATACTAAAATATAACAATTACCGTCACTAACATTTTATTGCTGCCATTTTTTCTTCTGTATACATTAAAATTGCAACTGAATGCTTAATTCTTCTTTTCTAAATCAAATTATTCTAATTATACATGAAATTATGTTTTACAAGATAACTATTATGATCTTCAAAAGAACTTGCAAAAAATATCTATGATGTTAATACCAGTACTGCTTGAGGAAATATATTGGTTAGAAATATTTAATTTAATTTAACAGGTAAAGGTGTTAGGATACGTTTGTATTAATTTCAACAAATGGACTGTTTTAATTTATCAAAATCATCCAGACCTAACTTGGTAGATTCCGAAGTAAATTCGAGGTTTTTAACATCATAACTTTTATATGCAAAATGGCATCAAATGTGCACTCGTTTTGAAAATTTATTTTCATTCACCATATAAAATATGACCACCATCAAATGATATCTTCTCCGACCCTTGATGATACACGTGAGATTTTTAAGATCCATTCAACGATCTTCCGGCAAATCTCGGATATTTACGTCGTTATATTTACGGAAATAACCGGAATTTTGCGAAGATCATATCTGCCTATTAGGCATCCTTGTATATACAGTCACAACATGATGCATTATACAAGGTAATAAAAAATGAACGCCCAATCGAGTTTCAGTATTATTAAAATAGAAGACTAAAACAAATGCATTTAAAACAGTATGTATAAAATTATAAAAATCTGTGTAGCGGTTGACTAAATTTACTTTCGTATAAAAGCAAAATCGGTATTTGAAACACAGTTTATTGCTGTTATACAAAATTAGCATGATTAGTAAAAAATAAGTGGATTTCACAATTTGTTAATAGTCGATACGTTTCAGCGCCGTTTTTGAGCTGTCCGGGTTATAACTGGGACCATTATAGATTGTATAATGGTTCCAGGTTGGAAATAATTGCAGTCATCCTCGATCATGTCGTACTTAAAGGTACACATAAAATACACATACGGATACGCACCCTGTACAGTATAGGACCGCTGGAAGCTCTCGCGGCGTAGCGGCCTTACTATGATGCAGTGATTTTTTAGCGTTTTTTTCCCATCCAAAATAGTTTCTATAGCTTGTAGAACGTGATTCTGATACATATCTCGATGGTAGGGTGTGTAATTCTAGACCGCTGGAAGCTAATGGCCTAACTATGATCCAGTCTGAATTTCTTGCGTTTTTTCCTTCCCGCAAAAATCGTTTCACAAAATGATACAAACTCAAAACCTTCTTTTTAATAAGCATCAAAACAAAAAAAATCGTATTAGTTTATGCATTTTAGTCTTCAGCCTTCATACTTGTGTATTTTATGAAGAAATATGTCACAAACTTTGACTGAAAAAAGAAAAATCGTGTTAAATTATGAAGTGAAGGTGTATAATCAATGCGGAATATGTCCTTACAATACAGGTGTACGTTCGATGCCGGCTATGTTTATATTATACAGTTGTACGTTCAATGCGGGCGATGTTTCTATAATACAGGTGTACGTCTAATGTGCGCTATGTTCCTATCATACAGGTGTACGTTCAATGCGGGCTACGTACCAATGAGGATGGTGTACATTTTATACGTGCAATGCACCTATGATACAGGTGTTAGTTTAATGCGTGCTATGTTTATATAGTACAGATGTAAATTCAATGCGTATTGTTGTCTAATTCACCGTGTATCCCCGCCCCCCCCCCCCTTCCAACTTCAAACACACACACATACAAAAACTAAGTTTTCTCTATTGAACGTTAAAGCAATATAATCGTATTATTCTATCAGTTTATCAGTAGAAATCTATTAGACCGTTGTGTGGTCGCTACAATACCGAACTCACAAACTCGACAAAAATCGCATTTTTTAGTCTAATACGCATTAAAGCAACATAATAGTATTATTTCATGCATTTTAAAGTCTTTGCATGGTTTGCTTTTAAGTTTATCTGTAGAAATATATATGACGTTGTTAAGCTGCTGGGCTGCTAACTTCACGCTGACAGCAGCGTCTAATTTCACACACACAAAAAAAACGAAATTTCCCATATTTTCGACTAATGAACGTTCAAACAATACACTGACGTTCTTTTATGCTTTCTTAAGTATTTAGCTTGATTTGGTTTGAAGTTTATCTGTAGAAATACATATTACGCTGTAACGCTGCTGGGCTGCTAGTTTCACGCTGCCAACTTCCCGCTGCCAGCAGCGTATAATTTCACATTATTATTTTTTATTGAAAATTTCGATATTTTCACTTGATTAACGTTCAAACAACAGACTCACCTTATCTTATGCATTCTTAAGTATTTAGCTTCATTTGTTGCGAGGTTTATCTGTAGAAATATATATTACGCTGTTTCGCTGCTGGGCTGCTAGTTTCACGCTGCCAACTTCACGCTGCCAGCAGCGTATAATTTCACATTAATTTTTTTTATTGAAAATTTCGATATTTTCACTTGATTAACGTTCAAACAAGAGACTCACCTTATTTTATGCATTTGTTGCGAGGTTCATCTGTAGAAATATATATTACGCTGTTTCGCTGCTGGGTCGTAGTTTCACGCTGCCAACTTCACGCTGCTAGCAGCGTATAATTTCACATTATTATTTTTTTGTTGAAAATTCTTTTATTTCCAATTAATTAACTTTCAAACAACAGACTCACATTACTTCGTGTATTTTTTAAGTGTTTAGCTTGATTTCTTGTGAAGTTTATTTGTAGAAATGTATTAGGCTGCTACGCTGCTACGCTGCCAACTTCACGCTGCTAGGCTGCCAACTTCACGCTGCCAGCAGCGTATAATTTCACATTAATTTTTTTTATTGAAAATTTCGATATTTTCACTTAATTAACGTTCAAACAACAGACTCACCTTATTTTATGCATGTATTGCGAGGTTTATCTGTAGAAATATATATTACGCTGTTTCGCTGCTACGCTGCTAGTTTCACGCTGCCAACTTCACGCTGCCAGCAGCGTATAATTTCACATTAATTTTTTTATTGAAATTTCGATATTTTCACTTAATTAACGTTCAAACAACAGACTCATCTTATTTCATGCATTTATTGCGAGGTTCATCTGTAGAAATATATATTACGCTGTTTCGCTGCTACGCTGCTAGTTTCAGGCTGCCAACTTCACGCTGCCAGCAGCGTATAATTTCACATTAATATTTTATTGAAAATTTCGATATTTTCACTTATTTAACGTTCAAACAACAGACTCACCTTATTTCATGCATTTATTGCGAGGTTCATCTGTAGAAATATATATTACCCTGTTTCGCTGCTACGCTGCTAGTTTCACGCTGCCAACTTCACGCTGCCAGCAGCGTATAATTTCACATTAATTTTTTTATTGAAATTTCGATATTTTCACTTAATTAACGTTCAAACAACAGACTCAGGTTATTTTATGCATTTGTTGCGAGGTTCATCTGTAGAAATATATATTACGCTGTTTCGCTGCTGGGTCGTAGTTTCACGCTGCCAACTTCACGCTGCTAGCAGCGTATAATTTCACATTATTATTTTTTTGTGAAAATTCCTTTATTTCCAATTAATTAACTTTCAAACAACAGACTCACATTACTTCGTGTATCTTTTAAGTGTTTCGCTTGATTTCTTGTGAAGTTTATTTGTAGAAATGTATTAGGCTGCTACGCTGCCAACTTCACGCTGCTAGGCTGCCAACTTCACGCTGCCAGCAGCGTATAATTTCACATTAATTTTTTTTATTGAAAATTTCGATATTTTCACTTAATTAACGTTCAAACAACAGACTCACCTTATTTTATGCATGTATTGCGAGGTTTATCTGTAGAAATATATATTACGCTGTTTCGCTGCTACGCTGCTAGTTTCACGCTGCCAACTTCACGCTGCCAGCAGCGTATAATTTCACATTAATTTTTTTATTGAAAATTTCGATATTTTCACTTATTTAACGTTCAAACAACAGACTCACCTTATTTCATGCATTTATTGCGAGGTTCATCTGTAGAAATATATATTACGCTGTTTCGCTGCTACGCTGCTAGTTTCAGGCTGCCAACTTCACGCTGCCAGCAGCGTATAATTTCACATTAATTTTTTTTATTGAAAATTTCGATATTTTCACTTAATTAACGTTCAAACAACAAACTCACCTTATTTTATGCATTTGTTGCGAGGTTTATCTGTAGAAATATATATTACGCTGTTTCGCTGCTACGCTGCTAGTTTCACGCTGCCAACTTCACGCTGCCAGCAGCGTATAATTTCACATTAATTTTTTTATTGAAATTTCGATATTTTCACTTAATTAACGTTCAAACAACAGACTCATCTTATTTCATGCATTTATTGCGAGGTTCATCTGTAGAAATATATATTACGCTGTTTCGCTGCTACGCTGCTAGTTTCAGGCTGCCAACTTCACGCTGCCAGCAGCGTATAATTTCACATTAATTTTTTTTATTGAAAATTTCGATATTTTCACTTAATTAACGTTCAAACAACAAACTCACCTTATTTTATGCATTTGTTGCGAGGTTTATCTGTAGAAATATATATTACGCTGTTTCGCTGCTACGCTGCTAGTTTCACGCTGCCAACTTCACGCTGCCAGCAGCGTATAATTTCACATTAATTTTTTTATTGAAAATTTCGATATTTTCACTTATTTAACGTTCAAACAACAGACTCACCTTATTTCATGCATTTATTGCGAGGTTCATCTGTAGAAATATATATTACGCTGTTTCGCTGCTACGCTGCTAGTTTCACGCTGCCAACTTCACGCTGCCAGCAGCGTATAATTTCACATTAATTTTTTTTATTGAAATTTCGATATTTTCACTTAATTAACGTTCAAACAACAGACTCAGGTTATTTTATGCATTTGTTGCGAGGTTCATCTGTAGAAATATATATTACGCTGTTTCGCTGCTGGGTCGTAGTTTCACGCTGCCAACTTCACGCTGCTAGCAGCGTATAATTTCACATTATTATTTTTTTGTGAAAATTCCTTTATTTCCAATTAATTAACTTTCAAACAACAGACTCACATTACTTCGTGTATCTTTTAAGTGTTTCGCTTGATTTCTTGTGAAGTTTATTTGTAGAAATGTATTAGGCTGCTACGCTGCTACGCTGCCAACTTCACGCTGCTAGGCTGCCAACTTCACGCTGCCAGCAGCGTATAATTTCACATTAATTTTTTTTATTGAAAATTTCGATATTTTCACTTAATTAACGTTCAAACAACAGACTCACCTTATTTTATGCATGTATTGCGAGGTTTATCTGTAGAAATATATATTACGCTGTTTCGCTGCTACGCTGCTAGTTTCACGCTGCCAACTTCACGCTGCCAGCAGCGTATAATTTCACATTAATTTTTTTATTGAAAATTTCGATATTTTCACTTATTTAACGTTCAAACAACAGACTCACCTTATTTCATGCATTTATTGCGAGGTTCATCTGTAGAAATATATATTACGCTGTTTCGCTGCTACGCTGCTAGTTTCAGGCTGCCAACTTCACGCTGCCAGCAGCGTATAATTTCACATTAATTTTTTTTATTGAAAATTTCGATATTTTCACTTAATTAACGTTCAAACAACGAACTCACCTTATTTTATGCATTTGTTGCGAGGTTTATCTGTAGAAATATATATTACGCTGTTTCGCTGCTGGGTCGTAGTTTCACGCTGCCAACTTCACGCTGCTAGCAGCGTATAATTTCACATTATTATTTTTTTGTGAAAATTCCTTTATTTCCAATTAATTAACTTTCAAACAACAGACTCACATTACTTCGTGTATCTTTTAAGTGTTTCGCTTGATTTCTTGTGAAGTTTATTTGTAGAAATGTATTAGGCTGCTACGCTGCTACGCTGCCAACTTCACGCTGCTAGGCTGCTAGGCTGCTAGGCTGCCAACTTCACGCTGCTAGGCTGCTACGCTGCTACGCTGCCAACTTCACGCTGCTAGGCTGCTACGCTGCTACGCTGCCAACTTCACGCTGCTAGGCTGCTAGGCTGCTAGGCTGCCAACTTCACGCTGCTAGGCTGCTAGGCTGCTAGGCTGCTAACTTCACGCACATCAATAAAACTCCATTTTTGAGCGTTCGGTTATAATTTTTTGTTGCTTGGTATTTAAGTATGATATTTAATCTTGCAAATAACATAAAATCATTTTGTTTTTTAGCGATTTTAGCCAATCCTGATACGTTAAAATCAGATTTACTGAATACAGTAAAGTCCCTGAAAACAGGAATTCTCTGACAATTGGACGATTTTTCAAGTTCTTTTTTCAGAATTTATCAGAAGTTTCTCTGAAAACTGGAATTCTCATGAAAATGGACTTTTGCACAGTCCGGAAGGGTTCAGGTTTTCAGGGGCTTTACTATACCAACAATTGTATGTACTTTACTGAAAACTTTATTGTGTAAACATTGCCTGAAGTTAAAACTTGTTTTAGTGGAGAAATGTATACGTAATGAAATGGTTATTGGACTGTGTGCAATCCTCTGTGGCTTTGCTGTTGTACTTTTACCACAGATTCAAAGTATAGTTGCCATGGTTATCATACGGGTTATTATCGGTTTCTATGTTGGTTGCATAGACACAGGTAACTATCATTTTTTTTATCAGTATCTCCCTGAACCTTAACTACAACTCGGAATTTTGAATAACGTGTACCTTAATAAGAAATAACAAAATCAACAGTCTGGTTCGATTGGTTAAACGGAAAGCTGCTGAAAGAGGCAGAGTCTTCTAATTTTAGAAGCTCTACTTTTTATTCCTCCCGATGGTTTGAAGTGACACTAGCCACGTGACCAAATAGCACGACCGAGAAATAAAGATATCGTTTAATATTGCATTTTATTATTGTTATAACTCACAACAACAACAAAAAAGATATTTTTAACAAATAAAGATAGTTTTAACAAATAAATTGCAGGGTGCTCATTTTCTTCAAATACCATTGCATTTACTATCAACGATGAAATACAACAGATAGCCTTTTTGAATTCTTAAAACCACGGCTGCGATTGCGTTCGAATGAGTTTCTGTTCTAAACCCTTCTAGCCGGCGTATTCTCTTCTTCTTACGAGAGTCCAACCGAACTGGCTTAATAGCACAAAAGGTTTAAGAGGCATTATCATTCAACCAAAGTCTCCAGAGAATAAGCTTGAAATATAATCCGCCGTCGAATTTGAACAGTACTTAGGTTTACTGAATGACCAAATTTGCAAGATTTAAACACGCCTTGAAGCATATATTATATATATACATATCCCTGCGGTATTTACATATGAATTCAATGATCTAGTTAAGATTGGCTTTGTTTTAAATGGTTACTTTAAAATATAATTTGACTACATTCAATGTTACGGCAAATTGTAAGCCAGATAAGATGCTTAGTGACCTCATGATTAAACCATATAACTCGGTGCTAGTATTATAGTTATTATGAATATTATCATATCCTGTCATTCATAATGGTGAACTTTGGATGAATGTATTGGTTGTCTTAAAACTCAACTGTGACAGTATGTAGTGATGTACTCATACAGTCAGACCTGTGAACAGAAGTCACTCTTGGGAAATATTTAATTTTATTGACAGGTGGCCTTTATTTAAAGGTCATTATGTTCTTAATTATCAATGAACGTTTTTAGAAGAACAATATATTTCAGGAATAAGTTCTGTTATGTTTAAAATGTGGGGTACAGATGTTAGGCCATTTCTTCAAATGATACAAGTTGTATTTGCTGTAGGATGTATTGTGTCTCCTATAGTCGCCGAACCGTTCATAACGGGAGTTAACGGTTAGTAATTAATTGAAAAAAGATATTTTATTAAACTATAACAGCTGAATAATTACATTTATTTCAGCCTTGTTCCATAGTGCAATGATAAGTTACATACATTGTACATATACATTCGACATCCAGTATATCGAAGATTATCGAAGAACTTACAAAATCTAATCGGATTGATAACTGATCTCACCGACACTAAACATAAATACATGCATCGACCGTGAAATTATGCAGCTTTGGCAGTTTAATAAATTCGCATTAATTCATGGTAAGTAATGTTTACACAAATAAATGCATAGACACAATGATTCGTTTATTTCGTGTGAAATATGACAGTAAAGTGTACGAATAATGAATTTTATTGTCATTCGTATGAATACATTGTAAATGAATGAAGAAAAACGTACTTTGAAGTATATTTTGCCGTACATGTATAGTCAGTACTCTTAAAATAATTATCGATCGACTTCTTCTACTTGATCTTGCAAAAGAAAACTGCCAAACCATTGAACAAAGACCAGCTTTGGAAATACAAATTGTGTCCTTTGTTGACAGGTGGCCTTCATTCTGTGGTCATTTTGCTCTAATTTATCATTGATTAGGTTGGTCTTTAGTCGCTTACACTGTACATATATCTAAATACTGTTCGGTGTTGAACTGTCAACTCAATGCGTTTCTTTTTGCATGCAGTGACCGGTAAAATTATCTATCATACGCAACATCTGATATTTTGAGGATTACCACATTTTTGGTTCTGTACCCGACAAACTAGTCCGTCGCTTAGTGTCGACAATAATTGAAATAATGTTCAATACGTAACGTTTGTTTCTTTTTTCAGAACAAGACGAACAAATAAAAATAAATTCATCCGCCGTCAACTTTCCATGTGGTATGCTAAACCTTACACAGAACGGTATACCACCGGCTAATACCACAGAATCTATGACAACATTGAAAATACATACAAATGTACAATATGCGTATCTTATCAATGGAATTACGATGTCAATAGTAGCCGTACCACTCATGTTGATATCTAAGCAGAAATGTTGTAATGTCAATAATCAAGCAACTAAAATTCAAGAAATAGACACTGAGAGTAAAAATATTACAATGGTTAATGCGCTTGCAAATATTAAGATTGTTTTAATTTGTATAATACTAATGATATCGTACCTTGCAACAGCGCTGTTCTACTTATTTCCGAGCTTGCTGACAACTTTCTCGATGTCACAGATGCAGTGGACGCAACAAGCATCTTCCACACTGACAACTGTATATTTCACAGCGTATGGTACCGGAAATATCCTCAACATTTTCTCATTACTGGTCATAACGTTGACTAAGTTAATCCTTATCATGTACATTTCTGGACTTGTCACATTATTGTCGTTTATGTTCAGCATCATTGCTAATGAGACAACTCTTATTTGGATTACGGTGCCAGCTTTTGGATTATCATTCTCCTCCTTTATACCAACGCTATTTGCATGGACACACAGTCATGTGACCCCTGTAACAACAAGGATAGCATCCTGTATCTTGTTCTCCGGATCTTTGAGTTTAATTTTAAATCCTTTACTAATCGGTTATCTGATGGAGTACCATTCACCAATGTGGTTTGTTTATATATCCTGTGGTGAGGCTGCTTTTTGCTTAGTTTTGTTTTGTTTTGCTCTTTGTTTATTGAAAGCTAGCAAGACGAAACAGACAAAAAATGACACACTTATGGCACATAATGAATGCTACAAATAGGTTTTATAATTCCGGAGTCATCCAAAACTCGACGATGTAGTTATTCCTGTAATGTTTACTTGATTGTTGAAGTAAATGAATACATGTGAAGTGAAGCTTGCGTTGGTGTACCTATTTTGCCAAGTTTGGGTCTAGCTTTAAAAAACCACGTACATCACAGATCACATTTGACTGGTATTAAATAATTGTAACAAAAAAGTGATATTTTCAGATAACGGCTCAGGTATTCTGAAAGAAATACTTTATACATGTATTCCGAAATGGATCATAGAACGCACACCATCTATCAGCGTAGGAAATATCTGGGCACGTGATTCACGTGAAACTCCCAGAGCGTGAAGTGTCTGCGTGGTGCTCGAGGTATATCGAGAATCCCGTGACCAGGTATTTTCTACACAATCAATGTGCGAGGTTTGATATGAGGCAACACCGACATGACAATCGGTAAATGTACCGTTTTATGTCATATCAAAATGTGTCATTATTATCGTTGTCGTGTTGATAACACATCCTTAGACGACGAGGTCATTGAATGTTAGCTACCGATTTGAAAGAAAACGAATAGAAAATGCTGTTAGACGCATTTATGTTGTGTAAAATGTACTTAAATTGTCCGCTTTCTAATCGAAAAATGACTTCGTTGTTTGAAACAAATATTAAGGTTGTCATGAGTTATTTTCTGATATATATGCCATTGTTTCAACTGAAAGCGGACATGTTACGTAGATAATATTACTATAATTAATGATGAATAAGTTCCATTCATGATTGGTGCGGTTAGGTATTCGGTCGGTTAGGTTTTCTATACTGTTATGGTTGTTGAGGTATTTTCTTAAATCATGATATAATTATTACGGTGAAGTATTATTAAGGAGGGTTTGAACTGATTGAATAACGCTCTGATCTAGACGAAAAATGTTGTGATTCAATTGTTTTATACTTGTTGCAAACATGACAGACTGATTAACTACAAACGTAGTTAGCGATGTTGTGTTCGAAGGGAGGTTACTCCATTTACCATGCAGTGTTGAACTTGGCGTAGGGTTACCTCCCGTAACACAAATAAATACAAATATTCTATATATGTTTGAATAATGGTCATGATAGTGTTTTCTATGCAAACATGTATGTGTTATACATTGACTTGTTACCATTGCTGTATGACATTGTGCTATATACATACGTCAATAAAAACCTTGGGTTTAGTGTGCGTTTTTTTAAATAAAATTTATTTTTTATAACAGCTGGTGTCCCAAATCCGAAACTTGCATTTTATTCCACTTTTTAACGATTCAATGAGCCTTTGCCCCGCTCACTTTAGCAGAAACTATAAACAACAATGTATGTTACCTTTGAAAAGAGGATGTCTGATTAATCATTAAAAATGTTTTAATTTTGATGATTTTTAATTTCCGAGATATCTCCCTTCCATTTCTATCTACAGTTTTAATCAAAATTTACATGGTATTAATTTAAGTTGACTGACCTTTGGTTGGTTATAATTTGTTAAAATATTACATCTAATAGAATGGCAAAAAATATATGCAATGTACTATTTAACATCTGGACTGGACACGTAATCGTATTTATGGTCAATAAACTTGGAAAAGATACTACGTTTTATGATCAGTGGTCTAGTGGTTACGTGCTGGATCACTGAACGAATCACAGTATGTTTATAAAAACAAATTTTGCTTTCCTTGCATCATTTGAAATATATGGCAAACAGATGTTGTCGAATCATCCTTTATGGACCGCCTACATGAATGAAAAACGTGTTAAAGTTACAGAACATTATAGATCTTTATGAGCTTGAAACTGAACGAAATATTAAGTAGTGGATGAATGATGGCAGAAAATGACACCATACATTCTTCACATCATTGTGAAGTCTACATTAAGTATGTCTATGATTATTACATAGGAAATTGTTTCGTTTAGTAATGTATCGAGAAGGTCCCAAGTGTATACATAACCTAGAATGTCTGGTAATTTCCTTGTCCAAGTCGTGCAAACGAGGTGAGCCTGTATTTTCATAGTGTTTCACAGAAAACACGCACCGACAAGCGTATAGGGTACTCAGTCACTTGAAAGACTGAACTTTTAAAGCCCCATTAGCTTTTTGGATGTTCAAATTAAAGTAGGTCTTATTTTACCTAGAAAGATGTCTTATCAGTGAAACTGACTTTTGCTTGCAATGAACCATTCCGAAATTTTCTTTTTTAATCATGAAGCATTATATAGAAATGTAGCATGCTGTTTTTTCAATGATATTGCAAAAAAATAAGAAAAAACCTCTAACAACATTTATACGAGATGTGGCTAAAGAAAGGCATTATGTAAATACTGTTTTAGAGCAAATAAAAATATATTTCTTATATTTTACTATCATTTTATCTATTGTTCTGTATTATTAAATTAAAAATGCTAATGGGCCCTTGAGACTGAATTATGGAAAATCAGAATGTTAAAAGACATTTATCGGATGCAGACGTGTGGCGGTCGGTTGGAATGCTTGAGCAAGGGGCTTATCATCGTTAGGTTGGCGGAGCACATATTTATCACTAGAGCATGGGCGAGGTTCCAACACTATGATACAACTGTAAGGCGACATGGTGGGAAGAGAAAAGAAGAAGGGCTACTGCAGCTGATGGTCGTGTTCTGGTTATATAAGTTCGAAGAAACCGTTTTGCAACTGCAACCTAACTTCTTTCTTACCTTCAACGTGTTTCCGGGATCCGTGATTCCACTCAAAGCATACGCACATACGCACGCGGTCGAGAAGACCAGGCATACGGATCCCACTGTCTGCAAACCACTGACAGCTACGAAATTCTTTGGCCATGGACATGTTGATTGGAGCAGGATGGACTGGCGACATGTCCTCTGTACCGATGTGTCTCGCTACTACCTAGACAACACGGATAGGCGTGCTAGGGTATAGCGAAGGCCAGGGGAAAGATTTCATGCTACAAACACTGCTGAACACAACCAATTTAGCGGAGGTTCAATAATAGTCTGGAGACGAATCAGCTGGGATGGACGCACTGACCTCGTTGTTCTTGACGGAGGCACACTGACTGCCCAGCGATTGACTGTATGCTGGTGCAGTTTAGTTTAGACGATAATGTATGTCCTCATTCACCGAAATTATGTTTGAGTGACTGAATACAGAACGAGGTCAATATTCATGGAATTTTCAGCTCCAAGTTACTGACTGTGAATAATATGAACATGATGACGTTAATCTATTAAAAACTTCTACCTGAAATATGTGGCTAATTAATTACTTTATTTATTTATTTGAGTTTAACACCTTTTTTTAAACACTTTTTCAGTTATCTTATACGACTGTCGATTCACCTAACAAGTTTTCCCTGGACGGTATGCGAACATGTACTAACTTATCCTTCCACAAGGAACCGGCAACTTCTCTCATGTGGAGGAAAATCAACATTGTTGTCAAATTTGCATGGAAGGGTATGCATGACCTGCCGCGGGAATTGAACACGAATCGTCGGGTACAAATCCAGAGTACTATCCACTGAACAACGACATTGCTGTTCCACTGACCTATCTAATGTAGATGTTTAACGTTCGCACACAATATTTATTTGATTTTTTTCGGCGATGTACTTAATTGTTAGTGGTCAAGATGTTAATGGCAGCGATTGATCGTTTAGCGAAACTGTCGTCAAAACTATCAGGCTTTTTAAAATTGTAAGAATAAACATTTTATTTCCTAAAAGGCAAAACGCCCACAATGATACAAATAAGCATATAATAAGACGGACGAACAGTAATACATATATATGTGGTTGTACAATCAATTGACATTGTTGTATTCATTAATGATAATAGTAAAGAAAATAAACAAGATTGGTTCATATACAATATGAAAAAGCGAACGTTATCACAAAAGGTCAAAATGTATAATTTATAAGGACTATGCATGTTGATGTATGTTACATATTATAATAATTCAGCATTTTACATTACATCACCAATGACGAATGATTGCTCATGAAATCAATTCTACAGAGTGATGAAATAATATTAACAAAATAAAAGTAGCTTACATAATTGTGTTTCTAAGATTGGAAGCTTTTTCGACAACTATTGGTAGGTTTCTAACAATAATTTTGCTGTTTAGATGTTGAAATGTTCGTAATGAAAGAATTGGTCCAACACTTCCAGATTTAAGACCGATCATGTTGCAAACGCTTCTTTACAACAAGTCACGTGGTTATTTACCGGCTTTTCTTTTGGTAATTTGCTCGGATGTTTTTTTGTCTGGTCTGCGTACGTTTACACATTTCTATAAAAACGTTATTATATACTTGATTATATATTTGATTCATAGTCATTTACAGTTTGTCCTAAATTCTTGTCCAACCGAATTTCATTGGAAGTTTGAAAAATGTTTCGCATAAAATGTACAGCGATTCTGATATGGAGAAAATAGAACATTGTTCCTGTATGTACAGATATTAAGACAAACTTAAATCAATTATCGTTCATATTTAGATTTTATGCCACATATCCCTACCAAAGGGGTTTGTCACGAAAAAAAAAGTTTTCCATGTAACCCATATATATATAGAAGGGAAAGAACTTCGACAATTCGAATTTTCCAACGCGTGTTATAAACTTCCATGTTATTGCAATGCAGTACAAAATATTTAACTCATATATAGTGCAACGTATGGGCAACTCAACACGCTAACAGAAAATGTATACTTTTACTACCTTTAAAGATATTCTAAACTCGCTATTGAAGATTTTTCACTCGAAAAATTGTCAAATTTTACAAAACGACACACTGTCGTAAAATCACAGCGTGTACAAATCTATGGCGAAAGTGATAAATTACAGGTAAAACTTCATGTAATGAGTCATAATTCATAACCAAACAGTATATTTATATCATATATTGTATAATTTACTAACTGCTAATGATTTCACATCTCGGGATGCACTTTTAATGAAGAATTTACGTTTTTGTCCAGTTTGCGAATTCTTAATTTTGCTTCCTTGATAGGTCACGTGACAATCGCCTAACTCGTGATGAAAGCTTAATTCTGATAGGATGAGCGATACTGTGTGGTATTTTTAGGTATGGTTCCCGATAGCGTAATGAAAAGGATAGAGTGCACAGGGAACAAGTAAATTGTAAACAAATACCACAGAGTATCGCTCATGCAATCAGATTTAAGCTTTCATCACGAGTTAGACGATTGTCATGTGACCCGTCATGGAAGTAAACTTCGAGTAGCCGGCTTATTGAACAAAAAAAATACGCAAATTCTTCGCTAAAAGAGCTTTCCGAGATGCGAAATCATTGGCAGTTAGTATATTATAGTGTTTTATTATGAATTAAGACCCATTCTAAGAAGTTGTGTCAGTAATTTAACATTTCCACTCTGTACATCTATAACGGTATACACGCTGCGATTTTACGACAGTGTGTCGTTTTGTAAAATTTGACCATTTTTCGAGTGAAAAGTCTTCAATAGCGAGTTTAGAATATCTTTAAAGGTAGTAAAAGTATACATTTTCTGTTAGCGTGTTGAGTTGCTCATACTGTGCACTATATATGAGTTAAATATTTTGTACTGCATTGCAATAACATGGAAGTTTATAACACGCATTGGAAAATTCGAATTGTCGAAGTTCTTTCCCTTCTATATATATATATTTGGGTTACATGGAAAAAAATATTTTTTTTTTCGTGACAAACCCCTTTGATCTCTACGCTTCGTTTCGCGTCGCTTGTGCTTTATCGCATAAAATTCTAAATATTCTCCCTAAGTACATGGTTGTAATATAACCCTACACCAACGTTTAGCAATAACACTTAAAACCAAGTCAAATCAAAGTCAAGTAAAATATTTTATTGGCTTTTAACTTTAACAGTTCATCGCCAAATGAATTAAATTATTTACATTGGCGGTACAATGATCACATAAATAATGACAATACGTGTACAATGAAAAGCATGTATACCAGATTTACTTAATACAGTAAAACCACTGAAAGTCGGTCGATTTTATATTCTGAATCATTGCTTGTATCAAACGCAATCATCGGAACAATGAGCTATACGATTTCTAAATACATACGGTAATACCCACAAATAAAGTCACTTGTTAGTCTTTGGTCTTTTTAGCGAAATGATCTAAAACAAAACATCAGCATAAGCTCGGTTTTATTAAAAAATAAAAGGGACCGACCAAGGTCGTTAGTACATCCGATGAGTGTTGTGGTAATGCTTCTCGGGAAAGTTATTGCTCGGCACGTGGTGTAGGGATTTGCAACAATATTAGGCGGAACATGGTTTGGGTGCTAGCATGTTCTTCTTGGCTTTTAATGTATTTTATGAAGTAACTTGGAGCTAATGAATGATGTTTTGACTAATGAAAAAATGTGTATTGGCTGAAACGAAAATGTTTGATTTCTCGTGCATACAATTTCATTCTACTTAGGCCACTTATGCTGACCAGGGATTTATTTTTTGTTTTATGCTGTAAAAATGTTTCAGAAATCATTAATTGCTTTACTGAACCATGCGGAGTTTAGGAAAAGTAACATGTATGTGGTTTATATAAGAAGTACAAAAGGTACTAGTATATTGTGTATGTGTAATATACATGTAAATGGTTGTTCGTCGCAAGCATCGCCCAAGTGTTACTTACAAATATACGATATTGACTAATTATGTTGAGTTTGTTTGATATTTGGTTCTTTATACTAGCTCTTTACAACTTGTCCAATATTTTTTTTAAGATATTGTATTTGTCTATATAATATAGTTCTTTAAAGCATTTTCAATGTTCTCACGACCTTGTATTTCACTTAATAATTTATTTATCTCAGAATTTACATCTTTCCTCATTTCATCATCAAACAGCACGAATTTAGTCATCCATTCAGGTCCATCAACGCGATGATATATTGATTTCAAACAATGCTTTGCACAAAATAAGTCTAAATATGTGCTCTTCAAGTTCAGAAATCTTCCGGCATTGAACAATTCCGTGATTGTTCTGTTTTTCAATTCTTCATATACAATAACATGTAACGGCTTCTCAAACTTAGTCAACCAGTACAAATTCATTGTTCTCCACCTCTTTGCTGAAGAGCGTACGTAGGTTCGCCATCCTAAAATGATGAAAAGAAAACCTTAAATAACGAGATATAAAAAATTCGTCTGACACCTCATACAGAAACATAAATATTGACCATTTTAGACATTACTGTGCACAACATCAATACTGCACAATAAATTTACCAAATGTACTTTCTACAGAATGGAACGATGTAACGTATGATTCTATGTAAATGTATAACAAGCTTATTACGTCAAATTAATGAATTTTTCGAATCTTAAGGATCTTGGGTTCAGGAACATGAGAAAGAATCATATCTTGTATGTGATTCCGGAAGCAACCGATCCACACACGGAAACACAGGAAAAGTATGAAAAGCTTGTGAAAGATGTGATCACGGACACATTGAAAATTGACGATATAAATATTATATTTGATCGGGCACACAGACTAGGAAACCCAATTAGAGCCAAACACCCTAGACCAATCATAGTGATGTTTCATTATTATTCTCAACGAGAAGAAGTCCGAAAAGCCTCATAAAAGAATTAATTGAAACAAATCAAGCAAGGTGTAGGCGTACAATTGCTCAAAGAATGGCATGATGCAAGAAGAAACCTAAATGAAGTGTTCAGGAGTGAGAAAGTCAAAGGAAACTCAGTCAAATTCTTCGGCGAGAAGCTGTACGTTAATGGAACCGAGTATAAAGTAAAACCATCATCTGCTCATTAAAGAAGTTACAAAGAGCAATTATACATTATTTCCTAGAACATCAACGGATTATATCTGATCCAGACTTCACAAACAGTCATGATGTCATAATATTAACAGAAACTTGGTTATCATCCAATACACACTATTATTTAAATATTCAAGATTGTTGTGTACATCATTTATTCGGCAATAAGTCGCCAAATACCTGAAAAGGACGCTACTCGGGTGGAATTTCAATATATTTTAAATCTAGTTTAAATGATAAAAATAAGCCTTGTGGATAACAATCTGTGTGGAATTGTTTAAAAATTGGTAAAACTGTTTTCAATTTTGATTCTGACGTATATTTATGCTGTACATATATTCTGCCAAATGGCTCAAAGTTATTTGATAGAAAAAACATTGACGCAATTGAACAAATAGAAATAGGCATAAAAAAATACAAACCGCTTCGTATTCTTCAATCAATAATTCGTCACGCCTAGATACTTATAGTTTATTTAAACACTCGTTCACTTTCGAATGCTATCTTGACAGAATCAAAGATTCAAAATTCAGAACTGATCTTACAAAATTTCGAACATCAGCTCATGACCTAGCCGTAGAACGTGGACGCAATCTAAATATTCATAGAAACGACAGAATATGTATATAATGTAAAACGAATTTCACAATTTATTAATTTGCTCTAACTTTTCTGAACATACTATTAGATCAAAATATATTTAAAATTGAATTGAAAATACAAGGCCCACAATACAGAAATTCACAAATCTTATGACTGCTACATCAAGCAAAAATATCAATGATTTGGCAACATTCATTTTTTATGCTAACCTTAGTGGAAATAAGTCAAAGTGTTATATAAGTATCTATATTTTTTCTTATCCAATATATTAGTTATTGTCTCTTTTATTGTATCATCAAAATATTATAAATACTAACTTCATGTGCTCTTCTGTTAAATTAACCCATGTCTTATGTCATCTTATGTATATATATTGTTTTGCTATATTTATTATTAGTTTTTGCCAGTGCTTATTCAATTAAGTGCGGAAGCTCAATATACGTTACCCAAGCGGGATTGTTAATGAACAATATATTCCTACTTCATTAATGCTTACCAGTTACATATCGTCAATAACAAATATATGTCATTTTTAATGTCGAAATTCATTAGTTTCTCTAATCAATTCGACTCAATCTTTTCGGCATAACCCTATTCTATTTTATGTGAAGCCTCAATCATTCAAATCCTTGTCAATTTTCCAGCCTAGATCAGCCTTACTCTATTCCATTCTCCAGTCTTGACAAGTCTTACCCTACTTTATATTCCAGCATAGGTCAGTCTTATACTAGCTCAGCCTTACCATATTCTATTTTTCAGCCTAGATCAGCCTTAACTTGTGTCAGCTTTTTCCCACCAATATTTTCATGTTCATCAACAGATAAATCGTATATTTGTACTAAATAGAATCTGTTTACGTTAATATTCGTGCGTAAAACTGGTTCGCTGTTTTCGGTAATCCGACTTTACTTTGCTATTTTCAATTCTTTCTTTCACGATATTTTATTTTTGGTTGGTATTATATCATCGAACTAAAATATATATTCTACTGACCCTACATTATTGTGCATGTTCGCGGAACTTGCTTTTTTTAAATGTTTTTTTCTGTTTTGCTTTATTTGTATATGAAAAGTGTTGCTGTTAGACTCTTACAATTGGACAGTCGATGCATGTATATACTTTATACGTACTTTTATCTTCAAACTGGTCTCGCCGAGCAAAGCCAACCTTGTCATTTGCTTTTCGACGATTAAATGTTGCTAAAATGGCGTCGTAAGGGTTTCTGAGGATTAACATTGCCTTCCGATAGTCAACTGTTGTCGCGTGCATTGCCTTACAGTCAGGATGAATTGTTTTATTATTGTATTTGTGTGTTTTTATAATGTAGACACCACCACGCAGAGGACAACGTCTAGATCCTTCAAATTGACCCATGCCATCCCTGTAGATGCTCCCTGTATAAATGCCTGAAATAGAGATATTATTGTAATCTTCATGTGCCATCCAAGTTCATTTTATGAAAGTGGTTAAATACAAAACAAAATAAAATCACATTTAATATGCATTAGTTACCGATCAATCAATTGCGGTACCACCGCGAGTAGTATAAGGCGATACCCTGGCACCCATGCCCTCTGGCACCAATGCCTTCTGGCACCCATACCTCCTGGCACCATATAGAATATAGAGTAAATAGAATTAGGTCGGTGCCAGAAGTAAACAAAATTGTGACAAATTGGGTCAAATTGGAAATCAATATTTGGTGCTCAAAATAGTATGAATTGAATTTTAGGAAACTTCTGGCACTGTGTGTGTTTTGTTATTTGTACTGTATAGACTAAATATTCATTTGAGACAATGAGAGAATTTTCTTTCGAAAAGACATGGTGGCCCTGAAAAGGGCCGTTGGTGGTCCTGAAAAGGACCGTTGGTTGTGGCTGTTAGTCGGATCTTCATTTCTTTATTTCTTTACCATACTTGCCCCGAGGTTGTTTCTCAAGATCATGTTTTCGTTTCTTCGTTTCTGTCATCTCCGGTTTCTTTTTGTCATGCTCCGGTTTCTTTTTCTCATGCTCATGTTTTCGTTTCTTTGAATCATACATAAACTGTACAGGTACAATCATTTCTTGAGGCTTAAACCGTACTTCTTGATTCTTCATGAGTCTGACCATCTCTTGCATGACTTGATTCATCTGTACCATTTCTTCCTTGATACCTTGTAGAACAGACAATCCCGTTGTAGGCTTTGTAATTGTATTAGACTGTGTTTTCGCCATAGGGGGCTGTGTATTCGTCATAGTGGGTTGTACATCTACCATAGGCTGTGTATTCGTCATAGTGGGTTGTACATCTACCATAGGCTGTGTATTCGTCATAGTGGGTTGTACATCTACCATAGGCTGTGTATTCGTCATAGTGGGTTGTACATCTACCATGGGTTGTATCGGCTGTACATCTACCATAGGCTGTACATCTACCATGGACTGTTGACTGTATTGGCTGTACAGTGGTTGACTGTATTGGCTGTACTGTGGCTGCCTATACTGTAGTTGACCGTACTTTGGCTGGTTGTACTTCGGCTGGTTGTAATGCATACCCGCATTCGGGTCTATCAACTCAGATGATTCTAGTGCTTCTCTCAATATATCGTATGGCATGTTGAAGGAATCCATGCTAGATAATGAAAAAATAGTGTCTGCGCCGGGGGTATTTATACTTTTTGCCTGCACGCGCCAGTGTTCTATTAGGTCAAGGTCAATTGTGAGAAGTTTTTTTTGAATACGTGTGACACTTCAAGTTTTTTTAAAATAAGTGTGACACTTCAAGTTTTTTTTTGAACAAGTGTTTGACACGTCAAGGTCAAGGTTATATTGTAGATATGCTTTGTACACATTATACTATCACAGCAATTTGTAGAAAATACATCATACAATCACAGCACTTTGCAGACTGTACACTTCATACTATCACAGCACTTTGCAGACTGTACACTTAATACTATCACAGCAATTTGAATACTGTACACATTATACTATCACAGCAATTTGAACACTGTACACTTCATACTATCACAGCACTTTGAACACTGTACACTTAATACTATCACAGCAATTTGAATACTGTACACATTATACTATCACAGCAATTTGAACACTGTACACTTCATACTATCACAGCACTTTGCAGACTGTACACATTATACTATCACAGCAATTTGAATACTGTACACATTATACTATCACAGCAATTTGAACACTGTATACATTTGTTGAAAATGATTGTACATCACATACTAACACTTATATTTGTGGGGGAAATACTTTGTTCTTCATACAATCACAGCACTTTGTATACATTTGTTGAAAATGATTGTACACATCATACTATCACTTATATTTGTAGGAAATGTTTATAGAAAACTTACCTCACACCGTATATTTGTATTTGGTGTTATCAGATAGGACTGTAAATATTGACAATATGAGAATGATTCTTTCTGAATTGTATGGGGGCCCTGAAAAGGGCCGTTGGTGGTCCTGAAAAGGACCGTTGGTGCTTGTATGGGAATTAATGGCGTTGACCGCATCTCCCCATACAAGCGGGACACCACTTGTCCCATTTCTTGACATCCTTGGGGTCCGGTGTAGGCTGGTAGAGGTTCGAAAGAACCTCTATTAACTCATCTTCCCAGTTCTCTGGGGTTGATTCTTGAGGGGTATCCCCCCAGTCCTCTTCCCCAGAGCTGACCACGACCTCCTCTACAAACTCCTTCCCCTCTCTCAGGGTCTTGACCTCTAACCTCAACTCTTCCAGCTGCATCTCCAGCTGTTCAATATACCGCCCTAAGGCATTATTTTCTCTTAATAATGTTGACTGTACGTTGAGACATCTTGATACAGAATGAAATTAGATCAAGGCAAGGTCACTGACTCTCATATGATACAAGGACTCTGATTGGTCCATTTTAACGGTATTTCATTGGTCTATTTTACTGGCATTTCATTGGTCTGTTCTAGGTCAGTGTTTTTCTCATGTTCCATAGCTCATTTATGTTTCATGATTCAACATGGGCAACTGCTTGAAAAGTTCTTCTGATGAACCTGATGAGTTACAAGAAGATGTTTGGGTGGTCAAGATGGGTAATTTGTACCCAGACTTGTCTGAATTCCAAGATGTTAGTATTGTCAAGATGGATATCAAGATGGGTAATTTATACCCTGACCTTGCCATCTTTTATGATGAGGATTTGAGAGCCAACTATTGGCGATACCTATTTCTTGCAGAAATGCAATAAATTACCCAACGGCCCTTATTAGGGCCATCATATGTGTTAGATTCGTTTTATATCTCAAGCAAAGACAAAAGCATATTACATTGTCTATCATTTTATTTTTGAAAACATTTATAAAGTACAACAAAGTACAACAAAGTACAACACAATACAACTCACTTAGTCTCCAATTTAAGTCTATACACAATTGTCCAACACATTGTCCAACACATTGTCTGGATTACACAAAGTCACTCACAGTTTTTGTTGGATTCTTTTTGTATTTACGTTTTTTCTTACTCTGTTCTGCGTCCTGTAGATCGACCTGTTCACCTTGTTTCTTAGGACAGTCTGCGATGAAATGTCCTTGTTCATGACAATAAAAGCATTCATTGTTGAAGGGTTCCGTACAGCTTGTAGAATAATGTCCTTTCTTTCCACAACGATAACACTTGATATGATCCCATGTTACATTTTTCTGTCCACAGAGCTGATCCGCTAAGTTGTTGAGCTCTTTAATTTTTTTCTTTAATGAATACATCAAAGTTTGATCTCGGTTCTCTTCAACTTGGTTCATTTTAGGATCGCTCATGTTGAAATGATAAAAAACTGACGGAGCGTACGTCTTTTATAGAGTGTCACGCGTTATGACCTTGAACTTGATACAACTATAAAAAACGGCGGAGAAGTTTTAAGATCATAATCATGTCAGATACCGACAGTACTAGTGGTGAGGATGAACCTCCAACTAAACGAAGCAAGTTTGAGCCTGTGCGCGACTATTATGACATACAGTCACGCATGGAAAGAAAGTCAAGGAAATTCAAGACTCAATCTAGAGTATATGATGTGACATTTCAGCCGTATAATCAATCGTTTGAATTTACAAACAGGTTGTTTAATGATATGATGGATCAGCTCTACAAGAGATGTGAAGTGAGATCGAATGATCGAGTTCGAGTATCTATTCTACATCCTGATTTGGACTTTGGAATACATGTTCCGTTTAATAGGGCATCTCTTATTAGTGGAGATACGGTGTTGGATGAAATTGAACGTGTGGCACAAAGTAACCGTCAATTTAAAATTCATGATGGGGCGGCACAGATGCAAATTACGCATATTGCTATGCCACAGGGATCCGGAAAGAAAACGTTTAAAGCACCAAACTTATTCAGTATGCGAAAGTCAAAGACAAGTGCTGTGTGTATTGACAATAGTAAGGACTCTATGTGTTTAGCTAGATCGATTGTAGTGGGACAGTGCAAAGTGGATGAAAATCAAACCCCGCAATGGAAAAAAACGATGGCATCTAATACGCCAGTCTAAGAAAAAGCTTCAAAAATACGAAGCTGAAGCATTATTAAAGCAAGTGGGTATTTCATCGGATCAGTCGTGTGGTATAGAAGAATACCAAAAACTACAGGACTATCTCTATCCCAGCTATGTGATTAAAATTCATCCACAACATTATGGAAGTGAATTGTTATTCAAACCACCTGCTCTGACTGAAAAAAGTCGTGTGATTCATATCTTTCACCATGATAATCATTATGACTGTATCGTATCCATTACCGGATTTCTCGGACGGGGTTATTATTGTGAATGGTGTGATGTCGGTTATGATCACCGTGAAGGACACCAGTGTAGCCATATTTGTCAGTGTTATGCTCACACCCTGTGCCCAGCAGGACAATCTATAAGATGTCCGGATTGTCGTCGCCTATTCCAGAGTCAGGCATGTTTTGACAATCATAAAACAAAAACGGGAAAACAACGTAAAACCATTTGTGAATCCGTATGGAATTGTAAGAAATGTGGACAAAAGGTGATTGAAACGAAACGGAATCACGTTTGCCCAGGGACAAAGAAATGTAGGTGTTGTAAAGCCATAGTAGGACCAGATCATGACTGTTACATTCCAACGTATGAACCACCCAATAGAAAACAACCAGAAGTACCATTCATCTTTTTTGATTTTGAATGTCGTTTTGATTCTGGAGAACATATCCCTAATTTTTGTGTGGCTCAACGTGCTTGTGGTGACTGTATGTGTAAGTCAGTGAAAACTCCATGTGAGTATTGTGAAAAGGTGAATGAAGCCAGACAAATGACATTCCGTGGTGAAAATACGTTACAACAATTCTGTACTTGGCTATTCCTCCCTACCCATCGAGGATCGACAGTGATAGCCCACAATGCTCAAGGCTATGACGCTCAGTTTATTCTTAGATATGTGGTCACTCAGGGGACGGCGAAACCCCAGTTGATTATGAATGGTAGTAAAATCATTCAATTGAGAGTGCATGGAATACGCATGATTGACTCCCTCAGTTTCCTGAGTATGCCTCTCTCCTATTTTCCCAATACATTTGGACTGACCGAGTTAGCCAAACGATGGTTTCCATTCTATGCAAACACCTTGGCGTATCAAGATTATGTGGGACCTTATTTACCGCTACACTTTTACAAACCGGATAGTATGAAACCAGAGCGACGTGAAGAGTTTTTAACCTGGTACAATGAAAGAAAAGGTGACGTATTTGATTTTCAAAAGGAAATGGAGAAATACTGTCAATCGGATGTGGACATTTTAAGACGCGGGTGTGGAGAATTTCGTCAACAATTATTGGACAGTGATCAAATAGATCCATTTACTGAAGCTACCACATTAGCTCAAGTGTGTAACAAAGCCTGGCGCAAAAATTCCATGCCACCTCATAGTTTAGCCGTGATTTCGGATGCCGGGTATCCCAATAAAACCCGGTATTCCATGAAAGGCATACGTTGGCTACAAATGATGGCTGTCACCGAAGAGATACATATTCGGCATGCCTTGAATAACAAAGGCGAAGTCAAAATTGGACCTTATTACGTGGATGGCTATTGTCAAGAGACCAACACCGTGTATGAATTCATGGGATGTTGGTACCATGGATGCCCCACCTGTTTTCCTAACCGAAGTACCATCAATCCGTATACTTTGAGAACCATGCAACAGGCCTATCACGATACGTATAAGCGACTGGAGTCTTTGAAAGAACAGGGGTATCCTGTTGTGGTCATGTGGGAATGTGAATTTGATCAGCGTTGTCAAAAGGATCCTGCCTATAAGACAAGAGTGGAACGATTCTATCATGGTCAAGGCCCGATTCAACCCAGGGAAGCTTTGTTCGGAGGTCGTACGAATGCCGTTCGACTGTATCATGAAGTAGACAATGACCAAGAAATCAAATATGTGGATATTTGTTCTCTCTATCCGTATGTGAACAAGTACAGGGCTTATCCGATAGGTCATCCAGTGATCATGAGTCAAGAACAAATTGATCAACAGCATATTGAGAAATACAAAGGACTGATTAAATGTCGTGTTCTACCCCCGCAAGATTTATGGATGCCTGTCTTACCCATACACTGTAATAGTAAAATGGTGTTTACGCTATGCCGTACCTGTGCTGAGAAGGAGATGGATTATTGTACACATTCCCCGTATGAACGGTTCTTGTATGGCACATGGACTCATGTTGAATTGGCTAAAGCTATTGCTTTAGGCTATCAAGTATCAAAAGTGTATCATGTATGGCACTGGGATGAATGGAGTACGGACGTCTATCGGCAATACATTGATAAATACTTGAAAATGAAACAAGAGGCTAGTGGATATCCTCCAGGGGTGGATACGGAAGAGGCTCAAGATAAATTTAAACAGGATTATTTTGAAGCAGAAGGAATTCGTTTGCAACAGGTGGAGAAAAATCCAGGAAAACGAGCTTTTGCCAAAACCATGCTGAATTGTCTCTGGGGTAAAAATGCTCAAACTAACCTCTTGCCTAAAACAGAGTATGTTCATCGATTGGACCAGTTCTACGGAATACTGAACGATCCTAAAAAGTCTGTGAAATATGCAGAGTGTTTTGATCATGATGAATTCATGTTAATGAATTATACTGATGAATCGGACAAAGCAGACCCTCATTCATCAGCCAATCCTGTGGTGGCTTCATTTGTGACGGCTTATGCTCGATTAGAACTGTACAAAGTGCTTGAACCTCTAGGAAAGAGAGTACTGTATTTTGACACAGACAGTTGTATGTACATTCATGACCCTGATGGCTATAATGTTCCTATTATCTCCAGTCGATTGGGAAAATGGACAGATGAGGTACTAAAGGGTCGTATTGTGAGATATGTCGCTTTAGGTCCAAAGAACTATGGCTATGAATACATTGAAAACGGTGAACTCCATCAAAAATGCAAAGTGAAAGGCATTACGTTAGACTACAATGCCACTCAACAAGTGAATTTCAATACGATGGTGGATTGTGTGAAAGACAGACATAATTATTCGACCGTAGTTGAATATGCTTCTCGGATTAAACGTCATAAGGACAGAACCGTGACCAGTGAGAAACAAGTCAAAACATTTCGTTCGGTATATACCAAACGTATTGTGGTCGAGAATCATATGACTGTGCCTTATGGTTATCTACATGACTGACCTTGACCTTTGAGCTAGAGGCCTAGAACAAGTCATCTAAAATTCATTATTCATAAAGACATGGATTGGATACCCTTACTACCGATAGAGCTGAGACTTAAAATTTATCGTTATGTCATATGGGCTAACGCTAAAACATGGAAGATGGAGTTAGTGCACACATGGGCTACTCATAATGCTATACATAGCTTACAACATACAAATCATCGACGGATAGAGAGACTGTTGAAGGATGTAGGTGATCGCCAGGACTTGTCATTCAACCAAAAATTACCGATTCTACGAAAACTGAATGTGGTACAACAAAGCTTAGATCGTATGTTATCTACGACATGGGATTTTTTAATCCACGATGCTAATTTGAGCGACGTATCTGCCTTAGCTAACAATTTTCGTTCTACCCCCAATGTGATATGGTTCAGTATGGCTGAAGAGGACAATGGGAGATCTCACCCCGGATGGCGTCCGTATTCACAGTTTAAAATACGTGGTATCATGGTATTTAAGAGACAGGTACCGTTCACTCATGTTATTCATATTCTACAGTATCGTGCCGTGTTCTATAAATTAAGGCATCGCTTAAGAGAAGTCAAAGACGAGATTGAAGCCGTTCATGCGAATCGACCTAGAATAGTGATTTGTTCAGGAAATATTCAATTATGGTTAAACCATCTAGACGATTTATAAGTTTATATTACATTTTGGACTTTGAGCTGTATACGGATACGTTATACAGTATTGTACAAGATGACCTTGTCAAGGTCAAGGACATTCGCGCGTGGATTCTGAATCCTCACACGTTTGAACTATTTAGACAGATGATTCGTGATGCTATGATCAGTGCACACTTAGACTTGAAAGCTATCCATCGAGACGATTGGAATACTTATGTATGTAACGATAGAGTGATTCACACGATTCAAGAATGGAACAGTTTGATATTATGAACCATACCCTGTTGAGAAAAGCATTGGTATTTGCTTATCGTATGAAGATACCTGAAGGTCATCATTCTCTGGAATGGATTCGACAACAGTTGAGTACACCAGACATGTTTGAAGAAATGAAACATGGACTTCATGTGATGAATTCATTTTATAAACAATCAGTACCCATGGACTTGAGTGAAACGGATTGGTTCAAACAGGTGGTGAACAATGACTCTGTGTTAACATTTCTGAGTCAATTTGGACATTCAGAATGTGTGTTTGAATTTTCTGACAAACTGTTGTTACCCTTACATGACATGTGTTGTTCTTGTTGTGATTATTCTTGTACTCATACATAAACTTGTTACACAAATAAATAAAATGTTTTTCTTCCAATAGTGTTAGTTGTGATTTTCACGTCATGGAGTCCAGTTTACTTTTTAAGCATCCTTGCAATATGTTTATCGCAGGCCCTAGTGGCTCTGGTAAAACACAATTTGTAAAAAAGGTGTTGGAATACAAATCAGATTTGTTTCAAGTAGTACCAGAGCGTATTGTATGGTGTTACAAAGAATGGCAAGTAGCCTATGCACAATTACAAGAACAAGAACCTAGTATTCGGTTCATACAGGGGATACCTGACGAGGATGAAGAGATAGTAGAGGATACATCCATTCCTCATTTAATTATATTTGATGACATGCTTGGTGATAAAGATGAAGAGAAAATCAAATTATGGTTTACACGAAAAGGTCACCATCGTAATGCTAGTGTGATCTACATTACACAAAACATGTTTCAACAATCGAAAGCCAGTCGTACCCTGAGTTTAAATGCACATTACATGATCTTATTTCAAAACACAAGAGATAAAGGACAAATCAAAGTGTTGGCGAATCAAATTCAATTGCCACACTTGTTACCCGCTTATCAAGATGCTATCTCTACACCTCATGGGTATTTAGTGATTGACTTTCACCCTCAAACACCAGACAGTTATCGGCTAAGAACAGATATTTTTCATCACTGGATCACTGGAGAAAAACGTGGGCCAGTTGTGTATATATAAACATCGTTTACTCATATAAGATCATTCAGTCATCATGTCAGCCACAGCCATAGCTCAATCGTTAGAACATTTGGGTCAGGAACGAGACCCTACTGTACGGGAGCAAATGCTAAGGTCTGGATTAAAAGAAATGCTCAAGTGGTTCACCTTAGCAGCAAAGGTGATTTTAAAAAAGAAAATTGTGCTACCTAAACAAACACAAAACTTTATGCAAAAACATCAGCATGAATTAGAGCAGCTGGGAGATGATCAAGTGGACATGGATACTAAACGTCAACTCATATTGAAACCAGGAGGAGGTGGATTTCTTGGTGGAGTCATGATACGAAGTTTACTCCGATGGAATGGTCAAAAGACGATTCGTAAATTTGTAAAATCTCCAGCTAAAAGAAAAGCGCCTGCTAGAAAACCTAGAAAAGCTCCAGCTAAAAAAGCTAGAAAATCGCCTGCTAGAAAACCTAGAAAAGCTCCAGCTAAAAAAGCTAGAAAATCGCCTGCCAAGATCAATGAACGTTTTATTACTCTCCGTCGTCGAAAGCAAACCACTTCAACACCCTCTATGGCTGTAACTCCAATCAGTAAGTTACAATGGTCTCCTATCAGTCCTGTGAGTAGTTTGAGCTTTAGTCTAAATTCATCTAAAAGCTTAAGAAATTCTTCTAGAAGTGGATCAAACAGTTTTAGCACACCTAAAAGTTCATCTAGAAGTTTATCTAGAAGTGGACCAAGCAGTTCATCTAGAAGTTCAAGAAGTTTATCAAGAAGTGAACCAAGCAGTTCTTCAAGAAGTTATTCAAGCAGTGGGCCAAGCAGTTTATCTAGAAGTTCGCCAAGTAGTTTGAGTTATTCAAGCAGTGGGCCAAGCAGTTTAAGTTATTCTAGAAGTTCACCAAGTAGTTCTTCAAGCAGTGGGCCAAGTAGTTTTAGCACACCTAGGAGTTTGAGCTCATCCAGTAGATCATCTCACAGTTCTAGAAGTTTGAGATCATCTCCCAGTTCAAGAAGTTCACCAGACACTCCATTGTGCCGTTTTTCACCCCTATCCTTGTCTACCTTATCAAGACAGGCTGTCTTGAAACCCCTTTTGAGACATCGTATTCACCTGATGAGACAGGGCCCTATGAATCAAGCTTCAAGACAAGCCTTTGATGCTTTAGTATAAAAGCTGTGAAGAAGTAAAAACAGGTATTATTTGACATAATGGCACCAAAGCGACCACTCCTGCATAAATACGGACATCTGGTTTTGGGTTTAACTCAAGCCCCAGATGGGTTAAGAAGAAAGATGATACATGGAGCATCTAAAGAAATGATTCAATGTGTGGCAGAATGCTGTCAGAATGTTTTAAAAGGCAATGTTGCCTTATCCCCCTCTCAAAAGCAAAGGTTGAAGTCCAAGCGTCAACATCTCCGCACTTTAGCAGATAAAAGAGTATCCATTCAAAAAAAGAAACGTGTGTTGAATCAAAAAGGAGGATTATTTCCATTACTAGCTCTTGCTCCAATCATTGCTAAAGCTGTTGCTGCAGGAGCACTCAGTGGAGGTGTTGCCACACTGGTGAAAAAGCTATGAAGAAAATGGCTATCGTCCCATTCAAAATGCTAGAAGAGATGAATCGATGGAAAACAGAACAACGACCACGTTTACCTCCTCCCCCGCAAGTCAGTCAAACATCCGATTTACAGAAACAAATGGGAGACGTATTACAAAATGAATCGTTGTCTGAATCAGAAAAAGCACAACACTATGGGCAAGTCTTGCAAAAGTTTCAACTGTCTCATCAAAAAGCACGTGAACCGGCTACTCTGGCTGCACCGGTTGCACCGGCTGCACCGGTTGTTCCAGCTGCTCAAGGTGCACAAGGGGCACAAGCGGCTCCTGCTACATTGACGGATCGGATTCTTGAAAGTGTTCCTACTACCATGCGTCGAAAAACTCAGCTTTTATTACACTTTCTACAAAATCATCCCCACATGTCATGGAATGATCATGGGATGTTGGAATATCATGGAAAACCAATACAAGGATCCAACATTATTGATTTGGTCAATGATGTCATACGTCATAGAAAAGGGTCGGAGCCTAGAGGATGGGAACAGTTTTCTAGTGGACTAAGAGATGTCAATGTACCACAAGAAGTGATAGGAAATAAACGGAGATGGTCATGGATGCAAAAAGCAGACGATTCGGAGGAAGATGATGAATTTGATAGTTTTGTTGAGTCTCGTTCACCTCCACGGATGAAAGCAGAACCTATAAGTAAACCTGTCAAACAGATGAAAGCAGAACCTAAGTGGGAAGCCTACTAGACAACATGAACAAAAAGGTAGACAGTCTGTTACATCAGATTTATTATGATCCCCATCATCCGGCTGGTTTTGGTGGGGTAGAACGTCTTACTACAGCAGCTCGAACTCAACTGAAATCCATTACGCCAAGTCAAGTGCGATCCTGGTTGAAGGGACAAAAGACCTATACCCTGCACAAACCTATCCGTAGGGCATTCTCGAGACGGAAAACGATTGTGGGTGGTATTGATCATCAATGGCAAGCTGATTTGGCAGACATGCAATCCCTGGCTCAGTACAACACCCCTTATCGATATTTGTTGTGTGTTATTGACGTGTTTTCAAAATATGCTTGGGTCGTTCCCCTCAAGGATAAAACGGGGCTCACATTGGTGGAAGCGTTTCGCTCTATTCTTAAAACGAGACAACCTAAAGCGTTGCAAACCGATAAAGGAACAGAATTCAAGAATCAAAGGTTTCAACAGTTTTTAGACAAAGTAGGGATTCATTATTTTACGACTGAAAACCCAGAAACGAAGGCTAGTATAGTGGAACGTTTTCAACGGACCTTAAAATCACGCATGTGGAAATACTTTACGCATCATAAAACACGAAGGTATATTCAGGTATTGCCTGATCTCGTGCATGCCTATAATCATCGTGTTCATCGTAGTATACAAATGGCACCCGTATCCGTAAATGAGAATAACGAATCTCAAGTGGCCTTGACCTTGTATGGAAAATCAAGAAAAAAAGCGTCGACGACCCTTCATGTGGGAGATATTGTTCGTATCAATAAAACAAAACGTACATTTGATAAAGGTTATCTACCCAACTGGACCACTGAACTGTTTAAAGTGATCCAAGTCAAAAAGACCTCTCCTGCTACTGTGAAATTGACTGATTTAGACGGAGAACCCATTTTGGGTTCGTTTTATTTCTCTGAAGTACAGGTTATAAAAGATGATGCTATCTATGAAATTGAATCAGTGCTCGCACATCGCCAGAGTAAGGTAGACGGAAGACGAGAAATTAAAGTACATTGGAAAGGTTATCCTTCGAAATTTGACAGTTGGATTCCCGAATCCCATCTCGTTTGAAGTTTGTTAATAAATACATCATGTCTCAAACCGATACGGCCAGTGTGGTAGTGACTGCCTCAGAGCAAACCAAATTGTGTGAACCCAAAAATAAGGTCACTTTTTTGTCACAAATTGTAGTGGTATTTATTATTATTACCGTATCGCTATTTAATTTGTGTTTTCAACGACCCGATCGGGAATTGTGGCTTCTGCTTTTAAGTAGTTCTCTAGGTTATATTCTACCGAATCCCTCCTTGAAATTCAATAAACCTAAATCAACATGAGTTCGTTTTACATAACACTCATGAGTGATAGCTCTATGGATTTATTCCAAGACAATACGCAATGTTGTTTTCGTACCAAACTGGCAAAACCCATCCATCTCAATAAACAAGACTGGGAAATTGCCTTAGTGGAAATGATTGTTCCTAGTCAGGTCATTAATGTCACTGAAGAAGAGCGACATTTCTACATTGTCACACATGATCCTGTTCTGGGTAAGGCCTTAGAAAACTTTGAGACCTATTGTACTCTCCCCAATAAAGAAGAAAAAGGTGTACGACTTTGTATTCCTATAGGAACTTATGTCACACCCCAACATTTGATCGAGACGATTGACTTTACCGTGAAAGATCAATTAGGTAAAATATTTAGACAGAAAGGCCTTCGATTTACCATGGGTTTTTCAGGACAAAGTAAACGCGCAAAACTGGACAGTTCGGATCAACTAGGCATTCAGTTTCATCCTCACATGTTTATTAAACTGGGTGGAGCCCCTGATAGTTCTTCGACCATCTTTTTTAAAGACACTCCGGAACCGTTTCCTCATGGCGTAGATATTAACATGGGTCATAATCATTTGTTTGTTTATTCCGACCTTGCGTCTTATACCTATTTGGGAAACATAGAAGCCCCCATCTTACGTGTAGCTCCATTTGATCCGAGAACGAAAGCAGGAACTAACCCTCATATTCATTTCGAGTTCTTGAATTTACACTATGTATGGGAAGTCTATGGTGAAACTACACCTACGTCAAAGACAATGATACCTACTTACCAAGGTCAACCTCGACAATATGGACACGGACTTGGATCCATGTTTAAGAAAGCCATGAAAAGAATTATGCCTTTACTAAATCCATTTGTGAAATCTGGAGTTCACACCTTGAAAAAAGAAGGACTCCAGCAAGGAAAAGCCGCTATGAAAGATATCTTGACAGGATCAAACGTTAAACAAGTAATACGAAAACGTGGAGCCTCTGTATTAAAAGATGTGGGTGAATCCTTACTACGTGCCGTGGCCAGCCCTAAAAGACGTATAAAGAGCAAACCAGTCAAGAAAAGACCTCATTCGAAACTTCATCATCGCCGAGTTAAGCAGGCCAGACCTCTTGATATTTTCGATTAATCATGATGCAACACGGTTCCTGTGAATGTAGTAAGACAGAGTTGGATGTGTCTGTTGTGCCACCTACCATGACAGCCATGCAAGAAGGTCAATGGACTGAGCATTATCCCATTTCTGCCCTGGACAATAATGCTCCGATTGAATTTGTGATTCCTGCACAGACAGAAAAATGGACAGATCTGAATCAATCTTACCTGTACCTAAAACTCAAAATTATACAGTCAGATGGTACAGACCTAGCGGCCGACAGTGAAATTGCTACCGTCAACAATTTCTTTCACAGCATGTTCTCAAGCATTGATGTGTATCTGAATAATAAACTGATCACCAGCAATGCGGACACGTATGGCTATCGGGCATACATAGAAAATTTACTCTCCTTCACCTCAAGCTGTAAAGACACTCAGCTTCAGGCGCTAGAGTTATGGGCTGAAGACACCGCTGGTCATATGCTCGAAAAAGTACATGACGGGAATAACAAGGGCTATGGTAAGAGACGTGCTCGTGTCCATCAAAGTTGTGTGGTGGAACTATGTGGACGGCTTCATTTGGATCTGATGATGCAAGATAAATATTTACCCAATGGTATGGAAATACGCTTAAGACTAAACAAAGCGTCACCTCAATTCTGTCTCATGAGTACTTCACCGGCTAAAATCAAGTTTCTAGAAGCAGGATTTAATGTAAGAACAGTAGATTTACTGCCAGTGGTAGCCAATCAACTCAATCAACAGATTGCTCAACATAACATGAAAATCCCTATCCGACGAACTGAAGTAAAAACATTTACGATTCCTAACGGTCAACGATCCAAGATTGAAGATCATTTATTTCAAGGTCAATTGCCAAAACGGCTTATCATCGGTATGGTAAGAAATGGAGACATGAATGGAGACATGGCTACCAACCCCTTTGAGTTCCGTCATTTTACACTGAATCATCTAGAAGTCAGCATTGACGGAAAAAGTATTCATAACAAAGCGTTTCAACCCAATTTTGAAACGGGAGAAGTTCTAAGATCCTACATGTCACTCTATCAAGCGACAGGAGCTCTTGGTCTCAATCGTTCATTTGGATTGAGCATGAATGATTATCGGAACGGATACACACTCTGGGGGTTGGACTTGACAGCAGATCAAGGTTGCGAGGAAGGTCAACTCCATCCTATAAAAACGGGCAATCTGAGATTGGAATTTCACTTTGGAACAGCACTTGCACAAGCCATCAACGTGATTGTATTTGCGGAATACGACAATCAAATTGAAATCAATCAATTCAGAGAAGTACTTCTAGATTATTAGATTATTAAGATGGAAGACATGGATATTGAACACCTGGAAAAAGGACAAGATTACGAAATGAAGTTATTGGCGTATCCTTGTTGTACAAGTTCAAAGACGGACTTTTTACAAGAGTGCTTGAATCATCACGTCACAGAAGCACTCCAATCTTTAATTTATAATCAAGTGCATAAAGACTGTTATGGTTGTCGAGTGAATCATCCTAGTCAAGTACAACATGTACTCTGCTTATACACGAATACGGAAGAGTGGACAGAACTTTACATTCAAAAAGCGATTCAACGTTTGGACGTGTTCAAGGTCATGGAAAAGTGGTATCCTGAATTAGTGACCTTGACCGATAGTGAAAAAGGAGACGCGTGTCGATTATGGATTCAATTTAAAGAAGAACTCACTCAGAATCAGTTCATTGATCAGTGGATCAGTGTTTGGGCTGAACGTGTCAACAGAAATTGGCATTATGGAGACGAATGAACTACAATACCTATTAGATCATTCACCGTTATTAAAACCACTACGTGCACGTGTTTGTGCTAAAGATCAATTACCTTCAGAGAAACCGCATGACGTGAAAGCCTATATTGTGAATACCCATAACGGGAATCAACCTGGAGAACACTGGGAGGCTCTTTATTTAAAAGACAATAAAGCAGTGTACTTTGATTCCTACGGATTACCACCTTTCGAAGAGATTCTATCCTTTGTGAAAAAACATGCCAACAAAACTTATCTGTGGAATGCCATGAGAATACAAGGTGATATGTTACCGGTGTGTGGTGTGTATTGTCTATTCGCTTTGGATTTTATCTCACGTGAATGTGACTTGAACCAGATACTGTTAACCCGATTCAAACCGGACATGTATGGAAAAAATGACACTTATGTGACGCATTGGTTTCAACAATATTATGGTACTTATTACATGCATGCTCAATATGTGAATAAATGTGGACAAAAGTGTTTTGCTCAACGTTACTCTAGACCAGAAGGTCACAGACGTTTGTATCATAGTATCATACATAGAAATACAACTCTTTATGGTGATCATTAAATGTAAACAATGTTACTGTTTCATGTAGTTTCTTGTTTCTTGTTACAAAAATAAAAGTTTAGAGAACTAGGTGTCTGTTGTCTTTTTTCTAAGTTCATAAAAATCAAGCTCCGCACATGCATCGGCGCGTGACGCCATCCAACCCTAGGGTGACGTCATCCAAGCGATATGACGTCATCCAACCACGAGAGTGGGCCATACAATACTTACAATGCCTCATTTCATTCTGAGAACTCAAACGCTCAAGATGGAGGCTTTATTCAATGAACTCAAAACAGCAAAACAACTGACTGAAAAACAGAGCAGGGTATGGCGTTCAATCAGTCGCTTAGCGGCTAGCATTGTTAGAAAAAGGGAACGAGATCTTCAATTCATTGGTGAGACTTTGAATACCATTGAAACCAATCGATTTCATCATAGAGAAGAATTATCTCAAATGCGAGAGCAATTTCGAGATCAAGTCAGAGAAAGGCAGCGAGATGCTCGGGAACGAACGGCGAATAGACAACGGGAACAAGAAGAAGAGCATTGGCGCTCTACCGCTCAAGTTGAGTACACGGAACAACCACCAGAACAGGAATGGTCCTGTGGGGATCTAACATGCAGGCTCTGCTATCCCCCACCAGACTGCAAATGTGAACTATGTACCCAACCAGATCAGTCAGCATAGACAACTATCAACGGTCCTTTTCAGGACCACCAACGGCCCTTTTCAGGGCCACCATGTCTTTTCGAAAGAAAATTCTCTCATTGTCTCAAATGAATATTTAGTCTATACAGTACAAATAACAAAACACACACACACAGTGCCAGAAGTTTCCTAAAATTCAATTCATACTATTTTGAGCACCAAATATTGATTTCCAATTTGACCCAATTTGTCACAATTTTGTTTACTTCTGGCACCGACCTAATTCTATTTACTCTATATTCTATATGGTGCCAGGAGGTATGGGTGCCAGAAGGCATTGGTGCCAGAGGGCATGGGTGCCAGGGTATCGCCTTATACTACTACCGCGATAGTGTTTATTTTGGTTATGCTGTTTCTGTTGTTCTTATTGTTGTTATAGGTGATGTTAATAAGGTTACATATCTCTACATAAATATCATCCAAAATATAATATAAAAAAAGCCAGAAAGATGCTTGTTAAAAGCTCTACGTGGACAGAGACACTTCATCTCAAATATTTCGCGTAAAAACATTTGGTAAATTCCATTTGAAATTTGTCTTTGAGTACAAATCCAAAGTTTGTAATTTCTGTTGAGGATAGGATATTGACAACTTGGGGTTGAAATATGTTTTCTTATTTTAATGCCTTGTGCTCGATTCAAGAGACGGGTTTCGTTTCACCAGCACATATGTCACCCTTACTGTCACTACTAAGGACACATTCTACCCATTCTTTGTCGACTGTTTTCACGATTGGCAGTTCTTTTGCGATATCTCTGCAATGTCGATAATGAAGTTAATGATTATGATTGAAATCGCCATTGTGGTTTTACTCGAAAATTGTAGTTTTGAATCGGTAATACTCTCATGTTTTTTCCATTATAATATTGTATAACAAAATGCTGCCTTATCGTTTATAAATAATGATACTTATACATTTATTATTGAATATATGTATTTCCGAAGAAGCAACTGATATACACAATCGGTGTCTTTCATGGTAAAATGATATTTCCGGTGTTTTGTCCCTAATTGATTTTTAAATTTAAATGAAAATTGTTACATAATGTTATACCAAGTAATCTTTATGAAATCTTGCAGGATTAGTTGACTAGTATTAAACGTTAGCAAACATCTGATATGGCTTAATGTGAAGCTCTTGAACCAAGGATGATACAGAATATCAAAGCTTAATCAGCCTGTTGTGAAATTGTGTGTTTATCCTACAATACTTATTTTTTTACACTCATTTTATTATTGAGTACTGTAATATATTTGATGCATCCAATGTACAGATTCATAATTTGTACTACAAGATAAACCAGTGTAGCAGTATAATATATACACTGTAGTATACGCATGAAGATATTAGCTGTGATATTCACCAGTCCGATTAGCTCAGTTGATAGAGCATCTCATTTCCAAGTAGGATCAAATTCTAGCGTTTCTCTTTCGACTTCTGGGTAACGGATAGGTCTAGGAAATTTGCAAACTTGGATTTGAAGAATTCGTCCGTATTGCTTTATAAGTTTGTGTTTTGTAAAGTTGGTGCTCTTTCACCGAAACGAAGAGTTATTAGCCTTCTTATAGTATATATACCAGTTGAATGCCATGGATGGGGTCGAATTTTGGGGCAATTTTATTTTTCATTTATGGTAATTATGGGTTTAGTTATTGTGTTTTATGTAGAATATATTACAATTTTACCATCACAGGTCCGTTACTTCTGCATGTGAACACGTACTGCTGAAAATAATATACATTTAAATAAGACCTATAATTATGCACCGAAGTGTTGTTCAATTAAACTTCGTCTGCTTTACCTATCTTATTGTCTGGTGACTATGTCATATTTAAATGTTAAACCATATTCGATGTTGTCTCCAAATGAAGTATTTTAGTTATAGCAGACTTAACATTACGTACACTCGCATAAAAAAGAAGGCATGTATTCGACCGTGTAACCGAAGAAATCTAGAAGAATACATGCTAAATTGCAAAAAAAGACGAGCACCTGCATATAATTGATGGAGCATACAATAAATGACACAAAATTATATTAACTTGCAACAAACATTCAATCACTGGTCAATAACTGATTGTGTAGCGAGTTAAACATCAAAATCCGTATCGACAGGTTTATTTACCAGCCATTTTGCCTCGGTGCGCGACTTTGTATCAAACGATTTGATTGGACGATACCCCCATATTCCTGGCTTGAGACTAATTGAGGTAAGTTTGCGGAATCATGAATTTCGTGCGTTATTCTGTACTATCTGAAGATTTTCGCCTTTCCGAAAAGGTTATTAACTTGCACGCTACATTGTTTATAACTAGACACCTTTCCGGCGGTAAATTGTTTCCGGCTTATCCCGCCTTGTGAATGTCAGCAGATTGTGAAATCGGTAACCATGAACGGCTAATGAAATGCCGCGTTACAAAACAACATAATGGCTACCAATTGAAATAAAATTCGGCAATTAATATAAAATCTTCGCATAATTCATAAATAAATGACAAGCGATTATTATTTTGTGGTGGATAGATGTAACTTTTATTCAGTTAATATACAAAACGTAATTTTGAGGTCACGCTTGTTATTTAATGTGATTTAGTATGGTAATAGTGGGTTACACGGCCGTGTTAGACCAAATTGTAAAGCGTATTTCAAGGGTTCCATCCCTTGTCTATAAATATGAAATAATTTTTTTTGTATGATATTTTTGTGTGGCATGACCATTTGATTAAACGCACACACGATCTGTGAAAAAGAAGCTCTAACGTTAATTTGAAAAATGAAAAAAAAATATGTCGATAACTAATATTATGTCTAATAATCGTTAATAACGATGCTTTGAAATAAAATGCAGTATTCAAATAAATCGTTTACCTTCCTCCTTTTGTGCATAATATTCATTCAAAGCTTGCAACACCCTTGAACACATAAAATGAATTTCTTTTCATTATTTACGAATATCTAATACACCGCGGTCAACAGCATTAAAATCAAAGGCGGTCTCGAAATCATGAAGGCAGCGGCCGAGTTTTCTTATCTCTAAAAAGGTTCATGACCTATCGTAACGTTAAGAAGGAATCGTTTCTAAACTTAAGAGTTCGTAGCTAAGACAAGAAATGTCTTTTAAAAAGACGTTCACTGAGTTTCTTTGAAGTAATTTACACCGTTGAAACCATAAGTAAGACTTAAATTATTAAATTGCAGTTATAGTACCGTGTGAACACCACTTGATGCAAAGAGCTATCAGCCCAATTAAGGCACGCATTAAAATATTAATTTTGGGTAAGCTAAATGAATTACGCATTTAGTCATATCTACTGTAAATTGATTCAAATAAATAACAAATGTTTGTAAAGAACGGTATATAACTTTATTCCGATCGCGTAAGAATACATTATTTTCGTATATTTTTAATTTACAAATTTTACTACCATAAGAAGAACACATTAACAAATTGCAGACTAGTTATACGTTGGCGTGGTCTTAATTTTCTACGCTTGTAGATTTCACCCAGGAAGGTAGGGTTTCCTCTGAATCATCCAATAGAATGGTGAATTTCTTCTCAATGATTCATTACCTCATGCCAAGAAATATAGGTCAAAAGTGAGCTCAGACACCTTCGCGAAAAATATTCAAGGAAGGAATTTTAACACGAGAAGGGAGTAAGATGTTTGATGAAACAGGGTCTGTCTTTTTTCAGTATTTCTATAAAAAAATCAACCAACCTGTTATAGATTCGAGCAGTTCTCTAGTCCATGAGTTTCCAGAACCTGGAAAGCTAGGCAATGCAATAAACGGCTTATGTTCATGTCCGAACATCGGCGACTTAAAGCGACATGATGGACACAATTGTGACGATATTTGATTCCAGTCAATTGTGTTTAAACTTCCACAAACATCAATATAGTCTTCTAAACCATCACTTTCATCAACGGAGTTATTCACCATCTGTACATTGTAACAATCAGTCTGATTTTGAAAATTGATACCGACATGCTTCTGTAAAATATTGTCTACGTCCCAAGAATATGTCCACAGTTTAAGCGTACAGGGTATTAATAGAAACGACAAACAAATTAAAAGAAAAAGAATCTTAATCGGCAGGTGAGGCATATTCCAAGTCATGTTCAGATACTAGTATCCCACTGACAAATGCTAGTAAAGGTAACACTTTCCTTATTGGTATTGATAAACATAAAAACTAAATGCATGATTTCACTCAAAATATATTCTGAATCATTGCATGTATCAAACGCAATCATCGGAACAATGAGCTATACGACTTTCTAAACACATACAGTAATACCCACAAATTAATTTACTTATGACTCTTTGGTCTTATTAGCGAAATAATCTAAAACAAAACATCAACATAAGCTCAGTCTTATTCAAAAATACAAAGTAAGGTAAAAGGGACTGGCAATAGCACATCCGATTAGTGTTGTGGTAATGCTTCTGAGGAAAGTTATTGCTCGGCACGTGGTGTAGGGATTTGCAACAATATTAGATGAAAGATGGTTAGGGTGCTAGCATGTTGTTCTTGGTTCTTAAGTAACTTGGCGCTAATGAATGTTGTTTTGACCAATGAACATTGATTATTCTTGGAAACGAAAATGTTTGATTTCTCGTGCATACGATTTTATTCAATTTTGGGCACATATGCAACCAGGAGTATATCAATTCTTTATGCTGTAAAAATGTTTAAGAAAAGATTTATTGCTCTACTAAACCATGCGGAGTTGAGGAAAAGTTTCATATATGAAGTTTATATAAGAGGTACAAAAGGTATATTGTGTATGTGTATTATGTAAATGGCTGTACGTCGCAAGCATCACCCAAGTGCAACTTACAAATATACGATATTGACTAATTATGTTGAGTTTGTTTGATATTTCGATCTGGTGAGGTCAGAGCAACTGATGAAAATGAGAGCTTCCACAAGCCAACTAAGGCGTAAAAATGTTTGCTTATGTTTATCCGACCTACCTTTATTTACAATGTATTCCAATAGGTGTCTTATTAGGTCTGGTGAACGGTGTATCCACTTCCTTACTTTTTGTACATCTCTGTACGCTTTCAAGAACAAAGACGAATATTAAAATTCTCTACCTATCTACTCTATTCTAATGGGCATGTAACTAGAAACAAACTATTCTTTACATTTAACAGTGTGGATAACCCAAGTACCTTTTGTCATCATAAATGGCTATTTCGGGAAGCATTTTTCGCACAAAATCAGGAGTAAGGAAACTGTATTTTATTACAATATCGATTGCCACGACATATAGCGCATTGGGTGTTTTTAATATAGTGAATTCTTTGTTCTTATTCATCCATTTTCTCTGAATATATGTTGTTTCATCATTGACTACTTTGTTTGCAAAGAAGTCCCATCAGATCTTTTAATAATGGGTCATAGCCTAAACCAGAAAAAGATGCTGGTAATAAATTCATGAGATCATGGTACATCGTTATATGCTTAAACTTTTGTTCAGTATCCTTGAGACTTTTTCTTAAAGGGGCATGCCCAGGAACTGCTGTGTCTTTTTTTTCGTACACCAAAAATGCGTTTGTCACTTGGTAAACCAATTTTTACCTAAAAGTCAAAGTAGAATGTCCGCTCAAAAATGACCCTATAACGCGCGCGTCGGTATTTGTATGTCGGTTTGAATAAAAGGCTTACAGCCTTTTATTGACGACAACGATATTTCCGACATGTCTGAGAGTTTAGCTCAGCATGTGCGCTGTCTTTCAATGAACATAAATGAATTTTATACTTGTATAAAATGTTTTATGACAGAAAATGGTGCTGTTAGTATAGATCTAGTTTCTAGATCTATTTACGGTATTGTTGACTAGCCGCCGTGTTTTTCTCATTTCATACATTGACTAGCCACCGTGGTTATTAGTCACGCAAGCACGCCGTGGTCTGGAACGCGCATGCGCACTCACATTTCCGGAACGCGCACTTAAGCTTTTTTTCAAGACGCAGATTACGTTTATATTCTGGCATCGTTTTATTTTCAAAATTTATAGTGTTACAGTTGCTTTTTTGTGATTGAACTCAGCAAAAGTGTTGTGTGTTTGGTGGACACAGGAACTGCGTGTATTTTAGGACATTAATACCAGCGGTTAGTGATATTTTGTGTTTGCTTACATTCTGTCAACAGCGTGTTTCATGCCCTGGTTGTTTTGTTTGTTTTATATACGATGCCAGTGAAAGTTCAGATATTTGGACACTCGTTTGTTACACGTCTCAAATCATTTATTAGGGAAGAAAGTGAACTGACTTATAGTTTAAACCTTGACTCAAAGCAGTTCATGATACAATATTCGGGTTTCCCAGGGGCAAGGATCAACGTTCTACTTAATAACCTGGAAGTGGTGCAGGATTTTTATCCAGACATTTTGGTGTTGGTAGTGGGCACCAATGATTTGTACAATCAAGGTGTGGACAATACTCTAGTGTCACTTGACAAATTACTGGTACAGTTGAAGCTTATCAGCAGCATCAAGTCCATAGTGATACTGCCAACAACATACAGAGTGAAGCCCACTAGGTTTTCTAGATACCCTGTAAATGAGGACATTTTTAACACAAAAGTTGATTCATTCAATACTCAACTGAGACAATTGTATAAAAAGAATGAGGCTACAACCCTGTGGTCTTTGAAGGGTTTCTGGTCAGAGAAAAGTATCCAACTGAATACAGCATCTGATGGGGTTCATTTAACCCACGAGGGTCAGAAGAAATTATACAATAACATCAGAGCTGCAGTAGTGTGCACATCTAGAAGATTTTGTTGAAGTTATGTATGCTTTTATCGATTGCCAAATACTTGTTAATCCAACTGTCTATAAAGTCCTGTCTATACTATTGCATTACATATAGAAACATTGCCTGCACATCACAAACAGGCCTGAGAAAGGAACAGAACTTACGGGAATGTCTTCCGTTTACGGCATGTATCCAGATTAAAACCATTGGAGTGTTTAGCTCTAAAGTAATAATAGACGGGTCATATTTTACATGCATGTTCCATGATTGGTTATGGTTTTAATAACATTGTTATTTTATTGCAGGCATCCACTGTTATCGGTAATTGGAAGCTACATTAGGACTGTAGATAGTGACGAGTCCAGTAATCACAAGTGTTGCCAACATATATTATTATGGTAATGTACATTTTATGGTACTGGGTATTATGGTACTAACTACGGTATCCCTGATGGTGCCTGTCAAGGGCTTAGCTTTTGGCAGGTTAACAGGGTGTGTTAGTTTTTCCCAGTTTAGTACATGTTTTTGTCTGCTCAGTACAAACTAAACTGAGTATATATTTATGCTGTACAATGGGTTTAGGGCTGTTCTTGCTATGGTGAACTCGGTTATTATTACCTTGTTTTGCAAGTTTATCTCCCTTTATGGTACCCTTTAACGTACAGGATAAGTGCCTGCCATGGTAGCTCAACATTCGGTTGGGCTTGCAGGACCAGCTTGCTATGGTGACCTTGGTTATAACCTTGTTTTGCAAGTATTTTTTTTTTTTTTTTTTTTTTTTTTTTTTTTATGGTAGCTTTTCATGTATAGATTTAAACACCTGCCATGGTAGCTCATTATTTTTGGGCTTGCAGAATTGTTTTCCTGTATTGATTTGTGGATGATGTGCCGATCTTATCAAAAAAGATTCAGCAGTCATCGCTGTTTTTATCATAGAAAATGGCAGACCTTCATCATTTTATAACCACTGGTATTTTCAGTGCATATGGTGCAAAGGAAATATCCTATAAAATATCCGATACAATTCATATTCGTCAACTTATATATGTCAGTCAGTTACAAGCTGATAATAAAGTGCTGTTATTGTTTTCCATGAACAGTAATTTATGGGATATATATAGTATAACAGTTCTGAATGATAAGTTTATACATACAGAATATGTCTTGGACTATCTACATTGTTCATGCAGTCCTTTAAAGACGGTGTAAGTCTGAATTGTGATGTACACCTTAACTTGTATGCCACTTCATTCAAGGAGTACATCATCCCATGCATATACATAGGATAATATTTAGCAGAATATTTTCCTAGCCTTACAGTTTTACTAGTGTCACTTCCTTGGTTAATTAATGAAGTTTGTTTTTCAGTTTCGTCGCAATAAGGGTAAGGCGCCAAAGGGTAAGGCCCCTAGGGCCAAACGACAAAGAAGGGTTCAAGATGACCAGGAGGCTGGACCTAGTCAACCAACGCTATTTATGGAAGAGGTTTATGCAAAAGAATTTGTGGACAATGTCAGTTCTGACGAGTTTGACAGCGAAGAATCAGATAGTTATTCTTCATCTGATTCAGATGAACCATTTACAACACTGGCAGGTAACGAGAGACATCTTATCCCCCCAACCTCTACCCCAGTTAAAGCTATGATACCAAACAAAATTAGAAAAAAGATTGTTAAAGATAAATACATCGATTTTAGCCTGTTATTACCCACAACAGATCATCACAACTCAGAAGACTTTCGTTTATGCATAACGAAATCATCAGCAATTTCAGTCCTTCCTAATACAAAAAAAAACAAAATTCATAATATAGATCAATGGACGACATCATTTCTAAGATATGTCGCCATCTATTCAGAAAGCCACCCAAAAGAAACGCCCAAACTTATGAAGTATGGTGAGCTAGTCAGGGACCTTGCGGCAAAACATGTTGGCAATGCTTGGGAGACCTATGACCAGCAATTCAGATTGTTTAGGGAACATACATCTTTTCCATGGGACCAGATGCACTCTGAGTTCTGGATAAGAGCTACCACATCCGCTTTGGCCAGTCAGACATTTCGTTCCCATCAAAGTAAGAAACAGTCAACTTTTCGGACCAAAGCCAAATCCAGTTTTTTACACAACACATGCTGGGCATATAACAGGTCAGGTTCATGCCACAACAAATCGTGCCCCTTGCCACATGTCTGCGGGTACTGCAGAGGTCAACATCAGGCAGGAGACTGCACTTCCAAATCCCAATCCAGGGACAAACCTTTCCCCAAAAAAGGTTCCTCCTCCAAATCTTTCACTAAACATCCCAGCCAATCATGAAAAAGCAACATGTCCAGTGTATAAATTGCCCACTCCAATTAAATTTGACATCCTTCAAAAATATATGAAGGGCTATAAATTTTTTGATTATATTATGAATGGTTTTATAGAAGGTTTTAAACTAGGTTACCAAGGCACTAGGTCTGGTTACACTTCAAAAAATTTGAAGTCATGTATGGAACACCCAGACATAGTAAAATCTAAATTACAACAGGAACTTAACCTGGGTAGAATTGATGGCCCATATTCTGATCACCCACTGCCAGACTTTACTATAAGTCCAATTGGTTTGGTTCCAAAAAAGACGGAGGGGCAGTTCAGATTAATTCATCATCTCAGTCACCCTCCAGGCATTTCAGTTAACGACTTTCTGGACAAAGAATTATGTACAGTTCAGTACTCTTCTTTTGAAGATGCTGTTCAGCTTCTCATATCTCTGGTTCCTGGATGTTTAATGGCTAAAACTGACATAGATTCAGCTTTTAGAATAATACCAATTCATCCGTCCGATTACCATCTGTTAGGTTTTCAATTTTTGGATTCCATCTATTATGACAAATGTCTCCCTATGGGTGCAAGTTCTTCTTGTACAATTTTTGACCGCTTTAGTTCCGGTCTAAAATGGATTTGTACGTCAAAATTAGGAATTTCACATATTTTACATATCTTGGATGATTTTTTATTCTTAGGACCTTCACGTTCAACTACATGCAAAAATAACATGGAGAAATTCCTACAATTATGCTCTATGGAAGGGGTTCCCATTAAAGATGAAAAGACAGTATGGCCATCCACCACTATAACTTTCATGGGTTTAGAATTAGACTCCATTGCTATGGAAGCTAGGTTACCTATGGACAAATTGGTCAAACTTAGGAATCTCCTAACACAACATACCAAATGTAGGAAAATAACCTTAAAACAATTACAGTCCCTAATAGGTTTATTAAACTTCTGCTGTCAAGTCGTTGTTCCAGGCAGGGCATTTCTCAGGCGCCTTATTGACCTCACTATAGGAATATCTAAAGCTCATCACCGTATAACAATGAATCAAGAGGCTAGGCGGGATTTGTCGGCATGGCAGTTGTTTGTTAATCATTTCAATGGTAAAAAGGTGTTGTTAGAGCAAAAGTGGGTTTCTTGTGACAAGTTACATCTTTATACGGATGCCTCGGGCTCTATGGGTTTTACCTATGTTGAATTCTCATTGGTTCTATGGGGCATGGCCCCAAGCTATACAAGCTTATGACATTACATACAAAGAACTTTTTCCCATTGTTTTAGCATTGGAAGTGTGGGGAACACAACTCTCAAATACCTGTTTAATCCTAAACTCGGACAATAAGGCAGTAGTCTTTATAATCAACAAACAAAGTAGCAAGGATAAAAGATTAATGGTCTTAGTAAGACGTCTAGTGCTAACATGCATGACACATAATATTTTGGTTAAAGCTCAACATGTCAGCGGTAAGCTCAATATTCTACCGGATATGCTTTCTCGCTTTCAGATAGAGAGTTTCCTACTCAAGACAGCAGGATTCATGGACAGACAGCCAACAATTGTACCACAGCATCTGTTAGACATTCAGTAAAATCTGTTATACACTCCTTACTTAATTCATCATTATCTACAAATTCACAGAAAACTTACAAATCTGCCTATAAAATATATTCCAAATTTCACATGTCATATTATAACTGTCCTCCTACAAATAAGTGTACGAAATCAAAACTAACTAACTTCATTGCTTACTGTCATTCAGAAGGGCACAGATATTCTACGATTAACACACGTGTATCGGCATTATGTTACATTAACCAGTTAAGAGGTCACAAAAACCCATCACATTCGTTCATCATAAAACAATTATTGAAGGGTTGCAAACAGATACGGCCTCCGTCTGATACACGTAGACCACTCTTACTCTCTCAACTTAAAATGATCACAAAAATATGTTCAACAGTATTCCATTCTAGATATACAGTCAAGTTGTTCAAGTCGATGTTTACATTGGCTTTCTTTGGTCTTCTTCGTATTAGCGAATTTACACAAACGAAGGCTACGCAGCATACATTACAAGTACAAAATGTCAAACTTCAAGTTTCCCAGAAAACAGCAACTTCATGCTCTATTCAATTAGACACTTACAAACACAGCTCTCGTCCTGCGCTTGTTCAAGTGACAAGACAAGCTGACAAGGTCATATGTCCAATCAGAAATCTCATGTCGTATTTGCATAAAACAAATAAACATACAGGTCCTCTTTTCAGGTCTAAGGCCGGAAAACCAATTAAGGACAAGTATTTCAGGAAAGGTTTATTAAAATGCCTGAAAGCTGCTGGTTTAAATGTGAAACAGTACACAGCTCACTCTTTTCGTATAGGTGGAGCAACTCATGCCCAACAACTCCAATATTCAGACACTCATATACAGCAATTAGGTCGTTGGAAGTCAGGGGCTTTCCGTAAATACTTGCGGGTACCTGCTCTCAAGATTTAACAGAATCAAAACTAAATTCGCCACACTGAATTCGTCATGGTCTAGCCTAAGCAGCCATACTGTTTTCAGTGTTAATATTGTCACTACGCCCCTTCCCAATTCTATGTGTGTTATATTTATTTAGTCTCTCATTGCCTGCCAGTTCTTTGTTCAATAACAAAATACGTTATGAGGTAATTTGGTAATGATGGACTAGCATATTAAGCAGCCATCATTATTTTATGTATGACGGTATTATATGCAGCATGCTGCAATTGAAATTAACTCCACTCCTTTTGTTTTTACATATAGCATTTATATGTTCCTTTACTTACAAAGTCAAGTCAACAGTTTGCTGTGAGGGATGGTCTTGCTTAAGCAGCCATCTTTTTACAACAAATGGCTTAAATTCTTTCATGCAGGAGTTTGTGAGTTAATTGTTTTGTAGCATCGGTTAAATTTGATTGTGAGAGTGCTGCATATGAAAAACCCAAATCTTTATTTATCATAATGCTGTTTTTACGTAATGTTACTGATACATGTGATTTTTAGTGGTCAGTTGTGATAACATAGTGATGAAATAGTGTGGTGTTTATTAACTTATCCACAGACAGGACTGTGAATTTGTGTGCAAACTTTAGAAATATTTGTAATTACCTGTTGTCTTTAATCAAAAAGGGAACAAGTGTATTCATAATATCATTATCATTGGATGTGTCTAATTAGAACAAATTATTTATTTGACGAATGACAATGTGAAATGAAAGTATGAAATCAACAATGTTAATGTCATGCCACTGAGCTAGGGAATATATATTTCATATGAATTCTAATAATATTGTTTCATGTTACATAGAAACTTTTTATGCCATACTGTCAACTCCCGAGTGACAGTTTCATCATGTTTGTTGTATATACTTACATTCAAAAGTCGTTGTTTTGCTATGTTATGGTATGTCGTTTACATAATTTGTCATTGCGAAAATTAGAACAATTTCTATCAGGTTTATCATTTAGTGGTTATGGTGACTGGTTTGTATGGGCGTGTGTCAAGCATACTTGACTCCGTGGCGCTTTGTTTAGCCCATATATGTTTTCATTTAAACTTTTTATTTAGATATTGTCATTAGGCTTTATTCAGTAAAGCTTCCTTTTGTTATATATGATTTGTTAGAACCTTATACTGTGTATAAGGTCTCTGGCTTTACAAAATAAAGCCCTTTCTCAATTCAATTTTGTGTCGTTTTTCATATAACATACAAGCTTCACCAGTCACCAACACCATGAGGATTATAAATGAATTTTATACTTGTATAAAATGTTTTATGACAGAAAATGGTGCTGTTAGTATAGATCTAGTTTCTAGATCTATTTACGGTATTGTTGACTAGCCGCCGTGATTTTCTCATTTCATACATTGACTAGCCACCGTGGTTATTAGTCACGCAAGCACGCCGTGGTCTGGAACGCGCATGCGCACTCACATTTCCGGAACGCGCACTTACAGCTTTATTTTCAATACGCAGATTACGTTTATATTCTGGCATCGTTTTATTTTCAAAATTTACCACCACCTCCCATCCTCCTTCCTCTTTAGTCAACACGGCTAGTTAACCTACAACATTTCATTATATGTAGAAATTATATGAGGGCGCTTTGTTTAGCCCATATATGTTTTCATTTAAACTTTTTATTTAGATATTGTCATTAGGCTTTATTCAGTAAAGCTTCCTTTTGTTATATATGATTTGTTAGAACCTTATACTGTGTATAAGGTCTCTGGCTTTACAAAATAAAGCCCTTTCTCAATTAATTTTGTGTCGTTTTTCATATAACATACAAGCTTCACCAGTCACCAACACCATGAGGATTATAACACGAGAAATACTTACCATTTACATTTTTTCCGCGATATTTTCGGTTTTGACACAAACCGAAAGGGTCGAGTTGTGAAAATGACGAATAATTTCTGAGGCCGAAATCGGCAGGTTTGGTAAATCTTGAAATGTGTATTTTGAGTAAACTAGCGGGATGTTTTGTAAATATTTTACAGGGCTTTCATTAATTGATTTAGGCATTAAAATGATACCAATTTAATTGCTTTTTGAGACGCATCAGTTCCAGGGCATGTCCCTTTAAAATGTGTTGTGGACACAACAATATATATTAAATAACTTTGTGAACATGTATATATGTGTATGTATTTTGGGCCGGTGGCCTTTACTTACGAAATTAACTTGGAAACTTGTAAATCCATTAATTGGGAGTACGTATATATTTAAGCCATAGAACAATTTACACTGATTTACTTCATTATTCCTCAAAGAAAATTGGATTTAGCTGTCTTCAGGACTGCAATGGTGAAGTTTTGGATGGGTTACTTGATAACAACAGATTCGTGATTCAATTTGTGAATCGTAAGTGTTGAATCGTGGATTAGATCGGCTCGCCACTTACCCAACGATCCACAGTCTCAGTGTGTTCAATGTATGGTGTTTATTTTCTTCGTATTCTGTGCAGCTTTTTAATATTCACACGAATACATCAAAGCAGTGCTTTAAGCTTTGGGTACAGCGGGAAGCCATAGCATTTTTCAGTAAATAAAAAATAGACTTTTTGAAGCTGTATTCGAAAGGATCCCTATAGGTTGTGTTAATGCCTGTAATGAGAAATGTATTTCATTTAAAACCTTCTGACAGTACTGGTATATCTTTTTTATCAAGAGACTATGAAGACATAGATCTTCAGCTTCCACTAACTATCACGTAAGACAGTATTTTAATGAATCAGATACCTGAAAGCGGATCTACCGCAACTATATAGACACACGGTTGTCATCAGACAAGATGGTCAAGATTGTGTGACCCGAAATATAGATAAAATATTATCAAAACAGCGTTCATTTGTTGTTATGGTAATAGTATCATACTATCACAATTGAATACTACAAGTTTTCCTGGACGGTATTCAATCAAGTACTTATTTATCCTTCCACAAGGAACCGACATCTTCTCATGTGTGGAGGAAGATCGATATTGTTGTCAAATTTTCATGGAAGGGTATGTATGACCACCCGCTACCCGGAATCAAGCACGGACCCGGGGTTACATTTCCAAATTACTAACCTCTGGTCCCCGGCCACAGCCCCAATTACATGTAATTACTATTCCATAAATCTAAGCAATGGTCACGATCAACATTTGTTTCGGCGATGGACGTTACTGGCCAAGATATTAGTGGTAGCGATTGATCAGTTAGCTGAACTGTCTTCAAAACTATCAGTCTTTGTTATAATACGTTAGATCACGCATGGAGAAGGTCCAAATGTATCATTTATGAGGACTATGCATGTTGATGTATGTTACGTATTATTATAATTCAGCATGAGCTTTTACATTATGTCACTAATGACGAGTGATTGCTCGTGAAATAAACAGCACAGATTGATAATGAAATTAATATTAATAAATAAAAATAGCTTGCATAATTTTATTTCTATGATTGGAAGATTTTTCGACAAAAGTTTCAAGGTTTCTAATACTAACTTCACTGTTTAGATGTTGAAATGTTTGTATTGAAAATGTTTTCCTACTAGGGATTGAATAAAATGGACTAATTGGTCCAAAACCTCCAGATTTAAAACAGATAGCAAACGCTTCTTTGTTACAAGTGACGTGATTATTAACCGGCTTTTATTATGGTTATTTGCCCGGATTTTCATATCTGATCTGAGTAAGTTGATACATTTCCATAAAATTTTAGCGTAGTATTACACTTTGAGAAACTATTTGACTGATAGTCATCTACAGTTTATCCTAAATTATTCTCGAATGAAATTTCCGCATTTCATTTGAAATTTGAAAAATATGTCGCATAAAAAGTGCCGAGATCCTGGTATGGAGAAAGTAAGACACATATTGTTTCGGTGTGTATGGACAGATATTAGGACAAACTGTCAATCAATTATTGCTCACGTTTCGAATTTTATGTCACATATCGATGCGCTCCGTTTCGCATCGCTTGTTTTATGTAGCACAAAATTATAAATATTCTCATTGAGTATAGTTGTATTATAATCATACACCAACGTTTAGCAATAACACTAGATTTGTAAACTTGATACAGTAAAAACCCTGAAAACCGGGTATCTCTGAAAATCGGTCGATTTTTCAAGTCCTATTTCTTTCGGAATTACTCATGCTACAACTTTTATATTTCTTCACGGTCGTATTTTTTTCCAAAAGTGAAAAAATCACAATTGGCATTATTATTTATGCCGATGGTACGAAAATTTTGATACGAATCTGACTGCGTATTTGAAGTATTGTAGCGGGTGATTTACCTGTCGGACGGGCCGAAGAATGTCTTTATGGTGGCTGAGGTAACAGAGGAATCAATTCAAGGGAAAATTTGGTGGTTGGGCTAAATTTACACTCTTAGATATGCGAAGTAATGTATTTCCGCGATACGAACAATAGACGACGACAGGTTGGTTAATGGTCAGGAGTGCTTGAAGTGGAGGGTTGTTCATTATCATATTTGTCCATCAACTGAAATTGTTATTGTATTTTATTGTTTTACTCGTATTCTTAATTGTTATCAAAGTGTGGCTGTATACACAAGTTTACCTTACCAAACATTGATCCTGTTTCATCAAACCTCTTACGCCATTTCTTAAAACAGAAGTGTCTTATCTCCCTTCTTAGCGTTTAAATACGTTTCATCAATATTTTCTCAGCTACGAATTCTTAGTTTGGTAACGATTCTCTCTTAACTTAACCATAGCTCATGGACTTTCTTAAAGGTAAGAAAAGGCGGCTTCTGTCTTTATTATTACGAGACGGTCTTTTTTAAGACTGTTGAGTGCGATGTACAAGATATTTGTAAATAATGAAAAAGAAATTCAGTTTTATGTTTTATAGCCCGCTATTCGAAATTGCGGAAGAGCATAAAGTGTTCCCCTGTCCATCCGTACATATGTGCGTACGTCCGTTCAAATTTTGGTTTCCGAAAAATTACTCAAGAAATATTTCTAGGATACGTTTCATATTTTACATGAAGGAATATAGAAGTTTATTAGAAGCCAACCTTGTCATTTGATCTTCGACGATTAAATGTTGCTAAAATGGTGTCGTAAGGGTTTCTGAGGATTAACATTGCCTTCCGATAGTCAACTGTTGTCGGGTGCATTGCCTTACAGTCAGGATGAATTGCTTCATTACCGTATTTGTGTGTTTTAATAATGTAGACACGCAGAGGACAACAGCTAGACCTTTCAAACTGACACACGCCATCACTGTAAATGCTCCCTGTATAAATGCCTGAAATATAGATGTTATTGTAATCTTCATGTGCCGTCCAAGTTCATTTTATAAAAGTGATCCAATACAAAACAAAATAAAATCACATTTGATATGCATTAGTTACCGATCAATCAATTACGGTACCTCCGAGATAGTGTTTATTTTAGTTATGCTGTTTTTCTTGCGCTAATTGTTGTTCTTATTGATGTTAGTTAGGTTAAATATCTCTACATAAATATCATCCAAAATATATTAATTTAAAGAACAACACAGAAAGATGCCTGTAAAAAGCTCTACGTGGACCGAGGCATTTCATCTTAAATATTTTATGTAAAATAAAATTTGTAAATTCCATTTGAAATTTGTCTTTGAGTACGAATCCAAATTTTGTCATTTCTGTTGAGGATAGGATATTGACAAGAACGACAACTTGGGGTTGAAATATGTTTTCTTATTTTAATGACTTGTGCTCGTTTCACCAGCACATATGTCGCCCTTACTGTCATTATTAAGGGCAATTTCTACCCATTCTTTGTCGACTGTTTTCACGATTGACAGTTCTTTTACGATTTCTCTGCAATGCCGACAATGAAGTTAATGATGCTGATTGAAATCGCCAGTGTGGTTTTACTCGAAAATTGAAGTTTTGAATCGGTAATACTCTCATGAATGTATTTTCCATTATAATATTGTTAATCGAGAACCAGTTGACTTGTTTTATACATAACTAAATGCTGCCTTTTCGTTTATATATAATGATACTTATACATTTATTATTGAATTACGCAATTGATATACGAAATTGGTGTCTTTCATGGTAAAATATTATTTTCGATGTATTGTCCCTTATTAATTATTAAATTTAAATGAAAATTGTCATATAATGTTATACCAAGTAATCTTTATGAAATCTTACAGGATTAGTTGACTAGTGTTAAACATGAGCACACATCTGATATAGCTGAATGTGAAGCTCTTGAACTACCCCAACTACTCAAGGATGATACAGAATGACAAAGCTTATTAATCAGCCTCTTGTGAAAATGTGTGTTTATCTTACAATGCTTATTTTTGTATCTTTATTTTTACACTCATAAATAAATTTCATATAAACTACAAACTTACATTTTATTATTGAGTGCTGAAAAATATTTTATGCATTACAGATACAAACTTTGTACTACCACATAATACCGTATAGCAGTATAATATATACACTGTAATATATGCATAAATTAATTGGCTGTGATATTCACCCGCCCGATTAGTTCCCTGTATTCGATTAAGCGATATACTGTAAAATGCCAGACTCCATAAATGTGCTGTGTTGTGTAGCCATGTGAAAATAATTCCTCAGATTCATCAATGACCCATGCTCTGATAATTACCCTGTCTATATTAGTATGTGTATTTTATGTTTGCTGTGGTTGATCAGCACAAGCGTTACACATATTAAACAGATGCTTACCATTGAATTTTGAAGGCAAGACATGTACATCTGAGACACGGAGGTACAATTTTATACTTTATCAGGCATTTATACTTCGCAATATCTTGGAAATATCTTAATTAGGTATTTGTCCGTCTTTATGTTGGGATAAGAACAAGCTTGAGATGACTGCGGGCAAATATGACATACAAAGGAACGTGAAATTTGGTTGGTGTCCCGAATGCACAGAATAAAAGGATAACAATCAGGAAGGTTATGTTGAGGATAACGAAGTCAATGAACAATTACGAAAGCGAGTCAGAACAACAAATATTGAAAATGTGTACGAAGCTAAAAATAAACGAATTCGGTGTGATTATTCGGTTTGACAGTTAAATAAAACTGCACGAGATACATAAAATTGTTTGTTATGCAATTCGGTCTATGCTGTCTGTATTGTATTGCTTGTCCATGTGTTTTGAGCCTTGTCGAAATTATCAGAATAATAATCACTAAGTTAAAAAGGTGATATGGATACTAATAGTATTCGGAACAAATATGACTGAAACATGTTGATAAGATAAATTTAATATGCTCAATTCTTATATATATATACCCAGTTGATTTAGTGTAAAGTCTTCTGTTACGGCTCAAAACACATGCTAAAATTACATACATTTAAATAAGCCCTATGTGCAGCGAAGTGTTGTTCAATTAAACTGCTTTACCTGTGTTCACGTCTGCTGACTATAGCATATCTAAACGTTAAACTATATCGAATATCTCTCCAGTGACTACAGTGCAACGGGCGAACCTCCCTAATCCGACCCTTTCTTATTCTAAATAATCCTTAAAACGAACATGCCCGCTGGTCCCGATGTTTTTATCATGTACTTAATGCTAAAAAATCTTTGTAATCCAAGTTTTCAAGCTTTTTTTAAACAACTCACGTCGTTGTTGAAGTGAATCACTAAACATAGAAAGTAAATTACAGCAAATAAAGGATGTTAAGTAAACAGGTGGTGCAAATGTAATGATTTTTTAAGTCACGTGCATTGTACATATATTTACGAGGAAAAGAGGGAGAATGTTATACGTGAACATGCACTTTTAAATAACTTAACTTTCACGTGATCTTATTGCACGAGCATTTCATGAGATTACTATTTGTCGATACTTTCTTTGCATTAAGGCCAAATAATTATTTGTATAGCTGCTTTTAACTTTTCAAACAACACTTGCATACATTTATTTGATTTTTCTAGTTTTATAGTATCAATTTATTTATTAGCTCAACTAAGCACGAAGTGCTCATGGTGAACTATTGTTTTGGGTGTTAGTCCGGCTTCCGTCGTCGTGTGTTGTCTACAATTTGCTTCAAACGACATCTCCTCCTAAACCGATGGGCAAATGTTGCTATAACTTAGCAAGATATGTCTGGTATGAAGCTCTTTCAATGTCAGTGAAGTTGGCAACCTAGCAGCCTAGCAGCGTGAAGTTGGCAGCCTAGTTATCCAGTTGCCTAACAGCCTAATATATTTCTGCAGATAAACTGCACACCAAATCATGCTAAATACTTAAGAATGCATGAAATAATACCCTTATGTCGCTTTAATGTTTATTAGAAGAAAGAAATACGAATTTTGTCGATTTTGTGAATTTGGAAACTCGCTGCTATGCTGCTGGGCTGCCAACTTCACGCTGCTAGGATGCTGGGCTGCCAACTACACGCTGCTAATATTCTCCTAAAGTATATGGTTGCAATATAACCTGAACCTTATTTCGCAATAACACTTAAAACCAGATTTAACTTATACAATAAAACCCCTGAATACCGAACTCCCTGAAAATCGCTCAATTTTTCAAATCGAATTTCTTTCAGAATTAATAAAAGTTCCTCTGAAAATTTTCTCTAAAACCCGGAATTCTCAGGAAACGGGACATTTGCCCAGTCCGGCAGGGGTCTGGTATTCAGTGGTTTTACTGTACCAACAATTGAGAAAGAAAATGTGTATTTTACTGAAGTCTTTATTCTGAAAACATTGCCTGAAGTTAAATATTCATGTTGTTAACATGTTTCAGTTGAGAAATGTATACGCTTTGAAATTGTTTTTTGACTGTCTGGCTTCGCTTTCGTCCTATTACCACATATTCCAAGTATAGTTGCCATGGTTATCATACGAGTTGTTATCGGTTTCTGTATTGGTAGCATAGACAATCGTATCAGTAACTCCATGAACCTTAAAGATAACACTGAATTTTCATTAGTTTGTTTATATGCTATTTAACCGCCCATTCGATAGCTATGTTCATTTCAGAGCCGCCCAGTGAGAGGGAATTGGGAAAAAAATACCGGACAACTGCGCAGTTAATATCTCTATCTTAACTCGAACAGTTTCTAGCTTCTTCATCGTGCCCAGTGTAAAGCACCGATACGCGCCTCATCCATTTCCTGTGATTTTCCTGGAGGGTATTCCGTCTTTGCAACGTTTTGGATGCGATGAACTGTATTGTAAATATTGGTGATTATTTGTTGTTTTGGTACGAATTCCCGTCTTAATACTAAGATCAGTTCCTTCGATATGGATACATCCAAGTAAGACACATTTTTTCTTTTCTTGTGGGTGAATTATATAGTTTATCTGGTCTATAAATCTCGGAGTTTTTTTCTGGCAGTGATTGTGTGCACATTCTGTTTGTTTTGCTCTGAACGCGTGATGAATGTTATTCTGATATTATACATGCCTCACTTCTGCAGTGACATTGTAGCTACAAACTCCTATGTTACGATGTTGTCAGTCTTTCGCTTCGACAAGAGGCCTTGAAGACTGGTTTATAAGAAACTTTTCGATATGACTCCCTTATTGTAATTTAGCAGAGGGTGTATTGTGTTTTTTAAATGGATAATCATATATCTGTTTCCTTCGTACATTATTCTGTAAATTGTGTGCATAAAATGTATATTTAATTGTGATATATTAGTATAAGCCCTCTTAGATTGGGGGTAATAAAAGTAAAGATGTATTCAATGTTCTCACGGTATTGTATTTGTCTTCATAATGTAGCTTTTTAAAGTTTGTTCAATGTTTTCACGACCTTGTATTTCGTTTAGTAATTCAGTTATCTCAGAATTTACAACTTCCCTCGTTTCATCATCAAACAGTACGGATTTTGTCATCCACTCAGGTTTATCATCGCGGTAATATTTCGGTTTCAAACAATGCTTTGCACAAAATAAGTCTAAATATGTGCTCTTCAAGTTCAGAAATCTTCCGGCATTGAACAATTCCGTGATTGTTCTGGTTTTCAAGTCTTCATATACAATAACATGTAACGGCTTCTCAAACTTAGTCAACCAGTACAAATTCATTGTTCTCCACCCCTTTGCTGAAGCGCGTACGTAGGTTCGCCATTCTAAAATGATGAAAAGAAAACCTTTAATAACAAGATTTGACAATTTATCTGACACCTCATACAGAAACATAAATATTTACCATTCTAGACATTCATTAACACAACATCAATACCGCACTATAAATTTACAAAATGTACTTTCTACAGAATGGAACAAAGTAACGTTTGATCCTATGTAAATGTATCATAATGCTTGTAACTTCAAACTAATGTAGTTTTCGCATCTCTTGGATGTTGTAGTTTCAGTGTGTCTGAACATCAGTATCAAGTAGTATTGTATTTTTATTATTTTGTTTCAGTGGAAGTATGTTAAATATTGGGCTAACGTTTCATAAAGTGTTTGTATAAAATTATGCTTAAATTTCAGGTCAAGTGTTTGGATAAAGTGCTTCAGTTTGTCTGTATTCTAGTGTGACTTGTCGAGGTCATCTAACATTTGATACAACCGAAACAGGAATACTGATTCATGTTACCTTCTAAACCTAAACTAAAAATTAATCTAGGTATTAGTATTTACAAATGTTAAGTTAATTAAGTTCGGAAGCTTAATATACGCAACCCAAGCGGGGTTGTAAAAATAGCTTCCCACTACATTTATACTTATCAGTTAAGTCTAGTTTCCATACCGTATCTTGAGTTGTGACGTTCTAAATGTCGTTATTCGTTAGTTTTCTTTAATCCGATCGTCCCTATCTTTTCAACAGCCTAGCCATATATTATTTTCCATTCTCGAGTATTCTAATCCTATTCTATTTTCCATTATCGATCAGCCTAACCCTATTCTATTTTCCATTATCGATCAGCCTAACCTATTCTATTTTCCATTATCGATCAGCCTAACCTATTATATTTTCCATCATCGATCAGCCTAATCCTATTCTATTTTCAATTATCGATCAGCCTAACCCTATTCTATTTTCCATTATCGATCAGCCTAACCTATTCTATTTTCCATTATCGATCAGCCTAATCCTATTCTATTTTCCATTATCGATCAGCCTAACATTTCTATTTTCCATTATCGATCAGCCTAACCTATTCTATTTTCCATTATCGATCAGCCTAACCTTTTCTATTTTCCATTATCGATCAGCCTAACCTATTCTATTTTCCATTATCGATCAGCCTAATCCTATTCTATTTTCCATTATCGATCAGCCTAACCTATTCTATTTTCCATTATCGATCAGCCTAATCCTATTCTATTTTCCATTATCGATCAGCCTAACCTATTTTATTTTCCATTATCGATCAGCCTAATCCTATTTTATTTTCCATTATCGATCAGCCTAACCTTTTCTATTTTCCATTATCGATCAGCCTAACCTATTCTATTTTCCATTATCGATCAGCCTAACCCTATTCTATTTTCCATTATCGATCAGCCTAACCCTATTTTATTTTCCATTATCGAGTAGCCTATCCTTTTCTATTTTCAATTATCGATCAGCCTAACCCTATTCTATTTTCCATTATCGATCAGCCTAACCTATTATATTTTCCATTATCGATCAGCCTAATCCTATTCTATTTTCCATTATCGATCAGCCTAACCTATTCTATTTTCCATTATCGATCAGCCTAATCCTATTCTATTTTCCATTATCGATCAGCCTAATCCTATTCTATTTTCCATTATCGATCAGCCTAACCCTATTCTATTTTCCATTATCGATCAGCCTAACCCTATTTTATTTTCCATTATCGAGTAGCCTAACCTTTTCTATTTTCAATTATCGATCAGCCTAACCCTATTCTATTTTCCATTATCGATCAGCCTAACCTATTATATTTTCCATTATCGATCAGCCTAATCCTATTCTATTTTCCATTATCGATCAGCCTAACCTATTCTATTTTCCATTATCGATCAGCCTAATCCTATTCTATTTTCCATTATCGATCAGCCTAAACCTATTCTATTTTCCATTATCGATCAGCCTAACCCTATTTTATTTTCAAGTCTTGGTCAGCTTTTTCTCATATTATAAATCGTTAATATGTCTATTTGTACATTTTCCATTAGTACTCATGGTTCCCAGTTTCCGCTAATCTCATCGAACATTTTTTTTGCCGACTGTAGATTGCTATTTCGTTTCATTCTTTTCCGATGTTTTTTATTTTTTGTTAGTGGTATATCATCGAACTAAACAAATTAATTCTACTGACCCTACACTTATGTGGTTGTTCACGGAAACTAAGTTTTTTTGTTGTTTTTTTGTTGCTTTGCCTGAAGAAAGAAATTGTTGCTATTAGACTCTTCTAGCTGAACCGTCGATATATGTATATACTTTATACGTACTTTTATCTCCAAACTGGTCCCGCCGTGCAAAACCAACCTTGTCCTTAGTACTTATGAGATTAAATGTTGACAACATAGCGTCATAAGGGTTTCTAAGGATTAGCATTGCCTTCTGATAGTCAATTGTTGTCGCGTGCATTGCCTTACAGTCAGAATGCATTATTTTATTATTGTATTCGTGTGTTTTTATAATGTAGACATCACCACGCAGAGGACAACGTCTAGATCCTTCAAATCGACCAAACTTATCCTCGTAGATGCTCCCAGTATAAATACCTGAAATAAAGATATCATTGTAATCTTCATTTGCCGTCCAAGTTCATTTTATAAAAGTGATCAAATACAAAAATCAAATTTGATATGCATTAATTACCGATCAGTCTTATGCGGTACCACCGACGTAGTGTTTATTTTGGTTTTGCTGTTTTTGTTGTTCTTATTGTTTTTACTATAGAAACTAATTTGGTTAAATCTCTATACATATATACCATCAAGCAATATAAAATTATATATAAAAAAAACACACCAAAAAAAACCAGGAAGATGTTTGTCAAAAGTTATACGTGGACAGACGATTTTCAGTTTTTACTATGTCATGTAAAAATAAATTTGGTGAATTCCATTCGAAATCTTTCTTTAAGAACTGATCCAAATTTTGTAATATCGGTTCCTCCATATAGTATTTTAACAAGGACGATAACTTGGGACTGAAATATGTTTTTCTCTTATTTTAATGACTTGCGCTCAATTCCTGTAACGGGTTTCGTTTTCGCGAGCACAGATGTCGCCATTATTGTCATTTTCAGGGACACGGTATACCGTTCTTTGACGTCAGTTTTCGCGATTAGCAGTTATTTTACGAATTCTCGCCAATGTCGACAATGAGGTCAAATGATGCTGACAATGGACGTAATGAATCGGTAATACTCTCATGTACTTTTGGTAATAATTGTTAACCGAGAGCCATTTCATTTGTTTTATACATAACTAAATGCTGCCATATTGTTTGTAATTAATGATACTTACACATTAATTAGAGAATTATGTATTTCTGAAGAAGCAACTGATACACCAAATTGGTGTATTTCTTTCATGGTACAATTTTCTTTTCGCTTTTTCTTATCAAATTTAAATGAAAATTGTTACATAATGTGACACATAATACTCCTGCATGAATAACTAGTTAGTGTTAAACATGAGCTCTTATCTGATATGGCTGAATGAGAAGCTCTTGGAATATTTGATGCATTAGATATTCACACTTTGCACTATAACATGATACCAGTGCAGCAGTATGATATATAGTATAAATTGACTGGGATATTCACCGGTCCGATTAGCTCAGTAACTGTTGATAAAGCATCTGACTTCCAAGCAGGGGTGTCGTGATGTAGCCCCGCATCGGGGACATTGTTTTCCTCTTCCTATCAAACCAGTTTTAACAATAGACATGTTTATTTTGGTCAGTAAGCAGGTGGTGCAAGGAGCAGGATTTTTATAAGTCACATACATTTACCAAAAGAGGGTGAATGCTATACGTTAATATGTATGTAATATCTTGTACAGTAATTTAACTTTCACGTGATCTTTTTGCACGAACATTCCGTGCGATCACTATTTGTCGATACTTTCATTGCATTAAGACCAAATAATTATTTTTAAGTTCTTTAAACCTGGATACATTTATCTAAAATCTATAGTATATAACTGATTTAAAAGATGCCCTCGTCCTCGTCAGCCCAAAACAACAGCTACCATAGCAAATGTTGCTGCTGTGGCAGATGAGATCAAACAAGATGCCAGGTTTACAGTGAAAGAAATAGGTGATAACGTTGGTATATCATCAGGGTCAGTTCATAAGATTTTGACTCAGGAATTAAAAGTAGGATGTTTTTTGCCCGATGGGTCCCGAATCTTTTGACCGAAGTCCAAAAGGATCTTCGCGTGGAAACAGCCAAATCACTTTTAAAAAGGTACAAAACATATGTGACTAACATAGATTATCAGAACCACTCATGGATGATGTAACTTGTGTATATTATTTTGAGACCCAGTGACGCGTGAATAATAGACGTGGCTGCATAAAATACCAAGCTAGGCTTGTCAGCGCAAATTGAATAAAAAGCGCGGGAAAAGTTTTATAAGCCATATTCTTTAATTCTGGTTGACCAATTGCTTAAATACGTGTTTCACATTGCTGTATTGTAACCGTTTAGTTTTTATTAGAACTATGCCCGTCAAAGTGAAGAAACGTGATGAAAAACGAAGGTCTGTAACCGGACTTAAAAGCTAGTGCCTAATTCATGACAATGCAACTGTTCACAAGTGTGCGCTGGTTCAGAATTTCCTAGAAACGGTAAATATAGTACAGCTTCCCCACCGGCTTTATTCCCCAGTCCTAAGCCTATGCAACTTATTCATGTTTTCTTGATACAAAATTCTCTCTTGTCGTCGATATGACTATATAATATTTTCAGTGTCTAGAGGGTATTGCCAAAAATACCTCCCTTTCAGCCTTCAAAGAAGGATACCTCGACGAGTTAATAATAACGAATTATATGTGATTCCCACAATGCGCCTTAAAAAGCGTAATGCCACATTTAATGAACGGCCCTCGTATATGAAGTGAAAATTCCAAAGATCTTTTGGTACGAAACAGCGTATAGTGGACATCTGCCAAGATTGTTACAATCATAGCGTTTGGGTCAAAATTAGCCTCTCTCCGGGGGGGGGGGGGTCACGGGGATTATCCCTATATAGTATTTTTTCTTAATCTGTTTCTCTGAAATTAAGATATTTGGCATGAAATACTGTCTAGTAAACCCTTTCCTAAGATCAAAATTGGCCCCGCCCCTGGGGTCATGGGTTTTCCTTATATGTATATGGTAAACGCCGTAAAAATCTTCCCAAACAGTAAAGGCTCAAGTTAAGATATTTGGCATGAAACATTATGTAGTGCACCTATACCAAGATTGCTCAAATCATGGCCCTGGGTTCAAAGAATGCCCGGTTCCAGGGGCGGGGGTATGGGTTTTCGTTGTACACTAGGGCCGTTCAGCCGTTCATTTAATTGTGTCACACATGGTCCTTCGTACCACGTGACTGTATGAAACACGTAGAATTTTCACGGAGAAGTGGTTTTCATCATCTCAAAAATCTGAACTTACTTGTGCAAAGAAAACAACATTTATAGATAAATAACTTACTATCGAAAATATTGCAGTGGTTATCGCACGTCCAGGATGGGAAATTGTCAGGTGGCATAACAATATTCCTGTATAAATTTATGTTTACAATAACATAAAGTTTTAAACCAGTTCTTTAATGTAGGTCACCAGTAATACATATAGATATCACATGCAGTGGAATACTGTTTTTTATCCGACGATAAATTGTTGATGAAAAATATATTCAAACAATGTATTGGAGTTATTTTGTATACTGTGGATTCTACTGGTGGGATATAGAGAAGCTCGCTACTTAAAGCTCGCCACAATGGACGATATCACCTCGCCTGATAACATTGTTCTCACCGGACAGTGACCCGAGTTTCTATTTATGATGTAACTCAGTTTTCGGGGCATGATTTAAGTGTCATTTCACCTGAAATTTAGCGTTTAATTCGCTAGTCAGATTATTACGGTTGAACAGTTAACATCCGCAGATAAATAGTTCACTACAATTGGACAAACTAATAAAAAAAGCTCTCATGGATGACAAAATTTAATTTCACATTAAAGAAATCGTTTGTTAACAATTATCTACAACTCATAAGTAATGGTAGAATTATTTTCTTACTGCTTGATCGGCCTTATTTTCACCGATATAACATCAATTTTCAACAAATTTACACGATTTTACGAGATATGACATCGCGCATGGTTGAACAAAAATGACGTCATTTTATGACGTTTTACACGATTCTCTAGTAAATCATATGTCATCTTTCAAACGTTGCTCCCGTTTTTTCCGGTGATGTAAGCATAGTATTTTGTTATGTTGCATAAATAAGCATTTCTTGATCATATGTTCAAATATACTATTTTAAAATTCTTTTGTAAAAAAAAAGTTTTTTTTATAATCAAGCAAATAAAATGTTCCATTCATAAATTATGAAAGTAGTCCGTCATTGTGTTCTCATGTTACTAGCAGCCTATTGACCTGAGAACACATAATGTTATCAGGTCATGTGTTATCAGGCAGTCACCATGGCAGTTATATGATAAATAACAAGTGCATGTATAATGACCATTTTCACTGTATGTCACTAGTCTAAATGCTCTAAAGGGCTCTCACGAAATTTTTCGCGTGTATATTGTTTCATGGTGTGTTTGTCTTGGGAGAAGTTAAACTTGGCGACAATCGGTCTCTTTTTCCCCTGCCTCTCGTTTTGTGCACCATATCTATATTTAAGTTCATGTTGTTTAAATATGCAGACAGCTGATCTTTTTCGACCTTTTCGGACTTTAGTTTCCCTTCAAGTTCAGTTTTTGGACGATTATTTGTTTTTGAAAATTGTGAAAATGTTGATGTGGCTTTGTTTCTTCCAAATTGTTAGCATCGTGTTATTGATGTCTTTATTCAGGAATGGTCAATGGGGATACATAGAAACGATGTGCTTGAAAACTATAAGCACATTAAACAAATATTCGGGTATCCCGGACATCCCCTACGAATCCAAACAGACCGTTAAAGAAGAAATTAAAGCGAAAAAAATCAACGTTATTGTTTACTTTGCCGCAAATATGACATTGAAGACAAGCACCATTTAATATGTTTTGCCCTACATTCAACAACTTAAGGAAAAACGTTATACCTAATTATTATTATAAAAAAATCAGTGTGTACATTTTTGAACTACTAAATGCACCAAGTGTTTTTCTAGATACTGCTAGGTTTGTAAAACAAGTTTTATCTCTTAGAATGCCATGTCAACTACTCTTAATTGATTAAGCTCCCCTCTTAGCTAAGTTACATTATGGTAATCTTATAAAATAGATTACTAGTACAAAATGTATATTGTTGATTATAATTTCCAATTAGGGTTTAGAAATGATGATTTTTCAACTTCTTCAGGCAGCATTTTCGTATTCACCATCAACTAATGGTGTGTGTACCTGATTTCTTTCCCGGGCAGAACAAATATAACTTCATTTGAAAGCTGACATCGACTGTTTGAATATAAGTGGCTACCTGCTAAAGAACGGACTTGTTATAAGTGCAGCACCCTTCCTTTAGACAAACAAAAATGCTCTCTATTGATCAGTATGAATATAAGTTCGATGTTGTTAGTAAGTCTTGATATTAAATTGTATGAATCAAACGAGTTTTTAAGTAAACTGACAATTTTGCTCTTGAAAAAGCATAAAGTAAGTCAAACCATGTTTCATAAATTAGTTTATTATGAAGTACAATGTACCTGCTTCCTAACATTAAGATAATTAGATAAATCTACGAGTAAAATGCACCAATCACGTGTTAAACACATTCGATATGTCCACACAATAACCCAACCCAACCATTTTCTTGTTAAAAGATAAAAGAAAATTATTTAATGTTGCAAAACAAATTTGTCCCGTAAATTAGAAAAGAATGTCCCGTAGATTACATTGTAAAATAAGAAAATTAGATATTTTACTGTCCATGTTTAAAATGTGTTATCCCAGTATAATGTTGTCCGTATGTTAGTAACCATGACTATTATGTCATATTAATGAGAAACAATGACAAAAAAGTCATAATGATAATACATGTATACATACCAGACTTTGCAACTTTGATTTAATACAATTGTATTTAAGGTCATAGGTAACGCGATTTCTAGTGATACGTGTACATCTTAATTTGAAAATTGTTCAGGTAATACAATTGTTAACAAGGTAAGAACTCTCAAATATTCATTCGAAGTATACTGTCATTGAATGTTAAGTCCCGTAAATTTGGAAATTATACATGTTTCAACTTCAAAAAATATTTCGTCCATATATATAGTCGTCCATGAAATGCATGGTATTGTCGGACAGAGCAGGGATAATCTTGCAATGAACCTCGTCTTTTTTCTTCCAAAATTCGATCCAACAATGAAGGTCAGCTAAATCTTTTTACAGATGTACCACTTTTAGTCTTGAAATTTATATAAAAAGACTAATCATCATCACCAACTTCTTAAACACTTGCAATAACGAAGTCGGATGTTTGCGCGCTTACTTTATCTTCGCCACTATAGTTATATGATAGTCTCAATATCTACTGATGTGGATTAGATACATTACCCTTATTGTAGGTTTCCCTATTTTCATAGTTACAATTCTCCGTTGCACTTTACAGTTGCACTTTACAATAAACCACTGTTGTACAAAGCACTTTTGTAAAGCACAATACTCTTTTGTGTGTTCATATAGGGAATAAAACAAGAGAACATAGGACAATGTGAATAAATAAGATTTGAAGGTATCTGAAAAACATACTTAACTCATAGAAAATAAGAAGTGACACTGACGTAAATGAACATTTAATATAAATTTATTGAAATGAATTGTCTTTTAAATGCATTTATTCATTTTACAAGTGTTTTAAATTCACTTATAACCGGAATATTATTTCATATAAGCATGTGAATAGCATTCTGTTATGCCTTTTTACAAATTTCGAAAATAAAACAGGTTTGTTGTTGGATTGCTTTCGTACCAGAATAGGTTTATATAAATTTTTAATTTACGGTAATTTTTCTCATATACGGGACCGTCTTACAATTTTACTGATAAAGGGCGACGGCAATTTCAACCGATATATTTTGACATATATTCGAATGCAACCTATATAAGCTTATTGATACACACTTAAATACCACAAAACAACCCCTAAAAGAATATAAAACGGGTGAAAAAGTTACCCGGTTTATTTTTTAAAAAATATGGCGGCGTATACGTGATTTACACCATCGGTTGGATACACAATAAATATATTTGATGAAAACGACCATATACCTGTCAAATGGTATGTTAATAATGGGTATATGATGGGTTTCGTCCCATAAATTAGACCTCGTAAATTAGAATTTTAGATGTAAATATTATGTGAATCACTGACATGACTATACTTTGGAAATGAATGTAATCAAATTGCGTTTCAAAGAAACTTTGATATACTAGCTAAAATTTGTGAAGACAAAACTTGGTCTAAGAAAGCCTAAGACAACACCACCAGCTGAATTGTAAATGTCCCGTAAATTATAAGGCTGTTTTTTCGTTTCAAAAATCTGAAAATCGACCTCTTTCATATCTCTATGGTAAAGAACATTTTCTAAAACTCATGTTTTCCACTTTGTGTGACAAATAACGGATACAGAAAAGGCGAATTCAGCTGACTTAATTATATTTGCGATTTCGGGTATGCGTTTTATGTTTGGACTCGTAAATTAGACTGTATTTGGCGACGTGACATGTGTATAAGAGAATACTTTTTACTCGTTTTATTTAAACAAGCCATTAAATACTTTAAAAATGAGGTTTCTTTTCTTTCAAAGAACCCTGTGTAAAATGTTTCGTCCAAGTACAGTGTGGGGAATCCACGTGACCTAGTGACGTCACAATGTTATCGTTACAAGCGCATTTTCTGTCATTCGAACTAGGAAAACAACATATCTACTTTTTTACTTTTCTTGTCCAAACCGTTTTCTAAAACTTTCTTGTAAAAATAACGTTCATTTTCATAACACTGTCAAACGGTTTGGACAAGAAAAGCAAAAAAGTAGAGGGCCTACAGTGACAAAATCTGAACCAGAGGTAGCCCTTTATGTAAGGAGTTGCAACAGTTATGTGGCTTTAGAAGAAAACGAAAAAAAATGCACTTACGTGATGTTTTCCTAGTCCAATTGACAGAAAACGCGCTTGTAACGATAACATTGTGACGTCACTAGGTCACGTGGATTCCCAACACTGAAGTATTAGAAATCGTACAGAAAAACATGCTCTCTTATCCAAAAATAATAGAAATCATAAGATATATATAAATAATTGTTTTATTATTATGAAACACAATCTTAAACTCTGGCGACACTAATTGGCAATTCTAAATAAGTATGGGTCATTCATGTGCCTTTCTTTTGTATTGTTTTGACGACGTACTTTGGACAAGTCTCTAACAAAAGCTTTGATCTGTTCTGTCGTAATATTGATTCGATTGTTAATCAGCAAGTCGTTGTTTGTTGCAGCACTTGATTTTGTCGTAAATACGGAATTAGACAAAAAAAACTTACTGAAAAAATAATTATAGTATTTGCTAGAATTAATGTTTGTTCTGCAACAAATCTAGTATGAACTTCCACAACGTTTATACCTTTAGTAAAATCGGCTGTGGATCAAACGTAACTCAATAATGAACGTGCACATCACCAACATGATAATCATGAACATTGTGTATTATGGCTATTAAACGCACTTCGCACATCGGTGAAAGATAAGCTCTAACGTTAATTTAAAAAGTGAAAAGAAATATAAATATCGCCAAAAATGTTAGAAAGCTAATATCATGTCTAATAATATCTAATAACGGTGCTTTGAAATAAAAACTGACTTTAAAATCAAAGGCTGTCTCAAAATCATGAAGGCAGCGGCCGAGTTTTCTGATCTCTAAAAGGTTCATAAGCTATCATAATCGTTCATCAACTTAAGAATTCGTAGCTAAGACAAGAAGTGTCTTTAAAAAGACAGTCACGAAGTTTCTTTGATGTTATTTACACTGTTGAAACCAATTTAAGTATTATTTCTTTATTAAATTCATAACTTGTCGTTATAGTATCGTGTGAAAACCATTTATTCAATGATGCAAAATGATGCAAGCAGTGCAATTAGGTCACGCCTTAGGATATTAATCTTGGGTAAGCTAAATAAATTACGCATTTAGTCATATCTACTGTATATTGATTCAAATATATATCAAATGTTTGTCAAGAACGGTGTATAGCTTTATTTCGACCGCATAAGGATACATTTTCGTATATTTTTACTTTATAAATTTAACAATCATAAGAACACATTAACAAATTGCAGACTCTCTATAAGTTGGTGTGGTCGTATTTCTTCTACGCTTGTAGATTTCGTCCGATTGAAGGAAGGCATTTTACCACTGAGAAGGGAGATACGACCCTTCTTACTTGAGAAGTGGCGTAAAATATTTGTTGAAACATTTTTCAGTACTTCTATATAAAAATCAACCGACCTGTTATAGATTCGAGCAGTTCTCTAGTCCATGAGTTTCCGGAACCTGGAACCTTTGGAGCTGTATTCGAAAGGATCCCTAAGGTTGTGACAATGCCTGTAATGGAAAATGCATTTCATTGAACCTATTCTGATAATATGTTTTGATAGATATGTTCATTTTAAAAATTAAACGCACATCATACATGTAGTAAACTATATCTGTAACGCATGAACTGTCTTATATTACTAAATTAAGCGTGTATGCTCTCTTTATCGCGTATACTTACGTTTGCCACCCAGCCTTCGTAGTAATAAAACCCAAACAATACACACGGTGCTTTTTAATCAATGTGTGTTTTCTTACTAAGTCCAATTCGCCCAATGGGGGAATAAGTCACCCACAACTTGATTTTCTTGTCCAGCGTTCTTCTCCGTGTCAGGCAGGACTTCTTCGACATCTCTGTCCCTGCGGGATCCAGTCAAGAGATTTACGGGCAACTTTTTGTATTTTTTGCGAAGGGTATCCGAACCTTCGCCGTTCCAATTTTTTGATAGTTTCTGTGATGGGAACTTGTTTTTTTCAATTCCACAAACTTTTTCAGGCCAGCGGATTTGAAAGATGTGTCGCAGACGTGTTCACAAAGATATTCGGCTTCTTGTCAAGTAATTTCGGTGCGTCTGCACGTTTCTGGTCCGTAGGGTCATTGGAGCTAGAGAACTTGGATTTTTTGAGGGGGTGAATTTTCTTGCGGCTCCATAAGGGCCTAAGTATGGTAAAGACCTGTCTAGCTTTCCCGATTCTAGACCGTATGTTTTTCTGTTTCGCCCGATATGTTGTTGGTGCTTCCTAGGTAGATGTATCTTCTATTAGGTTGTCTTGGATGTCGACGGGATGACTTATCGCAGCATTAATCATCATGGAATTGGTCATGCTAGTATTGATAGCCAGCACTGTTGATTGCGCAATCTATTGAAAACTCTCAGTTTTCTCCTGCATCTTGTGGAAGTTGGAAGATGGAACATTAGGCAGATGTCATCAGCAAAGCCAAGATCTTCTTATCTCTTTGTGAAGGCCCACTTGAGGCCGCATAGTACATTGATGGTTGTTTTTATTATCCAGTCAATAACAAGAAGGAAGATCCTGGGCGATACATTCGTTACAGAATATAGGTCTGAGTTGTGGACCACTTGTTATGTCATATCTTCATAGAAGATACAAGTATATCTTGTATGCAATAATACTTCATGATCTTCAATATAGTGCTCCGCTCGATCATGTCTCTCGGAACTCATTTAAGTAGCTTGTTGACTGTCATTCGATAGATTAATAAATTATTATACACAGAACTGCTTATTGGTCGGTGAATGATCTTCTAGTCCTGAACACTGCTTGTTCATCTCGCAGCTAAGTGTCAATACTGGGTTATAGGGTCTTTGAGGGCAGAGATAGCTGTTGTATTCCTCTCCAGTTGTTGCAATTAATCAGACCTCTTTATTTAAATAAATGTGTACATATATGTAATACAATGTACAAAATTAGTACAATACACTGAAAAATATTTTAAAAGATTTTGAATCATGGCTATTCATCATTATTTGAGTCTTAATTATTTTTTATTTGCCAACTTCACAGTCGATTAAACGGTAAAATTAATTTTCGTTGGGGATTTAATTGCGTAGATTTCGTGGGTCTACTCATCCACATCAAATCTCCACGAATATAAATGTGGAGAAAAGGTATTTCTTTTCAAAAATCAAAATCCATGAGTTTATGTCCCCGCGAAATAGCCATTTTGATAAAAATCACGAAACTCGAGTCCAACGAAAATAAATGAAAATACAGTAATTGTTTTACAAATTACAAACATAAACGACATGCACAAACATAATTAAACACACTTTTTGTGTAGGACACAATTTGAATTAAATGCGTTCACTGCCTATCTGCGCTACATTATCTATTTCTCATTTAAGTTATCTTTATAAAACTAAATTTATTAACATCAAAGAAAAATTGTGTTAAATCTAATAAGCATCCGATTCTAGATAAATATGTGTTTTGAACGCTGTGAATGGTTTCTCTGTTATAATTCGATATTTTTGAAAACATCGGAAAACAATGACAAAACCTGATATCGAGTATATCAAATTAGTTATCCTACTGGCACTGACAGGGTTTGTATTATTTAATGTGATGATTATTCAAGATTTATATTTTGACATTTCACTGGAATAGAAAATACATACATGTGAATCTGTCTACCAACGTTGCTGCGTTAGTCTTTATTCGAGGGCGTTCGTGATATTATAGGTTACTGAAGCATGCTGATATTTATCGAAATAATAGATCGCGAAATAAGTTTAGATTAAAATCGACATTTTTCTTGATGCATGCAAATTTCATTACAGCAGCATATTGACTAATGGTGTAACTTGTGAAAAGTTCGCATTGATTTATGTGTGTGTTGTGTATAAATCGAAACAGCTACTTAATAAACTTCAAATATAGTGTACTTTGTTCAAATATTGAACAATAAACTTCATTGTAGTTTAGGTTTCATCTTCAGTTTGGTAGCAGTCATGTGGCATACAACCTGGGAACATTATACAATATGATACAGCTACAGATACAACTGATAATGTCAAAAGCAAACAAAACACAAAAATGTTTGGTAGGTTTGGTAGCAGTCATGATGTTACATACAACCCGGGACCATTATACAATGTAATAAAATAATACTATAAAATGTGTAATGTGCAGATAATGGATGTTTATGTTAAATGATTGTATTATATATTATATATATTAACATTAAATATGTATATACTAAACAAAACTTCCAACCTACTGTTCTATATAATGACCAATGATTATTCAAAATTATTATTAATTTAATGATATTATGAATACACGTCACATAACCGTATGTTTACAGGTTGCACAAGTATAAGAAAAACTTAACAAACAAGTGCGCGACAACGGGTCCTCGTGGACCAAATAAGGCGTCAGATAGAATACATAGGAACATTTTTCAATTCCTGCTGAATCGCTATTGTGAATTTCCGTAGGTTTATGGGCTACATAATAAAAGCATTTGTTCAATTACATGTACGATTTGTTGTTCACACCCCTCCTTCAAAAAGTAAATAAAAAACAGTATTTGGTGGAAAACACTTCGCTAAGCATGCTTCAATATGTTTATTTGTTCTATACTACTCTAATATGTTGTATACGTACCAACAAGATGTCATTTATTCCATAAATTAAATTGCATACAGTAGTAACATTACAGATTACAGCCCTCGCACTGAAGCTGCGGTGCTCTGGACAGTTTGGAGTAGACCAATCGCACGTGCGCGATTGTAGAGGCTGATTCTTTGCATGGTTACGACCCAGTGGTCTCAAAATCAATTATTAATGTGATAAATAAACGTTACCCTAATGAGTTTGTATTAATTTATCGATTTTGCACGGCAAATCGTGCACACACTCGAGCGTATAACAGCTTTTTGGTGATTAGCCGCGTAATTATGCGAGACATCTTTTCAATACACATTGTTTTGATTAGATTGCTTGCTGGGTAACACTTTCTGCAAATTTTATTTGAATGAAATGATGCAACTTTTGGGTTACGGGTTCATAGATAAAATTTCCAATGTTCAAGAGTGTGTCGAGAAGACAATTAACTAGGTGGTGTATGGTTCAATATATATGATTTATTCTTCATGCAGTTCCCATGATCATAATAGTCACATAATCACAGATTCACATAATAGATCAGCACTGAAATACAAAACATATAATGTGACAATAATCAGCATGAAGTAGTATCGATATGAATTAACATCTTTACAGTCAGAAGCTAGTGGCCATACGTATAAATGTAAAGTTACATTCCTAGACATAAAAATACATACAGAAGTTATATAGACAAAATATAAAAGTACACAGTCATGTTCCTTACCGATTGTGGATCTTGCTGACATATACAATAATTTCTATCACTCATACAATCTCACTGGCTGGATGGTGTCTGCAATGTTAAAAGTAAGTGCACATAGAGAAATGTGAAATGATTACAGGATTCAACCAATAATGAACGTTATGCTGCCATCTTGAATTAAACCTGATGCGCCTAACATTATATAGTAGAATAAAACGCACTTTAGTCGGGCACGCGAAATACGGCACTGAATAATAGAGTCAGTGAAAAATGGCGGCAAACTTGAAAATTCTCCAATACACAATTAAAACCAACCAGACCAATATTATCAATAAATGCACATTTGCTTTACAAATCAAACAAAAGAACAAAACCAGATACAATACAAACCATCATATAATTAAAACATCTAGAACATCAATTTTCTCAAGACAGAAGAGAACTCTAAATCAAGTTCTTTCTTCAAGACTGATTCTCCAACTGATTATAACAAAGGTGTGGTCAGCTGACTTGTCTAAAGTCACATGACCATGACTAATACCCAACAGACAACTCAATTAAAAAAGGAATCCAAATACCAGTAATCTCCCCTAAACATTACCGTAATGTCCCTGTTAAAATGATAAATGAAGAAAATATGAAGAAATATCGAAATACGATGGAAGATTTGTTTAGTATATATTTATTTACACCATATACATAATTGTCAGGTCACCCCTCAAGTGTTCTGATAGAAATGCTTCGTATATTACGGAAAAGATTATAGATCGCCCGAGATCTATCTACGTAGGAAAGACATTGATACGGGATTCACGTGCAATACTGAGAGCGTGAAATGTGTGCGTGGTGCTCGAGGTATTTCGTGAATCCCGTGGCCAGGTTTTACGAGTATGATATCGTTTGGTCTTCGTAGGATTACCGTGAACACTGAGAGCGTTAAGTGTGTGCGTGGCGCTCGAGGTCGTTCGAGGATCCCGTGATGGTCTTTTCTTTTCCGTAAGATATCTTCTTTTCAACACAGATCAATGTACGAGGTTGGTTTCTGACTTACACACCATTCAGCAGTCGTTAGATGTCATTGAAGTTACCAACATGTCAGATTGACTTTGGACTTGTTCGGGACCAACATCGCAATACTCGACATGATGATTAGGTATTTAAAGTGAATGCTTTATTACACACCAAAATGTGCCCGCCACATTATTGTCATCGTCTTACTTGTGCGTAATAGGCAATGATTATGTTGATAACCCATCCTTATACGACGAAGGCATTGAATGTTAGCTATCAACGAAAAGAAAAATGCTTTCACACAAAAGTATTGTTTTGAAAATATACTTAAAATGACCGCTTTCTTGACGAAAAATGACTAAGATATATTGGAAAAAATACACTGCCGTGAGCTATAATCCAATACCTATGCCCTTGCTTCTACTGAAAATGAAGTGATATGCAGATAAGTTCAAATTAATCACTGAGAATGTAACGATTGTTATAGTTGGACTTGAGTAGTGCGATTTTATTAAACTGAACTGTCAAAGCTGCATAATTTTACGGTCAAGTGTTGCATTAAATTTTATTGTTTTGCTTCGGTAGGATTCGATTACTTTCGTAATCTGTACAATAATTTTCGACATAACGGTTATTGAACATATATTCATGTATTTATTGATGCGCTACATAATACTATATATAATATTGCGGAATGGGGCATGCCCCAACGTTAAAACAAACGATTATTCAGTTTTCATAAAATGACAGGTTAATGATAAAATCGTACTATATTAAGTCACAGATCGGTCTTGTTTTCTTACTTGATTAGGTAATGCTCTGACCTAGGCGATTTTTTCTCGTGATTTTATAAAAATTTTAAGATTCTTCAACCAAGGCAGGCTGGTTAAATACAATGATCAACTAGACAACTACGATTCTTGACTGTTTTGTAACAATATAGATAATAAAGGTTACAGCAAAATATATATCGTAGTAACGAATGTTGTGTTCAAACAGAGGTAACTCTATTTACCATGCAGTGTTGAACATGACGTAGGGTTACCTCCCGTAATACAAACATTATTCCGCGTTTTGAAATACATGTATTTTCAATGGTCCTGTTGTATTTTTCTATGCAAAATGTTTATTTTATAAATTAACTTGTTACCCCTGTTGTATGACATTATAATACATTTTTTATAATTTCCCAATACAGCGGGCGTTCTTATCCGACTGGATTTAGATTTGTTCAATAATTGAATCATACATTTATTTCTAAAGTACAATTTCATTCAAGTATATTATGGTATAGACAGACACACATACAGACAGATATTTTTATTTAGAATTGTATATGGTACATCATCTACATACATAAATACAAACATAAACTGTCAACGTAATTTACATAATTTAATGATAAAATGAACAAAATTGGACATAACTTTTTAAACAAAGAATCACACACAAGTTGCACAAATATATATAGGTAATGGAGACGAACAGAATTTATCTTTCAGCATAAATTATATTAGAGCGAATGTTTAATGCATTTTAACATACAATGATATATCAATTAACTCTGATTTATCAACATTGCTTAACAATTGTAAATATTTCTGTACCGAAGGTTTAACATAGTATATTTTTTTATATATTTATGCCTGATTTCAGAATAACAAGGACATATACACGTAACATGATACTCATCTTCATATCATTAGAATTACAATAAATACAGTGTCTTTCATTTCGAGGTTTGTTATCATTAGCAAATCTACCTGTTTGTATCCGTAACGGATTAACAGACATGCGTAGTCTACAAAAGTATATTCTAAAAGATTTTGGTAAAATATCAAGATACATTTTATAACCAAAAGCTGGTCTAAAAAATGTCTACATGTATAGTTGTTTAAAACACGGTCCTGATAAGAAAATGCATGCATAATGCTGTATACCTGCAATCCTTTTCATAAGAAACTGTAGTAATGCTTTCCATGTCGCAGTTTCGTTCGTGGTTCTCGTACGAGTTGACTGAACTTTTATAGTTAATAATTTGTCAAAATATTACAACTAAGGACCAGACAAAATATACATACAATATATTATTTAACATCTGGACTGAACACGTTATTGTATTGTGGACACTAAACTTTGAAAGATACTATTCTTTATGAAGAATGATCTAATTAAGTGGTTTGATTTACTGTAAGTCGTTAAAGCAGATACTTTGTATACGTACGTTGACTTCGAGACTACATGAAATATTGATATCATCCTGTGTAATAATAGCACTTCAGGTTAAAATAATCGTGATACTATGTATCTTATTTCTAGGTGTCTTTATTGTTTATGGATTCCATCTTGAGGTTGAGCTTCAGTTACAATTAGGGATATTAGGTGGTCTAGTGGTCTGAAACAAATTTGGCTTTCCTTGCATTTTGAAATTCTGAGAATGGCATGTACATGTTGTCAAATAAGTCTTTAATGGTGGACTACGTGAAATAAGAACACATTGTAATGGATGGGACTTTATGTATGAAGATGTATTTGCGATCTTAGAACAAGTTGAAATGTGCAATATCATGGGATAGTTCGAAGGGTGTTCATCAGCAAATCTAAGACCAGGAAGGCAACCACCGGAAAAATTTAGCGCGAAGTTATTTTCTTTCGACGACCTTGCCTTTCATCGTCGATGATTAAAGGACTATGTGGCTTATTTCCATGTTAGGGCAAATATGTCATTTCTTTTCACGAAACATTTCCAGTTGCAACATACAATAAAATTATGCAACACGCCGGCCTGAATCGAAACGCAACTTCCCGCGAAACCTTAGCGGGCAAGTGGCGGCAGAAATATGCCACCACAGTAACAGTCAGATGTTACTGTTAAGATTATTATCAGCTTTCATAGACATATTATTGATTCCATTTGCTGCATATTGACCATAAAACTTTGCGTGAAATCTTAAGTAGTGGATAAATAATGGCAGAATTTGACACCATACATTTGTCATACTACTCAAAGTTTGCTAACCACCAGGTTTTCAACATATCATTATGGAGACTGCATAACATATACAATTATGATATTTACATTGGAAATCGTCAAGTGATGTATCGAGAAGGCCCCCAGTGTACAAATAACGTTGAATGCCAAGCGATTTCTTCGTTCAAGTCGTGCATACAAGATAACCCTATATTGTCATAGTGTTTGTTTAACACTGCATACATGCACCCGACATGTGTGTCGTACTCAAGTCTATACTCTCACTTGAAAAAAAAGAACGAAAAAGACTCACGAACTTCGTTGTTCTTGATGGAGGCACACTGACTGCCCAGTGGTATCATGATGAAATTCTCGAAACCCAAGTAAGGCTGTATGTAGAGCAGTTTGTGGTGGGTTTATTTTGATCGACGATAATGCATGTCAATGCAGGGTACATGCAAAGATAGGGTATTGCACGTTTGGGCTGGCAAATTCCAAGACCTAAATCTAAATGAACACGTATGAGTTACAGGTCCGAATTTCAGCCCTTCGGGTCCTACAAAGAAGCACTCAGGAACTTGGTGCCTTCCTTGTGGAAGAATGGAACGCCATTCCACAAGCGGTGATAAAACCTGATAGGGAGAATGCAACGACTGATGTCAAGCTGCCATCGACAGAACGGTTCACATACATGTTTATAAAACCAATTCGGTTCAATCAATGGTTGCTTTTTTGGCAATAATTGAATTTTATTCATTATTTTTTATCAATATACCCGTCTTTAACATAGTCCCATTCAAATTCTAAACCTCGAAAATACATTACAATTGTTAAAACATTTATTTATCTATAATGTTTTATGAATCACTTATCAGGTGTATATAATTATTCATATTTCACAGTACAGTCAAACCTGTGAACATAGGCCATTTTGTGAAAGAAATAATGTGACCTTTATAAAAAGGTTGTTTTTATTTGGAGGACATCTTGCTCTAAATAGCCAATAATGGATTTTAAAAGAATGGCCTTTATTCTCAGGGTAACAGCGTTGTTACCAGCAAAATATTTGTCAGTAATTAATTATCATGTGTTACATTGCGTTGTCTACTTTCATGTTAATATATCTTACCTAATTATATCATATGGATACTTTAAAGTCCCATTAGCTTTTTGCTATAAAAATACATGCACAAAAAACAATTGCTGATATTATCCCAAGATAATTATTACCGACGAAACAGGCCCTTTTTCTTCTAAAAACACTCATTTCGCTGTGAATTTTGCTTTTGTAAATTTGAAATATATACAACGTGACGTCACTTTATGCCGTGTGCATACTATGATAATAATAAAACACAGCTGTTCTATCAACAGTATTTTTTCAATGATATTGAAAAAAATACGATAGTGGTTTCGGAAACATTTTTCCTTGTTACAAAGTACGCACGGGAGGAAAACACACCGGATTTCTCTGTTATAGAACAAACAGAAACTATTACGACCGATAAATTTATTTGATTATGGGACTTTAATAAAAGTGTAAACATACACGATAACGACAACTGACATCATTTATCACATCAATGTATTGAGAATACTAACAAGTAAAAAAATATTCCTTGAATAAGTAATAATAAAGCTAATATAACACTTTCATAATGTTAATTCTTATTAGTTCTTATTCTTTGCATTGCATTTGACATCCACAATTTTCCATATGACACAGATAATGAAATAGGTCATATAATGATTGATAAATACACTACCTAAGTGTTTACGTATGATGAGATGGTTTATTTAGCAAGTAATCGTGACATGTAGAAGTTTGCTGCATTGTTCTGTCTACAAAACTGAAGTGATCTTTCATAATAGTGGAATGCATCGTTTGGGAGATTCTCTTGTTCCATACATTGTCCAAGTAGATTCAGTGCTGTATCTCTGTGTCCTAGGTTTGGTTCATCACGAACAACTTGTTGTAGTTTACATAATACTCTTTGTTGTTCTTCACGATTCCTGAGACGTCCGTATGTTTTATACTGTAGAAAATACAAGTATGGAAGTGAATCTACGACCGCTAAGTTCATCAATTTATCTTCTGTATCTCGATGCTGAATATTCTCTTGTGTTGATCTGTAATATTCTTGTCTCATTTCTTGTGGTACAATGTTCATTTCACATCGCATGAATTTCACACAAAATGATACAATTTGTCTGCAATCTGTAATTCGTATTTGTTTGGCTACATTGGCAAATCCTTGCTTAATCTTAATTTCCGTTGATCCGTAACAAACACAAACAGGCATCACAACATTTCTGTCGTAGTTCTGATCAATGTGACGTAATAAAGCCTCTGTCACATTATTATCTCCAGTACTGTAATATACAGTCGCAAGTTTCAGCCAACCAGACGATACATCAGAGTTAAGTCCTCGCCTTAACCATTCCAGTACGATGTCTGGTAGAGGTCTGTTTATTGTTATACAGTACGATGCTAACAATGAACCTATTGAAGAACACATCAATTGTATCATGTAACTGAATGCCACCTTTTCTAAATAGTCGGAATTCACATACTTTTGACTCCATTGGTCGTAATGATGTACTAAATTTCGCATTATTGTTTGGGTATTATCTTCACTTGCCTTTAAAATATAGTTTCTGTATTTCATAGCAACAAGGTGCGTTGTATTATAGCAAAGCTGACTACATATACTACCCGGTATATCAACAGCAGAACCCACCGGATGGGGACATCCTGGAATTCTATTCATCTTATTCTGAAGTCGTGCACCGACATCATCGATTTGTAAGTCAAACAACATCCGACCATCACTACTAATTATCTGTTGAATAACTTCCAACAAATCTTGTTGTTGTTGTTGTGTAGATATTTTCCCAGCTAGGAGATTGTTCTGAGGAATGATATAATGAGGACAGTTTTTATAATAAATAAAGTAATAGAGTATACGTAATGTTTGATTCAGACAAAGTAACAGATTGTGTTCCTGCCATAAATTAGGACGAGTATTTTCTATACAGTGAAATAAAGCGGTTTTACACATGTAGCTCGATATCACGTCTGTAAATACGGCGTATGATCTCAACAACATTTTTATAAGTACGTAACTTCTCATCTGTGTTATATTTAAACTAAACATGAGATATCTTTCTGCTAGAGATGTGGAAATTCTCCATTCAACATCATCAAGGCCCCTACCATGTTTACTACCTACTTGTACTAGAAAACATCCTGACATCTCCGACTTAGACTTCAATTGAGCAGAAGGCCATCCACTTATACTTCTTCTATTTAACCAACTTCTACCTTCTTCTGGCCAACCATCACAACGATAGGCTGAAACTATATCCATATCGCTTACACCTTCAATATCAATCATTGCAGCTGGGCCATGGAATTCCCAACCCGCTCGTCTTAATCTATCACGATTTGTATGTTTCAGAATTACCCTCCCTTTAACATCCATGGAAAAATCATTATTTGTAGGACCAAAGTTTGCTGCAAGAGGTGCATCATCTCTCAGTAGTTGTAGTAGACAGTATCCTGGTGCTGTGGTTTCATCTTGTACCATTAGAAGATTTTTCACACCAGGTTTCCAATCAGCCCAGTCATTAATCACATGGTACGTATCTTTACAAAGCAGCACATCAACATCTGACTTAAGTCCAATTGTTGTACTTCCCTCTGATTGACTTCCAAAATGATTGGTTGTGTATTTCTTAACTTTTCTCAATATTGTAATGTTTGATACTGATTCTCTAAGCAGGTAACATTCTCTTCTCTTCAAGATAACCTCATCATTTACTCCTATATCACTGAGTACTTCTGACAATCTCAAAGATATACTTTCCTGGTTGTGTGGAGCGCTCGCCATTCTAAAACAAATGAAGTATTTTTGAAATAGAGTCGCATTTTTAGCTATGACGGCAGAAAAAACAGATCCCACAAATCCAACCTCTTTACTTGATCATATCTAATCTTAAAGTTTTGGATAAGCTCAGTCAGAATGCAACCATGTAGTTACTGATAGAAAATGCAACATTTTACATTTATCAATCTTGTACCCTCTATCATGTTTATTTATATACAATATAACCTGTAATAAAATGCAATATCACCCTCGGAAAGACAAAATGCGGCTTTTATCTACTGGTGGTCTATATTGTGAGGTCATTTTGTTCTATATAACCAATGACGTTTGGTAAAATAATTCCTTTATTCACAGGGTCAGGTCTATATTGTGAGGTCATTTTGTTCTATATAACCAATGACGTTTGGTAAACGAATTCCTTTATTCACAGGGTCAGGTCTATATTGTGAGGTCATTTTGTTCTATATAACCAATGACGTTTGGTAAACGAATTCCTTTATTCACAGGGTCAGGTCTATATTGTGAGGTCATTTTGTTCTATATAACCAATGACGGTTGGTAAAAGAATTCCTTTATTCACAGGGTCAGGTCTATATTGTGAGGTCATTTTGTTCTATATAACCAATGACGTTTGGTAAACGAATTCCTTTATTCACAGGGTCAGGTCTATATTGTGAGGTCATTTTGTTCTATATAACCAATGACGGTTGGTAAAAGAATTCCTTTATTCACAGGGTCAGGTCTATATTGTGAGGTCATTTTGTTCTATATAACCAATGACGTTTGGTAAACGAATTCCTTTATTCACAGGGTCAGGTCTATATTGTGAGGTCATTTTGTTCTATATAACCAATGACGTTTGGTAAACGAATTCCTTTATTCACAGGGTCAGGTCTATATTGTGAGGTCATTTTGTTCTAAATAACCAATGACGTTTGGTAAAAGAATTCCTTTATTCACAGGGTCAGGTCTATATTGTGAGGTCCTTTTGTTCTATATAACCAATGACGGTTGGAAAAATGAAAATGTGAGAGATGAATATATAAATATAATCTCCAACTTGATTCACTTAAATAGAGTCAATGTCATTTGATTGTAGAAAATTAATGCATAGTTATAAATAGAAACACGTATAATTTCAACATACTCATGTTACTATTTATATCTTATCTATCAAAAATACAACTCACAATGGCCGATTAACTCGTGTTTACATGTAATATCAAACTTCATAATTATCTACGAATGTATATCTTGCTAAATATTTGATTTAATCAACCATAACGTAATATCCAAAATATATCTTGAATAGACAAGAACATGCTTACGTGATCTATATATATAAATATATTGTAGATTGTAACATTACAGATTCAATTACAAATGAAGTGTACATGTATACAGCGAGTAAATACAAAAATTAACCAAACCTTTCAATTCGTCCCGATTTTAATAAAGAAAAAACATGCCAACATATTTGTACGAATCATCCTTCCTTCCTCTATTGGCGAACGTATGACATCAGCTTGGGAATTTTTCAACTTCTTTCGTTTTAAAAATTTATACGGAAGGGAAATAACTCTTAGAAATGTTCGAATAGTCGAACGTACGTGTATTGGTTTGAACAAAGACCTATATATACATTTGTGTATAGGTCTTTGGTTTGAACATCATTTATTAGTAACGACTTTTATATTGATTTATTAGCAATTAATGATTTAGAAATTTCTTAACTTCTTTGCCTAGTGCTAAAATTAGGTTAGATAAGGGTTACAGCAGAATACGTCGTAGTTTATAGGGAGTTAACTCTTTTTACCATGCAGTGTTGAACTAAACTGGTTCCCGTTGACTTGTGTGTACAAAGCCCTTTGGTGTACTGCATCATGGAACGGGAACCAGTTTAGTGTTAAACTTGACGTAGTTACCTCCCGTATACAAATGAAATAAATAGAAACCGTCGGCCCCATTCGGAAATGACGTAACTTTAAAAACGTAACTATTCAGGAGAAAGGAAAAACAATTTCACACTTTCAAACAAGTTTATTTGATGCTGTCTCTTAGTATGTAAAACAACTAAATGACATTAAAATATCATGTTACGTTTGACAGTCTTTCAATAAACCTTACAAACGCTCAAACAGATCATTTAATAGAATCTCAAATAATATTTTTACGATAATAATGCTCAGATAATGACAATAAATGAATTTTTTACCCTTCCAAAATGACGTAAATTCAAATGAAAGAACACATTTAATTGAAATACTGCGGATCGGAAAGGCGTAACTACACCAAAAAGATGCAAATAACCTTATTTACTTGAACATAATTATTAATTCTACATAATCATGTACATCGGCATGGTGTTTACCCTTTAAAAAAAACATTTCCGCTTGCAATGTACTGTTGAAAAGCAAAAACAACATTGGGTTCTCATTTTTATTTAGCAAAGAACGCAACCTATAAAAATAACATAACATGATAATAAATGCGAACATATTGAAGAAAACTTACAGTTCTATATTACTCTAAAAATGACCTTGAAATACAGTGTAAACTTGTTGAGTTTACAAAACAGACTGGCAATTAAACAAGTCGACCTTCTTCTGTCGTATTTTCGTTTTTTCGCCACGACAATGTAAAAAATTGAAAACAGAAGGATACGACAAAGTTAACTTTGTTGCATGTTCGCCTTTTCGCATTTTCTCTTTGTTGTGGCGGAAAAGCGAAAATATGACATGGCATAAATCAGCCACCATACAACATAACTATTGGCTTGAAAACAATACTGTTATGGTCACTAAAATCATTAATTGTTAACATTATTACAAAAATGTATATCAATTTGCAGTATTATCCTGCCGGGTTTTAAAGCTCTTTCTTGGACGATGTTTTTTTCGTGACTTAATAGAATTTTAAAGACTCTTCAAACATGGCTGCTACTCAGTAACTAAGGTAAGGGTTACGACAGAATACGTCGTAGTTTATAGGAAGGTAACTCTATTTACCATGCAGTGTTGAAATTGACGTAGTTACCTCCCGTCATACAAATGAATAAATATAAATGTTCCATGTTATCAACTAAAATGTCTTTTCAATAGGCATGTTCGTGTTTTCTATGCAAATGTCTATTTTCACATATTGTCTTTTTCCCTCTGTTGTATAAAATTTTGCTACGAACATACATTCATAAGAATCTTCGGTTTACTGTTTATCAAATAAAACATGTTTTATAATTGCGCCTAATTGTAGGCTTTCCTGTCCGACTTGGTTTAGAATTGTCAATAATTGAATCATACATGTATGTATTTACATTTGTATTTTAGTGTACAATTACATACAAATCTGATCAAGTTTCATACAAGTACATGGCTTTGTAAATGAGTTGTAAAGTTGTATAAGACCACGACCTTAAAAACGAAAATACATAATGTCTTATGCCTTACATCATATACATTACATTACATGTTTGTTTGTTTATTTGAGTTTTACGGCCCTTTTCAACAGCCTGGGTCAGATGAGGCGGACAGTTCACCCAGCCATCATTCCTGGGAAGAACTAGTACTAGATTCCCATCCTCCGTAAGCAACATCCTACTTTCTCACAAAAAGAGACATGGTCGGTAGCTGGGCAGGAAACCACGATCCTATATCAATGAGAGGACACGGTGATTTGAAGTCATCGACATTAAACACTCGACCACGGAGGCGGGTATGTGGTCCTGTACAGTAGAAACTGTTAATTTATAGTACATAAAGCTAAATCTGACAAGAAATGCTACATGAATTTCAAAATATTTTTCAAAACATTGTTTTCTTAAGCACATACATGTAGTGTTTTCTCAAAAAATGTTTTTTTTTAAAAATAACAAACACGATTGTTATCAGAATAAAGTGTTCCGGAACATTTTATTTCACTGTTTAAAGTTTCAAGCAGCGTGTGTTGAATTCAAAACATGCCCCGCTCGCTAAAAGTCTCGTTTACTGCCTAAAATGTCTGATCGACAAATAATGCTTAACATGACAACTGTCCATCTGAAAATTTCGTGCGTGGTTCTCGCATGAGTTGACTGAACTTTTATAGGTTATAATTTGTCAAAATATTACATATAATGACTAGACAAAATATATATACAATATAATATTCAACATCTGGACTGGACATGTTATTGTATTGTGGATAATAAACTTTGAAAGGGTATTATTTTTTATGAAGAATGATCTAATTAAGTGGTTTGATTTACTGTAAGTCGTTATAGAGGACACGTGCTCGGTAGACTTTGTACGTACGTGAACTTTGAGACAACATTAAATATAATTATCATCTTGTGTACTATTAACCCGTAATTTGATATTCTTAAGGCTAGATAAATCGTGATATCATATACCTTATGTTTGTGTGTCTTTATTTTTGGGGAATTCCAACTAGAGGATGAGCTTCAGTTACAATAAGGGAGGATCGGTGCTCTAGTGGTAACGTGCTGGACTATTGAACGAAAACTTACGGTCGTGGGTTCTCGCGAATCTCGGCTCTGCCTTCCATTTTTTCAGTGTCCCCATCCCAACCACCAAGCCAAGTACTGTGTTAAGAAAATGACAGGAAATAGACGAGGCGTGTATCGACGCTTTACACCAGGCAAGATAAAGAGCCTGGACAAACTATTCAAATTAAGAGTTCACCTGTATTCTTTTCTCCCTTCTCTCTAGGGCGTCACTGAAATGACCATTTATATGAAGCTTTCGAATTGGCCACCAAACAACAAATACACATTTTCTTTTTATTTTAGTTTCATCTGCATGGTGCATAATTTCTTTTTTGTTCATGTGAAGCTTCGGCTCAGTGACGCAGTGAGTTTTGGCATCGCAAATAGCCTTAAGAAAATTATTTGAGTTGGAATTTATGCCAAGATATCAACTCAGTATTGTTGAGGGATTCTTAGAGATTGAATTTAACTGGGTTGTCACTCTCGTGGACATCATTTTGTAATTCGTTATTGTTAGAATCCCATATGGCTAGATTGTTCCCGGTGATATATTGATATCCTAGCTATCATATTTAAGGCATACATCTCTAACAAGTAAATACCAAATTCACAACTCTGGATGTCATTCTGAACATAACATCCGATACCATTTAATCCAGCTTTCATTCAGCATACATTGTACATGACATTTAACATGTAATGTAATACAGTGAAACCGGGTTGTCCGTTTGTTCAGCATTGTGAACAGACTGTATTAATCATACAGAGATATCAAAAGCTTCAAATTCCTTGTCAGAAAATCTTGAATCTGACAACGTAATCTATCATGTTAACGAATGCGATAAAGTCAAAAAGTTCCCACAAACGATGACGCGTTTCGCCTCCTTTAACGTTTAAAAATCGTGGTCTGGTCTGAGATTTTTTTACTGATATTTAACGTCACATCAACATATAGAGTCATTTGACGAATTCTCTAATTTCAATGGTGGAGAAATACCACAGGGTAACACTTTGGAAAATCCTACGACCATTCGATAATTAGCTGGACAGCTTCCTCACATTTGTCCCAGGTGTCGGATTCAAACTGACAGCTATATATGAGGGGCTAGTGTGGTCTAATAAAATATGTTTCCGTCCAGTCTTGACGGTCTTTAGAGAAAAAAACTGACGAGTTCATAATTTATATTCTAAAATATTTCACTTCACGCCAAATTTACTTCTCATTTTCAAACAAATGCCTCTGTAATTTCAGACACTATGAAACAATATCTTTATCAAAGCTTTATTATCGAAATTTTACGGTCTGTGTGTCGTTTAGAGCAACCGTAGTGACGTATACAAAACGCGGCTTCTGTGGTCAAGTAGTTGACACCTGACTAGAAATCACAGTCTTCACGTTAACCCACTAGCCCACAGCCCGGGGCTAGTAAATTTCTGTTCGGTCTAGTGAACTTTCTAAAAATTGTGTATTCGGGCTAGTGGTAAATTGTCTATTTTCAATAGTCCACTAATAGTTCGGGCTAGTGCTTTAAAAAAAGTGTGAACACTGAAATCACCAGCCTCTTACCTGTGAGATCGAATCGCACACAGGACAAAGCATTATTGGTATAATGAGTAATCTGCAGCTGTCCAGCTAGCGAACGAGGAGTACGTCTGGCTTCTACTACGTAAAGCTGGGAGCGTCGACAAATGACCCTGACTGTTGATGCAACGACAAACCCCAAACAACATAATTACTTACATTCTCAGAATCTAAAAGTTGTCGTATTAACCTGAGTTAAATTAGTTAAGATAATATTTTGGAGTAGCAACCATTTAACTGTCAATAAAATGAAAACCACCGATTCAATTGTGCGCGGTATATATTAAGATTATATCAGTATTACGAGCTCAGAATGGAATTACTAATTATATAAATTATAAAGCATTTTCAATATTCAAAGTTTCTGGAGCATTTATCATACCGTTAATTTGTTTATACCGCACAAATATTCCTAATGCATGTAATTAAATATTAGTAATTTGTGGAAGCTAATGAAATAATGAACAAAATTCACGAAAATCATGCTGCATTTATTTGTACTTCATTTCTCACGGTTATCGACAGGAATTTATCCACACCTGTTCCTCCCTGACTGGCTGTGGGTCGGCGCGGATTCTGTAATGAGCAAGCGATGTATGTATATGCTCATGTTAGTATTCCAAAGTAAATGCATGATAATTACATAGGAGGAAAACTTCAAGGTTATCTATATTACATATCAGCGGTATCTTTGTGATTATAAGCTTGATAGATTAACGAAATAATCTTGATTGCCACAATAAATAAAAATACACATCTCAGATACTAGGTAACATGGCGATTGTTGGAGTCTAGTTTGAAGTTTTTATTCAATAAACTGGGGGTTTTCTAGGCGCCAGTGCACGACTGATAGGAACTAACCGTGACAGTGTTGTGGCCAGAATGATTTTGATTGTAACTGACAGCAAACAGTATTTAATGATTAGATAAAATAAAAAAATCGAAATCAACTTGACTGTGTGTTTGGGAACACAAATACACATAAATGATTCCAGCCCTTATGTTCAACCTGCCTATGTATATTTGTTGTTAATACATATATTTAAACTGACTGGTAAGACTTAGTAATCATTCTGTTATTATATTATTAATACCACAGCCTATAATTATATACAAATACATATGTATGGCTATAATTCACATCGATTGAGTAAAACGACTTTTATCACATTTTTTCATTTTCATTTAGATAAATACTAGCATTATTTGAATATAAACATACATATATTGGGGTACCGCTAATATAACTTCAGAATACAATATCGTTAATGTTTTTGTACGTACATGTATTAAAATTGGTATAGATCATTTGCTACCCTATTGGATCATTGAAAGGCAGTAATATCAGTGACAATTTATGAAAGTACAGTCAAATATAAGACCATCTATGATCAGTGACAACTTGTGACCATCTGTAATTAGTGACCATATGTTGTCAGTGACCACTTGGGATCAGTGACCGTCTGTAATCAGTGACCATCTGTAATCAGTGACCATCTGTTATCAGTAACCATCTGTAATTAGTGACCATCTGTTGTCAGTGACCATCAATGCTCAGTGACCATCAGATTCTGTGATTAGTGACCATCTACGATCAGTGACCATCTATAATTTGTGACCATATACGATCAGTGACCATCTATGATCAGTGACCATCTGCAATAAGTGACCATCTGCAATTAGTGACCATCTATAATTAGTGACCATCTATGATCAGTGACCATCTATAATCAGTGACCATCTATGACAGGAACCATCTATAATTAGTGACCATCTACGATCAGTGACCATCTATGATCATAGACTACCTGGTCCTAAACAAGTATAGTGCCTTTATCATTTTTTTTAACATTTAACTTCATCTAGATAGTTCTTCCAATAGCATAAACAATTCAATGCGGCAGATCTCTACTTGATAAAAATGCGTGGTTGTGCGAGACATGTTCGTCTGTAAGTACACAATTCTGTCTGATAAAACATTTAGTACTCATTAACTGTATACTTTCATTGCAAAGAATGTATCCTCATATAACTGCTATGTCAGCATACTATTAATTAGCGTTCATTAAAACAGTTGCACGATTGAACATGCATTGCTGATGAATTCTGACAGTAGCTTAATGCTCAGCTTTAAGTAATAACCGAATCTGCGTACAAATATTAGTATACATAAGACGGTTATGATTTCTTTAAAGAAGGTAAATCAAAACATGTGTACAAAAACACTGTCAGGAAAGATATAATGTTGCCTTTTTGACAGGTGGTCTTTATTCGGAGATAATTTTGTTCTTAATAATCTATGACGGTTTTATAAAAGAATGGTCTTTATTTACAGATTGGTCTTTATTTACAGACTGACATTTATTCTGAGGTGGTCGCTTACACAGGTTAGACTGTAATATACGCCATGCTACCCGAAATACTTGTAATGACCAGTTGAATAGAGACCCTGTTTGAAGTCATCGAATACCAAAATATGGTCTGATGATTTAATTACGATAGGATTATCACTATATCCCCACCGACCATCTCCCGAATAACAACCAACATGTTTGGCATGTTAAGATAATATTATGTATATCATTCATGTAAGAAATATTTGGTTTATTTTTCAAATCAGTTTCAATTAGGTATCGACTGATGTTAAGATCGTGTAAATAATAAATATAATTTTAGAAATCGCCCGGGAAGCCAAATAGTCAGGGTCTCTGACTGGTGACTACCAAGGCCCTCATCGCAGGGATTTCGAATTCCAGCCGGGTCTAGACAACTTTCACATATGATGAAGTTGTCCAGCTATCATACGGCAGGTCGGTGCTCTACCCAGAGGTACGCTGGTGGTATTCTGGCTCGAACCGACTTTTGGTCTGACGCTAACCTCGAGTGAAAATAAATAGAATTTGTCGACTCTAAACAAATTAAAATGTACACAATGTCTTCCCAATAACATTTCAAATGTAAAAAAAATGATGGATATGGGAACACCACGGTGATACTTAATTATTATACTGAGTATCTAGATTTTTCCTCATCAAATAACTTGATAAAACCATTAATTTATAACGACTGCTTAAAAAAAGTTTTCATACCCAGCTAAAGCTTGTTAAAACATTATTAACTAGGAATCAAATTACATCCCGTAATGACTATGTTTAAATATAATCATCATTATCAAAATCTATATAAATCAGCAAATATGTATTCAGGTTTTAACGAAACCAATTAATTTCAAGTATTTAATCACTTAATTACATTACGTTTTATCATAATTGAAATTTCACTGGTAATCATTATTTCGACTAACTGTGACATGATTTTATGTCTCAATTTAAGCTAATCTAGATCCTATCTAAACTGGTTCCCGTTCTATGTTGCAGTGCACCAAAGGCTTCGTACAGTCAAGTCAACGGGAACCAGTTTAGATCCTATCTTGGGTATGGTTTAAAGTACAAAAACTTCAATTTCGCCCGTACCACTCCGTTGTTCACGTTTTCGTGGATACTGCGGCTGACTACATTCGGATACGCTTCGGTTATCTTCGCAGTCGGTGGCTGATTGACTGACGAGGAGAAAAAATAGTAAACCGCAGAAATCTGTTTCTCGTATTTAGCGACGTACGCTGAATTTCTTTCTCTCTTGAAGTATTTTTTCGATAAAAATCTTTTTGTTTTCAAGTAAATATCTTGATCAACCCTTACAAGTGCGGAGTTAACAAAGGAGTATACTAGTATACCTGTTTACGTGAATATATTAATATAAGAAGTTGTGTGCGCTGTTAAATTTACTAAATCAAGTGTTGAATGTTTTCATACGTATAGTTCATGAATCCTGATTGGTTTTTTATTGTAAAAAAATAAATAATTGATATGACGAGTTAATGATATGTGTTAAAATGTGATTATTGACATTAAATTCATGGTATAAGATTTGCTTCTCAATAAATAGATAAGATTTGAAATTCGCGATTCAAACAAAAATGGATCTCAGAGTGTTAATGCTCGTGTTCGTCGTGCTAGAGATTGGCGTATATGGAGTTCGGTACTATCGCCACAGTGAACCTAGGCGGCACGTGGCTCATGGTCTTAGGGGAGACAGTGGACATGTTAAAAATGACTGTCCACTACAATGTAGATGTATAGCGTTGAGTCACCTTGGTTACAGGGATATGGCGGAACGCTGGTTGTCTATGAGGCACATGCATGGTGAAGAAAATACTTTCAAAGGTATTGTTATATACTTAGTACAACAGTACAATTTTAATTTACATGTATATATTTTACGTCGAATGTGACAAATTCCAACTTTCATTTTTCACCCCAAATCAAATATCGTATGCTCCTTCTGCTGATCGGAAATTTTGCTTAATGTTCTAAATTAAAATATCAAAAAGAATCTCGCTTGACGCAGCTCAAGTCCACGACATCTGGGAAAGATATGCGTCAATAACATACAATTTCAATAATGATGTACATGTTTATTGGCATAAGCGTGTCGGTAAAGACAGAATCAATTTTTTTGTCTGTTAATTTGCAAACTATAAATTCATTAAGTTGTTCGGTGGACAGTACCGATGCTAAAGTTTTGAAACTGAGTCCGTCCGGGAACCTGTCGCGGATTTAAGCCATATTATTGGTCAATACTAGGACCGACGATGCAAACAACCAATCAAATGCTAGGATTTAAGACAAGTCATAGTTACGTTAAATTAGATACATTATTGTGACTTGGACTTCGGAAATCCCATCAAATATTGAGACAAATTTTTTTTTCTTTTTCTTTATAAACCAAAACACTATTCAATATATTTTTTACTTAGTCATACAATACGTTTAGGAAATTCTAATTTAGTAAAGGTGATATAAAACACCACGTGCTGTCACGTTCCACCTTGGATACGGGGAGTTACTCCGGTACAGAAATGTTCACGAAACATTTAAAATATCAGGCTGTATTATATATGTGTAATTAGAATTCTAATGAAGGCACCACAAACACAGTATGTGTCCTTATTATCATTAGATCTTTTATTTATTTAGGAAATATGTGAAACAGATTTTCACATAAAACATTATGTCTTTGTTTTATGCATGTACGATTTTTTTGTCATAATGAGAACATAGAGGGAATGTGGTAAAATTTATATCAACAATGTTATAGAGAGGGGAATATGGTAGAATTAGTATCATGTATGTTTAAAAGAGAGGGGATAAAGTAAAATTCATATCACCAAACTAATATACGAGTAGAGGAAAATACGGTAAAATTTATATCTCCAAGACAACAGTGGGGGGGGGATATAGTAGAACTTAAATAATTAAAGTAATATAGAGGGAATATGATATAATTTATATCACCAATATCAATATTGAGAGAGGAATGTGTGTATCATAAAGTAGTAGAGAGGGGGAAATGTGATGAAATTTATATCACCAAAGTACTAGAGATTTGAATGTGGTATAATTAGTATCACCAAGGATAGAATAAGAGAAGGGAGTAACGAGGCAATATAATAATAAAAAATATCCAGCTAATTGATACAAAATTAGACTATTGACTTGATTTGTTAATGAAATTTCTGATATTTTATCTATCACTTATCACCCGGGTTTTCATTCTAACTTGACAAAGATTTATTTAGTTCGTATCAGGAGCCGATTTATATAAAATATGAATACATACTAACCTATTGCCTGCATTTACAAGACTTAGTTGCACCAATGTCTAAGTTAACAAAATATGATCCGGTATGATTTATCAAGTTCACCAAACAGCTGTTCATCAAACAGGAACACGTTCCATTTTTTTGTTTATTTGGTACAAGCAATTACTTATATCCTGCGAGTATTTTGTCTTTATTTGAGATGATTTTCATTTGATGTAATCTTTATGCGAGATTGCCTTTATTGGATTAAATTAAAACGAGGAGGCCTTTATTTGAGGCGGTCTTTATTCGGAAATCGTCTTAATTTTTAAGGCGGTCTTCATTTTAGGCGGTCTTCATTGCAGATGATTTTTAATTCAGTTGGTCTTTATTGGAGATTGTCTTACTTTGAGGTGCTTTTTATTAGACGCGATCTGTACAAGAGGCGGTCTTTATTAGAGGCGGTCTTTTCTGAAGGCAGTCCTTCTTAGAGGCGATCTTCGTTGGAGGCGGTCTTTATTTATGATGGACTTTATTGAGGGGTAAGAAAATGTACAAATCCTATATTTAAAAAAGCAACCGGTAGTAAATAGAATCTTCGGAGTGCATTTTATTCACATGTGGTCTACGGGGAAGATTTTCTGTAAAGTTAAGTACAACCTCCTACTTAAGATGTTAAGATGTAATATTTGATAAATTCATACCATCAATGGTCTGATGTAATTATAGCAAGCCTCAAGCGTCAGAATATTAAAAATAGGTCTCTGCTGATCAAACCCTCCAACATCTGCTGCTGAAATAAAAGCAAATGATCTAGATCGAATTTTACAATCGATGTATTTCTCCGACTAAAACCATTATGGAAAAAATAAACATGTCAATTAAATTACGCTACTGATGTTGATAAACCACGTATAGGTTTTATATCCGCCTATAACGATTGGTTTTATTTTGATATTCCTGTATTAAAGGACTTAATTAACAGTGTGTATCACTTTTATCTTGTTAGCATCTATATTTCATTGCATTCAGAAAGAAAAATAAGTCAGAGTCGATTAGGAACGATTGGAAATCGTCTACATTATCATCTCAACCTAAATCACATATAACTCACCAACTCATAGATTTAATTTCTAAATAATTGTACAAAAACCAACATCTTTTCATTATTATCGCAGGAAGTGAAGTTTTGTTGAGAATTTTGCAAGATAATAAAGCGCTTTTTGGCAACTAAGACATGATCTTATCAAAGTTGAAAGATGTCTTTTGTAACAAACTGCTACTAGAGATATTAAATGCACGTCAAAATCACGGTAATTTCTAAAAAGATTTTACGCGGTGGTTACATCTTGAAATCTCCATCTTATGATTTACTAGAGCCATATTGTACACGTACATATAGTTTTAGGGGGTGGGTCGGCGGTGTAGTGCATGGTAACACGCAGGCCGACTACTACTAATTAGTGATTGTAATCAGTCCATGAACATTTCGTTGATTAATCAGAGGCAAAAGTGATTAATCGATTAAAACTGATTAAATAAGAAATTATCAAATATGTTACTATTGCATGAATTCAACATCCCTTACACCAACTGAATAGCACAAAATCACAATAATAATTGAAATATTAAATGATTTAACATTATTAAGATGTTTCAGTAATCATCACATCAAAATACATGTATACTGATTATTAAACAAACTACCCTGGGCCAGAATTATGCTGCATTTATAGGTACAGCTTGAACAGCATCACCTTTAAAGTAAAACCGTGTGAGGTCTGCAGTACTATAGTCAAGAACAACAACTATGTACAGAAATCAACAATCCGTTGACGAAATGGGAGCATCGTCCGCGTCACGTCAAAAACCATTCGTCAATGATTCGTTGAATAAATTATTAATCAGAACATCACTACTACTAATCAAAAGGTCGTGGGCTCGAATTGAATCTTGGCTCTGCCTTCCGATATTTCAAGGACGATTTGTTCAGCGTCCCTGTCCAAACTACCGACTGTGCCTAGATAATCGCAGGAAGACGTACAAGGCGTGTATCGGTGATTTACATCGGGCACCATAAAGAACCGGAGGAAACTATTCGAAACAAAAGTAGCAATATAAATACCCAGTTCTCATGTATCTTCTCTCTCCCCTCTCTGGGGTGGCTCTGAAATGAAAACACTTTCAGAACAATTAATCTGTAGATGTTCATATAAATCATATATTGATATCTATCTAAAAGCAAAGTTCAATTTATATCCATTGTAATTAAAATTAATCCATGTCTTATGTCATCTTATGTATATACATGTATATTGTTTTGCTATAAAACATATATGTTTTAATGCAATGAATGTTTGAAGTTGAAAAAAATAGCACTTTGTTAATTGCTATTTGTGACATTTTATGTTAAGGATGATTTACGTACTAGAAAATTAATAGTGTCCCCTATTTTACAGGCACTGTGTCCCCTGTTTGGGAAGAGGAGCCCGAAGATCTACAAGGACGAGATGTTGTATGTATGGGGCTGAATAAAATACCTCGTCCAATGCCTGACAGTAAGTTAACATATTCAGTTATGTATACCTGTTCGTACAGAAAGCAACACTGACATAACATAGTCTATATCTATACTATGTTTATGTTATACAATATATCCAGGGTAATGGGACATTTTGTCATAATTAGTCAAAAATATGCAAATTCCATTTCATAAAGTTTTTTTTTAAAACATGATTATGTTTCATTTGACTGTTTATAAAGGTCTGGTGAACATTTGACCACACGGAATCTTGAGAATGATCGTCGAATCGAATGTACATTTGGATTACGCTATAATGTGCTTGTCTATAACTGTTTTACAACGTTCTGATTAATTTTGTCTTCGCTGTTACCTTATGGCAGCCTCTGTGGTGGAGTAGTTTTGGTCTGCAGCAATCACTAGCCCATAACCGCTGTGCGTTCAGATCCCACCAGGGGTCAAATTTCAACTTGCGAGGTAACCATCAAGCTCGCTCACAAAAGGTTAAGTGTTCTCCCAATGTATCCCCTGCCATCTTCCTCCACCAGTCCCAGCCCCATCCAATGGTTTATATGGTCCAGTTACCTCTTTAAAGCTGGACAAATTCGCCGAATGACCCTGGTTGTTGGTGTGACGTTAAGCATCAGTGAAACATCTGTTCTCAGTCATATCTAAGCGAGTGTCTTACGCTGCAAAATCTTCATTGATTTAGAACATGCGCATTCCTCCGTCACAAAGCACTTGAACTTGCATCAAATACTCCTCCAATCAGATAAATAATCTGTGAGTGTTTCCATTGAAAGAAATGCACATAAACATTGACAAACTGCACGTCTTTGTGTGTGTGTGATAGATAAGTCGACATCTAAACACCGGTGTATCTAAGCTAATGGTGTTATCATTTCATGAAATCGTATTTTATTTGATGTTTAAGATCGTAAACGAGTAAAGTCTATCAAAATTTATTTCTCTGATAATGTGCTGGCTTTGCCACATTTCTTTGCGATGCGTACCTATTGAGTTCACAACTAAGATCCACTTTGTTAGCCATTAAATTCTAGCTTTTTACCAGATATTGCAGCTAATGTACCGTTATCCTTAAAATCTAACAGGGCATGTTTTCCTGTTTCAGTATTGCTTATATATCATTTCTAGTACCTAAAGAACTATTATATGTATATGCATTCAAAAAAGACGCCAACAGTATTTGACATAAACTCTTGATAGTTTTACCATTTTAGCCAATGTTCAGCTGTGAGCAATTAATGATAGATAGTCATCAGAAAAGCCTGTTGCTGGTATTAAATAGATAGTGTTACTCGAGGTGTTACTGTTTCTTTTTTCTATTTGTACGCGACAAATTGAAATGGTGACACTATAACATGTGGCATTTTTATTGCTTACACTTATCTTGGTAAACAATTAGATATTGTATATACACGGATACATATCAAAGAGTGGCCAACGACGTACCACAATATGACATGAGATTAAAGGATATCACGTATACGAGTGTGTGTTCAAGTACCTAGTTCCTATTGCTTTACACTTGTAGCTTTTTTGTACTTGTAGCAAACTCTTTGTGTCTCTAAAATACTGTTTTCGTATCTTCTTTGATACACAGTAACACCTTTTAGAAAATATTCAACGTATAACTTGACATTTACTAGTTGAAATATTAATTTCTTCAACCTTCTTTAACAATGTGCCTGAGACGCGTCATGTCGCTAATCTGAACATTACTATATAAGTATGATTTTTTTTACCAATTTAATATCATTATTTATTTCTGTCCCGTTTATTGTACGTCATTATTAATGTTGATCTATAAAACTGTTATTTATGGCAATGCATTGAGAAATGTTCGTCTCTTAATCACTCGAGGTTTTGTACCTGGTGTTTCATGAATTCCTGGTCCTGTTGGCGCGCATGTTACCTCATTCAAACAAGACTGTGTCCCATGTTCTGATAGCGTTATTTCATGCATGACATTTTGAACAAGGAAACCAGTCTCCACCCGTCAGATTCATGAACTGTACCCAATCATAATGTTGGCTAATATAATAATATGTCCATTTGTCGAATTATGACGATGTGGACGTAACCAGGGAAACAAAGAGGTTATAACCCGTTAAGGATTGTGCACCGCAACATGGAACCAGTTTAGCTTAACAAATAAAACACCGGGTCTAACAAAGTCTTGTTTTCGTTCATGTATTCTTGAATCGACAAGAGGTACAAGCCATTTCACCACAAAGACTCATGCACGTTGATCACGGGACATAAATCACATTTGACATCTGTTTTATCAATTTATCTCATCGCTTTGAACATATGTACCTGATAATTATTACAGACCGTGAACACTTGGCTATTTGTAATGCTATGTAAATCACTTAACATGGATGAAGTACTTTGGGCAAATTGTGCTTTTCAAGTGAAAAGTACAAACACAGCATTTAGAATGAATCATATACACTCGCTTGGACATCGAATCGTCTTTAATGAGACACATACAATGACTGCCAATAGGCTGTTAATGAGTGCAAAGCAGTATCTTTCATAGTTGAAATTCTCGAATTTAAGAGAAATTATATAAATGTGTTATTGCATCTAGGAGAATTAAATATTAGCTGTTGTTTACTTTACGTAGCGTTCTCCAGCTGAAAGTATTTATGTTTATAGCGTTTTTGTATGATTTTAATAAACAATTAAATCTCATCATAATATGTTTAAAGACTATCTTTCTCATAATGTTTGTTTACAAGATTCTTATCCCAATTAGCTAAGTCTATGATCAGGTATAAATAATTTCATTCATTGCTATGTACGGATTGTAACTTTCTTTAAAATAACACATAAGTATATCCCGAATTAATTCATACACAATACAACTTCTCAAAAGCAGCACCATTTAGGAGTAGTTAACTTATGTTGCTGTTAAGAGGTTAAATCGTGCAGTGTGGAAAATAATGTTGTTAAAGGGAGGTTGTTGCTCAAGAGAGGGTCGCTCTGGAGAGGTTGTGCTGAAATTACTTAAATTATTCATAAAGCCAACAAAATGGCTCTATGGTGTTCGTCATACTGTTATTAATGTGTAATAAATATAAAAAAAAACGAAGCTGAAAAAAACTGGCCTTTATTTTATACCGTTCCCCATTTTTTACTCACGCTGACCTTTGGTAAGAGAATAATAAAAAAATCTTAAATCATAAAAAACCTCGAGTCATAAAAATCTCAATTCATTCAAATCTCAAGTCATAAAAAATATCAAGTCATGAAAGCCTGTTTATTCTCATCTGTCACAAATCATGTGTTAATGTTATGTTCATACATCTTCCGGTGAACTATGGTCTTGTGTAAGACTAGGTCCATGATGTATAGTTCCGTATTTTTATGACATTTCACATCACCGTCACCGAAATGGTTATAACTAATCTAGTAAGGCACTAAATGAAAGACGTGAGTTATTCTATTCACACCGTGTCTTGCACTTATTAAACTTGTGTTAAATAGTTAGTCCTTTGTAGCCATTAATTATTTCCTATCTTTGTGCAGAAGTCCCATTTATATAATTATTGTATTTATTATAACGTGTGTATTTATGGTAATATAATTAACTCTAAGCTGGGATACAATAAATGCTGTTTGTATTAAATTGTCTTAACAAACTCGTGATTTTATGCATACTGTGCATAAAGATGCCCTGTTTGTATGCATTATAGGGTCTAGATTTTAGATTGACTTATTACGAACTGAATGAGATGAGAGCTCTGTATTATATTTATCAGATTGTTCCGAATTTAACGTGTTTGTGTCTAAAATAACAGAAATAGTTATACATTTTTTAAGTTAAAACCAAGAGATGGTCGGTGGTTTAGTGGTAACGTGCTGGACAACTAATGGAAATGTCGTGGGTTCGAATCGGACACTTTTTCAGTGTCCCCATCCCAGCTACCGAGCCAAGTACGGTGAGGCGTGTAGCGGTGCATTACCCGGGCACATAGTACTTGACTCAGTAGTTGGGCTGTGAATAAGGTTGTTTTTACAGAGCTGATCGTCACAAGAGGTGTAAGCTAGAGAATATATAATAACCCTTTTTCTGTTTTAAATAATCGATATAGATTTTACTAATGTTTTACGAGAAATAGTCCTATAATTTGAAGCTACAAAAAAAGTTGACTTTTAATAGTGAAATATGTCAATAATGTGATAACATTTAGTTAAGTATATTATACATTCTTATTACTCTATAATACGTTTGTATTATCTAATAGATTCTAAAGGTAATAGACTGAGGATGGTGTTTTTAAAGCCATTAGTTAGTGTCGTAAAACTATCAACACAAGATGATTTTTTGATTTGTACAAAAAATATTTCATCGTCTAGTTAACAGCCACCTAGCCATACAATAATCGCTAAAATCAGTAATAACGTACTTATTTATCTAAACGATTGCATTTTTTATTAAGTTATTGAACTTGTATTGGTATTCAAAATATGCCGAGTTTGATGAACAAAAAGAACTATGATTGCATTACAAAAAGTGGCGGATCATTCATGTGTTCATTTCAAAGATTCGATCATAATAAGTATTATCCTTTTTGTAACGATAGTATAATAAAAATAAATGCAATTATGCTATACTTAGATACTTCGTGTTAAATTTTCTGATCATGACTTACAGAAGTAGTTTCAGTAATTAATGAATCTTCTGGGAAAAGGCTTGGATCTTTTTCATAGACCTTATTTTTCTAAACTTTGATTAACTAATCAGTACTTCCGTTATTTGTGATAAAATCTCTATAAGATGTGTAATTAACGTAATTTTTAATTACCTATTGATGACTCAGGTGAAAAAAACAAACACCCACGTACATCTTAGATAAAATCTTCCCAGGTCTTCCCCAATTTATACACATGCACATGTACTTAAATACAGGCTTTGCACTTCCTCTATTTTAAATTATCGACAGGGGTAGTATGATTTGATTTGATCAAGTCCTTTGAAGACTGTTAGAAGATGATTTTACACAATTTGTTCGTTTTGCTTCATAGTTAATGTGTTCGTTTCAGTCAGTCAGTCAGTCAATCAGTCAATCAATCAATCAATCAATCATTCAACCAACCAGTCAGTCAGTCAGTCAGTCAGTCAATCACCCAACCAACCAACCAATCAATCAATCATTCTATCTATATCCAAAAGTCAATACTAATGTAATCTTGCCGTTGCAAAAATATTTTTTTAAACTGATAAATTAGTAATCGTTATTGGTAACCTTCAGTTACGAAACACCGATGACAAAATATTTGTTATTTATACGTAATCTATTTCATATTGTAATATTTACTCTGGTGACATAAAACTATGATCACCATAGTTAACTCATCATTGTTTTTTTACCCACGTTTAGGAACACCTACAAACACCTTACTAAATTAATATATCACTTATTTACATCACATATGATTGATTTGATGTGTTTTTTTCTTAATATTTTTCACAAATTATTATACATATACATTTGCCGTGGGTCCATTAAATGCTCGGGTGATCGGTCCTATTTTCTTGCGCACAACTCGACATCTCGCCGGTACTGAAAATCTATCAACGTGTTTTGTCTTCGGGTGAAAATTGTTATCAAGGCTGTAATCTACTGATATCGAATATTGAAGCAATAAAACAACAGCTGAATAAATGTTAAGACCTTTTAGCCGAAAGGTGCGTTTTCTTACGATAAATTAAGTGAGTACTAAGTTAATATTTTATTACCTTCAACGTCATTTTAGAGAGAGTTACTACGATAATTGTCAGAATTATCCATTTGAAGAAATACACTTCGAATATCCGCGGAACATTTTATAGGGGACGGAGCGATTAAATATACATTTTATCAAGATTTTATGTAAAAAGAAAATAAAAAAATATTTTTTATCAAGATTTTATGTAAATAAAAATGAAAAATATTTTTTTTGCAATGTGGATAATATCATACGCGGTTGCGTAAGTGGAGCGGTGTCAGGAACTACTTCTACTTATCACGTGACCTTATCGCCCAGATTATGTAATCCAGATGGGTTTGCATAAATATTATGATGTTATATAAATAATTTATCCGAACCTCTACATATAGTGGAATGATGATAAAAAATCTGAATGAACTTAAAGTCGAGTATACATTCAGTCTATCAGTGGCGTAGTCAGCTTTGAATGAATGTAATGCACACAATCGTGTGGTCCGGTGGGGTTAGCCCCTACTGCAGGGAGTCCGGAAAAATTAGCTCTCGACTTTAATGTCATTTTAGCCCAATTTACATTTTCACTTTTCACACGCGCGTTAATGCGTATCGCTGACTTGGCTCCTGTCTGTTGTATAGTTCACGAATAGCTTAATTTTGCTTGAATAAGGGGTAAATGGGGTTGGCAGTTTGTAAAGTGATAAATGTTTATTTTAGCGATTTTGAAGATAGAACGGAATTACTTCAAATTTAGCTCATATTTTCAAATTCGACATCTCGTTCTCGCGAGATTTGTTAAATATTTGGTACTTAGAAATTGCATATATCAACCTAACCGCACGATAGTTTGTGATTAAAAAACAACAACAGTATTATAGACCCGTAAAAATGAGAATTAATCCTGCTAACACAACTAAATAGACATTTTTTCTAGCATACCTTCAGAGAATGTGAAGTCACACCCACAGGTCCCATAATTGTTTGTCTAATGACCACTTTATGTAACAATTTACATGTGTTTTAAATTTGTCTTAACAAACCGAATAATCATTAAAAGGATTTTAACGAAACCAATAAACGCCCAGTTAGTTTACAACGCAATTCTATACTAGTATTATTCGGGTTTCTTTGCAATATTCCCGTTCACAGAAAAAAGTTATATTGTTGCGGCGTCTGAGACAAAAATATATCATTACTAAATAGACATGTTTGTGAGATTTTTATGTGTTCATTTCACCGGAAAAGGCGGGGTCGACGACAAGCCAGTATAATAGTAAATTGATATATAGCATCTTGCTCGGTATAATTACGTGTCCGTAAATGATGCAAACACATGGCAAAATACGAAAACTACGGAATACTCGAGTTGATATAACATAATGTTAAAGTTTATTTATCCTATGGTGACCATTTAACATTCATATTTCTAAATAAAAAATCAATGTTTACTATTTTTTAAAGTGGTTTTCACATTATACTTTTTTCAGTAACAAGTGAAAACCCTTCATTTCTTATTCATATAATTTCGTGTCATTCCGTAAAATTCGTGACATTTCGGAATTTCAATTCATTAAAGCATGCTCTTAAATCTGTAATGTTTTCTTCTACAATCACAAAATACAATCAAAGTATTGAAAGTACTCATGAAAACTGAACTTACATAGACTTACACTGCAACATGGAATGGGATCTAGTTTAACAATTACATGGCGGATGTAGAAAAACGTAGTTCTTAGGTCCGCATCAAAATTCATTCGCGCAGAACGAGTGACTAAACTATTGTTCAGTTTCCAAAAAGCATGCGAGAATTATACTTCTAATTCTACACCAATTTATATCCTTACATTCCTATCTTGACACAAAATGACACTAGGTTAGATTAATTAAATGTTCTACGATAAAGTCAGAGTGGGAAAAAAATGTTGTGTAATCTTGTATTCTAACACTTATCTGACACTGGCAATATAACCGCTGATTTCTCTACCAGATAAATATGTCAAAATGTTTATAACCCAGTGAATAATCTTAATGTAGAAAATAAACTCACGTTTTATATTTGTTTTCACGACTCACAAGTAATGTGTATCAATCTACAGTCAAACCTGTTAACAAAGGCCACCCTTGGGAAAGACACAATATGACCTTTATTGACACGTGACCTTTATTCGGAGGTCATTTTGTTCTTAAAAAAAGCAAAAATAGTTTTTATTCACAGGATGGTCTATATTCCGAGGTGACCGCTAACACAGTTTCGACATGTTATTACCTTCAATATGGTGGTCTTCATATAATGTTGATATTATTGTTATTAATGCATTCTGCATTTTATTGCCAAAAAGTTATACAAGTGGAAAAAAAAAACATTGTAAAGTAATTAATGGTTTAAAGTTTGCGAAATGAATAACAGTTCGCGGAATTCTGCCGGTCGGTCTTGTTGACAATGGTGACATTGGTATTGCCATAACATTGTGTGCATCAAGAATACTCATGTGTAATATAGTACGATATCAATATATATTTCTATCCAAATGTCAAATGGAATTTCATTGTATGAGATGTGGTTTATATAATAATAATACAGACTTTATTTTACGAGGAAACTTATTTGACAATATACTAAACAATCAATCTTCCATAAGATCCTCAAATATAATATATACTATAAATCTGCTGGATTGAAGTAATTTTGATACGCCCCTTGATTTCTTGTGTGGATAATTTAACCTTAAGGACTGACATAAATGTTCGCTAATATGTTTCTTTGTAACCTACTTGAATTGATATAATTATGTTGCTTTACTGATATAATAAATTCCATTCATGAGGATTAATTGCCATAGAAGTAGATACAATCATTCATTGAAACACATTCCGTGCACGTCGATCATGTCAAATCACATTCCGAATAATCTATTCACCTTATAAATCATATATCATGCAATTTTGTATTTCTACTAATGCACCAACCAGTTTTGTAAGTATGTGTATCCAGAGGCGAATCGTTTGTTCAAATCCTCTCAGAATTTCATCAAAAAGACCAAAATCCATTGTAATTATTCAAGTTGCACATTAGGTAATCTTGTATATGACGATGTTCTTCAACATGCAGTACACGTACGATATTGTCCGTGGCTCACGAACTCTAACCTGTACTCACGTATTAGTTCATATACAGCAGTTACTTTCCCCACGAAATGAAATTCGATATATACAGTCCACACCCATTATAACGACATCGACTGGATCTGAAAAAATATCGTTTTATTGGAGTGTCGATTTATTTTTACATTAGATAATGTGTTTCTCATCTCGTTCATTTGTAGTTACACGTGTTACATAAAATACAGTCAACCATGTGGACAAAGGAACGTCACTTTTGAGTAAGATGAAATGCGATCTTTATTAACAGATAACCTTTATTTAGCGGTCAGTTTTTGCGAAATCATCAATACGCGTTTTCAAAGAATGATCTTTATCTACTGTGTGGTCATTATTCGGAGGGGCCCACAACACAGGTTTGACTGTCCACTAGAAAAATATCCCAATATATAGTACTACTACACTACACGTTATTGTATCATCATGACGTCACTGTTGTCGCACGTGACGGAACATCTATGACTCCGACTTTTATGAATGAGATTGTTTACAGATTTGATGCAGTGTCAGGCAAACAAAGGAATGTCGGCTGCATGCTATTATTCCGGATAGTATGCATCTTTTAGAAATCTTGTGGATTAGCAACAGATTTTCGTGGTCTCTTAACATTCTAACTTAATCATTGGCATGTTTGTTCAAGTCTGTGATTCATTTAAATAAATCAGTTACAATCCATAGCACATAACAACACGTTGTTTCCTGTCAGACATCCAACTAATGTATAAGTCATTACCATACACGACCATTTAAATCGGTTGGAAAGTGTATCCACACGTGCCATCTTCCGAAAACAAATCATTCCTGGTCCTGAGGTTATAAAACTTGAGAACAGTCTCCGGGCTCGAGTCTTCACTCTGTTGGTCGAAGAGAGAACTGATTAATGTTTGAATATATGTTCAGATCATTTGCGCTGTCAGACTAATCAATAATAGTATTATTATCTGATTATAATTAACTCAGAAACATTGAAAGACGAAATATGAGATCGGAGACAGATCTCAAGTTTTATGAACTATGACTGTGGAGTTAAAAATGGCATGTAATTAATAATACTTGAGTACAGCATATATATGAAGAGAATTTCTCGATCCGGTAAAGTGATTCAAGTCATTGAGAGGATGTATTTACATAATGATATAAGTATGTTATATATTTTGAAATCAGTAGGTGCTGACCCACGTTGAAATACAATAACATACATGAAATTACAAATGACGTGACAAAGACAATGGTTACCACGAATGATATCAAAAACAGTGAAAAGAGAAAAATCGCATAATTAGTATTCCAGAGTCATTTGATTGTAAATTGTGTTAGCATATAGGTAAACCAAAGGCAAACATCACCTTTCTGTTCTTTCTTAGTACTTCATACTTTATTGCAACATGAATCACCGTGTCTGAATAATTGGAATGTAAACGTTTCCAAGTTTTTGATACGCTCAGCATGTTAAGTTAATGGTTTAGATCTGTCATAACCAAGAGATGTAGGACAAGCAATAGAAAAATACCGAGTTACCCCCTAAAGAGATAGTTATACTTAATAAGACTCAATCTGATGTCAGCATTACAGAAGGATACACATAAAATAAACCATAATCAACGTTAATTGTCTTTGATACTCAACAAGTCAGTGTTTTGCACCGTTAACGGTGCTTTCCGCTACGTAATCAAAAAGTTAATTGTGATCGCAGACACAGTCGCCGAACCAGTGACGTCACCAGTAAATGATCACAACAGTTTTATACAAATGTGACATGATTTGCCTTCAATTGCTACTTTTCTGTATTACCATAAAAATAAAGTTATTACAATAGTGTGCAGAAATGAACGCAGGGGTAGCTAGCCCGTAATCAATTATACACATCTTGTATATAAAAAAGACATCATATCCTTTGTCGAATGGGTTCAAGCAGTTATAAATACAAGCAAAGCTTTTCGTAGCAACTGTCATGTACTTATGGATCAGAATTCGAATAAATTTGTTATTGTCAAAATCTCCCTGTTGAATTTCTCTTTTAAAAGAATGAATGGTTATTTCTGTTTAAGAATGACATAAAGGCGCTGAGAAAATAGTTCCAAAAGATCACACTGTCAGACAATCATTAATTATTACATTTTTATCCAGTAAGTCATAAAAATAGTGCTTTTCAAATGCGAGGTTTATCTTTATTAAAATGAAAATTGTTTCTGGGATGGATCTGAAAACATTGTTCCAAGGTAGAAACAGAGTTGATTCAATTAAGAACAAATAAAATCAGCATGTTCGGTAATTTGTTCAGGGCTGGTAAATATTCCCATTTCTTATCATTATATAGCTTGTATACGTTTTTTCTGAAACGAAAGGTGAAACGTTTATTGAACTACATGAACATACTGATGGAAGGTTTTATGTGTACATGTACTAACATACCCACATCGAAATGCATTTATAAATAATATATATAACCCATATCGCCGTCAACACCATCGCCATCCAAGCATTAGAATCTTAACAACCACCATCATCATCAAAACCATCATCATTAACACAACTATCACCATCAACAACAACGATATCATTATCACCACCAACTACATCAATACCATTATCACCACCAACTACATCAATACCATTATCACCACCAACTACATCAATACCATTATCATATTTAAAACATAACGTTGGTTTCACAGCATCGATCTGAGTCATCGGTATTTTTGTCCGAGCCAGCTGGAGTATATAGATACTACACCTCTATTTAAACTTTGTTTATTTTGTTGTAATATTACATGTTGCTAATTCTGTTTGCATTGAAAGATGAGGATACCGTTCTTCAAAAATTTATACAAACACATCTTCCAAATACGTCTGCACAAAACAGATTTGTATTTTTTCTTGCCAGTTAAGTGTATGTGTGTATCTCATTTTGTGTATCTACAACCGTATCCGGATCACTACGGTCGATTCCGTACCTCTGACTAACCATAGATGTACTTGATATCTTGATATGCGTCTACTCCTTGCTTTTGCGAGGCGACTGGCGATTTACTATTTAGGAAAGGTGCACGTCCAAATTTTTGAAATGGCGTGTCAATGTTTGAGACTGTCTAGCATATACGCTGCAGAATCGTCCTTCTTGCAGGGTAATTCTTTGATTTCTACATTATAAACTGTACTACAAACAACAGCCAAGATTAGACGTTGTAGGTCGAAGTGAGTGCCGAATGTGTACACCATCTTGTCAAACAAACTCCTATCCTTAGAGTACATAGTCGGTAATCTGGAGGCTGTGGACGAGGCGTTTGATTCAATTGATCAAAGTAGTTTAATATAAAATTTTAATAAAACCAACTTGAATTCTCTTATTCATGGTATTTTTAGCGGAGAGGTCAATGTTTACTTGCGAGGAACGATATTGTTTGATACCTTAGGCCCTAATCAGCGAGGCTTACAAGTTCTTGCATATATATAGTTTATTTCAAGATAATAGACCTTTAGCCTAGGAACCTTTAACATTCAGGGCTTACTTCTAGTACCTGCACAATATTTATATACATGAGTCCGATGTATTATAACTGACACACGTGTGATTAGAGGTAGCGGGACCCATGATGCAAGTTTTCTTTGATACATTGGTACTGCGGATACATATTGTTGCATAAAATTAAAAGGTACATAATTATCGTACTCAGCCTTATAGAGTAACCGACAGTATATAACTACCATAAATCTATAAATTAGCACGAAGCATCGCGGTGTTACAAAGATTTACGCTTATTAATCAAGTGTCCAAATATAATTATATAACATTAATTCTATATTATATTTATCATTTCTCACTAGAATGTATCGTTCATAAAGTCAACACAGGGTAATTAGTCCGATGAATGATACAGCAACATTATGAGTTATTTCATTTATGACGTCACAACAATGTAAAGTTCAATGATATACATAGCTTTAATACAAGTATATACTTAAGGACTTAAGCATTTTCCCGTCGACTTTCATTGAAACCGGTTTAGCAAGCTGTACCAATGAATGGCTCGTGGCGTCTTCTTTCCAATGGCACCATTTACAATTTTAAAGACGTTTTCGGTAATTTGCTACATTTTTCACATAGACATATAGGAAAAATTAAAACTGATCGATGAAATTTTTTTAAACTTTGCATAATCGTAGCATATGAAACATTTTAAGCGAAAAAATTGGGGGTCACTGATCTCGTTTTTGAGTTATCTGCCCTTGAATTTGAATTTTTGCTTATTTTAGGTCATTTCAAGGGCAGATATCTCTTGGATGGAAGTCTTAACAGAAAGAAATTGCGATATTAAACATCAATGTACGCCCGAAATTTACAAACATGTATTGGCACACGTGCTAAGATTTTCAAGAATGTGAGATTTGTTTTATACGAAAAAATAAATATGCCACATAGTGATATGACATATGATAATACTTAATGTCGTTATTAATGAAGTATTAGGTAGGCATTATTTTTATCATAGGCCTGGCAGTCTACAGTGGGAGACTTAGTTCTATGGTGTATGCCAATAGTAATATTTAAAGATGGCAACAATCTGGAGGAACGAACTTTTATATAATCATTCAGACATACATATAGGAGAAAGATTTGAAAGAAAAACACATTAACATATCCACCTTCCACAAAGTACTGCATGTACACATGAACTACTTTTGGTGACCATGGGTACTGAAGTACTGAAAGTACAAGGAACGTGAACAAACAAATTTAAACATTGCATGGCGGATGTAGAAAAGCGTAGTACTGTGGCCTGCATCAAAATTCATGCGCGCCGAGCAAGTGAAGGCTATAGAAAGCTGAACTATCACCCAGTTTCCAAAGTTCAGCCCAGTACCTCACCCTACAAACATATTCAACTTTTAACTGCTTTATTGTTCCGAACAACAGCAGGGCCTTCAGAGCCTTGATTTTATATCGCTGCCCATGCTTGTACAAATAACAATAATAATCATGTACATTTGTATATCAAATAGGATCTACCATTTGATAAAATAATTTGAAGTCAGATTAAGTAAATATCGTAAAGAAGAAGTCTGACGATGAGGAATATCTGTGTTTCGTTGACCTTTTGAAGTAATATGGACAGACTTGACCTCGGCATTTTACATTGTGTTCTGTTTACACTTGGATCGATAATAGCGTTACGTTGCTCATCGATTTCTTTGATCACCATATTCAAAGGTCTTCCGCCATTGGATTTTGCTTTTACTCTGTGCTGCTTGTATTGTCAAGGTACTGTGTGTTTGTTCAATTCGTTTATCATCCCTGATATCTTCTTGTGAGGGAAACGTTCAATGCTTCCTTCCTGTTACATAAAGTTTTTTTCACCAACGTTTATCAGGAAACTCAATTGAGATATTGTTTGGCATTTATATGACGGATCTATGATTTCGAAATAAACAATAAACTTCCTAAAACATGTTTCACGCATTTTTTATTTATTATCGTATTGACGAAATCGTCTTGAATGAGATCTCTTGATAAACTCAAGTTATACCCGATACTGTTGAGCGTCTGTTTAAGATCTGCACGTGTTTATAGCATCGGCGTCGCCATCTGTAGATCTAGGAAAAATAATAAAATCTTAAAAATCTTCTAGATGTGAAACAAGGATTATTCCAATCTAAGCACAAATGTAGATTCAAAGCTTGTAAGTCCCTCTCTGTTGCTTCAGAAGCTGGGTCATTTAGTGGTTTCTTAAACAAATGTTTACTGATGTTCGCATTATTTTCCATTATTTGCAAACACGTGCTTTGTAATATTACAGTTTACCATATGTTGGCAGAAAACATTTCTTGCTTTGTTAAGATCAAAATGTTAACAGTTTTATGTAACTGTCAAATTACATTTTGTCTTTAAGTGTTATGTAAGTGAATAAATGTGCAGCAAATGTGATTTTTATGGATAAATAATTTTTATGGCAGTTTTATTTATAACTGAAATAACACGACCAATTACAATATTGAAACATGTTGTTGTTTTATCAACTGAACGGATTTCAATCAATGCATGCACCTAACACGGCTAATTTCTTAAAGAACTGGCAAAAGAGCACGATTCTGGGAAACTGTTGACATGATGTCACTGGTTTGAGTCCCGGTGTATAAAATCTCTGTGACAATCGATAAGATGATTCATGTTTAACAGCTTAGATTATTGGTTTGCCGACACTTTGCACCCAATGAGTGGACGTTTGTGTATTTAGATATCTCTGTGAGATAATTGTATACCAGTCTAGTATATATATATATACATACAGGAGTGGAGTGTTGCTTATTGTAGTATATAGAGGGGATATTAGTTCAGGTTAAAGAGCATAATTATGTTTGTCAAATGACAGCGATTCCATGAATAAAATACTGCTTACATAAGCAGATAAATTGTACAGTCAATGTTTATTTAGCATATGGTCGTTGCACCAAGCTTTTTCAAGATGATGAATGGTACGCTAACCATCAAGTGAGATGCATGTGTAGTTGATTGAAATTTGTAAATGTATCTTTTTTAAATATTTAGAACGTAATAAAACATGTGGATTTGTTAATGACTTGTATTCTAGACAAGCTGGTTATCTGGTTTTAAGAATAGATTGTTCACGTTTGTGATACACTCAACATTGTGATGATAAATTGTTCACGTTTGTGATACACTCAACATTGTGATGATAAATTGTTCACGTTTTTGATACACTCAACATTGTGATGATAAATTGTTCACGTTTGTGATACACTCAACATTGTGATGATAAATTGTTCACGTTTGTGATACACTCAACATTGTGATGATAAATTGTTCACGTTTGTGATACACTCAACATTGTGATGATAAATTGTTCACGTTTGTGATACACTCAACATTGTGATGATAAATTGTTCACGTTTGTGATACACACAACATTGTGATGATAAATTGTTCACGTTTGAGATACACTCAACATTGTGATGATAAATTGTTCACGTTTGTGATACACTCAACATTGTGATGATAAATTGTTCACGTTTGTGATACACTCAACATTGTGATGATAAATTGTTCACGTTTGTGATACACTCAACATTGTGATGATAAATTGTTCACGTTTGTGATACACTCAACATTGTGATGATAAATTGTTCACGTTTGTGATACACTCAACATTGTGATGATAAATTGGGACTCTAATATAATGGCTCTGTAACAATATAAAGCATGTTTTCACTCCATGGTTGTAGAACGGGTGTACAATAGGCAAACTTATGCTTGTCATTTAAGTTCATTTAAAAATGCAATTTGAGTGATGAGAGAGTATAGAAAATACCTAGTGTTCTGTGAACAATTTATGCAATACCTTACCGCCTCTTATGACATGGGTTTCAATAAAAGTGCGGTTATCTGACACGTTTGAAGTACTTTGGTTTAACAAGCTAAGTGCAGATTTATGCCAGAGTGTTACAACAGAGTGTTATGTCAGTGTGAAATGTCAGACTTATGTCAGTTATGTCGACTGTAATAGGAGCCAATACATTTATTTTACTACCTTGGAGCTCGAGGATGTCGACAATTATAACACCAGTTAACATTCCTTCAACAAGATGCTTTCCTTCCGAGCACGTGTTCCTCTGCTGTATTGTTATTTCAGCGTCAAATCATTCAATCTTTAAAAAAAAGTAGAAGAAATATTTATTACATAATTTCATTATCTGAATTATCGTATGAATACTTTATCAAATTTATACACATTAAAGATTACCTATAGTATTGACATTACATCAAGTTGTTTAAAATGGTTGCACCAGTAAGTAATTTTTCATTGTGATATACATGGTCACTGGTTAAGGTAATGTATAAATATTGCTAATGAACCAAATATCAAAAGAACCAAATGGTTACCACGCACAAAAGAAGAGTTTTCACGTCATTAATTCATCAAATAGTTTTGGAACGCTTCTAGTGTGCATATTTAACAATTTTATACTGTTTTCACGATCATATACAGCAGTACTTACAACTGATTAATCCCAGTTTAAAATTAATTTTCCGCTCAATTGACACTCCATGTTAAGCAATCGGGGGTAATTAAGATTATATTGACATTTTATCGTATTTTAGCTTAATGTCTAATTTACGTATGTAAATGGAGTATATTTGGAGCCAATAAGCAATGTGTGACCTATATGGATCTACATAATATCAGCATGACCTTCGTGTACAAATACGAAATGGTATAGTTTTAGTACTGTCCAGAAAGAGTGTCAAGGTCATCATGAAACAGAAACTGGGTTCAACATATTTTGCCGGAAGTAATGTTTGTAGGGGCAGGATGACAACAATGGTTTTTCTGGTCTTTCGCTGCCTAATCACATCTAATATGTATACAAGACATTGCCAAAATCTACATCATTCCGTTGTTAAGTGTTTATTTTGCACAGATTTTGGAGACTTACTCGTCGTTTCGTAAAAGGACCAAAAAACTGCCCATCAAAACGTTTTTAATAGCTTTTATACAAACATTGTTTTCCACATATTTCAAGGCAACAATGGTTTATATTCCTTATTTTCAAGCACACACGTAATATCAACAAACATCTTCAATATTTTTCATGTTCTTTCTTTACATTCTCTTGCAACAAACCATCACTTGTAATAACATATCTGTTCATTAGAGAAAGTACCATAATGCATCGAACATGCTTGTAAACAAAACAATGCCAGAACACCAATTCAGCTGTAAGTCTTGGTGTAATTATATAAATATTTACACGATATTCTAATGATAGATTGTTGAGACACAGTCTGTTTGGCAAGCGCAGAATGCAGTAAGTGTCATATTGAGTCGCGTATACAACAATCGTACGTCTAGATGTTTCATTGAGTCGTCCACGCCTTCGGGTATGTTATCATAATCGTATGTATTGGCATAGACATAAACTGATCCAGTAAAGCTCTGTACCCACTGACACTCTGATAACCGATAGGGAAGATGTTCATTGTGAACAGACTGTTTTGGTTTTGAAGAGATGGTTTTGGTGGTCTGATAAAACATGTTATTTATAAGAAAGTAAACATTTCTAGACGAGTTTAATGATTTCCGTGAGCAGGTCACGAGTTCATACATTTTACAGAAGACACATCACCATGGAGTTCTAAATTACAGACATTATGTTATATAATGATGAATAGCTATGCTGTATTGCGATCAGCCAATGTTCTGTCGTCATATTCCATTGCAATCCTCACCAATATGCTCTTTTTGTGTTTCCAAGCAATACCTTTCACAATTCGCATTTCTATGCAATCACATTGAGAACAACCGATAAAATATCTGTATGATTGCCTCAAGTTGGATCCCTTTGTAAAAGTATAAAAGTTATAATTACATACTTATCCAAACCTCTTCAGTGTATTTGATTCACTATCAGTGTCAGTTGATTCTAGGTAATAAAGTATGCCACATGATTAATCATAATATACCACTCAAGGCAAAAAAGTCACAGTTTATCAGTACATACATTCTGCTACGTTTTATGACGGCATAAGTGTTACTGTATTGAATTATGTAATACCCTTAGAGACAATGAGATAATGACACAATGGTCCTAAAGCTTAGTCTTTTTTCTTTACCTAGCTACTTTCGATCGCCACAAATATGATAATAATATTTATAATGCTATGAATATTACTTTTATATACTACCTATACATTTTGGTTTTGTTTGTGGAGTTCGATTTAATGGCTTCTGTTGATCATGAAGATCCGTTTGTTGTTTGTTGAGCTCTTAATTTTACGATTATTCTATCTCCTGTGTTGTTAATGCGTCCAATTAAGCTCATTTCCGGCGTATTATATCCGGTTGTTATTGAATTATAAGCTATATTTAATACAAAATAAAAAATGTATGCGTTATATTCATTACAAAAACTTATAATAACAAAAATAACAATTAATGTCGAAGGTTGGTTGTTTAATAGATAAATAGTTTATTTTGGAAACTGAGGCATTATGCCTATCATACCACATGAATATTAGGCTGTGTATTCATATATCATTACAATACATTACAAGTATAGAAGTTGCTGCTGTTCGCAGCAAAAAGATAGCGTTGCCCAAAAAGGAAATCGAAGCCGAACGGAAGTAGTGAAATTCCGAAACAGATTAGGAAGTGTTTTCTTATGTAAGTCTACATGTATGCAAAAGAAAAAGGTATCTACTGTGCGAGGACAATTTTAATTGCAAGGACATGATTTACAATATATTATATTATTTGCATAGGACCGTTCTGCGATACTATATATTAAATATATATACAAGTTGGTCTTGTAGTTCCTGCCACGAAGATTTTTCGAAGATGTCATTTTTAAGCATGTTACATAGCTCCTGTGACTTGTTTATGCATCATACTTGAACCAGCTATATATATATATCATTTGTAGAGGTCCACACAAGGAACAATATATAAATATATTTGTGAAGTTGGGTCATAATTCGCACATTAATTGGGAGTTTTTTGTCATTTTAAATTGACACTAGTGTATGTCTCCGAAATATAGCTTTGAAATTAATTTGGCATACATATGTAATTGAATATGCCTTTGCCAAAGAGCAAAGACTGAAACAGAGTGTGAACTGATGCAAAACCATAAAGTTATAATTTTCTCCTTGAGATTTTTCTGTATAAGAAAGCAAATTTATTGAATGTAATAGAAAGCTTCATGACTTTGACCTTAAATATAAGCAATATTGTTTTATTCCACATAAAGCATTACCGTAAGAATAGCATCAAAGTTGAAAACGAGAACCAGTCTGGACAAACTTTACTCAACAATGATCATTAAGGGCCCACAACTCTTCCAGAAATAATCCGAGCGTAAAATCCTGTGTGTTAACTTAATGTATAAGAAATCAAGGACCTACAAGTACAAATGTAAATATATAAAGGATATTCAAGACATTAAGATATTCTGCAATGTGAATGGAAGGATACCAACATTCATGCAGTCAGTATCATACAACATAATAATTTGAAGTAATAATCAAGCGGCTTCGTTAGAATAGCACGTCGTTTGATTTACAAACGGTGTCGTGAGAATAGCACGACACAAAGACTCTACCAAAAGAATCGCTATACACCAGATCATGAAATGATAAATAAGAACATAATTTTAACACCTTTTATACCACTGTGCTAATGCTTGTAAACAACTTTTGAATATGAATATTTTATACTAAAGGTATGTCTAATAAATCTATTTTAGTATTTACAGTAATGTATTTTCATGGGCTGGTTGATGGTAAATTATACTTAGTGTTTTTTTATTTGAGTAAGAAAATACTGAACAATTTAATAGATATATACCTAAAATTAAAAACACGCTTTAATTTATGTCCATATTGTAATATTTGTGCCCCGGGAATTAACGTAAACTATACAAAACCTTATAAGGTATAACTAGTTCACACCTTCACACCATAACTAACATAGCACTTGCGATCAAGAGAGTGTCGATATTTACTGGTTTAGTCTGATTTATTCCCTATATTCATTGTATACATCAACAAAATGTATTCAGTGTACAGATATACCTATTTTATACACATTACAAGTTAAATAAATTTAAAGGATATTCAAGACATTAAGATATTCTGCAATGTGAATGGAAGGATACCAACATTCATGCAGTCAGTATCATACAACATAATAATTTGAAGTAATAATCAATGATATAATATCTTTAATGGTGAGTTAAATTTCTTAAACATCAGAAAAAAGGAAAGTGTTAAAATTTCAATAAAGACTTAACATAATGACTTCAACACTACACAATATGCATAAACATTTACATTTATAAAATAACATTCATAATTCTGAGTTCAAAGTAACGTGTGTATGTTCATATTTCTGAGCTTATACTTACGTCTGTGCGTTTATATTTGTGTGTGTTCATATTTCTTAGTTAAAACTTACGTCTTTGTGTTCATTCGTTTTAGTTTTAATATACTGTTCACATTTCTGAGTTAAATCTTTATCTTCATGTGACAATGAATGTAACAGGATTCAGGTGTGGAGGGGGGAAGGTGGCCAGGAGGGTACAAATTGCTAAGGCTGTATGATTAAATTATACTTGATGACAAAGAGAAGAAGTGGCAAGGAGGGTAAAAACTGGCCAACAATGTATGGTTTATTTACATCTGAAGACATTTTTTAGGGGAAAACGTGACCAAGGGGGTAAATATAACAGGCAAACACATTCGAACTGATTAATTTTACAAAATCATATCTTATATACAATTTACCAAAAAGGATGAACACTTTTTAAGTAAAATGAATCTGAACTCAATAATATATTTTTCCATAATATATTAATCCTATTAATCCAGAATATCAACTGTTATTGTGCAGAAATGAACTGACACTGCACTATCATAATATATCACACAGACACTTTGGACATACAGAAACAGAACAGAACATATACTTTATTAAAACTTAAGCATTACAGCCCATCGTCATATAAACATAAACATACACTTACATGCGTGAACTATAAGCAACAGTTTACAAACATTGAAAATAACATAAAATGTAACAGAACATAACAAAATCATTAATTTACCAACATATCAATATTTTTGAGGGGTTTAGGAAAGTTTAAATAACATTGATGGAGACACATACCTAGAAAAAAATCAAGTTTACTTCATAACGCGTAGATAAGCTGACTAATTTTGTCGATGGTATAACAGAGCGAACAAGGGCACGTACGAAAGAAATATTTTTTAAAACGAAATTAAGACTGAAGTGCAGCTATATCTTATCACTGCCCCCACTGACAATCAATGACGTTCTCCGGAAAAACAAAAGTCTAATAAATGATTCTAAATTTAGAATTTCCATTAGAGTTTGAAATCCTTAAATGTAAAAACAGTACATAAAGTTGAGCAATAGCATTACATTCATAACACGAGATGGCATTACGTGTCTATAATTCAGCAATTTCACGTCTACATTGTATCACTTTGTTACACAAATTTATTCACTACCACCAATACTGTTCACTACTACCTCACCAGTGACTTTCAGTTACATAACTGAGGCGCAACGCAATAAAAATGATATACAGAATGGTCAGCATTAGTTAACATTATGGACATTTTCCGTTGTTTTTACTATTTCTTGGAACCAAAACTACTTATTAGTAACTTATTGGATTAGTCTCCAATAACTAATTACCGTAATATTTTTCTTTACTATATCATATACCTCTTGATAAAATTATGTATTCATATGTTCCTACTATTTTCAATGAGATACAAGATCAGTTAACAATTGTTAATAATTATTTATTTCCCTCTACAAGTAGAGGACATCGCTAATCTGATAAGAGCCAATAAAGTTACTACTTACGATGTAATGTTTGATAGAAGTAATAGTTCATTGAACCATTAAGTGTACGACCACGAACATTCCCTCTTTATTACGAACTGTATGATACTGTTATAATTAATGAAGCGAATAACAATCAGGGATTTAATGTACAAAATACAATCAAGTAAGAACAAAGATTCAGCCCAGTCTTGATCCTCCTGAAGATATTCTGTATCAACATAAACAAAATATTGTATTTAAAGATTGTTCCAAATTGCATTCTTCTTTGCTCGCCACGCAACACCATAAAATGCGGTACATCCCTTGGTAATGTGTTTATCTGTTGTTTAACGGCCCATTCGACAGCTAAGGTCATTTCATGGCCGTCCTTGAAGGGGGGAGAGAAGAGTCAGGAGAACCGGGCATGTGCATCTCTACTCTTATTTCAATTAGTGTTTGTTTTCCCTGGTTCTTTATCATTCCCGGTGTAAGGCATCGATACACACCTTTCTCTTTTTCCTGTAATTTTCTAGACACAGTACTTGCCTCGGTAGTTCAAATGAGGACACTGAAAAAAGCGTCCCTGAGAAATACTGAAGACGGAGCCGAGATGGTAATTTGTTATCCTGCTAGTAATGTTCTGAGACTTATCAGTGTCTTCTGTGGTATGTTATCATGGTGTTTGCAGGTGGTCAGATGTGATATGTTGTACATAATGATTACTTAGATTTATCGTCTTCTTCATAATCTTGGCAAGGTAATGCATCTAGTTTGTTGTATTTAAATATCAACCAAGTCTTGTCATATTATGTGATATATAGTATAACACTGATGTTGTCGGTTATACTTAATGCTTAATTATATGACAGATTTAATGGGGTTTAATGACATTTTAATGCTTTCTTAGCAATTTTAATGGTAAAGCAATGGTATCATAAATATCATGGTAATGAAGACTGATAGGGAAATGTTTCTACAGGTATATAATTCCTTCTCATTTTTTTGTGATACCAAAATTTTCAGTTATGTTATAAGTCGTATTACGGGTTTTACCAACCAGAATGAAATACCTGTATTAACTGTCTATAGTCCATCCTTGAAAATGGCATTTGTCTCATTGAATAGACAGTTTATCTTGAAATAAAGAATTCAATCAGTTTCACCTGTTTCATTATTATCTATATTGTTGTATAATATCCTACTTTAAATCGGTATAATCTTTATATGTTTATGATTTACTTTTACAAGCCCATCAAGAATTTCAATCGCGTCTCTTATTCCATGACTCTTTTACTAGCTGTAAGTTCACTTATCATGTGAAAAATGGCTTCAGAAGAAAATTTAAGATTTCCAGATTCAATCCAAGTTCCATTAAATCTGTTAAAATTATCTTGTTCCAATGATATATAAGTTCATATAACCTAAATAAAGAGGGATTTAATACTTAAATCGGTACAATTTTCTGCTCGTCGTACAAAGCGCTATGCTTTTAGATACGACTAACAAGTTGCGCTCGTCGGAGATTTTCCCCATTCTATCCCGTGACAACCCAATGTTAAATCATACACAAACCTCCATCTGTTGCAAAAAGAAACCCCAACATATCTTGTTTCCTGTTCCAGCCAGGTGGCGACATTCACTGACAAGTCAATGTTAAATCATACACATCCATCTGTTGCAAAAAAAGAAACCAACAGGAAACCCCAACACCTCTTGTCAACGAGTAAGTAAATCAAAATTACACGAAAATGCTAGCATCTGTATTATAACTCTTATAAAAACGATATGCATGTCTAGTAAATGGTGTCTATATATCATTTAGACATAAAACAAATTTCCTTAATTTACTGAACTAATTGTCGGGAAGGGTAAATGGGTATACACCGCAATACGTAATACGTTGCCAATTAACTTTATTAAATTGTTACGTATAAAACAAACGTTACATGTTTCATAATGCATGTAATACTTACATCTCAAGGTATAATGGGGTTTTTAACTTCTCATTAAAATATTTCTATCATTATATGTCGGTGCATGACATTGAAGTTAAGGTCTTTCAATTACATTACACGATGAATTATACAACATTGTACTTTTATGCCAATTGCCCAAAGCAAGTGCAAGTAAATAAGCGAATAATTTGAAAAAGAAAAACTTAGAATGCGTGGATTATTAGATTTTGTCGGTCATTCCGTATTGGGGGTATGGCGGAGGAAAGTTCTTCTTAGCATTCTTTACTAAGACTGTTGAACATTAACTTCCCCTTGTAGACATAATAGGTTATAATGATAGAGTAACTTCTTTCGAATCATTCCAAATAAAAATCCATTAGAATGATATGAAAGCATATTTAAACTTCAAAATCAAAATTGACAACAGCATTAGCCTCCTTAGCGCATACTTATCTTTCGGTATTTGTACGGAATTATTATTTTTATTATTTACTCTGGTTGTTTTGAGACACATTCAACCATCGAGTATCTCTTCTGTGGGTTTGTTCTGCGCCTGACTTTGTTTGTGCAAGTTACATGACTTGTACATTTTCTTACGAAATCTCACGATATTTCCTGTATCTTATCCAATCGTTAAGTTAATTACATTTTGGCAGTTAATTACGTAATCACTCCACAAATATTTGCACAAACGTTGCATGTTTGAAAAAATATAAATGTTTAAACCTGTTGAATAATCGAAATGAAAGAAACTAATTACTAAATACCGCAGCTTGTCAGAACAAAATGAAGGTATAAATATGTTTAACATTACATCTAGATCAATCATGTTTACGGTATAAACCGCCTCTTGTCTTATACATCGTACCTTCATTAAAATCATGTTGACTTTTTTCTCTGCTCTTAATAAATGTAACGATATACACAGTGGTTTCCATCAGTTACGTACATATTTTTTGCCCCGACAGATGTTTTTGTATACTTAGTTAGTGTACCTGCAAAACTTGCACTCATTCTGTGTTAATTACTTAGCTCTTCAGATACAACTTAGCAGATCTTTATTTTGTTTACATAAAGCATTTTTCTCGGTCGTCAGTTAATCGGTTTTCAAGAGTACTAGAAAGTGGCTGACTTATTCTATACTTTATTGATTATGTCATTTGCATCAGGTTATAAGCTAGACTTGTTCTTAATTTGTTTAATTCTTTCCGAAGACACATTTGTAGTTTCATAATGAGAAACAGGTTGTAAGTAGTCACTGTTTTCGGGCAAAATGCATTGTGTCCGTCTGAAATATGTGTACATGTACTTAAATATGCCATCAGTTTGTTATTTAAATGAATTGAGTACGTCACTTATTTATCACATACTAAAATCTATTTCAGCATTCTACCAAAGGTTCTCGGTACTATACGTGTCCCTTGTACATTCAATTTGATCTTCAACATCTATCTCGAGTCCTCCGTCCTTTCGAAAAGCCAGTACCATTGAGCAACTGGGGCTTTAACACTACACGATCGTTCGCATTAAGATAACGACTTGTTAGTTTGCTGTCATAGGAAGTATGGTACCATTTAGCAAGTGGGGACTCCACAATACACGATCGTTCAGGTTAAGAGAAGGCCCTTGTTAGCTTGCAAGTCCGGTACCATTGAGTGATGGGGCTTCTACGATCTTTCGCACAAAGATGAGACTTTGTTAGTTTGTTACAAGTAAACAGCAACATGTAACAGAATAAAATGAGTTTCAAGATGCTCTTCACGTGTAGTCCTATGTTTCTAAGATATGACACGTGCTGGCATTCATAAATATGGATAGTTCCTTTGTCATTGAGATAACAACTTATGTAATCTATTTTTATTATGATTTATGTTGTCATTACGTTGATATAAATCTACTTACAACATAGTCTTAATGGAAATCAATATAAATATAAATTATAAATTGATAAGAGGGCGTTTCACTAAACTCTACACTCTTATTGTTTTCTTTTGCCCAAACATACAATTGATTGTAAACACGTGTTAATGATCGATTACAGCTGGTTGTAACAAGTTACAAGCATTTCCATCTGTGAATTAATAAAAATCTACATCAAATTCGGCATCATACGTGAATCATCGCTTTAAATGCTTGAAATAACTTCAACATTCAAACCAGAATTACACCTGCCATATGATTATGAAGAACACCTAAATGGCACAACTATTTATTTAGTGTTGTACAAATATGTCTTCTCCCTGCGTACAATTAGAAGATCAACACACGTTCCATAACAAGAGCTCTTGTAGATAAGTAAGACGGACTAGGCTCCTGACTGGCACCAGAAACTTATAAAATTTAATATGAAAACACTTAATTATGTTAAATCACTTCATGGGTACAATACAATCAATAAATTGTACAATCAATAATCAATATATCAATATTAATATACGGATACTAATAAATTTAGTTGTTCTTAATATTACTATAGCGCGACTGACGCTGTGGATATTTTTTCACATTTTGCAGTAAAAAACGCAGCATTTAAATTTCTGACACACCTTGAAACAAGTATTTCTTTTAGTATATACTATCAAATAAAAAATGATGTTTATTATTTCGAAAAAAAATCATAAATCTAGAGTAACGTCCCTTCAAGTAATGAATATTCATTTTATTCCTATATGTAATTTGCGTTTTCTAAGAAATTTCTCGGTACAATATTGTTAATAGTACTCACTCACATTTCTGACTGGACATTAAACATTGTTTATGGCTTTCTCCAAAGTGTAACATCCGATCATATTAATTGGAGAAATACCTTTTTATGGCAAATACTAATTTACATCGTCAATAAACGAATTTTATGTGTTTAACAACAAAACTGACCTCTTTATGACATTGTCAATAAATACAAGGCCACTTAATTAATTAAGGGATGGGATGGTTGGTAGTCAGTAAATATTTATGGCACATTATAATTATTACTATAGATTTAGATGCTGTTTGTATGACCGTCCAGATTGGTAGTACAATCATGTATTTCCTTCTAATGTTCTGGTGTTATTGCCGCACGAAATTATCGGATGTCCAAAGCTTTATTGGCCTCGTTCTGAAACCAAAAACTCCGGGATTCAGTCGCTGATGTTATGTATCTATCTTAGATCATTCTTCGTATTGGAATCGTAAGTTATTAAGAGCTTAATTACAACATTATTTATAGGCACAATTACGACAACTCATTGGAACGGGATGGAAGGACTCCTGTTGTTATACGAGTTTTTAAACCATTTTAATGATTGATTCGAATGATAAAAAACAGTTAGATTATTTACAATAATTTTGTATATTAGTAGTTTAGTTGCTCGCCCATATTGGTTTATCCTGGCGGCGATGGTAAACAAAGTTGTATTTCATCTGGGTTTTGTTTAGGTTTAGTTAAAGACTATTTTCCGCAGTATAGGGTCACATCCAAGTTCAAGAGTGTACACCTCCAGACTTTGTTCTGACAAAAAAACATTACGAACACAAAACTAGCTATGTGGAAACTAAGCTTACAAGTTAGTAATTTCTAAATAATTGCTTTCTTGTGATTTTTGTGATCTGCAACACTTTCTTATCATTGTCACGTCTTCACTGAATGAGTAATTTAACATCAACCATTGATAAAAGCTATCTATCACTTCTCGGCTGATTTAGCAGCTTTTTGTACACTAATGAAGCTTGCTAGACAAGCACCTGTAGATTCAATCGGATTCATGTCACCATGTGTTTACACTTAACTTCTAAAGACACGAACTACCAATCATTTAAATAAATCATTTTACCGTACGTCCTTTGTTATATGCATTATCGAGATGTGAAACTATTCACACAGTAATAATGCCAAACAAAAAAAACGTACAAATTACCATCATTGCCTCATATTTTGTTTCTTATTTTCAAAGACTTTACTAATGAGACTTGGGTTAACAAAGACTACGGCTATACGACTAGCTTATTTTGTTTCCAATGTGTTTTCCTGGCGAAACTTGTGCCTTCAAAGGACGTATGGAGACGCAAATACTAGCAGCCTTTCAAAGTAACAAATTATGTTTTCCCACGAACACTTTAAACAGAAAAAGATTAAAGTACTGTACGTTGTTGGTTAATACAGATTTTCACTACAAAACATCCTTAATCATGTTTTGATAAAATAAGACCTTCTGAGTCCCTTCTGTTTTTGGCGTATACTAGTAGTATCTGACACAAAGTTCATTTTGGTTGTTGGTTGTGGGTTAAGAGCAATTTGGGTTGTTCACTAGGATTTAACGCCCGACTAACAGCCAGTGATGTTGGCCATTGTCCAGCTTAAGCCATTGGCATTCCGTAAGCTAGCCGGACAGATTCCTCAACTTTGAAATTTATCTAGTCTCAATTGAAATTCAAGCTCCTAGCAGAAGGGGGCTGGTGGTTACTGCCCGGAGACCATAACCACAGCAACATGGAGGGAGGCTTTCCTTCGATTGTTTAGAGAGTTCATGCATTATAAGCGAGAATTCTATTTGTACTAAAGAAGGGGACGCCAGTACCATTCAATTGTCCATTTATAAAATTCTTATCAAGTGTCTAGTCTTACTTTTGTCGAACAAAGTAGCATTTGCTATGTAAATTCATGTATACAAAGTAAGCTCTAGTTAAAACAGTCTTCCATGCACGGAGGTGTCTGAATAATGTAAAACATGTGTTATGAATGGGCTTATTCGTGAACATTTTTGGGAGATTTCTAGCAATAAAACCTAGTTAATGATTGGTAGAAACTGTGTTTATAGACAGCTTTAATTCTGGGAGGAAAAAGACGGATGCATTAAACATAATTATAATGATAAAGATCTTGGAGTAGTAAATATGTCAAAAAACATTTATGATGCATGGCATAAAACAAAACGTACTTTACTATATTTCCAGGTGTTAAGAGACTAACGCTCTTCGGTGACAGCAGCAACATGGCAGGACATACGCATGCGCGGATTTCATTCGTTCGAGACAATTCATTTAACAATGCAGACGACATACAACAGTTGACGATTTCCGGCAACAATATTCAGATTCTGTACCCGTTTGTTTTCCGTAACATCCCAAACCTTCAACATCTGGCTCTTCAGAACAACAATGTCAGCCATATTTCAGCAGCCTCGTTTTCAACTCTGACGAAGTTGATTGAGCTTCGTCTGTCAGACAACATGGTCCGATTCCTATCACCGAACGTATTCGGTCAACTAACAGACCTTGAGTATTTATTCTTGAACGGAAACAAACTGACATTCCTTAATCCTCGTGTCTTCCGGTCACTCAAACATTTGAAATATCTAGACTTGTCGAGAAACAAATTCAGAACATTTGCAGATTCAGTTTTTGATTCGGCTGTCAATCTGAACGACTTGCTTCTCAATGAGAATCAACTCTGGACAATTCGTTCACGGTGGTTTGAAAAACTATCAAAGCTTAAAAATTTGGAAATACGCGCAAACACTATAACTCGCCTGGATCCAAGTTCGTTTAAAACGCTGACGAATCTCAGACAATTATCGCTATCGACTAATGTCATTAACACTATCTCTGACGGAGCTTTTGGAAATTTATCTGTTCTAGAAAAACTTGATCTCGGTACTAATGATATCGCTAAACTAGAACCTAACTGTTTCGCTGGTCTTGATTCTCTGGACGTGTTAGATCTCAGCGTTAACATACTATCGTTTATAAACAACAAAACCTTTACAGCGACACCTACACTGCGCTCACTGGATCTCTCTCATAATTCAATTAAAGACATTGAAGAAGCGGCGCTTCATCCATTGAATACCTTAGAAGAGCTGGACCTGTCATACAATAAACTTAAAGCAGTGAAAAGTAAGACCTTTACTGGTTTGATGGAAATGAAATCTGTAGACTTGGATCACAACTTAATTTCTGAAATAGATAATGACGCGTTTATAGTGGCGCCACTGAACCAACTGTCAAAAGTCACGTGGCTGAGCCTTCAGTATAATCGTATCAAAGAACTGAATGCATACTCTTTGTATGGACTACCACATTTGAAATTCCTCAACCTTGGACATAACAGACTGAAGACTGTTCACGAGAAGTCGTTTTACACTTTGATTAGTTTACAAAATCTTATGTTAAATGACAATAAATTATCAAAACTTGAAGACGGGCTCTTTACTAAACTTAAACCGTTGTATTCCCTGAACTTAGAAGACAACAAACTATCAGTGATTTCGGACAATACTTTGGTCGGATTAAGAAACTTGGATGATTTGAATATGGTTTCAAATGCTTTGGAAAGTATATCGTCGAATGCTTTCAGACATTTATCCAAACTTACCAACCTTCGACTAAGCAGTAACTTGCTGTCAACGTTCAAATTCAATGATTTGATTCTTGTGAAAAATATTAAAGAAGTTGACTTAGCCAACAATCGTCTCTATGAACTGGAATTTCCTAATCAACATACTCATGATACCTACAAGATTGATCTCTCCAATAACCAACTTCAAACTCTCTCACAAGACATTCTAAACGTTATTGCACCAAGCGGAAGTGTGTACCTTAACGACAATCCCTGGTCATGTGACTGTAGGCTGGACTGGTTACCTCGACTTATCTCCGAGTATAGATTTAGAATGGATCACTCTAGTCACTATACCTACTGCAAATCACCGTCTTCTCTTCATGGAATGAAGGTATCCTTTCTTTAATAAAGTATATTGTTATTTTTATACCTTTACCTGCATACATGTACATGATTTATATTGCTTTAGGAACTCAAAATGATTGCGCGACATTTGTTTTAGTTTTTAATAATCAACTGTATATTTTCAAAATGCAGCGTACTTCGTTAGCATTAATAAAATACTAATTTCTATCAATGCAGCTGATTGACGTGGCCCCTAAAAACTTCCGATGTGACAACAGTACAGTAGCTGAAACATTGACTTGTCAAAACTTACAGATTCGGTTTTCAAAAGAGGCCAAGGCTCAAGCATTGAAGTAAGTGGTACATAAAGTAAAACAATCTGATTTGTACAAATGTATTTAATTATTCCTACGAGAGTAATGTCTGGAAATGCTTACACGAAATGACATTAGCTAACAAGTAAGTCGGTCAACTTTTAGTCTGTCGATTCTGTATTTGATTAGACTGAATCTTGAAAGTCGTGCCAAAGTCATTACATTTGAAATTCAAGGATATTTACTAGTATATGGCACTTCTGATTTGTGAAGTATGCTTGATGAATATGGAAAGTCCACATGGTAACGATCGGTTGTCTGCGGACACTGGTTAGGTTTACTGAAGTCGTCCTAATGAAACAGAAATAATGTCAGTTAACGATGTAAACAATAGCACGTCACGAGCAACATGAAGTACTTATTCCGTACACTTACATTTGATTATTTCAGATTAAGCAAGCGAGAAACCAGGAATTGGCACGTGACCTTCCGACCCGAAGAGAATGCAAATAATATTACCCATACATGTAGTGGAATGTTGATTAACTCAGACTGGGTTTTAACCAGACGTGTTTGTTCTCAGGCGTACCTTCCAATCAATTCGTCTAAAATCCTAGTCAAAGTCGGGAGAAAAGAAGCCCGGGAAATGGCAGTTTCAATTGACCACTCCTCTTCATCATCAGTGGCTGACTTCGATCTTAGGTTGGTTCGATTGGCTCCCAAGACTAAAGAACAATCTAGATTCTTGCCATGTATTTTAACGCATGCGCAATATCACCAGCTGTCACGTGCTATTCCGGAAGCAGTCTTCACAACGAGGACGTACAATAACGACACACAGAAATGGAGACTGCTGGCAAAACGAGGAAAGATTCTGAAGAAATGTGACAACAATGGAGATATTTGCTTGCGAATGAAACCATCCAATGATTTGAACTTGCAAGGGTCCCCACTTTCACTCAGATATCAAGGAATTTGGTATTTTGCTGGCTTAGGTGTAACACCGAATTCCACAGATGCAAACTATCAAAGGTTTACGCCATTGTGGACAGTGAAACAATGGATTGCCACAACAATCCACGAAGTGGACTCAAAATGTAAATTTCATACAAAGAAGGGAAAAACAAATGTGTTGTGTGAGGATTTGCAGTTGCCAGGGGTCGTGGATTCGAGGAACGTTCTAAACGTCTAAGGATCTGACTTCTGAAAATGAGATTGCTGACTCCGTTCAGACCATGTTGTTAAATCAAAGATACAAAATGTATTTGATAATCTAAGTTCGTTTTTTGGGGGGATTACTTGACCACGTGCGTTTCGGGTTTGGTGTCTCTCAACTCTGCGTGTAGGGACTTGTTGTAAGCAGAACGTTTTTGGAAATGGCGTCTGGAATTGAATATCTACAGCAGTAGCGCGTAAATGTGCATAATGTGCTGTCACTTTTAATTCGTATCAAGACGCTTTTCTCGACGTTTCGAGGCACAGTACTTCAAGCAGGTCAGCCTGGAGACAGTAAACAAAGATTCACTTAATCGTCATTGAGTCTTTAGACGAGTTTTAGATCATTTTTTATATTATGCATCTCTAGCATTTGTATAGCGTTTGTTGATATGTTGTTTCCTTTTGGAATAGTATACTATTCAGTAATTTGTAAAATACGACTGTTCATACTGAACAAACTATTTCTTTCTTTGCATCAATACGGTCGTCGTGTCGCTTACCGACGTTCTATTCTATTTTTTAGTTAATCTGAGGTAACAAAGTATCATAAATGAATATCTTTCTTATAACATGCAGCATGCTGTTATTAATTCGTTGTTATCATATCAACATGCGTTTATAATTATAGTCTCATCTTTATTATTAATTAATCTACTCGACATTCAAGACTTGCTATTTCATGACGTTAGTTGACAGCTCTATTGCTTTCTGTTTAGTAGATACAAATGTATGGTCGTTGTGTGCTTTTATGAATTCTATTTTCTTCACGATGTAGAACGTTGTTTTTCAGAATTAACAAAATTTACCATTGTATGACAAATATCATATATAAGTATGACTTGAGTCTTGGCGTATGTGTAGCAGCAATGATGAAGCACTTTGGGATTCCATTTGAATATAACTCTAAACGTCATGGGCAGTGTGCACATAATGACATGTTCGCTATAGAACTTAGACGGGCCAATGATTTGACTTTACTAAATGAATGCGTTAGGTACACAGTATTGTGACTATTCCAATGATTCATACGGAATACGAGTTTCAAAGAAAAAATGTCTAAAAAAACTTCTTATTTCACCATAAGTATGTATTAGCGTATTTCAATAAATTAAACTTTAAACGTTTTCGCGTCTAAATAAAATCGCCGTCTTCAATTTCTCCAGACTGTTGCGTTTCTATCGTGCGCCAAACCATATTTCCACAATAAAGCTCATTAAATTGGTCTGTGCTTAATCTTAAAGCCCCATTAGCATTTTGGATGTTAAAATTAAATTGAGTCTTATTTCACTTTAAAAGATAGTTTATCAGTGAAATTGACTTTTACTTGCAATAAAAACATTCCGAAATTTTCTTTTTAATCACAAAGTACATATAGAAATATAGCACAGTATTTTTTCAATGATATTGCAAAAATAAGAAAATGCGTCTGACAACATTTCTACGAGAAGTGGCTAAAGAAAGGCATTGTGTAAATAAGTTTTAATTCAAATAAAATACATTTCTTATACAAAGTTCTAAGTCAGTACTTGAGCTTTGATTTAAATTTTGATAAAATTTTATATTTGCATCAGAAATAACAAATAAACTATGCCTTAGATAATATTATTGTTCCGTTTATACCATTCTTTTACATTCTTTATACCATGACTTATTTTACTATCATTACAGCTACTGTTCTGTAGTACTAAATTTAAAAAGCTAATTGGGACTTTAACAGTTGACGGTGATTCACTGACAAGGTGATAATTACGATTTCATATTCCGTAGTTTTGAATGTTACAGTGTGGACAAATGCGCATGTCTATAATAATTCATTTGACTTAAACAAAGTAGACTTGAAAAGAACGTTACACGAAGGTGACAATGCAAATACGTCCGGTGAATGAGTCGCTTCTTCTGATTGGACTTCCAAGATTAATCATAAGTTATATGAAATTATGAAATCATTTTAATACAACCATGGCATTTATGCTCATGTACGAACGTATTTATAATGGACAATACTAGCAAAGGACGACAACTCCTGCAATCACATATTTTCAGTAAGGACTTTTATCCTTGGTGATAACATAATTTTTTTGAAGAGCATTAATTTACTAATATGCGTTCAGCTAATTTATGTTAAGATGGAGTTGTTTTATAAATCAAACTCACGATAGATTTGTAAAAAGTTTTAACAGGTAACTGAAGACGTATATACATCTCTTGTATTATACGTCTCTTCAGCAGTTAGTTCTGTCAGTACTTGAGCTTTGATTTAAATTTTGATAAAATTTAATATTTTTTAGTAGAAATGACAAACCATGCCTTAGATAATATTATTGTTATGTTTATATGTTCATGTAAATGTACCAACTGATATAAGTGTACCACACGTTTTGTATATATTGTATTGTGTATACATGTACATTGTCATGTCCAACTTTGGCGGACATGGCCTTATCGAGTATCTGATCAATTTTCAAGGGAAACAACTACAATTTAGGGGTTTATATACAGTCTACCTATTGTTACCCTCCTTGCTTGCGTTATGCTGACTTTATTAGGGGTCATAAAGTAATAAAGTCAGTCACGCGTAACAGATAAAATATGTTATCTTAATTGATCCAAAAATCGATATTTCACTGTATAACTTTTGGATTTCAAGAGCATGTCCCAACTATTATGTACGTCGTTAAAATGGACAGAAACGTATGATATTGACATTAATTTGTTTCATCAGTAAAATTAATTATGCAAATGCGAATATAATGAAAAGACAAAATTCAAGAATCCTATTAATAATGTTGTTATACCTGTATTATACTCTATTCAACACACTGCACAAAAGAATAATTAAGTTATAATTGATGTTATACTAAACTTGCATGCATGTGCTTTCAGCTGGAACAAACATCACAATATGGGCATTCACAACAAAATTTATACAAGGTAATAAAGATTTAAGATTATACAGTTGTCCTTGGATTTCATGTTCATATCAAACATTAATACAGCAAAACAGTGGCTGAATATATTTACACCCAAAAGTGTTCATGTAAAGCAATGTTTATCTGTCTAAATGTTTATCACATCAAAATCACATTAATCACTGATATATGTCTTTACTAATGTCACCATAAATTGTTTAACGACAGAAAAGTGTTTAAAAGTTCATAATCCAAGAAATCCGGAATCTTCATAGATATAGAAAAATAATGAGTTCGACCAGAGACGTATTATACGTCTCTGGTTCGACGAAGCATCCATTTTCGTTTTGTTTTTATCTAAGTTAAGACACCTCGTACCTTGACTAAACTTTTAAGATAAAAATCGTCGATCTAAGAATTTTTCTAAGAATGTTTTTCACTCTAAGACGAAAGTTAAGAAAAATCTTACAAAGTTAGCAAAACTTGGCGAAAACTAAGATAAGTTCGGGATTCTTAGATAATTTTTCATCTTAGTTGGTTTGTGAATACGGGCCCTGGTGTATATAAACAGTACAATCAATTTCTGCAATTTGATTGAAATGATATCTAACAAATATAACTCGACGTGCCCAATTGTTTGTGAGTCAATGTGAGATGCGTATAAAAAATCAATAATCAGGTAAAGTTAGCAACCATATTAAGGGATCTCAAAAATATGATTTTATTATCCGTCCTTTGTTTACACATCATTGAAAAAATAGATATACAAAGTAGGTAATCTATATTATTTTATGACATGTTTTTATAAGTGATATGTGGACGTATGCCAAAATGATATATTTAGCATATAACTATATTATCAAAAATGAATTAATAATAAATTTCATTAATGAAATGTCATCGTCTATTTAAGGTCAATTAGAACAATAGATGAAAACATTAGAACAATCGTAAAATATAAGAAATATATATTACTTGAGCTGTAAAAATATTTACATTATGCCTTCCATTAGGCATATCTCATAAAATAGTTGTCAGATGCCTTTTCTTATTTTTTGTAACATGATTAAAAAATACTGTGCTGTATTTCTATATATACTTTGTGATAAAAAAATTGGAACGTTTTTATTGCAAGTAAAAGTCAGTTTCACATCTGTCTAGATAAAATAAGACCTACTTCAATTTTAACATTCAAAAAGCTAATGGGGCTTTAACAATAGTGAAAACCATTTTTTTATTTATGTTATTTTTTTTATAATATCAACAAATTTGGTTATAAATATCGATTTTGCTTTTATACGGAAGTAAAGTAAAATATTTCACATATTCTAATATTTTCATCCATGTTGTAATATGTTTTAGTCTTCAACCTCAATTATCCTAAAACTTGATTCAACGCGTCCAATGTTTATTACCCTGTATAATATATCATGCTGTGGCTGTATATACATAGATACCTAATCAGCAGATATGATCTTCGCCAAATGATCGTTGTTTCCGTAAACGTACGTAAATGTCCGAGCTTTGCCGAACGACTGACGAATTGAACTTAACAAAATCTAAGGGGTAGTTTTAAAAATCATCAAAAGGGTCGAAGAAGATATTATTTGATTGTTTTCATATTTTACACGGTGAAAGAAATTAAATTTTCAAAACGAATGCAATGAGTACAAATAAGATCACATTTCCCCCAAAAAAGTTATGATGCTTAAAACATCAAATTTTCATTGAAAAATCTACCAATTTTACGCTTTTTACATTGAATATAGAGGGAATCGATAGGTGTCTTTTTCAAACGCAAAAGGGTCGAAGAAAGAATTAATTCAAAATAATAAAAAATACACCATTAGAAAGATAAAAGATTAATTAAACTTTTGTGATGAGTACAAATTTCGTATTTTAAATAGAATAAAAGTTATGACGATTATAGTGAAAACCCCCTTCTTTGTTTAATGTAAATTTTTTATCGATTTTCATAATCAGCATGTCCGCGAAAGTTGGGTATGAAAGTTGTTACAGACTATTAAATATAGAGAACATAACAATGTTTCATTTGCTTTCTTTTACAGTCACAGCATGTCTTAGCATTCCATGAACATTTGACGAAAATGTCGATTTTCTTCAATAAAAGTAAAAGTTTTGTTTATTTAAGCGTCAATCGGTCAGCCAAGTAGGCTTATGAGACACCTATCTTTTGTACACAGTACCTCCCAATGCCTCCTCTTTTGGCTTGGCCCCCTGAAATGTGCCTATGGTAACCACTATTTAACTAGCTAGTGGCTCACCCACAGACCGCATCAATTCTAACTCAGTCTCGAATGGGGTTGAACCTTCCATCAACCACTCTGAAGGTGAACCTTCTTATCACTTAGCCAAGGTCTGGTTACAGGCTAAATGTGGAGAAGTTGCTGGTTTCTTGTGGAAGGGTAAGTTAGTACTGGTTAGAATAGTATACGAAAACTTGTAACGTGGACCAGTTACTGTTTTAGATATTGATTTTACCAATTACTCCACATGACAGTGTTGCTAAGGAATATATTTCAATTAACAAAAAAGTATCATATTCCAAATAATGAAAAACAACAGAATTATATAGCTGTTTTTAAGATTTAATAAATGCAAAACCATGGCACTAAATGCAAACTGATAAAGTTATATCTATACAGGCCGTTATTAAAGAATAACAACAAAATATAAAACTGCAAGAGAATAGCTCTGGAACAACACACTATACCAAGCTTTAATAATAAACACAAGATACATGTGTATGTATGTAAACGTACCTCAGACAAAAATAATAAAATATACTTTAACCATGCACGCATAAAAATATAACTAAGTACCAATAATTCTTGATAGGGTCAGCACAACTGACAATGTAAAAGATATCTGTATATTTCATCAAAACTTAAAACATTACATTCATAGTTATCAAATAAAATACTATATTGATATTATTTGCGTAATATTTCTTTAAAACATAACAACTTAAAAGTTGATGAATTATAAATGAAATGGAATGTCAATGATAAAATGATTTATACAGACAAGGACTTACATGCATGTATGTATATAAGTTCTTGATACAGATGATCTATAAATTTAAGTATCAATTGTCGATTGGTATCTGGTGGAAATATATTGTTATTATATATCTAAAGGAGGTAACTACAATAGAAAAAGAGAAAAGTACAGCAGTATAGATTAGTCTGAAAATTAATTCTGAGCAAATTTTTAAATACATGTACATAAAATGAGAGATTTATTTCGGGATAGGTTTAATGGTTTCAGATTTATTACCTCACACGTCCTTTGCAATATGAATTACAACTCAGAAATTAGCAATTCAGAAAAGTGAAAATACATTCTAACAATTGCACAACCACAAAAAATGACTGAACAGTTTTATAATGAAAGACGAACACAGACTACATTGCAGTATGTCACTCTACATATAATCTCGTTAAAAACTGAATCTCAATTATACAGTCAAACCAGTGGACAAAGATTACCCTTGGGAAAGACATAATGTGGCCTTTATCGGCACGCGGCTTTTATCGGGAAGTTAATTTTTCTAAATAATAATTGACGTTTTTTTAAAGAGTGGACTTGTTTGACTGTATTTGTGCGTAGAGAACCAAAGGTAAACTCTACATTTTAAATATGACTGTCTACAAATATTTAGGGACGGGAACCATGGGGCCAGGGGGGGGGGGCTTAGTCCCACCAATAATTTCTGATGTAAAGATAGTTGAAAAGGGGCTATAATTTATTCTACCCTCCCTCCTCGTTGTCAGACAATTTTTTAATATTTTAATTAGCACCCCCACCCCCTAATCTGAAAATGTTTTGTATGGCCCGAATATACACATGATAATAAACCAAACCTAAAAATGTTAATACATACTAAGCACTATACCGGGGTAATCAGATCTTTGGGGGGAAAATCATTCAAACATGTTATGGAAACTGCTAGACACAGGGTGTCTTAACAAACACCTATGTAAATATATAAATATTATAAAGAAATAAACAAATGGGACAGTCTTAATGTTGACGTATCATTATTAAGTTGAAGTATATAATTTATCATGAAAACTGGTCAGAAAATTAAATGTCATATTAATGAGGATATCTTGGTTACTAAGTAAAGTTTGAATGTATTGCGTGATTTTTATCAAACTGTCAAAGCTACATAATTTCATGGTCAATGCTTGCATTTATTTTTAGCTTGAGTATAGTTCAATTACTTTTGTGATTTATACGATAATTTTCGTTATACCTGTTGTCGAATGTAGATGTATTTAACAATGCGCGACATAATATTATACAAGCATGCGGAATGGCATTTTCCCCAACTGTAAAATAAATGAAAACTATCGACTGTGGTACGAAGCTAAAATAATCACATTCAGCTTTGACAGGTTAACATAATTGCACAAAACAATGTTTTGGTCCATTTCCAAAATGAAAAATAAACCGTAATAAAAAGCATTCTATAAGTATATAGGTAAAAATACTTTGTGACAATTATTTTTCCACTGGTGTTAAATGTTATACAAACAGCCAGGGTGGTTTGGCTACTTCAATCTTTTAATGGTTGAGGAAGACCCTAGACATAGACTTAAGTAGAGGCACTGACCTTCCGTAAGCAAGCTGAACAGCTTCCTCAGATGTGACATATGGTGCTGAATGGGAATTGAACTCACAGCTGAGAGGGACTAGTGATTATCAGTCAGAAAACCATAACCTCTAGGACAAAGAATACACCCCCACCACCCCAAAAAATATGCTTGAAGTACTGACAAAAATTAGTGATAGAAGCTAGTCATGGCTATGATCAATCTCGTTTTCTGCGCAAACGATTTTTTTGTCTTTCTCTTGTAGTGTAAACAAACAAATATCCAGTTACTAAGACAACTAGCATCATTTGTAAGCTAAATGCTTTCTTCCAGCCCCAGAATTTAGCAACCACACTCAGTGGAAGTCCAGCCATTGCTTGTCCAACTGAAAAAGGAATGAGAATGAGAGTATAAAAGACACAAAAGCCATTGCTCAACAATCGAAATACAGATATTTAGACAACCAAGCATATGAAGTTCAAGCATAGAAAATAATTGCAAACCAGTTTGAAGAAATGGTCGCTATAATTAAAGGTTGTCTTAAAATTCAAGAGGTCACAATGTAAGGTGATATCCTACACAAAATTGATACCTACCACTGCAGAGAAGTGAAGCGAATGCATGAGAGGTTCCCGCCATTTCTCCTGGTGCACATTCTATAGCAGTTACACCGTATATAGCATACGGTCCATTCACAGTCATTCCAATACCAAATCCTATCAGATTTATCCACATCTGAAAACAGAGGGTACATCAAGAATGAAATAAATTGTTTTTCCCAAGTCTGTTAATAAGTCTGACATTTGAATGCCACAATGTTATGCAATCCATATTTTCAATTATGACAATTTACAACAAGCATTTATCCCCTTTGATGTAAAATAAATGTCCTTCTAGGGTATCAAAATTAGTAAAATAACAAATCAGTCATAGATACCAAATTATTGTTTTTTGTCATTAATGTCTACCATTAAATTTTTTGAACTTTTTAACTTTTATCATTTAGAAAAAAATATCTGAAAAACAACAAAAGTGGCCTATCTTAGAGTAATTTTTTGCTCCAATTCAACTTTCACAAAATGGCACTTTAATATTTTTATTCATTCATCATACGATTATCAAAGGTGACAGATCAAGGCGTCGTATTTCCTTGACGATCCGTTACCAAGATGGTCCATTTCAATGACGGTCCATTACCAAGATGGCACAAGTTGAAGATGGTTGAATATTTGATGTGTTGCTATTGTTTCAAACTAATGACTTATAAGTCCTAGTTGAAACTAACTTTGATGTATGTATCAATTACCAGAGACATTCAATAACTGTGCTAGTCTGGTTCCTGGTCCCCTGCTGGTTCCTGGCTATATTAGTCATATAATGATGTATTCAAGTATGTATTCAGATTCGAATACTTTGCGGGAGGATTTGGTATTTACATGATATTTTTATCATACATTTGTTCATTTTACTCGATACAACTGAAATTAGACCGTCTTGGATTAGAGCGTCTTGGCTTGGTCCATCATGGAAATGTGCCACCCTGACCTGCATTCTTATCAAATACAATGTATATATGTAACTTACCATCGAAGAGTATGTTGTCACACAATATGTGAGTAAAAACAGGAACACAACCAGTCCACTAGTAAACCAAGCTATAACAACCTGTCTTATAACCTGACTGGGCTGCCCGGGATTCTGGAAGAAAAACAGATATACAAATGTATATATGTAAAAAAATATGTTTGTGCTACAAGCATAGTTTTATGCATTGATAAAACTTTCAAACAAAATCTTTACCATTCGAAGGAGAGAAAAACAAAATGTATCATCAAAATTATAAAAATATTTATTTATTAACATAATATGTCCAATTGATATCATATACAGTCAAACCTGTGAACAAAGGCCACATTCGGGAAAGACAAAACATGGTCTCTATTGACAGGTGACCTTCATTCAGGAGTCATTATGATCCAAACAATCACTGATGGGTTTTAAAAGAGTGGCCTTTATTCATGTGGTGGCCTTTATAAGTAAGTGGCTGCAACCACAGGATTCACCGTATATACATATATTTTTATTTTACACAATTATTTATAATTATATACACAATAATAACACCAAACAGAAGTCAACTGGTGTCAGGAATTATCTAATAAAGGATACCTACCTGACTAAGAGATAATCACAGGACATGCAATCATTACAAAATATTCTTATGTTACATCAAATGTTAAATTAACAATAACTTGAATAAGTGCTAGAAGAAAACTAACCTGTGCCAGTAAACAGTCAGAATAATATCCAGCTATCAATGCACCAATAATACCACCCACTTCAACACTGCTTAAATAACTGTTACCTAAAATAATCATCACACAATGATAAAGTTAGTCAGATGTCAACAAATATGTAGAGGTATGTACTGTGCAACCTCTCCAAACTAACACCCTTTGGGAGAAGAAAATTATGTATTCGGTGACAGATTGTTGCTCATGAGAGGGTCGCTCTTGAAATGGTACCATGAATATCATTTTTTAGTACTGAAATCATGATAATCAAATATATCTTCTACAGCCAATAAAAGCCAAGGACAAAATCCCTTTTTGTTATTTTTGAAGAAAATGAACAAAAACATTAGAAAACCAATATTAAAAGACAACTCCACAACACTTCATAAATAGGACTCACGTGTCATTTAACAGGTACTGATAATTATCCCTTTGTCCTTTTATACATTATACAAGAATAGATGGAGTCATACACTAAGTTGATAACACATACCTGATATAATGGAATGACCCAAATCACTCACTAAATACACTGGTCCCCATTGCAGGGTACCATAGTGTACCAGTCCGATAAAACAATATGTTATACAAACACCCAGGTAGCCTGGCAACTGAAATAATTCCTTTCTAGACATCATATTATTTGAACCTGCAATGAAAAACATTTAGCATACAGAGAACTACAGACATAACAGATTATGAAGAGTATTCATATCATAATACTCATCCCTATCTTTGAAACTTTTGTCTCAGAATACCTCATGATTACCCGCAATCTTTAAATGTTTATCCGTTGTTTAACAGTGTATTGGACTGCAACAGTCATTTCAGAGCAACCCTAGAGAGAGGGGAGAGAAGATAATAAAGTACTGGGCATTTATAGGTCCACTATCATTTTGAAAAGTTTTCCTGGTTCTTTATTGTTACCGGTGTACAGCATCAATACACATTTCAACCTTTTCCAGTGATTTTCTAAACACAGTGCTGGGCTAAGCTGTGGGGATGGCGACATCGAAAAGTCCCAGAAATATCTAAAGCCGAAGCTGAGATTTGAACCCACCACCTTTCAATTGGTAGTCCAACACTTAACCACTACATTTCCAATCCACTCCGCAATCGTCAAAGCAAATAGATGACTAAGGAAGTGAGCCAGATAGCTCCTCTTCATACTGAATCATACATGTATTTAGTAAGTGACAGAGAGTGTATAGTACCACTACATGTATATATCCGGTACTATGATATAAATGAAAAGATTCACTTACTACTATTACCGGCCTGTTGTTGATCCCGTTTGCCTTTGTTTTCTGAATCAGCTGGCGCATCCTTCACAGTAAAATATTGAATAACACCAAAACCTAGAGCCAATGTACCTGTAAGATACAATAATTCAACAATCAGTATAGTAAATATATCATATATATCACATTAAAACGAGATGAAATTGATCAACTCTATTGTGTGTGTGCTTATATAAAAACCAACAATAATCGTATCATATAAATTTATAAGAGGTTATCTCAGAATGATCATCTGGGACAATAAATAATGACATGTGTTTGATATGCATTGATTATAAATTACAGTACAATCTCTGTACAGTAACACCCGGTGGGAGCTGCAAATATTAGCCATTGTTTAGAGGTTTGTTGCTCTACAGAGGTTATATTTATAGTAAAAATCAGCTTAGGGAAAATTTGAAGGTGTTGCTATAGAGAGGTTGTTGTTCTACAGAGGGTTGCTCTGGAGAGGTTGTACTGTATGTACAACTCATTTTTCAGCATAATGTATGATGGTAAAATGCAGACTCTACCTGGAATGATGAGACTTGATCTCCAACCAGAGTAAGTGATTACAAATGCTGAAATCAATGGTCCAAGAACACCCGCAACATTCATAGATGTAGATAACACACTCCATGCTGTACCATACTGATCCTCACGAAACCACTGTACAATAAATAACATAGTTTTTATAGTAATAGGTATCAATCAAAGTACTGAAGATACTCATGGAAACTGAACTTACATAGAGATGTACTGCAACAGGGAACGGGAACTAGTTCAACAATTCCATGGCGAAAATAGAAAAACATAGTACTTTTATCCGCATAAAAATTCATGTGTGCCGAGCAAGAGACAGCTTTGGAAAGCTGAACAATCCTTCAGTTTCAGAAAAAGATAGTTTTTAAAGTAATAGGTATCAAAAATATAGCACCTGTTTTACTAATATACTTAACATTTTTGTTAATATTTTTAAAATATTTTATCATCCCCTTAATGGGTTCCATATAATGTTGGAAAATCTTATCATGAAAAGTTAATAAATTCTCATGAAAATGCCTTTTATTTTTCATGATAATCTGGTAGATTTTTGCAAACATAGTCAGATTATCCTAGGCAGAAATCTGCCACCATACAAAATATCAAACAAATTTCAACTCATAGAAAAGCAAACATTTAACCTTCAAGCTTCAAGTACAAGCTAAAAGAAAATTCCAACAAATGTGTTAATGTAGAAAAGTATGTAAATTCTTTTACTAACATTTTTCATGATGATAGCTGCAGCTGGCCAGCCTGGACTTCCTGCGATACCATTAAACACCCAACATAAAGTAAACAACCACACTGATTCTTGTACACCTGAAATTCACAGTCTGTTCTATAAGGCAGATCAATAAAAGTCTATAAAATATCTGACAGTCCTATTAATAGCACAATAACATTTTGTACCATATGACAAGAATCATACTCAAGTAAAAAATCTAAATAATGAATATTGGAAGCAACCTGTAAATTTTAATAAGCAACTATAGATAGAAATGAAAGGGAGATAATTCAGAAATTAAAAATCAGCAAAATCAAACATTTTCAATGTAAAATCAGGCATACTTTTCCTCTTTGCAACAATGTGATTTTATACTTTTTTTTTAAATTTATGTATCACTTCAAGACATATGCAGATATAGCTTTATATAATTTAAACTAGAGCTGTCACAGAGGTGACTAATACCCTCGCCGTCGCTTTGACACTAACAATGTGATAGTACACTATATGGCTAAGTTAAAGGGGACATAACTCTGCAATGAGTTGATCACTGGGCATGAAAATTGTGTATTGCACATCTACATTTAATATTGATAATAAATTTCAAGTTTCAATTCAATCCCTAGAAAAATGTGAAAGAAGTTCACTCCACAAACTAAGACTGCCATTGTACACTATATGGCTAAGTTCAAGGCACACAACTCTGGAATGAGTGAATTGTTGGGAATGAAAATTATGTCTTGCACATGTTGATATCATGGTGATAACATGTTTCAAGTTTCATTGCAATTGCTTAAAGAATGTGATAGTACTTTTTGATATTTTATGCGGACGGATGGACAGACCGACCAACAAACAGAGTGACTCCAATATACCCTCTCTCAAAATTTGTTTGCGGGGGTATAACAATTTGGATTTGAAATGCTGAGTATCATACGAATTTTACAAAACAAGAACAGTATACCTCTGTGTAGTTTTTTTACAATTTATCACAGAAATATCAAATGATAATTACATCATTATCAATATAACTTTAAGAAAAAGGTCTAAATATCTTTGTTTGACTCAAATAATTTCCCAGAATCTTACTTGCAAATAGTAGAGCTGACATTCCTGAAGCTATCAAACCGAGGGCCATGACAAGTCGAGGACTTAAGAAGTCCATGAAAACACCCCACATAAACTTACATACAGCATATGTGAGCATCTGTCCAGTCAGTATCAGACCTGAAAAGTTGATTAATTATCATACAATTCTAATAAATTAACAAATACTCTTAAATATAATATTTTTCATAAGCTTATGGCTCATTGTTCATCTATTCTTTAACGCCTCATTCAAGATCTATGTTCATTTCAGGGCCTACCCGGAAAGAGTGGAGAGAAAATACAAGATAATTGTGCATTTGTATCCCCACTCTTTATTTCAAATATTTTTTCCTAGTTCTTTATTGTGCCTGGTGTAAAGCACCAATACATGCCTGACCTGCAAGTTATTTTACAGAAAATGTTCTAAAGTAAGATATAATTCTTACCCAACTGATTTTCATCCAATGACTCCGATTGCGCAATTTTAGGTAGTGCAAATGTAACCGATCTTCTTAAGTACACATTGAGCAAATAACTCATGTATAGACTTACAAACACTACATTCTGTTGAACACTTCCCATCTTGTCTCCAGGAGCTACAACACAGAACAGAAAATATGATAGCAGCAGCTCTGTGGTTCACTTTGCTTTACAACAAAAATCAACCATCACTGTCAGAGCCAATAACCAAACTAAGTGGACTGTTTGAGAAGACTAGACAATTCGCGACTTTCCAGTTAAGCGCCCCCTAGCAGTACACCGCTGTATGGGAAAACAAAATGGCAGCGTATGGGGTCATATTCTTATCATTACATGTGCTTGACATATTTTTCTTGTTTGTAGTTTACGGCGATTGATAGACATTGATATAATAACCGTTAGTCTCTGAAATGATGTTGTATTTAAATAGATTACGCATCCCATTTTCTTTCAATTAAATATTGACCCATTTGTCCGTTGTAACCATATTTTATGTACGTATTAGTAATATATACGGCCATTTGAAGTTAGAATGTCTGTCAGCATGCTTATGTATTTGTATATATACATCAAAAGTACACGCTTTTCGGTAAATAATTAATTTACATGTATATTATATGTTATCAAAAACTTGTTGAATGTGATGATTGAATAAATCTTTTGACAAAACTTTGACTTGTTTATGAGATTTAACTATTGTTTCCACTTAAGCAAAAAGTGGAATCCATGCAGTCTTATGTCCATATATAATACAATTTTTAATCATATACTATACAAAAATTACAACTATATGCCTCCAAGTTTTATATTAGGTGGGGTCATCATCGTGTATACATACATATTAATACATGTTTCCAAAAAAACATATCTTAATTCTGATCGCGATCGATAAGATGATATAATATTATAATCAAATGTATAGCTCTCAATACCTCTCCTACTGTAAATACATTCTTATTAATATATATGGTTTTGAATGCATCAATAAACAACGTTTTACAGCATATCAAATGTAACAGCTGAAACAGATTCAATAAAACAGTACATATGGTTAATTATTAACTTTATAAGGTGAGTATATTTTCATTGTGATAATTATCATTAAGTCACAAAATAATTGTCAAAAAATATAAGTGGAATAAATAAGCATTCACGTAAAAACAGTTGTTAATTTCTAATAATAATTTATATTTTCAGCGTAACACAAACAAATCGCTTCTTTACTATTTACGTTTTAATAAAACGTTTATCAGATCATAACCGAAATTATTACTATAAATGTTTTGTTCAAATGATTAAAGCAAGTTCAAACAGACATTACACTACAGGCCGGATGTCAATTTAAATCACAACTTCGTATGTGAATAAAATCTGTGATAAATATACAGCTTATCGATTTGAAGTTATCACAATATCTGGTACTAATTAATGTGATCCCAGTCACAATTTAAACCAAGCAGTTATACAAGTGATAAAGTAATAAACAGTATCGCCCTTTGTGCGGTATCTAGATATATTTACATCAAGCTGTTTTATCAGACCCCTTATCAGTTTTATGGTGTCTGACACAGTTGGATACCAATCTACTTCCTGTCAGTATAAACAGCATAAGTATGTGTTGTCTTTGTTATATTTTTAAACAAGATCCAAACTGGGTTCATGTAAGCACAATATATAGTGACAGAAATATGTGTGCGTACGTTTATAAACAACATTTTTTTCCATATTGAATATAACAGAACAGAATTATAATTTTACAAACAGGTCATGATTATTTAATAGGCTAGCTTATAATTAGTTTATAAATTAAGTATGCTTTCATTGTGATTAAAGAAGTAAATAACAAAATAATTGTCAGTCAGAAACCATCATAATTAGAAAAAATAAGCATTCTCGTACAAACAGCTGAACATTCATTTATAATATATATTTATATTTTCAGTTTGACACCACAAATCAATATAGCGTAAAACTAATCCTACGTACTATATGTCGCATTCTACATATACTCTTGAAATAATCATATACTCGTACATGTATTTTGTACGGTAGCATAAAGACACATTTATACAAGATGGTATTCATCTTCAATATCATTTCACAATAGAACAAATTTGACAAATCTTTTCATTACTTATGTTTCAATAAAAAGTTTATTAGTACGCGAGTTCAAACAGACATTACATTACCGGCCGGTAATTAATTTGAAGTGTATATTCGCACCCACGTTTGTGACTATAAAAACTGTGACAAATATACAGTTTATCGACTTCGTGTTACCACAATCAGGGACTAATTAATGTGATCCCAGCCACAATTTTAACCAATTATAAAAATAATAAACAGTATCGCTCTTTGTGCACTATCTAGATATACATCAAGCTGACATAAGACCCCCTATCAGTTTTATGATGTCCGACACAGTGGGAGACCAATATACTTCCTGCCAATAAGCGTTATAAAAGCCTGACATTTTATATTTAAATGAACGCCTTTATATTGCCTTTTTCATATTTTTGTATCACTAAACAGGATCCAAACTGGGGTCATGTAAGCAAAAGATGGTGACGGCAAATACTAATTGAAAGACACCATATAACATTATAAAAGATCCGAGATATTGTGTGCACATAGTAGGACATGCCTAGATCTTTTAATATAATTATAACATTAATTTTAGCACATCATTACAACGAACTTGTATATGTGTTACTGACGATTATCTACCTAAATATATTTTCTGAAATATAATTTTAAGTTTTTTTTTATATCTGAGAAGAATATTGTAATAGATTTACGCACAAGCTATATATATATGAATTTTTATTCATAATTGTCTGTGTCTCTACATAAAGGGGACATATATAAAGACTATATATGTAACGATATGCATATACATCTAAAGCTTTGTATGTACAGTATACTAACTTAATATAATATTATAAATTTATAGCCTATTTTTAACAGTTTTCAACTTTAGGTCATCCATTTTACACATTTAACATATGGGTTTAAAAAGGCTTAAACCCGTATCCACGTCGATCTAAACTATAAAAGTATGAACAAATGTTTATACATGTATTTCTATAACAAACTGAAAAATAGTCAAGACAGTAATGACCCGGGGAGTATTTCACCAGTTTTAAAACGTATACATTTAATTGGTCATTTGTTTTACAAAATGTTTTTGAAGTGTGGATAAAAAAGAGTGCACTTTTAACTATAAGTTAATCGTATTGTTTTATATAAACTCGCAGCTGAGAGCATTTCTACAGGATCATTCATTATAGACCCTGATTTCTATAACCAAATATAATCATGTCTATAGTTTGATGTAGTTTAGTCTATATAAAACTATCTGATGTAATATATTATCTATGTGTAGATGTGCGATTTAAATAATACATGCATATAAGCATGACATTTGTGGCACATATAAGAAATGACGGTTCATTTCGTAGATGTTTTTGTAGAAAATAACTCTCAGTAGGTGATAAAATATATCCACTTCCCACTGCTTTCCGCATGACCCCATACGCTGCCATTTTGTTTCACCATATAGCGGTGTACCGCTAGGGGGCGCTTAACTGGAAATCGGCGAATTAAGTGAAATCAGTTAACTGGAATTTGGTGGGAAATTCACTGTGTAGCTAACATAAATAAACATTTATGTTGAGACATATTTTTTGTAAGTTGAAGGGCTTGTTGCTCTTGTTCAGAGCAATATATGGATATAAGAGTGGATGGGATGTTGGTTAAAGAAAAATTATTTCTGCATCAAATTAGACCAGGCTTTTAACAATCGGTTTAGAATTGTTACAACAAGGCCATGATGAACACGACCTTATTTTCGTGATTACTGAGCCCAGGAGTTCTATACCATTACTGTATATACATGCATATGGTGAAAAAAATATAATATTTAACAGTGTTTCAGATTGTAAAAAAGATTCCTGGGTAGAGGGTCTGTGGGGGCCTTCACAAGCCGTTAGCCTGTAGTGGTGAACACATTTAATTCTTAACTTTGTTTCTACACATAATCTTTTCCTTATAAATCGTATAAAACCGTTAAATCAGGGCTCTACAGTCCTTCAGTGGTTAAATCAATAAATGCATGAGTCGATGACAGTGAAATTTACCTGACAGACAAAAAAGAATCCAATTTCTAAGAATAAAATCTACATCATCTGGCTTAAATGAAAGTGCTTAACATAATAGTTCCGTAGTTAATTGTCATTTAATGCACCATTATGTAGATCAAAAAGACAATAACACGTATAAAACTATACGCATGAAAAATCTTTCGGCTAAATTACAAATGGCGTAAATTGAATAGGGGAAGTAACAAAAGGTTAGGTGTAAATTCCATACATCGGAAATCGGAACTCCTTTACTACGTGCATAATTACCAAGGCTCGAAAACTAGCAAAATGCTATTGAAAAATAGATTTTCCGGCCATTTTACGACCAGCGGAACTGAAAGTGTCGTAATACCTTTATTTTTTGTGCATTCATGCGGAACAACAACATGGCAGAAAAAGTTAAATTCGAGCCCTGAATGATCTTACAGTAATTTCTGACAGTGCAAGACAGCGCTAGGTCAGCTTTACAATAATTCATGAAACACGTGCTCACCTATATATATGAGATCCGATTCTCATCAGACGGTGGGCCGCACTGGCGCAGTGGGTAAAGCGTCGGCCATGACAAACGTTTGGAATCATTTTTACTAAAAGCTACAAAACTTTGTACCGTCCCTTTGCCTTTGTCTCTTTCAGCAGGTAGTTGTATTATCTAAACACAATTACCAGCTTTCAGTTAGAAATCAAAGCGCTGAAAGCACTGATCAATGTATTCCGACTACTGATTAAATGTTTTATGTGTTCATGACTTTAAAAATTGTTTATTGGCAAAAAATCAAGTCAGGCCAGTGGTTTGTAGTACATGTATATTATCAATACTTTACAGATATGACAGATAAACAAGTACAATGCATGGTCATACTTCCTGCTAATGGTTGGAATATCTAATCAAGATAAAATTAAATATTGTAGAAGAAAGTGTTATCAGATTAAAACGAGTTTGACTCTGAACAAGTCATATACAATTATAAGACTAACTGACAAGAATACATGCCCGCAACACACTAACGTTGAACTATATAAAAAAAACATGCACAATGGTTAATCACAGAGAGAACTACGCAACCAATGTTGCGATGATTTTTTATTGTTAACAGTTCCGGTAGGAGCTCAAGAGCGCGTGAGCTTCGTAATTTTGGCTAGTCTATGGGTTAACATCCGAGTAGTATCATTCAAAAGGCCAAATATACACCTATACTTCTGGGGCTATCCTGTAAGTTGTGGAGTCCGTTTACGGAATTGCTACATATGACAATGAACGAGGTATATTTTCCATTGCGTAGATATAGTGAGGTGTAGATTTCCATTGCATTATATAATGACATTATTTTTCCATTGTGCACAGGCAGTGATAGTGGTCGCCCTCATGCCATCTGAAATTTTTCTGCAGTTTCAATGTTCTAATAGGTTTAAAAAATGCAGTTTCGTTTGTGCAATCACATCAATAGACTTCGATCATGTACTCGCATACCTGCATACTTACTCTGTAAACTAATTGCATCTACATGTATAATGATTCACCATGTGTCCGTCTTACCGTACGTACTCTGTGTCTGTATAATTGATATCACAACAAATTGTTCAGTAACAAACCATAACGAACATAGGCAAGCCCTCTACGATCTGAGCTGCTTATGAAATACACAGTAAGATGTCCAAGTACCATGTGCTCATTAGCAACCAAAATAACCCAACCCGTAATTATACAGCATATACGGTAGACTTGAATTGGTACATAGCGCAACACATCAAACTAAAGCAATACTTGTTTCATTAAAGTATCACTCACGTGAAATGCGAATAGCATTCGCTATTATTGCAGTAACAGATAATAATGCGAAACGCATACAGAATACGTAATTTCTATGGGTTTTTTTTTGTATCCGCTGCGTAGCAGACGAATACAGTGATACCGTATTTTCAGAAACAGTTGAAAAGCCTGATAGTGTTCACTTCACTTACTCTATCATTTCAGACATTTATTTTCAAAATCAACTTACTTTCCTTGGTGTACATTTGACATTATTGGTATTTACCATACATTTTTCATAGCTGCATTGTTTGTAATAAAGTTCGGTTATTGAAGTCTACCTTAAGATCTTTTTCTCCATAAAGAGCTATTGAATATGATGTGATAATCACCGGAAGAATGCCATATTGACCGAGGCGAAGACACGTCTTCTGAATAGTATTGAGTTTTAATGCACAATTTGATAAAAAGCAATGTATATCAATCATAAACAAGGAAAATGAATATATCACAAATAACGAATAATAATTCCGGTTGATGAATATTGACCTGATTCTGTTGTTATAGAACTATACCCCAGCAGAACTATTCAAAACGTGTCTTCTTTCGTTTGTATCTTTTACGTAAAATGTGTTAGAATGAAGTTCCGAATTTTCCATTAAATATTATCTTACACCATTGAATAATTATGATATTTATCTAATATAATGGATCAGGCGTTTATCCAATCAAAATACGTTTATTTTAGATCATTTAACAAAATTATTTTTGCACTTGATCTTACGTTCCGAGACTGTTTTAAAAGCAAGTTATTTTCTATTCTTGCTAAGCCCCTCTTGGTAACTCTCGAGTTTTGTGCGGATCAAAATACTACATTTTTCTACATCCAAACTGCAATAATTGTTAAAGAAGTTCCCATTCCACGTCACAGTGTAAGTCTATGTAAGTTCAGTTTCCACAAGTGAGTACTTTCGGTACCATTTGATTAGTCTTGTTTCTGTCACAAATACACAAAGATTCAACGTCACATATATCGTGTTATAGTAATTGTCAACTAACCATTAACCAGGCATTTTGTTCTTCAATAACTTTCGGAAAAAACTTATACATAGAACACTGTTCAATATTAGAACAGTTGAAACCTCATGTAAACATGAAATATTGAACTAAACTGTAGACATTTTTATTTTATTCAGTTACATAGCAGAAAAGTTGAAAACTACAAAAACCTATAATACGAAGCGAAATCATTAAGCAAATACAGTCAATCCTGTGAACAAAGGTGAGCCTTGGAAAACATAAAATGTAGCATTTTTAACAGGTGGTCTGTATTCGGAGGCCTTTTGTTCTTATTAATCAATGACGGTTTTTAAAGAATGACCTTTGTTCAAAGGCTGGACTTTATTCGGGGGTTGACCGCTAACACAGGCTTGACTGTACATACAAACCAGTTAGAAGGTAACCAAATGAATATGAATAAAAAATAAATAAAAACATGACCCCATGCATACAATGCAAATGTAAAAAGCAAACATTACCAAGTTATAAGTTCCATTTATTGAGATTAGTACAAATATCTGCATTCATCCAGAAACTTAAAAGGGATGCATTTTAACGAACAGGGCGTTCATCATTATTGCTGTAGTGACGTTTAATGTTGAAGTATAAGCACTAGGACCACCCACACTGTCTACTGGCAATGGTTGTACTATAAGAAACACTGATAGTCGAACTATGAGCATCTAGTATCATATCATATGTAACTGTTGACATGAAACATTCTCCAGAACTGAAGTAATCCACGGACAGACAGTCAGCGTTAGCCTTGCATGTTGCCACACAATCCTCCAGTGAAGGACTGATATAGTATCCTAAATGATTATATCCGATGATATATTTGTCTTCCACATAATTAAATGAATCTGTGAGAACATCACATACTGTAAAATAAGGAATAAAATCGGTTGATGAAATATGAACAAGATTGGCACACATATACTGTACTTTAAAATCAAGATTATTGGACATCTATACTAGCGATTACATGTTCTTAAAAGCCAGTTAATGTAACATGAAAACGACCAGTTTGTAGACAGGATGGAATCGTTCCGATGCATCATATAACTTGTCGATACACAATCTCTACCAAGAGTTGTCGTTCCTTTCCAATCCACACATACCATTGTGAGCGTAGCGGGAACGACAACTCTGTGTAGAGATTGGTCGGTACAATGACATATAAATTTATGCTACAGATATCATTTCAGTGAAGATATCATCTGCTTTTGTGTTATAATTAGTGCCATTGAATTAAGTAATTAAATGAAAACGCATTCCCATGTGCCACCATACCAAACAGGCAGCACAGCCATAAATAGGCCACCAGGACAAACACCCGTAAATTCTCGATGCAAATAATCTTTTCTTTGTGTATGCATAAGACCTTGATATTAAGAACATAAATATACTGGAATGCTTCCACATGCTTGACATTAAATTACCTTGTACACAGTCTTTTATGGATGAGTTGTATTGATATAATGCTCCACACATACACATACTTGAGATACATTCTGCACCATTTTCTCTACAGTCTGTCTTTGTGTAACAATGGGAACCAATTGTGGGTGCTGGAATAAAATTAATTACAGAAACGAAGTGAAATACTTTTTTTTGCAACTGCAAACCAGGAGCTGACCGAGCCGACTCAGACGGTAGACAAAAAAATAAGTTTTCCTGTATTGCATTTTATCCAGTACTAACCTACACTTCCACAAGGAAGCGGCAACTTCTCTACATGTGGAGGAAAATCGACATTGTTGTCATATTTTCATGAAAGGGGGTGTATATACGTATACCCTGCCGCGGATCGCCGGGTTACAATTTCAGCGCACTAACCACCTATAAATTAACGTATCTGGCTTGGTTAAAATCGCTAAAATAACGTAAAATGATAATTTACATTATTTACAAAGAGTAAATATCATACTTTAATACCAAGCAACAAACAATTCTAACCGTACGCTCAAAAGTGTTGTTTATTAGCGATACATACTGCACCCCATTATCGACTTTTCTTTATCAGCGTTAAACATCTCTAACGTAATTATGTGCATTGTATCGGTACGATAAGATACAATTAATTCATTAATGACAAAAATTGTTATAAAATCTCTTACTAGACATCAAACCTGGGCGTGGTTTCAATTATTGAGCCGTAAACATAAGCGATTTTGATTGGCTATCGAAATTGAATGGGGTGTGTCAAATTCGTTGATTTCATGAGACGATAATGATCCGACACTTTAATTGTTAATTGCTCAGCTAAAAAAACACAGTAGTTGTCATTTTCGAATTAACATTGTCGTGTAATTTGATGACCGATTTCAAAGCGGTTGTCGGTATTTTGTAGCGGAAATGTTAATCTAGGGATTTTGATACTAGTTTTCATTTTTTATCTATGGAGTATTACGTAATAAACAGCGGGGTTCTGGGTACGGAATTTCTTTAAAGTCAAATATCTAACGAACGGAGGACTTTATCAAAAGACTGAGGCACGGTTCCCTGCCTTATACATTTATAGTCATTTTAAGGCTACTTGTTGTAGTATATATTCCTACATACACAGTAGTTATCGTTGTTCAAAAAATTGTAAATTACGAGCGATATTGGTTTATAGAAGACCAATCAAATGTAATATTTTTTTCAAATTCCTTGCAATGCACTTTATACAATGGGTTTATCTTAGTATATAGTTATGGTTTAGTTTTTAAATCTATAAATTGGTGAAACTTGATTTGACCTGACATCCAAGCCAGATACTTTAAGTTGATCGTCGCTAATATTTGACAAAAGGAATTGGGAGACATCTTAGTTGTCTTCTTCTACGACCGGTTTGAGCATAACATCAATCAAAAGAAAACACGTGACGCACAATGTATCTCTTATCCATCACGTCAATGATGTAAATTATAACAAAATATTACTATTCTACTCACGCATACAAGCGAATGAAATGGACGACCATTGTCCAGTGCTTTTACATTGTATCTTCATGGTGTCATTTGTGGGACGGGCTTCAAAACCAGACAAGCAATAATACGTGCGAGTTGAACCTATAATAGTCGCGCCTGAAGATATGTTTGCGTTCATTACCACTGGAGGTGTTCCACAATCTACAACATTAAAATATAGAAGTAATAGTAAGCAGCCCTCGGAGAAAATCTTTCTTACATTTGTCAATACTAATACGGTTTCTAACGTAGAATAACGTCATTGGAAATAGTACTGACTTAGAAGGTGCGCGATTTAAGTTTTGACAGTCCATTTTCAATTTCTGTTGTGTATGTATATGCTTTCTACACTTACCAACGGTACAGGTAAACGAAACAGGTGACCATTGTCCAGTTATATCACACACTGTTTCCATGACAGACCCTTCAGGAATTGGAGTTAACCCGGAAGTACAGGTGTACGCCCTTAGCGATCCTACCAGAGTTGAACCTGATGAAATTTCTGTATTTTTTACTTGTGGAGGAGTCCCACAATCTGAAAGATATTGGTTATTCCGTTGTGGGGTTTTTAGGAGCGAAGCACCTATAGCTAGACACCACTTTTTCTACTTACAATACAGTGACGCCTCTTACATTTACATCCGCGTTGAAGTACCATTTGTTGTATACAGTATACAGTGCAGACTTGCAGTTTTGTGTAACTTTTCCTTGGTAATTGTGGTTAATTGGCTTAAAGATGTGCCAAGTCTATAATTATATATTTGTTCTTAAATGAATTGTCTACACAATTTCTCAGCGAGAATTGATTAAATGACACATTTCAATCCGAGATAACAGCCTATCTTGCATATACACAAAAACCGCCTGTCTGTTAAATGCAGCGAGAAACAGTACGTAATTACTCATCACCAAACCAAATTTTCAAGACATTGGTTAATAAATACAACAAGTTTTAAGTTACTTACAGCGTATCATACTTACCAACAACACACGTAAGTGATACTGACGACCAATGACCAGTAATACCACATATTGTTTCCATGGCGGCACCTTCAGGGCTTGGAGAAAAGCCACTAGTACAGTTGTACGTTCTAGCAGATCCCGCTAGAGTAGATCCTAGTGATATTGTTGAATGGTTCAGTTGTTGAGGTGGTCCACAGTCTGTAAAATATAATACTATGTATAGATGCCTTATGATGAATGCTTGTCATTGATTGTTGTAGACGAATCACAAATGTAAGTCGTAGGCGCATTTCAAAGTACTTAGTACACCCGGTGTTAGACGGATGTACGGAATCGACCGATGAATGCAAAATGAACCAGTTTGACGTAATACATGTACTCATATACAATGTATAATACTTACCAACTACACATGTAAAGCTAACCGGGGACCATTGACCATTAATACCACATGTAGTTTCGGCAACAACTCCTTCAGGGTATGTTCCATATCCAGTGAAACATGTGTATGTTCTAACAGAATCCACTGTGGTTGAACCAGCTGATATAACTGAAAATGTTGGTAGTGAAGGCGGACCACAGTCTGAAATAAAAAACATTTAATTTGTATGTTTACTAATTATGAAAAAAACTATAGCGTGACATACATTCGTAAAAATAAGCTCAAATGTCTAACAAAATGTTGAAAGAGAGACAAAAATTGCTTGTGAAATTCAGAACCATAACTAACTTCACGATTTATGATGTAAACAAAAAGTTCAATTAATTTGTTTATATTGAGAACTACAGGAATTGCGAAGCATCTTTACCAAGGGCAGGTAGTTGTATTTAGATAATACAACTACAATGTACCTGCCAAGGACTAATATGAGGTTGACATTAAACCCAATCCTGCAGTCTTAAAAACTTTGTTTTATCCGTCTTATATATTGTAAAAGATACTCAGCATATTTAGTACTGACATCTTTAACAACAATATAATTATTCAGGGTCATAATTCTTCCTCACATTTTGTCAATAATAATACGGTTTCCCTACATAGAATAACGGCCTTGGACTTTGACATTGAAGGCGTGAGATTTAACAAGACAATGAATCAGGAATGCGAGGCTTGTGACTTACTGACTAACATGGCCCCTGTTTGTACAGTAGGGGGTAATAAAACAAGACAGGGTCATTGATGGACTAGCTTCTGTTTACATAATCAGTTACTCTACACTTATAAAAACAACAGGAATTTAATCATAAACAAATTACCACTATAAATCAATAAAGTTTAAGACCCTACTTTTTGACTAGGTGTCAAGTCTACACGCCGTCACCAGACATGATTAGACTGTCAAGGGGCAATAACACATTTAAGAGAATGTACCTCATGTGGATTTACGGGGGTCGCTTATATAGTAGCTGTTCAATACCTTTAAGTTCTGATTGTCCATTTTTATATTTATACTAAAACTATACCAATTCAGTAATTGAATCACTGCTGTGCTTGTATTTGTTTTCTGTACTTACCTATGGTACAGGTAAACGAAACAGGCGACCATTGTCCAGTGGTATCACACACTATTTCCATGACAGCTTCAGCAGGAATTGGAGTAAAACCGTTAGAACAGGCGTACGTCCTGAGCGATCCTACCAGAGTTGAACCTTGTGATATTTCTGTTTTGTTTAGTTGGAGAGGAGTTCCACAGTCTGAAAGATATTGGTTATTCCGTGGTGGGAATTTTTCTTAAATGAATTGTCTACACAATTTCTCAGCTAGAATTGATAAAATGACTTATTTCAATCCGAGATAACAACCTTGCATGTACACCAAACCCGCCAGTCTGTTAAATGCAGCGAAAAACAGTACGTTAAATTACTCATCACCATACCAAGTTTATAAGACATTGGTGTATAAATACAAGTTTATGCGTTACTTACAGCGTATCATACTTACCAACAACACACGTAAGTGATACTGACGACCAATGACCAGTAATACCACATATTGTTTCCATGGCGGCGTCTTCAGTGCTTGGAGAAAAGCCACTAGTACAGTTGTACGTTCTAGTAGATCCCGCTAGAGTAGATCCTAGTGATATTGTTGAATGGTTCAGTTGTTGAGGTGGTCCACAGTCTATAAATGTATGAACAGATGCATTATAATGAATCATTGATGTGATGTAGCCGAATTAAGGCTTTGGCGCATCCCAAGCTAAATACTAAGTACATTCGACGGATGTACGGAATCAGCCGATGTTTGCAAAATGACCCGGCTTGGCGTAATATCAGAATACATTGTATAATACTTACCAACTACACACGTAAAGTTAACCGGGGACCATTGACCATTAATACCACATGTAGTTTCCATAACAACTCCTTCAGGGTATGTTCCATATCCAGTGATACATGTGTATGTTCTAACAGAATACACTGTGGTTGAACCAGCTAATATAAGTGAATGTTTTGGTAGTGAAGGAGGACCACAGTCTGAAATAAACAACATTCAATTTGTATGTTTACTAATTATGAAAAAAAACTATGTACAGCATGACATACATTCGTAAAAATAAGCTCAAACGTCGAACAAAATGTCTGAAATTAACAACATTCAATCTAATTGTATGCTTACTGACAATATGCTGAAAGGTCGAACAGTAATGTTAACAAAAAGACAAGGGTTAGGTTCTGAAAGTTTTTATTAATAATTGTTACTCAGTTTTGATGACACTCAAGGTCATATCTATGTAAACACAACGCATACGGTCAAGTGTTTAAGATAAAAAAATACCACAAAAATAGCGAGACATCTTTACCAAGCCAATCGTTTTTGGAGACTGGTATCGGGGCCGATATTGGGTCCCCATTATTCTGTCGTTAAAGCTTGCTTCATCATCCTTGATTGTAAATAATACGGATTGTTCGTCAAAAAGATAGTAAAATTGACCAATAGAATAACTCTTTAGTGTCTGTATTAGTCAAGGTATAACCTATTGGTAAATAGCATTAGAGAATACGTATGTATACTTTGTCATCTTATTTTCCCTGGTAACGCTGATTTACCTTTTTCTAAGGACCGAGCCACTCCCCCCCCCCCCCCCCCCCCTTAAGTTGAAAAAGACACTTCAAGTTGACAGAAGCAAACTCCGTTCATGTAGTTAACATGGGAAGTAGAATTATGACGTCAGTATTGTACTAAGGTGTGTATGAGTATTTGTTCAAACATTTGCTTACAAATACATATAGTGATATACAATAAAAGCCCTGAAAACCGATATTCTCCGGAAATTGGATGATTTTTCGAGTGCATCTTTTCGGAATTTATCAAAAGTTCTCTGAAAACCGGAATTCTCAGAAAACTAAGACTTTTAGCCCAGTCTGGAACAGTCCGTATTTCGGGGATTTTATTGTATAATTAAAGAATCTATATTGGTGAATTGTAAAATATTTATTTTTACCAACAATACATTCAGGTTCATATGACCAGTTTCCACTATTCATACAAGTTGATGAACTTCTGTTATTTATCTCAACAAACCCCTCACTGCAGTGGAATTCTAGTGTAGATCCAGCCACGTACATATTTCCAATAACCGTCCCATTCGCCAGAGTCATTCTTGGACATTCTTCAAACATATAAACATTTATTTACCGCCATATGCTGTATCTGATAGTCTTACATGTCATGCCCATTGCAATTTATAACATAACAGAACTGTAAACGATCAAAATTAAATTCCTATACTATCGCATACGATATGCTTTTCGACATGATAACGTTTGTATTTTCAATGAAATTCGGCAGCTCTATGGTCAAAGTGTTTATTGCCTCTGACTTGTAATCACTAGCCCCTAACCTCTGTGTGTACGAATCACACCCAGGATTAGAAATATCTGACGTGTGAAGAAGCTGTCCAGCTAGCTTACGGAATGCCGGGGGTCCTACTCAGATGTACCCCTGAGATCTTCATCCATCGTTAACAGTAGGGGAAACTTCCCGATCGGGAAATCACTAAGTGTTTTTTTTCCTATTTCTCGAATGGGACACCTGTAAAAAAAACTGTTACTAAATATAGTAACAGATTTCCCGTTCGGGAAATAGGGGAAACCCCACTTAGTAGTTTCCCCTACTGGTTAAAGCTGGAAAGTTGCCAAATGGGCGGCGTTAAACTCCAGAGGAAAAGAAGAAAAATACATTCCCGTGCTGTCAGTATATTAACATCCGAAATATAAGGTCTGTCTAGTATACCTTTAAACAGACAGTGTCAATAATGTTTATTGTCATAACGTATTCTGCGGAAACCAATGTAAGGTCCTCCATTTACAATTCTAAGATGTTGTGAATAAAATATGATAATATGAATGATTGTATTACCAACGAATTGATGGCTAAAAAATACACCAATTACTGCGGACAACCTGATAAATATGATCTCTAATGTCAAATTTGGAGATTCTTCAAAAATTAGTAAAGTCTAACTCGCTTCATCTGGAACGCTTCCTTGAAGTGGTTCTTTGTCATCTTCAGACCGAGAAATGGTCTCCTAAAATTGCTAACCCCTTGTATTAGACGCATCTATAACAATGGATAGAAAAACGCCTCATATACTTCTTCATATTACCTTTGATTGAACATGTACGTGTTTCTATATCGCATGTTTCTAACGCACCACATCTACACACTGCGTCCTAAAAATAAATAAAAAATATGACAGATGTAGTCAAAATGTTTTTGATAAAAGCAGCAGTGTGTTTTCTCTCTTATTACGTCATGGTGTGTCATTAACAATACCCATGGCGGTCACGGTCATTTCAGGATTCTTTTGAAAACTGGTTTCTGAAACTTTTGAAAAATCAAGATCTAGGGTGTTGAAATGAAATATAACCACATGGTAGCCCTATTAAAAATATTTTCGTAGAATACTTTATGGATTTCTTTATCAGCTCAGATGTTCTCTAGGATCGCCACATTGGACAGAAACTCTATTTCCTTATATGAACAATTAACCTTTCAGCACCAAAGTTACTTGAAGCGTTTGTTCAGCACCACAATATTGATACTTCCCGCATAGACCAATTTCTGACAATCTTTCTGAAGTATCGTGACACTAACTAAGGTATGCAGACATTTTCCGTAATGCTAAGTCAAAGGTAAATTAACCGTTTTATTTACGGCCATTTCTTCATTATTTTCCAGAATAGGGTGTATATCGATCTACTCCAATGTCATTGTCTATAAAATAGTACTGGATGAAATTCGAACAAGGAACACCATACTTCGATATTTAGACAGTATTCATCTTATAACATATAAACATGACTTGCTTTAAACAGTTGAAATCTAGATTCACGGTTTACTACTACGCCACCACATATGCAGCAAATAATTTAAATTCATGAAAGTGCTTTAACTTTCATAAGTCTATAGTTAGTATAGTCCATTAACTTTTATTTGTCCATGACATAATCATTACCCTCCAAGAATGGCGCGGGAAAATGAAATCCCATATCGCTCATATCAAATACAGCACAACTTCTCCATAGTGGCCAACTCTTGAGAAACAACCGCTCTTCAACAGTAGCATGATTTCTTCCACTGCACGATTAGAGCAAGAACCTCTCAACACCTACATGTACAATATAAAAATAAAGAAAACTTACATAGTTGGATAAGATGCTCGTTAATTTAACAAAAACACAGGGTCCAGTGTTGGAGTTATTTTCAACCATCTCACCAACATCTTCATACAACAGTTCGCAGAGTTTTAATCGTCTACGATAGTTAACAGCCTTACATCTTCCAATACTTGCAGCACATTCTTCAACACATTCTCCTAATGGAACACTAACTATTCTACGTAAAACATTAACAGTTGCTAAACATCCAGCGTTGTCTGTAATGTCGAAATGAAGACTAGATGTCTTCAAGGCACACACACGTGCATTAAACAAAGTCGGTAATAACAGAAACACGTATCGCCAAATAACTGTATTCAGCATGATGCGCGTTCGTTTGATATATGATTTTGGTTATTAATGATAATTGCTATGAAATGTTCTGTGACTTTTGCAGCTAAAACCAAAAGCAGGAACTCAGTCTGAACTATCGGAAATATGCGTGTTTAAACCATTTATTTGGACTGACGTGTGTCCACAGATTTAGCGTAAGTGTACTGTAACGAATAATGTTTTTACAATGAAGCAAATGGAATTCTGTCAACTTGTACTTGAATATATTATTGGAATTCAAATTCTAAAAGCGTTAAAAGATAAAGGAGTGTATTGATGGTAAATTATTTAAATGTAAATATAGACAGTTCCATTATAATTGCTATACCATTCATTAATAGCCAGTAATTTGCGTAAGAGATTTACAATTGTATTGTACATTCCTTCCTTCATAAATAATAAATATTACACAATGTACACGTGGTATGAAAGTCACGATCTGGATGTTTTTTTTGTGAATAGTAACTTGATGACGTTCAGTGATTGGAAATGTTTTATAATGTCCATTGAAATATTACTTTCAAAATTGATAAATATCATTAAATAATGAATGAGAGTCATTATTTAGAAGAACAAAGGGTTGTATCTATTATGTAAACGTACGTTTGACATATCGACAGAAAGCCATTCAGTGACAAATTGTCCTAACTTTTAACCAGAGCTGCTTAATGAATTTGTAACAACAATGAACACAATTATTGATATAAAAGTTACCTGATAAGTAAACAATTTTGTCAATTGAAGTCGAACTTACAAAAGATTTTGATACATTGATGACAGGGTAAAACGACCACGACTTCTCTGCGGGTCAATTACTTCAAGCAATCGATTGAACTAAGATCTGCTTGTCTGTATTAACCAACGTGAACTTGGCATATAATTAATGCTCTTTTAGTCCTTACACCGCGAACGTCAATCAGAACTGATGGTTTTGGACATTTGACTTATTCCCTTCTCTATAAACTCTAAGGACTGTGTCTAAGTAATGTATTTTCTGAATCATTCTCCATTCTACATGTACTCTTACTTGCTTGTTTACTTGATCCTCTTTAGTCATTAAGGAGCATAGGGCCGATACCATGGTACTCCATTTGGTAGGGTCCGTGGCTGCAGCCTTTGCTTCAACCTTAGATTCTTGATGTGGCGCAGCCCTTTGTTCGACATGGACCTCCTCTTTATCATGGTAGGTCGGCCACGCTCTCTGGTGTCCTGTTGGTTGGTTCCAGTCCATGTATGGGAGCTATATTTGGCTGCTGTATGCGCAGTGTGGCCAATCCACCTCCATTTCTTCTGTGTGATGTAGGCAGTGATGGGGAGCTGGCCTGTGCTTCAGCAAAGGTCATGGTTGGATATTGTCTGATTTGGAGGGTCTTTCTCAGGCAGTTGATGATGAAACCTTGTACATTGGGGTCAATGTCTCCTTAGAGGATTGTCTTCACGTTAAACTCAAGGCCCATTCTCACACAACTTGGACAATTGGGGGTAAAAAAACGATTTCTCTGTACTCCCAGAACTTACTCATTTCCTTAGCATCATATCAGGATACATATAAACTACTGATTTCCAAAAGTTTACCAGCAGCATATTTACAGTTTTTGAGATTCGGATCATGCGGCTTAATTGGTCTTGTTGCTGTATTTTTTACCGCATTTTTAAACAGTACCCATGATAGTTCGATGTTATATAACCTTGAATTGGTATAACTTTTGTACAAGTAATCAATAAATATCTGTGCAAAATAGGATAAAATATGATATAAGCTCGCGATTTCCCCCCTTGTGTGAGGAAAACATGGACTATGTCATGCTTTTTGAAAATATGTTCATAATTTTTACTTCAGTTTTGAGAAACTTTGTATTAAGTTGTGAAATAAAACCACTTTATAGAAGATAAATGTATTTGAACAATTTAATCGAAACAAGTATATGCTTACGATGGTGAAAGCGAATATATTACACGTCGGACAAACTGATTGAACTTATCACACGAATGAAATGTTGATTATTCAAGAGTTGTCCCGTAGATTATAATTCTTTGCGAACTGGACTTCTCCATAATGCAAATACGAATATGCATGGTTGCGAATATAATTATAGTATATGCATCAATTCGATAACTAACCAACATGGCAGAAAATTCATAGATTTGTTGTACGTAATCAACGGGACAACTCTTGAATAATCAACGGGACAACTTCATTTCTCCGTTCCATATAAATGTGTTATCAGTTTTGCTCGATATGTTACGGGGATACTAAACGTAAGACACTGCAAAATACTTATATACATCTTTTTTATACTTAAAGTGCAGTTTGTATTAATATTAAACAATTATATTTTACAAAGATGTAAATACCGACTTACATCGAATATAATTGCACGCTAAATGCGCTCTACACATCTAATCAGACATTATTACATCAAATTTACTTGTGTGTTTGAATTCTGCATGCTGTCCGAACATATTTAGAAATTAATAAATGTACATAAATACTAAACAAATTGTTACTGTTATTATCAAAATGTTAGTCCAATAGAAAATCAACGGGACAATCACTAGGTAATCAACGAGGCCTTCATTACATAGCATAGAAAACGTCTATGAGACTTTATAAAAGAGGACAGTGGCTTGAAAACGGTATATTAATATGTCAACAAGCAAAATCAGTAACAGCTTATAAATTATAAGCTATTCACCACTTTAGACGGTATCAAACCTTACTCGCCTCAAAAACGAAGTTCAGGCGGATGTGTTTTTACCCGTTTTTCTGAAATCGATGGCAGAAGACAATTATAAACATATGGTTGACGTTTTGAAGCATATATGAGCCCAAATGTAAATTATAGCGGCAAGAATGCGCAAGATTTAGTCCTGTCCTGACAGTGTGTGTCCCGTTGCTTACGTCCCGTTGCTTATGTTAATTATAAATTTCTAGATTCTAACACAGCAAAATCGAATATTTTTACACGTATGAAGAAAAGTTTCTGCAATACCTTGGTGGGGAATATAACATGTCATGTTAAGCTTTTATACCATCTTTATATGCATGGATATGCATTTCAATTCAGTTTTTGCTACGGACTCGTTGATTATCGCATCAAAATTACGGTAGTAAATTCGGATTTCATGACCTATCCTTTGTTCTCGTATAATACGTAGATATAAATTGAAACCAACATTCATTTTATTACATTTTACGAATTCAAAAAGCGAAATATCTATGTCAAAAGTTATTCTTTTGTACATTAAGACTTGAGTGTTAAATGTTGTCCCGTTGATTTCGATAATTTGGAGACACGACCCAAAATGTGTGCATTTTCGTTAATTGATAGATTTTTAAAAAAACAAATAGTTCAGCTGGCTGGCACTCAATACTAACTACGAAATATACTCGGTACTGTGCTGGAATTATGTCGTAGCTGTTTTAAAGGATGGATTTTATATGGTATTATATATCTGGAGACACAGCATTTTAGACGCCCCTGCATAACTATTCCTTCTTAATATAGACCAAAACAGCTATTTTAAGTATTCATATTAATTGTTCTCAAGAAACAAAGTGTTAACTTTTTTTCCTTTTCATTGAAAATCGTCATCATTTTCTATAATGACGACATCAATTGTCCAAGTTGTGTGAGAATGAGTGTCAAACGGTTTGAGCTTAGTCTTTTGGCGAATGTTTCTGTTGTACCAGATAGGGTTTAGTGTGATAGTGCAATCTGCTACTCAAGCTGTGTGTCATTGGCATATAAGCATTAATAGCAATCCTTAACCCAACCATTCTAAGGCTGTACTGTAACAAGGGTATAATTAGCACTAGGACTGTGGTGAGTATTCGTATGTTCAGGTCAAACTAAAAATTCGAGCACGAATAATAGTCATAACGGAGGTTCCGGTGGATCACAATTAATTTTATTAGTTAAACATACATGAAGTGTATCATGAAAAATCCTCTTTCTCTGAAAATATATGTTTCATCAGGGTTTACTAAGAGGTCTAAAATGAGTCACAGGCTTATATGCTAGTAAATCTATGCGAGTATAGTCAAACCTGTGAACAACATCTAGGAATGACATAAAGTAGCCTTTTAGACAAGTGGCCTTTATTCAGGGATCATTTTGTCAACTATCAATGATGTTTTTTCAAAGAAAGGTCCTTATTCACAGCCCCCCCCCCCCCCCCCTTGGAGGTTCCACTAAACATAGTTAATGGGAAGAACCAGTACTAGACACCCATGCTCCGTAAACAGCTGCTTTTTTCTCACATATAGAGACATGGTTGGTAGCTGGGTTTGAACCCATGACCCTCTATCAGTGAGAGGTTACAGTGACCTGAAGTCAGTGACCTTAACCACTCGACCACGGAGGTGGATATTTGTATATGATAAGCAAAAATAACAATTATTCATGAAGACATGTTTATTCAGTATTTAACAATACAGATAATATTCTACTTGATCCAATAACATTCTTTAATATATAATATAGCATGCACAAATGTCTACAGAATCGCTAATAATACACAAATAAGAAAAAAGAAATACAAAAAGAATCAATTTTATCACAAAAATTCTCAATAGACCATGAAATAAAATGACAAAATTCAGAATTTAAATTTTTTTCTTGTAGAAGGAAAAACAAAGAAGACATGTTTTAATATCTGGAAAGTATATATTTGACTTATTGCATTAATGTAAACTATGAACAATTTACATTCCAGGGGATAAATATCTACATTAATACAAATTTACCAACAATTTATTACACCTCAGTAATTATAACACATGTCCCAATAACAAGTTTAACACATATTGCGCAATAATCATACAATCATAGTGCATGTGCACTAAACTCAAAGATTTATATGTCACATGTGATAAACATACACACATTACACAGATGTGATGAACTCATGTATATCAAATTACAGTCAAACCTGTGAACAAAGGCCACCCTTCGAAAAGACAAATTGAGGCTTTTATCTACATATGGTCTTTATTTAGATGTCATTTGGTTTTAAATAATCAATTACACTTTTTAGGATATGACCTTTATCAACAGGATGGCCAATATTTGGAGGTGGCTGCTAACACAGGCTTGACTGTATACTGAAAATGCATAACAACAGATTATCAATCATGTTGAGAGTATATTCCAGTCAATACAACGTTTAGCTCAACCCAAGCTGGAAGAATACTCTAAATCAACTGGGAAATGTGGATATTAAGAACATAATTATCTTACGGAATAAAAGGCATTAACGGATAAGGGATAAGAATAATTTAGCACAGCAGGATTTGTAAGTGTCGCTGGCGCAGTGGGTAGAACATAATCTCCATGAACCAACAGGCATGAGTTCAATTCCAGATTTGTTCCAAACATCCATATCCCCTATTTGTCATGTAGTGAGTTATTCTGAATAATTTTGTCACGGCTCAAAACACATGGTCAAGCTATACATGTACATGTTGTATAATAACATTAACAATCAAAGTTAACAATAGAGAATTAAAACATACATTATACAAAGTAAAACTGATGAATTAATTTTTTTGACATTCATATACATGCAAGAGGTTTTTATATGGTGTAGAAATACAGTATAAACTTCATGTAACAATGTAAAATAACTAATTAAACAATAACTGCCACATTATACTGAACTCGGCTATATTAATGTCCTTTGGCTATGAAGACTTACATAAACAACAAGAGATGAATAGCTAAAAAGATTTTAATAAAAACCTAACTACATATTTGGAAGTACATGGAAGTTGACACAGGGCATAATTAGTTAGAATTTCATTTCATATGTTTATGTCTTGTGTATTGAATGTTACATTATATTGACACTGTCTATGTTTTTTTTCTGTTTGACAGATGTATCCAAACCTTAATGAGGTTAGTCAGTATAAATGTAGATATGCCAAATGAATACAAACAAGACAGCTATACGATGGTTGAATTACACAAATAAACGTACATTTATATATAAAATGAATAAAAAAAGGAAAATATCTGAATACTTCACTAAAAATGACTAGAAACAGGGAACAAATTACCCTAGTCATGTGACTTATACAAGTCATGTGACTTTGCCAGCAAGCTGTCTTAGCACAATCTACTAATTTATTATGTCAAATATACCAGTTTTAATATAATAAGATATTCCTGCTATTTGATGATTATCATATCAATCATCTAGTTAAACATAATATAGTATTATAGAAAAGATTTAATCTCAGCTGGTACTCTGTATAGTTAGTTCAATCTATTTATTTATCTGTTGTTTAACGACCTATTCAACAGCTAGGGTCATTTCAGAGCCACCCGAGACAGAGGGAAAATAAGGTACAAGAGAACAGGGCATTTATTTCCCAACTCTTTACAAATAGTTTTTCCAGGTTCTTTATTGTGTCCAGTGTAAAGCACTGATACACAACTCACCCTCTTTCCTGTGCTTGTCAAGACACAGTACTTGGCTCAATAGTTCTGTGTAGTTCAAACAAATTAATTAAAATTCAATTATATCATGCAGCATGCTCCAGTTTTTTCAAACAGGTTCAACATTGCACCAACAGCCAGGATCAATAGACAACAATTTCGAGTGTTCAACGCAACAGTGTCGTAACTCATATTGAAATAAAAACAAGTTACGACAGTGTTGCGCTGAGCCCTTGATTTATCCAGCTTTAATGGCTTATTACACATGGGCTTACACCTGGGTAGAACCACCAAGCTTCCATAAGCTAGCTGGACAGCTTCCTGCACATGGGAAATCTGTCAGGTCCCAGGTGGGATTTGAATTAGCAGCAGTTAGGGGCGACTACTAGTCTCAGACCACAATCACTCACCTAATGCTTCAATACAACAGAATTGGTAGCAATCATAAATGGAGGAAGGGGATTTACAAATTGTTCGATTTCCTGGATTTTTTTTATTGAAAAAAAAAAAGAAATTTTAATGAGAAAGTAAATATTATCAATATGTTAATATGAAGCTGATATATTAAGTTCCAAACCAAATAAATATTTAAAAATTAAAACTTTTGGCCCATAAATAAAGCTAGCAAGTCAGACAAAGGCTGGTTGACCCTTTGAATGTTTGTTTTGGTAAAAATGTGTATATGACATATTTATGCAGTTATAGGATGGCAAGAAAGCATTTGAATGTGTTACACTGGTGCGATAGTTTAACTTAACAAGAGTGCTGGCGAGCGGTGCCAACGCTTGTCTGTTCATCACCTTATAAGATCTATCCGCCTATGAAGTTTCATGTTGCTACCTCTTGCAGTTTCTGTGTTATGCGGTACATTAAAGTTTTTTTCTTATGCAGATGCTGCATTGACACAGAAACAGACATAACAGTGTCCCACAATAGCTCGACTTTTTTCTACAAAAAAACAGACAAGCTAACAAGTGTAAAACCTGTACAGTATAAGGCATAACAACTACAAACTGAAATAAAATAAGTTTAAAATGAAAGAAAGATTGCATCATGAGCTTGGATACAGCCTCCAAGTACAAATTGTTTGCTAATTTTTATAAAGGGCTCAGGTCAATACAGTGAACATAAGTAAAATAACTTGGTCAGTATGAATTACACATTATAATATTATTAATAGAATAGAATAAGTTGTGACAGAAGGCAAGCCGCAATTAAAAAGTTTTCATTGCTTTGATCATAGATAATAAATGATGCCTTTGACAACAGGTAAATAAAACATTCTTTACCTTAATAAATAAATAATTACCTATAATGTGTTTTCAATTATACTGTTCAAAGAAACAAATGATAGAAATGCCGTAGAATGATTTAGATGAGCAATTTAAATTTTCCATTATTATTAATGGTAAGGTTAGGTGACATGTGTCATGGTGAATGAATACCATTTGTTCAACGTCTCCATTTTATAACTGTAAATGATTTCAACTATATATTATTCTTGACAAGTTAATGTTGAAGTTCTCTAAATAAAATATTAGTTATGGTAGTTATTTATGTATATGATCCTCAATATTTCATACAGTGACAGACTCCACAGATTAATTATTTCCTTTCAGATTCTGGAAATTTGATACTAATAAAATCGTAGAAGTCAATTTGTTTGAAGGATGTGAATGCAATGCCAATAGTGTTATTAATATAATAACACATGATTACATTGTGATAACAATGTTATTAACAATAACAGTTCATCACATTTTCAAACATGGAAGTCAAATATCAAAATTGAGACTCAAACAAAGGTAATATATGCTTATTTACATTTGAATTCAACTACATGTACAAATGTACTATATTTTTATGTCCAAATAATTTAAAGTTAAACTATCAATCAAATTAACATTTATGAAAATTTCAATCAAATAACAGATTAGGAAAATTTCAATTAAATTAACATTTGTGAAAGTTGACTGAAGTCAAGTCCCGTTTTAGATAGGTGACCTTTAACCTCTGTGGCCCAGATTTCAGGTATTAAGTCAAAATACCATATATGTGGATGACGGTAAAATACAAAGATACAGTACAGAACTTATGATAACAAAATGTCTCCCTTCATTGAAAGGCCGACATGATAAACACGGGAATATTTAAGATAAAACAAAAAATTTGCTAAACTAATGAGTGACATGGTTGATATATAAACACATGTGGCAGGATAATAACAGATTACATATAATACATAAAGAATATTTCATAATAACAAATCTACATCATAACAGACAGATTATATACATAATTATATACATCTAAATATCACTTTTGAAATTAAACATTGCACAGCGATTAGTGGTAAACAAAAATGATACATAATGATGCATGTATATATACAATGTACATTGTTTACATCCTATACACATCTATATAATGTAGAAATCATCAAAACGCAATAGGAAGAGATATTGTAAGCTAGAATATACAATACTTACATTCATCACTCAGCATTCAAGCATTGATTGGTTTATTTCCATTTTTAAAAATATTATTAACCAATCAAAGTTTTATAACCACAGACAATATTATGATTCAGTTAGATCTCACATTCAGCACTGACTTCTGTATGAATCTTACTAAATCTTCTATATTCCATTTAAATTATTCAGCTCAGACAACTAGTAACACAATCTAATAGTTATATCAAATAAATCCAGACAAATTATTGGACCTCTGAAATGGTACAAGTGGACTGTGTTGTTTTTGATAGAAAATAATATAAATAATAATATGGAGATGATCGAAACATTCATGAATTGCTGCAAAAAAAAAGATTATTTCTGGTATAAATTTGTTAGTAAACAATATATTTATAAAAGAACCCTTTTTGCATGACACAGTACATACATTTCACACATATCTAATCATAAAATTAAAGATAATAGTACATAATTTAAATACAATATTTTTTGATAAAACTAGGAATTATAATATATATCTAAGTAACAATTTTATAACAATAAATTTAACAAACAGACTTATTAAACAGAACAAAACTGTGTGTACAAAAACACTGAAAATTAGATTTTACAATATACATGTAAATGAAATAATAGGTAAGTATTTAATTACTGCAGTGTAAAAGTTTACAATACAAAACAGTCTTAGTCTTATGTAATTCCTAAAAAAGATGATGCAGACACACAATCAACTATGGTAGTAAGATATCTATGTCAAGTCTCTTGTTTATAGACACAAATAAAACAAGATGTATTACTGAAACACAATGTTCCCCCTCTGGGTGACCTTGACCTTTTGACCTTAAAATGCACAGGTCCAGTAGAGGTTGTCATGACAAACCAACATAAGAAGTTTGAAGACTGTCAGTGGAAATATTTTATTTCATAGGCATGGTTCAAGTTTGGCACAAAAAGACAGACAAACAATACGCCCAGATCTATCAATACAGTGGCATAAAAACACCAGTTTAAAAATTAGTAACTCCATAAATCAATTTCATTTGAGAAAGTTATTTTGATGGAAGAGTCCACATGAATCATGAGGGTTCATTAACATTCAGTAGTTGGTCAACATGTGAAAGACCTACATGTATCTATGATTTAAGCATTAATATGTGATATATGATAAAAGGCTAGTTTTGCGTTCTATAATTGAAAATAAGCTGCTATCTAGAATGTGTACATACCAATTAAAATTTGTTTGAGCAATAATTATATGCATGCAAATACTTAAAATCAAATACAGATTTTTAAATAAATACTAAAAATATAATAACAATGTAGAGTTATCTGAAGTAAGTATTGTATTGACTTTCTGCATATTATCAATGTTGTGTTTTGTTTTACGCTGTTACACATTTCATTAATTTCTGGTAGATCCATTGACCCTAACTGGTATTCCCGTATTTATTATTATTAAATAACTTTAAGATATTAACTTAGTACTGCTAAGTATACAAACCATTTCTTTTACTTTACGGATAAATTTGTCCTTAACAAAGCACAGGAAGACTAGATCAGTGTTGAAACAGGTGGCTCTTATGTTTTTAAGGTTGGTTTAGCAGGATAACATTCCTTGAAATATACAGCTATAAATTCTGTTGCTAACTGATTAATGACAGATGAAGTTTTATTATAAACCGCTGTAAGATGAGTTATGAAATAATGAACACAATAAAACTACATGTTTGGACTTAATAATTATGCTGGTTTAAAATTAAGACAAAAAAATAAATACGAGACATAAGTAAGTTCAAGATGATATACATTTAGGTGATGCTGAATTAATACAATAAACTCATTACAAAAAAAAAAATAAAAGATACATGAATTCACTTTGGTAAAATAATTTAGAAACAAAAAATCAATCTTTCCTCTTGAATAATATGAAACTTTAGATCAAATGAATATATTGCATGTGATATTACGGTCACCGTTCACATATATAGCATGCTATGATCAGATATGGTCTTTATAATGACTGGTCTCCTGTCTCTTGTCTTGACTTAGACTATTGTTGTGTAATTTACAGATAGTGCAATATGACGTATAAGCTGCTGTCAATCATAAAATATCCTTTTTTACTCATTTTTTCGAGGACTGACCTCACAGATGTCAATGTGAAAGTTAAATTGAGTTGACAAGAAACAAGGATAAAAAATTGACAATTATTTAGTTACTGTACAGATCTGGAGAAACAACATAAATCTTATTTTAAAGTTGACTGTCAAATCAGATCTGTTGTTGAGGGATTACATAGTAATCAATACATTGAAAAGATGGCTTCCATAAACAACAACACAAAAACAACAATACAGTGCAACCTCTCTAAAGCAACACCCTTTGGGAGTAGCAATAATATGTTGCTGTTGAGAGGTTGTTGCTCTAGAGAGGTTAAATTAATAGTTAAATGGTTCAGTGGTAAAAATCATGCTGTTGAAGGGAGGTTGTTGCTCAAGAGAGAGCAACTCTAGAGAGGTTACACTGTACTTCCAAAAACAACAATAACTTCAAAAAACAACAATAACTTCCAAAAACAAGAAGTTAAGTTTGGTGTCAGAAAGTTTGGTCACATATGTATGACATAATGTATTTAAACTTGTGAATGTGTGTGATAAAAAAAAACAATTTAAGGGTAAAATAAAAAGAAACATTATGCTTAACAAGATAATTTTTAAAACATAAAAAATAAAAGAACAAAAATGTAATAATTATGATATAAAGTGAGAAAACTGATGTTCAATGATGAACTAAAAGAAGTGGTAAACATGTATAATATTCTTAACATATAGTTGTGAACAAGTAAAATACAGACATTCAGTCACATACACTGAGAGTCACATACATATAAAATGGTTTTGTGAGTTGGTTCCATAACAGAGTATACAATCGATAGGGAGAGAGTAATCTTTTTCATATTTTTTTGCAGGATTATTTTATTGTTAGTTAAACAGTAAGAAAGGACCAGCAATGAATTGAGTTGCGCTCAGCTTCATGATCAAGACAAGACTATAAAAACAATTCTGATATCAGCTTTATCTGCTGTTTGATCACATGACAGCGAAATATATTCAAAATATTTAACTGTAGCCAGATTAATAAATTTCGTTAAATGACAAAATCATATACAGTAAAAACCTGTGAACAAAGGTCACCCTCGAGAAAGACAAAATGTGGCCGTTATTGACAGGTAGCTTTTAATAATTTTGTTCTAGATAATCAATGACAGTTTTTTAAAGAATGGACTAATGGACTTCACTCCAGGATGGCCTTAAATCAGAGGTGGCTGCTAACACAGGTTTGACTGTATACATATACATTACATCTCAAGTCATACAAATATATCACATATGTGACAAGTATGTAAATATAAACATACATTTTTATATAATCTTATACACTGAAGGAGCGTTAATTGCACATATTTTGTCATATTTTATACTTGAATTAGAATGTATTTGTTACACACAGAGAATGTATATCTATGTATGAAACAGACTAAACATGTAATAAACTAACACATTGACTGTCAGAGCAAAAAAGGTTGTAACTAGTTCTACCTGATCATGCACTGAGTTGAATTTCTAAATGTCCACCTTATAAGACTCGTAGAAAGACCTGTAAATCTACCTCAGTGATTTAATGCTTATGTGATACAATATATTCTTATAATTACAGAAAAAAATCAAGTATTCAAAGTTAATATGTAAAAGACCACCACATATTCAGCCAAGTGTGTTCTATGATTTTCTTTCCGTACTTTAGAATAGAAGATGGATGCTTAGAAATTTGACTAAGTGTATATTGTTAGAACCTTGAAGTTCTTGTATTAAGTCAAATCAGAAATATATTAGGGTCCAAGGGTAAAAAGACAAAGTCAAAGGAAAAAATCGTGAAAAATTCCTCACCCTAATGCTTTGAGACAGATTAAACTATATGAGCAATGCCCTGATGTATATTTGTATATATTTTCAAAGCTGCGGACAGGATTATTCCGAATACCAAGAGAGGTAACTAAAACAATCCCAATAAAATTCACAAGACATGTAAATTAAAAATAACAGATTACATACACACACAGTGTAGACCTTATCTACATACAAACAATTAAAATGACTATTGCTTAACTATAACAACATGGTTTAACAAGTGAAATGTCATCACATAATCAAACAACAAATGGTATACAATCTCAACTAATTTATATCTAATGAACGATACAGAATAATCATGAATAAGAATGAAAAATGGCACTTCATCTGAATGCAGTGTTGTCATGGCAACACAATCCCATTCTGTCGAATATAATCTCTGAAAATGAAACAAACCAACATTACTATCAATATAGAGAAACATTTCAAAATACAACACAATGTGTTTTTAAAACACAATGCCTACTCAAGTTGACCATAGCAGCCTTTGACCTACAGTCCAGAAAATGCACAGGTCCTGTAGAGGTTGCCCAGAGGAACCAACATAGGAAGTTTGATGATTGTAGGTGGAAGCGTTTTGATTTTATAGGCAAGGTTAAAGTTTGGTACAAACAGACAGACAGACATTGGGTTTAATGCCCCTTTTCATCAGTCAGTGAGTCATATGAGGTGGACAGTTCACCTAACCATCGTTCCTGGGAAGAACCAGTAATAAACTCCCATCCTCCGTAAGCAACTGCCTACTTTCTCACATAAAGAGACATGAGACTCAAAATTACACCTCAGATAAAAGGACGAAGAAAACACACGCAGGAAACCAATAAAATAAATCCATTGAAGATAAGACATACTGAACAGGTTTTAAAATTTCATCTTAACTTGACAGATAAATGCAACACATATTGATTGTCATTTATTGCCTACAACTTAATTGAAATCCAATTAAACACACACAGACTTTATTACCAGTTTAATCAGTGAATAGCAACTTTACTGTAATTCCATTAAATACTTACCTCACAAATGTTTTTATCAGTTTAATCAGTAAGGTTGTTATTGCATAAAGTGTTTCCATTCTTTGCCAGCCCTAATGTTATTGCTGCTTCAGAGATCTGAAGGATTGAAATAAATTTACAATATAAATCCCAAACAAAATCTTCTTTAATGATATAATATAGATATAGTCCAATGGATTTACAGAACCATAATACAAATTCATTTATCAGTTGTTGAATTGCCCATTTGACAGCTATGGTCATTTCAGATCCCCCCCCCCCCCCAGAGAGAGAGGAGATAAGATACAGGAGAATTCTTTTTTAATAGTTTTTCCTAGTAAGCTTACAATACATTTACGCTGAGAACTTGTGTTAAGATGAGACTCCAACCAATGGAAAATCGAGCTAACCTTCAGAAGCCCAAAATTATTTCAAATTATTGTATATTATTACAATTACTAATTGATCAGAGCTAACCTTCAGAAGCCCAAAATTATTTCAAATTATTGTATATTATTACAATTACTAATTGATCAGAGCTAACCTTCAGAAGCCCAAAATTATTTCAAATTATTGTATATTATTACAATTACTTATTGATCAGACTTTTTCCTAACCCTAACGATTTTACTACATGGACTGTGAAATGAGTCCGACATGTAGCAAGTAGAGAATAGCAGGCTACATGTGGCAGTTTTAATAAGACCAACAATATTACTATGGCTACATTTGTGTGGCAGAGTAAAATTCAGGTTTATGGCCTACACTGTAAGTATATCAGATAATTAGAAAGTAACTCACCTGGCGTACATATTCCTGGCATTCTTTCTTGGCTTGGACAAGTAGGTCAGCTTGACCTTGTAAAACACGGACATTCCATGCAAAATTTTCTATTGCCTGAAATAGATTGATTCATTGTATGAATAGTGAAAACAGTGCATTTTTTTAAAATGGACGTTACAAAACTGTTGAAGATAAAGGTAAATCTAAGCAATCCAATTAGAACTACCTCTGAAATATGGTAAGTGATAAATGGTAAAAATACGCTTTTAAAAGTACAGTTTATGTATTTTCATTTCATAGAAATTCAGAAAAATAAAGGGTTCTAAACCGTAGGCCATGTATTAAACAGAAGAATTTCTCTTTAAGAAGTTATGAACTAACGGTCATCGGTAGTTGATGGTCACATGAGAAAAACAATCATTCTTCAGCATACCCATTTAGATAAAAGATTCAAATAACCTCTGACAGGCCATCTAAGCATAAATAAAACATTCTTCTCTTTCTTTAAAAACCTTTGTAAACAGGTTTGACCTAACACAATGAAAACACTAATTTGACTAAATCAATATGGCTGTGTTACGTACCTTTGACAATTTCTTCCCTTTAAGTCCAGCTTGTTGGCTCACTGTTTCAAGTTCTTCATGCCATTCGAGACCAGCTCGCTGACTTTGAATTAACTGTAATTAGATAACAGTTATTAGTGATACATGTAGGGTAGTTACCCATACATACAAATATAAATGAAATGAAAGAGTCAATGATAATAAGAATCAAATCATCCACATGTTCTTTTCAACCTTTAGTGGAAAGGTGGCAGTGCCCTTTGAAAGGGCAACAATAGCATCATGAAGATGAAACAACATGACAAAGCAGGCATTCCCACTACAGACACAAATATTTATTTTACATGTCAATTTCAAGGTCTTTTTTATAAAAAAAAATAAAATTCAACTGAATGGGGATCTATATTTATAGTTGATAAAAACAGAATTTCCTGAGAGTGAAAAGGTACTGATATTCTACTTCAAATCAGTCACCCACTTCAAATAAAAACACCCTTACTGCATCTAGGAAATTCTCTTTCATTAAATTAATTACATTAAGCGACTTACACGAAAACCTGTCATAATTAGATAGTTATATTTACCCTTTCATAAACCTGATCAGCATTCTCTATTAAACTTTTACATTCATTCACCATCTGAAAATAAACAATGTGTTGTTAGAAGTGATTTATATAAACAACTCATTGCATGTCTTCATTTACTTCTCATGGGAAGCTGAGATTGCCTTGAGAATGAAACTAACACAGAGGATATTGACATAAGTGAACTAGATTTGATTAATTATTGTTAACATAATAATTCATTATGGTTTCTTTATTAACTCGGAATGTTTGGTAATAATCCATTATCATGTTATCAGGCAAAATATTCATTATCACAGTCTGTGAAATTAAGGTTTGAAATGTGGTTGCCCAAAACTGAAAATCTAACTGCTTTTTATCTGATTTGTTCATGAAAACTTGGTTGTCTGAACCAAAACTTTGGTTGTCAAAATGAAAAACTGGTTGTCCCTGACAACAGGACAACTGCTAATTTCGCAGACTGTTATCATTTTATGATGAAAAAAATCTCAAGTTAAGATTCAGAATATTGCTATATAAGTAAACAAGGTGTAAATATATACATACTGTATCAAACGCTAGTAGGGCTTTCTTCAATATGTCAGGTAAGTTTCCTTCAGCTTCTAATCTGGGATACTGTAAATACAGGCATAGATTGTATTAAATATCTCATTCAGTAATACCTGTTTTTAATGGGCATACAATTAAAGGAAGCAACTAATGACAGGCAAATGAACACTATAAATTCAGATATAGGTGTGACACCTAAACATACCCAAATTTTGAAGTTATATTCTAGTATTATGGAAATGATATATTTGTTGTATAATTTAAACTTCAGATAGTATAAACCAATTGATTATAACAGTCAGCTTTCATACACAATGCATTTTACAGAGGAATTAACATATAGTATACATAGGACCATATCAGTGTATAGGTTATATTGCTTTGAAACTTCCACATCTGATTGCAGTAGTCAGTGACTGTTGTAAGAAAATATTGAAATATTGTTTATTTGTCTGTAGTTAAATTGTTCATTTAACAGCTTATTTATCTGTTATTTATCAGCCCATTCGACATCAACACTGCCCCAGAGAGAGGGGAGAGGTAATACAGGAGAACCAGGCATTTATATCCCTACTCTTATTTCTAATAGTTTTCCCTGATTCTTTATCATGTCCAGTGTAAAGCACCTATACATGCCTCATCCATTTCCTGTACTTTTCTAAATACAGTACTAGGCTCCATAGTTGGGATGGGGACAATGAAAAGGCATCCCTGAATTATTGAAAGGCGGAGCCAATATTCAAACCCACTAACTTTCATACAGTAGTCATGTGTGTTACCACCCCAACACTCAGTACTTGGAGGAATAGTTTGTATACTCTTTGGACATACCAGAACTATGGTCAGGTCACATGTGTACTGATGTAACTAAATGACAGCTAATGAATGAAATTATAAACAAACATTATGAAAGTGGAACCAACCTCTCCATCCATTTGAAAGTTAAGGGAACCAGATTCAGTTGTATTGGACACTCTTGTACCCAGCAAACGTATACATTGTTTAATGTTGGCTATGGGAGAAAGGCCGCAGGTCTCTTTGAATTCAGCCAGAGCTGTTTGAACATTGTCACGTAAATCAGTACCATCACGTAAAGGTTGTATAGCCACCTACAAGATTTGAAATAATGAATTAAAAGTCATTTTTTTAAAATTTCATAACAATCTATATTTTACATATTTGAAATAATGAATTAAAAGTCAGTTTTTAAGATTTTATAACAATCTACATTTTACATATGGAAGACATGGAGGATTTTTTGTTTGTTTTAGGGACATATTCACAAAACTAGTAAGCATAAATCTTAAACCAAAACAAGACATGTTTTTAAAACCCAATGCCCCCCCTTAACCTTGACCTTTGACCTGAAAATGCATGGATCCTGTGTAGAGGTTGTCATTAGGTACCAACATATGAAGTTTAATAATTTTAGGCGGAAGCATTCTGATTTTATAGGCAATGTTAAAGTTTGGTATAAACAAACAGACAGACAGGCCAAAAACAATATGCCATGATCTATCAATACGGGGCATAAAAACATATCTCTTTTTTGTGTATTGATCATTCATGAAAAAAGGGAAATATGATATTTTGAGTTAAATGACCTTGAACATTCTAGAAAAAGGTCAAAACTAGTAAAGTAAAAACGAAGGTTCACACCTCTCTGAATGGTCAGCTACTTTTATTTCAAGCTTTAAGTCAAAATATGAAAGATCAAACAATATTTGACAATAATAGAAAATAAGAAGAAAACTGACACAAGTCACATACCTTGAAGGTTTCATCGATACTTTTTACACCTATAGCTTTCATACTTGTGTAATCTCTCTTACGTTTGGTTTTCTTCACAGACATGCCTCGTTTGTGAGCCTTCTGTTGAGATAAACAAACTTATCCATTTATCACCATTTTCAAGACGAACATTTTAAATATCATAGGAAGACAAAATCTTGTATATCTACTAAATTAATTAACATAAAACAATTTGGAGGTCTCAACAGACAGACAGGCCACACCCTCGTCATGACGATTTATCCATGGCCCGTAGAATCAAAACTGGTTGATGATGATGATAAGTCACATGTATGATTAAATAAGAACTTGTTGGAATCTCAAAAGATTATCAGAAATATCAGTAATGATTCAGTTGCATTCAGTCAAACCTGTGTTTGCAGCCACCTCCGAATAAAGTCCACCCTTTGAATAACAGCCATTGTCTAAAAACCATCACTGATTATTCATTACAAAATGACCTTTGAATAAAGGTCACATTATGTGTATTCCAAGGGTGGCCTTTGTTCACAGGTTTGACTGTAGTTGAAATAGTCAATATCAACCATAAACAAGCCACTTACCCCACCTCCTCGTTTATTGGTGATTGCTACATGTACAAACAGACAACAGTTATCAATGGCCTCCCCTGTATTAGATAGCAATCTGACATGTCTGTAACCTGCAACATAACACAACAAGTTTAATACTTTATTCATACAGTGTATACCATGGATTATAGTAACAATATACAACATAATCATAAGATAAAATACATCAGTTACTATAAAGTCTTTCTCTGCTACATTTTATACTTCACAACTTCTCATTTTTTGAGTCCACTGAAGACAACTGACAGTATGAAAATTAACCTTTAATAACACAATGTTTTAAGAACAATAACTGTTTTTTATTTAATCAGTATTGTGAGATAAAAAACAAGATTAGTTTGAGGGGAAAGTGTGTCTTTTTTATCAATATCATCAAGAAATGTTTATATTCTTATCATTCATTCAGATGCTTGTTTTTGACAGACAGCAAGTTATTGAAAATTACACTTCATTATCTATTTGTTTTGTTTATTTATTTGAGTTTTATGCCCCTTTTCAACAGTCAGAGTCATATAAGGCGGACAGTTCACCCAACCATCGTTCCTGGGAAGAACCAGTACTAGACTCCCATCCTCCATAAGCAACTGCATACTTTCTCACATAAAGAGAAATAGTCGGTAGCTGGCCTAGAACCCATGACCCTCTATCAGTGAGAGGTTACAGTGATTTGAAGTCAGTGACCGTAACCACTCAACCAAGGAGGCAAGACTACTTAAAAATCTAATGGCTGATAAGATAAACTCAGTTTTGATGCTACAAGAGTTACATACCTGTCTGCATACACTCAAATGGAATTGTATATTGCCCTATAAATTCATCACCAATATAATCATCATCTAGAACAGAGAATCTAACCAGTGCTAATTCAGGAAGGTTGATTTGAAACTCAAAACTTTCATCAAAAATGGGATTATAACCTGAAAATAGTAGAAATGGTATAAAAGTCAAAGGAACATCATTTTTGTAAGTAAGGGTTGGGATTTTTAACAATACATATGCTTTGCAGACCGGTAACTTCTCGAAGTCAAGATCATCCTAAATATTGATGGTATGCAGTTATGTTACAAACTCATTCCCCAATCCCAAATCATGTTAGTGATTTCAACGATTTTTTATAACAGCTTTTCATTTTCAGTAAACATACATAATGTTAACAAAATGATACCAATAAACCCACAGTTAAAAGTTTGATGTAAGTGCTAACTAAACTTGTTTCAGGATGTCCAAATAGTCCAGCACTAAAACCAAGTAATCTAAACACTTCAGACTCACAAACATGATATTAAAGAAACTTAAACATAGATAATTTTACTGGAAATGAAACTTCAATGATACTTGATGTGGTCCATATTAGTAAGAAAGTACAGTCAAACCTGTGTTAGCGGTCACCTCCGAATAAAAGCCACCCTGTGAATATAGGCCATTTAAAAAAAAACGTAATTGACTATGTAGAACAAAATGACTTCCAAATAAAGACAACCTGTCAATAAAGGCCATATTTTGTCTTTCCCAAAGGTGGCCTTTCTTTGCAGTTTTGATTGTACTTGATACTGACCGTTAAAGTCTGACGTTGTTTCACAACAGAAATTCAAAGGAAAAAGATTAATTTATGAGCTAAAAAGAAAAGGGAGTTTATTAACCATTGTGTGGTACAGTCTTGGTTCTCTCCTCAGCACAATCTGCGGGTATTCCAAATATTTCTATGGTAATATAGGGGTCAGTTACATCTCCCCTGGCCCCTGAACCTTTTGGCTTTGGGAAATACTGTCCACTTATAATCTGAAATGATCAATCACATTATAAATCATTCCTTTGAATGACATTCATGAAAATATGTACTTTTCTTTAACTCTTTTTGCATTATTCATGAAAAGTTCATGAAGTGTGAAAAACTATTTGACAGAGGCAATGCATCATAAAAAGAATGCAATCAATAACATATCAATGTAATTAACATCTTAATATCAAAGTTCAGGGACTCTGTAAAATTGTTCAAATATGAACTTCAAGTAATGAATTATCAGAGAAATTTCAATGACTATGTTTACATTCTAGAGCAATTGTTGTGTTGGACAATCAATAAATCGTGTGATTTAGTGTACTGATTAGAAAAGAACATGGCATTTATACTTTGGATGTATCAATTTTTGCAATGCATGTTGTACTAATGTAAAATACACAAATAAACATGTATCAATAAAGAAATAATCGGAGATTTAGTGGCCCTTTCAGGCTTGTTTCGGGACCATTTTTTGTTCAAACCAAAACCTCTTGTCAGCAGTATATGGTTGTTATGAGAGTTTGAAGTCACAAAAATGACTGTATGCTGCTTTTCAAATTTCATTACAAATCATTCATTGTTCAGTAAATCTATTAAAAGTAAATCTTTTACAAGTAGCAACCTGAGTTTAACAATTTCTGCAAGATCCTTTCATTTATTTGTTAAATTTGCGCCAGGAATTGTAAAATCATGAGCTTCAAGTCTGTTAATTGAGTTAAAGTATCATCTAATAAATTTGCTAATTCAAAATTACTTTTACAATGATTAATTTAAGCTATGAATACTTTTTTGGAATTAACTGAATTAACACGTACTAGAAGTAGGAGTAAAAAAAAACACACAATATGTCTTAATATTATCTATAAAATTCAAGGAAATCAATTTTAGACTTTTGTGTGGGTTTACAAATTAAGCAGTAAGAAATTTTCTGTGAGAATTTTACAAATCCAAGTCAAATGATGAGATAGAAAAGGGAATGATTCGTTTTATCACTGGATAAAACACTGTATAAAGTGATTGATATAAAAAAGCGTCATTTATAAGATTAACTTTTGTATGAATAGAACACCTTACACCATTATTGTTGATTGTCCCTGGAAAGCGTCAATCAATGACAACATTTCTCGGGAGATTACATCAAGAAAACCGGTACAACAACAAACTGAAGATGTTTTTAAACGTTCTTTATATGAACTAAAACTACATTAAGACTGTTTGATGATTTGATATTGTTATACAAGTAGGAGAAGAAAATCTAAGATGTATAGGAGATTCATTGACAAGATCATACTTTAATGACAATGTAACAGAAATTCAATACCGTAAGAAAGAAGACAAAAATAAAATAGCGATGTTTTGTTCTAATTATTGATTCAGTTATTGAACAAATTGACCATTTTGAAAAAAATCAGAGTACAGCAATTTTGGAGTAATAATTATAACATAAGTACAGTTCAATCTGTTCAGTATTTATTAAATTTAAGAGATTGTTTAAAAAAACTAAAAAAAAAACTTTTATGTTAATTCATTCATCAAATAATAAAATCATGACCAGATGATTTTCTATGTAGACAATGATTTATATATAACAGTCAAATCTGTGTTAGCAGCCGCCTAAAAATAAAGGCCACCCTGTGAATAAAGGTCATTCTTTTCAAACAGTCATTGATTATCAAGAACTAAACAACCTCTGAGGAAAGGTCACCTGACAATAAAGGCCACATTTTATCTTTCCAAAGGGTGGCCTTTGTTCACAGGTTTGACTCTATATTGAGTAAAGTATTCAGATACTGATGATTTTTTTTCGTCATTTTTCTTCTCTAAATAAAAAGGTTTCAACCAATTTTATTGCAAAGCAAAAAGTGAAAATCTAAGGTAAATAATCACCATAATCTAATTCATGTAATAGGTACCGGTATATCACAATGAATCTACCGTAGTACAGTTTCAAGTTATATCACTATATGATCTTTTGTTTGTTAAAATGATCCATTGATTGTTCAATTGACTGAATGACTGGTTGATTGATTGATTGATTGATTGATACATTGATCGTTTGATTCATTGATTGACTAATACATTGATTAGTTGGTTGATTGATACATTGATTGGTATATTGATTGGTTGATACATTGATTGGTTGATTGACTAATACATTGATTGATACATTGATTGGTTGATTGACTGATACATTGATTAGTTGGTTGATTGATACATTGATTGGTTGATTGACTAATACATTGATTGATACATTGATTGGTTGATTGACTGATACATTGATTGGTTGATTGATTGATACATTGATTGGTTGATTGATTGATACATTGATTGGTTGATTGACTAATACATTGATTAGTTGGTTGATTGATACATTGATTGGTTGATTGACTAATACATTGATTGATACATTGATTAGTTGGTTGATTGATACATTGATTGGTTGATTGACTAATACATTGATTGATACATTGATTGGTTGATTGACTGATACATTGATTGGTTGATTGATTGATACATTGATTGGTTGATTGATTGATACATTGATTGGTTGATTGACTAATACATTGATTAGTTGGTTGATTGATACATTGATTGGTTGATTGACTGATACATTGATTGGTTGGTTGATTGATACATTGATTGGTTGATTGACTGATACATTGATTGGTTGATTGATTGATACATTGATTGGTTGATTGATTGATACATTGATTGGTTGATTGACTAATACATTGATTAGTTGGTTGATTGATACATTGATTGGTATATTGATTGGTTGATACATTGGTTAATACATTGATTGATACATTGATTGGTTGATTGACTGATACATTGAATAACTGGCCCATTGATTGATTGATACATTAATTGATTGATCCATGGATTGTGGTATATATAATTTGTTCTTCAGCAATATGATGAATCACAATTTGTTTTTCTAAAAATTAACAATATCATAATAAATGAGGTGAGGAATGCTTACACAGTATTAGGATATATTCTGTATGATAAATATCAAGACTATATCCCACATAACTGTCTCAAAATACAGCCTTGATCTACATCACATGAATAACCAGGATATTTTAACCATACTCAATGATTTGTGTATAACTTACTACCACAGGGAGAAGTATGTAATTGCTTCTGTTTCTTTCTTAGACATATTAAACATATTTTGCACATTCAAGTAACAGCCTTGAAGCTTTATAACCTCTGTATTCCCTCAGTCATCTTTAATATGTTACCTAATTTTTGCCAACACTCTGTTCACTGCCTCAGTGAAATCTATTCACCAATGAAGTTTCATGTTGGTACCTCTTAGTTTCTGAGTTATGAGCTACATTAAAGTTTTTTCACGACACAGACGATGAATTATCACAATGACTGGACTTTTTCTTCGAATACACTATACGTGGGAGAATGGGATTAGCTATACTATCACATTTCAAGCAATGGAATTCTAGATGACAATTCTCAGAAAAAAACTGATTCAAGTAAAAGGACAGTAAGAGATAATTAAATAACATGAAAGTAATTGAAATACTCGGGTGCTCTTATATACGACACTTGATTCCAACTATAACCTATTGAAATAGAAATACCAGAAAGCAAATGACTGGAATCATAATCAACTTGCTACACTCAGAGAGAACATGGCTTTATTGACTTTAAAAAGGACAAAATATTACAACAAAGCTTAAACAGAACAAATAGAATACAGATTAGTCATGAAGGATTAACAAAATTACCCAAGGGGTGTAACCTTTTGAAATGAGGGTGGAGCCATTTGAAAAAATGGATAGACAAATTCTTAAGGGGTGTAACCTTTTGAAATGAGGGTGGAGCTTTTTAAAAAAAATTGGATAAACAAATTCTCAAGGGGTGTAACCTTTTGAGATTGGGGTGGAGCCATTTGATAAACAAAATTCCCCAGTGGTGTTAACTTTTTTGAAGAGGTGAACAGGGCAATTGAAAAATTGCTTATAGTCAATTTATTTAGTAAAGTTTTTATGTAAGTACAAGTACATTACTGACTGGGCATTAACCTATTCTTTGATCAAGTTTAAGGTATAAAAATGTATTCTATCGAGTCAGGAATCTCTATGAATGCTTATCTCTTTGACCTGCCCCTAAGACAAATGTCACATCATAAGCTAGGTGAATGCCTATGTAATATTATCATTAAATTCAATTTATTTTCTTAGTGCCTTACTAAACATACAAATAATGTTTAAGGTGAAAACATCAGAACCGATACAGTGTCTTTCAGTGCTATGAGAATCCTAAATCTCAAAATTAATATCTCAAAACAGGGCTGACAGATCTGAAAATGTTAATAATTTTTACAGGTTTCCATAATAGAAAATGATTCATCATAATATTTTTCAAAAACAATGACCTAAATATATTTTTCCATTGTTCAACAAAGGCAACAACTCTTATAAAAATTTACAATAATTGTAAGGTAACTATCAAAGAAATACTGATAACTGGGATAACTGTTTTTGTAATATTAACATTTTTGTATTGCATTGAGCAGATATGTCAGAGAAGCACAATATTAGGGATGATATACCTTAAGGAAGAGAAGTACAATATTAGGGATGTTACACCTTAAGGAAGAGAAGTACAATATTAGGGATGTTACACCTTAAGGAAGAGAAGTACAATATTAGGGATGTTACACCTTAAGGATGAGAAGTACAATATTAGGGATGTTATACCTTAAGGAAGAGAAGTACAATATTAGGGATGTTACACCTTAAGGAAGAGAAGTACAATATTAGGGATGTTATACCTTAAGGAAGAGAAGTACAATATTAGGGATGTTATACCTTAAGGAAGAGAAGTACAATATTAGGGATGTTATACCTTAAGGAAGAGATGTACAATATTAGGGATGTTATACGTTAAGGAAGAGAAGTACAATATTAGGGATGTTATACGTTAAGGAAGAGAAGTACAATATTAGGGATGTTATACGTTAAGGAAGAGATGTACAATATTAGGGATGTTATACCTTAAGGAAGAGATGTACAATATTAGGGATGTTATACCTTAAGGAAGAGAAGTACAATATTAGGGATGTTATACCTTAAGGAAGAGAAGTACAATATTAGGGATGTTATACGTTAAGGAAGAGAAGTACAATATTAGGGATGTTATACGTTAAGGAAGAGATGTACAATATTAGGGATGTTATACCTTAAGGAAGAGATGTACAATATTAGGGATGTTATACCTTAAGGAAGAGATGTACAATATTAGGGATGTTATACCTTAAGGAAGAGAAGTACAATATTAGGGATGTTACACCTTAAGGAAGAGAAGTACAATATTAGGGATGTTACACCTTAAGGAAGAGAAGTACAATATTAGGGATGTTATACGTTAAGGAAGAGAAGTACAATATTAGGGATGTTATACCTTAAGGAAGAGAAGTACAATATTAGGGATGTTACACCTTAAGGAAGAGAAGTACAATATTAGGGATGTTATACCTTAAGGAAGAGAAGTACAATATTAGGGATGTTATACCTTAAGGAAGAGATGTACAATATTAGGGATGTTATACGTTAAGGAAGAGAAGTACAATATTAGGGATGTTATACCTTAAGGAAGAGAAGTACAATATTAGGGATGTTATACCTTAAGGAAGAGAAGTACAATATTAGGGATGTTATACCTTAAGGAAGAGAAGTACAATATCAGGGATGTTATACCTTAAGGAAGAGAAGTACAATATTAGGGATGTTACACCTTAAGGAAGAGAAGCTGACTAAAGATCTATAAGCCTGTAAGGGTATATCTGACAGAAACATCAAGTATCAAATGTAACAGAACTGATGTTAGTATTATATATATATATACGAAACCAGTCGGCTATTGAATTATATAATAATAATAATATAATAGGAATGTTAGTTATTTTTCATTATTAATTTGCTTGACTCGGATATTTTATAACATTTTATACATACCTTTATATGGAGAATCTGAGGTGATACCCCTGGAATGACATCCTTGGTGTTAGCACTAAAATATGCAATTTCTTCTCTCATTATGGCTGGCTTTAATACCATACCACATCCACCATTCTTACTGAACCAGCCATTGTATAAATCCATCATAAGTCCAGGAGTCTGATAGTTCAAGGCAACTGAAAGACAAATCAATACTAGTATTCAAGGTAATATAAACATAAGATACAGTACCACCTCTCCAGAGCAGCCCTCTCTTAATCAACAAACTCCCTCCATTAACAGCATGATCTTTACCACTGTACTATTTAACTATTAATTTAACCTCTCTAGAACAACAACCTCTCAATCAAAACATAATTTTGCTACTCTTAAAGGGTGTTGCTTTGCACTTTTTTTTCTTGGGCTTAACTTAATGCACCAACGATCATGGTTATTAATGATGCCAAAAGACCCAAGACATATACCAGGGTAGAACCACCCACCCTCAGTAATCAAGCTAGACAGTTTCCTCGAAAAAACTGGTTCATGAAGGGATTTACACTCACAGGGGTGACAGGTTAGTTATTACTAGTCACAGACCATTACCGCTAGACCACTGTGCCCCCCCACTCCACGAAGTCCATTTAGAAAGCATACAAATGTACAAACAGCATCAACTGACTGTATAACCCATATGTGACACAAATTATTCACCAGAAGGTGGATTGCAAGGTTTTTGTTCATCAATCTTAAAAAAAAGGTTATTTCATACAAGCTGATTCTATACACAGGTGTGTGTGAATGAAAGCTGAGAGGTTGTGGAAATGTGGCCAACAATTCAAACAAGGTCAGAAATAAATAGTTTTGATCATGGTTATTCTGCTGACCCTTATTTGCATCGACCCTACAATTTGCTACAGCAAAATGCAAAGTATGAATATGTTTGGAGACGAATCATGCCTTAAAAGAATGAAAGATATATTTAAAAAATTAGAAAGATTTTTTCATCACTATCCAATTTTATTTTGTCAGTGTAGCTATATGGTATACATCATAGTATTTGTATTAATAAATTGGCTGTGATTAGCTCGGTTAGTAGGCTAACTGACTTGCAAGTTGGAAGTTGCAGGTTTGAGCCCAAAACTGGGTACATTATTTTCCTCTGACTATTCCACAAGAAACAGGAAAAATGGTCTTTTTACAAAATCATCAGAAAATATCAGTTCTTACCCATCTGACAGCCACAGTTCCAGAGATCCTGGGGGTTGTAATTACTTGAATCCACCCTCATGCCATTAGGATAAATACGAGACAGAAATGTCTTATTATGGTTAACAAATTCTTCAGGACAAGATATCGCAAGCTTCAATGCATGAGACTCACTGAATGAACACATATGCCAATATTGCTCTGTAAAATAAAACCAAGATTGATTGTAAATAAAATCTACAAGATATTGATTGTACATTTTTTGTATTTATAAAATCTGCAAAAATTGAGTTCAGGAGAAATAAAAAAAATCTGGAAATAATGAAATATATAATTTTGGTGACTTAAATAACATTTATTCTATTTAACAATTAGATTTTTGCCCAGCTAAATTTTTCACTTTCAAAAAATCATTAATGTTACATTCATATAAATAAATATAACACACACAAACATATAGCAAAACAAACAATAAACATGGCATAAACTAAGTATTGAATAATATTAAGACTTTTCTTTGTTTATACAGAACCTGAGACCAAGATAAATTAAACTTACATAAGCAGTTTTGTTCACATGTAAGTACATAATGTACTAGAAATTGAAGACAACACACCCTCATATTTCCTATGAATTCTATGGTTTCAAAATATGCGTTCTTGACATTTAAGTTTGAGACAGTTGAGAAAAATTAGACAAAGATGCATTCTATAAATCATAGAGGTTGTCACGAGGAACCAACATAATAATTATTATAAAGTTTGATAACTGTAGGTGGAAGCATTTTGATTTTATAGGCATGGTTTAAGTTTGGTACAAATAAACAGACAGGTCAAAAACAGTATGTCCTTCTCCGATCTATTGCTATGAAGGCATGAAAAGACAATAAACTGTCTACACTGAAATACAGTAAAAGATCTTCACCTAGTTTCTATAATTACTGAATTTCAGAGACACTTACGTTTTTGCATGGAGACTTGGAAATCCTCAAATCTTGTCGAGACACAATAATTGACAATATCAGATAACTCTCGTGCCAACTTATGTTTCTTTACCACACCATCCTATAAACAAAGATATCATAATCAAAAAAATGTCCAGTGTCCATTTCTTCTTTTACAAACAAAATATACAGTTTCAATTTCATGTATAAAATATATATGCAACCTAAATTTTTTACATGACAGATCAAGATATGTTGAGACAGATGTAATGATAGTAGATCAGGATGGAACAGAACAGTTTCTTAAAATACTTGCATCTGATTGGTTGGTTCTGAGCACAGTCTAGAAGTGGACCAATAACAGGGCTGCAAATTTAGACAGGTCTATATACTAAGATTTTTCATTCTTATATATTACAAACATGTTTTAGTATTGTGATGTAATTCAAGAAGTATGTCAAATACCTTTTTATTATTTTTCTTCTTTTCAGACTCCGCCCCCTCATCCTCATCAGTTACCTCCCCTTCATCAATGGTCACAGATGCTGGTAACTTCTTACCCTGTCATACATCCAAATATTTACATTCATTGAAAGTGGCAAAAAAAATAAATATAAAAAGCAAGAATGTCCCTAACAGCATGCTTGTACATCAATGGTTTTATATGACAGGTTTGTTACTATCCAAAACAAAAGTTCTTGAGAATTTTGTTGGAGAAAATGATAAAATGTAAATGTACCCAGTAGGACCAGATGTCAACATACATTTAATTGGATGAAAAAAGCAAATAATGTGCTTTAATAAGTCTGGGAGACACAGGCTATATAAAAGTTACAGAACAGTTATACTAATGTTTTATTCATGTGATGTATTTTGTTTATTTATTTATCAGTTATTTAAAGGCCCACTTGATAGCTAAGATCATTTCAGAGCTGCTCCAGAGAGAGGAGATAAGGTACAGGAAAATCAAGCATTTATATCCCTACTCTTTATGAATGTTTTTTTCTGGTTCTTTATTGTGCCTTGTGTTATTAAAGCACAGATGCACACCTCACCCTTTTTCCTGTGAATTTCTAGACACATTACTTAGCTTAGTAGTTTGGATAGGGACACTGAAAAAGCATCCCTGAGAAATTCGAAGGGTGGAGCCAGAGCGTTACCACTTAACCATTGATCACCCCTGTGATGACTTTTACTATAAAATCACAGAAAACTGAGCTCGGCTTATTTTCTTTACAATAAAATGGCTAGTTCCTATCTCACATTCAGAAAAAAATATAATTAAGCATAAATGAGTTTATTAGGCCATCCATAAAAAAATATTGGCATGCTTTTACTTTCCAAAATTCACATGACCCAAAAATGTTTTTAGCAATTTTCACATTAATTTTTTTTCTGTTGTTATTTCAATTTTTCTGTAAATAAATACTGTGAACAAAAACAAAATGCCTAACTGCCAATTAACCCACTGTTAAATGTTTGGGTCGCTTAACACCAAACAAAAACACATCTTTAAGTATGGCCTAATACCAGAAAATGTATTTCTGTGATTTAACAGTAACTACAACATAATCTATGATTTAACAGTAACTACAACATAATCTATGTTTCAGAGTTTTGATAAAGCAGATAATTTGATTTTTATTTCATCTCATTACATGTTTGATGACATCAGATCCTAAATGATAATAGAAAGTCACTAGATTCACAAGAGGTGAGCCGTACTGATTAAGTACAAACTATTAGCTACATACAAACAGATCAAACATCAATGACTTGAAGACTGTTCAAATAAAAATCTGTCACAAGTAACTGTAACAAGTAAAATAGAAACAATCCTTTTGAACCAGGAGATTGCTTTTCACCATCTTTATTTTCTGAATTACCTTCTGGGAATAAACTTGACGATTATTTTAAGTGATGCCACAAGAGATGATAGGGACACAGAAATGTAGAAGGTTTTTACATAGAACTGCAGACAATCTTGATGATAAATGTAAGACCTAAACCTTTGCTGTGACAACTTACATTGCAATATAATGGAAACTGCACTCAGACAAGTTTGGGAAAAGTTTCAAATAACTTAAGCGTGTCATTTTATTAATGCTGCGATATTTCATTTTATAGATGCCATGGTTTTATCACAGTCTCAAACTACCGACACCGAATTTATTTCTCAATATGAAAACTGGGTAATGTAAGTTTAAGATTACTTTTGGAAAGATTTCTGACAAAGAGATATAGATGAACTTTTCTATCAAATATGATATCTATCTTTGTCATTAGGCTGAATCTCACAAAAATAAAAATTATTTTGTCGGTAATAAAAAATTGTTTATCTCATGATTAATGAACAATCTCTTATTCATGTGGAAGAATAAAACAGTAAAACAAACGTTCTACAATTTCTTGGAAAGACCTCATATATTTTAATTCCAACGTGCATATATTTATCATCATTATCAAACTTAACAGATTCATTTTCTTCTTTGAGAGAGTCCTTAACAATGAAATTATTTCTAATTGCTTAAAGCAAAGATTTTTTAAAATTTAACATTTGCATGCTTTTAAGGGTTATTTTACGAAATGTGTTAGTTTTTTCCTGATTCCATGGTACACATTATCTCAAACATTAAGTTATAATGATTTTTCTTTCTTATATGCTTGTTTCTTATCAGGTAGGTTCCAACTTTTCTAATTTTTAACAACTTCCTGTTCTATAATGCATGATGGGAGAATTTCAAATTTGAATCAGACTGGTACCAGAATTAATCCTAAAAGGTAAATATGGTGAACAATTCTACCTTTAACAGAATCTTTGCCTTGAGATCCTCTGGACTAGGTAGTTTTGTTGTCTTCTCGTCAATGGCATCACAATATAATTTATCTCCAAATATGGACTTCATGTGTTCCACCATTTTTCGCTGTTGTTTGATACTGCAGTGATTTTCTATGGACAGGATCACTGGGTATCTGAAGACAGAAAACTCGAGATAAACAAATTTGGCGACATTTGGCTTTCATACAATATATAAAGTCAAACCAGTGTTTACAGCTATCTCTAAATTAAGGCCAACCTGTGAAAATAGGCCATTCATTTAAAAGCCATCATTGATCTTTTAGAACAAAATTACCTCCGAATAGAGGTTACCTGCCATTAAAGGTCAAATCTTATCTTTGCCAATGGTGACCTCTGTTCACAAGATTGACTGTATCTATTTATTGTGATTGCAAAAAGCTGAAGTAATAAGTTGAGGATTGTAGCATTATGATTTGTACCATTCATATCGGTTTATCCTACATTTATTAATATGGCATTGAAGTTTAACATAAATATACACAACCTATCTCAGAGCAAATATTTTTTGTTTGTGACAATTAACTGCAACGTTTACATTAAACAGAGAAGGCAATATAGAGGACATTGAACTTTTAATGCATTAACCCACCAGCAGACTTGTAAACAAAACAATGCAATACCAATCAACTAGATGTCAGGAGACAATCATCTATAATATGTTACAGAAAATAACAACTTTCCATTACTGGATTACAATAAAATGGAGACATTCAACACAAGACATCCTGTGATTGTATCAGAGTACAAACCAAGTTTCTATGTAATCTATCATACGAAATAATCACTTTATCATTATAAGCATGAAATTGTGGGCTCCTTTACATACAAGGAGTTGAATGATCAACAAACAGGGAAAAACTGTTATGGCTAAGACAGTAACTGATATACTAATGTACCGTTCCACAAGGTACTAGCAATATCTATGCAAGTGGTTGGAAATCGGCATTGTTGTCAAATTTTTATGCCACAACCGGGAATTGAATTGAATAATCGTAATAATACAATGATAACTCTGACAGTTCATCAGACATTATTGAGTGTAAACATCTTCAGCAAGAAAGTCTTAATACATCACAGACAATAAGATGTCTCTCTATATATTACATATTACATACATACATAGTCGACAAATGAAAAATTAGAATCACTCCAAGTTACAGCAGAATAGAATTCATTTCTGTTTTATTTCTTTTGCGTTTTAAGGCTGTTTTTCAACAAATGATTATTGAACAGTTCACCATGGCAGGATTAAAAAGCCAAAATTAAATAAATTAAAATAGTTTAGTTTAAACTTATTTACTTTACATCGATTGTAAAGCAAGTTCTTACAACTTATATTAACTACTCTCGATGACTGCTTCCTGGATTCTGCCCAGTACTTGCGCTGAAAGAAGGGATTACGAAGGTTCCGTTCAAATTCTGCTACTGATGAGATTCGAACCTGCAACCTCTGGGTTAGTTGTCCGAAGCTCTACCCCTATACCACTACTCCTCCATTCAATTAATTGAACAATGTAAACTATACGTAAACAATAATTCTAGATTTCTATTAGGAGATTACATCATCTAAGATGAGAATAATAATAAATAAAGAGTTTACAATTCTATTTAAAACAATTTAACGCAACATTCTTAAAAGTTCCACAATCTGACTTCAATCAGTATTGAAATATCATATAGTATTAATATCATTTTATAAAAATATCATTTTTTAAATAATAAGACAGGAAATTTAATACAAAATTATAAGACAAAATACATCCATTTTACAGAGATGAAGAAGTTCTTTTTTAAAAGAGGCATAAAAAATGCTTAATTAAAATGTGGTAGGTACAAATGTAGGTATAGATAATATTTTCTTTTCGGATTTTTTACTATTTTTTTCTTTCTTTAAGTCATGCAGAAAGGTAAAGGAGTGAGACAGCAGGTGAACCATTTCTCGAGGGTAATGATAAGTCTCGGGTTGGTGAATAATAATCAAGTAGGTCGGGTAACCCAAAGCTATTTATACTAACAAATATACAAATATGCCTATACACACATAACACAAGTCATAAGGCACACATTGTCAATACATTTCATTCATTTACTTCGGTTAGCATTAAGACATGAGGAAATAAGAAATAATGAACATGATTCATGTATCAAGAACAAGTCATTTAAACAAACAACCTATTCCTGACACAAAGAATTTATTGACATTATTTGTTCTTCAAATAAACTATAAATGAGACTTGATTCTAGAGATTACGTACAATGATAAAGATATAACAAGTCCCCACAAACAATCCATTAGTCTGTACAAAATACCCATTAAAAATACAAAAAGTTGTGTTTCCATAGCAACCAAATATTTCCACTTACTCTGAAGTTTCAAATGCATATTTATCAATAGCTTCAATGACGTGATAAAATGAGATTTTTGACGTCAAGGTGTGACCATGGTATATAACTGGTTCATCATTGTTTCCATCCCAACAGTCCACTGAAAAATTAAGATAAAAAGTCAAACCATTTCAACATTAACACAAATCTATGAAACATAATTTATTTATGTAAACTTTTAAGGTAAAGGTTTTGTCTATTATAGTGTCACCCCTATTGAAAGGGCCAGCCAAGTTGGTTTATGAGACACCTATCTTAAGTTTGCACAGTACTTGATAAGACTGAATGCTATTTTCAACATTATTTCAGTTAGAATTATCATGGTGGTCATTCATGACCTAACAAACTTCCCTGGGCTTCATGGGCCTTAAACAGTACTAAGTACATTCTATCTGCAAGCTACTGCCAAGATACCCCACATAATTCAGAGGTGGAGGACAATTTATCATAGGATGTATTATCTTCAGTCAAAATTTGTCACGGATAGTGCGAGCCTAGCCCAGGGTTCTAATTCCCAACCTCTTGATCAGCAGACCAACGTTCCAACCACTGAGCTAGTGGGGCAGGCTATGCAACATAAAGTGGATTCATTTAGCTGATGAAAATGCCGAATAAAAGCCAATCAGAAACTGAAGATTCCAACAAAGCTAGCAGAGGACAAGACTAAAGTGACCATGATAAAACAGATTTATATGTGACATGGTGTACAAGCACATTCTAGGTGCAGTAATGTGATCAATAAAACATGCAAGCTTGCTAAAAATGCATATTAAACCTACAAGATGTGAAATCTTTACAAAGCATGGTTCTCATTGAAATGACAATTTTACAGAGGATATAAGCTGAATAAATGCTATCAGTCACATCACATCCAGACACAGTCAGCAAAACATGCAGTTTTCTCATTAATTGAATAAAATCTATACATCTGATACCAATCACCAAACAATGGTATAATTTATCTGATATGGTGAGGTATTTGCATATATTGTTGTGATTCAAGACAGTTGTAGACGGTATTCTACATACAATGTGAACAATTTATCCCAGAAATCTGCTGGAGCACACATATCAACTGTCAGCCCACATCAGCAATCATAGCAAAGTTAAAGATAAAGAATTGGAGGAAAAATACCATAAAATGTCACTATGTCATTAGTATGTCTGGGTTGCCAACATGAGTTTTGTACTCTTAATTCTAGACATAAATAAAGGAACTCCTAAAATGGAAAGATGGCGATGCCCACATATAGTCTAGAGAGGAAAGAAGGGGACCTGGTGAGTTAATAAACATTTAAGTCAATCAAACTATTACAGAGGAAATCTTGTTTTTAAAATAGAAGAAAATGAAGACTAGGTACAATAGTACTAATCGAGGGCTCAGCGCAACACTGTCGTAACTTGTTCTTATTTCAATATGAGTTACGACACTGTTGCATTGAACCCTCGACTTGATGTTTTTTTCTTGCACTGGTGATCAGAAATACCTTAAAACTAATTTGAGAGACATATCATTTCTTAACTTACATTCAATACATCGACATCCCGTTTTTAACACTCTAATATAGGCATCCACGCTGGATGGACCTTTCAACTGATCCTCTAATAAATAACTGAAATAGTAAATACACAATGTATGATAAAATCATGATCACAGTATCAAAATATTATAGAAAGGGAATTGATACCTGTTGCTTATCTGATCATTTGACATTTGGTTTAGTTTAAACTTATTTATTTTACATTGATTGTAGAGCAAATTCTTCCAACTTATATTAACTTCTCTCAATGACTGCTTCCTGGATTCTGATCAGTACTCGTGCTGAAAGAAGGGATTGTGAAGGTTCCATACAAATTCCGCCACTGATGGGATTCAAACCTGCAACCTCTGGGTAAGGAGTCTGATGCTCTACCCCTATGCCACTACTCCTGACCGCTTTTGTCATTTAAGATATAGGACATGTTCCTTAGAAGTTTGTATTAACCAGAATGTAAGATAAAATATGCATTATGATACACAATAATATAAGAAAACAACAAGATAATGATATGAATTACATTCCAAACATCTGAGACAGACAACCAAATTAGTCTGGTACAGTGACGTAAAATCCAACTCAGACAAAGTCATGCATAAATATTAGTCTGGTTTCCTTATCTGAGAGCTGATGACGTACTCTCCAATCATATAAATAATAACATTACAATATAATTCTCTTTTCCTATCTGAATGATGACAACCAACGACAGGTTTTGCACTTTATGATAGACAGTCAGTATTATAATTGTTCTATGAATAAATTTAGTTCTACTCTGTATGTCTATTTGAGAACATAAAACATGGCTACTACAATCTATAATATGGTAAAGCGTATGTATGGTATGGTATGATGAATGGTATGGTATGGAGAATGATATAGTGTATGGTATGGTATAGTGTGTGGTATGGAACAGTGTATTGTATGGTGTATGGTATAGTGTATGGTATGGTATAGTGTATGGTATAGTATGGCACAGTGTATTGTATGGTGTATGGTATGGTGAATGATTAGTGTATGGTATGGTATGGTGTATGGTATGGTACATTGTATGGTGTATTGTTTAATAAATTATATTTCATATGGTATGGAACAGTGTATGGTATGGAACAGTGTATGTATGGTGAATGGCACAATGTATGGTATGGTGTATGATATAGTACATGGTATTGCATACTGTATGGTATGTTCTGGTGTGTGGTATGGTGCATGTTATGTTATGGTGTATGCTATGTTATGGTGTGTGTTATGGTGTATGTTGTTATGTTATGGTGTATGGTATGTTATGGTGTATGTTATGTTATGGTGAATGTTATGTTATGGTGTATGATATGTTATGGTGTATGCTATGTTATGGTGTGTGTTATGGTGTGTGGTATGGTGTAAGGTATGTTATGGTGTATGTTATGTTATGGTGTATGCTATGTTATGGTGAATGTCATGTTATGGTGTATGCTATGTTATGGTGTGTGTTATGGTGTGTGTTATGGTGTATGTTATGGTGTATGTTATGCTGTAGTGTATGTTATGTTAAGGTGTATGGTATGTTATGATGTGTGGTATGCTACGGTGTATGTTATGTTATAGTGTGTGGTATGTTATGGTGTATGGTATGGTGTATGTTATGGTGTATGTTATGGTGTATGGTATGTTATGATGTGTGGTATGCTACGGTGTATGTTATGTTATAGTGTGTGGTATGTTATGGTGTATGTTATGGTGTATGTTATGGTGTATGTTATGGTTTTATGGTATGTTATGATGTGTGGTATGCTACGGTGTATGTTATGTTATAGTGAGTGGTATGTTATGGTGTATGTTATATCATGGTGTATGTTATGTTATGGTGTATGTTATGTTATGGTTTGTGGTATGTAATGGTGTGAAATATGGTGTGGTGTATGATATGGTATACTAATAAAAAGTACAGATGAGTAGTTAATATTCTAGATATTTGACAACATAGGAAATGTTTTATCAACATTATAGTCAGTAATGTTGTGTTAAATATACCGTACTTTCAGTCTTCTATATTACACTAAAATCAATGGCAGCCATGGATCAGAATACTGGAATCAGCTTTAATTCAATATGCAACAAATGTAACAAATAAAGTTCAACCATATCAACGACACATACATCTCTATGTTTACTTCACAACAGGAAAACTTACGTATTGTGTGAGCTGGCTATGAAATAATGACAGAGTGGCTGCGTCATGTCCTGACACACCTGACTGTGGTCTGGGTCAAATATATCACACTCGTCCGATAACAAGAAGTAGGTGAAACCTGAAATGGTGTGTACATTTATATATAAACAGTATGTTAAATAGACTCTGCAGAAATTTCACATTTTCCCTTCACTGGTGACTTTTAAGTAGTTATAAACCACTTTATACAAATCATGCAATCAGTTTATAACTAGAAATGTGTCCAGTGGACATGATGCCCCCACATTCAAAATGGGCCATAATTCCCATGAAAATGTTTGGATTTTAACGGAAATCAAACTTGACCTCTATTTTCTTATCATACACCTTAAATTTGAGTGCACAGATTGATAGACAGACAGACAGATGTCCGGAAAGACTGACAGACACTGGTTATACTTTATGCCCTTCCACCATTTCCCATGGCATGGGCATAAAAATATACGAATATACTCGCATTATATCAATATCTGGTATCAGTTGCCAAATCAGTCTCATTCTTGCCACAGAAGTCACAAGAAGATGAAGATTATCAATTTATTTGCCCAAGTTGTCTTACTTTTCATGTTATTTCCGTATTAAGTATAACAATGCAATTTCATTTCAATTCAAATTACATCATTATCACAGAACCATGCTATCTCAAATGCTCCTGCCTCTTAAAATTTCGAGAACTTTCTTAAGTCAATTATTTCGTTTATTGTAAAATGAATATAATGTAACGGCATTTAATGTGATTTCTGCTAAAAGAGCTGCCTATCTGCCAATCATATCAACTCTCTTAAAATCACAACTGATGCACTGTAACATAATTATATCACAGTAATCATCTCAAATTTGCCAGTATTTTATCTTCAAATAATATGATATGTAAAAACATTATCTGAAAGAAAAGCAATTGTGAGCAATGCATAATGTTTCATTTTAGACCGACTTCGATGCAATCAGATACCCAGAATTGGCATATGTTATCTTTCACTTATATCTAGGTCAAAGTCTCGGCGTTTAACAAGTTTGTTGTAAAACAAGAAATAAAGTCACAGATGGTAAAAATTTTACAACTATGTGAAATAATATCTTTTGTACAATACATTAAAGTGCTTCACCAAAAAATCACAGAAAATATTTTATTTATCAAGCACATTATTTCTCGACAGTAATTGTTTGCTTACTTTCAGGGATAAGATCATAAAAAATCGCTTAAATGAAAACAAAGCACATAAGTCATCATAATCATGACAAATCATGAAAAACAAAAAATGTGATTTCGTGGATCAGACGGAAAATCATGGAGACTCAGATCGAGGGTTCAACGCAACAGTGTCGTAACTCATATTGAAATAAGAACAAGTTACGACAGTGTTGCGCTAAGCCCTCGAGATGCAACTTTTTGAACTACTTTTTAGCTGTTGACAGAGATGTGAGCCAGGGATAAAAAACGAACACTCTTGGTAGAGATTGACCTCATGTGAACACTAAGGTACATTGAAGGGGTGAGTGTAAAAAGGGGTTGTCTCCATTATTATATACACGAAAACATAAGTACCATCTTGCACTGACCCCTTCAATGATTAAATGCATTTTATCATGAATGTATATAGACATGTAAAATGAAGTAGACTGTCAAACATGGACTGTAGAAAACATTGGTAGGATTGGTGAATAAATGAAGGAGCTAGAGTGTAAATAAGCTGAATACAGCAAATTTTCTAAGTCAAGGACTCATAACTCTATAAGTTATTATCCGATTTTGCCCATAATTGAACTTAGCCGAGACATTATGGCCATATACATTGTGAGCAAGTTTGATCACGATTGGTTAAGAGCTGTGGATGCTAGAGTGTAAACAAACTAATTGTGGATAGACGACGGATGAATCAGGTGAGCTAAAAACCACCAACCCCGTAAACTCAACCGATACACAGATACATCCAATAAATAAACATAACAATTTAAGGTTTCCCAAAGGAGTATCACCTTGGAATGGTATGCAGCAAAGCTATGGAATGGGGAGGGGACAATTTGTGATGTGTGATAATAAAAAGAGGTGAGAATTATAAATCACCAGAAGAGATGGCATTATTTTTCAGATCAAAAAGTGACATCTCTGTCTACTTAAATACATCATCAGTATGATATGTTGAGCTAACAAAAAAAAAGAGAATTATTTTAGATTCGCAAGAAATGACAAGTGATAAGTGTTGCTAGTTAATCTTTTCTTCGAGCGATGTTTTAGGAAATGTTTTATTGATCATACCTCATGCTGGTTCATAATGCACTTATCTGCGAAACCTATTGATTATAACATAATAACTGTTGGGATTATCAGAGAAAAATCTATATGAATTATTGCAGTTCTTCAAATTAATCTTTTTTTTCCTCTAGTAGTTATAAGTTCTCATTGATCAATCCAAACACAGCACTTACAATGTTTATTACTTAACTTTCAGAAAGCAATTGCTAACCTTGTAAAGAAAACAAGACATTAAGTATACCACATGATTCATAGGTCACTGTGCTGTCAGTTTGTTTGTTTGTTTGTTTCATTGGGTTTTACCTCATTTTCAACATTATTTCAGTCATATCGTGGAGGGCAGTTATCCTAACCAGCTTTCCTAGACTTCATTTAGGCCTTAACTAGTACTAACCACATTTATCCGTAAGCTTCTGCCAAGCTACCCCACATAATTTAGTGGTGGAGGACAATTTAACATAGGATGTAATATCTTCAGTCAAATTTGTCACGGACAGTATGAGCCTCACCCAGGGTTCGAATTCCAAACCTCTTGATCATCAGACAAATGCTCTAACCACTGAGCTAACGGAGCAGGATGTGCAGTCAGTGCAGAAAGGTTAACTCAACAGTCATGCATTTCCCTAAATCTTGAGATTTCAGAACAGTATCTCGAAGTTAGGTTAGTAATTATACACTTAGATCTATGATCACTTTAGTCACTGATAAGTCGATACTGAGATTTTAACTCAAGTAGCTTTGAGTGCAGACAAAAAACTGAAGATTAACTCTAGAAACTCTAGTAAATGTCCATTAATCCTCAAACTGTCAAGAGGTGTTGAGGCAAACATTAGGTACAAAGAATTGTTTGTTTCTGGTTAGTCGACCTGTCCCAACTTTTCTCTGCGACCCTAAGGCCAAAAGAATGGTAGGTTCAGCCTCACTTTTAAACTTTCCACACACTTTCAAGATTAATACATTGTGTAATGAATTTTGTTTTAAATTTCAAACGTAACTGCTGTACTTTGAATGAGCATGTAAACAAACATTTTTTAAGCCTTAGATTAACAGACAGAACATGTGACTAATAGCAAGAAAGTGAAACACTATATCCATAACAACATTTACTGAATCAAGATAAATTAGCTCTGTATGCAAGAAAATTCATTTTACTTTTTATTTCAGTAATTATATATTTGTTCATAAATTATCACTCATACCATCAATGCCCAGTCTGCCTTTTCGTTTCCCTTCTTTGGAAGGTTCATATTTGTTAATTACTTCTAAACATTTCTCTTTGGTAACTCTTTGCATCTGAAAACAGAAAAAGTATCAAATGGAACTCTTCACATATGAAAACAGAAATGGTATGAGATGAAACCTTTCATATATTATATGAAAACAGAAATGGTATGAAATGAAACCTTTCACATATGAAAACAGAGATGGCAATAAAAATGAAACTTTTCACATTTGAAAACATAAATGGTATGAAATGAAACTTTTCACATTTGAAAACAGAAATGGTATGAAATGAGGCCCCTTCACATAGGAAAACAGAAATGGTATGAAATGAGACCCTTCACATATGAAAACAGAAATGGTATGAAATGAGGCCCCTTCACATATGAAAACAGAAATGGTATGAAATGAAACTCTTCACATTATTAAAACAGAAATGGTATGAAATGAAACCTTTCACATATGAAAACAGAGATGCCATAAAATGAAACTTTTCACATATGAAAACAGAAATGGTATGAAATGAAACCCTTCACATATGAAAACATAAATGATATAAGGAAACTCTTCAAATATGAAAATATAAATGGTATGAAATGAGACCTTCAAAAATGAAAACATGGATGGTATGAAATGAGACCCTTCAAATATAAAAACAAACAAGATGTGTTTTATAAACACTGTGCCCCCTCCGGTTGCCCTTTTTGAAAATGCAGAGATTGTCATGATGGACCAAGATATGAAGTTCGATGATTGCAGGTGGTAGTGTTTTGATTTAATAGGCAAGGTTAAATTTCGGTACAGGCAAACAAAGGGCCGTAAATCTGCTAAAAATGATCGAATCACAAAACCCTAACAATATGTGCTGGTGAACATGGTGACAATAGTTCTATCAAAGTTTGGTAAAAATCCCTATAAAAATACAGAAGAAGTTGCAAACAAAAGAGTATTTCTCTATATATTACATATGCACAAAATAAACAAAGGGCCATAATTCCGTCAAAATTTATCGAATCATAAAACCTTTACAACATGCATTGGGTATCTCGATAACAATAGTTCCATGAAAGTTTTATCAAAATCCCTTGAGAAAACAAGGAAAGAGTATTTTGCTGTTACAATCACACAAAATAAACAAAGGGCCATAATTCCGTCAAAAAATGATCGAATCACAAAACCCGGAATATATGTGTGGGGGTTCTTGGTAACAACAAGTCCGTGAAAGTTTCATCAAAATCCCATGAAAAATGTAGGAGTAGTATTATATCCTAAAAGAAATGATTTCTCTATATATTACATATATATGCACAAAATAAACGAAGGGCCATAATTCTGTCAAAATTTATCGAATCATAAAACCTTTACAACATGCATTGGGTATCTCGATAACAATAGTTCCATGAAAGTTTTATCAAAATCCCTTGAGAAAACAAGGAAACAAGAGTATTTCGCTGTTACAATCACACAAAAAACAAGAGGGCCATGATGGCCCTATAAATGCTCACCAGCAGAAAAGGTCATTTGTAGATGAACATTGTTGAAGTTTTCTATACGAGTCCAAGTAAGATCAAGTGACCCATCTGGGCCGTTTTTTATCCCATGGCCATTATATGAACAGATTTAAAAGAGGTCCATTAGACAAAGCTAGATACCAAATATCTTAGCTCTAGGCCTTGTGGTTTCGGACAAGAAGATTTTTTTTCTATTTGTTGCCATAGCAACCAGAGTTTTTAATGAAATTTAATTTTTTGAACAACTTTGAAAGGGGACCACCCAAGGATCATTCCAGCAAAGTTTGGTTGCAATCGGCATAGCGGTGTAGGAGGAGATGTTGTTTTAAGTAAACATGGACGCCACTTCACGACGAACGACACACGATGGACGCAGGGCGATCACAAAAGCTCACCCTGAGCACATTCGTGCTCTGGTGAGCTAAAAACAAAGGGCCATAATTCCGTAAAAAATGATCGAATCACAAAACCCGGAATATATGTGTGGGGGTTTTTGGTAACAACAAATCTGTGAAAGTTTTGTCAAAATCCCATGAAAAATGTAGGAGTAGTATCCTAAAAAAATGTCGTTTTTTTTTAAACAAAATGACCCTGTGACCTTTGACCTACTGACCTGAAAATGCACAGGTCCTGTAGAGATTGTCATGAGGAACCTACATATGAAGTTTGATGGATGTAGGTGCAGGCGTTTTGATTTTATAGGCAAGGTTAAAGTTTGGTACAAACAGACAGACAAACAGAGAGGCCAAAAACAATATGCCCCCCGATCTATCAATACGGGGGCATAAAAAAGTAAAAGCTCCCCTTTCACAAGGCATAGCATTACTCGTTCAGTAATATTTTATAGTAACACAAACTGTTTCTGAAAAGTATAAGAGCTATACCAGTGCATAAAGATAAGTGCACAGAGATAATGTAACAGTTTTAACAACAGCTGACAACATCCTTCCGGTCTGTGACCAGAAAACTAGACATATATCACAGACCTAAGTGTTTTTTAACAGATTTCAACAACAGAATGTAAAATATTAGGTGGCATCTTGCTCATTAAGATATCAACCAATTTTTGCTTACAGATAAATATATGGAGGAAACTTTATAATGTCACATCCAGACCATTTACCACAAGAATAATGGATCACAAGCAATTTTTTTGAGACAACAGATGTAAACAAAAACAATGAATATTTCTTATTTATCCTTTTATAACCATGGAATAGAGATAAATTCATATGAGCACAAGAATATGTTCATATGCTCAGTAGGGCTGTACACAATCGGAACACCTCGGCGTTTGTCTAAAGTAAGTGCCTCAGACATAATAGACAGGACGCCATTTTGTTTTCATTGTTCGCGGGCTACTTTCCATTTTTGGAATCCCACGATGGAAACAACTTGATTCTCTTTAAATGGGAACTGATTTATATTTTATCAATATGGCGAACAATAAAAAGGTTTGAAGGTCTGTAATTCTGAGAATAATTCTTGAAAACGGGTACCTAGTGTTTGAAAAAAAGTTACTGGAACTGCATGACCAATATCTTAACCCTACACTTATGTACAGGCGTATTTCTCAGTTACGGAAATACCCGAGTAGTTACGATTGGGCTGTACAATGTAACAACTGGTATTATTATACCTCATGTGACTTATTTACTCTATAGTCTTATGTGACGTCAGAGGGTGACAATCCGTATTATTATACCTCACGTGACTTATTTACTCTATACTCTTATGTGACGTCAGAGGGTGACAATCCGTAATGTTACCCTCTGACATTACATTTCGGCCCGCTTGCCATAACGAAACTGCCCTCACGCGATATTACCGGGTGTCGGGTTTTATTCAGTCTCTGTCGTATCGAATACTATCCTTGTCTAGATTGTCTAGACACTTTAGGCACTTAGTAGAATATAATGGTAGTTTGACATCCGGTTTTGCTGTAGACATTTTGACAGCAAAAGCAACTATGGTGTCAGAAAGAAGCTTCGTTTCAATTTCTATTATAGTTTTCGTTATATTTGTTAACATGTTTGTTGCATTTTGTGTCTTTCTAAATTATTGTTTTGTTCGGTATAATAAAATAAATATCACATCCCACATAGGGTGATAGAACGTAATGTTCACCCTTGACAATGCAATGTCAACCTCGGCTAACGCCTCGGTCGACATTACTTGTCTCGGGTGAACATTACGTACTATCACCCTATGTGGGATGTGATATTTATATAATGTTACCCTCTGACATTACATTTCGGCCCGCTTGCCATAACGAAACTGCCCTCACGCGCTCACGCGATATTACCGGGTGTCGGGGTTTTATTCAGTCTCTGTCGTGTCGAATACTATCCTTGTCTAGACACTCTAGGCACTTAGTAGAATATAATTGTAGTTTGACATCCGGTTTTGCAGTAGACATTTTGACAGCAAAAGTAACTATGGTGTCAGAAAGAAGCTTCGTTTCAATTTCTATTATAGTTTTCGTTATATTTGTTAATATGTTTGTTGCATTTAGTGTCTTTCTTAATTATTCTTTTGTTCGGTATAATAAAATAAATATTTATATATTATGGTAATTGTCTGTGATACGCTGTTATCAAGAATGTTTGTAATGGTCATTTTTTCATAATGCTAGCATGGAATTTGTTTATAAAAAATTTAAACAAAGATTTAAAATATGATAGAACAAGGAATAAATAAATTTATCTTTGTCAAGTAAGTCATTATCATGGGGATAAAAGCAGCGGCCATGAACTTTTTTATGCTTTAGTTAATAGCAACAGGCTTCCAGTCTCCTTTTTCAAAAAGTAGGAATAAAATTGGAATATAATTAACAGAAAAGTAGGCAAAAAGTAAGACTTTTGCAGGAATTTTGTCCAAAAAGTAGGAATTTTTATACAAAACAATTTACAAATTTCTTACTTTTACCAAATTATTTTATTTAAAAGTTATTATTCCATGATAAATCTTTGCTGAAAGTGGCAGGCATCTCTTATATGAAGGTTGTATCATACAATACTGACTACAGAACAGTCTGTTAATGTTCTGTAATAGGTTGACAGGTTGGTCTTAGTGAAGCACTACTAAGGTAGGGCAAGATACCTGTCATTTCAGCTAGAATCATCTTTCTGTGAAAAATCTAAATCAAAACTATGAATTCAAAAATTCCTTATGACAAAACTTTCTGGTACTTTTTTGTAAAAATGTAGATAGTTACACTTCCAAAAGAGTAGGAAAAGTTAGGAAAAGTATGAAAAAGTAAGAAAAGTATAAAAAAAGTAGGGAAAGTAGGCAAAAGCAGGAAAAGTAGGAAAAAGTAAGAAAAGTATAAAAAAGTAGGGAAAGTAGGCAAAAGCAGGAAAAATAGGAAAAAGTAGAAACACTCGAAAGCCTGTTACAGTTACAAGTACTGTATTATATACAAGTCAATCATATCTAATCCTACAGAGATATAATAAAAACATGAATGCTTAAAGAGTTCTTGATTTTCTGTAAAATGTTAATATCATAGATATATGAATACTTATCCATCTCTTTGACAGCATATTTAACCTTTTGACTCCCTATCCCAGACAGTTCCTATGAAATGTGAGGTCTAATCAATCATACAGTAATATAAGTGACACAATTCTCTCTCTCATTTAATGCTATGTGACCGCTTATATCTACATATACTCAACTATTTCTGGTTAGATTATACGGTTCCAGAAAAGCCTTATTCATGTTTGATTTTACACAATGTTTTTGTATTATTTATGTACATAGTTAAGAACTGGATTGAACCAGTAGGTAAAACTGGTCATCTTTATCCACTCAACCAATTATAACAATTTTAAGATTTAGCAAAAATTAAAAAAATAACCATTTTTTAAGAAATGAATCATAAAATTAAGTAAAAACATAAAAATCTAGTTTCAAAATCCCCATTTCCCCAAAATATTGAGTCTTGACTGCAGTAATCACTAGACCATCACTCCTGTGAGTTAAAATCCCACAACCAAGGACCAAAGTTCTCATTTGAGAAAGCTGTCCAGCTAGTATTCAAAGTCAAAATCCTGGTTCCCCTGGTTCTACCTAGGTGTATGTATTCGAATCCTCCTCTACCATTATGGCTGGAAAAATTGCCAAAATTAATGACCCTGTCTATTGGAGCATGGTTGAACCCCAGAGAAGAAAAATTAAAACAATTCTGTAACTCTAAATGCTGACAATTTTGAGACATGGACTAGATCTCTTTTGAGATTATTTATAGAACTTGACCCTGCCATAGAACATCTAAACATAATATTACCCCTTGTTCTGCCTCCAAAAATAACAACAGATCATCTGTGGACAGGTAATCTGCATTACTTGCATATCTGAAAATATAAGTCAAATCATGAGTAAGTGAAATGCAATAAAAAAGTTTCTGAAAGTAAGAAAAACACTTAACCTTGCTTCGATCCAATATATATTATAATTAATGTATGTATATGATACACAGTCAAAATTGTGAACAAAGGCCACCTTAGTGAGACATAATGAGGCCTTTATTGAATTTTGTTCTAAATTATCAATGACGCTTTTTAAAGAATGGCCTTTCTTCACAGGATGGCCTTTATTCAGAAGTGGTAGCTAACACAGGTCTGACTGTACAATTAAGTTAATCATGAAGATAACAGCAGATAAAATAGTTCAAATATCATCATAATTTTTTATTTTATACCACAGTTTAGTAAAACAACAATAAAGTGAAACTCCTGGCTGGAATCACATGGCACTAAAACCAAGTTCTCATCGAAAATCAAGGCTTCATCCATCTCTTATGCATATATATTGTCCAGAAATTCAAATCAAACTGTTCCTACAGGAGATTAGACTGTTTTCCATGAATAATAAAGTGACTACAATCTATTTCCTTTCAAATCTATGTTCCGTATAATATTGATATATAACCACAATCTATCATGCAAACTATCAACTAACCGTAAAATTCATAATGAAGGTCCCCCGGGCTTAGCATTTTTCAAAAAGTTTATTTCCTAAACCATAAATCCACGAGAATGGTTCAAATTGAGCATGTTCATTGAATAAAGTTTAATGGATATATAATTTATTGTTGTTTATTCTGAAGATTTGGATTTTAATTTTGGATTTACTCTTGTGTTTAGGACTTGGTAAGTTGAATTAACAAGAGGGCCCAGATGGCCCTATATCATTCACGTGACAATCACTGTTCACTCATTAAAACCTTGGTTTAAACCGGTGACCTAGTTTTTGACCCCAGATGACCCATGTTAGAACTTGTCCTACATATAAATAAGACAAACATTCTGAGAAAATTTTGTGAAGATCCAATCAAAACCATGAAAACTACTGCATAGACAAGGTTTTCCTTAGATTTGACCTTGTGACCTAGTTTTTTACCACAGATGACCTTTGTTCGAATTTGTCTTACATATCATCAAGACAAACATTCTGACAAGGTTTGGTGAAGATACAATCAAAATTTGACATCTACAGTATTAATAAGATTTTCCATATTTAAACTTATCCTTAATATCATTGAGACGAACAATTAGACAAGGTTTGGCCAAGATCCAATTAAAACCGTGCAATTTAGAGCTTTTACAAGATTTTAACCTAATATTAGACCTGGTGACCCAGTTTTTAACCCCAACTAACCCATATTCAACCTTGACCCTCATATCTTTGAGGCAAACATTTTGACAAGGTTTGGTGAAGATCCAATCAAAACTGTGATATCTACAGTGTTAACCAAGTTTTCCCTAAGATTTGACCTGTTGACCTAGTTATAGACCCCAGATGACCCATATTTGTACTAATCGGTTATATCATTAAAAAGACAATTTGACAAAGTTTGGTGAAGATCGAATTAAAACTATGAAATCCTCAGTTTTAACATGGTTTTTCAAAAGATTTGACCTAGCGACCTAGTTTTTGACCAATGTTCAAACTCGTCCAAGATATTATAAAGACAAACATTCTGACAACGTTTCATGATCATCCAATCAAAGCAGTGACTTCTAGAGTGCTCACAAGGTTTTCCAGCAATTTGCCCTAGTGACCTAGTTTTTCACCAGAAATGACCCATTATCAAACTTGACCTACATATTATCAAATTAAACATTCTGACAAAGTTTCATGAAGATCTAATAAAACACTGATTTCTAAAGTGTTCACAAGGTTTTCCCTTATTTGGCCCTGGTGACCTAGTTTTTCAACCAAAATGGCCCACTATCGAACTCGTCCGAAATTTTTGTCGATATTAACATTCTGACCCAGTTTTGCTAACACTGAGCTAAAAATGTGGCCCCTAGTGTGTTCAAAGGTAAAGTTTGATGACGCACGACACCGGACGGAGACTGATCCTAAAAGCTCACCCTGTCACTTTGCGACATGTGACCTAAAAACAAAACAAAAAATTAGGGAGGAGCATTTATTAGGGGAGGGGCTTTTATTAGGGGTTTTACAGTACATATTTGACAGAGGGAAATGTAAACAAGCAATATTATCAAATCTTGGAAGCAATTTCATTAAAATCAGATTAAACAGCTATATTCTATTCTGTTATTGCATTCCTGCAGATTTTTAGGGCTATATCTTGATTTATTCACAAAAATAACTCATTCAGATAAATAACACAAAATACCCATTCATATGGGACTTTTCTCTGAGGTAAAAGATCTTCAGATGGCTATTTCTGGATTTGTCTGAATATTAAGTTTAAGGGAGTACAGACAACATTGTTTCTAGTGACACTGATGAGATCTGACATATTGTTTTATATCCGAGTAGAACAGGAATCTCTATGAAACAGCAATACTTAGGGGCAGGAAAGATAAGGGCCGGGCTGGGATGATCCAGTTTATACAGTCTAACCTGTGAACTAAGGCCAACCTTGGGAAAGACAAAACATGACTGGTCTTTTATTGACAGATGGCCTTATTCAGAGGTCATTGTGTTCTTAATAATTTTGTGAATAAAGGCCATTCTTTCAAAACTGTCATATTTGATTAATACCAAAATGATCATCAAATAAAAGCTGTCTATCAATTAAGGTCACATTTTGTCTTTCCCAAGGTTGGCCTTTGTTTACAAGATTGACTACAGTTCAGAAAAATAAAATATTCTGCAAACCAGTTTTATACTCTTAAAGACACAACATCCGATCAGACTATCGGATGCAAATTAACTCTCTCTGTACATAGTTTTACCAGTGATTAATTGCATATAGACATACAGTGAATGCTGACTTACAGTACTAAATCTTTAAACAATATAAACTCCTCCTTAAAATTAATTAAAATGTAAATTTCCGTTATAAAATGTTTTGAAAATATAGTAACCTAAATCTTCGTACATTTTGGAGTTTCTTATCTGGACTGATAAAAGAATCATCTTTCTTCATTCAGAATTTTTATCAGTGATTAAATACACCATTTAATATCAATCTTTAAAAATCTCTGAACTGAAAACAGTTTAAAAATCAAAGGAACCACCCACCAGCCATTACCTCCCTTTTATACCCATGTTGGGGTTTTAACACTGTTTGCCCTTAAAAACATCTCCAATTAATAGTGTTAACTAACGATACAATATTTTCCCATTACCTTACAGGTTTATAATTGGAATAGAATTTAAGTTTATAAAACCTGATTCAAAACTTTATATTTAATTGAATGTGGGACTAAAAACTGTTACTGTGATACATGGATCCAATTATTGGAATGTAATTAGAGGGTTGAGATTCTCAACTGCACTTCATTTGCAGGAAAATGTTTGCTTTAAGTAGATGTTTTATTACAACTAAAACATGAAGACAGGGATCTAATTTGACACCAAGTTGCTTCAAGAATGTTTTTTATAGGGCTGATTTCAGTATATTTTGAAATAACTAAATTTGATATTCATCCGAATCTGGCACACACAAAAATTCCTTTAAAAGTTTCTTTTATTTTTTGTGTAGCATGTTTCACTGTTAATTGTTACTGTTATTTGAAATAGGGACAATTGAGGGGATAATGACCAACTATTGTAGGGATTATGTCTAACTATTGTAGAGATTATGTCTAACTATTGTAGAGATTATGTCTAACTATTGTAGGAATTATGTCCAACTATTGTAGGGATTATGTCTAACTATTGTAGAGATTATGTCCAACTATTGTAGGGATTATGTCTAACTATTGTAGAGATTATGTCTAACTATTGTAGGAATTATGTCCAACTATTGTAGGGATTATGTCTAACTATTGTAGAGATTATGTCCAACTATTGTAGGAATTATGTCTAACTATTGTAGGAATTATGTCTAACTATTGTAGAGATTATGTCCAACTATTGTAGGAATTATGTCCAACTATTGAAGGGATTATGTCTAACTATTGTAGGGATTATGTCTAACTATTGTAGGAATTATGTCCAACTATTGTAGGGATTATGTCTAACTATTGTAGGAATTATGTCTAACTATTGTAGGGATTATGTCTAACTATTGTAGGGATTATGTCTAACTATTGTAGGAATCATGTCCAACTATTGTAGGGATTATGTCTAACTATTGTAGGAATCATGTCCAACTATTGAAGGGATTATGTCTAACTATTATAGAGATTATGTCTAACTATTGTAGGGATTATGTCCAACTATTGTAGGGATTATGTCTAACTATTGTAGGGATTATGTCCAACTATTGTAGGGATTATGTCTAACTATTGTAGGGATTATGTCCAACTATTGTAGGGATTATGTCTAACTATTGTAGAGATTATGTCTAACTATTGTAGGGATTATGTCCAACTATTGTAGGGATTATGTCTAACTATTGTAGGGATTATGTCTAACTATTGTAGGAATTATGTCCAACTATTGAAGGGATTATGTCTAACTATTGTAGAGATTATGTCTAACTATTGTAGAGATTATGTCCAACTATTGTAGAGATTATGTCTAACTATTGTAGGAATTATGTCCAACTATTGAAGGGATTATGTCTAACTATTGTAGGAATTATGTCCAACTATTGAAGGGATTATGTCGAACTATTGTAGAGATTATGTCTAACTATTGTAGAGATTATGTCCAACTATTGTAGAGATTATGTCTAACTATTGTAGGAATTATGTCCAACTATTGAAGGGATTATGTCTAACTATTGTAGAGATTATGTCTAACTATTGTAGGAATTATGTCTAACTATTGTAGAGATTATGTCTAACTATTGTAGAGATTATGTCTAACTATTGTAGAGATTATGTCTAACTATTGTAGGAATTATGTCTAACTATTGTAGGGATTATGTCCAACTATTGTAGGGATTATGTCTAACTATTGTAGGGATTATGTCCAACTATTGTAGAGATTATGTCCAACTATTGTAGTGATTATGTCCAACTATTGTAGAGATTATGTCTAACTATTGTAGAGATTATGTCCAACTATTGTAGGGATTATGTCTAACTATTGTAGGAATTATGTCCAACTATTGTAGGGATTATGTCTAACTATTGTAGGGATTATGTCCAACTATTGTAGAGATTATGTCCAACTATTGTAGGGATTATGTCCAACTATTGTAGGGATTATGTCTAACTATTGTAGGGATTATGTCTAACTATTGTAGAGATTATGTCCAACTATTGTAGAGATTATGTCTAACTATTGTAGAGATTATGTCCAACTATTGTAGGGATTATGTCTAACTATTGTAGGGATTATGTCTAACTATTGTAGGGATTATGTCTAACTATTGTAGGGATTATGTCTAACTATTGTAGGGATTATGTCTAACTATTGTAGGGATTATGTCTAACTATTGTAGGGATTATGTCTAACTATTGTAGGGATTATGTCTAACTATTGTAGGGATTATGTCTAACTATTGTAGGGATTATGTCTAACTATTGTAGGGATTATGTCCAACTATTGTAGGGATTATGTCTAACTATTGTAGAGATTATGTCCAACTATTGTAGGGATTATGTCTAACTATTGTAGGGATTATGTCTAACTATTGTAGGAATTATGTCTAACTATTGTAGGGATTATGTCTAACTATTGTAGGAATCATGTCCAACTATTGTAGGGATTATGTCCAACTATTGTAGGAATTATGGGACTTAAAATATCATGTAATGTCTAGGTAAGGCGGTTTTGACTACCAAATCATTTCTAATTAAAGTTATTTTTGAGCAGCCTCCCAATTAGTCAGTCCTGAGGTTTTAATTTTGTATTCTTTCTTGAAATAGATGGAAACTCATTTCACCGATATTTTCTGAAACAAGAAATTACAACCTGAGAAATTGAACATGTGCTTAGTCAGCAAATATTTCCCCAAAAGCACTTTCAATAAATTTGTCATCTCATAATTGACATTCTATAGCAGAAGTTTCCTCATTATCAGCCCACACTCCATGGTGTTCATTAGTAAACAGAGGAAAGTGCTGAATGAACCCCACTAGATTGTAAGTCCACACAAGAGGCATAATGTAGCAACAAGGTTCTTATTACAGTAACACAATTCATGGCAATACTTTCAATGAGAGTTTAAAATAAGTCAACAATAAAACTGATCTAGATTATTTAATTCTCTAAGTGTTATTTGAACAATAACTTTTCTAAATCTTTGCCTTGTCAAGTTAACATGAGTATAGTTGCACACCATTGTATCATGCTAGTCATTGAATCGTGGTATTATCTAAATAAGCAATAACTTCACACAAGCACCACATACAGAGAGTTTATATTGCTCGATTGAACACCAAAAGATTTTTCTACTTTAGTATTCTAATTGTGCCATGTTCATTTTCGAAAAATCATATAATTTGACCTACTTTTAAGATGCCGATATGTCATTTTTTTTCCTAAGAAAATTATAAGATACAGCATTTTTTTGGTATGGTTGTTATTATAGTAATTTTGTTTATATTTGAAGGTTTTATTAGTTATTGAGTGCAGATTGGATTGATATTTAAATATAATTCACAATAATTCACAATAAACATTCAAAATGGCCGCTAAAACGGAAGTTGGAATTCTAGACATGATATCATGATACAATGGCGTTGTCAGATATGACATTAAGATTGACCTGGTCTTTTGCAAGTATGTGAATATATTAAAAGTTCCCAATCAAGTAATTAAATTAATTCATAATTAACACAAAGGATGATTGTGTGTTATAAATATCTAAAAATTAAATCAAGACCGTTATGTTTACAGCCCCTTTAAGCTTTTTAATCAAGTAGCACAATACAATGAGGTCCTATTAGCTACAGTGCAAAGCAACACCTTTGGGGAGTAGCAAAATTATATTGTTGTTGAGAGGTTGTTGTCCTAGAGATAATAAATAAATAGTTGAATTGTTAATGGGTAACAATCATGCTGTTGTTGAATGGAGGTTGTTGCTCAAGAGAGGGCTGATATCGACAGGTTGTACTGTACCAGCATGTTTCACTCTGGGACTGGGATAGTGGGGGGGGGGGGGGGGGTTAATGCCATGCATGTACAAATATATTCAGAAAATAGCTTACCTGACTAATAAAAAGTATATTTCTGGTCTAGTAGACATTTCTTTGAATAATGATATAAATTCACTACTGTTGAGACGTCCCTTCTTGCTGTCATCACGGCTTAGTTCCAATTCCTGAAGGATATAAATACAATAATACCCCATTTAGAAAATATGCATAGTGGTACAACACTGGGAGACAGAGCCAATTATTTGTTAATTCTATAAGAACTGTTGTAATTCTAGCATGATACAGTAACGTACATACTTAGGTCTGATCTTTAATTAGGCTTCAGACTTCCATCAGTGAGTCACCATCAGTAAGTTTCTTTGTTCTGAGATCTAACTTATCCCGACAAGACATGTTGTCATCATATTACACTGGTGCTTTTGTTTGGATATGCTATCAATATGTATACAGTGCTGTTTTAGTAAACCATCAAAGCTGAATAATTTCACAGTCGCTGAATGCGATTATTTTTAGCTGCGTATATCAGTGCGACTTTATTTCATGGATAATTTTACGGTTAAATGCTTGCATTTTTTTAGCTTCGGTGAGATTCAGTTATTTTTGTAAGTTATATGATTATTTTCGTTATACCGGTTGTTGAATGTATAATCATGTATTTAGCAATGTACATGTATGAATGACTATTTCACCAGGGGAACTAATTTATCCATGGCATTTATAGTACACTACCATCAATTTTTTATTCAGTCCAAGCAGTTTGACATGACATGTAAATTATTTTACTAATAGTGTCTCTGTTTTAAAGTGATACACAAGCCACATTGTAATATAATCATTGTACAATTATATTAGAGCGTCTGTACTTTCTATCAATTCAGTTACAGAACATTCAATAATCACTTTCTATTGTCAAAACTGAAACCAAATCAATACGGATATAAAATCATTTTGGTAACAAAAGATCCAGAAAGACAAATAATGGAACTCAAAGATTATATTTTCCACCAGTGGCTATTTCCCTCCAGAAATGTCACAGTATTTTACCAGACTATGTTTTCATCATTAACAACAAATAATTCAATCAACAAATCTCTGATTTACTGCCCACAGCTGTTTGTCTCTCCTTTAATCAAATTTATCAGAAATTCTTGAGGTTCCAGTATGGGAAAGGTCTTGGATTTTTTTCTTAAAAGCGTGCTTTATTTGATAACAAAATGAGACATACAGTATGTGGCTATATTTAGAAACATTAGTTTATGAATCTACCACTGACAAGAAGAACACATCAATTAATAAGCAAAAGGAAAAGTAAAATGCTTATAGAACATTTATGTACACAGTCATACACAAGCTGTTTTACCAAGCTGTATGACATTATACAGTGCTTGCCCACTCTCTTATCCAATCAGTGACAAGGATTTTTAAATTTCTTTTGGCTTTCAAATCTAAATAGAATTAAGACAGTTACAATGCATACTGTGGAATCATTAATTTTCATTGGGGATTTAATTTTGTGGATTTTGTGGGTCAGCTCATCCATGAAAACAAAGCCCCACAAATTTAAATACAGAGATAAGGCATTTTTTTTTCAAAATCAAAATCCATGAATTTATATCCCCATGAAATAGCCATTTTAGTAATAAAGACGACAATTTAGCCCAACAAAAATAAATGCAAATACAGTGTGTATTTGGGCTACAGTCCCTACCGCTCTTTTAAGCTTTCTTATTTACGAAGAACACACAAAATATGCACTCTTACCAATACCTTATCGGCCAGTGAACCAAAGGTTTACATTATACAAACATCTATAAGGTTGATCAGACAACAGGATTACAGAGGACCCATATTTAGGATTGTATTGTAATAAATAAACCACGGCAGCTGTCATCTTTATGCATTTATTTGGGTTTCATCAATGTTTTAGTTATATACGGCAGCCTGTTCACTAAACCAGTTTTCTTGGACTATACTCTTCTACTAAGGAACATTCAACTTCACCATACATGGAGGACAATTGACATTGTTGGAAGGGTATGACCTGCCATGATGGGAATCCAACCAGGATTGCCAGGTTACAAATCTAGCACACTTACCACAAGACAATGGCCACAGCCCCCTCTGAATGACCTTTGACGTACTGACCTTAAAATGCACAGATCCTGTAGAGGTTGTCATGAGGAACCAACATACGAAATCTGATGATTGTAGGACTGGAAGTGTTTTGATTTTATAAAGCAATGTTAAAGTTTGGTACAAACAGGCAGACAGGCCAAAAAACAAGTTTTCCACACATAAACAAATGAAAGATGCACTAAAAAATACCCTTAACGGTAGTTTAATTGACAGTCTGTGGTTGATAGGAATGATATAACAAAATAACACTTTCTAAAGATGATAAACATCTCCTTCAACTACTCTAGTACAGTCAGAGAGACAAGTTAAATGTGGATTAGAATTAATCTGTCATTGACAGGAGAAGTTGTCAACAGGGTACCATTAGTCACTCACCAACAATGATCATTTCTATAGTTAACCACTATACATCAGAAATATGGTGGAAAGAAAGCATTCAGCATTCATAAAACAAGATTCTAACCATACCAGTTTTCATGCACTATCAACTAGCTTACAGCCCAGGGCAAGTAAATTTCTCATCGTTGGGCTAGTGAACTTTCTAAAAATTGTGTACTCAGGCTAGTGGTAAATAGTCCACATATTGTTTGGGCTAGTGCTTAAAAAAATTTAGTTTGAACACTGCCATACATATATCAATGAGAAGTATGGTCCTCATTAGGCCATCCTTAAACAAATGTTTGTTTGGGGTAAACCTAACCAGAGAATTTTCAGTGGGTAGGAAGGACTAGGTAGTATTTTTTTGGCAATTTATTTTTTACATTGAACCCAAAATATCTGTCATATTGCTATACATATATTCAAAAAATATGAAGAGACCCAAAAAATGTTAGGGCTGTTTTGGGTGAGTTGGTAGATCAACTCAAACAAAATATTTTTTAAGGATGGCCTGAGCTAATTTCATTAAGTACAGCAATTTCTCAACAAACAATTTAAAACTCAAGTAAAAAGCACTAAATCAAGAAGTCAATGATCTCTTAACAGAACTATAGTCAATAAGAAACATCCTGAGGAAATTGACAAGAAAGTTCATCTTGTTACAAGCCAATTCAGTAAGATCAAAGACTGTCTAAAAGTAGTGAACATCCGATTAAGATTAAAGATAAAGCAGATCAGGGTGCAGGACAGATATGTCAATAAACTGCCTTCTCTGTCTTTGACAAGATGTTTATCTTGGTACTGTAAATTCTTCCGAAGTGGAGGTAAGAATGTTATACATGTGAACAAAGGCCATCCTTGGGAAAGACATAATGTAGCCTTTATTGACAGGTAGCCTTTATTGACAGGTGGCCTTTATTGACAGGTGACCTTTATTGACAGGTGGCCTTTATTTGGAGGTAAGTTTGTTCTAAATAATCAATGACTGTGCTTATAAGTATGACCTTTATTCACAGGGTGGTCTGTTTTTGGAGGCAGCCATTAACACAGTTTTGATTCAGGTGAAGACTGCCTTGAATGATTCGACTTGATCAGATTATCTACAAATGTATATCAAACTTTCCAAAACCATGTGCACCTTGGAGCTAGGCAAAATATAAGAGTTTAGTTGTAACATTTTTTAAAAATAAAATTATTCATTCTTTAGTTTCTGTCCCATGTCAGATGGCATAGCAAGATACTGTGTGCACTTGAAGATTGCAAAACAATCACATTTTTCAATTTCACACAGATAATTGAATTCCATTTCTTTTAAATGAGTTACGACACATTACAGGCACGAAGATAAAAAAAAATAGCGACAACCACCATAGACAGGTGTTTTAATCTTGTTTAATTACACCAGTATTTCATTTTTTATGTGACAAAAATTTGCTTCAAATAAAAAAAACAGCCAGTGCAATGTGTTATTTTTCTCAATGAAAACACAATCCAGGAGTCCTCAAATCAAAACCCGGCAATTTTATTTAATTTGCACAGAAACATTCATCATTTTTAAAGTAATGTAGAACAGTGTGTCCTGTCCTGTTACCATTTGGTTTCAGTGGGAGTTCAAGGGCTTGCTTAATCAAGAAAATAATAGTTCAAGCAAAATAAAGTCAGGCAATTTGTTCAATTTCGAATCTGATAAAAAAAATGAGCTTCAACTCTGTAACAGCACTTGGCAATTGCGCAGGAGAGTTGGTACAATTAATACCTGAGACATGAAAGGGATTTCTATAATTTTTTTAAATTGAATTTTCCATTAAAATTAAAGTACCATCATTAAAAAACCCAATTAAGATTCAACGAAAAATTACTGTTTAGAACTAAAATTAAATTTTCCATGTAATGGAAGATGTCGGCACTTCTTCCTGAGTATTAGTAATAATGACTTCTATATCCGATGTTGTTTACTAATGATGAACTTATCACTATGTCATCAATAACCTGTGGTAGATATCCCGAAATCCTAAAATTGTTGACTTTCTTAGACCCAACACACCAAGAGTTCTAATTTTAATTTTTAACTACATGTACTATATATATATCCAAATGCTGTATGTTACTCAGCACAGTATCCATTTAAAGACACTTTAAAGCCATTGCATTGAGGGAGCTGTTTCTTTATATTAATAAGGGCCAAATGTGACCCTTAACTAGATATTCCCCAATCACAATTTAGATAAGGATAGTATTAGAATAGCATAAGCAACAAGGGAGCAATGATTACAGGAACAATTCAGTAACACAGATTATCTTCTAGCCATTATCCCTCATCACAATAAAAGCATGATTGCCTCAACAATAATTAATCACGATTGACATGACCATTTAATGTACCCATTATAGCAACACTCAACATGATAATTGGACACAAATACCATGATTCCACTCCTCCTATGGGACCATATTGTCATGTAACATTTTAATTGTTTCTTGGCTATAGAATACATAGAATGCAGCATTATGCTCTTGTTCAAGGAAAATGGAATTTTCTCAGTACAAAATGTAAATATAACATCATTGTACTAGGAAGCACATTATCATAAACCCCTGTCAAATAAGAATCAATACTTCATGAATAGTTCATGAAATATGCAAGAAAATTTCAAGATATCATGATTTTTTTCAAAGGGGATTTAAGTCAGGCCAAATAAAAATTGGCTGTGTTCATGTTTACAGGACTGACCCTACTTTTTGGTGCTGACACTGAAGTTTTAACAGCCAAATCCAAAATATGAAAATATTTAAGTATGAGTCATATTTTTTTCAACTTTATAATACAGTATAACCCCTGAAAACTGGAAATTCTCTGAATATCGGACGGACACTGGACAGTTTTTACCGTTTGCTAATGGATATTAAACAATATTTTACCCCTGAATACTGGACGCGCATATTTCCAAGTTGTTTATTTGGACTGACAAGTGTCATTTTTCTTTGTTTACCAATTAGCGTTCGCACGTGTAATTAGTACAAGCGTGAAAAACACATTGGGTGTTGAAGTTGAACAATAAGGTAAAATCAATAAAGATCGTAATTATGCAGTTATAACACGATGGCCATGTAGTTTGATCTATTGTTGTAAAGGCAAGTATGAAAACGTAACAAGCCAGTGATAATAAACTGATGACAACATATTTAGCTAACAATAAAATATCAATAAGTGGAACTTGTACTCGAAAGTGCAATTAGCATGTATAATCTGTTTATTTACAAACCCGTTCAATTATGATCATTATGAAAGGAATCAGTGGAAATGACCAATAAAATTATGATATCTTTATTGAGTAATGTTGAAATATTAATATTTTTTGGTCATTTCATGTCTGCAAACGCTACATAAATGTCTCATTATCATTGCACTTCCTCAGAATAATGTCTGAATTGTCTCTGGAAGACAAAATTAAAATTGTCAGATGATATGAGTCTATTCTTAAACCACCTTTAAAGGTATGAGTATGTCATTTCCTTTTTCTACATGTGTTATCAACTTTCCCTGAGTAGTACTGGGTTGGAGCTGTTTCTCTTACACAACTTGATTGCTATAAAACCCATATACAGAAGACAAAAGGGTACTATATTTGAAAAGCATGTTCTTTGCTTGGTTTAGCATTCATATAGTAATACATATCAATACAACTAAGTATATAAAACAACAATGTGGTACATATACAAATCAGTCACCCACAAGACCAAGTATGGATAAATTTCCAATTTTATCAAAAGTTCTCTGAAAACCGGAATTCTTAGAAAACCGGACTTTTGGCCCAGTCCGGAAGGGGTCTGGTTTTCAGGAGGGAAAACTGTAGTATGAAATTATGTTTAGACATTATTTGAAAAGAAAGTAATAGATAAATTTTATCACTGTAGAGGGACACTAATTTTGGCAGTACATTTTTAACACCATACAATACTACATATAAAGGGTGCACAGTGCAACCTAAACATAGCAACACCCTTTCAGAGTAGCAAAATTATGTTGTTAGGTTAAATTAATAGTTAAAATGTGCAGTGGGAAAAAATCCTGCTGTTGTTAAAGGGAGGTTGTTGCTCAAGAGAGGGCCGCTCTGGAGAGGCTGAGGTTTTGCTCAAGAGAGGGCCGCTCTGGAGAGGCTGTTATGTACAATCTCACAGTAGAGCAAGTAGACATTTTACCTAATATGTAAATGTTTCACCTTCTTTAATGCATTTTATCAGTCATTACCTCCCACAATTGAGTGGGTTTCCAGGACCTGACACATTGTCTTATAACAGCCATATACATCATCCACTATGTGTTTCCAGACATTACAATCTGATTAGAGCCAGATCTAAGCATGTTTCTTGAAGCTAATTAAGTACAGAGTGTATACAACTGGAGACTATCACAATCAAACAACATTAATATGTCAATAGCTTGACTATCACCTTCTCCAATAAAATTAAGAACACAGGCTGTATTATGGGATTAAAGCATGCATGAATTCTGCATCACATTAGATGTTATTCTTTTCTTATTATTGTTGTGACTGTTGTTGTTATGGCTTTGTTGTTGTTGTGACTGTTGTTGTAGCTGTTGATGATGTTATTGTCGTTGTTTGCTGTTGTTATTGTTGTTGTTTGACTATTGTTGCTGTTGTGATTGTTGTTGTTGTAATAGCTATTGATGTAATTGTTGCACTTGTTGTAGAAACTGTTGCTGTTAATGCTGTTGTTGTTGTGAATGTTGAACTTGTCAAAGCAACTTTTGTTGTTGTAGTTGTTATGGCAACTGTTATTGTTATTGCTACTGTTGTTATTGTTGCAGCTGTTGTTGTCGTTGTTGATTGGTACAGAAAGGATACTTGTACTGAAGTGTACCTGCTGTGTGTCCACAAAGTGTGAGATGGACCATAAACAAGAGGGCCACATTGGCCCTTTATCGCTCACCCGAGAACCAAGGCCAATAATCAATGACCAGATAATATAGTTTCCATCTTGTAAAACTCATTTTTACGTAGATTTTGAGATCAAAACCAACAATGAAGGTATAATACTGTTAAACAAGCTAAAACGTAGCAAATTTTCTAATCCAAGGGTCCATAACTCTTGAAGTTGTGGTCCGATTTCACCCATAACTTAACATGTCCAAAACCATAAGGTCATACACATTCATTGTAAATATGATTAGGATCGTTGAATAAATGAAGGCGCTAGTGTGTAAACAAGCTAAAATATAGCAAATTTTCAAAATCAAGGGCCCATAACTCTTGAAGTTTGGGTCCGATTCCGTCCATAATCAAACTTGTCCAAGATCTTTTGGTTATACTCATTTACTGAAAATATTATTAGGATCGGTGTATAAATGAAGGCGCTAGTGTGTAAACAAGCTAAAATATAGCAAATTTTCAAAGTCAAGGGCCCATAACTCTTGAAGTTCTGGTCCGATTTTGCCCATAATCGAACTTGTCCAAGATCTCTTGGTTATACACATTTACTGAAATTTGATTAGGATTGGTGAATAAATGAATGCACTAGAGTGTAAACAAGCTAAATATAGCAAATTTTGTAATTCAAGGGCCCATACCTCTAGAAGTTATTATCAGATTTTGCCCATAATCGAACTTAGCCGAGACATTGTGGCCATATACATTGTGAGCATTAATTGTGAGTTTAATCACGATTCGTAAAGAGTTGCGGTTGCTAGAGTGTAAACAAACTAATTGTGGACGGACGACGGACGACAGACGCCGGACATTCACCGATCCTAAAAGCTCACCTGATGAATCAGGTGAGCTAAAAAGACACAAAATGTTAATAAGCTAATGTTGGTAACTTGTCTGTGCTTCAGAGCTATACATTCTCCTTAAAACTCTACATCTTGTATATTCATTATTGGAACTTTTCTCTAAAATCCCACTTCATTAGCAGTATTGTCAACATAAGCATGTATTAGATAGGGAAGTCACAATCATTTGATACAATACGACAAAAAATAACCAATTTGTATCCTAATTGCTTCACAATAGTCAACAAGTAATGAAATGCCATTAACCTAACTTAAGCCCAGTTTATTAATGAATATACTCAGACATGGGTGTTATAACTGTAGAGGCGTATTTTCTGTTCATTAGCATTCTATTGTATACATGACTATACAGTGTGGTCAATACAATGGTCAATCAACTAACAGCCAGGTTTGTAGACAGTTTGTAAACAGTATAACATACAACATAAGTAGGCAAGACAGCGAACAAGAGAGTAGGCAAGAAAGTGTACAAGAGTCCAAACAATAGAGCAGACAGGCAAGCAGACAAGAGTCCAAACAAGAGAGGGTACAAGAGAGTGGTAAAGACATTAGGCAAAAGAGTCCAAACAAGAGAGCAGACTGGAGTCCAAACAAGAGAGCAGACAGGCAAGTGAACAGATGCATGGAAAGGCAGACAACCAAACACATAAAACATACCTAAAATCTTATAGACTTGAAATAAAATGCATCCTATAAAGTTCAACCATGTCATATAAAACATCAGACATAAACAGTCAACTACTGTTAGCAGTAAGTTTAGAATTAAGACCACCATATGAAAAAACATCATATTTGAAAAACCCATCATTGATTGCTAGTATGTACCGGTAGAACATAGATATCTTAATAATGGTCACCTGTCAATAAAAAAGGTCACATTTTTTCTCTTTACAGGGTTGCCTTTGTTCACAGGTTTGGCTATATTCATAGCTTAAGTAGAACAAATACCTAGTTAAAATCTAAAAGAAATGCCTGACTGAAATTTATGAACACCATGCTGACTCCCAGCCCACAGAGCCCACAGAGTTCTCACAAGATGATTCTAAAACAAGCCCAGCGCCAAGCAGCCCAGCATCTTAAACATTTTCACATTAGTTGACCGAGAAAGAATTTAATTTAAGCTTCTAATACGATGCCGATTTTTTCTATTGCCTTTCAAAGAAGCAATCCCAATAAACTCAGCCTGTCAGAATAGGATGACTGGTCTGACGTCAGAATGATAGAAAATTAACACAACAGTAAGTGTGCAATCACCGATTATATAGCAGGTTATAAAAGAACTGTCAACTGAGGACGTAAGATCCCACCGAGATTGTCCTCATAAAATTGAATATGTCACAGGATAAAGTGGCTTTAATCAGCTCTCCATAAAATAGTTGTACAATTGAAGGCAAGAGATTTGGGGAACATACTGACAAACTCAATAGAAACAGACCTTAAGAAGACTATATTGTTCATTTGCTTATTCTTCATAATTATCCTGAGTACAAAATTGTTGCAAATATTGAGCCAATAAAAAACTAGGTTGGTATACACTGCTGTTTAATTGAGTAGAAACTATGTGATGGTTCAGCTTTCCATAGCTGTCACTTGCCTGACACGATGAATTTTATAGCAGACCAAAGTACTACGTTTTCCTACCTCCAGCCCATACAACAAGCTCCCATTCCATGTTGCGGTGCGAGTCTATGTAGGTTCAGTTTTATGAGTACTTTCAGTACTTTGATTGATTTTTAACAGGTGTGTGATTCTTCATGATTTGATAGTACCAATCTGGGTAAACATGTTAAACCAGTGTTATTTGTTTGGTTTAATTAATTTTTGAAACACATCAGCTGTAAACACCTATCTAAATATGAAAGCATTCGTACCTCTACCTTTATTTTCATACAGGAGATGTTCACTCAACAACACTAAAGCTACATTGTGTATATTGTACATTTTCAGAGGCAATGCAAGGCAAGACATTGCTGTATTGGTATAGTGTGATCTTATTAACCTGTCAAAGCCAGATAATTTTATGGTCAATGCTTTTATTTATTTTTAGCTTCGATTAATTTCGTAAGTGATGCGATAATCTTTCGATATACTATATAAACATGTGGAATGAGACATTCCCTTAGTAACGGTAAAATAAATGGAAACTATCGACTGTGGCACGAAGCTAAAAATAAGTGCATTCAGCGACCATGTAAATATTCAGCTTTGACAGTTTAATAAAATCGCACTGTAACATACAAATACTGGTATAGTGTGATTTTATTAAACTGTCAAAGCTGCATAATATCATGGTCAATGCATTCATAATAGTTTTAGCTTCAATGAGATTTGATAACTTTCGTAGATTATATGATAATCTTAATTATACCGGCTGTCCAATGTACATGCATTTAACTTACAAAATAACTAAACATTCCCTTGTCATAAAATGAATGGAAACTATCCACTATGCCAGCAGTACGATAAACAATATACCCATTTAGTGACAATGTAATTTTCAGCTTTGACAGTTTAATAAAATCTTACAACATTTGTCTGAAAGTTGTTATTTGTGAACCGTAAGAAGTTATTTCAACATAATACATGTATATGCTCAGTGTAGATTCAAACTTCTGAAGTAGATTAAGGAATGAAAATAGAAGAAAAAGATGTGAGACAGTCATTGTCATCTTCATTTGATGCTCAGATATTGTTTAACAACAATAAAATGGCTCTAATTCAGACCTACTGTTCTGTCGTATCATCTTTCATAAGCTGACTACATGCAAAATGGTTACTCTTCTTTTAATAACTGTCGACCACTTTACACACAAAACAAAAATACTTACTTTTAATTTGGTTTTTATTCTTGAGGTTGCTATGTTATTATTGAGATTTTGCATCAGACGGACAACTTCCTGTTCAGCCAATGTGTGTGACTCGTCCCTCAATGCTGCATTAAATACTTCCTCCAACCATCTAGTATACTGTCAAGGACTAATGAATACATTATTTTATATCCAAATATTATACAATGATATAAATTGACAGTATAAAACAGTGTAAATCTTTTAAATTAAACAAGAGCACTGCTAGCGCTGCCAATGCTCGTCTCTTCACTGCCTCGGTTAGATCTGTTCATCTATGAAGTTTCATGTTGCTACCTCTTACAGTTTCTGAGTTATGGCCCACATAAAGTTTTTCCACGAAGTAGACGCCACAGTGATATTCTTCGAAAACAGACAAGCTAATAACTTTACTTGTCAAAAACCGTAATCAATACTCAACTTCAGCACTAAAATCTCAACAATCAAATCTCAGCCCTTAATTATCAGCATTCAAATCTCGGCACACAAATCTTTGCCCCTGAAACTCAGATCTTAGCCCTGAAATTAATCTGAGCACCCGGTCTGAATCTCAGATCATGAATGTCACATCTGAAATCTTGGAACACAATCTCAGTATTTAGATCTCAGTTCTCAAATCTCATTTAATCTTACAGACATGAGTTCAGAGACATGAGTCAACCAGGTGGATATCATTTTACAACAGGTAACAACTTAAAGTGCAGACGTTAAACACAGACAAACTCAAGATACAATAAATGCTTTCAGGCCATAGATTCTTGTATGGAACAGCTCTTAACAGAATAATGACCCTACATATAGTAAAAGAAGTCACTGGTTATAATAAAATCTTAACGTTTCCAAGCAAACAAGACAATTGTTCAATCTTTAAGTTGGTAATGAGATAGCTGAGGTTTTTAGCATGTCAATGACTTGAAGGCACAGCTGGTCATAAAACACTGTGACCTTGACCTTTTAAGTGCCACAGGATGAAAAATGGCAAACAAAGATTTAGTAATTATGGCCTTCAAGCTAAAAAATACACAATTAAATTAAACAACAGAAACACGAGATGTACTCATATTCATGTAGTCATACCTGTGCAATTGACCACCTCCTAATAAAGGTCCCATTTTGTCTTTTCCAAGGGTGGCCTTTGTTAACAAATTTGACTATACTTGAGAATGAAATGTGTTGACTTACAACAGCAGATAATTATGGCAGAATAAATATAAGTTAATTGTGAATAATTAATAATCAAATTAGCATACAAATACCAATTTTGACATTTATTTTTGTTTTTAAGAATTAAAAGCCTAATGGACTGACATTATACAACATAATAATAAATAATGCACAGAAAACATTAAATTTTATTGATGTTAAATACATGTAAATAGCACCTAACATGAATTATCACTTTACACAGCAGTACAAAAATACCTTGAACAGTAACCACACAAGTATAATTTGGTCCCCTGTTACAAATGAACTCACAGCGGTGAAGGGCTGTTGACTAGTTTCTGTAGTTAGAGACAATAACCACTGTACTTACAGATGCCCCATCATTATGTAAACAGAATACGAAAACATTGCCAATATAAATTTAACCTACACAAAATTAACCCATATAATTATTATTCACTAATAAAACATGGTTGGCTGTTCAATTTTACCAACCTGAATTTTATGATTACGAAGCAAGAAAGACTTGTATCCAGCTGAGCAAGTAAAAGACAAGAGGTGTAACAAGAGGGCAATACTACGCTCACATGACCTTGACCTTAAAATACACAGGTCCTGTAGATGTTGTCAAGAGGAAACAACATATGAAGTTTGATGATAGTAGATTGAAGCGTTTTGAGTTTAAGTTTGGTACAAACAAACAGACATTCAAGCCCAAATCATGAATGTGAATAATCTAGAGGTTATCAAATCTCGTTAACTAGCACAATAAAACATAAATCTTAATCCTTTCTAATTATAGACCCAGCAATAAATCAAGACTTTAGTGTCATACAGACAAAATTATTCTAGAATTACATATTCATCATTTAACCTCTAATCAATCTTATCAACAATCTATATAAAGACATCCCTAAATGATTAAATAATGATAATTTGACAGGACAAATGAGGGAACCAGAGATCTTTTTCCTTCTTACAATACATTATACAGACACTGTGGCTGGTCCCCAGTGTACAGTGCAGACATATTGAATTGTATAACTCATGATTAGACAGCTCAAAAAGGATAAAGCCAGATTATAATGGACAGATACGGACTGTTTATCAGCATGGCTATCAATTCCGAAACCATTTGAATTGTCCAAACTAAATCACAGTGTGTTAGAATTTTTTGGTATGATGGCCAGAGTGATACAAGAGCCTTATAAACTCCTCTGGATCAATTCTCTTGCAGTCATTGTAAAATGATATGTTTCACAGCCGATATTTATAACTATCACTTGTCAAAGAACCAGACACTACAGAGAATTCACTTAAATTTTACATAAACAAGACTACATAACAAGCTTATTCCTATGGATTTATTTAGAAACAGACATCCTCAGTATCATATTTAGGAATTGACTTTTTCAGTCAAAATTCAATTTCTTTGCCTATATTGTATTTAACCTTGCTTACTTTGTTTTGTCATGAATTTGACATGAAACAGTATTTCAGAAATAATGGCCGATCAGTTGGCCTAACTAAACCCATACTATGTTTTCTGCAGAGTATAAGTAAGGCATGATAATTTGTACGCTAAAGGAACACTTATAAGACTGCAGTTCATACCACTCAAGGCAAAAAGGGCATATTTGTGACATATGCAATGTACAGGGTCAGCATGGCACATAATCTTCATAATGATGCATGGCTCAGCGCCATCCTAAAAGTGTCTGGAGAAAAACACTACCTTAGTATATGCCACCTTCTGTATACCTATAAGTTCGAGCCAGGTCCTGTACTGATCACTAAGCTCAGTGGTTGTAAAACTTGAGAGCAGAATATCCAAGCTCAAACCTCAATTTTGTTCATCAAGCATTGTGGTTGAAATCATATCAATGTCATTCAAATGTTCAATCTTTCAGTACATGTTCAAATAAATTATGCTGACATTAATACAGTCATGTTTAATATCACCATTGTATGTTCATAACTAGATATGAAACATAAGGCGAAGTAGGAGATTTGAGCTCAGAGATTGATCTAAAGTTTTATAACCTTGGACCATGTACTTAAGCCACTTCCCGTGTTGCCCATTGGCATCAGTCAGCACCTCTTAATTTTCTGAAGATGATATTCAGTCTTTTGTCCAATCAATGCAAAATGTTCAATGCATTTAAATGGCATTATATCGATGGAAGATCTTTGAAGCAAGGCTAACAACTCAGCCTTAGAAGAAACTTTTTTTAAATGCAACTAATGGGAAGGCTGCATACTTAGAAAAGTTCCTTACATTATTTTTAATCAAACAAATTAAGGATGTACACCACAGCTTGAGTTTAACCACTCAGGCCATCCCTTAAAAAATGTTTGTTTGTAGTTACCCTACCGAGACAATGTTCAGCCAGTAGGTAGGTAGGAAATATTTTTTTATAATGAACCCAAAATACATGTCAGAATGCTTTTTTGTATTGAACAAAAAGTTGGCAAGGGGCCTTTTTTGGTGAGTAGGTAGCATTACCACAAACAAAATAGTTTGTCAATTTGCTCTCAAAACATGTCAAGTTAAATGTGGTCACAGAACTCTTTTAACAGGATTTAAGACTACAAGATTGCTGAGTTATTACCATAAGCTATTACATCGGGGACAGTCGACGACAACAAGCTTCAACTTATCTGGATTAAGAAGTCAGAGATTAACCATGTCCAACATTTCAATAGCTGGAGTACATCTAAGAAAGACAAAGTGGCCCCTGTTTGTGGCAGACATTAGTAAATAGCCTACTAGACTACAGCACAACCTCCCTACAACAGTCACCAATGATAAGGATAAAATAATGGCTGTGTAAGGAGGTGGCTATTGCCGAGAGCGAGTGAAAATAAAGTAAAATGTCAATTTGCATTGCTACTGTACTGGCTGTAACAGGGAGGTGGCTGTTGTTCAGAGATTACCATTCATGGAGGTTATACTGTATGTAGCTGTATATCAGGGAGGGGGAGGGGCTGACCTACTGAAAGAAACAAGAGGGGGAAAGTGTCAAAAATGAGATGTTCACCAATTCATGCAGTACAATAGGAGAATATTGCCCATGGAGATTTTCCATTAAATAAGATGTAAGTTTACCATAACAAATTAAGGATGTCAACAAGGCACTCTGAATCAAATGAACTTACATGAAGGGAACTGTTCAGGAATAAACAGATACATAAAAATACACTCTTCACCATTTCTCAGACAGGAAAAAAGGACTTACAATAATACATCTGAGTACAATGGAATTCATATAAACCAGAAATTCAGGAGAAAATCTCCTTAACAAAATAGCACCAAAGCTGAGAAATCTTAGAAGTAATAACAGTATACAGTCAATCCTGAGTACAGGTTTGTTGACAGGCGACCTTTGTTTGGAGGTCAGTTTATTCTAAATTATCAATGACAGTTTTTAAAAGAATGGCCTTTATTCACAGGGTTGCCATTGTTTGGAGGTGGCTTCTAACTCAGATTTGACTGTATCTTATTGATCTTGCAAAAAATATTCAAAAAACAAAAAATATGGCCTTAGTTTGTAACAGGGTTTTGCTATTGTTTACAGTCTAGACTATTTTATCAGTAAAACATTATTTAACACCCTTATGTGACAATACTAGATTCAATGTCAAGGTTATAGTGACAAAAATGCAAGATTACAAATATCTCACCCCCAACCCACAGTAAAGCATTCTGTATTTTGTAGCTGAAACTATATTTATCAATTTCTAGGTTGAACAAAAAAACAATCATACGGAACAAGTCAAGAGCAGGCACACAATGATATCCGCTCATTCAAGTGTTTTGTTAGTATAGTTTTATGTCTTAAATTTAGTTTAAGCGGAACATTGTAACACTATAGAACGATTTACACATAATTTTAGACTGACAAGTTTTTGTTGAATACAAATTTGGAAATATTAATCTGAATGCACTGTTTTTGCATGTACAATCAATTGCCATTGTTTTTGCGTGAATAACATCATTGAATGGACTTAAAATATCATAAGATTTGTATGGGCTGATCAACTCTTTTGTATCTATAAGATTAACACATCAAACATGCCAAAGACAACCTGACTCTGTGGTGGAGTGGTTAAGGTCGATAACTTCAAGTTACTGTAACCTCTGTAAAACTTAATATAAACAAACAAACAAAAGCGCTATTGACATACAAAAATTAAAAACCAAGATTTTTAGGGGTAAAGCTGGGTGCCAGAAAAATTATAAGGGAGAAAAAAATACACAAAATAGACAAATTGGGAACATTCTTAACGCAAATAGGGGAAATATATTTTTTGTAAAACATATTCAATTTTCCAAGATGTCCAAGGGGTTCTACTACTTTATAAAAAGTGCCACTGAAAACATATCATACTTACAAAATGCCAGACAAAAAGATTTACAGTAACTGTTAGCAGACTGACTCTAAACGTTAAAGCCGACCCTAAAAGAAGAATTCAAAGAACAAAATATCTTGGAGTGATTCCTTCATCTAAAGTAAGAAAGTTACACTTGTATAAATATTAGAAAAGAAGGTTACCAAACATATAAATATTATTATAAAGTTGATCCCAAGTTTGTTTAAATAATTGTTGCCGACTGCATCATGCAGGTAAATGCCTGGAACATGTGGCTACTGATATATAGTATACTATATTTTTTCTTATCTATGATTTCTTCAAAGAATTGAAGACATTCGCTCACATTTTGTATGAAGTACACAATATTGTAATTCAGCCAACACGGCTTAGATCATATACATCAATGATTTAAGTTAATGTAATATAAATGATAACATGATAATATTGCTTTATAAAAGTAAGTTACGTTAAATATCATGTACTACAGGAAATCAAACAGTGTCTCAACAAGCACATCACGCAGAAATGCCCGAGTGTGATCACTTAATTAAACATTTCAAGTCAAAGCAGAGATTATTTCTAATATCGGCAAATTCCATTAACTACCCGTTCTCAACAAGTTGAATAAAAGCGTCAGTAATGATGTGTGCATTAACACGCATACACAACTTTAGAAAAAGGATACGTGTCTCGCATCTGTTGCATCTCCTCGATAGCTTCCGGAGCTGAAAGAAATAAAACAGAAGACTTGAACATAGTACATTGTTTATGTAAATGCATATTTACAAAATACAAAACATGTTCGTGATTTAATAAGATAACAGAACAAAGTTACATGTATTTCATAGAGTGCATAATATCATGACTGTTTTGGTCATTATCATTCTCATGTTAATGACAGGAAATGATATTATTATGACATACAAACTGACCACTAGATTCCCTGAGTCTTGCATTCAATCAGCTGAACTTACAATACATGGCAGCAAGTGAGATTGACAACTAGATGTTGAACTATGGCCCATAATTCTGGTAAATTCTTTGTAAAAACAGCTGGACCAAGGACTCGACATTCAATGAATCAAGTGTTTAACATGCAACAGGAATTGCATGACGAAGAAGCCAGACAAAGGTGAAGACAAGATAATGACATTTAGGTTTTTAGGTCAGTACCTAAACAGATTAACGTCTTACTGTCATAATTGTATATGATTAATTTATAGATTCTGACAAATAGTTCAGCTAGCAGACTATAAGACTTGACATAAAGAGACCTAGTGGACAGATTATTATGAACACACGTTGAAATGTATGACTGAAGTTCAAGCAACATCTGTAGCTTGATAAAATAGAATTTAATCCCTGGACAGTTCATCATGTGTTTTATCTACAAGTGGAGGCTATGAATTATAAATTCACACCACACATTTCAACATAAACAAGTAGTCTGTTGACAGAATCTTAGTCTCATGAGCATCCCAGACAACTTGTCTTTGCTACTGTCAGTATCATAAAACATACTGTTTTCCAGAAGTATAATTACCAGTTATTGCTTTTGACCTATTGGACCACCAAATAAATATGCAAGCCTTGAAGTAGAATAAATTTAAAGCCACAAAGATATTATGTTTTAAAACAGGTATTATGTACAATCTACCTCGCACGATTGTGATATCAATATGTTCCCAAAATGGTACAGAAGGGATCCATACTTGATCTCATTTGGCTGAACTCCTTACTTGAGATATAACTAATGGAAAATATATTTACTATTGTGGTTAAGTCTATACAATTAACAAGAGGGCCAAGTCATGGCCCTAGATCGCTCACCTGAGAACAAAGGCACATTGTGAGCAAGTTTGATCATGATTTGTTAAGAGCTGTGGATGCTAGAGTGTAAACAAACTAATTATGGCCGGACGCCGGACATTCATCGATTCTTAAAGCTCACCTGATGAATCAGGTGAACTAAAATTTACAATGATTTTATAATCAGACCAATAATGCTTGTTTAAGAAGTAACTTTACTGGTACCCACAGGCAGTCAGGTGATCTATTCTCTAGACAGAAAACAAAATGCCAATGATTCAACTACACCCCTTATAGGCAGGAAGGCAGATAAAAATTTCTTTTTCAAATATGTTTATATTAAAGTTTCGTGAAATATTTCATGGAAATGAAAAAATCAGTGTGAAAAATACTGACCCAATTTTGTACAAGTCAAGAGAAAAAAATAGGGTTGATCGGGTGAGCAGAGACCAGGAACTTTTTAATTTTAAGCTTCATCACAGTGAATCTTCAGCAAAGGTTTAACCACGCCTATTTTTTATGTAGAAATGTAACTATTAAATCACAGGAAAAAGGGCAGGAGTGTATTAATGGTTTACACCAGGCATGATAAAGGACCGGGGAAAAAACTATTCAAAAAAAGTAGGAATATTAAAACCTGGTTCTCCAGTATCTTGTTTCCTATCACTCTCAGGGCGACTCTAAACTGACCATAACTGTAGAATGGGTCATTAAACAGGAGATAAACAAATACATTTTTATGTACAAGAATCCTGTTAAACCAGAAATGAAAATGACAGCCATTTGATCAGACAAAAAATATAAACACACAAATGTTAACAAGATGCCATGTCCAAGATTTTTTGTGTAACCATGACATGGCATATACAAGACTTCCTAAAGGTCATAAACTAGTACATTACCATATTAGGTACCAGGAAATAAACATGCAAAAGTAGGACAATATTGACAACAAGAAATTGCTAACATCATCTTTCACTTAATTCCTATTCCTAGAATCTGAGATAACATGTAAGAGATCAAAGAAGACAGAAAAATCTGAGGAAATAATCCATTTAAAGCCTGTTTATCAATGAGTTTTTACTTTACCATGTACATAGACAGAACACTAAGTACAAGCCAACTTCCAGGTTTTCCTTTTGGTTGCTGTAGAAACCAGAGTTCTGCATGGAATGACATTTTCTAGCAACTTTTGTTAAGGCCCACCAAAAGATCAATCCTGTAAAGTTTTTTTCAAATCTGACACTGCCGTTCAGAAGAGATGTTGTATGAAGTTTTTAGGACATACTAAAGGACACTGGACAAAACAGCATACTAACAGCTCAATCTGAGCTCTGCTTTGTTGAGCTAAACTTTGAGACAGACATCCAATCCAAATACACCCATTTTTTTATATATATTATTTAGTAATTATAGTTACTATGGATACATACATGTCATCGAACCTGAGTGGGTGTTAAGGAGACAGGTAAGTCCCGTAACCCAAATATTAGCTTCATCGGGGGTGTTAGCTATAAGATCCATGGATTCAAAGTTTTCTCCAAACACAATGGAGAAGGCACATTCATCAGGATAAATTCCCGCTATCTCTTTATTCTTCAAAGCATCCGTAGTCTTCCCACTACGTACTTCTTTGATGGAACCAACAGGAACTGAAATAATATATCAAAGCACTGAAAGTACTCATGGAAACTGAACTTACATAGACTTGCTTTGCAACAAGGAATGAGAACAAGTTTAGCATGGCGAATGTAAATTAACTGCAGTACTTTGGTCAGCATCAAAATTCATGTGTGCCAAGCGAGTGACAGCCGTGGAAAGCTGAACAATCGTTCAGTTAAAAAAGTAAAATATAAATGAAATGATGTAAACCTTGATATGCTTTCATACAACTTTACAAACTAAAGTAAATCCTGACTTAGAATATTCATACTGTTATTTTTGTTGTAGTTATATTTTCAAAGGAAAATTCCTGCAATGACCCTTACATTTACTTCATAACATCCATACATCATATTTTACAACACTAAGTCTTGTAACGATAAAAAAAGGAAGAGCTTATTTGAGAGATGAATAAATATTTCATTGAGCAATTCTTTTAGATATGAGCTGTGTGTGCCTTTGGGCAAAAGAAAAACATCTCTAACCATAATATCATCGTTTGAAACATTTCTTATTTATTTATTATTTCTTCGCATTTATCGCCATTTTCAACACTATTTCAGGACAGTTATCCTAAACAGCTTCCCTGGATTTCATTTAGACCCAAACTAGCACTAACCACATTCTAGTCTCAAAGCTACCCCACATAATTTAGAGGTGGAGGACATTTTTTTAGGATTACTATCTTCTGTCAAATTTGTCACTGACAGTATGAGCCTCATCCGGGTTCAAACTCACAACCTCTTGATCAGTAAACCAATGCTCAAACCACCGAGCTAACTAGGCAGGCTGGAACATATCTTAAGAGTACTTACTGCGAGCTTTGTGCGGCTTTTTGGACGTTGGTTGCCATCTGACTTCAGTCATGTCCGGATTCAAGGAAAATATCCGATGATACTGACGACTGTTAGAACGTACCTTGATAAGTTCACTACCGGCCTGCATGTATGACAAACAATCCTGGGCTGAAAATAGAGAATAAATAATAATAACAAGAGGTCCGGTATATTTCATTGATCACTCACATAGAACAATAAACCACTGAAAACCAGACCCCTTCTGGACTGTGCTAAAAGTTCTGTTTTTTGAGAATTCCAGTCTTCAGTGAAACTTCTGATAAATTCCAAAACAAGACATTTGTCTGATTATCTGAGAATTTTTAAGGAGTCCAGTTTTTAGGGGTTTTACTGTATATGATATCAGCACAATACTGAATCATAACCAATAGGCTAGAAAAAGTCATGGTTACCGTTACTTGAACCAAAAAAAAAAAACAGGGTAAGCAGTCAGGCAGGTCGCAAAAAAATTATCTTTTTCTATATATTTGGATTTTTCTATTAGGATCGGTACCAAAATAAAGGGGTTAGTCAGCTGACAAGTAGGTAAAACAGCCTCTTTTTCTTGGCAATAGATAGGGGAGTGAGTGTTTCATAACTACAAATGATATAAAACTGATGATTTAACAGTTCTTGAATTGTTGACTAGAATGCTGCAAGCCTATCCTTTAAAGTCTTAACAATTCTTTGTATTAAAGTTCATTCAATGGCAGTTCTGTTGATAGATCTAGAGTTCAAAACACAATACAATAATCAATCAAGAGTACCGGGTATTATACCTTACTTTGTAAGCCCACCCATTGATGAAAACAGTAAAACTTTTATAAAAGAACTTATTGACTTATAAGTAAAAGTTAATTATCCCCGGGTCTAGGTAACAGTAATAGAGACATGATAAACATGTCACAGAGCTATATGAACCTTACAATGTAGAACATTCACTAAGTGGAAACCTGAATGAGTAGGCATGGATGTCTTATTTTCCAGTTTTCAATTACAAGTCAAACAAGACATGCTTTTTTTAACACAACATCCTGAGACCTTGACCTATGACCTACTGAACTGAAGTTGCCCAGCTCCTGTAGAGGTTGTCATGAGGAACCAACATAATAATCATTTATAAAGTTTGATTCTATAGGCAAGGTTAAAGTTTGGTACAAACAGACAGGCAAAAACAATATACTCTGAGATCTATTTGAAGCCGGTGGGGGGGTGGGGGGGCATAAAAATAAGATCAGTCAGATAACTGTAAACCTAACTATTATCTTTACTGGCCTATATACTGAAAGTAAAAAATATAAATTAGTGACCTGACATGTTTGACAGGTCATAAATGCCTCATTATCTCACTTTTGGGTTAAATGACTATATATCATATGTTTTAAGGCCTTATTAATGATGTTATTACATAATAACGATTAATCATCATTCAGAATAAAGTGTAAAAAAATTGTTGGTTTCTGGTTGCCCGTCCTGCCCTAATTTTTTCCTGCCACCCAAGACTTTTTAATTGGCTGAAAACAAAAATAAGTTTGTTTGGAGTGCTCCAACCCAGAATTTTAGCACTGGGTAGGTAAAAAAAATTGATTTATTTGCTAGAATTTTTATTTTCAGCCATTATAGCCAGAGGAATGGAAAATACACTTTCTCACTTTTTTAGCTTTCTCATGCTTTCAAGATCAGAATTTCTTTTTTTTAAAAGCCGCAAACTATCTATCCTATATATAATGTGCATGTAACAAGAAACAAACAATTTATTTCTAGGCCTAAGTATATTTTATATTTTCATGCACTTACAATATATGATTGCACATTGCCTGAAGCACTTTTTTATATTAGATAATAAATGCATAAATAAACACAGGTGTTACTTTTATGAGTTAATTAACTAATAAATCAAATACTATAGTACTCATATCTGAAGTATTTACTTAATGACAAAAAGAAAATAGGTTTGCCTTATTTTATTCTGAGTTATACTTTGATACAACTGACTATCATAACGTCATTGTCATAACTCAGCTATAGCTTTACATTCAAGTGGCCCTGACAGAGCACCATACATACAAGAGGCCCTGACAGAACACCATACATTCTAGTTACATAATTCAACTGTTGATTCTTATGTAAATAATCGATAATTAATTAAAATGTTCAATTGCAATGGGATCCGTCATCTCAAGTCTTAATGTCTAAATCGATTCAAACACGAGTATTTAAGTATTTTCATTGATGTAATTAAACATGAAATGCAGTACGCAATATGTGCGTTGTAAAATTCAATAAATAATGACATTACAAGCAAATAACTGTCTTTTAATCATTTCAAACTCAATATAATGAGAAATTCCACAATTCCTATGCACTTGAACAGAAATTCAAAGCACTGTCACAACTTGTATTATGCACATAACCATTAGACCAGAAAAAGAAATTTTCGTGACAAATTAGTGTAGGTAGGTTTTTTTTCCTTATGCCTTTGTTGAACCAGCCTCAATAGTCGAGTGTTTAAGGTCTGACTTTAAATCACTGAAACCTCTCTCTGAGAGATGGATTTTGGGTTCCAACTTTGTAACCTACAATGCAATGAGGAAGTAGGCAATTGGATGGGAGTCTAGTACTAGTTCTTCCCGGGAGCAATGGTTAGGTGAACTGTCCGCCTCATATGACTCTGACTGTTGAAAACGGGTGTAAAACTCAAACAAATATGCCTTTGTAAAACTAAGCACAAGGAATATTCATCCTTGAATACGTTTGTACTTTTGTGATTTTGATGTTAGAACCTTTAGGGTCTTTGCCAAAAAACACTGTCAAGTTGGGTTACCAGTAAACACAAGTTTTTTGCCTCAACACAAGCCCTACCCTTTGAAGTCAATCGATCTCTACAAGGACTGATTAAGTTAGCCATACAGAACTTTTATTACATTGATTATGCTATCTTGATGACAAAACTTTGTCAGAACATCAGGTACCAACATTAATTCAATTAACACATGAATACATAAAGTCTGTATTAGAGCTTTGATATGCTATATATTGTTATTGTTTAAGTTACTGTAGCATGAGCATTTATGTCAAATTAGAGAGTTACAAACTACAAAAATTAATGTATGGTACATCCAATCATGGCCATAACTATAGATCTTTTTATCATATCAACAGCAAAGGAAGGTATCCACAAACTATAAAAACATGATAAAATGATCACTATCACTTTCTGAAGTCAAATTGGAAGATCTGCAAACATACCAAAATTGCCTTTCCAACAAACTTGACAGCTATAACTTTTTTTTTTTTTTAGATAGATATGTTTATTAATGATTTAGGCCACCAGCCCAGAACATAGTTATGTTACAATAATTTTGATAATTTTACAGTGTATACAAGTGTTCAAATTTTTAACAGATTGATGTTGGCAGAACATAGTTTAAGTCATAAAAGATGTTGCATATGAAACAAGGAAAAAAGAAATTTTTACAGTGTGATAATGATATAGTATAGCAGAAAAGCATACAATATGTTTCGTATGAACTTAATTAGGTCAGTCTAAGAAAAAAAACATTGTGACAAGTCCAAACACCAGGTAATATTTTGAACATTAATTTTGTTACACCAAAAATGTAATATATGGGGGTTATTCTCAACAATTTATCTAATATCAGCCAACAGACAGTCCAATATTGCAGCATAAAACAATCTTAACATACCTAAAACAATACTTTTGCTTCATATCAGAGCACAATAAATACAGAATAGAAATTTCTAGTACAGAATCATTTGTTTTGCCAATACGCACTTAAACTTTTGAAAATAGATCATTTTGATGATTTTGGTGGTCCAGTGAAAACAGATTTGTACAGTGATCTTTAAAGAATCCCATGACAGAATGTCTGGTAAAACTAGAGTACTTTTCAAAATGTATGGAGGTGAGTCCATTAATTAACAGTTAAACACCAATTAAAGAATCACCTTAATTGTACATGCCCACCTTTCTTGTTTCCCTGAAAAAGAGTATTTCTTTAAACAGTTTGACTGTACAAATATCCTGTCTGTCCTAGAATCTAAGAAAACTTCAGTCAGGAACATTATTGTATCAACATTTAATTATACCAGATAGGTGTGACCTTCATGAAATCTTTATTGTACAAGAAGAAAATGTAATAAATTTATTATGAATTATTTACACTAACTGTAAGGTTAGGAACCATGTCACTCAAGATATGATTTGTGGTTATGGGAATGAAGTTATTTTGTACATATTTTGAATGTTCATAAGACAGCTTTATATATAAAAGTACCAACTTATCTCCAGCCTGAAGCTATCATTCATATCTTTATTAAGGCATAATTGTGTTTTCTTGTTACCCAATCAGTGAGAAATTTTAATATTACTTTTAACTTCTGGCTCCCATTGGCTTTTGTTTACAACGCTAAAAGCTAGATAATCTAATTGTAACAACATTGACTTTTGTTTTTTGGTGCAATATCTATAGTATGACATAATACAATAATTACTTTTACATAAACCAATTCCTGGGTGGCGGCTTTTACACCTGGCACTGACAAGAACCAGGAAAAACTATTCTAAGAGTACAGGGATTTTTTTTGGGGTGATTTTATAGCCGAAATTCGGTCATATTCCCAATGGAAAAAAAGTATCTTTTTTTCCCAATTCACAGACAAAAATTCCCCAATTTTTTTTTAATAAACAATTTTATAAGTTCATTAACATCACTACTGGTAGTAAATACCAAGAAATATCGAGAAAAAACCCTGGAGTATAGGGATAAAAATGCCTGGTTCTCCTGTATCTTTTCCCGCTCCCTTCTATCGGCTAGGCTCTGAAATGACCTGATAGCTGTAGAATGGGACATTAAACAACAGACAAATAAATAAACCAATCTCATTTATTGCAGGAGTTTTAAAGGAATATAACTTATTTTTGGAAACTGAATGATTGTTTAGCATTCCATAGCCGTCACTCGCTCCGTGCCCATGAATGTTCATGCAGACCAAAGTACTATGTTTTTCTATATCGTTCCAATGTCGCAGTTCAAGTCTAAATAAGTTCAGGTATGTCCGGCTGGGCTGTGTGACATAAAAATCCCAGTGAAAGAAATAAACAAACAAGGAAATATAAGGTTGTTTTTGGTCCCCGATGATATCAGTTGTCATTCTAACTATGTTATATGTCAGAAAAATAACACTAATCAATTAGTACTAAAGGAAATGTAGACTTTCCTGAACCAATAAACAACTTCCTGTGTTGTTATAGTGGGACGTCCAAGGCTATATAATACAATTTGAACTTCTACTAATTTTAATTGTCATCATGTAAATACAGTAAGCAGGAAATCAGGATATTATGCCATCCAAACTTTTAACAGTGGGTAGACGGTAGGCACTGTCTTTGTTTTTCATGAAGATAACATCATAATTATGTGCTTGTTATAAAAACAAGAGGGTCATGATGGCCCTTTACTAGCTAACCTGAGTAAAGCTTTTCTAATAATTGCGACTTCTTCCATATCAGTGTTCAACATGGACCCAGTGACCTATGGTAATTTTTGACCCCAGATGACCTATGTTCAACTTCATCCAAGATATTATTAAGATAAACAATCTGACTAAATTTGATGAAGATCCATTGAAAACCTGACCTGTAGAGTTTTCAAATGTTCAAACTGTTGATGATGGGCAATGAAGCACTTAATTGCTCAGGTGAGCTAAAAAATCGAACAAAGAGCATTTTTTTGTCAAGTGCTTATTTGTTAGGCTAGGTTTTTTTTTTAATGAGTCAGTCTCATAACTGCACACTTACAATTTGTTAAGGATGGCCACTGATAATGAAGCTGCCTCTCATGCAAGTGATTGTTAGTCTGTATTTTCATGGCTTGGTCAAATGTATGTCATAACCAAGAAAATTTCTCCTCGGAGGTGAAAGACCTACAACTGAACTGTTGGTACACACAAATATAACACTTACAGAAAACTGTGTCAGTTACTTCCCTGCTGCGACATTTTCTATTGAAATAAGTAACCATATATTTAACACAGTTGATCGAAATTGTAATACATCTTGTATTTGTATGTAAATATCAGTGTCTAGCCTTTGTAAACCTTATCAGCTTTTAGCATAATCTTCCACTTGGTATTGATCATTTACGCTTTTATAATAGGTTCTTCAGTTTGCCGTTAGAGATGGAGTTTTTATTGCTACTTCACAGTTTCACAGATTGCATACCATTAATTTTGGTCAGAGATCGGAGGCTTTTCTAATTACTGTTGTTTCTCAGAGGCTTTGTCCAGTTTATATACAGTTGGTCAATGATCGCCTGTACACCATCTGGTGACACTGAATGATTGACTAATGTTAAAAGCACAAAACGAAGAATCATGGAAGTCTTTTATTCAGAAATATCTTAATCATGTATTGTTATTTCTCTGAAGACTTATCCATTAATGCTTTGATGGTCGGTGATTGCCTGTTGACCATCTGTCATAGTTTGATAGATGGGTGTCCTAATGGCTAAAGAAATCTCATATTACGTAGTTATTTTTATTTACTAGACATTAGCATGTTTTTAACAATGCTGCATGGAGCAATATAAGCCCCCATGTCAAACAGTAATTTATACTTCATGAACTATTCAAGAATAGTTTGTAAAAACTTCATGTTTTCATGAATTCCATTTGGAGGGGCTGTCTTATGTCACTGAGACAACATCAGATCAGAGAATCTAGTTGAAATTTAATGAAGATGTTTATTTCGAGATTTGGAACATAACAAAAGTAGCACTATTTCGGATATCACCAATTTTCGGATGGATGAACCTGTGAATAAAGGCCACCCTTGGGAAAGATGATATGAGGCCTTTATTGACAGGTAGCCTTTCATGATAAATCAAGAGTTCATTTTGATCTAAATAATCAAAATTTATAATAATAGAATAATCTAAATAACTTTTTGAAACAATACAGCATTTATTCATAGGTTGCCCTTTATGAAGAGGTACCTGTATACAGTCATAAACACAGGTTTAACTGAAAATCTATATCTTCTGCATTATAGACATCAAATCAACAAATTTAATCTCTATAATTCACAAATCCATCAGGCTGCCATTATCAGGTATTTTTCAATATTCTGTATTCCTAATAATATAATAAAAGTCAGAATTTGAGATCAGTTCTATATTAGGGACTTTAAGATTCAGTCTGTAACACTTTGATGTAGAATGTTGTAATTATATAAAATGAAATATGAGATTTTTGACATTCAGAATAATGTAAAGTAATGGTGTACATAATATACAGCAGTCAGCAGCTTAATATACTAACAACTAGGACAATTCTTTAAAAATCTAAAGCATTTTTGCAAAAATCAGTCAGTAAACAATCCAATCTGTGAACAAAGGCCACCCTTGGGAAAGACATACTGCTGCTGTTATTGACAGGTAGCCTTAATTAGGAGGTCATTATGTTCTAAATAATCAATGATTTTATTTATTCACAGGGTGGCCTTTATTCAGAGGTGGCAGCTAACACAGGTTTTACAGTTTACAACAGTATTTTGAGTTAGGGTGAGACACATTCTTTCATTGGAGTTTTACAATGCACTAACAGCCAGAGTCATTTGGCGTCTTTCCAACTGTAACAGTGGTTACCGTAGATCCACAGACCTTCTGTCAGTTTCCTCACATGCAATATCTGGTCACTGATCATAGCAGCGAGCGGCCAGGGATTACAAATAACCACTCAACTAGAGACCCTGATGGCCAGTGATTACAAATAACCACTCAACTAGACGTTGTAAAAATACATAATATTTAATTATAACACACTCAAAGCTTAAGAGTACAGTAGTACCAGTTAGTGCATAGATAGTTTTCAGCACTTGCAGTTATCATTCTGAAATTGATGTTCCCCAATAAATGTCAGGTAGTACAAACACCTCTATAGAAGCTGTTAAGATGTACTGGAAATACTGTGAGTCTAGATATTCTGATTATATTTGATGTATCACAGATGTCCTCATGTGGTGCTAGCAGAGAATACAGTCATTTAAGTTTATTAATCTATCATATTCATGCACCAAACACTTCCTGATATAAACTGATACAAGGTATACTTTCACAATACTCTAAACCGGAACAGTCAATCCTGTGAACAAAGGCCAGCCTAGGAAAGACAAAATGTGGTCTTTGTTGACAAGGTGGCCATCATTCAGGTAATTTTTTTCTATATAATCATGCAATGAAGATTTTTAAAAGAATGGCCTTTATTCACAGGGTGGCCTTTATTTGGAGGTGGCCACTAAGACAGGTATGACTGTATTACAATATGAATAGAACAGAGGGCCACAACCAAATCAGCAATTTTATGGGGCCTTTATTATTTTCTGTCAAAATTCCATTGAAAGTATCTACACAACAATTATAAACCAAGATTGAATTCTCGGCAGCCTCTCAAGCTACTCAATTTTCACATATTGAATTAATAAATTTCATACACCCATCGTCTCAGAATAAATTGATTTACTTTGGATATGCCTAAGCCAATGACAATCCAATTGTGTCCTTAATTTGAAGGATAACTTCATTTGATGTAGAAATAACAGACCACATCCTCATATTAATCTTGTGTGATTGTAAGATAACTTCATTTATAAACAAGGCCATCCTAAAAGAAAAAAATTGTTTGCAACGCTACCTACTCATCAAAAGAGGCCCATCCCAACTTTTTTTATATTTTTTTCATTAAAAATAGCATTCTGAAATGCATTTAGGGTTAAATATAAAAAATAATTTTTTTTTAAAAATGTCCTACCTAACTACACACTGAAAATTTTCTGTGTCGGGTTACAGCAAACAAACTTTTATTAAGGATGGTCCAGTGTCAAGATATATAGTTTGAGCTGATTCAGTAAATCAAGAAGTCAGTTTGCTATTTGTAACAGGAAAGGAAAATAATGTATCCAATGTGGGGTTCAAACTTTGATGAGCTTGATGCGTTTCAGGAATTAAATGAGTTACAAAGGACTATCAAATTACTGGCATCAGCAATAAAATTAAAATAAAGATAGATTCAGAAAATTTTAATTGGTAAAACAAGTTAAACTTACATTATTATTTGACTGCACTACACACATCTTTGCATATGTTAGAATTAAATATTTTAGGTTTTGCAATACACACAGATTGTATGCCAGTATTTGAATGCAGCACAGTACATTCAACTAATTCTGTTCAATATATGCCACACAGGCTGTGAATTGCAGAATAATGACACTAAATGAGCAAATTATTGATAGTTGAAAAGTATGGAAGGTCAAATGAATTATATGTAACATTTCATGGGAATTGGTATCTTCCCCTAATAAACAAACAGTGTATTTCTGTCATTGTAAGTTCAAAGGTATCGCATGCTTTCCTAATCATGTCATATTTTAGTGTATGTCGGAGCAATTACAGTAATATTTTCTACATAATTGCTCATGAATGACAAGTATATCCTCTTGAATGATTTGCTGAACTTCAGTTGCTAATAATGGCCAATGGAGCAAGCTTAAAGTAACAAAAGGTCTTGAAGTATAATTCACTTCTTCTTTGAATAGTAATCACTAATCCATCACCATTGTGCGTTCAAATCTCACCCCGAGACCATGCAGATAAATTTCATATGTGAGGTAGCTGTCAAGCTAGTTGGGTATATGGAAGATGGTACAGTGGTTCTATCCCCAGGCATGTAACACCCGGAAAATGATCCTGGCCGTTCAAGCAATGATAAACCGCAGTGAAGTAAGGAACAATCATTTGCAAAATTGTATTTTGACTTTTGAGTACCGGTACAAAGATAGAAATGTTCTTGTGTGTTATTTTTACGTTAATTGGTTTCAAATTGACACATCTTCCATGACATGAGAGAATAGGGGGCCATTTTTATAGAAATAAATCTTTCCTTACAAATCTGGGAATAATTTATGAAAACACATTTAAGAATATGGAACCACAATAACGGCATGGAAGAATTTCTTACCAATAAAAGTAATATATATGTAGATGTTGTAGAGAAAGTTAAACAATTACCGATTCAATTTCATAAAAGTCCCCCCTCCCTCCCATATTGATTATAGCAATAGTTAACATCCTAGCAAACATGGCATCGAACTGCTTACTTGGGAGTTAACTGCAGAGACTCAGTAGGTGAAGCAATTTACAGACTTTTCTTCCAAAAATAATCCCTGTCATCAGAGCATGTTCGGGATGTTTAATGTGCACTGTGGTGTTATTTTTAGATCCTGTTTGAAGTTTTTTTAAGCCAATTACCACAAGCAAAATGTGGTGGCCTGGCAGAATCTTCTTAGAGATTTCCATAAAATAAACAAAGCTAAATATTGCCATTGGCTGGATATGTTTGTTGTATGATATTTTTCTTGTACTCTGGCCCATTTTATGCTTGTTGGCAGAGGTTAACATGCTCAATGTAAAGTGTTTAACATTTCTGAAGTAGATTTCTAGGAAATTTACTCTAATATTCAGTTTCATTCAGGTAATTTGTTTAAAACTCAAGTTTCTATTCTAAGTTCCATTTTTCAAAATTCATATTCCACTTGGTTCTTTTAGAATCTAAATCATCTCAGTATTTTGTTATTATTTTCCAGGGATATTTAACATATTATTCTCCTGGGATATTTAACAGAGGCTGCCAAATTATTTTTTTTAACTTTAAGCTTCAATAAAAAGACTAACGTTTTTTTAGTCTGACAATATGACAATAATTAAAGACTAGTGTAAAACAATTATACATTAACAGGATTATGAAGACAGTTAATTATTTATATTGTACAACTGTTTTAATTACTCCCTCAGTCAGTATTATATAATATCTGAAGTATACTACAATTAGATGCACCTTCATATACTGAGTACAATTAGATGCACCTTCATATACTGAGTACAATTAGATGCACCTTCATATACTGAGTACAGTTAGATACACCTTTGTAACCCCTAAAGATTTTTGAAGTATTCAACCCTCAAATTATTTACAAATTCATCATTTCCAACATTTGTAAGATATACAAATATCGCAGTACACTAATGACTTCAACATGTAAGAGGCACATATATAGATTTGCATTGGATTTCAATTGACAAGAAATGTATAAATGATGGAATCACATTCCCATTAATGTTAGAAAATCTGAGAATGTAAACACCTTTAAAGACAGCTTAGACAGTCTTAGAATAGTGGCACCCTTATAAGTGGGTAGCATATATATATTTACAGGGTGGCCTTTATTCAGGTGGATGCTAACACACTCAGGTTAACATGTAATTAAATATATTTTGCTTGTTTAATGTTGCTTTGTTGTTGTTTTTATGCGCATAAATTAATTTTTTTATTGTTGAGGTTCAATCAGGATTATAAGCTAGGGAATAAACAACACTTGCGTAACCTCTATAAATTTTTGTTCCACTTTTTCACTACTGTAAGCCATTAATAATGCCATAATCGATGCAGAATGTTTGCACTTACAAGACAAACTTTACCATTTGCAAACACATCTTTCATGCAGAGGTTTTTATGCTTTAAGGTTGTTTCTGCACAGTTAAATTCATGCATTACAGAGTTGCTGAAAACACCCAAGCATAATGTGTGTTTTTGTAACCAGCGTTAAACGCAGCTCCTAATCGATGTGCTGTCTGTTTGTGATTATTTTGTTAATTGGAAACTAATGAGTGCGTTTCACCAACGTTCAAAAGAAATATACTTATTTCCTGAAATATTTATCTAGCTACAATATCGTGTAAGTTCTTGAAATAATGTTAACCACACGCTCCGAATTGTTGTTTTTCAGGTTGGCATTGGTAAGCATTTTCTCGAAACCTCATTATCTATAGTGTCCAGTTTAATAACACTTATCTATTTACAGATTTAACATGAAATAATCAAATCATGAGAAAATATCATAATGTTATTGACTCCATTGATAAATAAACAACATAATTATATCATGCGAACATGACTGGACATTACGAACAAAATTGGGCAATCTAGGTGTTTGCTTATAAAAGCATGTTGTATACAATCAATTTGGGGCTTAAGCATGATAGTTCACAAAATAATATGCATAAAAGAGATATCATTACATTCATGACTCGTTTGTTATAAGCTTGAATTATTTTATTTGAAGGTTTTAGAATTGAAGTCTCAAACTGTACTTTCACAATTTCTGAAGTACAAAATGTTCTCCAATTACAGATCTATGTCCAGAGTAACCTTGCAGAATGTCAGTGATTCTACCTGCCCTATATAGTATGGGTCTTAGAGTCTATCTCCAGCATGGTAAAGCTGCCAAGTCATCAAGTGACCTTGGAAGTTGTGGGCAACATTTAAAAGCCCACAGAAAAATACCATATTGATCTGTAGATTCATTCACCTTTACATAAATTTGTTGACTTCTATTTTTTTAGTACAGTATACAATCTGTGTTACTTATTTAATATTTCTGCTGAGGTTTTCACATGAACACTGAAACTTTGAGTCTAGAATCAATAATTAAATTCTCATATCTGGAAACACTCAAAGTCACTATGATGTCCATGATGGCTGAAATTTCTTGCTTCAATCTGTATTAATTTTTCCTAGGTTAATGTAATAATTTTCAGTCAATGACTCTTCCCAAATCTCAATTCCTTCTCAAAGCATTATGGTTGAAAAGATAGAGCTGACTGTTTAATTACAAAATATTACACAAAGAAGATCAAATAACAAATAATAATGATCTCAAGTGCTTCACAATTGTTTTATACAGTCATCCGATTGACTCTCAATATTTTACTCACTGATAAAAACAGATGCTAATCAGACCATATCCTTATAACAAGAGGGCCAAGATGGCCCTATATCGCTCACATGACAATCACTGTTCACTCATTAAAACATTGTTTTGAACCGGTGACCTAGTTTTTGACACCAGATGACCTATGTTCGAATTTGTCTTACATATCATTAAGACAAACGTCTGACTAGGTTTGGTGAAGATACAATCAAAATTTGACATCTACAGTGTTTATAAGGTTTTCTTAAGATTTGACCTTGTGACCTGGTTTTTGACCCTAGGTGACCCATATTTGAATTTGTCCTTAATATCAAGGTTTGGCCAAGATCCAATCAAAACCATGACATTTAGAGCTTTTACAAGATTTTTACCTAAGATTTGACCTTGTGACCCATTTTTGAACCCGGCTGACCCATGTTCATCCTTGACCCACATATCATTAAGGCAAACATTTTGACAAGGTTTGGTGAAGATCCAATTAAAACTGTGACATCTACAGTGTTTGGGCCCTGTAAATGAAAACCAATGTCAGTTAAGGACCTTCTCAGAATATAAATTCATAACAAGAAAACAATTCACTTGACCTTTTACAGCAACTTGATTCTATTATTCTGTTTGGCTCATATTCTCTCCAGGGTAAAATACAGCATAGTCAGTGTCAGCTTTATTTCACAATATTTGCTAATAGTTACAGTGTAGCACTTCATTATCTGTTGTTTAACAGCCCATTCAACATGTAGCTATGGTCATTTCAGAGCCGTCCCTGAGAGAGCGCGGAGATAAGATATATATTGGAGAACCAGGCATTTATATTCCCTGAGAGAGCGTGGAGATAAGATATATATTGGAGAACCAGGCATTTATATTCCCTGAGAGAGCGTGGAGATAAGATATATATTGGAGAACCAGGCATTTATAGTCCCAGAGAGAGCGCGGAGATAAGATATATATTGGAGAACCAGGCATTTATATTCCCTGAGAGAGCGTGGAGATAAGATATATATTGGAGAACCAGGCATTTATAGTCCCTGAGAGAGCGTGGAGATAAGATATATATTGGAGAACCAGGCATTTATATTCCCTGAGAGAGCGTGGAGATAAGATATATATTGGAGAACCAGGCATTTATAGTCCCTGAGAGAGCGTGGAGATAAGATATATATTGGAGAACCAGGCATTTATAGTCCCTGAGAGAGCGTGGAGATAAGATATATATTGGAGAACCAGGCATTTATAGTCCCTGAGAGAGCATGGAGATAAGATATATATTGGAGAACCAGGCATTTATAGTCCCTGAGAGAGCGTGGAGATAAGATATATATTGGAGAACCAGGCATTTATAGTCCCTGAGAGAGCGTGGAGATAAGATATATATTGGAGAACCAGGCATTTATAGTCCCTGAGAGAGCGTGGAGATAAGATATATATTGGAGAACCAGGCATTTATAGTCCCTGAGAGAGCGTGGAGATAAGATATATATTGGAGAACCAGGCATTTATAGTCCCTGAGAGAGCGTGGAGATAAGATATATATTGGAGAACCAGGCATTTATAGTCCCTGAGAGAGCGCGGAGATAAGATATATATTGGAGAACCAGGCATTTATATTCCCTGAGAGAGCGTGGAGATAAGATATATATTGGAGAACCAGGCATTTATATTCCCTGAGAGAGCGCGGAGATAAGATATATATTGGAGAACCAGGCATTTATATTCCCTGAGAGAGCGTGGAGATAAGATATATATTGGAGAACCAGGCATTTATAGTCCCTGAGAGAGCGCAGAGATAAGATATATATTGGAGAACCAGGCATTTATATTCCCTGAGAGAGCGTGGAGATAAGATATATATTGGAGAACCAGGCATTTATATTCCCTGAGAGAGCGCAGAGATAAGATATATATTGGAGAACCAGGCATTTATATTCCCTGAGAGAGCGCAGAGATAAGATATATATTGGAGAACCAGGCATTTATATTCCCTGAGAGAGCGCAGAGATAAGATATATATTGGAGAACCAGGCATTTATTTTCCAACTCTTTTCAAATAGTTTTTCTTTGTTATTTATCATGCACAGAGTAAAGCACTGAAACATGCCTTGCCCCTTTATCCTGTGACTACTAAATACAATACTAACAGCTTGGTAGTTGGGATGGGGTCACTGAAAAAGCATCCTTGAGAAATTCAAAAGGCAGAGAATCAAACACAAAACCTTTCATTTAGAAGTCCAGCATATTACCACTCGACCACCGATCATACACATAGTAGGTAGAAGCACCCCAAACAAACTCACAGTGTAACCTCCATGAACTGCAAGTAACCTCTGAACAACAGCCATTAAACTCCCTGTTACCACTAGTATACTTAACAGGGGTTGTAACAGGACAAGATTCCCAATCCTGAAAATTAGCCAGGGGTCTGGGGAGCAATACCCCCTGAAGCAAAACAATTTTGAGCATTTACAGGTCTTTCTGTAATGCATTTCAGCAATACAAATTCATGATTTTTTTTCAAAAACTCACTATGTTTTCCTCTCCATATTTCTAAAAAAGATGATAATAGTTAATATATATACACAGGGATTTTTTAGGCTAATTTTTCAGCTGCAATTGGGTTATATTCCCAATTAAAAATGGTATCCTTCTGTCCCAATTCACAGACAAAAATTCCCGATTGAAACTTCCAAAAATAAAACAAAAAGATAATAACTAAAATCTCTGAAAACCATAGATCTTTCACCGTAACAGACATGTAATAAATGAAAGTTCCCATTATGGTCAGTGATTGTGTCAATTTGTGTGTGTTTATTTCAAAATTGGAATAGCACATATTTTCTCAATTTCTAACAAAACACTGAAGAAATTACCAATCCCAAGGGTATGGGTCATGTTCCAAATACCAAAAATCCTGACACAAGCTGGGAGACTTAATGCTTGGAACTTGCTTGAGATTCTTCAATTTTGTTACCCCACCCACTTTTTTTTGCAAGTTAATACATAGGAATGAAATATCAGCCAATTAATGTTTATATAAAATTTTGTGCACAAAATATTTCATTGACAAGGTCATAGGGATGGAATTCCTTCACAATATTTCTTACCTCGAATAATGTTGTTGAAATATTTCGGGCCAAGTCAGTGTCAAAATGTATTGCTACCTATGTTTAAACAAGAGGGCCAAGATGGCCCTATATCGCTCACATGACAATCACTGTTCACTCATTAAAACATTGTTTTGAACCGGTGACCTAGTTTTTGACCCCAGACCACCTATGTTCGAATTTGTCTTACATATCATTAAGACAAACAGTCTGACTAGGTTTGGTGAAGATACGATCAAAATTTGACATCTACAGTGTTAATAAGGTTTTCCAAAGATTTGACCTTGTGACCTGGTTTTTTACCCTAGGTGACCCATATTTGAACTTGTCCTTAATATCATTAAGACTAACAATTTGACAAGGTTTGGCCAAGATCCAATCAAAACTGTGAAATCTACAGTGCTAACATGGTTTTTCATAACATTTGACCTAGCGACCTATTTTTTGACCCAAGATGACCCATGTTCGAACTCGTCCAAGATATTATGAAGACAAACATTCTGACAAGGTTTCATGATCATCCAATTAAAACAGTGACTTCTAGAGTGTTCACAAGGTTTTCCAGCAATTTGCCCTAGTGACCTAATTCTACTACAGAAATGACCCATTATCAAACTTGACCTACATATTATTAAAATAAACATTCTGACAAAGTTTCAGGAAGATGCAGTCAAAACAGTGATTTCTAAAGTGTTCACACGGTTTTCCCTTATTTGGCCCTTGTGACCTAGTTTTTTACCCCAAATGGCCCAATATCGAACTCGTCCGAGATTTTGTTGATATTAACGTTCTGACCCAGTTTTGCTAAAATTGAGCCAAAAATGTGGCCCCTAGTGTGGTCACAACATAAAGTTTGACGACGCACGACGCACACCGCATGACGCTGGACGCCGGACGGAGAGTGATCCTAATAGCTCACTTTGTCACTTTGTGACATGTGACCTAAAAAGTTGCTGACAATTATTCATTTGATGGGACCCATTAACTAATGAATTGTCAACGATTTAAAAGTTCATAAGCTTCGATTGACTTCGAGTTTTAAGCTAAATATTACTCGAATTTTTGTTCTGCAATTACAAATACTCTTGTGTATATAGACGCTTGTTAACCAAGTGTTAGTGAATAGGAAAAACGCCCAAGTGATCCAGATGCTGGGATTTGCTAACAGCCATCCCAATCTGTAACCCCACCCAAAAATCCTCGGATTTACATCGATCTCAAAAGTGCCCCAGACGGCTTTAAATCCGGATTTCCGGAATATTCCGGAATATTACAACCCCTGATACTAGAAATCAAAATTGACCTTATTACAACCTGAACCACTTCTTTCCTTCTCTTGCAGGTTATGTTGAACTGTACCATCAAAATTATGCTATTGTAATGTAGCAAAAAGAGAAGTCAAGTATCTGAAGGAGGCTGGCTACACCTTAATTTCTTTTGAATTTCTTACATACATTTCATACACCAACATGTCTCTATATAAACAATATTAACCAATCAGAAATCACGTAACATTTATGAAAGCTATGGCGGTGTACGATAAAGAAATTTTGATTCATAGTTTACAGTAAATCCCGATTTCTCAAATATTTGCGTCTTCTGTAAGAGTTTGTATATATATGTATCAATGTATTTAATTTTTCTTTTTAGGACATATTGGTCACTAATTCACATATGATCGACTGACAATCTTGCATCAGTATATATGTCAAATCACAGGCAGAAGTAACGGACATGTGATGGTAAAATTGCAATAAATTCTACATAAAACAAAATAACCTAACCCATAATAACCTTAAATGAAAAAAAATATTGTCCTAAAATTTAACCCCATTCATGGCATTCAACTGGTATATACACTATAAGAAGGCGTATATCTCTTCGTTTCGGTGAATGAGCACCACTTTTACAAAACACAAAATTATAAAGCAATACGGACGAATTCTTCAAATCAAAGTTTGCAGCAGTTTCAGGTTGATATTTTGACACAAAATAAGACCAAAACTAAATTCCTAGACTAATCCGTTACTGAGAAATCGAACAAGAAACGCTAGAATTTGACCTGATTTCGTCTGGTCGGAAAAAATGCGGCCACACCAAAATGGACTAATTTCACATACTAATGCAAGATTGTCAGTCGATCGTATGCGAAATTGACCAGTATGACCTAAAGAGAACAATTAAATACATTAATACAGATACACAAATTCTTACAGAAGACGCAAATATTCGGGAAATCGGGATTTAAACTTTTGAATAGAAATTTCTTTATCGTACACCGCCATATTTATATATATAGCTATTATAAATGTTACGTGATTTCTGATTGGTTAGTATTGTTTAAAGTCGGTTTTATAGTGACATGGCGGTGTACGATAAAGAAATTTCTATTCAAAAGTTTAAATCCCGATTTCCCGAATATTTGCGTCTTCTGTAAGAATTTGTGTATCTGTATTAATGTATTTAATTGTTCTCTTTAGGTCATACTGGTCAATTTCGCATACGATCGACTGACAATCTTGCATTAGTATGTGAAATTAGTCCATTTTGGTGTGGCCGCATTTTTTCCGACCAGACGAAATCGGGTCAAATTCTAGCGTTTCTTGTTCGATTTCTCAGTAACGGATTAGTCTAGGAATTTAGTTTTGGTCTTATTTTGTGTCAAAATATCAACCTGAAACTGCTGCAAACTTTGATTTGAAGAATTCGTCCGTATTGCTTTATAATTTTGTGTTTTGTAAAAGTGGTGCTCATTCACCGAAACGAAGAGATATACGCCTTCTTATAGTGTATATACCAGTTGAATGCCATGAATGGGGTTAAATTTTAGGACAATATTTTTTTTCATTTAAGGTTATTATGGGTTAGGTTATTTTGTTTTATGTAGAATTTATTGCAATTTTACCATCACAGATCCGTTACTTCTGCCTGTGTGTCAAATTAGTCCATTTTGGTGTGGCCGTATTTCTTGTTCAATTAAATTGTAAAGGTGGTGCGCACTCGCCGAAACGAAGAGTTATAAGACTACTTATAGTAAATAAGACAATTTTTTTCTTCATTTAATGAAATTATGGGTTAAGTTATGGTGATTTATGAAGAATTTATTACAATTTTACCATCACAGGTCCGTTACTTCTGTCTATGGGTATAACTAGCTTATGGAAGGTCAACCAAGTTCTACCAAGGGGAACGCCCGGGTACCTCGTCCATCATTAAAGCTGAAAGTGTCCCCAAATGACCCGGACTGTTGGTGTTGCATTTAAAACCCAAGTGAAATATCCAAGGATCAACTTCAAAGAAAATTGACAGTTAACAGGATTTTAAATTATTTCTTCCTTAGAGAATTTCTGTTTCTCCTCCACTTAATTGGGAATCCCGTGACAAATAAAGGTAATTTTTAGTTTTTGCAATAAAAATTGCAGCTTGCCACATCAATAGAAAATCATTATGTAAAAACACTACACACATTAAAACTGTTACAAAAGATATGATAAAATAAGGCAAACAATTAAATCTTCTTTAATTATTGAAAAAAAAAGACACAACAAATATATTACAGACACATCTGATGTCGTAAATGATATAAATTCCACAAACCTATTTAAATAAGTTGGACACAATGCTAACCGAGACATGAAAATCTTACTTTTCAAAATCAAGCGGTTGGAAAATGATGTCTCTTAAATTCTTAATTTCATACTTGTCTGAATTGTCATGCCAATTTCCCCTGCCAAAATTTCAAGAATATTTCAAGAAATTCCAGAACAATTCTTGCACTTTTTCTCAAGAACTGAAGGTGAAGTACTCAAGAAATGTTCAAATACATAAAATGGCACAAAAAATCACAAATGAAGAACAATTCAAGAATGAGACTTTTTAAGGACTTTTCTTGAAATTATTACTGTTCAAGAAATATGTTCAAAAACTGTTCTTCAAAATCACAGAAAAGTTATAAAATAAAAGATCATGAGGAGTTCAATAAAAGTATTGTAAACTTCTTTTAATGGCAGATTTCACCAAATGAAGAACAATTCAAGAACATTACTTTTTAAGAGCTTTTTGTGAAATTTCATAGAAGGGTATGATCTGCCGCAACCTGGGGTTTCAAATAAGGATCACTGGGTAACAAGTACAGCATGAATACCACAGAACCATGACCTCAGCTTCAATACTTATTAAATGCCATAGTTATACAAAGAGATTAAGACATTTGAATATTATATATTTTATTTGAGTATTTAACTTCTTTAGTGATTCTCATCTATACAGCAGATAATTATAATTCTTAGTGTCTCATCGGAATTCTGCATAAATCATTATGTCAAATATGGTCAAAATATAAATAAGAGCTGTCAGTAACTATTCTTGGTGCTTGAAAATGAAAGAAGAAAATGGTTACGTGCCTTGGACGGAGACCTTCAACTTTAATCCCAAAGTCACATATTAAGTGTCAAGTGAATACCTTCAGTAGGTTTGAAAATTGATGTTGCACGCAAAACTTCAACCAGGAATTTATAGGTAATTCACTGTGAATGGGTCATCAAACAGTCAAAATCCATATAAGAGTTATGGGCCTTGTGTTAAATGAATACAATACAGTATAGTTTTGAAGACTAATGTTAATTTAACCAGGAATTTTTCTAAGTTCACAAAGGCCCATAATTCAGTTAAAATCCATGTCAGAATTATGGGCCTTGGATAGTGACCTCCAATTATGATCAAGAAGACATGTGTGAAGTAACAAGCAAATATTTTTAGTGGTGGATTAGATATGAAGTTGTACAAGACTTTAACCGAAGTGTTACGCCAAAGCTGACACCAACATTTCAATGCTGACACCAACACCTGGCAAGACTTAGGATAGCCCCACTTTTCTTTACATAGTCAAGCTAAAAATCTACATTATCAGACTTTATATCAATTGTCATGGTATATTGAAATCGATGATATCATAAGTAAGAGACTAATTGACGTGAAACTGTTGCATCTTTACATCTTATATTCTCACTGTGCAATTCTTCATATAAGTGCATATATTTTCCCTCTTGACATTTTATGAGAATTTGTGCAACCTTTATTTCCACATTTAAAGTTGAAAACAATTATAAATGATGTATCATGATTAAGTCAATTAAATTCAATCCAGACAGTTAGATATATCAAACATATATTGTAAGCATTTCAAAATTTACTACTCTTGAGTATGTAACGTTTCAGATATTTGAGATTTAAAATCCTCTTGACACGAGATCAATGATGTAATTATATTTAAGTAATCAAGTGCATTATAATCAGTGATTTTATTCCTTCTTTATATGGGTCCGATAAACCGACCCTTCCCAATCACATTCAGGCTTCAATTTTCCCAAATCTAAATGGAGAAATTCCCAATGAACAATAAAAAAAAGAATTTCAAAATTGGACATAAAATGACAATGTTAGGTAATGTCATTTTTTGACAAGAAGTATAGTACATTAGTGCAAAGGAACCAGAGAACTCCATTTCTATGGCATTGTCTATTGATAAAATTTCCCAGGACCGGGACCCAAAGAGATGAAATAAATCACTGATATTGTTCTATACTTAAAAGCATGTATGACTATCATTCAAAGAAACCCACAATAGTGCTGGATACATCAACTATCATTACATCGTAATAATATAACTACCGTTGATTAATTATTAATAATTCATGAAGTATGCAAAAACATTTCAAGAAAGATTCATCACTTCTCAAATTCCTTTTGAACAAAATATGCATCAACAGTGCACTAAAAGCAAAACCACAAAATACATAACAAGATTGAATGTTATTATTTATGGTAACAGGAAGCCACGCGAACAGTGTGATCGTTATTCGAACAAATATTATAAATTGACAAAAAGGGTTTTCCTGGAAACTCAGTTTCCATAGAGAATAAATCACTTCCTGAATGTTTGCTTTTCAATTTTTGTACTGTAGCTTTCAAGGTCTCATCAACTCAAGTTGTCTAACATCAAATTGCATTCTGCTTTTATAAGTATCACATCAAAGGGGGCTTTCAGAGCTTAGAGACTAAAATATAAAAAAAAAAAAAAAATCTGATTATTTTTTAGTTAGAAGTTTAACTCAGTGGCACATCTTATATAATTGATATTGTAATATGATATAGTTGTTTCTCTATAAATAATCTTATCATATATTGGTCAATGAGAAGGATTTTAGTTACAAGGGGCCAGCAACACTCAGGTCCTTAATATTCTCAGTGCCACTGAGATGACGAACTCTTGGTGAGACCACCGAGTAAGTCAAGTCAAGCTTACCGGTAACCCCAAACTCCTTCAACAGATTTCAGTTAAACAAATTAGCTTGATTAGAAAGGCTGTTGGGGTGGATTGGTGGTTAAGTGATAACATGGTTAATTACCAATTGAAAGGACATGGGCTTGAATCCCGTCTCCATCTTTCGGGAATGATAAAGAACCAGGAAAACTATCAGAACCAGCAGAAATTATTCAAAATAAGAGCTTGGTTCTCCTGCATCTTCTCTCTTCTCTCTTTTAAGTGACCACCATAGCTGTTTAATGGGCTGCTAAACAACAGATAAACATAGAAAGGCTGTAACGAGAAATAACATGGATTGCGCAATGAAGGCCATCATGTGAGGCAAGGGGGGGGGGGGGGGGGGGTAGAGAGAAAAATGTTGAAGATTATTACAAGGACTGCAAACAAAAACCATACTGGGTATATCATTATTTCTTGATTTGTTGTCATTTCCCTGTCAGATTTAATCTCAATTTAAATAACTATATTTTTTTGTTAGACTGTAAGTGTTGTACGTAAAGATAAGTCTGGAGACCTAAGATTTTTTATATCACATAAATACATATTTTGAGTAGACATTAAATGTTTATAATTATCTACAGAGATATTTTATTCTAACTGTCCACTGATAAGGTGTGAAAGATTTTTCTCTATCCATCTAAGTGGATTAATCACTGGACATATCAAAGGTACTTTAATCTTAAACCATTAGCAAAAAGTTAAAGTACATGGTCAAACAAAAATTCATTCATTGAATGGTGACATTATTTGTCACAGTACAACAATGGATATTTCACTAATAAAAACATTGAATAATAATAAGTTTTCAGTTTTTAAACACATGACTCAACAAAATTTATTGTTACATTCCCTGAAAAAAAACAGCCCCAAATAAACAACATAAAGCCGGCATGCTTGCACTTAAATCCGAGACTTAGTACAGTCTAACCTGTGTTAATTTCAAATGAATTAGTTTGCCTCTTATCTTAATTGATACATGCCAACAGATCTAAGTGAAAACTCAAATGGAGGGATTTCTTAAAATGAGTCTTTGTGCCCAGTGTTATGGCATTTGACAGCATTGATACACGCCTTGGTCCTTTTCCTGTTATTTTCTAAACATAACACTGCCATTGGCTTGGTAGTTGGGATGGGGACATTGAAAGTGACCCTGAACTATCATTCTCTAGTTGTTGGTTGGATGTTGAACTTCGTCACTGTGACCTCGACCTTTGACCTTAACTCACCTCAAAACCTCTAGGAGGGCATCTACATGTAACATATGAACAACATCCTTACCAAGTATGAGGGCGTTCAGCCAAATTGTTCTCATGTAAACAGTTGTTGATTGGACAATGTTTTTGAGTTAAGGGTCACTGTGACCATGGCAATGAACTACTGACCTCCATATCAAGAGGGTTTATCTTGATGTGATGACCAACCAAGCCTGTGGATTTCGGCTAAATTAATCTCTAGTTATTGGTCATATGAAGTTTGGCTACAGATGTACCAAGCAGTATATCCACACTGTTTCCAAGGGTCCGGGTATAATAATGAATTAAAGCAGTTAGAAGCTCTTATACTAGATTGTGACCAACTTTGCCACAATTTATTTCAACAATTTTATAATGAAAACAGTAAAATCTACTTCCTGTATTTCTCTTTTTTGAGTGAATAACAATCAATGGACAAGAATTATATATGAGCATTAACAAAGATGAAAGTCATTAAATGTTCACATATTGATTCATGCTGTGCTTGGAACGTCACAGAATATTATATCTATTATGACATTGATTGGTTAGACCATCATAGAGCAGAACATATGTAATAATGAAAACAGTGTAATAGTTTTCTCTGTGATGCTCACGACTGACATCTAAATACAGTAATAGGCTCGGAAGTATGTAAATTTAACAAAATTGAACATTTTTGGTGTTTATGAGATGCATGTAATGGAAGGAGAAAGAAAATTGATGAATACATTACAACAGCTAATGGTGTACATTTCTGTCTATAATAATTATTAAGATTATATCCAAATAGAATACTAAATGATTCAAACATGCACAAGTTGAAGATCTAAAACAAAGGAACAATAGAATTTCAACAAGTCTTCAAGTCTGAAAATTGCAGTAACAGTTCACTTATACATCACATAAAAAGATCTTATTTTTGAATGCACATTGTCAATAAATGTTACACCAATACTTTAAAACAATCTCATGTCAAATGGTTATTTATAGCTCATGAACTATTCATAAAGTGTGCAAGAATAGTTCAGGAAAAATTCATCTTTTTGTGAATTCCATTCTAAGGGGTATCAATCAAATAATCTCTAAACTCTCGTACCAATTTATTGTGAATGTTACATACTTTTTTTTAGCAGTATAATCCAAACTAACCATTTTTAAATTAATTAATAGTTCAATTAAAATTAGATCAAAGACAAACAGTTTTATCAATAAACAGAGGATGGTCAAATGGTCAGAGAAAGTTTAAGAGCATGCACATATATAATACACTTAAAGGAGTATATATAGACTAACATCAATGTTGCTTTAACAATACTGTCCTGAGAGTTACTAAGCTTCAAAGACTGAAGACTAGAGTTCAGCCAAAAGCAATCTAGGATAAATAATGGAAGGGCAAACAAAATGACAAATTAATATAATCCAACATGTGAATCAATAATATGGGAAGGATGGGGCGATGTATGATATAATCCTTGCCAAGTCACGGTGCGAATACCACGTGACTTTTTGCTAAGGATGGGTGCTCCAACAATGGCGGATTCCGTCGATTCAGGTAAGATTTTTCATCCTTGTAGTATTTTATGTACTTTATATTAAAAAAACTCTTCGCTAGAGCCCGGCCATTTCAAAAACTCACCCTCGGTTGTAGATTATTTAGTATGATATCCCCTAGTTAAATCGTAAAGTGTCACCGCGCATTTTTCATATACACAATGTAAGTGGCTAATGTGGGGTGGTTTTTTTTATATTTTAAGGAATTATCCCCTTTGGGCGGATTTACATGGTTGTTAATTTGGCGCATGATAACAAAACGCCTTTCTAACACGTTACAATCAAATATTGTCGGTTAATTCTCCAATTTGAGATGTTATGGTCAGGGAGATGACAATGCTAATGATGGGTGAATAAAATATTATGCTAATGTTGGGTGAAAATGCTAAGGATGGGTGTCATAAAAATGTAAGAACTTTCATTCTTGTTAACTGGCTCCAGATATGCTTTTTCACAAATTTTAGTTTTATCGGTCGGCAATTAACCAGAAGCCATTGTCGAAGAATATTGACATCTTGTTTATAACATACAGTGATCTGCGATCATTTGCAATGTATGTTTTCTGATTTCAGGTGTAAAGTGCGTCAAAAAGAGGTTAACTTGTCACTGCACGCTGCGAACAGGCTCCAAAAGAGACTTTCAATGCAAAAATACCTTCATATGTTCACTAACTGACAATGCCAGCAAGAAAAAAAACATAAGAAGTACTTATGCGCGCAGTCATTAGCGCACCGGAAAAGACTTAAAATCACATCGCATTTCTCTACACAGTCCAAGGGTATCCAATCCTTGAAACACAACGACTAAGCCATTGAAAAGTAAGAGGATGTGAAAGACTTGCGGAGTTTGCAGTGACAAAGATACAGGAACACACGGTTAAACATGCCGAAAAGCTCGATAGTGACTTAAGATGTATCCATGAGGATGGCGAAACAAGTGTTAACCTTATAATAGCTGATGCGAAAAATGCTGCAGAAATAGTAGCTTAGTGTCAAAGAAAGCAGCATGAACGAAGTATGACAGAAAACGACGAAGTTCTTGCGTATCAACAATTCGTTCCGTGACACTTGACAATGTGGCTTAATTCATAGCAAGTGGAGATATATATTGTAACACTTAGGTAAACTGATATCTTCACAAAAAAACGAAGCAACTTTGTTGTTTTATTATTTTGTTGACGTCTTTTTATAATTTGAGGCCAGACTGACCACAATGTGTTGGAAATCGCACGGGCTGGCTTATTTGTGAATTTTATATATACAGTGACGGAAATATCCGGAACATGTTGCTTCCTGTAGACCGGAAGTAGATTCGAGTGTATTGTATTACCAAGGTAAAGAAGAACTAAACAACTCAGTGTTAAGTGGTGGATGAAGATTTTCCTCGATAAGAACAATGACTATCACGTTTTACATTCTTCTACATTCGCTATTTCTGTTTGTCTGTTTCCGAAATGAATTACATTTTCATACTCACCATTATTATTTAACTGAGATGTTACTTGCAAACTGAATTTAACAGAGATTATTAAGATTTTCAAATTTTATACTGTCAAAATAGCGTTTTCTTGCTAAAAAAGCATTCCGGGTTCTGGGTATAAGTATAATGTATTCAGAGCATTGCTCTATTTTCTGTAATATTCAATGATAAGATCTACCAATGGAAAATTATAACATTTATCTGTATGACATTATTTTAGTCCCCTACTGGTTTCATCGGAGCAAAGGGGTTCGGCAAATAAATTTAGACCAAAGAATCACCCTACACTGTATAGAACCTGTTTGAATCGGAGAGGACTATACGTTTACCTTCCGTCTGTACAGTGTGATTACTCGAACACATATGTAGGCTAGATTTATGCAACTTAGGGTGTAGTTACTAGTTGAGCAAAAAATAAAGATTAGAAATCCTTTTATTTTTTTGGTCAGACTAAAAGATGTACACACGTCGGTCCGACAGGGACTGATGTATTTATTGCAAAAACCCGTCACTTGTTACAGAACCCTTATAGTGACATTCGCTTTTTTTTTCATGACTAATTCGTCATCCCGAACTGTTAATTCGTTTTAAATCTGTGGTTAACAAAAATGATGAGCAATATTTATTGCACTCGATGTTGTAAATATTCTATTAAATGGTGTATTATATAGGTCTGTTTTTAACTACTCCAAGCCATACATGTGTGTATTTATTCAATTTAATACCACTCGTCTCCAGTGTTTAAAAGTGCATACCGTGACAGCTGCTATGAAAAGCTAAGGTGATTGAACCATAACGTTTCATTGTCACGAAATGCCAATATAAACAACACAATTATACATTGGATATGTTCTTTATTGTCATTATGAATAATATCTGATTCTAAACGTGCTTAGATCATTAAAATTACTTCGAATAATATTTACTTGTTTTCAATTTGCATAGTGCACACAACAGATGCGTTACATAAACCAAAGACAATGGTACACAAAATATGAAATTTTAATTTAATAAACAACATGTATACATCTCTTTTGGAGAGTGTGGACACTGTTGCACATATCAGTATTGTCATTGAAGGAACTCAATTAAACCTAGTCTCCCAGTTTTCAATGATCCGTTCATATCAAAACCTGTTTTAACTTTATTATGATAACTTTATATGAAAGTGTCACTAAACGAATTGATCTCGTTTTGTTGACGAGCAATAACTTCATTTTCTTCCATACTTCGTTATGTTCGCTTTCTTGCAGACCAACAGTTGACATTCTGCCATTATAGGGTTTTGTGACTGTATAGATGACGTTGTCAGTTTTTTTGTACTGAAAGTCTTTTTCGAGTCGGTTCGCAGCGTGAAGTGACAAGTTTACCTCTTTTTGACACACTTTACACCTGAAATCAGAAAACATTGGAAATAATCACTGATCACCAAGATATCCGTATTCTTCGACAATGACTTCTGGTTAATTGCCGACCGATAAAATTAAAATTTGTGAAAAAGGCATATCTGGAGCCAGTTAACAAGGATGAAAGTTCTTACATTTTATGACACCCATCCTTAGCATTTTCACCCAACATTAGCATAATATTTTTGTCACCCATCATTAGCATTGTCATCTCCCTGACCATAACATCTCAAATTGGAGAATTAACCGACAATATTTGATTGTAACGTGTTAGAAAGGCGTTTTGTTATCATGCGCCAAATTAACAACCATGTAAATCCGCCCAAAGGGGATAATTCCTTAAAATATAAAAAAAAACACCCCACATTAGCCACTTACATTGTGTATATGAAAAATGCGCGGTGACACTTTACGATTTAACTAGGGGATATCATACTAAATAATCTACAACCGAGGGTGAGTTTTTGAAATGGCCGGGCTCTAGCGAAGAGTTTTTTTAATATAAAGTACATAAAATACTACAAGGATGAAAAATCTTACCTGAATCGACGGAATCCGCCATTGTTGGAGCACCCATCCTTAGCAAAAAGTCACGTGGTATTCGCACCGTGCAAGTGCTAGTATCTAACTTTATGTTCACATGATAATTATGATACATGTAACCTTTTATGATAATTCTGAGACCAAAATTTGGCACCATTTTCCCTTTCTAATACTGTTTTTTAAAAAAAGAAAGAAAAATATTATGCCACCTCAACTTTCGCTTATTTATTCACAACTCATGAACTATTTGTGAAGTCAGCAAGAATAGTTCAAGAAAAGTTCATGATTTCATTATATCTTCAAAAAAGCTTTAAAATTTCACCTTCTAAATGCCCTGGTCAATCAAAATCCCTGCATAATAAATAAAGTACAGTACATCACATGACCTGAGTTACCTTATTTCCTAAATGAACACCCCTGTGCTAAAATATATAATAAATCAAGTCATTTACAGAGGGCTTTTGAAAAATAATTACAGCATTGTTGTTGAGAGGTAAATATTGCTCTAGAGAAGTTATATTAATAGTTAAATCAAGCAGTGAGAAACAATCATGCTGTTGTTGAAGAGAGGATGTTACTCAAGAGAGTCAGGGTCGTTCTAAAGAGGTTGAACTGTAGTTCAAATCTTCATTTTTGCTCCCAAAGCTTGTGTCCAAATGAACATATTAAATGTGATGAGGTAAGGACATTAATTTTACTTCTAAACAGAACCAAAATTCATTCTAAGGCAAAAATCAATCTTTATTTTAAGCTTCATTTTGATTTGCTCATAGAATAAAAGAAGGATCACTGTATTGAGTGATAAGAAAGAAAGACAATATAAAAATCAATAAGCTGTGAATCCATTCAACAGATAGTAATCTATGCCATTAATACCTTAATACAAGGCCAGTGATTTAAATTCCATGAATGACTGCAGTTAAGGTGATTATTAACAGTCAATCCTTAAAATAACAGTCTACTTTTTCATTACATTGATTGATTATCTTTTCATCTCCATGATTTTAAATTAAACCTTAAGGCTTTAGTTGATAAGCCAAAACCTGTTTTCATCCAATGTTTTATTACATTCAATGTGATATAACACGAAACACACTACAGGATATGCAGGAATGAAACATCTACTAGCCTTAGATAATAGACATCAAACCTGAGATATCAGTCCATACAGATCAGCCCTCAGATATCAGCCCTGATATATCAGCACACAGATATCATCCCATATATATCAACACACAGATATCAGCCCTGATATATCAGCACACAGATATCAGCCCTGATATATCAGCACACAGATATCATCCCATATATATCAGCACACAGATATCAGCCCATATATATCAACTCACAGATATCAGCCCTGATATATCAGTACACAGATATCATCCCATATATATCAGCACACAGATATCAGCCCTGATATATCAGCACACAGATATCAGCCTACACAATGATATGCTGACGAATCTGACATGCTCCCCGTTGACATTTATGATAATAAATATAATAAGTTCTCATGTTATGTTAAAAAACTAACAAAACATATAAAATTTTAAAAAATGCAAAAAATATTTTTTTTGTCTGTATATAATCATGATTATAAAATCGATAACTCAAATTATACAAGTATTTTTAACTCAATCTGCGAACATGTAAAATGAGCATTATACTGACCTAGAGACATAACCAGATATCAAACTAATAAGCATCATATGCTATTTAAACAAGATATTTTAATTTAAAATACGCAAGACAATGCTATCTTTAACCTCAATTCAAATGGACTATTATATATTTCAAGTGTGTAAAGTAACTAACTTAAATTAAGAAGTTGAAATAAATTTCTACTGCAATGTAACAGTGTATGACTGACATAATGGGACAAGATCCTTGATAATTTAATTCAGAGTAAATTCAATTTTATAAATTGATTTCAGTCTACTAGGAAATACATTCCAGACATGGCTTGTCCTAGGCTTCCAAAATTTCTAATGGGAACCCAGTCAGTTAGGCTGGTGCACACTTGCGACAATGACAATACTTAGATAATTGTTCAGTAGATGACGTTCATCTGTAATACCAATCTGGTCCTAAGTAATTATCACAAAGGAAAGTACAAACAAGGCAAGTACGAAAATATTGGTATGTCACTCATTGTTTAATTTCACAACTCACAATCTGTCACAAACACACATATCTCAGTATAGGTTAGGTTATGTGCATATTTGGCTGTTCTTAGTAAATAAGAAAGCTAAAAGGAGTGGTAGTGACTGTAGCTTTCATATTACGAAGAACACCCAAACATGCATTGTAACCTTCATCGTGATCAACAATTTAGTCGTTCTTCGAAAACAAAAAGTTTTAAAGAACGCCAGTTTAATATTCTATTACGATAAAAATTAAAGCCAAAATGCTTTTAAATCCTTGCCAGTGATTTGATAAGTAAGTTGGTCATGAAGCACTTAAATATTGAAGTAACCTTGATAAAGAATTAAGACATTTGAAAATTTGGTTATGTTCGAGTCAGTATGAACCATGGATAATTTTAGTAGTCAGTTTCTATTTGTAAATATTCAAACAATACAATGTTTTAGAGTAACATGAAGAAGGTTGATAATTATATACACAAGACGATCTTTTCAGTCACATCCAGAGAGGCTCTCAATAACAACCTGTCGCTGGCTGATTTAGCTGCTTAGAAACGAGGTTGGGCTGGTTTACAAATCTCAATTAAAGTTTAAAAGATATTGCTGGAAAAATGCCCCCTGTATTAGGCTGGTTAGTCTAGTTTTTTGACCCACTGAACACACACTTACTGAGAACCCTCATCCAGTCCTTTGATTCAAACTGCCATCTAAATATATTGTTCTACTGACCATGAAAACTCTACGCTGATTTCTTAAAATCTTGTGTGGGCAGATACTATCATAAAAGAAAACCGATAGTCAGTGCTTTAAACATAGATATATCAAGATAATTTCCCCTATTTTCATAGCATTTGAAGTATATTATTGCGAAGACAAATTACACCACTGAGAGATTCCTGTAACACAAGGCTGAGAAATGGTTATATACTTTATCGTACCACAAGGACTCGAAGAAGCCTAAAGTTGTAGTTTTTCTTCCTCATATTGCAGGCTTGCAGCCCGCATGGTTTCATAATGTCTCAATAGTTAATTAAATCAATACAGATTTAGAACACAGAGTATTCTATTGGTAATAGAAGGATTACATATTGCGACTAACTGATGTGACATTCTCAGAATAATATAGATTTTACTTTAATGACTGTATACTCTCTCAGTAATATTGGGTGCAGTTGTCAAGCATTATACTATACACCAATTAACATCAAAATAAGGAACATATTATCACCGAAATTGAATGCTTACTGGTACAAACTGCACTAGAAAGACACACATGAAAAAAAACATCAATAAAAAAAGATTAGAAAAATATAACTTGGACTTTGATTATACAGTAAAGTTCAGTTACTAAATCCCCACCTAATGGAGTTTTCCTTGTACTATTCTTGGATACTTCATGAGTAGTTCATGAAATATGAATAACTATTTGACAGGGACATAAAGACCACCAAGCTGAAATATAAGTTCCCATCTGAAAATTATGAGAGCATTCAAATTTTCTACAGTTGAACATGAGTGCAAACCAACAGGTCTGTTTATTGGACCCTAAACCAACACAATTTGTCTAATTAAAAAGAATTATAAAAACATTATATACAACAAGAATTAAACTAAAATTTAAATTGTATGTGAAAGTATAAATCATCAAATAAAATGGGAGCAGAAGTTTTCACAAATCTACTTCGTTAAAATGTGGGTAGAAGAAAGGCATATGCTGATACAAAATGTAAACAAAAACCCGGACACTAACATCTCGTAAAATTATTTACAAATGCCTAATTCTACCAGCAATCTATAACATATTTGCCAACGCTATATTTTTTCCCAGAATTTCCAACTGTTCATAGAAGGCAGCTTCATTAGAATTACAAATTCCAGTCATAGAAAAATCTTAGGATAGTAAAAACAATGGCACAATTCCAAGCCTTGATTCGAATCTATCAATTTATTTTCTAGGCCATCACATCATTAAAAGCATCTTATGTCTATAGGGTCATTCAGTGAAGAATTTTAATAACAGCAGAAATTTGGAATCCTCCTATAATGAACCGTAGATCAGCTGCAAACATAAGCAGAGAGTAAAACCTCAGGTAGGAAAAACAATGTAGGAAAGTTTATACAAGGTACAGTTGAACAACAGATTGAGTACATAATGAACAATTTATTAACAAAACCAGAAGAAAAACTTGCTAAACCGAGAAACTGTACAACAATTCTGAGACAGAGTTAGGGCATTGATTAACAACAGCGGTTTGACAAACAGAGTCTGCAGTATAATGTTCTTAATAAAAGAACAGAGAAAGTTGGCAATGGACACATAACAGGGTCTTAATTTCACAGACATTGTTCTACAAGCATGTCCTTCTGGTGCAATGTGTGATGTCTGTTAGTTTTACCAATTACTGCATTATTGCAAATACCAGTAACATAAAACTAAAATAACTGTATTTAGATGAACACTGAGAGGTCTAGTCTCGTACCATACATTTACAGACTTCGCAAAAGGCAAAAAAATCTTCCGGACACATATGGTCTGACAAGCTTATGGGTTAGAGCCCAGCTACTGACCATGTGAGATAGTAGCCAGTTGCTTACGGAGGATGGGAGTCTAGTACTGGTTCTTCCAAGGAAAGATGGTTAGGTGAACTGTCCGCCTCATGTGATTTTGACTGTTGAAAAGAAGTGTAAAACTTGATCAAACAAACAAACAAACCATTTTGTAGGAAAATCTTAACACATAAATAACTAAAGCTGATTTGAATGTAACATTTTAAGAGACAAGAAACGTGGCAATGCTATGAAACCAACGTTTTCCAGGGCTTTAATACCACAGTTCTCTAGAATTCTGCGCTAAAGCTTCATCAGTGGTTCAGTTTCCAGTGCGGCTAATAAGTTAACAGTACATGACCTTTACCCTATTGGCATAAAATGCAATCCCAACCTTGGTCTCTATGTAAGCTACCTACACACGAAATTTCATGGCAATATCTGAATCCTTAATTAAGTTATTCCACGAAAACTGACTCTCTTTTTTTATATTAACAGTGACCTAGACCATGACCCAACTGACCCCAAATACAATCTGAAGCAAAGCTTTCATGCAAGGATGCTAAATACCCAGTTTTAAGTCAAGATAAGTCATTCCAAATTTAAGTTATTGACCAGAAACTGATTTTCTATTTTTAGTAACAGCAAACTTGACCTTGAACCCACACATCCCAAATACAATCCCACACTAGATTTTTATGCAAGGATGCTAAATACCAAGTTTAGTCAACATCGGTTATTCCAAACTCAAGTTATTGACTGGACACTGATTTTCTATTTTTAGTAACAGTGACCTTGACCACACAGATCCCAAATACAATCCCAAGCTAGGTATTGATTCAAGGATTATAAAACCAAGTTCAGTCAAGATTGGTCAATCCGAACTTAAGTTACTGACCTGACACTGCCTGTTTGACGCCCGCCTGCCAGCCATATTCAGCCTTCTTAAATAATAATCTGGTTAAAAATAATTTACACACACCAGACATTGCTTCCAATAAACATTTAAGCAGCGTCTATCTTTGAATATCATTTGACAGATTTCTGGTTCATAATAAAATGCCATATCAAATGAGACAGAAAAAAACATGACATAAACAATCTTTTATTACAAGCGTTGAACATCAGAGACAAATCAGGACGAAAATAGAGGTGAATAAAGTAGTGATAATGGTTCCATTAGACCCATTTCATACATCTTCTCTGTTCTCAGTCCCATCATTGTCTTCAAATATTACATTATGACAGACACTAAAAGTATGCAAGATGAAATGACAGATTTCTTGAAAAACATCACATTTATATATGTATTTCTAAAGAGGAAGCTAAATCTAGCGTTTCTCAACATACATGGGCAGTGTCACAGCAATACCTTGATACACAAGAAATTGTACACAGGGTCTGTTTAGGAAAAGGAGAAGATGCAGGGCCCTGGTCAAAGGGGGGAAATTACACCAAAGAGGCAAAAATGGAAAATATTTATACAAGTGTAATAGGGGAAACCGATTTTTTTGGGTAAAAAATATGTCTTATTTTCTAAGGGGAAGACATTGGCTATGATGGTGGTCACTTTTCAGTAAAAATCACTGACACAGCTAGGCTAATTAATTGTTTTATTCTAAGTATTAAATTTTTATTCAAAATGCAACAATGCAACAACATTTTGGTTGCCCAGAACGAAGTGTGATATTAATTTAAGCCTTTCTGCCTCATTTAAGTCCAATGATACCTTTAGAATTTTTTAACTGAAGATTACTGAGGTTTGGCCAAGCACTTAACAACTTGGCAATCAAGAAATCAATTTAACCCCCAGAATGATAAGTAAAATCCTGGCATTGCAAGAACAGCTTTTAACTTTATTCCAAGCCAAACAGATTTCTACTTTGTGCATGATTTCATGAATGCTTTTTTGTTTTTGATAACCAAATCAAACAGGATAAATAGCATATTGGCAAAACATTATAGAAGAGTTGTTTTATATTCTACTTCAAATTAGCGGTGCTTATTTTAATGGATGAGACAACTTAAAGAAACAAAAATAATGTAAAATGAATTACCATTGAGCAATGAATATCTTTTTTAAGTGTCTTAAACAAGTTAAATTAAATTTCCTCAGAACATGAACTAATTACTGGGTATTCATGATTTCACGGCAGCCAATTGTGCCTAGAATAAACAGCAATACTGTTTTAGCTATTTCAACATCATTGCACAGCCATAAACCTGATCTATATATAGACACAGATTTCAAGTACCATTTTGAACGAAATCAGAACAATTTGGTAGGAGAAATGTTATTTTCACTTGGTCTTGTGTACACTTGTAGTTGCACCAACACTGACAGAGTCATTTGGTAACTTACCAGATGGAGGATCCAGTGGAGGAAATCCAAGGCTTACACCTGAGTATCATAGACCCATCAACATTCCATAAGCCATAAGCTTGACATTAACTTACAAAATTAATGTGAAATTTTGCCCCCCCCACCTCACCCCCTCCGGATGAGATCCAAACTGGCACACATGAGAGGCTTGTGATTTCTGACTTGAGACCCAAGCCATACTTCATACCAGTCCTGACCCTAGTTTGTTTAAACTTCAATGATTGTCTGTTTATCATTCGACTGGTTTTAATAATCAGGGAACAGAACAGTGCAGCATCTTAATGATGCTGGCAAAAAACAATGATGACAGATTATTAAAACATTCCTAGTACATTTCCCAACAGGACTTGAAACCATCATATAATGAGAAAAAAGACAAAAGAGATGATGAATACCATGCAATGCATCAGAGCAGTCAGCTGACTCATTGTTTCTCTCATCCATTGGTTGCTAATCTACAGCTGAATTCCTTTGAACAATAGAAAGTCAAATTGCTATGCTGTCCTTGAGTGTAATAAATCAAAGTATATTGAACATACTAGACTTGCACGGGAACTAGTTTAACTATTATACGGCAGATGTTACAAGATAAACATAGTACTAATAGGGGTCCACATAAAAAATCATGCACATCAAGCAAATGACAGCTAAGGAAAGCTGAACTATCAATATAAAGAAATTCATCAATATAAATATTGCTGTAAATTTAATGATGGCTACAAGGGTCATCAAAAATGAAGGATGACAATTAAAAGTGCAAGCACAGACAAGACTACCATCTTGAAGTATGGACCAAGAAACATGGGGACAGTAAATTCTTAACACACATTACCTACAACATAATACCATTACTGATTAATAATTACATTCCTCACTGGCTATTTCTGTTGGAATAAATATGGTAACAAAAACAAACAAAGCCTGAAGCAATAAAATAAACACACAGAGGATAAAAACAATAAGATGAAAGTGATTAGTTGATTGGCACGCTAATAGTTGGATTATCAATGTAAACAACTCAATTGCTTCAACTATTAGAGGATCTCGGGGAAGTTCTGCTGTCTCCACATGTATATATATCAATATTGAGGTGGATCTTTATACGATGATCTATATATTACATTATATGAAGACTAAATAGAATACTATGAACAAACTCTTTAACAAAATTGATATGAATCATTCTTTAACACAATAGAAAATGTAAAACAGAAACAAACTTTCTTCACTGGGGTTTAACGTTTCACAACTGCATTGGTCCAGAGATTTACAGGACTCGTTTTTCTGCTTCAAATACGCCAAAAATTCTGCCCAGGACCCCTTAAGATGTCCGAATCGAGTCCTGTGGGATTCAGACTTTCCTTAAGATATACTCAGGGTATTTAAGTAAGCGAGATCACTGAATAAGATTTGACAAGCTATTTTCATTTTCTATATGTCTACAGTAATAACAGATCTTTGACAGTTCTTTTTTGTTTAATAAAGCAAATAAACTCTTGCAAAAATCATGAAGATTCATGTCTTAAACTGTTACACTGTTATTCAGGGACCCCTGAAATTCATGACAGGACCCCACTAAAACAACAACCTGAGACCCAAGGACCCCAAAACTTTAAAGTCAGTGTAAAACCCCGAAATTTGGTCTGTTGACATCTTTTCTAGCTTTAAAGGAGAATGAGGTTAAAGACCCATGCATAGACATAGGTAGAACTACCCACCTGTAAACCTGAGGTTAAAGACCCAGGCATAGACATAGGTAGAACTACCCTACTGTAAACCTGAGGTTAAATACCCAGGCATAGACATATAGGTAGAACTACCCACCTGTAAACCTGAGGTTAAAGACCCAGGCATAGACATATAGGTAGAACTACCCACCTGTAAACCTGAGGTTAAAGACCCAGGCATAGACATAGGTAGAACTACCCACCTGTAAACCTAAGGTTAAATACCCAGGCATAGACATAGGTAGAACTACCCACCTGTAAACCTGAGTTGGACAGTTCCTCACATGAGAAATGTTGTCCCTGGTGGGTTTCAAATTTACAGCAGTTAGTGGCTAGTGATTACTCGTCAGAGAATGTAAACATCTGACCATTGGACATGCCCTTCCAAGGCAACAAGCATGAAAGCAAGTCATCAAAGTGTGACAGAAGGAACTGCATGCTGTAGACAATCTACAGTACACAATATTTATAAACCAAACTGGTATAAAAACAATCAATAACTTCAGGACATAAAAAAAACCTACAATTAAAAAACACCCTTTATCAACCAATAACAATGTTCAAAAATACACAGATCTACGAGGACTATAGACACATTTTCAGAAATAAACCACTCTGATCGAATCAGTCAAAATTTCAATGTTAAATATGTCTGACAGTCATTAGTAAACCCAGCTGAGAGTGAGATAAGTCATTAAGTGATAACACATAATATTATATGGACATGTTTTGTGGCTAGAGCAGTCCCCAGTCTAGTTATATTTTACAGTTTTTTTAAAACATTAAGTTATTGTCGGAATTAATTTGGGATATTATAATAATCTGATGTATCAGAATTTATAGTCAGAAATGTCATTATTGGTAAAAATTTAACAGGAGCTATTCAAGGGAGTGGTATTTTCCCATTTGAAAGAAAAAAACATTATTGAACTTTTCTTGCATACTTCATGAATAGTGTCATTAGTTCATGAAGTATATATAAATAACTATTTGACATAGGTATAATTAAGAAACATTCAGTGTTATGGTATTAATCTTGAACTGAAAAAAGATCCTAGTCTTTGCTAGAATGATGGTTGAGATCTCCATTAATCACTCATGAAGAGTTTTTGTAATACCACTGGGCATGCCTAAAATCAAAGTACTGAAACTGACCTTACAATATAGACTTTCACTGCAACATGGAACGGGAACTAGTTTAACAATTGTATTGTGGATGTAGAAAAACTTAGTACTTATAGGTCTGCATCAAAATTCATGCACGCAGAATGAGTGACAGCTATCATTAAGTTTCCAATATAACACTTTAAACCTGAATCATGCATGTAACGTAATTCAAAAAAATTCAAATTTGAATGGTGTACATTAATTTTGTACTTGCAAAAATAGTATGCACACATAAAACTCGGTTAATTCTCGGCACTGCATGATTTGAATGACAAATACTACTGAAATATAACAAGTCTTGTGCACCAGCCTATCTATGGGTTCCAATCAACAGACTGTTAGCTATAATGAACATGGTTATTTAACTGAATACGGTATGATTTATAGAGGAGAATCAGGCAATAATTGGTGAAAATGCCTCATTATCTGTACTTTAAGGAAACCTAGACACAGCTCTGACGATTATTATATGTACAAAAAATATACAGCAAGGAGCTCTCAATATTCTTTTTGCTATTTTCAAGGTTTAAAACAAGATAAATTTTAATTTGAAAATAGTTTTAAGTGTCTGCCTCTGTAGAATTATGATTTCTTATGGCTTCAACAAATTAAGTCTTATTACAAACTGTCTATAAGTTATTATCATATAAAACCATGACAGATAGTGAAGACATACAAACTTAAAATCTTGCAATAAGAAGTATCGGTACATGCATGTACTTTCTACACAACATAAAACCAGTAAAAGGTGTGACACATACCATTATGTCTGTATGTCAATTAACCAATTAAGTTCTGATCACCAGTTTACTGACTTAAGTGGTTATGGTCCATGACTTAAGAAATTACTGACCCCTGTTACTGTAAGTTTGACCCCAAACTGTGACCTTCCAAATTCCACATGCGAGGGAGACGCCTAGCTTGGTTGTTCTAATAAGATATATACACCTTACTCACGGATCTTCCTCCACCAACACTAGCTGGAAATTACTCACTAGTTGACCAGTTTGTTGGTGCACATTAATGATACAAAGGAAAAATAAACTGACAACACTGTAGGCAACAAATTGATCAGATAGCTAGCACCTACTCTGAGGAAAGGTACAGGTCAGTGGTCCAATTAAGTTTCACGAACAAAATTGAGTAGAAACTCAATAATGGACTCAAGTGTTTTTTCTGTCTAAAAATATTGTGTCTTTGACCAGAAATGTTACTATTTGTTTCCTTATTTACTAAGAACATGTTAAACCCACGAGCATAAAGTATTGTGGGTTTGGCACACAATTTAAGTCTCAAAACTCCATTTTCATTTGAGTCAAAAGTCAACTTCCCAATAACAGACTCAAATCAATTTTACTGATATATACCACATAGAGAGATTATAACTTGGTTGAAATTGTGGAAAATCATTATTAGCTAGACCATTGCATACCTTCTTTTAACACCACATTTTAATTGAATTGCATACACTAAAATAGAGAAATGAATGATTTGATAAATTAGTTGAGTTTGAGCAAAAACTTAAGTTTTTTTGTGAAACTGGATCCTAAGAATATAATTCTAATCAGAATACACATAATTATATTACAGACAAAGATCATTTATTGTTACCTGTATGGTTAACTGGCATGTGAAGCCATATTGATAAATGTCAGATAAACATTATGATCAATTCAATTTCAAGTTTTCTATTTCAAGGAAATCACAGCATGACAAAAAGCTTATAGCAATCAAACTAGTTCTGTCTGTTATGTAAGAAGAACTTCAATTCTTTGGCAAGATTATCTAAAATCCATTTAACAATTACATATTGCAAAAATAAGAACATTTTAAACAAGATTTTAAGATAAATTAATGTAATACAGCATTCAATAATCTAAGTACAGAAGTACTGAAAATTCAAATTTGAAGAATGAGTAAGTTTTCTTAACAATGAAATGATAATCATGTGTATAATTAGATATCTGGCCTGTTATAAAAAGATCAGTATACCTTATTAAAAGCTTAAGTTTACTGTCTCAGAACAGGTGTTAGTAACAATTATCAACTCTTAAATGTAATAATGTTCACCTATAAATCCACTTCAACCATTTCATACTATAGATGATTTATATGTAACTTATGAGCTTGAAATGAAATACCATGGTTAACTACTAGTACCTTGAAGCAATATATGTGAGCATCTAGTATCGCTAATTGGAGTTTCAAAACTAAACTATTAAGTTTCTTGTATACGAGATTTTGAATCATGGCTTTGAGTGATTTGTAACTTATTCACAACATTGTCACTTCAATTTATACACTGTAGTGTAGGTCTAATCTTTAACATGTCTTTATGTCATTCTTTTGTAATATTGTTGTGTTTATAAATCATTACTTGATTTGATTTAAAGGGGCATACCCTACAACTGACAAACATTCTGTGAAAGTGTAAAAATGTGCTAGATGTATATGTAAAACAATACATAATGGATAATTGCAGGATGAGCATGGGTCATAAAATGACTAGTTTAGGTACTTGTCGCAAAAAAACATAGCTAAATAATAAATCACTTCCACCGAAAAGTTTCCATGACTAAATGTATGGTTCACAAATACATATTTTTTATGATTTTATCTTTAATTGGATGAATTTTTGGCTGAAAATTTCTTTGTCTGCTTTTTTCTTTACAAGCTTCTAATTTATCATCATTTTGCCTAATAATTCTAAATGCACCAAGTTGTAGTGTAGGGTATGCCCCTTTAATGTACAACACCAGTGAATATATTTTGTGTGAAATTAGGCATTTAATCATATAAAACAGTTTCAGAATACATATATTATTCCACTTAATCTTGTTTCGAGTTGAAGATCTAAATATATGTATACATACATATACATGTAGAGTGGTGTCTGTTGCATCATGATGAGATACAAGGTTGGTACTTAATAAATGATATGCATCATTCTTATATAATTTCTTATTAATAAACAACAACAATATATGATACTCCAATATTTACAAGAGAATATATGGCATAACATAATTGTTACATTAATAAAAAATAAGTAGTATGTTAACATAATTATTAATGTAGGCCATTATTGTACACCAATTCCTTCACTGCAGTAATATACAATGTACAATGATAATTATTGTATTATGAATTCAGATTGTACATTGTTATATTATAAAAGGAGTGAGTCCATAATACAGAATGATACATGTATATTATAAACATGCATGTACAAAAATGTATATAATATATCATTATATGTCATTACACAGTGACTTAACACAGTCACAGCATTAAAAATAATGCTATTAAATACCATTGTAATACAGAGACAAAGATGTAAATAAATCTATCTATCTAAAATGTGCTAGTTAAAACAAGAGGGCCAAGATGGCCCTTTATTGCTCACCTGAGAACAAAGTCACTATAATAAATGACCAGATAATATAGTTTCCATCTCATATAACCTAATTTTACGTAGATTTTGAGATCAAAACCAACAATGAAGGTATAATACTGTTTAACAAGATAAAACATAGCAAATTTTCTAATCCAAGAGCCCATAACTCTTGAATTTGTGATTTGATTCCACCCATAACTAAACTTGTCCAAGACCGTAAGGTCATACACATTCATTGTAAATATGATTAGGATTGGTGAATAAATGAATGCGCTACAGTGTAAACAAGCTAAAATATAGCAAATTTTCAAAGTCAAGGGCCCATAACTCTTGAAGATGTGGTCCGATTCCGCCCATAATCGAACTTGTCCAAGGTCTTTTGGTTATACACATTTACTGAAAATATTATTAAGATTGGTGAATAAATGAATGTGCTAGAGTGTAAACAAGCTAAATAAATTTCTAATTCAAGGGGCCATAACTCTAGAAGTTATTGTCTGATTTTGCCCATAATCGAACTTAGCTGAGACATTGTGGCCATATACATAGTGAGCAAGTTTGATCACAATTTATTAAGAGCTATGGATGCTAGAGTGTAAACAAACTAATTGTGGACGGACAACGGACATTCATCGATCCTAAAAAGCTCACCTGATCAATCAGGTGAGCTAAAAATCTAATTGAAAAAATCTTATTCAAAAATGTTTTTTGATTTACTTCATAATTTATATGCAGCTGCTGTTACAATTGTACTTAAATACATGTAATATATCAATACAATTTAGATAAAAAGCAATAGACATTGATTTGAGACACAAAATACATACTAAGATAATTTGCACTTACATCATAAGTACTACAAATAAACAACAGCAAACACTTGAAACAAAACCTGCTTACATTTTATGTTGTATGATGGATAACAAGGTAAGACAGAGTTGAAACAATTTAAAATGTTTCCATTTCTCAGAGTGTATTATATTCATAACATAAACTAATGTTTCACTGACAGAAATGGTCCATACAAACCATAGGCTGTAAAAATAAATTTGGCACTGTCAATGCTAACCTGACACTGTAAACACTAACCTATCACTGTCAACACTAACCTGGCATTGTCAACACTAACCTGACACTGTCATCACTAACCTGGCACTGTCAACACTAACCTATCACTGTCAACACTAACCTGGCACTGTCAACACTAACCTGACACTGTCATCACTAATAAAACACTGTCCACTAACCTAACACTGTCAACAAAACAAACCTGACACTGTTAACATAAATTAATACTAACACTGTTAATGCTAATCTAACACTGTCAACAACACTAACCAGACACTGTCAACACTGACCAGACACTGTCAATACTAACCTAACATATCAACAACAATAACCTGACACTATCAACATTAACCAGACACTCTCAACTAACACTGTCAATACTAGCCAGACACTGTCAACACAAAATAACACTATCAACTCAAACTGACGTGTACTGTCAATATAAAATTAATACCATCACTCCCAACACTAACCTGACACTGCCAATCTATACTTGACACTGTCAACACAAGCCAGATAAGGAGGACAGTATAGTGCGATTTTATTAACCTATCAAAGCTGAATAATTACACGGTCAATGATTGCATTTATGTTTAGTTTCGGTGAGGCTCGATTACTTTCGTAAGTCATACGATAATTTTCGTTTTACCGTTATATCAACACGTTGATTGGAACTTTCTATAACGGTAAAATAAACGAAAACTATCGAATGTTGTACGAAGCTAAAATTAGTCGCATTCAGCAACCGTGTAATTATTCAGCTTTGACAGGTTAATAAAATCGCACTATAGCAGCTAATCACTTCTATGTAAGCAACAAAACACACTCATTCTATACACATCAGATTCAAATTTAATGTGACACTGTCCAAAAATCAAAGGCATTGCAAATCCTATCTTAACAGAGTATAGTGTAATGGGCAAAAATACAACAAGGATAAAATCATAATGAAGACAAACAAGGCAATGAAACCTAGAATATGTTCTAAGTAGCTTACATATGCCTTAAAATTTATTTAAGATTACAGGGCAATTAATGCATAATAACAAATCACCAGACACTGTTTGCATGTATATTGAACACCCGGCCCCTTCACAAGGAATTCATGAAATCTTGAACTTTTCTTGCATACTTCATGAAGTATAAATAACTATTTGACAGGGGTCACCGGTGGTACATCAATTTAGTGCTGCCAAGATACTTAACAACTCATCAATGAATGAATTCTCTCAACATCTCAAAGAAAACATACCAAAATTAATAACTGACCATGCATTAGCGATAAGAAAAAAAAACTTGATCCACCAGTAAATTAGAATAAACTTGTAAGGATGAGCTTTTTGGCAATGTTCTCAATCAATCAATGCTGGAGGATCCAATATATGAAATTTTGAGTTTCATATGAAACTTCAACCAAGTCTTCTTACTGTACTACAATATCGTTATTTTGTGACTTTGAGGAACCATGGGGACAGATTAATGAACCGAATATCATCTGGGTTTGGTCTATTTGACGACAATTGTTTCCAGTTTTCAAGTAATGTGCTATTGAGAAATATAGGAATTAATACTAAGTAACTATTGATAGTTTATTAAAACTGTCTCATAGCTCACATAGATTTTATCAGTATCTACTTCTCAAAATTCTTCAGGTAATCATTGAATTATCATGAAATTATGAATTATCAAAACACAGGATTTAACAAAGAGTATCCATCTAAAAAACTAATAATTAATACATGTAAGTAAGTTCTTTGCTTATAACATTTGGTTATTTGTGAAAACACAGAAATAAATTGATATTAAATTTTAAGGGTAAATTTAACAATCTTGTAAAAATTTGGATGATATGAATAAAAAAATGGATAAATTATCATCATACAATATACATGTATATATATGCAATAATGTTGATCGACACATAAGAGAGCCCTAAACACCATGGATACAAGTAATTAAAACTTTAAGGGGCCAGCATTTAACTCTAGATATTAGCTTGTAAAAGATATATATACACATGTAGGTCAAACAAAACATAAGTAAATTGTCAAACCTGTGAATATGATCAACCTTGGGAATGACAAAAAGTGGCCTTTATAGACTGTCAGTCTTTATTCGAAGGTCATTTTGTTCTATAAATAATCAATTACATTTCTTTTAAAGAATGACCTTTATTTACCTGATGGTCTTAATTTAAAAACACAGGTTTGACTGCCCAATACGTACAAAATTTGCTGATTATAGACAAATGAATACACAGAAGGGACCATATAAAATGCAGATGCTCATGAATGAAGTTTAATTGTATTTTTAAAATCTCAGAGGTACATCAGTTTTCGCACTCTTTAAATTCTGGTAAAGTATGGGAGGATTTAAAGAACCAGAACCATTCCCCACCCAAAAGTTTATCCATCATGTCACATAACCTTAGTATAAGGCACATACAGCATTTATAATCCTAGTTTTCATAGAATATACAATATATAACTGGTACCCTACGGATACTATGAAACAGATTAATATTGAACACAATATTGAAATTTATTATTAAGCAAGATTTTAGGAACTTCCTTGAAATTGTTACATAAATTGTACTAGACCCACACAACACCATTTTCTCTCAGGCAACAATCTCAATTCCAATACGTTCTCAAAATAAATATTCAATACCAGTGGAATTAATGTAAAGTGCGGCTAGAATGCATAGTATTATATCATCAGGACTATGTGACCACTTTATGAAAGCTATTTTCAACAGAATGAGGAAATCTATACACGAAACTAATGTTCTATGATTGCATATCATTAATAAATGGCATTTTTGCATAATAAATAAACAGGGAATAAATTCCTACTTTTATTCACCATCAGTAACAATTCCAGAAACAGATCATAATGTCTCAGAGTCTCTCTTTATAAAACAATTTTTCACACATATAAAATTACAAAATATTATCAAAGCTACAGGAGACTAATCTTTAATGCTTATATTTAATGGAAACATTTTCACTGATTTTCATACAATCAGAAATAATTGTAAAAGACTGTGGATTTATTTATTCCTAGTACAAAAATCTATGAGGTCAAGGTCAGAGCTCACAATAAGGTCAAAGGTCAATCCTAAAATGATTTGAAATGGTAACCATGAGAACAATATGTTCAGATGAAATTTGTGATACAAACCTGCGAATGAAACCATTAAGCTGTTATTTATTTCATCAGCTTTAACGCCATTTTCAACATTATCATGGCGGTAGTAATCTTAGCCAGCTTCCCTGGACTTCATTTAGGCCTTAACCAGTACTAACCACATTGTCTCTTCCACATTGTCAGAGATGGAGGAAAATATAACATAATATGTAATATTGTATCAAATTCGTCACGGACAGTGTTAGCCTCGTCCGGGGTTCGAACTCGTAACCCCTTGACCAGTAAACCAACGCTCTAACCACTGAGATAACCCGACAGGCTTGAATCATTGATGTCTAAGAGTATTTTTTTTGTTTCAAACGTCACATAACAGATTCCAATCAATATTTACTATATCTGTCAGGTAACACTTCATTATAATAATGGAAGCGCCTGAGTGACATGTAACCGAGTCTGTTAACCTTTATGAGCACATACCTGCGTAATAGTGATTAATTTATACAGACAATTAATTAGTACTAATAGACATCATGCCAGTAGTTGTTAAATCACAACAAATTTATGTATAAGTACTGACACTACATAGCATTAGGAGACATTTTCCCTTTATTCCATTCACAATGTACCGGTAAGTACAGATCACACAAAATGGCGAGGTTAATTAATTAATGACATTTTAGACAAATTCTCATCCCAGCAACACCTGAATTGCAATGAAGCTGGTCAATACAAATAGGCTAGACTTCAGGGAGAAGCTATTGCTGACATCATGAATTACTGTTTCATAATTTTGTATGTCATGTTGCTAACAGTTGTTCTATGAACAGGTGTTTTACCATGTGGACAATTTTTGTAGAACTTTAATGTATGTTGTAACTATAGTTTTATAAAACATTGATGTAAGTAACTAACAGTCAAAACAAAACTAGGGCTCTGGAAATCAACCACCAGTAAAATATATAGAATCATTAATCATAATCAAAGAATCATTATACAATAAATATGTATATTTATTAATACAAATTTATATATAAAGTCATTAGATCTAATATGCCACGGTAACCAGCTGTTTAAACTTTCAAACCAGGAAGTAAAAATAAGAATAAACATACTGAACAAATAGATTGAATAATTATACTGTTTATCCTTATCAATCAGCTAAGAACAGATTGAAAAATAAAAAGATATACAAGTATGTTTTACTATGATTTCAAGTACATGTATTCATTTTGGTTCACAAGTTATCAGCCCTCAGAAACGAGATACCGGAAGCACAAAATATAAAGCTGCAGTGTAGATATGTGAGTAATCTTAAACTCTGTTGAGATTAATTGCATACATGTAAGTGTTCAAAGGCCAGTTAAATGCAGCACTCAGTTATTGGTTAAAACTTCCGTCTACTAAATAAATTTTAACTCTTGAATGAGGCACATTGTGTAAGAAACAATACTGCCAGTATCAGTATAAGAAGTCTACATGTTCACAAACATAAAATCACATACAATAAATCAAACATTTCTCGTGTAAGAATACTAAGATCCATTAGATTTTATCTCAAACATTTTTAGTGACCTTTAACCTAGATTACCATGCATCTTATGCTTAAAATACTCATTTACATATGATCATCATTTATCAACAACCCCCAAAATGAGAAAATGATGTATGAAGGCTAAAATTATAATCACAATGAATTAAGTTCAATTCAGATTCACATACAGTGTTACACTACTGGTCATGAATCAACTCAACACAATCATGATATATATAAGTAAATTAAAGCAATTATCATACAATTACAACACCAAGTAGAGAATATATGCCTAGTTAACACTAAGATTAAGTAGTAATTACACTGCTCAATGAAAGAAATTTGATCAATTTTTTTTCAAGTATTTTATAAATCATCATTAATAACTGCTGTACAGGGTTACGGTATATATTATTTTTACAGTTATACCAATAAATTCAAAGTTTTAAGTCCTACTTAAAGTTCAGATTTTATGCCTATAGTCATATATTATAATTTAATCTTACATGACTGTACTAACATGATTATAACACTGAATAACAACAACTTCGCAGGAAAACTTTGTATTATTATTCATGTTTGTAAAATAAGTGAGCATGTTTGGTCTGGCAAAAAAGTTTACTTGAAATAATGAAGAGAAGTATGGTATGTGTCTCAGAAAAGGTAGACTCAATTTGGCAAACTCTGGAATATAAACATAAAGTTTTAAAATATCTTCAAGAAGGATGGTGAATGATATAACAAACAAGTATAAATCAATTTAATAGTTTATGCTAAGGTTGAACATACACATACTGATATCTGACAGTAATGTACCTTTAGAAATATCAGAACTTTATTATCGAGACATTTTTGCATCACTCCCACATGAACATCACAGCATAATAATAAGTTAAAACCATATTGCACAATAAAACAATCACTCCATTCATGTCCAGAACTTCAGCCCTCACAAAATCTGATATCAATTTTAAAATAACTTTATCTTATTTTTTCCACAAGCCATTCATACAATGGAGCTTTTAGCTCACAGATAATGAGTAAAACCAGAAAATCTTTAAATTCAACTGGAATGAGATAAAAATGTTTACCATTATGATGAATTCTGATGAAATCTTGGATAAATAGTGATACACCCAAGGTAATAGAAATAACATGTACATATCAGTCAAGAAAATCTGGTAACTACATGTAGGAGTTGATGACCAAAGTAAAATATCCTATGTCTAACAACAGTATTTTCCTACAGGGAAGAGGGAAAGATCATTCATTAGGGTTTAACATCACACCAATTAAGCCAGTGAAGAGCGAGAGGGTTTACATTGGTGGTCACATTCACACCAACAACAACCAAAGGAAAGGGAGAGACTGCTCATTGGGGTTTAGCATCACACCATTAGTGGACTGGCAGCTTTTGTAACACTAGTACAACACTGAGCATAAACAGTTAATTTATGCTATGAGGACACACCATAAGATGACTGAAATCAATAAGTTGGTTAAATTCCATCACAGTCATTCCCAGGACATTGAGTTTGATAAGTGAATAAGGTGAAGATTTGGGTCAGTGGACAATGTTTTGTAACAAAAATAGTTGGTGTGGAAGAATTATATAAACATTATGATCATTTTTCTCACGACCTGCATGCATGAATATTATCAAGATTGACAACAGCCTTTTGTTTACAATAATGAATGTGTGTACATACATAATTAGATAAGAAAGTGTTATAAATAAACATCATTTTTCAATCACCATAAATGTTGTGTTTATATGAACCTTGTCTAAACAAATTTTCTTTAAAAAAAACCCTAAAATTGAGCAACAATTTTTATCTTGTCCATAGAATGCAAGTCACAATGAAAATGTATTATGTTTATGAAGTCAGTGGTCTGATGGTCTAGCTAGTTAAGTTTTCAGTGTTAATTTTAACATTTTTCAGAGAAGAGAAAAAAAATATTTTAATAACTCTCGAAAAATGTTTTTTTAGGAAATTTTGTGTGTACTCTTTTTGGTCCACTAAAAGTTCATTCAGCAGCCCATTAAAGTTTGCATTTTTACTGGACCGATTGAATTAAAGGAGTTGGTCAATAAATGAAATGAACAAAAATTGAATATATACAATGTGGTTGTCTTATGAGTTATATGAAACCAGTAGATAAATGATAATGAGTAAATAATTTAACATTTTTCAGGGGGAAAAAATAAATATTTTAATAACTCTCAAAAAATATATTTTTTAGCCAAAATTATATGAAATTTTGTGGGTTGTACTCTTTTCTGTCCACTAAAAAAAGTAAAAGTTGGCCCATTAAAGTTTGCATTTTCACTCATACACCAAATTCATCATGCTACAAAATGATGCAGTAAAAAAATACATTTACTTAAATTAGTGCTCATCGAACTGATGAAGAATTGATGAAATACAGCATGCTTGGAGGGTGACATGTTTTTTTTATTTTAATTTTGGGCTCCATCTCATTCAGCAAGATTATCAGAGCAAGGCCCTGCAAGGTCTCAAAATGACTAACAGCAACACTAGTAGCAGTTCATCATTTTAAAACAATAAACTAAGATTCTCAACTCTGACAATTTCATTGCATCATCTAGTCATAATCTTTCAGGGAATATTGGAGCCTAATTTCTTCATGCACCTAGGGTCTTAATTCTTATTCAACTTCAAGTTTGCAGAAATTTTAAGTAGTTGCATCTTTGTAAATTAATGAAACTATTTGGATCAACATTGCTTTTCATGGCATTATGCAATATGAATTAGCATGCATGGAATTATCAAATAGTTATTGCAAAAAGTACTTACCAGTAGCAATTTTCCTCTCCGTTGGCATACTACTAAATGACACTGTCTTTTTCCTGTTGACATTTCGACGGGAGCCATCCTTATTCATAAAACTACTCTTTCTTGGCAAAGTTTTATCCAAAGGTACAGTATCCAAACTTTCCTGATCAGTAACACTTTCAGTTTTTGATTCGCTGTCGGAATTACCATTGATAAACACATCTTCAGATTGCAAAACACAATTATTTTGTTCCTCCGATGATATTTTCGTTTCCTCGTCCGCCATGTTGAATAATGAACTTTTCCAGTTATAGGGGGTGTCAGCTTGTATAATATAACTTCAATAGTTTCATTATTTGACTTTGGTTCATGAAATAATTGTTCTTTTAAAGAGTAAGAAGTATGTTGACTATCATTAGGGATTTAATATCACAATTGATTGGACATTAAATGATCGCCAGAAATGAACTGCTCCGTAAGTCAAAATAGCAAAATGGCGCCGAAGAAAGGAATACTCTGTACCCGAAGGAAATAAATCGCTGTTTATTGCATGAATGCATTTATTCTCGATAGGTAAACTGTTGTTTCGCAAAGATACTGTGCACGTTTTTTGTTCTGTCTCGAGTAATTAAGTGATCAATATCATTCAATGGAATGAACGCAATATGTAATGTAATGTTTTGACAATCACTTCGCCTCCCCTGACACCCAGTCACGTAGCTGGTCCATTTTCTATTTCTCAGTCTTAACGTGACAAATAATGCCTGTGACAGAGTTGTAACTTGGTTGAAGTATGAAAGTCTCCCGTTCTTTTTAATTTTGGTGTCTATGTAAATACCTATGATCACATGGCTTCCACAAAAATAACACCAGTTTACCTCCCAAGAAGCTAAAACGAAATCTGCCCCTGGATCATCAGAAGTTCTCTGGAATGAACAAATCTACTAAATGATTTGCAGTATTACACACCAGGAAATTATTGAAGCAGACTTTCAGTCATGACTGTTATGACTGTCAGTGTTGATATTGAAAAATAATTTTGTATCTATTTGTCAATCTATATTGTAGGAAAGGGAGGTTATGCTACCATGAGGTAAATCTCCTTTGGAATGTGCAAGTCATACAAACCCTGTACAACGAATTTTAATATCTGTCTTTGTCTTAGATTTAATTTTCCACTTTAATAAAACATGTCACTGTGTACTAGCAATATTGATACACTCATTTGGTAGAGTGTAAGCAGTAGGATTAGGTGAGTAGGTCGTGGGTTCGAGCCCTGCATAAACTTATAATCATAATTTCCTTAATTTTTAGGTCAGTTTTCATTACTTTGAAATATGGAGAAGTGTAAACATGTATCAAAGATTAGACCTGCTTGGGATCATTCTATTCTGAACCCAGAAAAATGGTTATGTTATATTTGTCGCACTACAGAAAGTGTCTGGGTGAGTGCTACAACATTTTACTCCTTAGATTTGGATTATTTAGTGTTCACTTAGATTGTAAAATAAGTGTTTTGCTGTTAGGTTTTTAACCCTGCCTGTTCTCCAGCACATTATGCTGTCCTTAAAAAGTAGCAAATAGGCTGGTTTATACTTTTTAATGTTGTTTAAAATGTTTCGGTTATTGATTTCTTTCCTATTAATCCTTCTTGTTATTTTTTTCTTGCATTCTTCATACAATGTTATTTATTCTTCATACAATGTTATTTGTATGTTCGCACTATCCAGGGTTCTCAATAAGTTTGTGGCCAACAGGCCCAAAAGCTGGACTAACAGGCCTGCTAGAGGGGGTCTGGGCATTTTCTAGCAAGGCTGAAATTAAAAATATGTTTGTTTGTAGTGCTCCGACCGACCCGTCAAAATGGCCCCGACTTTTCTTTTTTTTCGAGGTTTTCGAATTATTTTTTTTTTGCGATCTTTTTGCGCCCGTTCCGTTTTTATTCCGTACCGGAATGCACGGCCTTTATCCGATACAAAATGGCAGCCGCCGGTACGGAAACTCGCAAAATGCGAGTTTAATTTAAAAAATGCGAGTAGCAGTTCCTAACCAGTCGAAATTTTCTGCGAGCGCTAAATAAAGTGTCCGCAAATACCCTTCCAGTCTTCAAAATCCGTCACATCCATAAAAATCGCCAACTTGTCCGTCATTGTCGATGGCTATATGTATTGTTTGTTTGCACCTATCAACACCAATTTTAATTGCTATAAGCTTTGATTCATTGTGCAGATGTCAATTTAATCCAATTAGTTGTGAGGTTTTCTTTCTGCATCGTCAGGGAAACTGAAAATGTTTGTACCATACCGTACGGTCTGTGTCGCATTTTCCGAAAATTGTTACACACTTCACTCGACAATCACATGTTTTGGTAGTATACTTATTGAATCTTAAGCTACCCAAAATAATGTTTTTTAAGCATTAGACCAACAAAGTATCAAAGACTCGTTAATTTTCAAGAACGGTTGTCACACTTGTATTTTTATAAAGTATACGAATTTCGGACGATAATTAATTTCGGATAACAGCTCTACAATTAAGGTGCGTCCATTGTTACCACTCATCATATAATGGGTGTAATATGAATGATTGTTGATGGTATGGTTTTAAAATAAAATTGTCCATATTGTATTTTTAAGGTTTATAGATATACATGTTTATAGATATACTTGCTGTATTACTTACAGAATACTAAGTTATAAATCTAATGTTTCTGTGACTATTTCTCTGGTGAACCTAATAGATTGAAGACACAGAAAGAGAAACAGACGGCTGAATTTCTTTCCGGGTTGTTTTACCAATGCGCACGAACTGCTGTACTTCTGGGAAACCAGTTATCAAAAGACTCCCCCAAAAAAACTAATTCTGACATGCATGTCTGTTATCATAATGAACAAGAAAGGGTTATTTTATAGTATAGTATGTTTTATCAAAATGATCAAACTAGTTTTACGTAGTTCATGTTACTCTGTGGTCGAGTGGTTGAGAAAGTCACTGACTTTAGATCACTGTAACCTCTCACAGATAGAGGGTCGTTGGTTCGAGTCCAGTTATAGACCATGCCTTTTTACGTGAGAAAGTAGGCAGTTGCTTACGGAGGATGGGAGTCTAGTACTAGTTCTTCCCAGGAACGGTGGTTACGTGAACTGTCATATGACTCTGACTGTTGAAAAGGTATGTAAAAGTCAAACAGTCAAACAACATAGTTTATATTAGATTGAAGTTGTAGAAGTAGGCTGCTATAAATGAAGAGACAGTAGTGAAGCAGGTAGTTCATGCTTAAAATATATTTTTTTTTATTAAATGGGACACCCTTCAGTCAATGAAAATTGTTTACATTTGAAATAAAACAGAAAACATTAATCCATTGTTTTCATCATATTTTATTCAGCCTAAATACATGTTTAATGCAGAGTAGACTATATGTATTGCAAAATTGCCAATTATTTATTTTAACGAATGCGATTTCAAAAAAAAAAAAAAATTAAAAAAAAAAAAATACCTACCTACCTACCCACCTCTTAAAATCAGGGTCGGAGCACTACAAACAAACAATTTTTTAATGATGGCCCAATGTTTTATGAACTTTGAGATTCGTAACAGGCCCAAACACATTTCTAAGCAACTAAATTGGCCTGCAGCCTGCTGTTATTGAGAACCCTGACTATCATTTTGTCCTCTCAACACTTTTATAATAGATTACAAGAATAGAATACTATACCATAATAGCATATTCCATAACTTAAAATATAAGTTGCAACACATGTCTTGAATATTTTTATCAAGTTATTATTGTCTACCGCCCTCATTTGAAGAAATTCGGCCCCATTCCCCTCCTAAAATATCTTTTTTCCCCCTATTTTAGATAAAAATCCCCTCCAGAAATTTTAAAGAAAAACACAAAAAATACATGTTTTTTATTTTAAAAAAATATATAAATCTGACTCAGATCATCAGTCTGTGAAATTAAGGTTTGAAATGTGGTTGCCCGAATCTGAAAATTTTACTGCTTTTCATTTGATTTTTTAATGAAAAGTTTTTTAAGTTGGTTGGCCGAACTAAAATTTTGGTTGTCCGAATGAAAAATTGGTTGTCACGGACAACAGGACAACTGCTAATTTTGAAGACTGGATCATGTGTACATTTGGCTTAAATGTTAACCTTTGATTAATTGTATATTAATGTACATTTTTTTAAAATACAGTTTTTTAAGCTTTAAATATTTATTGCAGGGATAAGGTAGTTAAAAAATCCCCTGAAGTTCCCCTTTTTCCTCAAAATGATGCGAAATTCCCATACCTGTGGGCATCAGACCCTTTCCCCTAAAGTGCAGCTAGAGCCCTGATTGTGTACATTATCTATGTTATATGAAACAAATGATTATATTGTTTATTCAATTATTGTCTATGCTGAATTATTTTACAGGCTTGTTTGAGTTGTTCTAATGTAGCTTGTGGAAGATTCAATGAAAAACATGCTCTGAAGCATTTTCAGGAGAGCAAGGTATGTTAACAACTGTGTGACTGTGTTACCTTTTTGTTTCATTATTTATTTTCATAGGTTTGTAAATTATATCATTTTGTCAAAAATATTTCTAGCTTATGGAAGGTTGATGTTCTACCCAGGTGTATGTCACAGCCAGGGGTCAATCTTTGCAGTGAAAAAGCCAGAAGTCACCATATGACCCTAGTAGACAGTAGTGTGACATTAACCCCCCCCCCCCCCCCCTGAAATTTTTCTGTATAACAGGCAGCCCACACCCCTACCATTGCTTCTAGACCACTGATCAATATTAAGTTGTTATTTATAACCTAATCCATATGCAACTATTTATTTTTTCGTATGATGTATGCATCAGTGCTGGAAGACAAATTTTATATCTAATTTTATGTTAGTATTGTAACTATTTTCTATTTTCTCTTCTTATTTCAGCATCCTATCAGTATTGAAGTGAATGAAAAATATGTTTACTGGTATGTATACATATCAATTATTAATTGATATCAACCAGTAGGTTTAAGTTTACCATCTTTTAAGTCTTTTTAATTCAAGTATTGAAGTTGTTGATACTTTTGTTCTGATTTCGCATCAAACCTCTGTTTATGACTCGCTGATATATAAATGAATTAATTAATATTTGTAAAAAAGAAGTCTTAACTTTAATAAGAAAAATCTGTTTATTGAATCAAATGTTTCGGCAATGTTGGCCTTTGTTAGGCTAATCATGTGTGGCATATATTGGGGACGCATTAATTGAACATTAAGTGTATCTAAATTTGTACTTACTTGATATAAATACATATAGAATAATAAGGGGAGAAATGGGGTCGAATCAATCTCAGAAAACTGATTAGGAAAAAAATTACTTAATCCATAACCTGTCATAAACTTAATGAAATAGTATACTCTTAGGTGCAGACGTCTCTAATGTGGCATGATACTGGTTCAAAGTCAAAACATACTGTTTGGTTCTCAGCCCACCAACATACAGAACTCAAACGTCTCTAATGTGGCATGATACTGGTTCAAAGTCAAAACATTCTGTTTGGTTCTCAGCCCACCAACATACAGAACTCAAACGTCTCTAATGTGGCATGATACTGGTTCAAAGTCAAAACATACTGTTTGGTTCTCAGCCCAGCAACATACAGAACTCAAACGTCTCTAATGTGGCATGATACTGGTTCAAAGTCAAAACATTCTGTTTGGTTCTCAGCCCACCAACATACAGAACTCAAACGTCTCTAATGTGGCATGATACTGGTTCAAAGTCAAAACATTCTGTTTGGTTCTCAGCCCACCAACATACAGAACTCAAACGTCTCTAATGTGGCATGATACTGGTTCAAAGTCAAAACATACTGTTTGGTTCTCAGCCCACCAACATACAGAACTCAAACCTCTCTAATGTGGCATGATGCTGGTTCAAAGTCAAAACATTCTGTTTGGTTCTTAGCCCACCAACATACAGAACTCAAACGTCTCTAATGTGGCATGATACTGGTTCAAAGTCATAACATTCTGTTTGGTTCCCAGCCCACCAACATACAGAACTCAAATAAAGCAAGAAACCAAATGGAACCTGTCAATAATGACATTAATGTGAAATCTGTTGGTCAAAGTACATCTTGTGCTACTTCACTTAGAGATCACCTCATTATAATGATAGAGTAAAAACAACTTTTCATTTTCTGACCAGTGACCTGTATTTCGTCACCTTAGAATTAAAAGGGCCTAACTGCATGATTCATACTTCTCGATTGACCCTTTTAATCTTAAAGTGACAATTTTCTCTTTTATTCTTCTTAAAATGGTAAGACCACCTTAGTATTAAGACTGATGTTCTTGGTTGCAAATTGTAGGTTTTTTCTGCACATCTTATGATATAATGGAGCTGAATTCTAGATATGTCTCACATATTTCAGTTATGTATGTGATGATTATGTGTTGAATGACAATGCTGCGGGTGATATCAAATTACTGAGATCAGCCTTGTCTGCTATTGCTACACAGAAGTTCACTGACATCGAGTCTAGGGGAAGAAGACTTCTACGATCATATTCTCATACTGGTGTGGTACAAAGGTATGAAATGCATGTTTTCTTGTTTATAATTGAGTTATATCTGTATGTTTATTTGGTTAAAATTTAGAATTGTCAGTAATGTCTTACATTGACTGCCTTCTATTGTTATAATCTACTTAAGTTCAAATTCCCTTGTCTTGCCTTTTGTTTATACTGACATTTAAGTTTTCGTAACATTGTTTCATCAAACTTTACACATTGAGGCATTTTGTTGATGACACATTCATTTTTTTTTCCGCATTTTGGGGAATACGACCCATACCCTTGTGATTGGGAATTTTCGTGTTTTAATAAAAAAAGGGAAAAAATGTATAACTACAATTTTTGCAATGTTCAACTTATTCTACTTATTCTCCAATAGAACAGTAGTAGAAATAGGTATTTACTACCAATAATGATGTTAATGAACTTATAAGAAAAAAAAATTGGGAATTTTTGTCTGTAAATTGGGTAAAAAAGATACTATTTTCCATTGGGAATATGACCGAATTTCCGCTATAAAATCGCCCCCAAAAAATCCCTAACATTCACTGACTACATACACTGACTTTCAGTTCCAGAATAGCTTTGATCATGAAGACACTGATTGTGTTCAGTTATAAAGTATTCTGTATACTCCAAAACAATTGTTGAACCTGCAGCCCCTCTCAAACAGTTAGTCATACTTCATGAACTATCCATGAACTATGCAAGAAAAATTTCAAGATTTCATGAATTCCTTTCGAAGGGGTGGTATTCTATGCAATGCGACCAGTTTTAATTAAACTGCCTGTACTACTGTGTATGAGATATTTACATCAGCTCTATGTGTATAAAATGTCATATGTTCTTATTTACAGAGAAGAAGCTGATGCTGATGATAAACTTGCTACAGCTGACTGGCATCATAGGTAATCTGGCAATTTTTGTTGAACTGATTTTTTTAAGGAAACATACAAAATGAACTTGACCAGGAATCAAGGTTTTGGTTATTTGTCCATGCTTAAAAAAGATTTTGTTTGCAGTAATAATACACCAAAAAAGCCCTCACTCAACTTTTTGTCTTTAGCATATTTTTTTTATATAAAAAATAAATTGTAAAAAGAAATTCCTACCTACCTACCCACTGAAAATTCTCAGGGTAGGGTGACTGTAAACAAACATCTTTAAGGATGGCCTTATGTAGTGGTTGATTTGTTCAATTTTCCATGATTTCCAACTGAACAAAGAATTTTTAGATAATTATTCAAGAAAGTTCCAGGACTACCTGAAGAAGACATGGAAATACAGTCATGTAGAGTTTAGATATATTCTATCTAAAGTTTGTATGTTTGCATCACGTTACAATTGTCCCCAATTTGGTCCTTATACTTTAACTTAATTGGAATAAAGTCTGGCAACATGTTATGTTATCATTTAAGCAAGCATAGAAATTATATTTAAGACAAGTGCAATTGTTTTATTACTACTATCTATAGTTTTTATCTTTTCCCATCACCAGGCAACATCTTCTTTCCAAAGTTTTGAATGGTTGGAAATTGGTTGTAGAGAAGCGTAAAGCGAGACTGAGAAGATCTGTTGAACAGCTAGCTGAACCAAGTACATCATCTGGTGTAAGGTTAAAGAAGAGAAGTATAATTCCTGGTGTGACTGGATTGAAAAATCTTGGAAATACATGTTACATGAATTCTGTTCTACAAGTGCTTAGGTTTGTATTAATTGACATGTGCAATAACTTAGATATTTCATATCATAGATGACTAGAGTGTTAATTTGGATTTTTCAAGTTTGTGACCATGTCATGTTCAAATGTTGATTTAACCAATTTTGATTAAAGATAAATCAAACTAGGTCATAGGAATGATATTTTGTCTGCACTGAATTTCCTGCCTTTTCCTGTCTTGTTCAAATTACAAGTCTGTATTGGACTGATTTATGTCAAGTTTAAGTTTTCAGATTTTTTAGAAACTTTCACCCATGGAAGATTACTAGAAAGTCACCAGTGCTTGTTACTTAAAAAGGCTGTTGTGGTAAATTCTGTATATCACCATGCTGTTAAACAAATACATGGACAGTATCAAGAGAGATTATTTTGGTTGTATTGGCACTTTTCATTTTACATTAAATTTCATCTGAAAGAAAACAGCTGACATTACATAAAATCTTTTCAAAGGAGAATTTATAATAATTTGTCATTAATTTCTGTGTCTATTTAATCTTTATGCTGCAGAACAGTCGTTATGAAGATAATTTATTTGAAGTTCATCTTTCAAAAAACGTTTACAAAATAATGAATATTATTTACTTTATGTTTTTGAATTATGAAAACTTGCAGATATGCCTTTACCTTATGACGCCAGTGGTTTGTACCTTAACCCATTACCCCATAGAGATATGCTGTATAAGGTAGTTCATTCTTATAGTGTTATCAGTAGATGGCTTATCAGTAACCAATAGATAAGCCATCAGTTTTACACACTGTACTAATATGGGTTTATTGGAAAACTGTATAGAATCTATACCTATTTGGTTTAAACTTGATTAACTGTAAGAAATCATTAATTAATCATTTTTGACCAAATGTAAAGTTTATAGATAATTGAATTTTCTAACTTATGGTGCAAATTTCATAGATTTATCTTAATTCTAATGTTTTTAAACAAGTATATAATAAAAGATAAAACAAAATCTTAAGGAAAAATTATATTTTGTTGTTCTCAATCATAACAGTGGATAATTCAACAAGACAAATAAAATATAATTATAAGTACAATAATTTGGTTTAAGATTTTATAGCAATATTGTAGTCATTTAAGTTTAAATAAGTAATGAAATATCTAGTATAGGTACATCATTATCAATATCATCATCTGAGGATTCCTCGTGGATCAAAGGAACCTCAACATCAGACAATATATAGTCTGAGTCAAACCCAGAACAATCAGACTCATCAGAATCGCTATCTAAAAAGTGAGCCATGACAAAAAATCGTTTTAAAAATTTAAGAATAAATTTTGATAACTTAATTTTTCAGTGTTCTTACACGAACTAATTGTAATTTGGCAAGCTGGCACAATAAATAATCGCACTGATCAGAACTGATGCTGCCATATGTTTTCCAATTAACATAATCATGAATTCCAATTGGCAAAACTTACGTAATATGTCACCACTGTCACAGCAGTAATTTATTGCACCCCACCGCATCTACACATATAGTCACTTTATGACGCTGATTACCATGACGACCGCCATGTGTCATACTGAAAACTCCACGTGATCAACCTCGACTGTTAATAATTAAACCTTCCATCAAATTTTGGCACAACTCCAACTCGATCGATATTATTTTCTATTGACTGTTCTATAGAATTTGTGACCTACTTATCTAGGTGTAATTAATATTGATACTGGTGCTGTTAAATCTCTTTTTAGCACAAATTCTAGCGAATTGACAATACATTGTTTTTCTGATCTTGGGCTTCGTAAAGTTATTGTCTGTTGTATAGAATTTGCGACCTACTTACCTAGGTGTAAATAACATTGACACTGTTTAATATAATTTTGAGAATAAACAATAAATTATTTTTTTTAACAAATGCACCATAAAGATATTGATTGTTCTATAGATTTGTGACCAACTTACCTAGGTACAATTATCATTGATACTGGCACAGTTTAATCTATTTTTGTAACAAATTCTTCAGAATGAACAATAAAGTTTTTTTTGATAAATCACTTCATAAATGTTTAAAGTTTGTGAGAAAATACTTTGTGCCACTCGATTCTGGATTTTCATGATTTAATTCTGGACTTAAATGTAGCAGCGTATATACGCGTATACATCAAGCAATAGATAGAGGAGTAGAAATGCGTATACATCAAGCAATAGATAAAGGAGTAGAAATGCGTATACATCAAGCAATAGATAGAGGAGTAGAAATGTGTATACAACGGGTAATGGGTTAAAGCATATCACCAAGTCAGTATCTCTACATGTATCATATCAGAAGTGGCCTGGCAATACACTGCCTTATTACTTAAAATACTTGTAGATAAATATGTGTGTTTAATCCATTGGCTAGGTTACATCAATCTCTATATATACATAATTCAATTGTTATGTTCTTTTGTTACAGAAATGATAATCATATGTATACAAATTTATGAGTTTTGCATACACTGGGAATGCTTTCATATATTAACAGCAGTCTCTTTCGGAAACTTTTTTATTCCAATGCCTTATCTAGGGGTGAATTTGAAATCCATTATGTAATTTTATCTATATCCTCTTTTAAATTATATCTTAATTCAGTTATAAAACAAATTGAAAGACTCCAAGGTGTATGAATGTTGAATTTTACAGGAAAACTGCCTATTAATGTATTGTTTATTGAATACATAGATTAAAGCTTGTTTATTTAAAAGCATTTACAATATGAAGTTAAGTTAAGATATTAATTTTACTGTGCCCTAACTAAATCACAGAATATGGTTTATACCAGATTTAATTTAAACCTTTAAAAAATTTAAAAAAGATTTTGTGGTACAAAAAGTCTGTGAAAAAATTCATTGATATTATACCTGCAAGTCTCTCGTTTGTGCTGTTTGATATTGTTCTTAAATTTGTAGAACTGTTAAACATTTCTCTATTTTAATGATAATTTGTGTGCATGTTACAGGTTTTATGTCAGAATGCTTCTAGACAGAATGAATCAAGTGTCTATTATTAAAACAAACTGTCTGTATAATTCTGTTGTACATCTCTTCATTATCTTATGATACATTTGTTATGTAGTTTATTAGATCCTTGAAATGCTGCCAATATAATGTTTTGTTGAGTACAAAAGAACAAATGTGTAATTTAAAAGGCATTTGGAAATTCGTCTAGTTCTTGACTAATTCTGAAGTATTGATCATTTTAGCAACAGGGGTTTTCTTTTATGTTTTGGGGAGGCACCCCACCCTGGCCCTTAATACTGGGATGAAATAGCCAGTAGAAGCCTCTTTTGGGGAAAAATTCTTGCCTGAAACCAATTTGGGGAAAGAAATGTCAAGGAGTTAATTGGAAATTTAGGGAAAATAATTTACTTTCAAGAAATTTTCAGAGGGTGTCCCAGAAGGCGCCCTTTACAGGCTACAACCACATTATAAAGAAAACTTGTGACTAAATCTTCACTAGATTGTCTGAAGTGACCAGACAGTACCTTGACCATTACACTGCAATATTTTTATGTTGATAAATATAAATCATAGAAGTAGACAGATTGTTTTTTGATCAATGTGAATACCTGACTTCATGATCGTCAGACATATTTAAAGCTTGATCAAAGTACTGAGTGTAATCGTGGAAACTAAACTTAAATAGACTTGCGCTGCAACATGGAATGGGATTTAGTTAAACATGTAGAAAACGTGGTCCACATCAAAATTCATACATGCTGAGTGAGTGACATCTATGGAAAGCTGTACTAAGGTTCAGTTTATCAAAAACCTTTGCCATACCGTATGATAAGTTAATATTATTATATATTTCAGTCATATAGAATCATTCCGTGAGTTCTTCCTGAAGATGCATTATACCTTTGATGCCAGTCCTGATGGTTCTCCTCATGTTAAGTTGTTAAATGCATCAAGACCAGCTGTGATCCCCCCACCCGCTGCCAAAGTCTACGCTAGACAAACCACTGTAGAATGTTTCCAGGTAAAAAAATACCAAACTGTCTGTCTGTTATGTTCTTGCTACTGCATGATTGATCAATAAAATCCTTTGTCTGAAAAAGATGATTGAAAAAGATGGGTAACAATACTTTGTGTAGTTTCATTTTTGTAAATCTCGATATTCACATTTAAGTACAGTCAAACCTGTGTTAGTGGCCACCTCCAAATAAACTCTGAATAAAGGCCGTAAATGATTACGAAAAGCAAAATGACCTCCAAATAAAGGCCACTTGTAAACAAATTCCACATTTTGTCTTTCTCAGCGGTGGCCTCCGTCACATGGTTGACTGTATTTGCTTATAATTATGTATTTTTTAACATATTCTTCTTTGATAAACATTTTCTTAAATCTTAAAGACAATTTTAAGTTGAAATTTCACTTCTCTGATATAATTATTTTCTAGCAAGTATCAAGTTTTGCACTGTTTGGTGTTTGCATAAACTCATTAGATTGAATTTGAAACTCCTGCATGCATTATTGTATTATTTTTCCAGACAGTGGGTGTATAATGGAAATAACATTGATTATTTGTTGCAGAATGACTAATATGATTTCTAAAATTGATATGACACCTTTAAGTTTTATTTGTATTGTTATGATATCAAGTAATTTTGTAGCTACAGTATTTACTTTCTGGTAACAAACAGATGCCATGATTAACAGATTAGGTTTCAATTTGAAAAAAAATATGTTTCAGCATCTGATGTCAGACAGAAAATTGAATTCCACGAAAGAAAAGAAGAAAATATCCGGGGGTTTGAATGGGGGATCAGCGCAAAGTACAGAGTCACCAGTTAAACAATTAATTTGTGATGTGGAATCACAAGGCAAAGCAAATACTAATATGTGAGTTGTCTCCATTTTCTATGTTTATATCTCCAGTGTAGTGTAGTATTTGATATTATTAATTTGAATATTGAAGACTACACTGAAATATTTTCTGAATGGACCAGTAATTAGACAGACTTAACAATTAACTTATTTTGATATTTTTCTGACAATTTGATTGCTCACAAAACCATTAATTAAACTGTTCTTCATGCCTGAGACTACTTTTTTAACAGCCCTCAATTCTTCTTTGGAAATAAATAATTGATTTTTAATGTTAAAGATATATAAAGTTATTTAACCAGATTATCATCCCAACCTCTGTTGCGATGTTTTCAATTGGTATGGATTGGTGGTCTCCCGTCTTCCAATATTTCAAATGTCCGAGCCATGTAATGATATACTGTGTTTAGAAATCAAAGGAAAAAAGTGAGGTGTGTATGGGTGCTTTACATCAGGCACAATAAGGACTAAGAAACATTATTTGAAATAAGAGTAGGGATATAAATGCCCTGTTCTGCAGTATCTTCTCTCCCCTTTCTCTGAGGAGGCCCTAAAATGACCCTAGCTGTCTAATAGGCCATTAAACAACAGATAAACAATATGTTTCCATTTTATTGCAGATCCCTTAGTGGTGAGTTGCATGGATTATTCAGAGTATTATGGTCAGGAAAATGGGCACAAGTCAGTCCACATGCATTCCTTAGGGCAGTCTGGCAAGCCATTCCGATGTTTAAGGGGTATGCCCAACACGATGCACAAGAATTTCTGTGGTAAGTTCTCAGGTCATTAAAAGCAACTAACCTCCAGATTTATGATTTTTGTTACCAAATCTCAAAACTCTATTCTTTTAGTATAATTGTAGTAGGTAGTAAAAGAGATGTTTCGTTGATCAGAATTTAGCATTTGTTTACTAAACAGCACTTGCAGTATTGTAAAAATATGTAGAAAATTATCTAAGCATTAGTCACTCGGTAGAAAATTATTTAAATTAGTTTGAAGTTAACTGTATTATCTTATAGCATTAAAAATATCCATAAAATTAACAAAAGTGAATGGTACCCACCCCTTAATGTTTCTGAATTAGCTACTTAATTAAAGTTTGAAAGTTTTCATTATAATGTTGTTGTTTTTATAAAGAACAAGAGTTGAGTGGATTCTCTGTAAGGCCAGAAAAATTGAGGTTTGCTTTTATAAACGTGAGGGTTTGGTAAAAAAAAATATGGTGGGGCGAGAAACTTTTTTCAGGGCTCTTATGACCGTCTGAATGTGGTTGTCATGTTAATCTTTGTTTTTATGTGTATGTAGCATACATTATATATATGGTTATTTTTATGTGCAGCACTAGTTTTATTGTTCCATGTTTATTTCAGTGAATTATTGGACAAGATACAGAGAGAGTTAGACACTACACCAGGTCAACCTTCATCATTGTTACTTGATAATTTATTCCTAGGACAACTTGTGAGCAGGGTCAGTGCTTGATTTATGATATAGAAAACACTCTGTACATTGTTTTTCAGTTTAACTGACACAACCTTTTTATGTGCCCGTTTGAAAAACGGGTCATATTATGGGAACACCCATGGCAGGCGGGTGGCGTCCACAGTGGTTGCCACTCTCCAATTCAAATAGTTTAATCGGGATCCTCACCAAACTTGTTGGAAATGTTTATAGCCATGAGATCTCGGTCAAGATTGATAACCAGCCCATTCGGCCCAGGCACTTCTGAGTGATGCCCCTTGACGCTTCGAAAAAAAAAGAATTTTTATGGGCGTATTTTGTGACCTGGCACTCTTGTTTCAGTGATATTTTTTACTATAGAAAAATGTACAGAGTTTGTCTATGATTTCTGACATTAGTTATTATTTTTGTAAAAAGAAATAAAATTGTTGAAACATTATTTGAGATGCCTCATCATCATGTCTTATACATATTTAGGTTAAAATAGAACTTCAATAACTATACCCTTGGAGTGAAGTTTCCATAGCTTTTATGTGATGTGATAATATGGTGATTACAATGCTCTTTAGTTCTTGAAGTTAAAAAAAAACACACATGAAGCACAATGAGAAAGTTGTCAATTGTTCACCATTAAATGGAGTACAAGTAAAATCAACTGAAAGCTGTACATATCTGATATACTGTGAATATTATTACACATTCACTTTTAGCTCAAAAATACATTATTATCATGTTTTTTTTATCATGATTACAGGTGTCTTGTCTGTCATGTGGGAATGTATCACAGACATTTGAACCATATATGGATCTCTCGTTAGAATTCCCTAACAGATATCAAATAACCAAACAGAATTCACGTGTTGCTGAAGATATTTGTCACATAACTGGTGAGTGCAATCTATTACAATACAGATATACATGTGTAAGCACCCACCTCTGAATAAAGGCCACATCAGTAATCATTTAGAACAAAATTACCTAAGTCACCCTCAGTGTGAATAAAGACCATCCATATGGAACTGGCATCATGAAAAAAAAATATGACCTTTGAATAAAGGTCACCTGTCAATAAAGGCCACATTATGTCTTTCCATAGAGTGACCTTCGTACACAGGTTTGACTGTTGTTAGGAGTCAGCTAATAAAGTCACTGTTTGTCCGCATTTCAAATTGTTCATTTATAGGGATGTGCTAATGGTTAATTTTATTAACACTCATTGAATAGGATTGATGTTTGGAGAGCTTTACTTCACCTCTAGGTTTGACGTTTCATTAATATGTGCATTGGGAGTAAATAAAGATACTTTAAGATTTATTTCTATTGAAAAGCCACAAAAGATGTCACATCAAAAGGAATTAGCTTGATTCTATAAAAGTTTCACCGTGAGGACCTAGCCGAGATGGGTTGAAAATTGTCCATTTTATATTCCTTTCCAAACATACACACTTTAGATTTGCTGTTAGAAACTTAAGTCAGCGCAAAAATATAGGGATTACCATAAGCACAACATACTTTCTTAACTCATCTGCACTTGGCTGTTTTCAAAGAAAAAGTCTAGCTATTGTGATCACTGCGTCGTTTGTACAAAAACTTCAATGTATCTCAGAACCTATAAGAGATAGCAGCATGAAACTTCATAGGTGGGTAGATCACTGAGGCATTGAACAGACGAGCATTAGCACTGCTGGTGGCCCTCTTGTCCATAGAATAGAATGTTTTAGTTACAAGCATGTTATATTTATTTCATATCAAATTACATTTCTCTTTTAATTTTATTATTTTCTATAATTGATTCTCCACGTCTTAGATTTACTATAAATGTCCAGCACACTGTTTTAGTGATAAAACTTATTTGTTTATTTTAGAAATGTTGGCAAAGTTTACAGAAGAAGAGAGACTTGAAGGAAATATTTATGCTTGTGAAAAATGCAATAAAGGTTTTTATGATGGTTTTTTTACCTCTTATTTATTTGTTAGCCTTGTATCACTTTAGAATGTTTTGTTGATCATACAGGAATATACTTTCAAATAGTATTTTTTATTCATCAAATGACCAACATTATATCTTGTTAAAAGTATTAACTTTCCACGGCTTGCAAATGATATGAGATTGACACATATGTTATAATGTATATTGTTTATTAAAATAAATATGTGTATATTGTTTTTAAATATACTTCGCTAAATTTAGGTAAAATGGCCTGTTTTTAATTTGTTGTATATTGAGTACATTTCTTTAATTTACACCTTTAATGTTTTCAGGTCGCAGTAAATCCTCAGGTATCAAATACACAGAAGCTAAGAAACAACTTCTTATCAACAAACTACCACCAATACTTCGACTTCATCTGAAAAGATTCAGGTTAATTTTTAGTGATTAATCAAATTTATTGATATATCAAATTTTCAGATTAGTGTCGCAGTTGTCGTAATGCTCGTTCAGGGCTCAAGCTAGCCTTCAATTTTATTGAGAAGTGACTTCTCCCTCATCTCAATTTATGGAGAAGTGGGGAGTTGTTAGTTGAAATTCTACTGCTGTAAAATGCTGATAACTTCATAGCTTTGAGTTTTCTTTGAACGATAATCTCATCCTGTTCAACTGTACTTGTTCAAAGCATCTTTAACGAGACTTCTACAGTTGGCAGTAGAACTTTCCACTTTCAAGTAGTCAACTTGATATCTTGTTCTGCACTCTCGTTTATGAATCATGCAGTTTGATAGTGTAACATATTAGTTCCTAAGTCATATCTTTCACTCAATAAACTGAAAATTAACAATCTTAATGTATTTGATTAGAATATATTTTCTCTATTGGATTATTTTGGATGTGGCTCAGTGGTCAGTGCATTGGATTTGTAACCTGGCAATCAGTGTTCGATTCCCGGTCACGGTAGATCATACCCTTCCATGAAAATTTGACAACAATGTTGATTTTCCTCCACACATGAGAAGATGCCGGTTCCTTATGGAAGGGTTAAGTTAATTCTGTTTAGAATACCATCCAGGAAAACTTGTCAGCCGCTGTATATAACTGAAAAAATTGTTTAAACCCGAATAAATAAACAAATTAATGGATTATTTCGTGTCTCAATAAATCAGTTTTACTAAGGGAGATAATCAGTGTTATGTTTATGCATGTATTTACAGGTGGTCAGGTAGAATCCATCGTGAGAAGATAAGTACACATGTTGCTACAGACGAGTTACTTGATCTCCGACCATTCTGCTCATCCTCTACTGATCCTATTTGTCAGTATCATTTATTTGGTGTGATAATTCATCATGGCCGTGGCTTCGGTTCTGGTCATTATACGGCATACACCTGGAACAAGGAAGCAGGTAATTTATCACTTTAATTACAGGTGTGACAATATTCTAGAATTCCAAATTGCCCTGAAAGAGCTATGATTTCTGAGCAGAATGAAAATTATTTGGTGAAAGTATCTCAAGAAATGGCAAAGTTATGGACAATTTAATCTGCGCAGATGGATTTTCTTTAATTCTCACTGAGTTACATATGGAAACAATGTGCTTGAAGGCCTCTTGTTTGGATAAAATGGTCTACTGCGTACAGTTTTCAAGATTTTTAATTTGGCTGTATTGACACTCTTCAGGGGTGTGATTCTTCCTCCTTTCAGCTGATTTCCTCTTTTTTGTCCTAAAATCTTTGAAACAAAAGGGTCCAGATTCACACTGATCTACTCAAAAATGATGTTTTTGCTAGCATGAAGGGGGGAGGGTTAGGGTATTTCAGCCTTTTTGCTCTTGGAGCAGTCACACCCCTGACTCTTGTAATTAGTCTGTATTTAAAGTTTTAGCTTCTGTTACAAGGTTTGGAAACTTGACATCCATCCACTAGTTGACATAGTGGTCTGTATTACAGCTTATAGGTTTTATATGTTTATAAAACTCACATTTAACTTTTAGTTGACATAGTTTTGGTCAAGTTTTCAGTACATTCTTTTTATATATGTGTTGTAGAGACCAAAATTTATCACACACACATTAGTGTCAATTTACAAAGTATCAGAAATCGTTGTTACCTGACAAGGTTATAAATTAGTTTGTTGGTTAAACTTAATGTGTTTTTTGTGATATTTTCAGATTCCTGGGTGAATTGCAATGACTCCAGAATGATTTTATCTACATTAGAAGAAGTTCTTACTGCTCAGGCATATATTCTTTTCTACAAATGTGTGCATTCTAAATCAACTTCCAAATTATCGACTGTATCTAGTACTTCTAGCTCTGAAACTGTGTCTTACAGTCTTAAATCTGAAGACACAGTCCGTCTTCCCGAAAATGATCAGTCTAAATCAGGAAAAAGACCTTCATCATCGTCACCTAAGTCCAAAGTGCCAAAATCATTGCGTAGACAATCATCTTTGAATTCATCAGTATCTTACACTTCACCTATGCCAACATTACTATCATCTTCATCATCATTATCATCATCAAGCACAGAAAAGTATTCATTAAAAACAGACGGCACTGAAATATTGACTTCAGATGAGTTAGATGAGTTGGATTGTTCTTGGCTTTCAAACAAATCTGTTCACATTGTGGATAAAGAGATTTCTTTCAATTTTAAATCAGATTCTCCTGATGTGGAGACAAAACCAGTCGGATCGAAAAGATCTTTAGACTGTTCTCAGGTAGAAGTCAACAATCAGAATTCTAAGAGGACAAAATTGGCGTTTGATTCAAACATGTTTTATTCCAATAATACTAGTGGCGAACAGGAGAGAAACTCTATGGATAATTCCAAAGATAAAACGAAATCCGAAACTCGAAGGAGAACTCGATCTATGAAAGATGATAAAGGCATAAGTGGCATGTCTCTGATGAAATTTGAGAAATTTGTCGAACAGAGTCGTGAGGAAGAGGATGTTATGTCCGATGAACATATTAAGCGTAGAAAGTCAACTTTCTGGTGATAAATTATTGCATGAATATTATGTCTTCTTTCATGTACTTATATTGTAAACATTGATTCTACTTATTGATTAAGTACTGTATATTCCCCTCCTGCTAGCATCAGTAAATCAAATAGAATTTCCTCCAGCAGTTTTTGTTTGAAACTTACATTGTTCCATCATAGCATTAAGATTGTATTATATATAAGCAACTTTTAGTTACATTTTTTATTCCTCAATGGGACATTTTAGAATTTGTTAAAAATTTGGTCTCCCTTTCAATGATAAACACATATGAAATATATGTTTTGATATTTCCAGAATATTTTTCTGAACTGATAACTAAGTTTACAAATGTCAATTTTTAGCTCACCTGATTCATCAGGTGAGCTTTTAGGATTGTTGAATGTCCAGCGTCCAGCCACAATTAGTTTGTTTACACTCTAGCATCGGCAGCTCTAAACGAATCGCGATTAAACTTGCTCACAATGGTATGGCCACAATGTCTCGGCTAAGTTCGATTATGGGCAAAATTGGACAATAACTTCTAGAATTATGGGCCCTTGAATTAGAAAATTTGCTATATTTGAGTTTGTTTACACTCTAGCACATTCATTTATTCACCAATCCTAATAATATTTTCAGTAATTGTGTATAACCAAAAGATCTTGGACAAGTTCGATTATGGGCAGAATCGGACCAGAACTTCAAGAGTTATGGGCCCTTGACTTAGAAAATTTGCTATATTTTAGCTTGTTTACACTCTAGCGCCTTCATTTATTCACCGATCCGAATCATATTTACAGTGAATGTGTATGACCTTATGGCTTTGGACAAGGTCAGTTATTGTTGGAATCGGACCTCAACTTCAAGAGTTATGGGCCCTTGGATAAGAAATTTTGCTATGTTTTAGCTTGTTTAACAGTATTATACCTTCAATGTTGGTTTTGATCTCAAAATCTATGTAAAAATGAGTTCTACGTAAAAATGAGTTTTACGAGATGGAAACTATATTACCTGGTTATTAATTATTGTGCCTTTGTTCTCAGGTGAGCGATGAAGGGCCATCTTGGCCCTCTTGTTTCACTTATTATTTGTTATAGTCATATGCCAATTACTCTGTGATTTAATGTGAAATTTAATGCTTACTCAACCTTCAATCCCTATAAATATTTACAGACTTTTTGTATGAAAAATGTCCCCTCTGTGTATTGCCCTCTCCCAAATTACAGTCAAGCCTCTGAACCAAGGCCACCCATGGGAAAGACAAAACATGGCCATTATTTACAGGTGACCCTTATTCAAATGTCATTTTGTCCTAAATTATCAATGATGATTATTCAAAGAATGGCCTTTATTCGGAAGTGGCTGCTTACACAGGGTTGACTGTACCTTATGTAATAGATTGTACATAAAGTTTACTGCATGATTCATGTGAATCAACTGGTTGTCTAGACTAATTCATCAATGAAAAAAATCAACTTAGAAATGAAATAATTATATTACGAATAGTTCTTTTATTGGAATACAGTTACATTATGGAATTTTTAGCTCAATCCATTCAAACTTCACCAGTTATGAAAACTTGATCCCTAGCTCTGAAGCTCGCTACTGTGAGTCTGAAAAAAATTGTCTAGTCCTAGTGGGCTGATGTCTAAGTTCTAAGAGGCTACTTGTCCTGCAAGATGTATAGCCTAAGATTTTAAATAGTTACACAGCAATTTAAAAATGTCCTCAGTTGATTTCTACTAGTAATAATGATAGAATGAGTGGATTGGTCAAGCCCCCCCCCCCCCCCCCCGCCTATAACTTAGGCTTGTGTAATACATTCATGAAAACTAAGTCAAGTTTTCTTTTTTTCTTTTAAATCGGATGAGAGGATTCTTGAGGCAGTTTGCTTTTGTTTCATACTGAAATTACTTGAGAGGAAGAAACCAATTATTTTACTTATATCACACGTTTGTATGAAATAACTATATGCAACTACACTTAGATTGGTAGATACTTAGCCAATGATATGTTTTGTTGAATGTCATATTTTCTATGTTCACCTAAAAGATAAAGGAATCAAGTAAGTTACTGACAGTATGATACTATCCCCCTAGTTCTCTGAAGAAGTTATCTAACCTGTTTCATTAAGAATTCTCATGGACAAAAGCTTTGTCCAGTCTATAAAAATGCAGTATCTTCTTTTGTTTATAATTGTACATTAATAAAAATGATACTATTGAAAAGAAGACGCTATGAGTCATTCATTGGTACAACTCGCTAAACCAGTTTCAATGAATGATGATGTAATATAAGCTAAATTACAAGAGAGATGTATTAGCTTTACTGGTTTTAAAATAATCTTAGACACCCCAACCCAGACGAGCCTTGTCCTCAAGTATATGTTAGGTTTTACCATACTAACTTTTTAGAGATGACTGTAGTTTATTATTAACATTAAAAAAAGTGTGTGTTTTTTTTCATATTATATTTCATCATTTTGTTGCAGTTAGGTTTATTTTTGTATTGTTTTATGATTTATGTCACTCAGGGTATTTGGTTGGTCATATTGTATGTTTTTGTTCATTGTACACATTTTGCATCTTTATAATTGCATTTTAACTTTGTTCAGTTAGGGCTGTTTTTGGCACTTGAATTTGTTTGTACTACAAAATCTTTACTTAACGTGTGAAGAATAATGCAGTGCAACCTCTTCAAAGCAACATCCTTTTGGAGTAGCAAAATTATGTTGTTGTTGGGAGGTTAAATTAATAGTTCAATTGTGAAGTGGGAAAAAATCATGCTGTTGTTGAAGGGAGGTTGTTGCTCAAGAGAGGGCTCTGGAGAGGTTGTACTGCATATCTATTTCAAATGCAAACCTATTGAGTTCATTTTAAAATTTTCAATTAACATCTCTGTAATGGATTTATTTCTTTTCAAAGACTAGGTTTACTGTATCTGTACTTATCCTGTCTGTTACACGGTGTTTGTTTCTTCATGTTTGTTCTGCAAAATACCCTCTCAGATATGCAACTGGTTTTATTTTATGCAAATTACTGAATACCAGTTAGCGATGTTCTCACGAAATTTTTAATACTTAATTATCGTATTTAGAGGCACGAATGACAAAATTTGTTGATGATTTTCAAACTTTCATAGATGTCTCGATGAAGTACAGAACTGTTTTGGTGTTTAGAAAAACATTATAACAGATTTATTTCCCTTTGTTGTTTCAACATACCATTTGCTATGATTGTCTCCGGTAAACATATAAATTTAGTATGTCCCGACATTGACTTAGGTTCTATACATATGTATTAGATGCAACCAATTTGTGTACCCAATTTTAGACATAAAAGCATATGTCTTATACATGATAACATGCTTGCCTGAATCTGGGCTTGTCAAGGTTAAAATTCACTTAATAGTTCCTCTGCCAGTGTTAAGCTGGATTTAAGTATTTGTTTAAAATATTATTCTCTTTTCCTAAACAGATCTACACAAGTTCTGTTAAGTGATTGTTTTGAAAAGTTTGAAATTTGTGTTACCCAAGGGTGTTATTTTTCCCCAGATAGGCGGATTTCCTTTGTTTTAATCATCCCTGGTACCCAATCATAGCTGTAGCAGCCCTTAGCCTCTAGTTCAATGAATTTGATGTTATGCTTTTTTGCTATCCCACAAATCACACATTGGTTAACTGTCTGTTTAACAAGCTTTGGGAGCACTCGCATGTTGGACATTATTTAGAAGCATAATACAGTTATATTTCTAAAATAATAAAAAAATATGCAACTTTGACTTGTTCAGAAGTGCTATATGACAATAATTTAAATATGTTTGTATTCAAAACATATCATGCTTTATTTAATTCATTGTATGTCATAATTTTATGTTTATGTTACATTTCATAAGTAGTGATGAAATTCTTGAAAAGGAACTGAAGCATATAAATATTATATTTTTGCTGTAGAAAATTGTCCATTTTTGCACAGTAAAGAATTTGAAAAAAGTGTTTAATTGTTCTTGTTATTATGCGTCAATGTCCAAAATCAGTACATCACATGTTCTTAAGTGTCAAATAACTTTAGAAAATAATCTTAAGAATAACAAGATGTGTTTATAAAACACAATACCTCCTGTGGGTGATTTTGACCTACTGACCTAAAACTGCACGGGTCCTGTAGAGGTTGTCATGTGGAACCAACATATGAAGTTTGATGATCGTTGGTGGAAGCGTTTTGTTTTTATAGGCAAGGTTAAAGTTTAGTACAAACAGAAAAACAGGCCAAAAACAATACCCCCCCCCCCCCGATCTATTGGTACGGGGGCATTAAAAGCACAGAGTTCCATAAATCAAGATGTGTTAGGATAATGTATACTATCAGTTGTCTATTGGTGGATTCACAATAAAGACAGGGTTGTCACTTTCTGTGCTAGGGGTTTCTGTTCAGTTATTTTTGCAGTACTTAGTTTCTTTAGTCTACCATGCTTGAACTGTAACTAATGAAGCATGAAACCTGTGATACACATGTTATTTATCATATAAAACAATCATTAACTATGACTAATAGGATAATCAGTAAATCTAATTAGACACTTCTCTGTTGATGTGAAGATAAAACCCAGCCATTCGTACATTACATTGATTATGACTGTACTTCAGTAAACACTGGGTATCTTCATCCTTGAGTTGAGCTGATTAATATAGTTCCTCTGTATAAATGTGCAACCTCTTCAAGACAACACCCTTTTGAAGTAGCAAAATTACTGTGGAATCATTAATTTTTGTTGGGGATTTAATTTCGTGGGTCGGCTCATCCACGAAATCAAATCCCCACGAATTTAAATGCAGAGGTATTACATTCTTTTTTCAAAAATAAAAAATCCATGAATTTATGTCCCCACGAAATAGCCATTTTAGTAAAAAACACGAAAATTGAGCCCAACAAAAATAAATGAAAGTACAGTATGTTGTTGTCAGGTAGTTGCTCTAGAGTGGTTAAATTAATAGTTAAATTGTGCAGTGGGAAAAAATGCTGTTATAAGGGAGGTTGTTGCTCAAGAAAGGGCTGCTTTAAAGAGGTTGTAACGTATCTAGACACTATCTAGAGTTGTCATTCATATTTTACACTTCCGAATATAAGCAAACTGGTACCCATTTTATAAATGGTGTCAGAAATGAAGAAAAATCTAAGGGAACCAGTCAACATTAAAAAGGTATCTAAACTGGTATCTGTTTTGTAAGTGCATATCTTAAAGTAAGAAAACAAGGTCAATCAAAAATCTGTGTCTGGACAATTTTTTGTTAAATTTTACAGTAAGCTAAGGCTACATTAAACATTCATGTACAGGGTTACTTGACAAAAAGGGGTAGTTTGGTCGGACAATTTTCTATATTGTGTTTGATACAGGCAAATCATACAATGGCAAACATTGCTGTGTATTAAAACATATATTACTAAACACAACATAATTACAATTAACGACTTATTATAATTTAGCTTATATTGGTCCAAAATTCATTGTATGATATAAATGACAGCAGTTAACTCCAATAGTATATGGTATATATGTATAATCATGCAAATGTACAATGTATTATAATTGCATGGCAAAACTAAACTTTCCAGCATACTGTAATTACAATATAATAACATAACTTACATAAGAAATGTATCAATAAAAACATGTCAGGTAGGAGCAGTGATGTAGGGGTAGAGCGTCGGACTCCTAACCCAGAGATTGCTGGTTTGAATCCCGTCAGTGGCGGAATTTGACCGAACCATCACAATCCCTTTGTTCGGCGTGAGTACTGGTCAGAATCCAGGAAACAGTCATTGAGAATAGTAATTAAACATAAGTTGTAAGAACTTGCTCTACATTCGATGTTAAACAAATAAGTTTAAACTAAAAACAAGTCAATGAATCGTGGGATATGCAATAATAACTGAAGCTCTAATGGAACTTGTAATTTTGAGAAACTATGATAATTTTGTAATGAATGTAGACATTTGTAAATTACAACCAATTCAGAATCAATTTGATGTCTTATCTCTTTCTCTCAGATTACTTGCAAGATTTTATGCTTCAGTGCAACAGAAGTGTAACACATGTTTAATGCTTGAAGCTGAGTGTAATTAATGTAGACATGTTCCTGTGTATGTGTGTGTTCATTAAAGAGATCATCTTTGATATTTTAGATACATAGCATTTCATCTATGATATACATGTTTGCATCCACGCATATTATTATACTACATAAGAATGGGTTGGTTTATACTGGCTTATAAGTTTATTTTGTCTTATTGGTAAATATTGGTTTGTTTTGGCTTATTGGATTATTTGGTTTACATTTTTTATTGGTTTATATTGGTTAATTTTGACTTGTTGGTTTATATTGGCTTATTGAATCATTTGGCTTATGGGTTTATATTGGCTTATGGGTTATATTGGTTTATATTGGCTTCTTGATTTACATTGGCTTATGGGTTTATATTTTTTTTATGGGTTTATATTGGCTTCTTGATTTATATTGGCTTCTTGGATAATTTGGTTTGTATTGGTTTATGTGTTTATATTGGTTTTTTTGGTTAATATTGGCTTATATAATTGATTCATATTGGCTTCGTGATTTATATTGGCTTGTGGATTTATATTGGCGTTTTTGGTTTATATTGACTTGTTGATTTATATTTGCTTCTTGGTTTATATTGGCTTATTGGATCATTTGGTTTATATTGGTTTATGTGTTTGTATTGGTTTATATTGGCTTCTTGGTTTATATTGGCTTATTGGTTCATATTGGTTTATTGGTTCATATTGGTTTATGGACTATTGCTTCGTTTCTTAAGATTCTATACAAACTCCCTGATCTTTGAGCGTACATTTAGGTTATACATTCTTCTTCAAAATACGTTGAGATTGACTTCCGTGCATGTGCTGTTCTCACTACATACTTATTTAGTTAGAGAGTGAGTGGATGTGTTTTTTTGGTTTATCACATTGTCTTAACTTTTTAAAGGGCCACTACACCAGACATACTGATTAGTGTGCATCCTTCTCCCTGTACTTATATGATGAAATATGTGCAATATGTCATTTAGACCAGAACACCAGTGAGTCTGGGATTCGACCTTTTACCCAACCAAGCTGGCGTCTTTGATATCTCAGCCATATTGTAGGGTATTGATATAATATATGACGATGGCTAATACACGGTCATACAAGTCATGTTGTGTTCTACTGAGTAAAATTATAGCACAACTTATGTGGAACGATATATCGCAAACGTGAATTTATATTTATGTCCAACTAAAAACTCACGATTTCTCTGTTGACTGTTGAGTTCATCCCGAAACGTGGTGTTAACTATTAAAGTGAATATTATAAGTCTGAATTATAACAGACTTATTACGCCAGTATTATCAAATGGCATACTAGTGTCAAGCTACATTGAGTATGTAGATCTCTTTTTTAACATACCCCCGTTATGACTATACAGCAATGGCTCCAAGCGATATTATCTCACATTTTGTATTGCAAACAAAATGTGTAATTATAACAATCTATCATCATTATAAACGACGAAATTACAGAATGTAGCTATGTATGTATTGTGTTGTATGCTTCACGATTTGGCGAGCGTCCAGTACTAAAAACGTACTGCGAATATCTTCCTCGATCTACCATTTTACCAGTAGTCTGCAACATCAGTATTACCTTGATGACGTCACTGGTTATGGTATCTTAAGAACACCTGAATCGTATTTTTATAAAGAAACAAACGGCGAAACGTTGTGCCAACATTCAACGTTAATTGTTTTCAAGATTGATTGACACAATACACGAATCAAACAGACACACCATTCCTTTGTAGATATTCTGATGTTCCAACTGACATCAAAGAGTAGGGATACATGGCTCGCTTCAACCTTGACTATTATATTATACGTACGGATCTCTCGACGAGATTGATAATTGATCTAGACGCTTGCAGTAATGTTGTCACATGTTTCATATTGATGACTTGATGTTTTTTTTTCTACGACGCCATGAACTGAATGATAGTGACAGGCCAGAGATAAGAATATAGAAGATCCTGTCTCTTTGTTTTTTTATTTGAGTTTTACGTCCCTTTTCTGCAGTCAGAGTCATATGAGATGCACAGTTCACCTAACCATCGTTTCTGGGAAGAACCCGTGCTAGAAACTAATCCTTCGTAAGCAATTGCCTACTTTCTGACATGGACATGGTCGGGTAGCTGGGCTTGAACCCACGACCCTCTATCAGTGAGAGGATACATTGACCTTAACCACTCGACCCCAAAGGCGGTTCGACTCCGTCTCTATACCAATGAATGATAATTACTTACTTGAATGTCAAAAAAACATTTTTTTGTGTAAAGTTTGAGTCATAAAATTAATGAGAAGTTCTCCTCAAAGACAATTAGAAAAACAATTATTTGTAAAGATTTTTATGCATTTTCTGGTAAACATCAACATGATAAAATAGCATTACATTATTCAGAGGGGGCGTACCCGGCGCGCGCCTCCCTAAAAGTCCCCAAGCATAGGTAGAAATTAAATATCATACAATATATAGAATGGCACTCAGTTATTCAATTTTGAAACGCTCGGGCACAAAACTTACCAGAATGCACCAGTTCACTTCTTCAAATTAAAAATGTTCGCACCCACAGCCTACTTTCCATAATATTACGCCCCTCCCCTAACCTGCTGGCTCCGCTTCAACATAAACGACATAAAAGGACAGTCACTACAAGGACAGTCACTACATGACTATTGTATGCAAGGCGCGACGAACGACAACTCTGGATAGAGATTGATAAAAGGAATGATAACACTGTAAAGAGAGTCGGTAACGTCATGACGTCATTGGTATTATGACGTCATTACGTTCGTCACATGACGTTTTGACGTAGCAACCGAAGGGAACATTCAGCAGTTGACCAGATATAGCATATATATATGCTTTTTTATGGATTCCGACTCTATTTGATGATAAACAGTCATTATGACAAGGTAAGTGGATGACACAAGTTTTTTTAAAACATATAAATTTATTCATTATTATACTCACTTACATATCTACACATTTTTGTAGCTCTTAGTCATTCACAGAGTACGGCTCTATGATCTTATGTAGAATATTAAACATTCTTAATAGCCTAGTTTCAAATGCAGCTTCATTAAAAAGTATTTATAACATAATGGTACATGAATAACCATAATCTTGCGTTGATGTCCTCGAGGTAGATAAATCTCTGATATGCCTAATCTAGTTCTCTTCGTGGTACACAAATGTAGTAGATGGTAGATGCATTGGGGACCAGTTAAAGTCTTTGACCTATCCATAATCGATAGATAATGATGATGACTGCAATTAATACTACCGGTAGTATAATTAATAAATAAAATACATACAATATGAGAGTTTGCACGTCACAGAACACACTTGATATACCATAACATGTGAAGACTTAACACTTCATTTACAATGTATAAAGCGAAATTTTAAGACTTTACGTTTTATTTCTTTAAATAAAAACAAATAATGTCACAAAATTACACAAAGCGATGTTAAACGTTTCGATGTCGTACTTATTTCGCATGTAATTGTGTCATTTTATTTATTCACTATATTGCACGGTTTCTTTTTTCCACGAACGGAACGATGTTGTCATTTGATCATGTAACATATTTCTATAAATCTACCTTTCTATAGACAAATGAATAAGACAGGTACATGTAAATAATATTCACCTGCTCGTGTATTTGAACATTTGTTGATGTTTCCTACGTAGTCGTTGTGACTCAAATTGTAAATATTCCGTATGTGCTTCTTGTTATGAAATTTAGATTTTGAAGATTATGACGTAATCAGTTGCCTGTAATATCAGTTTGTAATAATGTATTACTAGACTGATGTACACCGAACTTGAGCATGAGTGTTATAAGAAGTTACAGCAGAGACTTGAAACTCATTTACTATGTGGTACATTGTCCCATTTATGTTTTATGTGTAGCCGTTTAAACTGAATTAATACATTTAATATCTTGATGTTATGCAAAGTTATCATGATCTACTGCAGAAACTAATTACAAAAACAAATGTTTATTGTATGACAAAGTAAATGCTCTCTTTAAAATGTTCCTTCCTGCTCTGGCGTACTCTTTGGTGATCCTAATATTATTTTCTACCCACGTTACTTCGTTTCTGCTCTAATGTTTATTGCGAACCACCGTGTTTTCATATTATTGCCCCCAGCATAGTTCGCTGAATATGAGCCTTGTTTGTGAATGCGTCATCCTTCTGTAAATCAAGTGACGTCAAATTGTGACGTCATAATGCGCAACGATACGTTATTAACGTCATTCATAGCAACAGCGTTATGAAACTTTGGAAGGCGAGTTTATTCAAGCTGCAGTATATTTAATATTTTAATCGAAACTAGTCAGCAAAAATGTCAAGGTAACAAACGTATTTTAACATACATGTACTAGTGTTACGTATACATATTGCGTATGATATACTAGTAGATGTTTAATGTTTGAATTAATATATTAAGATTAAATGCGTTGTTCTGAATGTCTGGTTTATCGTTACGTCTGTAGTTTGTTATACATGTAATAATTATTATTATAACATACTTATACAGCACCTTTTCCGTAGAAAAATAACGTTCAAAAGCACTTTACAAATTTACATATACCATATAAACAGATTACGGTACATTAAAACAGATGTTATGTACTATATATAGAAATATGATATTAGTTGTCTCTTGAAACTTTGAAGAGTGTCTTACAGTCTCTAATACTAGATGCAATGAGTTCCATAATGTAGGCGCAGCCGATTTAAAGCACCTGTCACCATATTTCACCTGTTTATTTTGGATGGAACACTAATGTTAATGATTGGTGCACTGAGCGTAGATTCCGCGTTGGACAGTAAATTTCTATCATGTCTTTGATATACACAGGTGATTGATCATGAAGAGCTTTGAATGTATGTGTAAGAATTTTGTAGTTCACTCTATATTGGATGTGAAGCCAATGGAGATCCTTTAATATTGGTGTGATGTGGCTGAACCTTGATGTTTTGGTTATGATAATGATAAAAAAAACTCAGTATAAATTAACATGTACGGTCAAACCTGGGAACAAAGGTCATCTTTGTGAAAGACAAAAAGTGGCCGTTATTGACTAGCGACCTTTATTCGGAGGTCATTTTGTTCTGAATATCAATGACAGTTTTTGAAAGAATGTCCTTTTTGCACAGTGTGGACTTTATTTAGAGGTGGCCGCTAACATAAGTTGGTTTTACTGTATAATACATGTAACATAATCAGTCGTCAAATTATTTAGAACTCTTCGATTCTACAAATGTACGTATTTTCAAACAAGTCGACTTATGTACATGTGTATACATGTAGTTTTAAATCAACTGCTTCTTGCATAGATATTTTATCAGATATTGTATATTTTAACTTCAGACAAAAAGAATCGAAGAATGATCGTCGAAAATATGGTAAGACAAACATTTGTTCATTATTGTCATTTGTATATAACTACTAGTATTTATTCACAATCACTATGATACCACATCTGTTTGATTATCGTACACTTAGTCTACAAATACGAGTCGCAGGAATCGGGGGGGGGGGGGGGGTAGGAGGGGAGCTTAGCCCCTTCAATACCTTCGTATTTTATGGCAATAAAAAGGGGCTAAAAAAGGTTCCCCAGTTGCTTCATGCGGGCCTGAAATATTCATTTGTTTACTACTATAACTTAATGCATGTGCCAAAAGATGCTTTACGTGACTAATTACATACAAGTACATCTCTGGAATTTGTCTTTTTTCCCAAAACCTCTAGAAACGATTTCTGCAGAAAGCGCATTGATTTGATTATGTATCATTTCATGTGCGATATGATTTACTTGTTTGTTTGTTTGTTTATATCGAGTTTTTCGCCCCTTTTCAACAGTTATAGTCATATGAGCCGGACGGCTCACCTAACCATCGTTCCTGGGAAGAACCAGTACTAGACTATCATCCTCCACAAGCAACTGCCTACTTTCTCACATAAAGAGATATGATCTGTAGCTAGGCTCGAACCCACGACCGTTACAGTGATTGATCTTGTTTTAATGAGAGATTAATACTCTGGTTTAATCAGAAGAATAGGAAAGAATAGGACTCGTCTTTCCGCTTACCCGACCTATTCTATTTTTACGCCGAGCAATAAGTTTCTTACATCAAAATGCAAAACTAGCAACTAATCGTGGTAATTTGAAATTATTTGCGACGAATTGTATCTCAAAAGTACGAGAGATACGCTTCGATACGACGAAAGCTTTAACTGTAACCTACCGACCATGTTTCTTGGTCAATCAACCCGAAGCACGACTATTTTATTCTGGCTTGGACGGAAATTATTTCAGACTAGTTAGTTGAGACTAAGTATGAACATTTTATTCTTATTGTTTTCCACTAAACATCTACATTTGTATATACCAATTTCAGTTGACCAAACCATCTCAGGTAATTATGTTTCACCGTTTATTTCTGGCACGCCTGAAAAATCAAGTTCCACGCGTCTTAAACCTATCAAGAAGACGAAAGGAAATAGTCTGCCACCATTAAATAACCACTGCTTACCTGAACTGAGACATACTCCAAGTCAAAATAGTGGCAATGGCGGACATACCCCATTATTATCTCTTACAAGATCAGACAAAACCACTCGGAAGTCAAATGTTGAATCTCTTGCTGTCAAGACTAAAAAATCCGAAGAGTCGAACAAAACTCTTAAAAATGTATCATCAACCAGTTCAGGTGTTGCGATTGATCGAGGAAGCAACAGTGCCGTACAAATCATGTGTCTACCGAAGAAAAGGGACAATGCATCAATATCCATTCCGAAAGCAACACCCAAAGCGCATGCAACCGAAAAGCCAACAGAAAAGCTTCCTAGAGGTAAGAATATACCAAAGTTGCTAACAGAACCAAGCGTCGTGAAATCGAAGTCTAAACTAACATCACTAGTGCAACAGGAGGGTACCGTTGATTGCCACAATGAGAGAGCACTTTTACGACAACATCGCAAGCAGCAAGCAGAGAAAATGAAAGCAACACGTCATCCATTGAAAGCAACACAAGTTTATGATACATACGGTAAAGAAGTGTACAAGAAAACAAACGATTCAGGTAAATAAGAGCAATACATTGATTACTTGGGTGTGGCACTCCTGTCTTGTGATTCAGAGACGTGTGGGCGTTTCCAATCCAGTGTTCTTTTTTTCAATCTGACTCATTTTTTGGTCCGAATTGAGTTGCCTATTATCACAGTACAATGAATAACGTTCTTCTTGAAAACATGACCCGACGAATTCCTCTTTAATCGTGGAATTCTTTAAGCTGGCTATGTTACCCATGGTTCAAAACATGCAAACATTATGTAAAATCAATACAAGCCTATCACACTTTAATCTTCTTTCATTCATATTTTTAATAGCAGAACGAATTATTTACTGAAATTTTACGTCCCGAATAGATAATCTACCATAGGCTTTGTATTCATGTCTTAGTTAGTTTTTTGCACTTTTGTCAGAAATTAATATTAGATAATCCTTTTTATATGATTTATAGGCAGTCTTCGGTATGGTGCAGTGTTGTTTCGATTACGGCATGACAGTGTTAGTTGTTCATTTCACTACGACATTTGTACTGTGCCTTTGTCTCGGAAGTTAATTTTCACTCCTCCAACTCGGACGTTTTGTTTAAATGTCTGTTACAATCATGTATGAGAATTGTTCTGCCAGAGTTGAAAATTTGATCGTGTCGCACATTACTGTAATTGCAGAAAATTTGAAAGGGGGTTCTAACCGAGTAATAAAGGAAGTTAACCTCTCAGTGCGGCGGAAATGTAATGACGAGGATGACTGGGACTGGGATAAAGACATTGAGGAGTACATGGAGCTAGAACAAAATGTAAAACCAGAGAGACAGTCTACATACGGGCAACGTCAAGTCCAAAATGGCGGACAATGTATGGGTTCAGTTCTTCCACCGGCTGGTACAATTTGTTCGAAAAGGGGAGTTGGTTTTAAGTCGAAGAAAAGACAGGAAGAAGACAGATTACAAGCATTGGCGAGACAAGAAGAAGAAAGACAACAGAAGCAAAAAGAGCAAGATAGAATGGAGATGATGATTCCTGAAAAAGTAAAAAAAGATCTTAGGAAATATGGATTCAGCTGATTGTGTTTTATGTCTATATTTTTATCAACGAAGAAAAAATGAAAATGTTCAAAAAATGAATAAAATTTATAAATGGTACATCTGTTAATGTCGGCATTTAAATATATCTTAAGCGTCTCTGGTGGCATTGATGCACAGGCATCTATGTATTTGATGCAACATGTTTATCTGAAGAAACAGATGAGTTTACAGTGAAGTATGGCTCTCTTACAACATCAATATGTTGTTATGAAATATTTATTTTGATTTGTTTGCCAGGAGAACTTTTCTTGGCTAAATGGCGATGGAACTACAGATAAAATGTTGGACGTTTTACAAAGTAATAACACTTTTAATACATCATTAAATACGTTTTCGGTAGTTCGCTACATTTTTCACATGGACTTATAGAACAAAATAAAACTGATCAATGAATTTTTGTTAAACTTTGCATGAATGATCGTAGCATATGATAACAGAAACATTTTAAGCGAAAAAAATTTGTCGTTATCTGCTCTTGAATTTGGATTTTTTGCTTATTTTAGGTCATTTCAAGGGCAGATAATTCACCATAATGGAAAGCAAGGCCTTATCTATTTTCATTTTTATGTAGCCGACTTCTTTTCATGTAATCGTGAAATAATTCATGAATTATTAAGGAGAGTATTTTAATTGTTTCTTTCTTTACCTAAACCAATGCCAATTTTCTTTAAAAATGGCCTAATTTTGAAGAATTTTCAGTCTCTTAACTTCAAATGAGAAAAGACAATATAAATGTTTAATGGAATTGCATTACATTTTGTTTTTACACCAAGAATAAAATGAAAAACATTAACCAAAAGTAAAACCATGGTATTTGAGATTTATGTATGAGTTATCTGCCCTTGAAATGACCGAAAATAAGCAAAAATTCAAATTCAAGGGCAGATAACCCAAAAACGAGATCAGTGACCCCCATCTGTTTCGCTTAAAATGTTTCTGTTATCATATGCTACGATTATGCAAAGTTTAAAAAAAATTCATTGATCAGTTTTAATTTTTCCTATATGTCTATGTGAAAAATGTAGCGTCTTTAAACGTCTTTAAGCACATTAATACAAGGGAAGTAATATTTACAACTTAGTTTAAGCTGGTCCGATAAATAGGAACTAGTCGTATATTTATTAATTCGAGTTTTTTCGTTGGTGCTTATACTAGTAACTTCGCACCAACAGACGGACTCATTTGGCGGCATTTTCAGTTTTAACGGTGAAGGAATACCCGAGACGGCCACCTTGATAGAACCACCTAACTTCTGTAAGCTATGAGGACTGATTCCTCACGTGTGAAAGTTGGTCGCGGCTGAGATTAGAGCGCACGGCGAAGACCATCACCTCTCTACCACGGAGACCCTACTATTCCAGTTTGTTTGATAGCCACGACCTAATCGTATAGATAAAACCTGGAAACATATTAATGGTGATCAACCAGGCGTAAACAGAACTTAATAATCTTATATTATCTTTAATGTTATGCTTGGTCGGTCATATAGTGATTATCGCATTAATACGAATCTAAAAATTACAGAAAGAACGTAACTAGCTAATATAAGTAACTAATACGAGTACCGCGCATTATATTAGCGGATCTTTGTGCAGAAACCTGTTTATCTGTTTTAAAGGTTGGCACACAACATATTCAACGCACGAACAAGCAACATAATATTGGGGTAAGTGAAACATTTTTGTGGTTATACGTGAAAGACTACACGAGGAAGTCTCTTATATAAGCAATATGCGTATCATCTGAAATGCTTTATGAGTCTGTTACGTGATGAACAATAATTTATTACCTTTTTAGCTATTGGCCCTAGCTAGGACACGTAATTAGTCCTTATTGTGAATATTATGACTGTTAAGTCATAATATTCCAAAGATATGACAGTTCTATATCAACAAATAAGATGTAATGATTACCAGTCTTAATCATGATTACATTATACAATGTAGTTTCCACAGTCAGTATATATAAGTTCACAGTCTGGTTATAGATTTGAGGATTTTATTAATTTTTTATCCGTTTTTCAACAATTTTTCAGTTATAGACGGCATCCGATTCACCTAGCAAGTTTTCCTGGACGGTTTCTAACCAGTACTAACTTACCTTTCCACTACGAACTGGCAACTTCTCCATATGTAGAGGAAAATCAACATTGCTGTCAAATTCATAAAAGGGTATATCCTACAGCGATCAGAAAGATATACTAGTAATTAACTGGTTCATATATATTACCGTTGGGTTTAGACCATTGACCACACCCACAGTCGTATCAGAAACCAGTTCATCCAGTATATCAGAAACCAGTTTCTCATTGAAATAACTTTGCAAATGGAGTTGATTCTAAAATGGCTTTGTAATTGCATATTGTGTGAGAACATTATGCTTTTTAGTTGTTGTTATTTAAAAGCTGAGCACCAGGGCCAAACATCAAGATCTGATTGTTGTGAAGTGATGTGAAGTTCGATTGAATGATTTAAATACGATTAGAAAACCTGTGAGTTTCCTCTTGAGAAGAGATCTATCAAAACGACGGCAAGATGTTTACGAATGTCTAGGATTTATCAGTAACCATACGTAGAACATTGTAGATAGAAGTATACCATCTGGCCTCGGCATGTTTGACAACAACACTGATAACATATTCAATATCTTTGTAAAACAAGGTAAATATAATGTAATAAAAAGTGTTGGTACTACATACAACCACAGGATATTGACATTGTATCAATATAACACCAATAGGGCCCCCAAACGAGGCTCGGGCTATGTTTAATGGGGGCCCTATTGGTGTTATATGGATAACATTTCAAGGTCCTTTGATACACCATACTAGTTATCGTTGTACAGGCTTTTCCCATTAATGATTTATTTTCCTTGCAAAATACTCTGAGACGAATTTCTAAACGTCCACCTTATAAAATGCAGTTATCTGAAGAAACCAAATATAAGCGATTATCTCTGTCTAATATTTACAATTGAATAACACAAAGAAATCTAGTACTTAAAGTCAATGTGTATTCAATGTTTTTTTCCTCTTGTGCAATAAGTGAATATTTGGAAATTTGGCTCAGTGTAGTTGGGTTCATCTTCTTTTTAACTATAACATAATGGTGTTTAAAATCAACTTAATGTAACAATGAAAAATGAACTAGTCAATTTATTCTCACATGTCGCTATGTATAACAGAACCAGGGATAGTACGTAACAGTTCTGATGGAGACTTAATGCAGTCATTTGTCGAACATCTTGGTAATTCAAAATGGCAAAGGACATTATAGGAAATCGCCATTCTGGGTTACAAAATGTATTATTCCTACACTAATGCTCGTTTAAATCTGCCACAAGTAAGATGTCAGTCTTGCCAGGAAGGTGCCTCAGACGGATCCACCGAATCTACTATCCAAACACGATCTCCAATGAGGCGCTCCGACTACTCCTCTTTCCATAGAAGTCAAAAGAAGGAGGTGGTGCTGGATCGGCCATGTACGTACTTCGTATGGAAGAATCCGAGCCTTCACCAGAGTTGTCATGCGTATCAAAAGTATGTTTATCAACCCTGAAGAAATTACTTACGTCCGTGTCGGCAAAACATTTAAAAAAGATACCTCACTAGTGGAACCGAGCCTGTATATAATACGTCTCGTATTTCCTGTTTCATGCTTATAACATTAACTACTAGTGAAGTCTAGTTATGGGTGGAGTGCTGGTTCGTGGAGTTTAGCTCACTGTTAGAGTGATGATAATTTACTGATTATTATCAACAAAACAGGGGTTATTGGAAGTTGCTCACAATATGCGAAGAATGTAATATTGTAGTAAACTGCAGACGATTGATATAACACGTACTGTGCATGTCCGCGTGCAGGATAAGAGGGCGAGGTAGAAGATATAAAACATAAATAAAAAACATCAAAGGTTTTACTCACACTATCTTCTATAAACGATGCATGTTATTTTTTCGTTTTTCCTCTATACCTGATATTTGGGTATCACAATTGTGTGTTGTACATACTGGTAGTTGAATTTCTTAGTTTTGTTTAAAAGAAATTGAATTTAAAAAGATTTTTGAATGGTATTCTTGTATCGGTCTTTATAATACGTTTTGAAAAGTCCCAATGATTACTTGGTAGACGTCAGATATCGAGCTGTGTGTTAATGCACATCGTGCCTCCGAGTATCAAATATCATTTTTGGTGGTCTTAATTTCTGTGATTGATATCAACCGTCTTTTGGGGCTGATATTGTTTATATTGACTAATATTTTATGTCAATCAGTTCCTGATCGAGGCCATTAAATTAATTTTATTAACCAACTGATGAAGGCTGCTCAGAATGGAGAGAAAACACGTGCGAATCGGAATTTGTGGAATGTTCTTAAAATACCTTAATAGAAATATTAATTAGATATGCTCGGTACTGCCAAACCTGTGCTAGCGGTCACCTTCGAATAAAAACCTGTGCTAGCGGTCACCTTCGAATAAAAACCTGTGCTAGCGGTCACCTTCGAATAAAAACCTGTGCTAGCGGTCACCTTCGAATAAAGGTCAACCTGTGAATAAAGGTCATTCTTTAAAAACCGTTAATGATAAAATAGAACAAAATGATCTTCGAATACTGATAAAGGGCACCTGTCATATTTTGTTATTTCCTAATGGTGGCCTTTGTTGTATATTAAAATTGAATATTAGCCGCTCGGAGCGTAGCTTGGTACGTATAGGTCAAAGATACGTGTTCGCGGAAATTGAACAAGAACCTCTTGCTCTACAAAATGAAGTATACGGATAGTTTTAGATATTTTAAATAGCCGGTTAATTTGTATAAAGAAGAGGCAGAGCGGCGATTATGTTCCTAATAACGCTGTATGCACCTATATATGATAAATGTTCAACACAGACAAATTACCATGAAAGACAACCTTGTACAGTATCACTGGCGTGAAGATTGTACATCCACGACGAACCGCTTCCACAGCGCTTCGTACAGTAGTAAAACTAATCAGGATTTGAACCAAGAGTGGTTCAAGTATTGAACTGTGTACAGGATTCAGAAGGGTGGGGAAATATAACAACATAGTTATGGGGTATATTTTGGCATTAAATCTACGAGTCTTATCTACCTGTGGCTGATACTGCCTACCTGTACATTCCGGGAACATATTGTTTTCTCATCCATGCTTCTCGATGTTATCCGAGTGTTGCCGAATTCTTAGGTATTCACATTTGTATGTAATTCGACACACCAGTAGACCAGTAGATCTGACGTTTTCGTAAGATATCAGAAGAGAGGTGGAAGAAGTCGTAGCTGATTCACCACCTGTGTATACCAGTGAAGTTACAAGTGTTCTGGATTTTAGAGTTTTAATTTAATAAGGAAACACTTCTGATTGGAATATTTGGTGAAATACCGATCCTAGCTTGTTACGTTTTTCGGATTTAATTTCTGGATAAACAATTCCGTTAACGAGAAAAGAAAAGCTCAAAAGGACGTAAAACCATGACGACCGTGAACTTGACCAGACACACTATTAATGAACCATGGGGACTGAAGATCTTAGGGGGTCGGGACTTTCGAATTCCTCTCCAGATAAAAAAGGTAATGCGATGACCAATTATTGTCTATCGTGTATAATGGCTAGTGTAACATTCACAATTGTGTATAAAAATGAGAAACATACATGTATATAATTATGTTCTAACTTTAATTGAAATTTTGATAATTACCAAAACATTATTTTACGCGTGAATAATTAAGCGTCTTGGGTTTATATTTAGATGTTATGCCCAATATAAAGTACACACTATGATTTCGTTTTCCTATTAGTATATTTTCATTATTTTGTATAAATGTATCTTCACATGGCATATCAATTAACTCCCGGACATACATTATGTCTTTGATAACAGTTTAATTATATCACCCATGCTTAATTGATACATTGAAAACATGCTAAGATAAAAATAATTCTAAGTCAGCTACGGTCCATTGAGAAGGACCTCGTTTTCTAGATTCAAGACTTTATCTTCATGCTTATCATAAAGACGGAAACTAAACATGACATTTTTATGCAATGTTTACAGACATAAATTAATGAAATATGAAAATTTACTGATATTTTATGAAGAGGTCAGATAACTGTAATCGATTCAGTCACTTTTAATCAACAGGTGCTTCCTTGTGAGTTGATAATATGATCATTTTTTCAGTGAAGAAGTGAGTTGTAAATGATAAGCACGAGATAGCACGTGCTGATTGGGACAGAAGTGAGACACGTGGTTTATAAAATACACACGATGTTAAACTTTACCAGAGCGTCGCATTTCGGAGATCACACTAAAGCCGCGTTTCAGTCACGATTCCGTATAATTTTCTCAAAATAAAACCCAACAGGTTAACACTTACGTTTATCATGTATTAAATGAGGAATTTTCTAAGCTATTGAAAGTCTATAACTGTAAAGAATGATAGGATCAAAGTTGTGTATCAATTATTGTTGTGTAGGTGGTGTTGATAAATAAACACCATGCTCTGAAATGGTCTCGATAAGCGATAAATTGGCTTCCGTGTGATGGATTTGTTTAATCATCACCCTTCCCAATCATTTTGTAATTTGGGCTGAAATGTTGTTTCTTTCTTAAAAAAATACTATGATAATAAATTATTGACCCCCTTCCCCCTTGTCAGACACATTCTAAAATTACCCCCCTCCCCTATCTTAAATTGCTCTACAACATACCAACATGATGGAGTTTGACATAACACTGAGTTTGTATGGTCATCTTGGTGTAAGCCACTATATGGTAACAGATCAACCAATCAAAGCCTATGACATATTTTTAATTATTGACTTATCAAAATTTATAGTAATGACTTTTGTAACTCACTCTTTTGAAACTATTTTGGCATATTCTAGCATGGATTGAGCAATGTTAAAATCGTTGGTTCATTAAAATAGTACGTCAGATTAGACGGCGTCTGTAAACCAAATGAAATAATTTACGAGCTCGTATAAATATAGTTACATATGTTATGTGAAAAAGTTGGCAGTTGCTTACGGATGATGGGAGTCTAGTTCTGGTTCTTCCCAGGAAACTTTCCGCCTCATATGACTCTGACTGTTGAAAAGGGGCGTAAAACTCGATATAAACAATATATTTATGTAATCAGGTATAGGTTTATTGAGTCAATAAAACTACCTGATGTAATGCATTCTTTGAATATTTGAGCTGTAATTCTAAACGCGAAGTTTATTGCATTTACTATTAAAATTAATGTTTAGTTTGCTCGCCAATATTATAATTGCATGCAATAATCATAATTATTTTACGTCAATAAGTTACAAAACATCTTAGTGCATCAATACACGTTACATATAATACAAACATAATTGTGCCGTTTTCTTGAAGGTGAGTATATCCTATATGTCACATATGTAGGTATAACACACATTCCTAGACTGGTATTAATTATGATAATAGAGGTAATAAAAGTATGGTACAATCAAACAATAACCAGTCTAACAAATAAATGCTGACATCATACTATTTCATAATTTTCCTGATGTTGAACGCCATGGTTAACAGAATGATTGTCTCGGACCGCGCTCGTCTGGATAGTCAAACCTGTGTTAGCGGCCACCTTTGAATAAATGTCTCACTGTGAATAAAAGCCATTCTTAATAAACCTTGATTGATTATTAAGAAAAAAATGGTCTCCGAATAAAATCCATCTGTCAATAAAGGTCACATTACGTCTTTCATAAGGGTAACGTTTGTCCACTTAAATAATTACATGTTATAGATAATTCCATGTTATATGAGATACACATTAGAGTTTATGCATAGGAACAAATGTAGCTTCAAATCAACGACCAACAGTCATGAAAAGTCATGATTATTTTAAAACTTTGCATGATCATAGCATATGATAACAAAAATATTTTAATCGAAAAAATAGGGGGTTAACGAACTCGTTTTTGTGTTATCTGGCCTTGAATAATTTTAGGTCATTTTAAAAAATACAAAATGTATTTGACGCGATTGTGAAGTGGATAACGATGCTTGCCTTCCAACCCGGACATTACAAGTTAAAACCTACATAGGTCACTGACACTCGTCATAGAAAAATTCTTCCCCCGCTGTTTGATAGTACCGGTACTACAGATATGCTAACTATCCTAAATCGACTTTTTGATTACCCGATTTCATTAGTGAACGGAAAATCGGGTACCAAAGAAAACAATGGGCACATCGACCCAGAGACATGCAGGGTATATAACGACAATGGGTTAAGTCATTTCTTTTCTCAATCTAATTTGACATTTCATAAAATAAAGTATTAAAGAACCTTACCAAACTAATTGTACAAAATATATATAATTATATACTGTGGAATCATTAACTTTCGTAGGGGATTTAATTTCGTCGGTCGGCTCATCCACGAAATCAAATTCCGACGAATTTAAATGCAGAGATAAGGCATTTTTTTCAATATCAAAATCCACGAATTTATGTCCCCACGAAATAGCCATTTTAGTAAAAAAAAACGAAAATTGTGCCCAACTAAAATAAATGAAAAATACAGTACATGCTGTGAATTATTGAACAAATACGAATTGGTATTTTACTTGATGTTACAGTCCATGTTCTTTATGTACAGTAAGTGGCTTGTTCCTTAGTGCCTACATTCGTAAGTGTAGAAGCAAAGATATTTTCTGACGCTTACTTTGATTTAGTTTTTCATTCTTTTAATCTGCAAAAGTTTTTTATAACTTTATAAAATTCGCCAAATAGATTAGAATTATAACAATGTGTGAGAAAGCCAAGCTCGCATTATGAGCATCGAATATTTAAAATGTCACTCTTGTCTTCACATAATAGATTGCAATACATGCACGAAAAATTCAGTTTGTATGTAGGCACGTGATACATGAAGACTGACACATGCATTCCACATAGTTTTAACTGCCCTTTGATATTTTGACATTTTGTGAGAAATGTCGTTAAATGTTTATTGCAATCTCAGAGTCTGTTATTCTATATTTCAATTGGTCCGATCACGTTGTCACGTGGGTATAAACACGTGTTTCCATGCATAAACATGTTGGTGGTACTTTTATGCTGAATTTAAAGCAACAATGGTAAAGGTTGGGAAGGGAAATTAAACGCTGGTGGATCGATGGTCTTGTGGTAACGTGCGGGACCATTAATCAAAAGATCATCCATAGGTTCGAATCTCGACTCCGCCTTGTGTTAGTTCAGGGACACTTTTTCGGGGACCCTTTCCCAACTACCGAGCCCTGCAGTACTGTGTTTTGAAATCACAGGAAAACGGAACTAAAATGGACTAAATTAAGATGTATGCTCCGGTTGGTGTCTATACGCGAAAACTCAGACATTTAGCTCTGCTGACAAACTGGGATTCGGATAGGGTATTACCGAAGTATCAGCATTGTCTATATATAATATATAATGCAAAATTCCACAGGTATTATTATATAATTCAATTGCCCTGATGAGTCAATGACGAAACCGGTCGGCAATTGAATTATATAATAAAACCTGTGGAATGTTAGTTACTTTCCATTATAAAATATATATATATATACTTGTTTGTCCTTGGACTACCACATTATTTGTCTGATATACATGGTCTGCAGTTATTACTCAATTCCGGGGATGCTATAGATAGCAAAAATAATTACAACTTATTTATTCATGTCTGTTAAGAGTGTATCATATTGTATACTTACACTAATTGCATGCGAAATTCATGTAGTATGTAGAGACAGCAACGAACATGCATACCATTGTCCATATTGTGAGTTTTATTATCATACCAAACATTCATTACTACTCAAGTACACAGGTATAAAAATGAGCCAAACTCATAACAAGAACCACGTGATCTGGGGGTACCAATCGTGTACATACTCGAGATAAGCTGATAACTCGTTTGTTCCTGGAATTCAAAGAATGTAGTAAATGTCTCTGAGTACAGTTATTACATGTAGATGTAGTTTATATCTGAACAGTTTACGAGTGGTTAGTTCCATAGCATGTACCATTTGTACGTTTTTACGCCTCCGCCATTTTGGCGGAAGGACCCTGACCGTCCTTCGCGATAACTCAGGAAATATTTCATGGATTGATTTAATATTTTACATGAAGGTGTGTAATAATAAAATACAGGTCATTTCCTATTTCCGTTTAAATCCAAACATTTTCAGTTATGGCCCCTTTTTGACTTGGCTCTCAGCAGGGGCATTTATGTCCTCTGGACACATTTCTGGTTTATATACACTGTATCTGTCAAATACGTAATACGTATAATGCCAATGGTTTCCTTGTCTAAGATGCACAACTATGGTCTCTCCTGTAGAGCTCGATGAAATAAAAAACATGTGTAATTGTCTTAACTCATTATCCTCATTTTTGTTTGCTTAAAATGCATAGAAAATAATTCGACATTAACATATAGACGAAACTGTATAATTATTATCCATATGTACTTGTCAATAATTTCAAATACGAGATTATAAAACTCCTTAGAATATATACCCCTTTACTCGTGATCTCAGTATGTGTTACCTGAAGGGTTTATTCTTCTTAATATTTTTGTTTATTGATGTTTTTTTGTACTACACGTGTTTATATTTTGCCTGTTTATGAGAAGAACTTCTCTGCAGGACTCAGGATATTGTAGTGAAGTCACATTGTTTTCTTATTTTCACACGTACAATAATTGTTATGCTCTTCCTTACTGGAGGAATAAAAGTTTATATATACATTGATTAAAAATTAAAAATTTAATGCGAAATGAAAATCGTGTTGTTTTAAAAAAAGTAGCACTATATGTTTCAAACCTAATGCAGTGCATTGATACATTACAATAGAATATCTTATGGCATTAAATTAGACAATTTACGTTTGTAGAAACGTATTCATATTTTAACTTTGGTGAGAAAATGTTGACATATTTCCTATTTCATGAGATCATGGTACATCGTTATATGCTTATACTTTTGTTCAGTATCCTTGAGACTTATTCTTAAAATTTGCTGTGGACACAACAATATATATTAAATAACTTTGTGAACATGTATATATATGTATGTATTTTGGGCCGGTGGCCTTTATTTACGAAATAAACTTGTAAACTTGTAAACTTGATCAATACGCCATGTTGCTGACGTAATGTCAGGTGTTTAAAGCATTCCTTTTAGTATTAAGATCTCATATAATCATTAATTTTAAGGCATTTGTTACGTCAGACACCTTGGGACAGGTGGGAATTTCAAAATATTTCAAATTAAAAGTCTTTCAGAGTATTTCATTACTTTTGGGTATTTTCATTTCGTTTTCTGGCACGGAATATGCATGTTGGCAAAATGTTGGCAGCTTTACATAGAAGTTTAAAAACGAACAAATTACTGGGCGTGTGTGATGGTTTTTAAATACTGAGGGGAAAAACGGCGCCACATCAGTTCAGTTGGAAACGATATGAACGTCTAGATGATTCTATATATTCGTATTTATTCTTTGATTACTTGTTCTACTCTTCTATAATACATAATATGACTTACATACACATGCATACATCCTTCTTATAATTGTATACTAGTAATATACAGGTAAAATAACGCCTACTGGTTAGTTTCAGGAAGAGAGTCACAAATGTATTGTATTTTTTCACGGAAGGTTAACATAGCACCAAAGGCCATTGTCATTTGGTAACTTTTCCAGATTGAACAGTGGATGAATTAAGACCCAATGTTACACCAGATAGAACCATCGACCTGATATTAGGTAGCTGGACAGTATCATTGTCTGTGAATGTTTGTCCTTGATGGGACTCGATCTCACACAGGTGAAGGGTCAGAGACTATAATTCTCTCGACCACGGAGACACCCTGTTTTTCTATTATTTATTTCCTAGAATAGGCCCTAATGCACGAAACCGTTGATGAAAGTGTTCGGATTTATTTTGAGAACACAATAAATAACATTAATACATTAAATAATTTAAGCTATGTGTTATTCTGTTCTTCAGGTTGACCCAAACTCCCCTGCTGCTGCCTATCTAAACAATGGTGATGCTATTAAAGCTATTGGTGGAACAAGCGCTGAAAATTTAACACATAGTCAAGCTTCTCAGATGATAAAAAGCGCGGGAAATCAATTACAGCTCACAATATTACCGTAAGTATCCGGAGGGTACTTTTTACCCAAATATACTTGTTGCCAAAACAAAGCAGTACCATTGGCATACAGAATTCTCTACCTCATTCTCAAACCCAGCCAAAACAATCCTGATGCTTTTAAATGGAGACGTTTTAATCGTTGAGACTTTGCCACAATGGCCTTGACCGCACACTGCAGAATCTGATTTCAGTTGATTCTGAGTTAAGAACATGTGTTGTTATATATAGTCTCTACAACATGCGTATAAGTGTCTAACTATCAATTTTGTGTACAAATCATTCAGTTTTTTGGAGTGCCGGTAGATATGGTTACAACATTCGCTCACGTACATTAATTTATTCCACCCATAGAGGACTAGCATTTTTTTCAAAAAGATGGTGATTACTTGGACAAAAATACATTGATCATATACAGGTACATGTATATACATATACAAGGGTTACGACTTCCGAAATGACAATTCCGCACCAAGTTTGTTTTACCACTACGCATTCACAATCAACTCTAATTTTTAATAACTGGTATACACATGTATATTATGCAAACTTTTTGGTCCGTGTGGCCAATTTAGGCTCCCTTAATAACCATTATACAGTATACACCATTCTTTCAACGTGCTAGCCCCCAATGATTCCACCTAAGCTACTTGTACAAGTATTTTATGCGCGTGTCTATCAATCGGTGAGTTTACGAGATGGTGCATGGCGTAAATCATTGTTATAGATCTCAAACATCTAATTGCCTTCAGGCTGAAACTTATCTATGATAATTCATTTACTTCACATTATTCAGTAACAGAACATTCGTCTTGCTCCAGCATAAACTTTCTTTGGCATAACATCTATATAGCCGAATGTGTTGTTTTATCCACTTAATATAAGTGATTTGTTTATAACAATATAGTCTTAGTATAATACATTTATGGGTGCACGAGTATAGTCTAGACTTAAGCAATACAATCTATAATTGCACTTGTTAAAGTATCGCTCAAGTTCTTGCAAACGCTTGTTATAATGAATGCCTTGAGAGAGAAGTACACGGTAAAATGTATATTGTTTATACAGTAATACAGGCATTACATATGCTGGTAAAAACACACAATAACTCATTTGTTTTACGGTATGTGTAGGTAGATTTTCATTACCTACACTTCTTGGCAGCGTCACTATCAGATTTCCCGGAAAACTGCCACAAGGCTTATCAGTAACTGTTACTTTACTATAATACAATAAATATTTGTACCATCTTCGCTCACCAAGCATTCAAGGTGACTATAGCTAGTATAGCTGATGAACAAATCTTTACGTGAAATTCTAGATTGTATTTATTGATGTCTTTATCAATTCACTGCATGTTATAGAGAGATACAATATGTTATGATAGAGAGGTTGAACGTTTTGTCAGCAGGTTATCGTAATTTATGATGTTATTATTGCGCAGTAACTTGTGAAACACCCTGTGTATTATTCTATTTACACTAACAATAAGCTCAGATCTGGTATTCCGTAAAAGCATGTTTTGTAAGCGAAGGTAAAACGATAAGCTAAAGCATATAGGGCTTAACAGACCCAATGCTTGCCAAACCTATTTTTATTGAACATCAATGTTGTATTGTACGAAAGTGTTCATGATCTCAACAGACGACCTAATTAATCATCCCTAGATGGACTTTCCTTCGTTCGTTGTTTTACAAAAAGAATTGATTGTATTATATTGGTATTTCTTGAACTTACTTTCTATGTTTTCCAATTGTTCTGTCAAATCATGAAACGAGTCGAAATTAATGACTTATCTCTCTGATGGTGCCATGTTTGATGATATTCAAGAAATGTGTTCGTCCTGAAGAAAATTTATGAACAATAAATACATAAGATAGATCCGTCTTTCAGCTCATTTGTTGTGCATGTTTGTTGACATTCTTTCCATTTTATATGTTTATTTTTTCTCTGTTTTCAGTGGTCAGTTCCAAGAGGTCAATCTTCAAAATCTCAAACCTAAAGGCCCAATCAAGTTTTCACCATGGCGGAATAAACAACAATAGATTAAAGTTTTAATAATTTACTTACATATTATATGTCGTGTACGAGATTGTCTAATAAAACGTGCACCAAGTTTGTGACATCAGAAATAAACAACATGGTAGATAATATTGCTTCCAGCTTATTCCCCTTGAAAGCTCTTCAAATGGAGGAATAATAATTACGTATGCATTCCAAAATATGCAATTCTTAGCGCAAAGAGACAGTTATGATTAAAAAGCTATTCTAAAACCCATATTTATAAATAATTTTCCATACCAATATTTTCTTGACAATTTGTACATTAAGCAAGTCGTGGGTTCGTTTTAAGACGAAATCGTGGCATATATTAATATGGAAACATACAAATATATATGTTGACGGATATATACTTACTTGCTCGTCCATTTTAAATTATCTGTTTAATTCATCTCCCATATGCGAAGATGTTGTCATCGAGTATTCTCGAATGACTGTACATGTGTATAAATTTAGTCAATGTGTCATTGTTTTTACAGTAGCTTAGTTTTACAAAAGTGAACCTTTGAATCCGTCCTTGGTTGAAAATAGTTTTTAAGCGCCACTTGTGTGTGAATGAAGCTTGTGTACAAATCTTTGTCCAACATGTTGATATTGTGCAGATATATGTACTAGACATGTGAACGTTTGCAAGAGTTTTGGGCATATTGCCTATACACCGTATTTTATATTGAAGCAATCTTCGATCACGTGACCCACAATAAAGAATCAAAATAGTTATTGTCAGAAATCTACCAATAAGTACATCGTAAACATGAATTTCAATGTTAGTTCAATAAAACAGTTCCACGTGTCTCACATTTAGTGAACAGGATGTAATGACACAGTTAAACCTGCGAACAAAGACCACCCTTTAGAAAGACAAAGTGTCGTCCTCATTGACAGGTTACCTTTATTCAGAGGTGTTTCGTTCTATACAATCAATGAAGTTTTTTTTAAAAATTGCCTTTATTCGCAGGACGGCCTTTATTCGGAGGCGGTCTATAACACAGGTTTAACTGTATCAGATCTTTCGAGTCTGGATTTCGAATGTGAGATGCCCTGGTCTCGTTTAGTATCAAGTATTTTAAGGTTATATTTATATTTCTTCAAGTTTTTCAAAGCAAGTTGAATGCCAGCACAGAATATTACTGAAATACATCTGTGACAATACACACAGTGTATTGGTCCCAGAATATATCTACCATTCATCTGTGAATAAACTGATGTAATAATCTTTGAAATGTTTATTAACTATAAGAAGGCTACTGGTCCTGTAACCAGTTTTGAGAATTTAATGATGTTGAATGTAGCAGTGTGTTTGGCTTATAGTTAACTTTATCTGTATGCATAACAGGGTTGTTGCTTGTTTGATTTTTGTGATAAATACGAAAAAAAAAAAATGCAAATAAAGATTTTGTTAAAAACAATTGTTGTTTTCATTTGAATTTTAAAAAAACCTGGTAATTGAATTAAGTATCACATTTTAGATATCTCCAGTACTTACAGTGCAGCCTCTCTAAAGCAACACCCCAAGGGAGTATGTTGTTGTTGAGAGGCTGTTGCTCTTGAGAGGTTAAATTAATAGTTAAATCAAGCAGTTGGAAAAAATCATGCTGTTGTTGGAGGTTGTTGCTCAAGAGAAGTTGTACTGTTTTCACCAATTTATTCAATCAGCAACTATAAACTTTTATGACTTTTATATCTTTAATCGGAGACGAGACTTATTCCTTTTAGAATGAAAAATGTTTTTACTATGTCCTCTTGTTTACTGTCCAAGTGCTAGGCTAATGCCAACTGTGTAGGTGCTCAACTTCTGAATAATAGATCTAGGCATTATACCACAGGTGAACCTTGAAATTATACCAGCTGATTCACCTAAACAGTTTTCCTGGACAATATTCTAAACAGTACTAACTTATCCCTCCTCAAAGTACAGACAACTTCTCCACATTTGTAAGAAAATCAACATTGTTGTCAAGTTTTCATGGAAGGGTATGACTTGCTGCGACTGGGATCAAACCCGGATCGCAGGGTTACAAATTCAGCTTACTAACCACTGAACCATGGCCTACAAAGATACAACCACTTTTCAAACAGAGCAGGATCTGTCACACTAAAATACAACACAAGACAAACTAAAAATTAAAAGTTTAATCCAAGGCTTTGTTAACACTGAATTCACAATATACATGTGACATCACCAATCTGTATTGCAAATGAAAACTTAATACAAAAGTTAACAAAGTTTGATTCAAATTCTTACAACAATAATTGACAACAATATCACTTTTCTATGCTAGTATTAACAATGAAGGATTTGCACAAACAAAACTAACGTAATGTGTTTTGGTGAAAAAATCAGGAAAGGACTCAAGCATCATAGCACTAAGACGTCAGTTGTGACAGGCCTAGGACTGGTCAGCTGTGACAGGGCTAGGATCGGTCAGCTGTGACAGGGTTAGGACCGGTCAGCTGTGACAGGGCTAGAACCGGTCAGCTGTGACAGGGCTAGGATCGGTCAGCTGTGACAGGGCTAGGACCGGTCAGCTGTGACAGGGCTAGGACCGGTCAGCTGTGACAGGGCTAGGACTGGTCAGCTGTGACAGGGCTAGGATCGGTCAGTTGTGACAGGACTTATACTGGCCTGATGTGACAAGACTGTGACTGGTCAGTTGTGACAGGACTTATACTGGCCAGATGTGACGAGACTGTGACTGGTCAGATATGACGGGATTGAGCTTGGTCTTATATTATTTATATGAATCCAATACCTAAGTATCAGGCACAAAGGTTTTAAACCTACATTTTTTCATCTCAAAATTGCATATTTGTTTTATGTGTTCATAAAGATATGCATTTAAATAATATTGAAGACCGAATCTTACGGGTCAAATTATTCTGAACAATGGAAAAGCTTAAATGACTACGAGTTGATTCATAACAGTCTGGCTTCAATAAAAAATATGTTCTCTTTGTCAAGGGAGGTAATAATGCTCATTCAATGAAGGAAACAGACAAGGGAGGTAACAAAACAGATATGGAGTATCTGAATTAATACCTATGTGTGGGTAAAACAAGTTCCAGTGACTGTCGAGGCAAACTAACACTGAAGAACTTGAACAAATGTTAATTCAGAATTTAATAACATAATGAATATATATTCAAAATAGCAGCTCCAATTAACAGTCTTCAAATCAGGGATCAAAATAAGAATTTATAAATCTCGTCACCTTCTGATTGAATGAAAAATGTACCATGTTTTAATCTTTTCATAGCCTACATAGAACAAAACATAACACACATGCATCAGTATTGCCCCCACCATTCATCAAATCTTAAACTAGGAAATAGCAAATAAAGAGTTTTTTTTAAAGTGGCTAAAATATAACACACCACTGGTGGTCAACTAGATGGATCACTGATGGACAAGCTTTATGTTGGTGTATGATGAAGGTAAAAAAGTGGAATACAGCTGCTTTATCTAGCTCTTATGAAGATGATATACAGAAATATACTACTTTCTCTTTCTAAAAACAATCCTTCAAAACAGAAGAGTACTATTGTATAGTCAGATAATGTCACAATTATTAACACAAAATTTCTAAATGAAAATCTTAAAATAATAATGGTATAGTGTTGATATTTTTCTTAAATGGAAGTGAAATGACATATATTATCATTTACATACTTAAATTACCAATAACACAGTGGTATTAAATACCTATTTTATACCTTGAAGCATGATTCTGACAAATAAAATGATAATTGAATGATTTGTTTGTTAAAGAAGTATACTTAACAATGATTATCACAAAATTAGGATTGAATTAATGAACAGTTCTAAACACTAGACCAATAATTTTAAAATGTGATGCAAGTACAAATACAAACCAAAGTTTTTATGACCAAACATATCTATGTAAAACTATATTTGCTGGAAACTTGAATCATTATAGCATTTGTTTGTAGTACTGTCAAAAAAAATTAAATAGGTGAAATTATTTGGCAACAATATGTCACTTCATTTTTGATACATTAGTACTGTGTACACACAGATGCAAGTTTATAATATTTTTTTTCAACAATTTAAGTGTTTACAAGGTGCTACATATATGTGTCTCAAATGTGTTACTTGTACAACATATGCATTAGTTACGGACACAGAAATAAAAGAAATGTCACAGATAAAAACTGTTCAATTATAGCTAAATACTATATACGGTACGTCAAACTGGTCAACCTGTGAACAAAGGCCAACATTGGGAAAAACAAAATGTGGCCTTTATTAACAGGTGGACTATATTTGCAGTTGATTTTGTTCTAAATAATCAATCATGACAGTTTTCAAAGAGTGGCCTTTATTCAGAGGTGGCTGCTTGCACAGGTTTAACTGTTTATCTTTTTTTTTTATTTATGGTAATCTAAGGTTTAAAATTTGAGTGTTTTCAGTAGAATTTATTACAATTTAATCATCACAGGTCTGTCACTATTACCTGTAGTGTACATTGCCTCACAGGGCTGGGAAAGAGATGTATCTAAGATAGATAAAACAACTACTAAACTATTGGTTCCTGTATACATGAAAAAGTGTGGTACACATACTGGTCACTAGTAAGGAAAAGAGCTATACTTAACTATAGGAAAAAACATTAATCTACCTTCTATACACCAATACAACCATTTATCATAATCATATTAAGAAATACTGTACATGAAGCTGCATTACACAGATGTTAGCCTTCCGGCAAAATATTGAAATATAAAACACAAACTGATGTGTAAAAGTAAACACAATCCTGATACAAAAGAACTCAGTATCAACAATTTAATGCATCATTTTCATAATATTATCAAAGTACTGAGAGTACTCCTGGTACCCGGACTTATACAAACTTACACTGCAATACGGAACAGGAACCAGTTTAACAATTAATTGGTGGATGAAGGAAAAATTGTACATTGATTCCCATCAAAATTCAGAGCGAGACATGGCTAGAAAAAGCTGAACTATCATTAAGTTTCCAATAATACTATGTTGCTAACTTATTTTTATAGTTTGTAACTTCCATGTTACAATTTTGAAAGAAGACATTTGTACATTTTGTACAACTATTAATGAGGGTGTCATTTATATCAACAATAAAAGAACGATATTACTTACACAAAATATGCATACATCATAAAAGTTAGACAATAACCGTGCACTGCATATTCAAAGATTTGAAATTTGTGAATGTATAAACATAATCACATCTTTAATTGTTCAGTTAAAAAGTTGTTAAAACAATCATTATAATAAAGAACATGTAAATAAAGACATTGTTCCATGTCAAAAGAATTTATCGGCTTTAAGAGTTTTCTTCTAAAGATTTTTACCAAGTAAAAAACCTCACAGACATGGCCAGCTTTTGTTTATTTTTATATTAAAATCTTTGTAGTTTGAATGGCTAAAATCAATCGTCTTTTGATCAATCGATGGACCAATAGCTTGATTGAACAAATAATTTTAAATTTCTCCATTCAAAGGACTATGTTGCTTACTTAAAATCAACAATTAATTAGGCCATCCTAAAAGAATGTTTGTTGATGGTAACCCTACCCAGAGAATTTTCAGTGGGTAGGTAAGGAATTTTTTTTCCATTTGTTTTTTGTACTGAACCTAAAATGCATGCCAGAATGCTATTTTTATATTTAATCTTTTTTTTACCTAAGAGACCCAATAGAAGATAGGTAGGGGCCTTTTTAGTGTGTAGGTAGCGTTTCTCCAAACAAAATAATATTTTTTAAGGATGGCCTCGGCTTGTTATTATTTTTTAGTAAAACAAACTGAATAAAATATATAAAGTAAAGATTATTACATTTTTTTTCTCCATAAGAACAAATCTTACAACAACAAACAGTAGAAATCAAAGAAAAATTAACATAAAACAAATTTATCATACAAAAAATTTTTTTTCACTATAACAATTTAGAGCCTTCAAAACTAATTATATTATATGGCATTAATACAAAGTACCTTTGAACAGACTTGTGTAAGTTTGGTCTATCTTCTATCTTTTATCAAGAACTGAAAAATAAAAAGTTTCTTATCTCCTCACAGATTGACCCCTATTTTTCTGGAGACTAATTTTTTTTTCAGTTTTGGCCCTTTTTTTCCTGCCAATATTTTTATTTTCATTCCAACTTTATCACCAAACTTAAAACAAAAATATTTTTGAAAAAAATTCAGCTGGCCTATCTACCCCATATTTTTGGGGAACAGTATTTCGAGGGTTCAACGCAACAGTGTCGTAACTTATATTGAAATAAGAACAACTTATGACAGTGTTGCGTTGAGCCCTCGAAAATTTTATTTTTTGTCCAAGCAATTACAGATGGCACAAGGTGTTACTTAAAGCTACACTTAAATACAGGTATAAGTAGAATGGCATAGACTTACACACAAACTTTCCCAGCTAGAAAAATGATATATTCATATCATTACATGATTTCCAAAAAAAGCCAGTTGGTAGTAATATAGCATACATATAACATTAACTAAATGAAACATTTCAACTCAATATCAGCCTATCTTAATTCACAGCTTAAGTCAAAGATAATTTCATGTTAAAACGTTTTTGCCTTATCAACACTGAATACCAGCGTAATAGTCATGGTAAAAGAAATAACAAATAGAAGTAAAGAAGAATTGGTAGATAAGAAAAGAAAGATGTCATGTATAATATGATAATACACAACATCAGTGGAGAACTGGCTTATATCCCAACTAGAGTTTATCAAACAAATCATCAGCCTCAATACTGTCACTTGATCGGTTGCTATTTGAAGAACCTGCCTTGCGTAGACGAGATTTCTTCTCAGAGCTGAAAGAGAGACATGAAATTGTGTTTTTTTACATTACATTCAGTATGTGGAAGAATTTAATCTGAATGAATAATTTAATGTAATTTAATCTAATGTAGACACAGTCTGGCATATACATGTAGTTTTCCATGACTGAATGTTGAATAAAATACCCGAGGTATTTTGGTCTCCCACTTCCTAGGCTAGAAAAGTCACGTTTACAAGTACTGGAGTAAACTACATCACAGTTCCACCTAATGACCGGTCCACTCATACAACCGTCCCACTAATATGACTGCTTTTCTAAAGAACCAAAATTTCCCCTTATCATTTCAACGATTAAAAAGTCCTAAAATACGACTGGTCCGCTACCGTATTCCATATTACGCTTCTTTATTGGACTCAATCTGTTATTTACTGCAGTTTTGAGTTCCACTAAAGCGACATTGAACAAGTCTATAATTAACAGACTGTATGTATTTCATGCCTAGCAACAGAGGTGTGGTTGTTGATGCAGTTTACTGTTAATGACATACATTGGTATTTACAACATGCAACTATTTTAGGATAGGCTGCGATTGTTTGTAGTGGTGAAGGGTCTAAAATATGTAATTGTTGAGCAATTAATCAGTATCAATAGGGGATTAAATATAAAAGTGCTATCAAACTGGTGGTCCTTGCTTTAATGTTGATTTTGACAGTATTTTACATGATTTGTGTATTTCTGAAGCAAATTTAAGCACCTTCATACTATTTAACTGTATTTTCATTAGGCTTAATTTTTGTGGTTTTTACTAAAATGGCTATTTCATGGGGACATAAATTTGTGGATTCTGATTTTTAAAAAAAAGCCTCATCTCTGCATTTAAATTCGTGGGGATTTGATTTCGTGGATGAACCGACACACGATATTCCACAAAAATAAATCCCTAACGAATATTAATGATTCCACAGTATATAACTTAATGATGAAGAAATGTAAAGAAATGGAGGATAATCTGTTAAAGCCTTGTTAACAACAAAATGAGCCATAGAATTTCATGTAAATTTTGTAAATGTACCCAAAGAAATAGTGTAGGCTGATGAGACACATGTACCTGCTCAGAATATATTGATCTGACAGATACATAGTGAAATAGACAATATCAAACAGTGATAAATTTTCACATAGTTTCAGTTTAAAATAAATTTATGAAGTTGTTTACTATTTGTATTCTGTATGTAACTGTATTATATGCAACAGTAACAGATAATGCAAAAACAACAAACACTAATTTTCTACATGTATTGGGTGGTTTTATGAAATAATATGTATACCCATAGACTGACGTGAAGGAAGATTAAATGCAACAACTTCAGATTTTTTCTGAACAAACATTCGTTTATTTAGAGGCGCAAATCGTTAAAAACATTAGGGTAAGTGCCAAAAAATAATGTCAAAACGAAAGTTTTTCTGGCCCTTTCCATTTGAAAACATCAAACTTGTCAAATGCTTGCAGTTGAACAGTCTAAAGCAGTAAATAATTATAATAAATTAACTAGTTGTTCTTGATGGGTAAAATCCAACAAATATACCAAAAAGATCGTACATACCCAGGTGTTGAGTCACCAGAACCTATTCTAGGTAACACTGGCTTTACGGGAGTCTGTTTCTTCTGAGCTCTACCTCTCTGACGACGTGTCCTGTTAATAAAGATAATAAATGAATGTACAGGGCACTCTTTGACCTCAAAAATGGTTTATTGCCTCTTGAAAGCAGTAAAATAAAGATTCTGATATTTGAATATTTGTACCAAATGGTCACATGTACTATTAAAGTTGTAGGAATCTTTAAATTATAATAAAACAAGGCTGATTCTTGGCCCTCAACTTTTCACTTCTTAGGAGCACCCTGATATATAAAATCTACTTTTAAATTAAAATGATTAATCTGTTTATTTGCATATTGTTTAACAACAATACATGGTCATATTGTCAGACCCTGACCTCATGGTTTGAACCTGAATCTAGTCTAAGAAGTAATCCAGAAAGACAAAAAATCATAGCAGATAGAATAGTAGATAGAAAATATCTGATTTTGTAAATGTTTGTTTATTAGGTTATATGCCCCTTTTCAACATTCTGAGTCATATGAGGAGATCAGTTTACCTAACCATCTTTCCTGGGAAGAACCAGTACTAGACTCCCATCCTCCACAAGCAACTGCCTACTTTCTCAAATAAAGAGACATGGTCGGTAGCTGGGCTCGGACCCACGACCCTCTATCAGTTAGAGGTTACAGTGATTTTAAGTCAGCCAATTAAGCACTCGTCCATGAAAGGCGGGCCTCTGAAGGTAAATACTGAAAGGGTATGAAGAAGCTCAACAAATACTTCAAGTTCAGCAACCACAGCGAGTCTCCAAACTTTACCTTGAAGTTGTCTGGACATTATCAGCATCTTCATCATCAAGGATGAGTGAGTCATCTGCAACAGAATCCTGTTTCTTATTAGCTGCGGGGCGACATCTCTTTGTTTTAGGCTGGAAATATCAAGATTCATACAAACTCATACGAGCATTTACAGTCAATACTGCAGACTTCGTGAAAATTCTGTCGGACTGAAAGGAAATCTGTCGGACTTAAAGGAAATATGTCGGACTGAAAGGAAATATGTCGGACTGAAAGGAAATCTGTCAGATCGAAACAGTAAACAAGTACGAATGCGTATACATCAGGAAAATAAGTTGCCGGATGTCCGGACTGGGGAGATAGCATTCTTTATTACCAACACAATCTATCAGACAAGTCTGATGCCTTTCGTGATCTGTTACTGAGAAAAAACACTATAAAACGAGTGTTAATAACACATATTTCAGACAAGCAGATAAAGCACTAAGTTCTAGACAAAAATCTTGAAACATTTCTTTACACATAAAGACATCATATTTATCAAGTTAGTGACTGCACCCGTATTAAAAGTCTCAAATACTCATAAAGTACTTAAGTCAAGTTTTATCAACATATACTTACAGTCTCTTCATCTGTGTTTTCATCTAGGTCACTGAAATAACAAGACATTCAACATGTTTACTACATATTCTATTTCACAAACATTGTTTATTGACAGTTTGTTTGTTGTACAAGTTGTTCATTAGCAGGTCATTTAACCACTGACGTAAACTCACAGCGAACTGTTTAGTGAGTTTAGCACGTAGTGTATTTCATTTCTCATTTTATTTAAATACCTGTATAAAGTTATAAAATGAATTGTGTTCATCAGTCTTTAATACCACGGTAGTGTTCTAACAAAACTTCAAATGTAACTTTTTTGCAGATATTGGACAATGTCTATTTAGCTGGGCCGATAACTGGAAAAATCTTTCACTTTATGATACAAGCACTAAATTTGGCATGAATGTTCAGCAAGGCCAACTCTCTCAAAAAAGCATGTTAGCCACTTAAATTTTTCAAAATGGCGGCCATATTTTTCAAAATGGCCGCCATGGTTATTTCAATATCACTTATTTCACTCGATGGTAATATTACTCTTTAAAAAGGATTAGACCGTATTCATATGTGTTTGAAATTGATAGAAGTGTGTTAAAAAGCTGTGAACAGCTTAAAATTTCGAATTAAGGTAGTATGCGCCCTTTCCCTGACGTCATGGGTGAAAAATCGAATTTTCTCCGGTTTTTCTGAAGTTTTGCACAATTGTAGTATAGCATGTTCTTCGATTTTTGTTTGTTTTATTTCTTCTGTTTTCCAACCCGTTTCCTAGCAATGCCACGTCTAATGTCAGAGGTGTAAAATCGACGTTTTATACGCAAAATTGGTTCAAACATACCGCTATTGTAATTTCAGATACACCAACTTCAAGCTCTCTATCAGCGGAATAAGCTCATGTAAGTTTTAATAGGGTTTTGTCGTCATTATTTTCCTGGGGGAACGTTAAGCACTAAAAATATGTTTGTTATTTCACCCATAATTTTGACCCCCAACTATATTTCAGGGTACTTTTGGTAAACAGAAGTAGATTCAATCAATTAATGAATCACATGTTGATTTTGCGGAGATGTTAACAAGCAATTATAAAATGTAAAAATATGTCATCGCGCATTATTTTTCACAAAATTGCAATATAGTAATGTTCGGACATCATGAATAGTGTTGTTGAAAGTGTTACGTCACGCTAGCCTAATATTCAACTTATTTGTAATAACGTCAGCCTACAATTAGCGTTATTACTATATTGCAATTTTGTGAAAAATAATGCGCAATGACATTTTATTTTAATAGTCTAAAATAACTTGGAATGTGATAAAAGTAACATTATTATACCTATGATCAGATTTCCCAACAGCTTGTCTCTGTCTCTTGTTACTTGTTGTTGCAGTCTCGGAGACTGAAAATATATTGGTTAGATATAAAATATGTCTTAATATTATATAACTTTACTTAGTCGTTAGGACTAAAAAATAACAAAACCACATTTTTGCTGATTTCTCTTTTTTACAACTTCATTTTCAGGAAATTAATTGAATTTATTTTATTGACAACAGAACTAAGAAAGATCAGTCAGAACAAATGAAATCATTTCTAAGTAATGTAGTACTAGCCATTTTTTCACACCACTATCATAAAACATCCGACATCGTCATTCTTAAAGTGCCAAAAAATAGCACTCATGATTTTTTGGCACTTAAAGTCCCATAAGCATGTACATTTTATCGGTCGTAACAGTTTCTGTTTGTTCTATAACAGAGGAATCAGGTGTGTTTTCCTCACGTGCATACTTTATAGCAAGAAGACGTGTTTCCAAAACCACTATTGTATATTTTTCATTATCATTGAAATAATTACTATTTATAAAACAGCTGTGTTTTCACGCAGTCATGTTATGCACAAATCATAAAGTGATGTCACACGCTCTATATATTTCCAGTTTACAAAAGCAAAAATCACAGCGAAATTGAGCGTTTTCAAAGAAAAAGGGCTTGTTTCGTCGGTAATTATTATCTTGGAATAATATTAGCAATTGCTTGTTTTTTTTGCATATTTTTTATAACACAAGAGGGCCATGATGGCCCTATAAATGCTCACCAGGAGAAAAGGTCATTTGGAGATTAATATTGTTGAAGTTTTCTATACGAGTCTAAGTAAGATCAAGTGACTCATCTGGGCCGTTTTTTATCCCATGGCCATTATATGAACAGATTTTAAAGAGGTCCATTAGACAAAGCTAGATACCAAATATCTTAGCTCTAGGCCTTGTGGTTTCGGAGAAGAAGATTTTTAAAATTTTCCTATATAAGTCTATATAAATCAAGTGACCCCCGGGGCGGGGCCAATTTTGACCCTAGGGCAATAATTTGAACAAACTTGGTAGAGGTCCACTAGACAATGCTACATACCAAATATCTTAGCTCTAGGCCTTGTGGTTTCGGAGAAGAAGATTTTTTAAATTTTCCTATATAAGTCTATATAAATCAAGTGACCCCCTGGGCGGGGCCAATTTTGACCCTAGGGCAATAATTTGAACAAACTTGGTAGAGGTCCACTAGACAATGCTACATACCAAATATCTTAGCTCTAGGCCTTGTGGTTTCGGAGAAGAAGATTTTTTAAATTTTCCTATATAAAATAGAATAAACCCCAGGGCAGGGCCAATTTTGACCCTAGGGCAATTATTTGAACAAACTTGGTAGAGGTCCACTAGATAATGCTACATACCAAATATCTTAGCTCTAGGCCTTGTGGTTTTGGAGAAGAAGATTTTTTAAATTTTCCTATATAAGTCTATATAAATCAAGTGACCCTCAGGGCGGGGCCAATTTTGACCCTAGGCCAATAATTTGAACAAACTTGGTAGAGGTCCACTAGACAATGCTACATACCAAATATCTCAGCTCTAGGCCCTGTGGTTTCAGACAAGAAGATTTTTTAAGTTTTTTCAATTTGTTGCCATAGCAACCAGAATTTTTAATGAAATTTAATTTTTTGAACAACTTTGAAAGGGGACCACCCAAGGATCATTCCAGCCAAGTTTGGTTGCAATTGGCATAGCGGTGTAGGAGGAGATGTTGTTTTAAGTAAACATGGACGCCACGTATTCGTAACGACGCACGACGCACGATGGACGCAGGGCAATCACAAAAGCTCACCCTGAGCACATTCGTGCTCTGGTGAGCTAAAAAAGCTAATGGGACTTTAAACCGTTTGAAAACACAAATTTCTTTGCTCAAGCTGACAGACTGATATTTTATATCAACTTATATTAAAATTTCATGTTTTTTTTCACTGGAGTGTAACAACTTTCCATAAGCTATAAGCTAGACAGTTTCAGGGGTGTCAATAGAGCCAAATTAAAAATCCTGAAAATCATATGCGGCTGACCATTTTTACCAAACAAGAGGCCTTCAACCACATTTTTTCATATTTAACTCAGACTGAATAAAAGAAAATCCTTCAGGGCAGATTAAATTGACCATAACTTGGCCATTGTGTTTAGAAATTTTCATCAAATATTGAAATAACTTTTCTTTTGCTCAGAAATCATAGCTCTTTCAAGACAGATAAATCCGGAATTCCGGATATATCTGGAAAATTGTTACCCCTGCAGTTTCCTCTTATGTTGAAGTTGTCAGGAGCAGGATTGGATTTTTTATCACAACAATGAAGGGCTAGTGACAACTCGTCACTGACAATTAACCACTCTGTCACAGAGACCTCTAAGAATTCAGTATGATCCTTAATCATTCAAGTGTTTTATTATAAATACAGGAAATAAATCAACAAAGGGGAATATAATAAATTTATAACCTGAAGCAGTATGACTTTCATCTCTGCTTGAAGTCCCTTCTTCAACTGTAAATACGATCATAATCATTCAAAAATCATTCAGAAGTAGAAAGAATAGATTGTTATACACATGACACATAAGAAAATCTAAAGAACTGATTGTGCTGAAGGCATGAAGTCCTGTAACTCAATAATTATCAAGAAAAGTAAAAAAATTCCAGTGATTCTTTGCATTCACGTGCGTCCAACATTCTGGATGTTTACCAGTAAATATTACCTTCCATGCAATATTTTGTAATTCATACATGTATGTGTTTTCTTGCAAAAAAATACATAAAATTAAAGAGTCTTATTGATGACTATTTTTACACATATTAATGTAAGTATTTTTACAAGTGATGCCGTCATCGTATGACTAGCTTTAATTTGTAAACTTATTTAATGATGTAGCTATCATTACAATCAATACCAATCAAATATGTTAGCTTGTTTCTGCACTAACTGTGAATGAGTCTGAATTAACATATACGAGGTGTGTCCAAAAAGTTCGTAGACAAGCCTATTTTTGGAAACATTAACGTCATTATACTACTATTTGCTGTATGATTGTTTCAATCAACACAATATACATGTGCTGAGCAGATTTTAAGAAAAAATATGCATTTTTAATAAATATATGTCGTATATTGAAACATTATCAACGGTGTTCCGCCGCAGGTGATATTCATACATTATGGTGTTTGTTGTTTGGCCATGGTAATTTGACATTTATGGCGCTGAAACATCACTTTTTACGTAATGACGCCACAACGATTCGAGGCGTCATAACACATAAATATTGTTGTTCACAGTCACGCGATATTCTTTCAAAGGGCATTTATCACCAGCACTACTTGAAATTTTGCTTGTACAAACGGCGTCATTGAATACAGAAGAACAAAGAATAATTATAAAAATGTGTGCCTCACAATAACGCATGCTATTCCAACGCTGCACTCAGCAACAGGGAAATCAACAGATTGCAGATCTTTAATTTATAAATGGTAGAAACCTTTCGCTGACGGTAGGATATCCAACAAAGATTGACCAAGGAGTGGTAGACTGAGCGTGATTGATGACGCCATCATAACGCCGGTGGAGAATATCGTGAAGCTGGACAGGCGAGTTAGTGTGCGGGAAATTTAAGACAAGTTATGTGTCAGTAGAGGTACTATTAACAATGTATGAAAGGACAAACTTGATAGGAACAAAGTTTGCGCACGTTGAGTGTCAATATTACTCACTGAAAAGGACAGAAACAGACGGATGGAATGCTCACGAAAGAAGATACTTTAATCAACTTTTCTATCCTGAAATAAGCAGGAGACATCAGTTTGTAAACGGTTGTCTTCTTCACCACCAGTGAATGTCAAAGTAGGGAAGTCATCGGTCAAAAGTGATGCTTATCCTTTTTTTGATATAAGAGGAATACTGTTAGTTCATTCAGTCCCGGGATGTAAAACCATCAACACCAAATACCATGTTTTCTCGATTAACAGCGGATTTATGTGATATCCACCATGAAAACCGTAAACACCTTATCCAACGTGTACAAACAATTATTCAATCATTTAATATGGGCTGTTATGACAATAGTTTTCAAACATGAATAAAAGTCATCGAAAAGTCCTTGAAAAAATGTAAAAAGTGACGGTTGTTTATTTTGAAAAACTATAACGTAATTGACGTCGGCAACGTAACTACGTCCTGACCTGCACCGCAGACGCTTACATGTATGTTTTAAAATAATTGTAAAAGTATTATTTGTCGCAAGGTCATAATTATTTTAAGTGCTATGATGGATAATATATTGAAAATGTAAGTAGCGCAAAAATGAAGATTTTATCTTGTTTAATTATTTAATAAGAGCATGTGTCTACAAACTTTTTGGACACACCTCGTACATGTAACATTAAACGAACATTCTCTATCAACAACAAACAAAAAAATTTGAAAGGTTAAGTGTCTGCCGGACTTAACAAAATTCAACTAAGATCATGCAACAAATTTTGGTAGAGCACTAAATGACTTACTGCCATTCTACAACATGCTACATCACATACCTTCTAATTTTAATTCTCTGATTTTTTCCTTCTTATGATTCAAAACAACACAGAACTGAAAATAAAATACATGAAAAATCATCCCACTAACGACCAAGGACAATTTGAAACAGTCCAACTTAAACATAGAAGGAAGACCTCAGGCGTCACCTGGGTAGAACCATAACTCTCTCACAGTAGGATGGACAGCTTTCTCACATATGAATTATAACAGTGCTGGTTGGATTTACACTCACAGTCATGAGCGGAGAGTAAAAGAAATACTGTCAGATGGCCTTTATTTGGAGGTCATTTTGTTCTTGGTAATTGGCATCTTTTAAAAAATACATTTTAATTGTGTAAAGATCAATTAACAGCCAGCCGGGCTCCACGTAAGATATTATTATGATGTTTTTTAAAAAAATGACCTTTATTCACAGGGTGGTCTTTACACGGAGCTGGCCGCTAACACAGAAATTGACTGTATTATAATAGAAACTAGTTTTCTCTAGCAAAGAACACAATGTGACAGTAAGTTAACAATAAGGTCAGTTGATAGAAATATAGGTATTAGTGCCATGATACGTGACAGGACTATTTACCTTTGAGTAGAGGTCATTTTCCAGCTCTTCTTTGGCAACAACACATTTTTCAAGTCTCTGTTTAATATAGAAAGTAACATAATCTTGTAACAATCATGTGTGCGTATAAATATTTACATACTTTCAGTATATTATAAATGTAAACAGTTTTGGGTTTGGGTGTTTTAAATAGAATTTATTACAATTTTACAGTCACATGTAGGTTACTATTGTCTTCAGCGATACATATAGATCGAAAACTGCCAGTACATTTTCGCTCTGAACCAGTGTGATACGTCTAAAATAAATATATGCTATTGAACATTGGAAAATATATCCCCATAATAAACTTGTTTTGGTAAAGTGAACATTTATTGTCCAGGAATGTTGAAACACCTCTGGAATGTGTGAAACACTGACCTAGATCCACAAACCAATATAGGATTTTTATAATAAAACAAATCTTTAAAGAATTTCAAACATACATTTTCGGTTTTGTTTGAAAAGTTACAGAATCATACTAACCTGATGGCATTGAGAGAATAAAATTAATTAATTCAAGCTGACTTGGGGCTGTAATAAAGTCACCAAAATGGGAGAAGTAGTAGATATGTGTCTGGTGTACATGAATGTCCATGCTGAGCGTTAAGGAAAAAAGGGGCCATACATAACTCCTGTGAACACGTTTGGATTTTGACAAAAATCAAATTTGTATTTTATTATCATGCACCTTGATGTAAATTATGAATCCAATCCATGGAATATGTCTTGAGTTATCACTCGGAAAAAAATTTGAATGGATGGAAAGATGAACGGATTGACAGAGGTAACACTTTAAGCTCTGCCACTATTTCAAATGGCATAAAAAGGATAGGAAAATGTCATGAACAGAGCGAACCATATTTCTCATTAAATTTAAATATATCAATAAATGAAGACCCTGTTGGTATACACATTGTTTCTAAAAATATCACTAACCTTTAAAGCATTCAATCGTTCCTGAGATAATCTCTGGTTATCTGTCTCCAAAGTGTTTATTCTTGTTTTTAGATCATGTATGCCTTCAATACAATGATTATAGATCCGTGTAATTACCAGGGCTGAATCAGCCCTAGGCTTCAATGTCGCACTACCTAACTGAAACTTATAGAATAAGAATAGCAATATAAGTACATAACAATATCAAGACAATTTATCTTCAACTTTCAATTAACAGAATATGACTTAACACAACTTAAATTGGAAAAAAAAGATACATACTTAAGCTACTTTATGGTTTTATACAAATCTAGAAAATCCTCACCAATGTCATAGAGTTTAAAGCATGACTTTTTTAATTATTCTACCACATCTATCCAAACCAAACTATGCAAGTAAAAAAAATACGTACATCTGAGTTACCAGTACCCAGGACGCAGAAAATTTAGGGTCGGTCGGGAAACAAGAAACAAACATTTATGTTACGCATTACGGGTTGAAATATCCAAAATATCATCTCTGAATTCAATGAATGACCATGATTCTGAGTCGCTGATTACAGGCCTTTTTATGCCATTGTGGGTAAGGTATGCAGCCCTATTCCCCAAGCAAAAAAGTATACACTTTTCCCCACTGAGAGAAAAAATTCCCCATAATTAATAAAAAAATTAATTCAAGATACTACCTAAAAAAGTTAGTTAGTCCCTAAAATTATTAATACCGTTATTCCCCAATTTGGTGTTTCACATTGCAAATTTATCCACCCTATCAAAGCGACCAGATACATCATTTACATGTTCCCCAAAGCAATAAAAAAGGGCTGGATTAAACTTACAGTGATGTCATCTTCAGGCACATGTTTCTTCCAAGTGAACTCAGCACTGTCTCTATGACGTTTCAACTGATACTGGAATACATTCTTTCCATCAGAATTGTTGGTTAAAGCCTCTACTGTCTCCTTGACATATTTGGTGAACTGGATTTTCAAACGCGCACTTAAATTGTCCAAATCATCTTCACTAACTGTTAAGAAATGAATCAATAACATAAAAGAATTAAAAGAAGTAATTACACAAGTCTTTTAGTTTAGCAAGAATGCTGGATACCATGAAGATCAATGTCCCAGGTTATAAAACTTGAGATCAGCCCTCAAATATCACATTTTTCCTTTTGAAGTTGCTAAGTTAATTACGATCAGACAATTATGATATTATTGATACAATAAACTATGATACATTAAAGTCCCATAAGCTTATAAATGTATTGGTCCTAATAGTTTCTGTTTGTTCCATAACAGAGGAATCCGGTGTGTTTTCCTCCCGTGCATACTTTATAGCAAGAAAAAATGTTTCCGAAACCACTATCGTATTTTTTTCAATATCATTGAAATAAATACTATTTATAGAACACCTGAGTTTTCCCGCAGTCATGCTTGCACACGTAGTAAAGTGACGTCACACACTCTACATATTTCAAGTTTACAAAGCAAAAATCACAGTGAAATGAGTGTTTTCTGACGAAAAGGGGCTTGTTTCGTCGGTAATAATAACCTTGGGATAATTTCAACAATTAAATGTTTTTGCATATTTTTTCTACGGCAAAAAGCTCATCCATGGGCTTTAACCTGACAGACTGCATAATTTATCTCAACTTGTATTTAAACATTAACAGTTTTAACCAGCTCTATCTTTTCAACTATAATACTTTAAGCATGGAATTGAGATTTGAGGTCAGAGATTGTTCTCAAGTCTAATAATGATCATAGGGCAGCCCCTTTTGATAGCAAATTTGGGGGCGATATCGGCCCCATTCCCCAAGCTGAATATAATATTAAGTATGTATTTTCCCCCAAATTTGAAAAGAAATTCCCTAACCTTTTTACACTGTGCTTGTTTACTTGGTAATTTTCTGTTTCTTTTTTTATGCAAAATTCCCCTTGAAAGAGGCCCTGCCACCCTCCCCCAAAACCTTAAAAAAGGGCTGATGGGGCCAGATCTTTTATTTCTTAAGTCAAAATGCTATCTTATGGTCTAATGTTTTGTATTAGGAGGAGGAAAATAATGTATCCGATGAGGAGCATGAGTCCGCGACTTCCTGAGCACTGGCAAATCAGATGCTCTACCAACTGAGCTAATTACAGCCAATTAATAAAAACAATTATATACTATAAACGAGTAGTCTCAGTGTGGGGAATCCACGTGACCTAGTGACGCCACAATGTTATCATTACAAGCGCGTTTTCTGTCAATTAAACTAGGAAAACATCACGTAAGTGCATTATTTTTCATTTTCTTCTAAAGCCACATAACTGTTGCAACTCCTTACATAAAGGGCTACCTCCGGTTCAGATTTTTGTCACTGAAGGCCCTCTACTTTTTTGCTTTTCTTGTCCATACTGTTCGAGCCTACTTTTCTTGTCCAAACCGTGTTATGAAAATGAACGTTATTTTTACAAGAAAATTTTAGAAAACGGTTTGGACAAGAAAAGTAGGCTCGAACCCCCGACCTGCTTGCAAGTCAGCAACTGAGCTAATCAGGCTGATAATATAGTCAATTATAAATAATTGTACTCTACACCATACTACTACAGTTTGATATCCACATAAACACGTACAGAAGGTCATGCAAATCGTCTAAAGTCAAAGTCATGAACTTACTTATAAATTATTAAATATTTGTAATCAAAGCTTACCTGATCCAGTCCACACTTTGCCTTCGTGACAAAGTGTCAAATCTAATCCCTCGTGTCCGCCTCTCTTCAGCTTTGTTAGCAAAAAACATTCCTCATTATCCTTCGTCAAAACGCGTATAAAGTCACAATCATTCATGCCACTAGCCCTGAAATGGACCAAAAAGTGGGATTAACAGTCCGTGAAAATTAACCAATTAACACCGTTTTAAAATATTTTCTAAATAATTCCAAGAAAACATATAGCATCAGGATTGTGCAAATGTATTTCCGCAAAATGGGTAATAATTTTTATCACTACGTATGTAACTTTACGAGAAATAATGAAATTGAGCAAGAATTTTGACTTTTTTACAAGCTACTTACGGGGGCTTTCTGTAGGGATGAAATCAACACACGCACCGGTGATTTCCGTTACCTGTTACGACGATTTTCATTTGCTGATGTATGATGCACTTTGACGAATGAAAATTATTGTAAGATGAACGCTAATTGATCTCAGACGTACATTTTAGCGCGCAAATGTCAAACGCACGTCTTGTTTGTCACATAGGGAGCATATATGTATATACGTATATGATAAACGTGTTTTCGGTCCGTGTAGTGTACAGTTAGTATTAACGCGCAAGCCACAAGTACAACTCTTCTTCTATATTCACAACATACAACCAAGGACTTATATACATACATGTATATAAGTCCTTGATACAACCAATAGTTCGTTTCATAATAGATCTACTGGTACTAGTATACAGCAGTTAATTAGTTGTATCAGGGATGCTATATTACAGGGATACGCAACGGACGGAAACTGGCTGAAAAACAGTGCCTAGGGATATTCGCGCGAATGCGCATGCGCACCCATTTACCGTTAATGTCGGTATCTAGCAGATAAAATATGGGTCAAATATTCTCTTCAATCGGCTTAAATAAATGCTGTTTTTGCATAGAGTTTTATATATATTGATCTTAAAGTGTTAAATATTTTACAGATGTTGTAATTTTGTTTCTAAATATTAGTGGTTCTAAAGATTTCCAAGTTTTTGTGACCGTTCGAAAATAAAACTGACGTGATAATTTGACCGAAATGGTCGCACAATAGAAAATGTCAGTTTTTTGCGACAGCTTTAGTACATAAAGATATTCTTAATTTCACGATATTTTGCCGTGGTTGAAGTGTGACATACTTCTATATTGGCTGCATAACTATATTTTCATGTTTTATTTTGTTATAATACATAATTTCGCGATCGATTATGACCCAGTTTTTACAATTCACAAAATGGAGGCCTGATCTGACGAGGAAAATATTGCACTTTTTGCGACATCATTTGTTTGTGAAGATATACTCTATATCAAAATTTTCTTCCATAGTTTGACACTTACACACGTCGATATTGGCGGCATGATAATATTTTCATGCTTACTTTTGTAAAAGAACACAATTTCGCGATTGATTATGACCCCATTTTTACGATTCAATTCAATGGCGGCCTGATCTGACGAGGAAAATATTTCACTTTTTGCATCACCATTTGTATGTGAAGGTATACTAAACATGAAAATTTTCTTCCATATTTTGAGACTGACATACGTCTGTATTGACGGCATAACAATAATTGCAAGAATTATTTTGCTGTAGTACGTACCTTATTTCGCTCTCGATAATGATCCATTTTTATCGGTGCATAGCAAAACGAAAAAGCATCATATAAGCACTAAATTACATAGATTTTAGCGCAAACCAGAAACGGTGTACCCCGAATATATTATTTGGTATGCACATATTTTCACACCTATTATTCGAAATCGTCAATTTATAACAATGGCTGATTGAGAATCAACTGGCATGTGACAAACAATATGTACATCAATTCATACACGAAGCGTGTCAACAGTTTAATTTTACAGATTGAGTAAAGTCAAACAGTTTATTCATGACTCGTAGAACATTATGTACATACATAATATGAAAACATAGAATACGAACATGTATACATGCCTTTCCATACAGAAATATAAGATACAGATCAATTCTTTAAATATCTACTACATTTAGTCAAATACTTGAAATAATGACGGTATATTACGTACATTATAATGCTAACAGAATTCCTTGCAGTTATTCTATATCTGTTTATAATGAAGACAGCAATGAAGAAACATTACTTTAATCTTATTCAATATTTATCTGGTAATGTACATCTTTAATGATGGGTTAGTTGTAAGGTCGACCAAATTATGGTTTTATGCTAATCGCCACGAATATTTCACTGTGATCTCAGGTACTTGACTTGTTTTTGTATTTGCTAAAATAATATCAGTTTTTCAACAATGATTAATTACTGTCATGATCAATATGATGTGAATATGTTGGTTTAAATTATGACATTAGATTTTATTGGTGGAACCCTGTTGTTTCCAATTAATGGTCACACACCGTGACCTAATGCATTCAAATGACATATGCGCAGCTGTGAAAACAATGTAGATTTATGAAACATAGACTACCCCATACTGTTTTCCATCCGGATTTATTGATTGCTTCCTTGTAATCAGAACAGAATCTGTTCTGTTCTGTTCTTGTAATCAGTAAAGATCGTCACCGAGATTATGATTATGACTATACGAGGGCATATCGTACGCCATTTTGGCGGAAGATTAAAAGTTACAGATTAAGTCTTTGGCTAATAAAATTGATACGCTATAATAGAGACATACATTATGAAAAACAAAGATCAATAACAAGATAAAGTTATACGAATCAAAATTACAAATAACAAGCTTTTCACCATAAAATGTATAACATACGTACATTTTTTTCGCACAAAACATTCATGATATATAGCATTTCTTTAAATAAAAGTTTAACCATGAACATTTCTTCTTCAGCTGATAAATAGAAAAAAGTTCCACGATACAAAATTAAATTTGGTCTTGAGTTGATAAATCGAACAAAACTTTCATGATATAAATATTTGTTATACAAATTTAATTAAAATGTTTAGCATTCGATCGTACATTTTTTCATAATATAAAAGTTTCTTTCTCGAATTTAAGTCAAATTTTAGCATTCTATCGTACATTTGTTGTCATGATATAACTTTTCTTTCACAAGTTTATTCCGTGAAAATTTCGCCTTCAGCTGATAATTCGAAAACAAGTTTCACGACATAAAATTTAATTGTACAAAACTTTCATAAGGTAATATACTACATGTAATTCAATTTTTCATACATATTTTCATACATAAACGTTTTTTTTTAAATTAAATTTAAAATAAAAAAAATACAGTGAAAATCAAACAAAACTTTCATAATGTAAACATTTCTTTCCTGCAAAACTTACATAATATAAGCATTTCTTTCTCAAATTTAATTTAGAAAAAAAATTAGAAAAAAATAAGTTGTTAAAATTAATAACAAACAAATAAAAACTACGAGGAACTTGAGTCGATCATGGACCACTAATGTTACTTTTTGTCAATTATCGATTCTTTGTGTTATTTTCAATGTAATTTCGGTAGTTTTGATCCTTTGCTTTCATTAACTAGCCTAGGCACTGATAATCGATAGTTGATCAGTGGATGATAAGCGGTTGCACATCCCTGTAATATAGCATCCCTGGTTGTATCAAGGACTTATATACGTATACGTCCTTGGTTGTATTAACTTGCTATCAACAACCAGGTAGTCAGGTAGTTGTATCTAAATACAACTATCTGCAACAACATAAAATATTACAAAATGATCGAGACAAATTAGTATTTTGGGAAAAAACTGGGAAATGGAGTTCAACCCCAGTAAATGTGTAGTCATTAACATCCCAAAAAGAAACACAAATTATGCTTTAATTACAGATTACACTGTCAAATCCTGGAATCAGACAATCTTGGCCCAAATATTTCTCATAACCTTTCTTGGATCAAACACATGAACAAAATTTCTTCTGCTGCAATTTTGATCCGTAGAAAGGCCGGTTGGATTTTTCAGCATCACTCGAATTGTCGACAAAACCTTTTCAAGAGTGTTCTAAGAAACTACAAAATATTCACGATTGAGCTTTTAGCCTTCGAGAGAGAAATGATTGTGCCACAGCATGCGCATATTTCTAAAGTGTGAAACTGTAAGTAAATTTTCTTACCAGCTTAAATTAGATTTGGGAAGATTCCCTATGTATATACATAGATCAAATGTTGAGGAATAAGATCCCCCCATACAGCTTTATTAGCTGTACACACGTACGTATACAGTCCATAATATGCTTCTTCCGTTTATTCCGTACATGGACGCTCTAAATTAAATGTATATATATAAGTTCTTGCTAAATTGTATAAATACATTTTATCATGCCCCCCCCCCCCCCGTATAAATAGATCGGGGCATATTGTTTTTGGCCTCTGTCTGTTTGTCTGTTTGTTTCAAACTTTAACATTGCTTATAAAATCACAACGTTTGCACCTACATTCATCAACTTTTATAATTATTACGTATGTTCCTCGTGACTATCTCTACATGACCTATGCGTTTTCAGGTCAGTAGGTCAAAGTCACGGGGGTCCGATGATTGTGTTTAAAAAAGTTCCTACATTTCTTTTAGGTCAATACTCCTAAATTTTTCAGGGAATTTGACGAAACCTTCACAGACTTGTTGTTACCAAGAACCCCCGCACATATATTCCGAGTTTTGTGATTCGATCATTTTTTACGGAATTACGGCCCTTTGTTTATTTTGTGCGATTGTAACAATGAAATATATTTGTACTCTTGTTTGCTTCTTTTCTGAAGGGATTTTGAATAAGCTTTCATGGAACTTTTGTTATCAAGATACCCTCTGCATGATGTCAATGTTTTACGATGTCGATAATTTTTTGACGGACTTATGGCTCTTTGTTTATTTTGTGCATTTTATGCATATGTGCGTGATATATAACCTAGCTGAGACTGAATACCCTTTTTTTGCAACTTCTATATTTCTCAAGGGATATTTTGACCAAACTTCGATGGAACTATTGTCATCAAGTTCCCCAGCACATACTGTGCGGGTTTTGTGATTCGATCATTTTGGAAGATTTATGGTCCTTTGTTCATTTTAAGTCCTAAATTTCTTCTATGATACTCCTTTGTTCATTTTGTGCATATGTAATAGAGAAATACTCTTCTGTGCACAACTCCTCCTACATTTCTCATGGAATTTTTACCAAACTTTGACAGATATATTGTCACCAAGTTCCCCAGCACATATTGTCAGGGTTTGTGATTCGATCATTTTTAGCAGATTTATGGCCCTTTGTTTGTCTGTACCAAACTTTAACCTTGTCAAAATCAAATCATCAAACTTCATATCTTGGTTCATCCTAACAATCTCTACAGGACCTGTGCATTTTCAATTTAAAGGGCACCCGGAGGTGGCATTGTATTTAATAAAAATGTCCGTGACGTTGGCAGCCCAGCAGCCTAGCAGCCCAGCAGCGTGAAGTTGGCAACCTAGCAGCCCAGCAGCGTGAAGTTGGCAGCCCAGCAGCCTAGCAGCCCAGCAGCGTGAAGTTAGCAGCCCAGCAGCCTAGCAGCTTAATATATTTCTAAAGTTAAACTGCATAACAAATCATGCAAAAACTTAAAAACGCATGAAGTAATAACATTATGTTGCTGTCATGTTTATTAGAAGAAAAAAATACAATTTTTATCGATTTTGTGAATCTGGCAGTGTAGCGGCCGCATAGCGGACTATTATAGTCAAACATATAAAATGCACAAGAAATCCGGCTAAACCCTTACGAATCGATGATATATTTCGATTTTATTCCTTTGACGTTGATTACATGAGAACTAACACATGTTCTCATATTTTGTTTCTTTTTGTGAAGTTGGCAGCCCAGCAACGTAACAGCGTAATTTATATTTCTACAGATAAACTTCACAACAAATCAAGAAAAATACTCCAGAATGCATAAAATAATGTCAGTCTGTTGTTTGAACGTTAATTAAATGAAAATATATGATTTTCATATTTTTTTTGTGCGTGAAATTAGACGCTGCTAGCAGCGTGAAGTTAGCAGCCCAGCAGCGTAACAGCGTAATATATATTTCTACAAATAAACTTCACAACAAATCAAGAAAAATACTTCAGAATGAAAATATATGATTTTTCAAAAACTTTTTGTGCGTCAATTTCAAGATCGAGCTGATTAAGCTGATACCAACTATTGGATTGTTTCCCTTTAGGTCATCTGATAGAACACAAGCTTGTAATATACGTAATTATCTGTGTATGAACATCGATAGTATAATGTACAACAGAGAAAATGCCAGCATAGTTGGCAAGTAAAAGATGTTAATGCAGTTATAGAAAAAATATTATTATTTTTTTATTGATTTTTTTTAAATCCGAAAATCCATGATTATATTATTTTATTAATTTGGTTGTTAATAGCGTTATACAACACGAGAACCAATTTTCTTAGTACAAGTATTCGAAAACGAAAGTTTGTATGCATGTAAAATTTACTGATATAATTTATTTGTTGCTTATTGTGTCTTAGCCATAAAATGAGTAAAACATTGATATATTATTATGTCGTGTATGACTTTGAAATAGAAAGACAATTCGGATTTTGATCCATTAATCATTGACACCCAGAACTAGCATTGATTTACACTGGCTGTGTGTAATAAGAATATTCAAACATAATCTAAATAGCCTACAACAAAGATCGAGGACTTATATATGTAGTTGTAATTGTTTCTTGAACAATTTCCTCAAAGTTAAAATCCTTCTCACTTCACGCGTACGCGAAAATATGAGGAACATAATGTACAAACAATGGTATAAAACTAGCTCTTAACAAAATCAAAATACTGACTATCAATATTTACATGATGCTCAATATAAAAAATATCTAAATAAAAAATTATCGCTTTTTAAATGGCATACTTCGCACCTTTTCGAAACAACAACCAAAAGACCTGCTCAATTCTAATTGCATTAAAACTGTTAATCGACAGATAAACGATATTATGTATAAACTATAGTATTGCTGTTTACATGTGTATGTCAGTTCGTACCAAGGACTTATATACATAAGTCCTTGTTCGTACTAAAATAAAGCGCAGAAACAATCATGGTGAATAATAAAGATTTTGGTACATTTATTAAAATTAAATACTAGAACTGTACGTATCATAAACACTCGTTTAATCATTTAAAAAATATAATGCTTTAAGTTTTTACAAAAAAAAAGAAAATTTCTGTTATCTACAATGTCATATGTGGTAATTTATTGGCATTTACCGAATAAAGATTTTATAGCAAGTTTTAAATTATTTCCCTATACAATCTATATAGAGTTAAACTGGGCAATTGTTATCTGATTGTGGTTTATCGAGTCATTTCAATGGAGATAACAACATCGATTAAGACGATTATTGGTTCAGTATTGTTCCATATGATTGTCGCACCCTTGGGATTCGAGATTCAGTTGGACAAATAGTTGAGCAGGGGTTATCTGTATTCGTGTAGACCAATGCTTCTAATAAGTAACTATAGTATATCGCATTTTACAAAGAATAAGACAGGACTTACAGACAAATAAACAGTAAGACAGACGTTCTTACAAGGCTGACCGTTTTTTAGGTTATCTGTTTGATCTTTTGGACCTGCAGACCCAACATTGTTATTATCCCCAGAATACAATTTTAACCCCATACTGACTGACTGAACTGAAACAACATTAAAATGTCACATTAATTCGGACATGTACATGCCAGACAGACGGACGACGGACGGATGGATCGAGGACAATCTCATTACTACATGGCATCAAAATACAGTACGGTGCATCCATACAATCATGATTTCCCATGATTGTTCATTTAGACAACTTAATTTTGACATATGAGAAGGGATTCATTAAAATGAATCCTGGATGGACCTTTTCACTTACACGATCCAGGATGAACTGCATGTTTTAATACATTGAGTAATATAAGCGAAAACACCAACAAATAGAGGAAAAATGTGCATTTTGACTTATATGTCATACGAAACACGCGGTGATAATTCGTTCTTAAATTTACACTCTCTGCCAGGTAAGTGAAACACACCCAAGATATATCAGTTTTGTGACAGAATCCCGGAGGACCTCAGAAAAAATATCTTAAGCATCTTTCGGCTCAAATTTGCTTATCAACAAGAAATCGAACTGCGCCATTATGAACTTGAAATATGTACATGTAGTTGCTTTGACACACAACTTTGATTTTTTGAAAAGTGTGCATTTAAAGTGAAAAATAACATTTTATCTGTTTTGTTTATGTTTTTTTGTCCAGGGAGGACCTTTTTAATAATTGCGTGATGAAGTGGTATCCTACCATTGATGATTGAGTTACCTTCGACGGGAAATGTTTTTTACGCGGAACAGTAACATCCCGGTTTGCCTGAAAAGCGGAATATGTACGGTTACAACTTGCTTTTATTCTAAACTAAAAGTAAACACGTCAAAATGGTAAACTATTAATTTTGTGCTGGTATTTTCTATTTTAAAATGATAAAATTGAACAGTTCATTTCGAAAATTACCTTTGTACAAGTGTGATCATTGATAATTTTGTTAGTGAACCTATTTGGTCAGATTTGTACATTTTTGTAAATATTACAATTTTCGGATGACACATTTCGGATAAAAGCAACAATTTGTAATGATATTAATACCAGTGTAAGCTAAACATTCTGAATAAATATGTAAATCACATGAATGGTGTTGAATATAAGATAATAGTTTACTGGATTAATTCTTTTTTGTCTGGACTAGATGTCAGTTGTCAGTTTTTTTCTGTAAGCTTTATTGTCTACTGAGTTTTGTAGAATTTTCCATTTGCTCTGTGTCTCCATATATGTACAATGCTTGTAACAAAACACTTTTTTGTTCTTGTTCAGTTGAAAGCAACAAAATATATGTATGCTTATTAAATCAATTTTAATTTTTCTATTTTCAGTCCGCTATTTTCAACTTTCAAAGTTTGCTGACAGTGGTTTTGTTGTTGATATGCACTTGTGCTTACTTACGATCAATAGCCCCAAGTTTGCTGGACAGAAACAAAGAAGGGTAATATATCTCATCATTTTACAATTTCCTGTCACGCACCAGTTGTTTTGTTAACTTATCCATACAATTGAACATTCAGATAGTTAATCCAAAGTTAGAAAGATTGAAGTTAAACATGGCATATTTTACCTTTCAAACTTTCTAAATACATTATTACTCAACTTAATCATTAAGTTGATAATCAGATTGAAGGAATGCCCACAAATACATGAAAACACTGTATGACCAAATCTGCTTCATTTTACCACGGAAGTAATAACAGATAATTCCGTGATTTTTACCAGCCTGTAAAGGCTGTATACTCATGAATGCATTTATTTGTAATTGCCATATTTATGTGAATGATATTGATATATGTTTGAAAGTTTTATTTCAAATTAGTGATATTCTAAATATCTCTACTGTTTATTGCAGTTTTCTTGGAATATTTTGGAAATGTGCAAGAATAGGTATGTATATTTCACGGCTATTTTCAGAAGATTCTATGGTTATTCAAAACAGTAAAAAATTAAATTTGTGCTCTACAATAGACGATTCTATTTTTTAATTTTGTACGATTTACCTCCCCTGAAAAAGTACTCTTCAATCTCCTATCCGCCATTACAGGAGTGAAAACACAAAGAAACTGTTAGTAAATGAATCTGTAAAAATGCCTTATAAGCGCGGTGGTGGTAGACAATGTGTTGTGTTTGATTGATCTAACAATAAAAAAAGACTAATTGAATGGGAAATTCTACGTGCCAGACACACATAGCGACATACATTTTAACACAAATTATAGAAGTACAGCATTATTAAATTGTCAATATATCATTGTAAAATTTAGTAAACTAATATCACAATGTTCTGATATTTCATTGCCATAATTAATAAAACAATTCCATTTCATTGTGAACATTAATTCAAACAAACATAATGTACATCTTTAGTAAAATAGTGAAAACTACAGCAAATGAATAGGAAGGCGTATAGTAACTTCTTCGTTGTTTATTATCCAGTCATATATATTTAGCCAATTTATAGATTTAAAAACTAAACCATAGTTGTATACATAAAATAAATCACTGTACAGAGTTCATTGCAATGATTTTAAATAACTATGATATTCAGTTTGTCCTTACGCATATCGCAGGTATTTTACAAAATAGTTTTTATTAACGATAAGGCATACGAGTAAGCACCCAGTATACCATTTGTATCATGCAGTGATCCATAATTTTAATTGAACAACCGAAAGTCGCTAATTAATTGATCACACGATCACACTTAGGTTTGCCATATTACACAGTCATCTAATAGACATTGAACAGCTACTATATAAGTGACCCCCCCCCCCCAATCCACATGATGTCTAATCTCTTAATTGTTTTATTGTCCCTAATTGGATTAATCCTGGCTGGTCATGGTCTGTAGACTTGACACCTAGTAAAAAAGTAGGGTCATAATTTTATTGATTTATGGTGATAATAAGTTTATGACTAAATTCCTGTTGTTTTTATAAGCATAGAGTAACTGATTATGTAAAGAGAAGCTAGTCTATCAATAACCCTGTCTGTTTTATTACCCCCTACTGTGGAAACAGGGGTCTTGCTGGTCCATAAGGCACTTGCCTCGCATTCCTGGTTCAATGTCTTTAAGTGTCGGTGCTTCTTTTTGAAGTCAGCTGTCAATTTCCTGTTTTCCTGTCTCGGTATCATAAAACTTGCTGAGACAGTATATACGTGTGACATCTTATCTGATGTTTTAATGATGTGGAATTGGATTAATAGTAGCATATTGGGACCTTGGTGATTGTTTTAGGTACACGTACAACATAGACTAAATAAACAAAGTGTGTCACTTGTCTATAATTTGAAAATAAAATGTAAAATCATTATCAGCTAGATGTTATATCAGTAAAAAGCTATAAGAACTGTGATATAAAATTACTTTGTTTTATTTTTTTCATGAACTGTTGCTGTTTATTATTGATTAACTATAATTGTTGATCGAGTCACACATATGTCACAGATCGAATATGTAACACGAGTGAAAAATTCGACCGAATATATCACACATGTCAGATATGTGACATATTCCAAAAAGTGGACACAGGAATATGAAATTGACAACGAATACATCACATTAAATTTGTCATCATGCAGTTCTGAAAGGAAAACGTGGTTTTAAACAATCACATTCATGCAACAAAGTTTTTATCCCAACCAGCACACGATCACCGCCACCATCATTACGAAATCATAAAGAAATTACGACGAGCACCATCATCATCATATATAGCACCAGATATTCAATTGAATAATTAAAATCTGATCAAGCATTCGTTTTCTGCGTATGAAGGCAGGTAGAAACAGTCTGAGGTCTCATATTAGCAATTAAACAAATAATAAAAGACACAATTAAGATAGGCAAATCATTTATTTACAGGTATATTCATTATTATACACTACTCCGCTAGCAAATACTTACGAAATTGCTCCTTCTGTGTCATTTTTACAGACAAAAACTTGCGGTTATAGATTTTTATCGGTAATCAACTCGCATACTTCTTAAGAACTTTCACTCCTGTAATGGCGGACGGTCACGTGATAAAACAATGGCGGCGGTCTAATTGATGGAAATAGAATCGTCTATAGATCAGGGGTACCTTTTTCTTGAGAAAAGCATATTTTAATAAATATGGTTTTTACTTTCCTCTTTTAATGTTAGTTACTTTATTTCTGTCCGTATATATTTCTTTAATATGAAGTTTGTTCAAACTTTGATGTATGTTATGAATCTTACTGCATTATTTGTATAAGGGCTTAAGGCTAGTGGAATATTTTGTCAACATTAAATGCCTGGTCATAAAACTTGAGAACAGTCTCTTAGTTTAAATCTCAATTCCATTCAGATTCCCGAAGTATTTTGGATGAAGTGATTAAATTTTAAATACATGTTCTGATGCATAAGCCTGTTAGACTAATGTATCATTAATATCAATATTGTTTGATCCTAATTAACTTTAAGAAATATTAAAAGCCAAGATATCAAGACTGATCTCAAGTTTTATGACCTTATTAGTATTTATTGTGTTTCAGTCGATCATTTATTTGTTTTCAGGTGAAAGAAAAAGTCCCTATGTTGCTGTATGTTGTGTTGCCATGGCATTTAGTATACTATTTTGGTCATAGTACTTCATAATTTTTAGGACATTGATAAAAACTGATTTTGAATAAGTGAAGGTACTTACAAATGGACCAAAAATAATGACATGGGAAAGGCTGGACATCGACCAACATGGTAGTTACAGGAAAAGAAAATGGGAACTATGAGGTTCACTTAGTTATTGTTATGAGAGATTATGAATTAGTGTTGAGAAGATTTGGAAGGACAATGAGGCTGTATGAAAGACTTAGGTGATAGATGCATAATATGCCTGGTATTTTGAAATTGTTAACTATTTATATTTCCCAATTTTTTAAATATTGGACTAGTTTATTAATTTATTAGGTCTGTTGATGGGAAGTTTTTGTTAAGCTTAGAATTTTGTGGTTTTATTATTTATGTTGAATTATACATAAAGTTACACATGTACTGCCTAACCTGTTTTTCAAAAAGTTTATTTGTCAAAAAAATATAGATTTTTTAACATTTCAGAAATAATTTTTTTTATTGTATGGCCAAAAACTTTTCCATGTTTTAATTACTTTCTGGTCTTTATTTGATTACATTAATTGTGTCACTGTAAGTGTATATTGTTTATGTTAGAGAAAGAAACAAATGTAGCACTTGAATAGCGGTTGACCTTTAGTAACCAATACATTCATGACATTGTGCGTATACAAATAATGATATAATAACATATAATAGTGCTATTTTGTATATATATTTAAGTAAATGTATGCAAATCTTACTGCTGTCATCATCAAGTGACTTTAATTATGACTATAAAATTTTAATGCTGTTCAGTTTGTCATTCTTGTTTTCTTTGACATCAAATTATCATATTGTTGTTTAAACATGGTGAAATGGTGATCTATATTATGCAGTTATAATTTTACAACACAGTTATGTCCCTTTGAGAAGTTGCAAATTGTATTTAATACTGCTTGTATATATACATTTATTATGATTTTTCAAAATGCTTTACCATGTAACAAACATACAAACACCGAATGCTGATATTTAATTTAAAGTTCATGTACATGTACTTTGTTGCCTCAAGGTTTTGCACATATTATATGTTATATGACCCTTGTTCATATTTATTTTTGACCTTTAACCTCTAAGTTCGACCTTGACCTTGTTAAAATCCAATACTCTCAACATGAGTATATCTCTCAAATATGTGTTTCTGATGTATATATGTACACTTTCTCATAGATTAAGAATTGCTATTGAAATGTGGAAATGAGACATAGTTGAAAATTTAAACTGTATTTAATTTACTGTGTTGGTGACACTGTGTTGTAGAAGTCCTAATTATCTTGAGCCTCAAATTTGATACCTCTCTTTGTGATATTGTTTATTGGAAATTGAATGATAGTTCTGCTTTCCATAGCCGTCATTTACTTGTCGCGCATGAATTTTCATGGTGATCAAAATACTACAGTACAACCTCTTCGGGACGGCCTTCTCTTGAGCAACAACCTCCATTCAACAACAGCACAATTATTATTAATTTAACCTCTCTAGAACTACAACCTCCCAACATCAACATAATTTTGCTACTCCTAAACGGTGTTGCTCTGGAGAGATTGCAGGGTACAAGTTTTTAAATCCACCATGCAGTTGTTAAACTGGTTCCCGTTCCATGTTGCAGTGCATGTCTTCGTAAGTTTAGTTTCCATGAGTACTTTTAGTACTTTGATATTTTACTCTTTTTCAGACATGAATAATTTGTACTGAATTGTCTTGTATTCTGTTTTATGGCATACTGACCGTAAATGATTTCAGCTGTGTATATAAAAACATGTCTTGATGGAATGCTGTAATCTTAAGATAAGAGATAATTCTCAGATTAGACAGGCTCCAGTTTATATTAGACTTGTACTGTTAGTAGAGAATCTTTTTTTTCATTAAGACCATCCTTAAAAAATATTTTGTTTGCAATAATGCTACCTAATCACCAAAATGGCCCCTTCCCATTTTTTTGGCCTATCAGGTAATTTTTTTTTTTAAATAAAAAGATGGCATCTTGGCATAATTTTTGATTCTATGTAAAAAAGAATTTAATTATTTTTGTCTCCCTACCCACTGAAATACTCTATTACCACAAGCAAACATTTTTTAGGATGGTCTTACTAGTACTAGTAATTTAACACCCAAGAGCAAAATATAGTACAGTAACACCTCGATTATCCGAAATCGACGGGACCAAAATATCATTTCGGATAATCCATGGTTTCGGATAATACGGTTCGGATAATCGAGTTCATTGTACATTGACATAATATAGGAGAAAATCGGGACTGAAAATTCATTTCGGATAACACCAGGTTTTCGGATAATCCGAGTTTGGATAATCGAGGTTTTACTGTATATCTTTTATTTATTTATCTGTTGTTTAACAGTCCAATCAACAGCTATGGTCATTCCAGGACTGCCACAGAGAGACAGAAGGGAGTGTAGATACAGGAGAACCAGGCTGTTATATCCCTTCTCTTTTCAAATAGTTTTTCTTGGTTCTTTATTTTGCTTGTTGTGAAGCACCGATACATGCCTCACCTATTTTCCTGAGATTTACTAGACACAATGTTGGTACAGCAAACACTATGAATGGAAATGTATGTTGACATTAGGTCAAATGAGCATATGGTGCCAATTCATGACATTTGATTATTTGTCATTCTTATAAACATGTAATCATTGATGATTCAACTAATAAATTGTAAATAGCTGTACTAGTGTGTTTATTTATTCTTAATACTGTGTGGATCTTCATTAGTTTTGCCCTCATTCAAAGTGCGTTTTTTGCTTTACACATGTTGGTTTGTCCATCAAACCTTATCCGACCAATAACTAGAGAACGATTTGGCCTAAGGTTTTCAGATAAGTATGTAGATGACCCCTATTGATTTTGAGGTCAAGGTCACGAGGCGGCATCTGTGTTTCACAAACATTTCTTGTTTTAATCTGTACTTGTTTCTACTTTTTTTGCATGAGTAGAATAATTAACAATTTTTAATAAAAAAAATATTTGTTTCTGGCTACTTTCTCATTTTTTTCATCTTTCTGCGTACCTGCACTTCCAAGTGCAAACACTCCTCTTCCTGCCTACCCTATCTTGAATGAACATGTAACCAGAAACTAACGTTTTTATGCCTTGAAATATGTGAAAACCTGCAGACATAATGGAAGCATCATACTTGTGCTTAATTTTTCCATCTTTATCTTTTCGTAAAAGTGATGCAGTTCATATTTTGTAATTTGGAAGCGAGCTTGGCAAAATATCACTGGCGTAGCTCCCTTTAGGCACTGTAGGCACGTGTCTACACTTTTCTGACAAATGAAAATGACAAAAACGCAATAAAATGATGGAAGTAGCGGCCACGAGAATAGAAGATCCAAGCTTTTGGCAAAGTTCAAATGATATGTTAAGTGTTTACTAATACGATGTACATGTGTATCATCTCATTACATTGTATTTAAATTACAATGTATAACATTGTATTAAAAGCACAAAAAAGTTTCATCTTATTGCAACACACATACTATTTAACTTTAAATAAATCGCAAGACATATATTTTATGACTGTAAACTCCTTCTATATAGCCTGAATCATACATTAGTTAATTTAATGTGAAGTTCATTTGTGGCATCTATTAATGTTAACGTACATGCAGTACTTGCGCAACTAACTTTGTGGAAATCATTTCATAAATGAAAAACTCAAAATGAATAAATCTAGCAGGGAATTACTGCAAAAGACTTCTAGAAGCCCCATTAGCTTTTTGGATGTTAAAATTAAAATAGGTCTTATTTTACATGGAAAGAGGTAAACAAACGGGCGCCATCTTGGATTTTATTTATAGTAACTCATTTCCATATTAATTTAGCGTTTACACAATTGTGCACTAGTATACATGTACATACAGATCATTGTAATAGTTGATGTATCCTATAGGTCAATTGGCAATTCATCCAGCTACACTCTCATAAGTTAACTATACATAGTTCCCACATCTACAATATTTACCTCCCTTGGCAGCCATCTTTGATGGCAAAATTTGACAAGCATTTGTAGAAGATATTTATATTTTTGTTTTGATAATTCTAGATATAGGATATTCATATGTGACAATTACATTTTCTTAAACATGATGTGCTTAGGGGTTTTACAACTTCATGATTAAGTTATCTTCTATAAATTAAGTTGTTTAATAACTACTTTTCTGATTTTTTCTATTAAGGGGACACAAATCTCAACTTTCAAAATAAAACATACAAAGTAGTCACATGGCCAGTTGAAATAATTACTTGGGGAGTCTATACAAAAGTATTGGTAAGTTATTAAAACATTAGTGTAGACATGTTATATTCACTATTTGAAGGATATAGACTTGCTATCACTGATTAATCAAGAAAACAATACCGTTGAAACGGTTTATGAAAGTACATTCAAACTCAAAATGTAACGAACAGTTCGTGAACCAAATTAGTTTTTAAAGAATACGAAGTAACATTGAACGTTGTACGAATCTATTTTTTGGTTGACATAATCGCGTTTACTGAAACGACCAAAAAAAAACATTCGACATGTGACATAAATTTCGACAGGACGCCATTTTTTCATTCATGTGCGATTAGAAATTTAAAGCTGTGACAACACATGATAAGTAATGCATAATGTACCTAAGACGTATGGGATCCTACATAAAGATGGTAAGTCTAAAACACTTCTTTGATTTCTTGTTCTTTCTATTTGAATTATGGTTAATTGTAGAATGATTACTGTCACTTTCACTTTCCCACGGTTTCTGACCGATTCACAGAAAATAATTCATTCGCGAAAGGAACGGTAACTCGAATTTTACTATACAGGTCGCAGCACGTGCATATTTTGTTATTAAATGACAAGGATTTTTGAGAGAATATCGTTTATTTACCAACATTAGAAAACATACTTATATCCGTGTAAAGATTAGAAGTTTTATTCGCTTAGGGGAAAAATATTAAATAATGGACTATGTTTCCGATCGAAAGACATTTTCCGTTTTCTGTTGTGAAGCACTTCCGCTATAATTTACGAAAAATAAACAAAACAAATAAGGGGGCCAAAATTGCAATAATGAGTTATCAGTACGCAGATCAAAGTAAGTATTAATGCCAAAACATTATGCTTTCATTTATTTACTTTTTGTAGTAGGCATATGTCATGTCTTCAACTTTATAAAGGCAAGTGCATGAAATGTGTGGTTTTACTATCGCACTGACCCAATTTATCGAAATCCCGTGCAAAGCGTTCTTGAAATATCAGTAAATAGTATGGTGTCTGTAAAGGGATACTGTAGGAAATAATATTATACGTTAAGTTCAGTATTAGTTGCTATCATAATGTATAAAGTGTCTTGTAATCTCTGGTAACCTTTTTGATTTTTTATATGTTTAAACAGGTTTTCCAAAGGCTATTTTATTGGCGAATGTCGACGCACGGCCAGACGGGCGGGTGGTAGGGCGAGCTTCCACAATTTCTTCTGGACGCAACTTCTCCTACAATTCTGAAGGGATTTCAACCAAACTTTTACACATAGCTATTTTGACTAAGTACCCCTGTGCATTTTCGGGATTTTGTGATATGATCCCTTTCAGCCGATCTATGACCTCGTGTTTTATTGTGTGCTTAGCATATGTGATATACACAGTATATAGGGAAATACTCTACTGGACGCAACAGTTTTGATAAGTTACAGAACTGGCTCAATAAGCTTAAAATGAAAATGAAAATTATCAGAAAATATGATACACTTTAAATGACAAGGGGAAAATCTAACTATTGACTGTTTTGTTCCATCGCACTTTTGACCACCATACCTTTTAATATGTACTACTTTATGAGCAAAACAGATTATGTTTTTCCTGGTAGTGTGTGTAATAAAATGAAGTTAGCAGTGTTAATTCTTATTATTTCAAAAAGATTTCACTCATACAACATTGATAAATGTTTTGACATTGTGTAGTGCATAATACTTTTTTGAAATTGTGTTTGAATGTACGCGAAATTTTGTTCTTATATCCACACTAGCTTTGACATTTTATCTCTTTTTTCTCCATTCCGGTCAACATTCCTTCCAGTGCAAATATGACTTGAAATTACATTCATTTCTTTTACTGAAATGTAAGCATATTCTTACTTTTTAATTCTTACCATACCCCACCTACTTAAGATAATTGTCAGAAATTGTGTTCCCTTAAACACATAAGAAGTTTGCCATCAAAGATGGCCGCCAAGGGATGTAAATATTGTAGCTGTGGGAACTAAGTATATCACGTCTCTCTATCATTCGTTATGTTACTAAATGTTATGTTCACTCATTATTATTTTAGGGCAAGCTACGCCCCTGAATATCAAATAAATATTCACACGCATACTTCATACATATGGATATTGTTCATTCATTATTATGCACATTGGTGAGTTTTTGAAAGGATTATGAATTATTAGTAACAGTGAACACTGTGACAGTCAACGTGCAACTACTAGTGATAAGATCTTTTACTTTTTGATTGTAAACTGGATGTAAGTATTTAATCGTTTAGACTAGCTTAAATCTTCCATTTGCTAGGAGATTAATAAAGCAAAAAAACACAATTTATTGAACTCAGTGAAATAAAGTAGTTTATATTTGCAACCATACATATTTATCTCATTGTATGGTGGATGGGGTTGTTGTGTTTAGTTTTTACTACTTGGGTTCATTGTTCAGTTCTGGTTCAAGACTGCGCATATACGACGCTGTTCCTCAGAGAAGCTTTTTTATTTTTTAATTACTACTTTTTCATTTCATAGTAAATTTTAATTGTATACATTTGTATTTTAAATCGTGCTACACGAACATCTATGTTTTGATCATCGTCAGAGTGGTTTTATATGCTTGTGTAAGGATTCTGGAGTTGTGCGTCGTTGACCTAGTTTACATCGCTTGTCAGCGTGGGTAGACCTAATTGGATTGTATGTGGATTGTCAGAGTGCGTGGTTAATTACTAAATTAGTGAAGATAAATTATAGTCAAGGAATTCAATACATTGTACACCTATCTCAAGGCTTGAGTTTTGGTGGAGTATGTCTTTTTATTTATATTTTCATAATGCATACACACAGTTTAGATGTTTGGCATATGGCTGGCCTTTTAATTTTGTCAGAAAGGCCATTTCCGTCTATCAGTGCAAAGTATCGGTAACGTAAATACCAGTATTTGCAAAATGTTTGCCTATATAGACAATGCCTCACTGTGGGTTTGTAAACTAGGTTTAAAATTAGTCATATTCATAACACAAATGCAAATTTAAATGTTGCACCAAAGTGTTAAGATTAATTAACCAATATTTCCCAGACTGTTTAAAATATATGTACGCCTCATTATCCTGGATGCCATTGTGCATTATATCCTGGAGAGTGCAGTCCTTTTAATATATCAAGGAAATAAAAGGTCTTGTTCAGATTGTGTTGCTGATATGATCCTTTGTGGCAATGAAGACACACACTTTTTATCTTCATGTTTCTGGTACAAAACTGCACCAAGACCAATGGTAGATGTATCAACATGTAAAGTAAAAGGGTGGTTATAATCTGCATAGCCTAGCACTGGTGGATTGACTAGCTGTTCCTTAAGTGTTTCAAACGCACTTTGCTCAGCAGACTCCCACATGAATGGCGTTTTCTTTGTTGTCTTGGGTTTGTTCTGTTTGCTAACTTTTGTGGGATGACCGATCAGCAGGTCATTTAAAGGCCTAGCAATAGCGGCAAAATCTTTAATGAAACGCCTATAATAGCCAGCAAACCCAAGAAACTTCCGAACATCTTTTACAGATGTTGGAGTAGGCCATTCCCTCACAACATTAGTCTTTGAAGGGTCTACCTTAATGCCTTCATCTGAAACAACGTGTCCCAGATAAGTTATTTCCGACTTGAAAAACTCGCATTTGGAAGGTTTTATCTTCAGGTTGTACTCCGCCAAACGTTCAAAAACATTGTGCAGGCGATCAAGATGACTGTCGATATCCTGACTAAAGATAACAATATCGTCTAAATAAATAAGACAATCTCTCAAGTTGAGGTCACCCATACAACGCTCCATAAGCCTTTGAAAAGTTGCTGGAGCGTTGCAGAGTCCAAAAGGCATTCTATTGCATTCATAGAAGCCACTACCTGCAACCTGAAATGCTGTCTTCTCCTTATCAGACTCATCTAGTTCGACCTGCCAATAACCAGACATGAGGTCAAGTTTTGAAAAATACTTGGCTCCAGACAACATATGAAGAGTGTCTTCAATTCTCGGAATCGCATATGCATCCTTTTTGGTCCTTGAATTAAGGTTCCTAAAGTCGATACAGAGCCTGATGGTGCCATCTTTCTTCCTAACCACCACTACATTGGATGACCAAGGACTTTTAGAATCCTTTATCACACCAACGTCTATCATTTCTTGAATGTGGCTCTTGACTTCTTGATAGATTGATGGTGGGATTCTCCTACAAGGTTCCTTGAACGGTTTGTTGTCTAACAATTCTATTTTGTGTCTAACTGCCGAGGTATGACCCAAATCCATTTTATTCTTCGGAAACACTGATTCAAATTTTTCAAACAATGAGTTAACTTTCTGCTTTTGTTGTTCAGTAAGATCAGAATGGTCCAAATCAACACCATACTTATTTTCTGGACTATTACTAGTATGTTGATTGTCTGTAACTGTTGAAGTGGTTTGCTGATGACAAAAAGCATTAGAAGACTTTTTGTCAAACAAAGGGGCTTCTCTTATAACATTAACTTCACGAAGCTCACATATGCTTGATCTTGCTGGAATAACTACTGTCCTCGCTGATAAATAGCAAAGTTTAACAGGAATCCTTGCAGTCTTACCAGGTTTGTCTAGGGTAACAACCCTAGGACAAATAGTAACCTTGTTCCTACTGTTATCTTCAAACTGTTCTGTAACAGCGGAAGATACATTGTGGGTTTTCCTGAGTAAACCAATAACAGTAGAGGATTCCATGGGTCGTAACGTTATTGGTTTAGTGGACCTCACGAAACCAGCACTTTGGTCGCATAATGCATTAAATGCCATGGACCAAGCACCTGGAACATCCTGACAAGAACAACTATGTTTCGCTTCTCTTATGAAGTTGGTACCAAGTAGAACTGGAACAGATGCATGGTAGTCGGTGTCTTTCACAACAAGAGCTACCACTAACGAACTAACGCCAATACACTTGGTAGTAATTTCCAGCTCTACGTACCCCAAATAAGGAAGACTTTCTCCACCTACTCCAGTGATGTCAAGGTCAAAATCTTCCAATGGCTTGTACATAAAGCCAATGGTATTGACAAATGTCTCACTAACAGTAGTGACCATGGACCCAGTGTCTATTAGACCTCTGGTCTGTCTTCCTTGAACAACTATGGTCGACTCATTTCTACATCCTAGCAGTTTGTCCTTAAAGTCATTTTCAGGGGTCATTCGTAAGTCTTGGTCATGCCCTCCAACCAAGACTTCCTCTAGTTTAAAGGTTTGTTACTCTTTTTACCAGTCCGTGTCTCTTGCATCTGCGTCTCCAGCTTGACAAGCCTATCCAACACCTCGTCCAGCTTGGATGTAGAATGAGCCTGCACAACTGGCTGGCAGGTTTGCTTCTGGTCTGTCTTCCTTGAGTGCTTGGACATGTCCATTTCTTCGATCCTAGCCTCCTTCCTTAATACCTGGAACGGGACATCTGAGGCGTAGAATATTCTTGTTGCTTCCTTGATCTTATCATTGTAAATCCCTCTCCATAGGGATATGCAGGACTATATGAATTATTATGGGATGACAAGGTATTATGGGGTAACCGAGATAAGTATATGGTTGTTATGTCTCACCACGTGTAATTATATAAATCAATCTAATACACAAAAACTAAGATATGTTCATAACACAAACAGTTTTGTCTAACCTCTTATTATTCAAAATACTATACCACGTGACCTGACTTCAAATATCAAATGTCATGTAAACACTAAATCACCACGTGTTACCAATTATCATAAAATGCATTTGTATTCCAACAAAAAATCAAATTAACTACCTTATACGTTTAAAAAAAGTATATAAACTAATTTACTTATGATCAAATTAAATCTAAACACTAATTAAATATTGAAAGAACTCAAAAATATAAACAGACAGCTGTCAAACGATTTGAACTATGACCTCCAAAAATGTAAACAAGGAACTGTCAAATGATTTGAACTTTGACCTCCAAAAATATAAACAAAGCCCTGTCAAAATGTTACAATATTACTCCAAAAAAAAATACAAACATTTATCTTAACCTCAATGTAAACTTCAAAATTAATTCAAAAATAAGCAAAAACAATATCAATCAAACAAAATCTCCAACGAAAATATCTTACCTCAATCCAAATCCAATAAAGTATTATAAACAAAATTAAACAATTTACACACAATATCCAAACACAAAACACATTCGTCACAATCCTAGATTGTTATTGTCAATGTTCCGTTCGCTGGTCACTGGTTTCCTTGACGACGAGTAGAAGTCATTGGCCAACACATAGTCCGTGTACACATGAACGGAAAAAAAATTCACACACACTCAACAAGCTAGCAAACACAAACACATCCAACGAAGGTGCACTCTTGGAGTCAGCTTCAATTACAATCCAATCCAGAAACACAAGTTGGGCGCCAGTTGTCACGGGTCGACTCAGCGGTAACGAGGGTTTGTACCACCGTGTACTGTTGTGTACAACGATTATTATGATAGTGGGTTCTGTCTGCTGGATGGTGGTTGATATATAAAATGACTGAAACAACAATGTCAAAGACATTAATTATTTATTACAATATGATGGTCAAATAAACCAATACGGCTATGGTACAAAGTATACGTCCGTAGGGCGTGATACTATATCTAGAATGCACAGAAGCATACAACATAAATTTACGTACATGTATACACCTCGTCAGTATTGAACACGAAGGCCAGTGAAACACGTGGCTTACACAAAATATATAAAGTCGAATTAACAAATGAAATAGATATGAAACACAATAATGCTTTTAGGACAATAAATGTAACTAAAATACAAAACTAACCTGAAACAACAATGTCAAAGACATTAATTATTTTATTACAATATGATGGTCAAATAAACCAATACGGCTATGGTACAAAGTATACGTCCGTAGGGCGTGATACTATATCTAGAATGCACAGAAGCATACAACATAGGTAGCCACATCGGTTTAAAGGTTAGAGATGTATAAAAGGTTATATGGTCAAACACTCTATATAGGACTGGATATAGTGGGCATATCGGGAAAATATGGGGTTATATAGTATGCGAAATAGAGATGTTATTATAATTTATATTCTTATTTATTTATTTATGTAGTAAGTTTGTTTATAGTTTATAAGGTGGTTGTAATGGTATATATTTATTTTATTTTATGATGAATTGGTATTTTAAAGCATATTATGTATATATTAAGAGAATCAAAGGCATTGTATATTTATAGTCTATGACAAAAAGTTTAGGCAACTAAGGGCTGTAAAGGTGGTCCCTTGGGGTCAGCTACATACAGAGACGTATTTGTACTGCTCCATGGTAAAGCAGAATTTTCGTTCCCATGGTCCAACCTCGTCATCACCAAAATCAGTTAAGGGGAAACTCCCACATAATGTCTTATTTCGGAGAGGGTACTGTTGGGAATTCCAAAACAAGCAGTCATGTGCAAAAAGTAACTGCTCTATGTTGCACCAATGTGCAATCTGTGAAGGCAAGTCACATGGGGCTGGCAAGTGTTTTAAATCCAATGCCAACCATAAGAGTCCCAACCCCAGAAAAGGTAACGAATAAGCTTTGTTTCCTTGCCCCATTAATCCTAAGACTTTAGCTTTCTTCTTAGAGGGGTATGATACTTGGGCATGTGATAAGCTTATCAAAGGATTTTGTTATGGTTTCTCATTAGGATGCATAGGAAGTACCCCATCCCGTGCTGTTCAGAATCACCCATCTGCTGTATTACATGCAGACTTTGTTCATAATAAGATACAATCAGAAATAGCTTTAAGACGTATAAAAGGGCCTTATGACACCCCTCCCCTGCATGATTTCATCTGCAGTCCACTGGGTGTGGTGCCAAAAAAGACTAAAGACAGTTATAGGCTCATACATGACTTGTCTATTTCCAAAGGTTCTCCATCTGTTAACTCCTTAATACCCAAGGAAAATTACGAGGTTTCCTTGAAAACCTTTGATCACGTTGCTGACGTAGTCATTAGATCGGGGAAAGATTCCCTTATTGCTAAAGCGGACATAGAGGATGCTTTTCGCATTATTCCTATATCCCCCATAGACTATCATAAACTAGGGTTCATGTTGAATGGAAAATTTTATTTTGATCGGGTTTTACCTATGGGTGCCTCATCATCAGTTCAATTATTTGAATCTTTCTCAAAATGTATTCAGTGGATCTTGCAAAACAAATTTCAAGTGGATAAAGTATCCCACATTATTGATGACTTCATCTTTGTAGGTAAGGGTAATACTAACGAGTGTCAAAGCAGTTTAGATGCGTTCATGACACTATCTAAATCTGTGGGCATACCCATCAAACACAGTAAGACAGTTTTTCCTACATGTAAAGCTGAAGTTCATGGTATTATGATTGATTCTACAACTATGATGGCCACTTTGCCTAGTGATAAAATTTTGACTTTACAGAAGATGTTGTCTGATACTATGAAGCGGCGTAAAATAATGCTCAAAGAGCTTCAGTCCATTCTAGGACACCTCAATTTTGCATGTAAGGTCATCAAACCAGGCCGTTGTTTTCTACGCAGGCTTTACCACCTGACGGTTGGTAAAACAATAGGTCACCACTACATAAAATTGTCTTCTGAATGCCGGGCAGACCTGCGCCTTTGGTATTCTTTCCTGCAATCATACAACGGTTGCACCCTTTTGACCAATGACAGGTTCATATCATCCATAACTTTAAAACTCCATTCAGATGCAGCGAGTACCAAAGGATTTGCATGCACATTTGCCACTCATTGGACATACGGGGAATTTCCGTCGGAAATCAGTCACCAAATCAATATCTTGGAGTTGTATCCTATTGCTATGGCAGTTTCATTGTATGGTCATATGTGGCAGAATAAAAACATCTGTTTCATTTGTGACAACCTTGCCGTTGTTTACTGCTTGAACAAACAGACATCTAAAGATGCTGTTATGATGAATCTAATTCGCATTATTGTTCTGAAAGCGTTGGAATTCAACTTTTGCTTTACATCAAAACACATTTTCACATTTGACAATACTATTTGTGACAAACTTTCACGCTTTCAGGTAGAGGAGGCACTACATCTTGCCCCATACCTAAACTGCGATTCCTTGGGCGATGTCCCCCATGAAGTTATTGCGTTGAGAAATACCCTTTTACAATCTTCCCTTGCTGAGAAGACTAGGATTTCATATGATAGATTCTGGAATAGGTTTATAGCATTTGTTACAAACACTACAGGACTTACATTCTGTTTTCCATCCACATCAAACCAGGTTTCATTGTTTGTAGCGCACTTGTACAAAGCCAGTTTTGTCCCTTCTACTATAAGCAGTCATTTGTCTGCTATTTCATACTTCCACCAACTTGCTGGGCATGAAGACCCATGCAACAAGTTCATAATCTGGAGAATGTTGTTAGGTTGTAGAAAACTCAAACATGTTCAAGACACACGTTTACCACTTCTGTCAAATCACATTACTTTACTTATCACAGCTGTTGACAAATTATATGGAACTAACAGATATGTGAGATACATGATTAGGGCTATCATTCTAATAGCATTTCATGGCTTTTTTAGACTAGGTGAACTACTTCCGGCTAAACTGAATAATTGTATGAAACTTGTGCAGTTTCAACATATCAGATTTAGTGCTTCTTCTGTCCATATTCAGCTTACACATCACAAAATGCAACGGACAGGAAAACCTATTAGTATCATCATATCATCTGCACCAGCTCTTGTCCAGTTCATGCGTTGAAACGTTATTTCAGTTACAGGGGTGCTAAGGAGGGCCCTGTTTTCCTAACTTCCACACTTTGCCCTTTCACACTTGCTAGTTTCAGAGGGGAAAAACTAATAACAAATAAAACAATATATGTTCAAAAACAGGTGGGTGGAGGACAGGCTAAGTGGAAAATAAAAAAGCTTCTCTGAGGAACAGCGTCGTATATGCGCAGTCTTGAACCAGAACTGAATAATGAAGCCAAAGTATAAAAAGTCCATAAAAGTGACAATGAACCCAAGTAGTAAAAACTAAACACAACAACCCCATCCACCATACAATGAGATAAATATGTATGGTTGCAAATATAAACCACTTTATTTCACTGAGTTCAATAAATTGTGGTTTTATATTTTGCACTTCCCTGTCTCTGTAGTTAATTAATGTCACAGTGTAATAACAAACACAAAAGTATGATTGACTATGTCTGACATTTAACCAATGGCAGACGTTTTAATATATAAAAAGTACAAGTGAAGTACAAGTGCGACATAAAGTTGGACGGGAGCTAGTCCAAACACCAAATCCGTACCATTTTCTTTTTCTCAAAATTTCTGCCTCTGTTTCTATGTAATATAATTACATACTTGAGAATTCTAGAACTGTGGAATTCTGAAAGATATTTTCATAAATTCTGGGTTTTCTAAGTGTTTTAGTACTTAAGAAATATAGACGTATTGTTTGAGCTTTTATACACATTGTATAATTTCATTTATCATGTACAGAATTGTGTGCATCACTTAGCACCAACTCTGTAATTCAACGACACTGTAAAGGTGAGTGATGTTTGCATAATCGTTTCTGTAAAAGTCCGGTGCATCACTATGAACTGTTCGAAAGATTTCCTGGTGACTTTTTACATCATTTAAACATTCCTATGTATATAAGCATTATGTAATATATAGCTTGTATAACCATTCAACGGAATAGAAAATGCTAAGGTACGAAACGGAACTCATAAGGTTTTGTTTTCAAACATCGCACCCCTAATTATATAACCAACAATCCCTCACTCTCGCCAAGAGGATGCATCAGAATTAAGATTTGTTGAATTGTAATGGTCAATTGGTCTCAGAGTATCGTCATGTTGCAATAATTTGATTTTAAAAACAAATTTCGAATACATGTAACATTACAATTACTTTCAGACAGAAGCCGTTCTACATATTCTACTTCAGTAATCTTATCCTAAATACTTGGTAAGCATCATTAACATGACTGCCAACTTGCCGGAAAGACACGCGGAGCCAAAGATAAAGATGGGAACATTATATAAAGGTGTCCGTATTCTTTCGGACCAAGTAGAAGAAATACAAAAGATGGAAATGCGAGATGATGATATTTTTGTTTGTACATATCCAAGATCAGGTTGGTCTATTTATTGTCGACCAATTCAATGGTTTCTTAAAAAAGAGTCTTTTTATACATGTAATCACTAACGTTACCACTGTTCGTTGATCATGTGCGTTTGTTGACGTTGGAAAAGTGTTTACTGTAAAAGTTTGACGGTTTATGTGTAGAGAATGTATTATTAGTATAAAATAAGAGGTAAACTGAATCAAGCAACACGTTTCACAGTGCATTAGAATCTCTCGAATATCTTCGGAGAAACCTTTGGTTTGAACATACCGAACTTTTGTCTCCGATTTACTTTATAATGATATTCGAGAGTTGGTGCAAATAAATGCTTATTTGAAAAAAAAACTACACAGATAAGAAAAAAACATGCTTTTTATATTTGGTAGCATTTTATATCACTCGAATACAAGAGATAAATACAATATGCTGTTTCTACATCAGTTTGTTTAGAATCGGTACCATTGACTTGCAGGAATTGATAACAACATTGTTTTAAAATGAGACTATAAGAGTCACGTTATATTAATGTTTCCAATTTTCTTGTAACGATTTAGTCCACGGATAAAATCTTTGTTTTAAATGTATAAACGTTATATTTCGAAATACGAACCGTTTGTTTGGGATAATTCAATGTATGAAACAAAATTCACTCAATAATTACATAAATATTATTCTTTTTTCTTTCAGGCACCACACTGATACAAGAAATGGTTTATCTGATTACAACACTTGATTTTGAGACAGCCAATAGTGTATATTTGGATATACGGTTCCCCTTTGTGGACAACCGCGATCCGTCATTTCCCTACCTCAAAGGTATTTTATAGTTTAGAATAGTCCAAAACCACTATAACATGTATAAGAAACGTGCTTATATATTAAAATGTTTTTTTATTATTTACCTCATTTACCAGTTCTATGATTTCTAGTAACCGTTGTGACATTCTCTGACCGATTCTCGCTGACTGGACTACTTAATTAATCTGCTTTCTTTTATTTTATATAAAGGCGTAGAAATAGTCGAACAAATGAAATCACCAAGAATGGTTAAAAGTCATTTCCATCACTTTATGTTGCCGGAACAACTCCGATCAGGAAAAGGAAAGGTGCGAGTGCCTTATTATACATAATAAAGCGATATTTCCTTCTTTTGAAGCCGATTTGCTTTTAAATGGAAAAAATGCATCGCAATTGCTTGTCTTCTTTTTATAGATTGCTTCGCCCACTGAGTCTGTAAGAAAACTTTCACTTTCTTTACTTTCTGACGTTCAAGATATATTCACATTTGCTACATCTACAAACGTGTAATAGTAATAATGAATAGTAAATCATCATGCTGATATTACATAAATATGTTATATTAAGTCTTTCTGAGCGAACGGAGCCATACTTCATAGTGATTAGACACGTGCAAAATTACATATAAAGACAATTCAATTTTCATTTTTACATTTTTTTACCAAAGATAAAGATATACAGTCGGCCACTTACGAATAAAGGCCGCCCTGTGAAAAAAGGCCATTCTTTTTTAAACCGTCATTGATTATTTAGAGTCAAATAAGGTCACTTTCCTATAATGAACTTATTTTGTTTTTCCCAAGGGTCGACTTTGTAGACAGGTTTGACTGTATATTCAAATATAACAAAATTGTTTTGGTTACAGAAAAATAATATTTGACTCCTGTAGATTAATTACAAAATTACGCAGTAGTATTGTTTAGTTTAACATATAAGAGTTAGTTTTGTATGATTGTTTTAGCTAAATCAAAGTACTAAAAGTACACATTAAAACTGAAGGACTGCAACATGTATTGGGATCTAGTTTCAGTTTAACGACTGCATGGCGGGTGTAGAAAACGTAGTACTTTGGTCCGTATCAAAATTCATGCGCGCCGAGTGAGTGAAAGCTATGGAAAGCTGGACTATCGTTTAATTTCCAAAAGTGGTTCAAACTTTACACTGCTATATTGTTAAGAACATGTAGATTATTCTAAATACTTCATTGTATTAGATCATATACACTATGAGGAATCCAAAAGATGCCATCACTTCATTCTGCAAATTGTTTTACTGGTTGAACATACTAGGCGAGAGTTCATTCAGTGATTTCATTGACGACTTCATTAATGGATCAGGTATGACATTTGGCTATACGTAACAAAACTCCTGTTGGACATCATTGTTGTATCGTTTTGGCCTGTCCAGTTAGCTCGGTGGTTAGAGCGTTGGCTTACTGATCAAGAGGTTGTGAGTTCAAATCCTGGGCTAGGCTCACATTGCCCGTGACAAGTTTGTCCACCACCTCTGAAATATGTGGGGTAGTTTGACAGTAGCTTGCGGATAGACTGTGGTTAGTACTGTTTGGGATTAATGAAGTCCAGGGAAGCTGGTTAGGATGACTGCCCCCCCCCCCCCACGATACTAATATAACTGAAATGATGTTAAATCCGATGAAATAAACAAAAATAAATGAATTGTTTTGAAATTACATACATGTATAAACGATTACCACGGACATATTGTTAACTCTATTTTCAAATGGTTTCCGGGGTTATTCTACATATCAGGCCATCCCTGAACGTCAATTAGATTAAGTGCATTATATAAATTGGATGGTTATATAATTTGTATGAACAGCATGTTGTATTTAACTATGTATTAAATTTTATTTACATAACATTTTATTAGGTTATGCGTGTCCATGGGCGAGGCATGTTTTGGAATATTGGAACAAGAGATTAGACAGCAATGTGCTGTTTCTCAAGTACGAAGATGTCATCAAGGTTTGCTTTCGTTCTAAATACATTTATACTACGTGTCTTTATCACGGTTACTCAGGTTGTTATTTCTTTTGATGGGACCCTCCTTTACTCTTGGGTATTTGAATAATTTCTTGTGTTTGTTACTTATTTCTTATGCTGGTGAAACACTACAGTGAAACATATGTAAGCAGTCATCTTCTGAGATGTGAAGAAGTGATCTTTATTGGATGTGAATTGTATAAACTCCAAATTCTTGTAACTGAAATGTGAATGGAATATAATTGTTTACTATACGGATATTATTTACAGTCAGTGAGTCCTATTTGTAGAGGGCACATACCACTGACTTTATTTTCTCTTTTTCTATGGTAATGGTTAACCATCATTTACTGATTACCACGGCCATGCGTGTTTGTTAGTAAAAGAGATAGAGGTCACCAGAGCTACTCTATCCACCTAAGAAAACCTAGCAACGTTAATAAGTTGCAAAACTTACACCTTAAAAGCCTAAAAGGATTTACATATCTGGGGGCCGTTTTATCAACATGGCCGGTCGCAAGACCTTTGATAAAACGCCCCCCTGGTGTTTTGACAACTTTTCCAGCTTTAACCGCGGGGAGGATCCTATAGGCATACACAAGGGCTGAACCATCGACTCTTCGTTAGCTAGCTGGACAGCTTAGGTCTAATAGTACTTATCTTATAGAAGTAAGTTGTTACTTATTCAGGATCGACCTTCCACTATTAGACATATTGCGAAGTTTCTTGGACGTGTTCTAACTGATAAGGATGTGGAGAGGATATCTGAACATTGCAGTTTGGAAAACATGAAAGCCAACAAAATGACTAATTTTTCATACATAGAACAATACAAAGAGGTCTGGAAAGATTCTGGAGCAGGCTTTATAAACAAAGGTTAGACCTTATTGACGATGAGATGTATTCTGTGCTAGTTTCGAGACAGTGTCTATCATTTGAACACAATACAGCCATATTCACTTATGACATTGAACATGTATTATCATAATAATGAAAACTGCGAATTTTTTATCAACCATTTTTTAGAATGTTCTAAACTTTCGGAAAGTTGTCATAAGAACATATCTATATGGTATTTACGATCCTTTTTAAAATATAAAGAGTCGCATGTTCTTTCTAAAAAGTGAGTAAAATGTTGACTGTTTTAATATAATCCAAACATTTATATCTAAACTGCATTTGCATTTATATGCATGCAAACATGCACGTATGAATTTGATACCAGCTCACGAATACAATAATAAGAATACATAATTTAAAAAAAACACACTTAATTATGCATTTATGCACACGTGTGTAAGTGATGAAACATACTAATTTCTACATACATGTACATGATTATGAATTTGTAAATGATTACTGTGGTTGCATTTATTGTCGCTGGTACCCGATTTCGTGGATTTGCCTTATTGATAATGTATTTGGTAAGTGATTTTTTAACAAATCGGATTTGTATATTTTCGGGTCCTCTTAATTCTTCGGCACTTTAAATTTCATGAATAAGCCAACCCACGAAATGAATTGTACAACGATAATTTGTTATACTACATGTATAAATGGATAGGAGTGCATATTTGGGTGTTCTTCGTAAACAAGAAAACCAGAAAGAGTGGTAGTGCTGATTGGATAAGAAAGTGGGTATGGTAACTCTATTATTGATGTAATAATACTATTTATCAGTTTATAATTTTATTTTTGTAGGAAAAGCTGGAGGTTGGCGTGAGATGTTGACAGATGACCGAAGTGCAAGAATCGACAAAATGATCGATGAACTAAAAGAAGCTGGTCTAGACATTGCTTGCACTTAATGCAACTTTCAATCAAAAGACGATATTAACGAAGATATATCCACATGTTTGACAATACATTGTAACTCATATCAGACTAGACTTTTCTGGAAATATGTATCCAAGTGGCTTATTGAATAGATTTGATATACGCTAAGTGAATAACGTGAACTCATTTCAAAACAGTTTGTTTATCTGTCGTTTCACGGCCCATTCGACAACTTCAGCCATTTCAGAGCCGCCCTAGAGAGAGGGGGAGAGAAGAAACATGAGAACCAAGCTTTCATATCCCTTCCAACAATAGATATTCATTTAATTATAAAGAATTTTGATGTTAAATATTAATTTTGCTGTATTAGATTCATTTATTGATAAAAATCAAATCAAAAATTCATTGTCGCTGGGCTAGAACCGGCAAAATGTGTCCATTGGTAACCGCTATATTGGTAAAAAATGTGACACTATAATGTCAATCGGCGACACTAGCCAATTTTCCGGTCAAGTCAACGCTAATGTTTCTGACTCAGCAAAAGCTAAAGTAAAAAGTATGGACAACATCATATATCCACAGTGCGGAATGTATGTTTAGAAAAACTGAGTCGATTTCTCATTTGGACAGATGACCGGATACCCAAGTGCCAACTTTGGTTCTCATTACCACAATGAATAAACAAAGAATCCAAATACAATATGGTTGGTGATTTAAATATTGACTTTTATACACGTTGTATTTATTTATTTTCTAGATATTCTGAGACAATACTTTATGTTCCGTTTTTATTCTTATCGCTTCATAGCTCCATTAAGCTGTGGAAATCATTTCTGTTTTCGTCGATCAGTCAAACAATAAATCATCGATTTACTAAATATCCCGCAATGTAGGGTATCAGCGGTAAATAGATTTTATCAGTATCAAGCAATGTTCATAAATCGACTGTTGGACTAGGACAATACAATCAGATTTGTTTGAGTCATAACAGCCCACCTTATCTTATCTATTCATCATACAGACCATGGGCACCATTAAATTGAAGAGGAGGGAGAGTGCAGGAAGGTTACTATCTCCATTTTTGAAAAACAAACCGTTGAAGGCCAAAAGTATATTCTTGCACACAGACCTTCAGTTATTTGTTACATGATAAGTGTTTGTCAGTTATACTCAGAAACGGAAGTGTATACTGTTATATTTTCCGTATGACTCGGGGGTCAACTTTTAAGTAATCAGACATCGAGAATAAAGAACTTGTTTAAGGTGTAAGAACAAATAAAATCTTCCGTACAATGATCTCAAAGAAACAAGTACGATAAACTCATGGCCCGAGGTTATAAAACTTGAGATCGGTCTCCGAGCTCAAATCTCATATTTTGTCTTTTAATGGTTCTAAGCTAATTTCGATCATACAATAATGGTATTATTGATACATTAGTCTAGCAGTATAATTGATCTAAAGATATATTTAAACATTAATCAGCTCTATATTTTCAACCGTAATACTTTGAGAACCAAATTGACCATTGAGCTCGGAGACCGTTCTCAAGTTTTATAACCTTGGGGCCTGTACTACACATAACCACCTGAGCTTACCGGACGACAACTACTGTGTTAAGATATGGCTATACCGGAACAAGACTGGACTTACAATGATAAAAGAACATTAGGTTAATCTCACATTATACATTATGAAGTCCGACAAATACAATCCCAGTTTTATAAAAACTTAACCAAATTCTGATTGTGTTCAAATGCTTGTGAAGAAATGAAATGAATACTTACTTTCTCATTGACATTGTCGACACATTCGATGTTAGCTAATATTGTATAGTGTGAATGTGCGGAAACTACGCGTATGATACAATTAATCGATGTACAGAAAAAAAACTGGAATACATTGTATTTGTAACATGTTTTATATTCAACGTCTATTAAAAATAACAAACAAGCAAGAGCGTCACAAGCGGTGCCATGGCTCGTCTGTTCACCGCCTCAGTGAGATCTATCCACCTATGAAGTTTCATGTTGCTACCTCATATATTTTCTGAGTTATAAGCTTTATCAAAGTTTTTTCACAGACGCAGACAACGCCGTGATCGCACTAGCTCGATTTTTTCTTCGAAAACAGCCGAGCTAAAAACCAACACTATAATACCCAACACATATCTAACAAAACTTACACTCAAACAAGTTCAAACAAGTGTACATTGCCTACCTCTGACATATATCAACGAGACTGTTATCTACGATTTTTAACGTTAGAATAATTATAATAATTATTGTCTCGATTCATACAGTATTATAGTTTTTAACCTACAGCAGATCATTGAGATCAGCATGGGATCTCAAACTAAAGAAAATGCCATTGAAATTGTCATTGAAGACGAACGCAGACGAAAAGCTGTTGAGTAATAGTCTCTTAGTGGCCAGTCACGGATATGCAGGAGAAATAGTGTACGTAATTAATCCACGTTGAAAACTGTCTGATTTATTTAAAAAATGCTCAACTCACACATCAGCAGCTTTTACGTTGGTACGTCTGCCAAAAAATGAACACGCATCACAACAATGTCAGTATAGTAGGATACCTTTAAAGTGGGTGACATGTCAAAATTTCAATACGTCAGGTATAGGAATATCTTCTTCGTTTTGGTCTATTTTGATTGACTGAACCTTTGTTGTTTTTGAATTCCATTTCTTTTTACACACTTTGACAGTTTTCTTGATCCTTTTTGCTTCCATAACTAATGTGGAACTGTCTATATACACAATGAGACCCACTAAGGTGATTATTATCACTAAACCAAATGTTCCCAAAGTCGTTGCTGATGGTCGGTTATCCGTAGCACTTTCATACCGTCGCGTATTCGATGACAAAGTGTCAGGGTCGAGGGTAAGATCCTTGATGCGTTCTTCGAATGTTAGATTGGTATTGTCGTATATTGACGTCAGACCTGGGTACGTGTCATTTGTGGCGTTACACGGACAATATAACGTACCATTAATGAGAATTGACATATTAGAAAACACATTGTAAATGTCAGCCACTGAGGACGACATGGTCGAACTTGACGAGGTTGTAGTTGTGTTGTTATTTGTACTAGACGGCGTGGATGCTGTGGTAGTTGAATTCGTCTCTTGAACTGAAATAAATAAAACAATAAATGGAATTAAAACCAGCTGCATGGCTAAATAAATAAAACAATTAATGGAATTAAGACGAACTGGAAAAATTGAAAAAAAATCCCCCCCAAAAAAACAAATCTGTTATTTGGTTATATAAGTTTTCGATTGACTACGAAAAGCATAATTTCAAAGTAATTATTTCTTGAATTTTCACGGAATTCAAAGTGAATTTTAAGTCGATACCTAGCAGTATTCTCTTTTCAACAACCAATTAATATTTTAACAAACGGCATACCTGATTTAAAAGCAAACATCAAATTAAATACGTATTTTAAGCAAATACGATAATTTAAGACAATTTAAGACTCAAATGTTTTAAAAATAACGTCCTGTTCTGAAAACGTTCAGCAGCGATTTTTCACTCGAATCCTAGATAATAAAACAAATAAGTAAAGTTATTCGTGCAGTACAACAAACAAATATTTTAAAAACAATTAAAAATATGGATCTTCAACATACCGGTATATGTTTTCTGTTGCACAATAATTGTATTTAAATAAATTATGTCATATTTAATTAAAATTCAGCACCTCGAATAGGAAACTGTTTCTGCAGATATTGACGTTGTGTCACGACATTGATAATATTTGACGAATGCTATGATAACTCCAATTAAACAGATAGTTGTCAGGTTGGGCTGATATTTCACAACTAAACAATGGAGTCGTTAAAAGGAAATATATCGACCAGTATTGATACGCAAAAAGCTTATGTTCTAGTTACAAAGGTTGATGGTTTATTCATATACTGGTTGCGGATATATCTGCTCTGACTGATGACCCGATGTCTCTCAGGTTACATTCATATCTATACATCATAGTAACGAAACATCATTTTTAGAAGTTCAAAGTTAGATCAATATCCACGGTGTTTGATTACCTTTCGTCTGTTTATAGATAATGTTTATTGTTATATTATGAGCCAACTATAAATGAATATTTTATCTTGTACATGAAATTGAATGATCGCTGGCTCTAGGCCCAGGGATGATCCGAGCATATCAATACGGTAAACGTATGGAAAATAAAGTTGCATAAAAAGCGTAACAGGGAAGAATAGGAGATACATACCGTCAAATATCTTGTTAAAAGAAGTGACTGCATGCCGAAGCTGACAATCTAAAGAAATCTAAAAGCAAGTGAGCGAGCGTGCAAGAAAGCAAGAAACAAACATGTTTATACTCACAGTTTGCGGATATCTGCATATAAGGCACGTCAACAAAGGAATGAGCTGAAAATTAAAATATTGATACACGTATAAGGAAACAGTTGACTTGATATTACATAACTTTATTAAGCTCTGCTCTTTAAATTGGACAAATATTCACCATAGTGATTTCAAGACTCCCGGAATTTGCCATTAATTCTAACTTCTGTAATGCATACTGGTAGTTCCGTATTTCAGCAATATTATGATACTATGCTTTAATCGACACTTTAATTTCCCATTAAATATTTGTATATTTCTCCAGTGTTCATATAATTGATATCATGTATAGATACCGTATGTTTACAATGGCTTAGACAGCTCTTGTTTGAAATACGTGCTGCCGATATATAACAGGGACAAAGTACATTGTATATTATCTTCGGTTTCAAACCAAGTGAATGCAGAAGTACATGTATATTGTATTACGTAACAGGTCATTGCCAAAGAATCCGATAATGTTGTCCAACAAGTTTTAATCAGATATAAATCGTCATTAACTTATGTGGACTGAAGGATGCAGTAACTTTAATAAGTCTATTACAAAGCACACATATAAGAAACAAAAGAAATTCATTTACAAATCCGGCACATTTCATTAATCATGTATCTGAAATTGAATATTATGGTTACATTGGAAATAAACTAACAAATGATTTTCCTATCGGATGAGCTATAGGCAAGTATCAACAATTAAACTTTTCAAGAATATTCTACTTGAAATGTTTGCTAAAACAGAATATTTATGACCTACTTAAAGTCACTCATGATAAAATGGCATTTTTTCTGTTCTAACACCAAAGTTTAATTCCTGCTAAACGTTCAAATTGTTCAATCGATGGCATTCAAAAGCCACGTGGCTTATGTTCGTTTGTTTGTTTGTTTCATCGGGTTTGACACCATTTTCAACAATATTTCAGTCATATCGTGGCGGGCAGTTATCCTAACCAGCTTTCCTGGACTTCATTAATTCAAGCCTTAACCAGTACTAACCACATTCTATCAGCAAGCTTCTGCCAAGCTACCCCACATTATTCAGAGGTGGAGGACAATTTAACATAGGATGTAATATCTTCAGTCAAATTTGTCACGGACTGTGTGAGCCTCGTCTGGAATTCGAACTCACGACCTCTCGATCAGTAGACAAACGCTCTAACCAGTGAGCTAGCCGGGCGGGCCAGGTGGCTTATGATTAGGAACTTTGGTATTTTAGACCTTCTTTAATTATAAATACTACAACCTATTATAGCAACCTATTATAGCAGTCTGTTACACATTGTAACATGAATCAGGCTTTTTAATCTTTAATTACTTTTTAACCACAGTAAAACTATTGGATAATACTAGTATTTCAAAGGCAGTCTTTTTTACTGCAAAAATAATTGAATTACATACAGAATTATGAATTAAACATTATGTAATTGGCTCACGCATTATTTTGGAGCCAATTAAATACAGACAGTATTGAATGTAGATTGTATTTAATTGTAGTTTTTAGTTTGATTGATTAAAAAAAACAGAACAAACAAAAAAACCCGACTGATTATTTGTTGAGCTCACGGGGAGATTGTTTACGGAAAAAATAGTGTCCCTGCACAAATTGACCGTTTTTTCAGATGTTTGACAAATTATTGTTTGATAAAGTTCATCATTTACACTAACATAAATAAAAAAGTAAAAGTCCTCGAAGTCAGGCTTAGATAATGGCAAGAAACCTTTTTGTAAATGAACAATAAATGAATGAATTATCCGGTTATATGTCTTGAAATATCTTTGACATAACAACTTTTTATTTTTGGTCCCTGAATTCTCTGAGAGAAACAGAGCACGTCAACACTGTGGAGACTCGTTATCGCATAGGGAACTAGCACATTGCTGGGATGGCGTATAATGGTTATTAAGGCTAAAATGACAACATGGACCACAAATATGATAAATGTGTTTTGGTCCGTGTTGCCATTTTAGGCCTTAATAACCATTGTATACTATCCCAGCAACGTGCTAGCTAGTCTCCTATGCTTTATCGTATAAAAACTAAAAACGATTATGTCTCCAAGTCAAGTGAAGTCCACGACACTCTTGTTTATCACATACAGGCACAAATGGTCTAAAGTTATCTCCCCTGTACAATGTCATATACAGTCATTTGTATACTTTTAAACAAGATATTCGCAAGTCGAGTCTATAAATGTATGAATACAACATCGCTGAAGAATCTGTGGCTGATACAAGAATAAGCACAAGATCCTCATTTTATCGTCCACTGCCAAGGTTGAGACTGAAAAGTGTCCGTCATACAAGTTCGGCCATGGAGGGTCCATCTAATAAGCTCCATCACCCCTTTTTACCAAACAAATTCCGTCACCTAGTGCACATCTTACAAGTTCAATCACACAGTGTCCATCAAACAAGTTCTGATACACCCTGTGCTCAAGGTCACCAAAGGTCACCAAAGGTCACGAAAGGTCAATTACACTGCCAAATATGTCCCAAAGATGCGTCACTAGCCATTATTGGTAGATGAAACATGTTACATGTACAGTTATGTATCATAGTTGCTGATATTCAGATCCTAATATTAGAACATTTATGCATGACTGAAACAGAAACGTTCGTTGATTCGAAATTAAAAGCCCATTTTACAAGCGGCCATACCTGGTCATAGATAGGAAAGCAATATATACACAACAATCAAATTATGTTCTAAATGAATTACACTCTAGACGTGCAAAATAATAATTACCTGGTGGTCCGTATATTCGTATAGTGGAATTCGTCACGGTCCATTCATAAAATATCTTGATTGATCCTTCAATGCGTATCGATGTATTAACCATTGATCCGTCAGTGTCGAAATACTAAATTTTATGCAAAAGAACAACATCAAATATAATATTTTGTTAATTAACTATCTAATAGTATAAGGGAAATAAGAACAAAGAACGACACTCTATACAAAAGAGTTGTCGGCAAAACGAGTGAAAAAACTCGACCAATGCGGACAAAACTCGACAATACGGGATTTATGCATTCTCATTTGTTAAAAAACTCGGCACAATATAGAATCATGAAATGCGTTGTTGAAACTCGCCACAGTACGAGTTAAAGGCTCAAGAAAAGAAACTTTCGGTTGTCATTGTTATTTCTTCAACCTTTCTTAATGAGCAGCAATTCTTGAATATTGAATATTAGATAATTGTTAATAAAATACTTAATTCATATTAGCCGAGTTATTTATCCTCGGCCAGCTGTATTAGCCTTCGTCCTAACGGGTTCAAGCCAATATAGCGAACCTCGGACAAATAACTCGACCAATATGAATTTTCCTAATTAATAACATGATTATACTATTAATTAACCGTTCAATATTAGGCGCGTTTTCACTTCAAATGAAATGCAGGGCCGGTATGAAATTCGTCAAGACATTATGAACACAAAACTCGGTCATTCCCGTTGACTTTGTACAAAGCCTTTTGATCACTGCAACAAGGAACGGGAACCAGTTTATTCAATTAATTACCTTGTATTAAGATTCAAATTCATTTATAGATCATGTAATTCATTTACGCACCAAGTTACCGTTCGGTTCAAACGGAAAAAAGTCAATCTTATTCTTGCTGAATTCTATAGAATAAAGCATGTTATCTCCTGTAGAGTTGATGGCGTCTACTGAAATACCATCAAAATACAATATATCATCTACCCAGCCATGTGCTTGTAACACCTCTGTTATATTGATCTGAAAACCAAAATTAGTATCCATTCATTAAGTAAACGTATAGATTATTGAAAATTAAACACATAAAGATAATTATATAAGTATTGCATTAAAAAGATCTTAACACAAAAACATTTGACGGAGCTTAAAAATCAACAATATATTATAACTGTATTATTTACATCACCATCATTTACTTCTTCCATATCATCATTAATATCCTCTACTATATCATCGTACCCATTAAATACATAGAAAACGAGTATCATTTTATTCTTGAATGTATTATGTATAATGATCTACGTAAACAATATATCAACAGATTTTATTGACAAAGACCTAACTTGTTCAAGCTAAAAATACTTTTTGATAGCAGAAATGAAAATACTATTATAAATCTGAGCGGTTTTATATTTAAAGCATTCAACAATTTAACAAAATGAAAATTAACTGCAAAATCATAAGTACACGCCCAAATGTAGGTACGCCTACAAAATAGGTTATCTGTTTATAGCATGTATATATGCACAGTATAAATGTTTGGTTTTGCTTTTTGTTATTTCTACGAAGTACCAATTAAGTTGTAACTTTTCAATTCTTCATATATATTTGTTACATGCATTTATTTTATGTATATGTATATATGTATGTGTATATACATGTGTGTGTGTGTATGTATAATTATATATGTGTGTGCATAATGTATATGTATGTATACATATATATGTATGTATGTGTGCGTGCGTGTGTGTGTTTGTGTGTGTATATTGATAGTGTATATTGGACAGCCGCGATGTTTCGTTGCAAAATTAAAAAAAAAACGAATTGCATATTGACATTATATTTATACGTATTGAGATACATCTTTCAATCAAATCAAAATGTTATGATATGCACTCTTGTAATCCACCTTCTCTAAAGCAACCTGGTTACGATTAAAAGACCATCATATTCGCAGAAACCAGCTTAAAAATGAAGCGTTTGAGCCCTCGCTCTCATTTGTCATGTTAACTTTGCTGTTGTCATGTTTTGTTAATGTGTATATGTCACTTGGGCTTATGGCCTATTGATAAAACAGATATAAACTTATACAATATACAATATTTAAAATAAGGATTATCAAAATCATCACGATCATCGTCAAAGCTGGCATCATAATGCTGATCAAGAAACACCAACATCGCAAAAAATGGTACTCGGAAAAAACCACTTCCACTGCGAGTTTACCCTTTTACTAGTATTTATGATGATCTTATACTTGGTGCTACCATAGTTTATAATTATAGGATGTATGATATTATCAATTTTAGAAACTATGGCCGATACAACAATGTATAATACTAGTGTTCATTAATGTTATCATTGTGGACAGTCATTCGCAGTTGTCTCCCTTTATCTTTAATATTTCAAAAAAGGTTGAGAAAATATCTTACCACATATTCATAGTTGCCCGTATGTTCTATACTTAATAGCTCTTGTTGGGATACCGTCAATGTATCTAGGTTATCTGAAATAATAGAGAAATACACGTATAGCCTCTATTATACGGCAGTACAGAAGAGAAACGTAATATTTATACATATTTAACGCGCCGTACAGAAAAACAGAACGGGCACTCATTTTAATGTATCGTAAATGGTACGTTGAATGCCCTGCATTCCTCAGAAAGTTTTGGCCTGATCGAATAAAGTAAAATTTCACAAATAGGCCAGTCAATAGGTATCAAGTCAGTTCGTACCTTAGTCAACTCGTACCCGAATTTGGTCAACTCGTACCTTACCTTTGGTCAACCCGACCAAGTCAGTATTCAATATTATGACGACTTACTTCCGGACGATGTTCTGTCATCTGTCACACATCATCGTGATAGTGCGACTACCTCGACCAGTACTAAGAGCAATTTTCATTGTTCCCGAAGTCGGTCAGAGTATTGAAATTTTCACGGCACTTCTATTTACACCTTTACGTGTTTCAAGTATGTACATTTGAACAATATTAGTTCCGTTGTATTGTTTATGTTTCTGTGTACGTCACGTTTCTAGTTTGGCGCATGTTGTATCTGTTATTAAACCGTTCGTCCAGTTTCAGTGTTGTGTTCATTCCGAAAACCTCAGTCGATTTCCGTAACTCTATATAACCACGTATGTACTTGCATGGTAACTTAATGTGCTTCTACGCCTTCTTGCCGAAGAAATATTACCGTTGAGCAAATGAGTTCTAATAATGGCGTCTACCGAAAACTGCCGAGCGTTTTCATTGCAGTTTGTCCTTCAAGCAGTGTAATCTTTATACAACAAACAACAACTTGATAGGCGTTCCTTTATGGAGGCAGCCATATTTTTCTGTTTGACATCCAGGGAATTTCAAGTAGTTCCCAGGTTGGCTTACCTGGTACGGCCGGAATTAAACATAATCGAACGAGGTGTTCCAAATTATAGCGCTTTGTGGTGGCATTGTGCAATTTAAAATGCTTTTGGTACGAGGGAGAAATCGTATAATACAATAATTGTTCAACACGTTCAAATTTACATAAAACTATGGTGGCTGATTTCTGCCATTTCATAACTCCATGTTTTCGCCCCCAAAAGTCGAAGCACGACGACACGAACACACGATAAACTGCTCACGTATCGTGTCTTCGCCTTCGACCTTAGAGGGCGAATACACGATAACACGAAATAACCATATTTTGATAGGCGAACACACAAAATCTTCTCTTGTAGAGTTTCGTATCGGCGGGTATGAAATCTTCGTATCGGCGCCCTATATTTGTCGTGTGTTCGTGTCTTCGCCTCGAAAGGCGAAGACACGAACAACGATAATGTGCAAGGTTTCGTGTCGTGGTGTTTTCGTCTTCCGGTATACATGCGCAGAACCATAAATCTGGTCCATCGTGTGATAGTTTTGCAATTCAATAATATGTGTAATGGTTCTGCGCATGTATACGACAAATATAGGGCGCCGATACGAAGATTTCAAACCCGCCGATACGAAACTCTACAAGAGAAGATTTCGTGTGTTCGCCTATCAAAATATTGTTATTCCGCCTTCAATATTTCGTGTGTTCGTAAGGTCGAAGGCGAAGACACGATAAATGAACAATCTGTCGTGTGTTCATGTCGTCGTGCTTCGACTTTTGGTGGTGAAGACACGAAGATATGAAATGGCAGAAATCAGCCACCATATAAAATGGTTAACTACTTCTTGGATTGCAACTCGTATGCACAACCAAAAACAGATAACAGAACTAGGAAACAATTGAAAAACTCAGGAACAGTGGTCCTCTAGAAACCGGGTTGTGGCCAACAAAATAAACCGTAATTTAAGCAAAAGCAGCGACATGGATAAAACTTTACATGGAGCGCTGAATCAATGTTATAGACTTGACCTAATTCTTATGGATACTGCAAGTCATCAGTGATTGATTCATACAACAAGTCGATTAAATAAACTGCACAAAAAGGACTCGACACAGACAAAAGAGCTGTATTCAATCATAGATCTAAAAATAATTCTGTCACAATGAATACACGGAACAAAAGATTTCAATCCGGGATGGATACAATACCATTGATACATTCCGTTGGTAAAGCAAAACATATTTAAAAGCGTATGCTTTTGTTTCCTTAAATACTTTTTTTTGCTGTAAACCTATTAAAATATTGACAATCTCTGGACTTATTAAACCACAAATTGTATTTTGCACACATGAAAAACGCTGAATGGAAACTGGTTGACAAATATAACCGACATGTTTGAATATACTTTGTATAATGTAACATCAATGGCAATTTTGTAATCCTGTGGTTCTGGGGTAGGTATCAATAACTTACAGTTTCCGGTCTGAAATAGGGTTAGAAAATGTGTAAACATTAGTAGTGTTGCCTTAAAACACATAACGCAAACGGCAAATGACAAGTATTTAACCGTGAACTTGAACAAATATGAAATTAAAAAAGTAAAAACTTGTTGTTTTTATGGCATAGAACTATGGATTTGAAAACTTCTGACAAAAGCACATTAATGGTTAATAGTCAATCCATCAGACCGAACAATGGTGGTTGTCTGTAGATGTGACAGTATGTACCACTTTCCAATGAAAATGGCTTGTTTCACTAATACTGATTGTATACCATGTATTTAGTTGTATCAGAAATGTATCAATTAGTGGAATTTTCAGACCAAAGGTTTTGTTTCTCTTCTACTTCATTAGTGATTACAGTATGAAGAAAATAAATAAATTTACAGTTTAACCTAATTTCTTGTCCAATGAAATGTCTGCGTTTCATTTGAAATTTGGAAAATGTATCGCATGCCGAGAACCAGTTATAGAGAAAATAAGTCACTTATTTTTCCTGTATGTTCATATTTGGATTTTTTAAAAAGTTTGTCCTAATTTCTTGAAATTTGAAAAAAACTTCTGATATCGCATAAATGTGCCGAGAACCTGGTAAAGAAAAATTAAGTCGCTTATTTTTTCGAAATAAGGACAAACTAGATCAGTGATGTCTAAGATGGATTTTGTAAAGGGTCACTATTGAAGTTGAATATACATCAAACTTAAGTAAATAGGAAAATGCAATCAAATTGACACTCCAAACACTAGGTGCTGGGAAGCAATATAAGCAGTTCAGTTCTTTGTGTATAGACAATGATCGCAATCTAATAAAATATCGACAACAAAACAGTGTACAAAAACACAAATCAACAACAATACAGTATCGAACAAACACAATCGATACAGATAACGATGTATCAAAGAAAAGTCAAACCTGTGAACAAAGGCCATCCTGGGGAAATACTTAGTGTAGTCTTTATTGTGTCCTTTATTCGGAGGTCATTTTGTTTTAAATACTGTGGAATCATTAATTTTCGTTGGGGATTTAATTTCGTGGATTTTGTGGTTCGACTCATCCACGAAATCAAATCCCCACGAATTCAAATGCAGAGATAAGGTATTTCTTTTCAAAAATCAATTTCCACGAAATAGCCCTTTTAGTAAAAACCACGAAAATTGAACCCAACGAAAATTAATGATTCCACAGTAATCTATGACGTTTTTTGTAGCATGGCCTTTATTTACAGGGTGGGCTTTATTCAGAGTTGGCCGCTAACACAGGTTTGACTGTATACGTATAAAAATGTGGAATTCTTATTACTTCCTGCCGATCCTGAGTAGACAGAGAAATATCCATCACTGGTTCCCCCACAGTAGTTACCATCGCTACCAGGACAATATAAGTCACACATGTATGCCAAGTTGTAAATCTGGGTTTTAAATTCAACACAGTAGCAACGATCAGCAGTCTAGCGAATAGAGTAAATAATTTATTTGATATCGTTAAAAACTGAGAGCATATATATACAGTCAAACCTGTGAACAAAGGCCATCATTGTGAATGATAAAATATGGCCTTTATGTACATGAGGCCTTTATTCGGAAGTTAGTTTTGTTCTAAATAATCAATAATGTTTATTAATAGAATGGTCTTTATTCAAAGGGTGGTCTTTATTCGGAAATGGCAACTAGCACAGGTTTGACTGTATTGAACTGTAAATTTTGAGTTCAGTGTGCAAGATTATAAAACTTGAGATTAGTATCAAAGCTCAAATATCATACTTTTTATTTTAGTATTTCTAAGTTAATTATAACTAAACAATGCTAGTATTAATCGCTTATTATTATTCCAGTATAATTGATCTTAACGCTGTAAAATGAGAATGGTAGCGAGATTTGAGATTGAAGGCTGATCTCAAACTGTGTAACCTCTTGGCGTTTATTCAAGTGATGAATACTGAGTGGTCGTGTTAAGTACCTTAACCTCTCTTATTATAAACTTTAAACCAGTCGTCTGTTGTTTCAAATCCAAGGTGAGTAAAATGTATCCAGTTCACCTTTTACGACACCTTTGTCTAGAATAGAAGCATTAGCATAGACAGTTGTGTTTGTTGAAAAAGCACGTTACTTAGTGTCGTAAAAATGAAATTAATTCATTATTTAATACTACACATTGTTCATTAAATTTAAGTAACAAAAATTACCCTAATTGCAGAAAAGCTGGTGGAACATGTCGACAGACAGGCAGCGACTGTCATGCCCACAGCGTCTGTAAAACTTGGAACAAAATCTAGCTCCCAGTCTGCGTAACATCCTTCGAACGAGCTGGTTAAAGCTACAATGATAGAAAAATGCTGATATTTCAATAATAATAATTTATTATGATTGACAGACATACGTGTAGTAATCAAAGTACTGAAAGTACTCATGGAAACTGTAGTTATTTAGACTTGTACTGCAACATGGACTGAGGACTAGTCTTTAGCATGGCGGACTGTATAAATACGTAGTAGTTTGGTCCGTATCAAAATTCATGCGCGCTGAGAGAATGACAGCTATGGAAAGCTGGACTATCGTTCAAAGATATTTATTGATGTAAACGTTCTATCTCATCGTTAATACAGTCATATACGGTACTGCAATTAAATATTCATATATACGTACATATTATATAAAACAAACATGCAAGCAATAGAGTAAACAAGCAATGAAACAAGAAAACAAACAAAAACAAACAAAACAACTGATACCACGTTCAAAACTGATATTTGTTTAAAAAATAATGACGGAAAAGTGTATTTAAAAACGAAAATAAATATATGTTTAACAACGGAACAGAACAGAACAAATTACTTGTTATATGGTTACATAATTTTATTCTTGTTACCCATATTTAACAAAACAAACTATATTGACTTGAATTAGAAAACTCGGTTCTACGATAATTAGTAGTAACAAGAGAAGTATCGACTTCCATTGTTTTGACTTAAAATATTTCGTCAAACGACATTAGATAAAGAAATAAACACACATCGTAAGAGTACGAATATACATATATTTATTTGAAATACACAACTCGTATAAATACTGTAATTAGTAATGGTAATATCGATTATTTTCAGCTTGCAATACTTAATTTCGGCCTACATTTATATGGGGTACGTACTTTTATGATGAGGACCTGTCACGCATCTAGATTGTGTCATTATTTTAAGTTAACGAAATCTTAATATTGCAACCATAGGTGGATAATATTGGTCTTGAATTTAATGAAATAATAAGTCTGTATTTTAATTTAATTTTAACCCGGATTCCATACTCGTTGTACTAGTATATGTTTTGAATTATGGACCCTCATTAGGTGTTATTTATTTTAATTGTAATAAAACTGAACTCACAGTTGAATATAAGAATTAGTCAGCCTGACAAAAATGCTTTCAAAATAATTTCAATAATTATACACAACAGACGAAAACCCGGCCTTATAGAGTGTATCAAACATTGCAATATTCGTTAAACTTCATTTGTAATCTTACTTTTTATATTTCATATTTCCTTAGTTTCCAGGTATGATTTGGATTATTTTCCTTTTACATTTACATTGAAGTATATTGTGATAAGAATAAAGAAGAACATAAATTTCAATGAAAACTCAGGGTAAAAAGATGCAATTACATGATATAAATATAATTTGATAAAGACAAAATATAGGTCACCGTGTAATATCAAAAGAAATCAATATTTTCTATTTTTCAACAAGGGCAACAACTCTTACAAAAAATAAAAAGTTCCGTGATACATGTAATAAGAAAAATCTAAGCTAACTATCATAGAAATGATAATTGGGCAATTTTATTTTTGTGTAGCATTGAGCAGCAGGTTCGATAGAAAAGTACAGTATGAAGGATGTTATATTTTACGAGTCAGTTCTTTTCTTTTTGTTATATACATGTATGTTATATAACGTATTTGGGATTTGTATTGTCACTTTTTTGTTACTATAAATTAGTTTCTTACCAATTAATATCAATTATAATTCAGTTTTTGGATATCCATGTAGTCATTTTTACACGATTTATACTTTTTTTGTTTTCCCCTCTTCTCTGAATGTGCCCTAAATGGCCATTTAATTTAGTTGTCTATGCTCTATAAAATGTCATGAAATAAATACTTAATATATATATATATATAATGAAATAAATATGAAATAAGGATTTGGAAAGGTATTGTGAAATAAAAGTACACGTGGCAGAAAGGTAATTAATTACAAGTATTGATAAAAAGTGTTTTGATATAAATAATGTAGAATAAATGTAAAATGTTTACCTCCACTCGTCATTGTCGTGGAGGAATTCACAGCCAGCATTATGGTAGGGTCCTGTGAGCTATCTTCATGGTAAACGATAGCTCGTGTTATCCCAGTCGTGGAAGACTTGACAATAAACTCATTATTTCCATTACTGAAGAAATATAATATATCAGTTATATACATGTGCAAGAGCACGATTTCACGATTTTTCTTCGATTTCAACTGCATTATTTCATGTTTTGAAATTGTGAAATCTTGCCGTTGAAATGTCACCACCGGTTTTTCGTACTAATCTGCTTAATAACCCGTGGTTAAAATAAAAGCTCAAAGATTCCCTTCTATTATCATTTAAAAATAAATGTACTCCTGATCAGTCTACACCTGTTCATAATAATTGGAGAGGCCTCATGGTAAATGAATACAAGATCTATGTAGATTTATTTAGATTATCATACATGTACTATAATAGTGAAGACATACTCTCAGTTATATCATGCCGTTGATGATTAAGATGAATGTAACTGGACTTAATATTTCATGAGCTTTATTACGTAGGCATTAATTTTGTTATTGTATTCATGGATAATTGGACTCCTTCAGCGAATCTATGCCAGCTGATATTTCTTCATCTGTGAACATACAGTTCTAAATTGTGTGTTTATTTAATGAAAATCTGGATACGTCTACTTTAAAAAGTACAATGTATTTTCATATTGAAAAACCCACACACCATACTACTTTTAAATGAAGTTAAACAAATTGTTCGATTCATTCTTTTGAAAATATTATAATCTCGTAATATAATTAAAAACAAATAAGTTCATAACAGATGATCCGGGCCATACTACATTGAAACAAACGTTCAATTATGACTAGCAGACTCAATGTGATGACTTCCAAAACACACATTCACTAAATCAATCGTAATTACTCGGGCGTTTCCGTCACTGAGAAATACGCCTCGTACATAAGTTTGGGTAGTTTTGGTCAAGCTCCCATTGAAAGAGAACCGTTGGATTCCCAGTGTCAGCTATGATGGAAAGTAGACCATTAACAACAACAACGAGAACAATATGGCGGCCAGCCTATTATGTCCGGGGCGCTTTCTATGGATAAACGCCGAGGAGTTCCGATTGTCACTATACCCACTATTTGCATTGTAGTTATGCAAATATAATCTTGTACTTCATGAAGTATTTAAAACTTCGCACTTAAATGTGATCGTTACCGAACTAATATTGAAAATAAACTGAAGCAAGAAACTTAATTCCAAATTATATACGAATGAACATTTATTTAAACACACGTTTCGTTGTTTGTTTTTGTTGGTTTAACCAGTTGTCCTTGAGTGTATTCCAACCAGCACTGACTTACTTATCCACAAAGAGCCAGCAATATCTAGCTCGAATTTTTGGTCAAATTTTCTAAGAAGGGTATGATCAATCAAGACCGGAAGTCGAAACCGGATCGCCTTGTTACAAGTCCAGCCCACTAAACACTGGACTACGTCCGCAACCACGCTGTGTTACTAGTCTCCCATCTTTGTTTTGCGCATGTTTTGGAAATATTTGCAGCAAGAAATCCAGAAATATGCTGTCGATTGACCAACAAGGTTATTATGGCCAAAACAAAAAATGTATTTACGTCATATATACTGTTTTCAAGACTGCATCGATGAACCTGATATTAGTTATAGGAAGAGTTCGTTATTTGAGATAAAATTAATAAATATAAATTATCATTTTATTTACCATTGAATTACATCCGTTGATCTCGAATAAACAATTAAACATTTCTTTAATAATAACTAACTAGGTTATTAAAAAACCTTTAAATCTATAACACAAAGACTATGTATTAATAAAAGTTATACACCGGATATTAATGCTTGTAGACAATGCAAATTTACACTATCAGGAGTAGTTATAATGAACCAAGATTATCGGGCAATGTTTATTGGAATGCTTCTTTGATTTGGCTGTGTTAAGTCCTCATGACGATATTATTACATTTCTTGGTTGTATTGTTCTATATTGGACACTTTTATCTCTTATGACGGATATTTGAAGTGTGTCCAACATCTGTTTAGACCGCGGACATGCACACCCGTAAACCGCTCCCGCTATGTTCGGTTTGTCCTGCTAGGTACAGTCGTGCTGCTATGTTCGGTTTTTATCGTACAGGAAATGAGCAAAGGAAGTTTTTACTTGATTTTCATATATTCCGTTTTAATAAGGAAGAAAATAATTGTTGCTATATATTTAGGTGGCTTTTAATTGCAAGTTATAAAAATCCTAGACTATTTACTCATAAAATAAGAAAGATACGGCGAGTTAAAGTGCAAGGTAATTGCGAAAAATAGATGTTTTGCTGTCTGTCGACTATTTACAGTCTCAAAGCATAAGAAAGCGTATTTTTGAAAATAAAATCATAAACTGCAATGCTTACTGCATACTCTGACAAAAAGATTTTGTTATTGTCCGTTTCTTAGTGGAGAAATCGACTTGTAAACAAAAATAGGTGAAAATAATTGGTCCTGCTCCGGGTAGACTTAGGTCCTGCTCGGGGTAGACTCATCCTGCTACGTGTGCAACTCATCCTGCTACGTGTGCGGCCAAGGTCCCGCTACGTGTGCGGTTAAGGTCCCGCTACGTGTGCGGCTAAGGGCCCGCTACGTGTGCGGCTAAGGACCTGCTACGTGTGCGGCTACATTTTATGTATGATGTACAGGAAAATGTATGATATACAGGAAAACTAAAGCTGTTTGGAAGTTTTCGGATGTCATCAAATTCCGATAGTCGCAAAATCATTTTAAAAGCGTAATGAGCAATTGAATAAAACACTCGACAACTGATATAAACACCTCTGCCCAGTCAAACCTCAATCCATGATTCTTTATGTTTGCTAATTTTTGTGTCCGATGAACAGGACATGTAGAGTGTACATTTCGTTTCTGTTTTTTGCCTGTATAGATCTACATGTCCCAAGGGTTTTAGTCAAAATCTTCTTCGATTTTATTCGGCTATACATGGGTGAGTTAATTACTCTCGACACCTCAGTTGTAATCCGGGTGCAAATGTTCAAAAGCTAAATGAGTATAGGTTTCAAATTCAAGAGGGTCTACGGTATGCCTTTTAAAATTCATGATTACGGATTTTTTCTTCAAAAATCCGCTGTACCGTAATATGTATTGTATTCTGTAATTTTTGTTCGATATGAAAATTTATCGTATTTAGCGAAAGTATCTGAAGCATGATAATTGCCGAATTTGGACTTCCTGTGTCTGGTCCCGGTTGTTCAAAAATTATTTACTAACTTAACTCAAAGTTTAGAAGAAGTATTGACTCTGCGTCAAACAATTTGGAACCATACTAAACACGAAAGAATTCGACAGTGGCCTTATTTCAACACCGTTTGCATTCGCAATTAAATTGTCCTCAGCATGGTATTAATGGGTTAAACTCTTACATCATATGTTTTTTATTTCTTTTTATATGTCAGAAACTGATGCCAAAGCGACTGATTTAAGTTTACATGATTACGTGTAGGACCAATAATTTAAGATCATTGACGGTTCTCTCATTGACGTTTCCAGCATTGAGACAGTAGGACTTGATAGTTACAATGTCAAAACTAGAAAAATAGTTTATACTTCTAAACATTCTACAAAAAGAAATCCGAAAGGTTTTAAGACGTTATGGCTCCAGTCTTATTCGTTGTTTTACTTTATCGTGTCACTTCTAAGTAAATGACATCAAATTTGAAAAATTGTTTTGATGGGAAGATAGCCGTGGTAACATACATCTACAAAATGTATATGTATCCATTCATGCATTAGTATATAATGAATCTGTACGATAAACATACATTATTTATACTTGTAGTTACTGAGTTTATATGTATTTTTATGTTAATATTGTCCTCCATTTATAAAGTGTTTCAATATTTTATAACAGTTGTATTTATTCTTTGCAAATATTTAGTAATGATAAAGATCACTGACGATACCATGTAGTGAAATGGCAGAAGTCACAACTTATACACAATACATATATATAATTATGACATCAAACCTTTCCGGACAGTAGCAGCATAGGAAATAATCACATGCGTGGTATCCTATTTTCCGTAATGCGTGTGTTTTCCTGTATATCATATATTTTCCTGTGTATCATACATAAAATGTAGCCGCACACGTAGCGGGCCCTTAGCCGCACACGTAGCGGGACCTTAACCGCACACGTAGCGGGACCTTGGCCGCACACGTAGCAGGATAAGTTGCACACGTAGCAGGATGAGTCTACCCCGAGCAGGACCTAAGTCTACCCGGAGCAGGACCAATTATGTTCACCTATGTTTGTTTACAAGTCGATTTCTCCACTATAAAACGGACAATAACAAAATCTTTTTGTCAGAGTATGCAGTAAGCATTGCAGTTTATGATTTTATTTTCAAAAATACGCTTTCTTATGCTTTGAGACTGTAAATAGTCGACAAACAGCAAAACATCTATTTTTCGCAATTACCTTGCACTTTAACTCGCCGTATCTTTCTTATTTTATGAGTAAATAGTCTAGGATTTTTATGACTTGCAATTAAAAGCCACCTAGATATATAGCAACAATTATTTTCTTCCTTATTAAAACGGAATATATGAAAATCAAGTAAAAATTTCCTTTGCTCATTTCCTGTACGATAAAAACCGAACATAGCAGCACGACTGTACCTAGCAGGACAAACCGAACATAGCGGGAGCGGTTTACGGGTGTTTCTTCCCGATGAAGAGAAGTCGCTGACTCCTTGTTTAAGAGTTAAATTAGTACTGGTTAGAATACAGATCAGGGAACCAGCCGCCTGGTTAGAATACAGATTAGGGAACCAGCCGCCTGGTTAGAATACAGATCAGGGAACCAGCCGCCTGGTTAGAATACAGATCAGGGAACCAGCCACCTGGTTAGAATACAGATCAGGGAACCAGCCGTCCGGTTAGAATACAGATCAGGGAACCAGCCGCATGGTTATAATACAGATCAGGGAACCAGCCGCCGTATAAAATTGAAATATCAATGAAGAAAAGCATTAAACCTGTAAACTCACTGAAAAAAGTAACCCTGCATTTATTAATCAGACGAATACACGTTGACCTGGTGACTGGCTAGGGTCGAGAACCCGAAGTTTTAACTAAGTTTCGCCTTCAATAACAATCCTTAGCAAACCATTCGTTCGTTGTACCAAATTAAGTAAGTGGATGGTTATTGTTTACACTTTTCGTGCAATATGGTAATATAAACAATGGATTGGTGTCTGAGGTTTGGCACACAATAAATGTAGTTAATCTCTTGTAGCACTGCTAAAGACAGTTCCATCTTGGTGTACTCCGGAGTGACTATGTTTTTGTTCTCTTTGTTTTTGAATGTTCCTTTGAGTGAGATGGGATTTGGGTTCTACGAACTAGGAGGAAGGTAGAGAGGTAGGTAGTTTTATTCTAGGAATATGTAACTCTATGCTTTTCGTTGTATCCCTATTGTTTTTCTGTTGTAACACTATGCATTACACTTAACATGTGAGAGTTTGTGGTGAACAGGATCGAGACAAGTCACTTATAAAAAACAAAATCTACCTCGAATATCCAAAATTAGAATTTGAAAAAATCATTTCCAATAAACTATAACTTATGGTAAATCAAAACGTCTTTGGATTCATCATGACTGGTAAAAAGGGACCAAAATTTCATTTCGGATTACACATGACTTGTGAGTAATCCGTTGTTGGAAAATCGAGGTTTCAGTATTGTATTTTCAAGATACCTGGCTTGTAGCTGCACGTTTGCACCGACGGTATTTCCAGAAAATAAAAATGACGAAGTTTCGAACCAATTCGATAATACGTTGACGTCCTTGCTTGTCAAATCCAAGTACAGCAACTGTAACTGATCACCATATTCATTCAAATACGTTACTTCAACCTGTAATAAACATATTAAACTTAAGTGTTTCTTAAATAGGTGGTGTATAGGCCAAAGCATATACATTTAGTGTAAAATATGATCGCTCTCAGAGATTGTGCGCTTTGCGCATGCGCAATTTGTTACCATGTAAACAACAATGAAGTACACGTAGGACTTTTTAATGCAATTTTATTGTTGAAGTGAGCAATATAAGTAAAATAATTATAACTCATACCGATGTAGCCGTGCCCCATGTTGAGTCTATGTTAGCTTTGAATGTTCCGCCATTTTGTAACTCTGTAAAATTCGCTAGAGATTTATTTGCAAATGCGTCATTGTAAGATTGTTGACTCCATAGATTATTAAGACTGTGTCCAGAACCTCGCTCCAGAAACAGTAGAGTTCTTAGATCTGAGATGAAAAATACATACATGATTATTGAATTCATTACATATATTGTACATTACCGTCAATCATTTGTTTGACGTGTATTGCTGTGTCTTTATTTCTTTTGAATCCCCTTCCGTGGTCCAGTGGTTAAGGTTGCTGACTTCAAATCACTGTATCCTCTAACTGATAGAGGGTCATGGGTTCGAGTCTCATATGACCCTGACTATTGAAAAGGTGCGTAAAACTCGATATAAACAAACATTATTTTTTTCGTGCATCTATTGTGTACCTATGTAACTTAGCTTATTAAAATGTGGATGGGGCTGGGCCCGCATAACTAGTTAAACACCGCCGCTGTAGCTTAGCTAAAAACCGTTTTAAGGCGATACATGATTGTATCCTCCCGGAGACTGTTTTATGTTCTCCACTTTGTGTTTGATCCTATGTGTTGGGTAGCTTTTGAGTTCGGGATTCAGGGAGGGTTGTATTTTAGGAAAAACTGGTGTTATTTTGTAATTTTCATTTCTAGGAATTATTTTCTTATCTATATTTCAAAATCCCACCCAATAGAATACAACAACAACAACAACAGTAGGAAGAGCAACAACAACAAGCAACAATGTTGCCGATGCTTCTAACGCTTCAGGAACTGGCGTTAGTAAAACTTTTAATTTGTTTGTTTGTTTGGGTTTTACGCCCCTTTTAAAATTTCAACAGTCAGAGTCATATGAGGCGGACTGTTAATCTAATCATCGTTCCTGGGAAGAACCAGTACTGGACTCCCATCCTTCGTAAGTAACTACCTACTTTCTCACATACAGAGAATGGTCGACCGCAAGGTGAAAGGTTACAGTGATTTAAAGTCAGCGATCTTAACCAATCGACCACGGAGGCGGAAAAAAACAAGCAAGAACCAACATTTAATACAATTCTATATAAAAAGTCCAAGTCATTTAAAAAGCTGTAAAGAATCATTTTATGCAGTCTGTAACATACTAGTCCTTTTATATTGGTCATTTTTAATTATTTAAAATTTCAGTATTATAGATTTTAGTATTACCTGTTCAATATCAAGCATTATTGTGATAGTTGTTTAAGAATATATGTGCTATGAAAATGTAACTCAAAATTATATACAATAATTTATTTATTAATTAATTTGCCTTTCCGGTGTCACATGATCAAATTCTAAGGACCGCAATGGGAATAAGTCGGCTTTAATGCCTTCTTTTTGTGTCATCCCAGGTATTGATTATGTGCCATCTTCTATGCACTTTACTGTTCACATGTTATTATATGTCGACATTTGAATTTGTATTGTTCTTGTGACATGTACTCATTTTACCTAAATAAAACTAACTAACTATAGCCTCAAGAAAGACGGACAGAGCCTTAAATATATATAAGTTCATACAAAGTATGCACTGAATTTAAATGATTAATTTTTTTATAAATACAATGTATATAACATTTTCTTATCAGATTCTAGGAAGACATAACTTGCAACTACATGAGGCAAGTAACGTATATTCTGATAATTATATGCTTAATCTTCAATTAACAGTGTGGGGAATCCACGTGACCTAGTGACGTCACAAAGTTATCGTAACAAGCGCGTTTTCTGTCATTCGAACTAGGAAAACATCGCACTGTAAGCCCTTTTTTACTTCTCTTGTTCAAACTGTTTGACAGTGTTGTTAAAATGAGCGTTATTTTCAAAAACATTTTAGGAATTAACTTAACTACTTATTTAACCCATTCAAGCCACGCTTAAAAGCAGTTTGGCAAACACTTCGATTGTCCGAATGTTTTGATTCGTGTAAATATGCTTAGTGTTTGGGTTTACTTCATTTAGAATTATTATAAAATTATGTTATTGCTATTGTTATTTCAGGTTTGAATGACAATATAAGTAAAAGACGAAGAAATGTACCTGCTAGCAGTGAGACGAATTGCGACATACTGCGTACTTAAAGATACATTTGTTGTTGCTTCAATGAATTTGAAAGTCGAGACAGGAATGCTTTCAAGAAAGGTGTGTTTGGATTGCGGTTGGACGGTGGGGCTAGACGGAACGAGGTCAAGATGCTATTCACCTTGAAGATGGGACTTGATACATAATGTGGACTTATTTCAATGCAAAATACCTATGGTAGTACAGTAAATTCTCTTCCAAGAAGGCTTGTTTATGAATGTTATTTTACAGATGACAATACATTGATAATACATGCATATTGTATAGTGTTTGTTTATGTATCATCTTACAATACAGATTTGTTGTCTTTGACTGTTGTATAATATTTGACTTGAATATCCTTTCAAATAACGTGTATAAAATGGCTATATCTGTATACTGAATGCATTATTGTTGATGTATGTTTACAATGAATATATAGAATAAACCTAACAGAATTGTCCACATGTAAGTAAACGCCGGAATTCTCTTGACTGCAAGGCGCTTCAATAATTGAAAACCTGTGTACACTATTTTTTTAAAAACCAGTTGTGATTTAAACAGAAAAATGTTCAACATGAAATTATGATTTTATGTCCATAGTGTATACATATAAAATAAGTTTTTTTAAGTTCAAAAGGGTTTTTGTTTCGGTAGTTATACGAAGGTGTGATACAGTTAATATACCTTATAAGGTTTTGTATAGTTTGCGTTAATCCCCGGGGCACAAGTATTACAATATGGACGTAAATTAAAACATGTTTTGAATTTTTAGTATATATCTATTAAATTGTTCAGTATTTTCTTACTCAAATAAAAAGGCACTACGTATTATTTATCATCAACCAGTCCATGAAAAAAACATTACATTAAATACTAAAATAGATTTATTAGACATACCTTTAGTATAAAATATACATATTCTAAAGTTGTTTACAAGTATAAGCATAGTGGTATAAAAGGTGTTAAAATTATTTTATTCTTATCATTTCATGATCAAGTGTATAGCGAATATCTTGGTATAGTCGCACATACGCCCTTGTTTTTTAGTTTGTGTCGTGCTATTCTCACGACACAGTTTGTAAATCAAACGACGTGTTATTCTCACGCCACCGTTTGTAAATAAAACGACGTGTCATTCTTACGACACCGTTCGTAAATAAAACGACGTGTTATTCTTACGACACCGGTAGTAAATAAAACAACGTGTTATTCTTACGACACCGGTAGTAAACAAAACGACGTGTTATTCTCACGCCACCGTTTGTAAATAAAACGACGTGTTATTCTTACGACACCGGTAGTAAATAAAACGACGTGTTATTCTCACGCCACTGTTTGTAAATAAAACGACGTGTTATTCTTACGACACCGCTAGTAAATAAAACGACGTGTTATTCTCACGCCACCGTTTGTAAATAACACGACGTGTTATTCTAACGACACCGGTAGTAAATAAAACGACGTGTTATTCTCACGATACCGGTAGTAAATAAAACGGCGTGTTATTCTCACGACACCGGTAGTAAATAAAACGCCGTGTTATTCTCACGACACCGGTAGTAAATAAAACGACGTGTTATTCTCACGACACCGGTAGTAAATAAAACGACGTGTTATTCTCACGCCACCGTTTGTAAATAAGACGACGTGCTATTCTCACGACACCGGTAGTAAATAAAACGACGTGTTATTCTCAAGCCACCGTTTGTAAAAAAGACGATGTGTTATTCTCACGACACCGGTAGTAAATAAAACGACGTGTTATTCTCACGACACCGGTAGTAAATAAAACGACGTGTTATTCTCACGCCACCGTTTGTAAATAAGACGACGTGCTATTCTCACGACACCGGTAGTAAATAAAACGACGTGTTATTCTCAAGCCACCGTTTGTAAAAAAGACGACGTGTTATTCTCACGACACCGGTAGTAAATAAAACGACGTGTTATTTTCACGCCACCGTTTGTAAATAAGACGACGTGTTATTCTAACGACACCGGTAGTAAATAAAACGACGTGTTGTTCTAACGACACCGGTAGTAAATAAAACGGCGTGTTATTCTTAATTCACACGACACCGTTGGTAAGTAAAATGACTTACTATTTTTACGACAATGACATTGTCATTTGCATTGAAGTCTTTGGGAGAAAATTATTTTTCAAGGATTAAAAGCACAGGAACACTCATTTCAATGAAAACTCACAGGAAAAGGATGCAATTACACAATATCAAATTCAATACACATGGCTCACCCCTACTAAACGGTGGCTCTTTCACATTTTTGTGATCTGCTAAATATGAGCCATCGACACTTCCGTTATAGAGCCATCGATCAATTACAAAGCTAAACAGGTAAGCTCATCTGATAAAAATATCCATTTTTAAAGCACACGCTTGTTTTTCAAATATTTTTGATAGCGGGATAATTCCACAATGATATATTAAGACTCATTGAATGATGATGTTGGCTCAATCTCATTTGCGAGGGCTCTTATACATTGTCAATGGCTCCAGCACGTTGTCGATGGCTCAGTCACATTTGCAAAAATGTTGAATATTTCGTTTTAAAGCGAGCTTTGTCAGCTATTTTTTGTGTTGAGACAAAAGGGAAGTTGGGACAATGTAGCATGCGCGATTAAATGGTCCAGGTTCCACTTCACGGTAGAGAAATCACTCCTGTGTCTCCTCGTGACAGAAAACAGTTGATAATTTCTAAAAGTTCTAGCGACGCTATTTTTGAGTATTTCTTGTCGAAAATGCATGCAGAATGACGAGAACAATGTTCTGGGTGGCATAGCATTCTTCGATTTTTGAAAAACAAGCATGTGCTTTAAAAACTGACATTTTTATAAAATGTGTTTACCTGTTTAGACTTGAAATTGATCGATGGCTCTATAATGGATGTGTCGATGGCTCATATTTAACGGATCATAAAAACGTGAGAGAGCCACCGTTTAGTAGGGGTGTGTCTGCTCCCAGAATATTAAGCAATGCTAAATTGAAACTAAAATAGTAAATGAAAAGCAGCTATATAATCACCTTTGCAATAGTCTAATTATAAGTACGTTAAAGTACCAAATACGGATCTTATATTCAAATATTTTAGTATGGTTACTATGAAACATGATTTATATTTTATGTAAATGTTAATTATTTATACTTGGTGCAATAACATTTTGATGCATAACGTGGTTTAACTCTGCTGTCCTTAAGATCATTCTAAATGGTTTATACGTATCGAAATATGCAGATAATCGAAGTTTATGACAAATTGCTTTAATGCGTGGTTTGAATGGGTTTAATAAGTAGTTAGGTCAATGCCAAAAATGTTCTTGTAAAAATAACGCTCATTTTCACAACAATGTCAAACGGTTTGGACAAGAAAAGTAAAAGAGTAGGGGGCCTTTAGTGACAAAAATCTGAACCGGAGATGGCTCTTTATGCAAGGAGTTGCAACCGTTACAGAAAACAATAAATAAAACGCTTATATGGTGTTTTCCTAGTTCGAATGACAGAAAACGCGCTTGTTGCGATAACTTTGTGACGTCACTAGGTCAAGTGGATTCCCGACATTGATTGATTTAAATATTCTTTGGCAAAACTCTTAACAAAATATTTGAAAATAACAGAAAAAGAACAAAACGGAATAGAACGGAACGGAACAGAAAATGCTTTTCTTTAGTAACTTATACATAATATAACATCTCGTGACAAACATATACATACATACAATAACTGTTTTGTCATGTGACGTCATGAAAGCGAATAAGGTTTGATAATATAAAGCGAAATGTATTTTAATAATTACATTGTATTACTATTTTAAAATCTAGAAAATGATATTTTGGCGTGGAATGGATTGTAAATTAACCTTTATAAATTCATTGTACTTTCAAATCAGAAAGTTCTTACCTGCTCTACATTTTATTACCAAGGCAGCCAAACCACACGATATTAAAAATGGTCGTAAGATCATTTCCGAAACCTAGTTAAGCGTGTGCCCAGAAAGAACACATCTATATTGTCCGTAATGAAAAAACCCGACACTGAATATAAAAACTGGCAGCATCTAACATATTGGTCACGTAATGAGCAAATAAATCAAAGTTCCCTTGAGTTTGTTTATTATAAAAACTCCAATTGAGCGGTCACTTTCTCGTTCCCGGAGAACCAATTAAACTCTGTATTTATCCAACCGAGCGATCACTAGCTCGTAGTCTGAGAGTAAATAAAACCCTGTTTTATTCTGTCCAATTATTCTGATATCCGACAATTGATTTTAAGGCACCAACACATTGGAACATGTCATTGGTCAACGCTAAGACTGTTAACTGAACAAATGCTTGCAAGGTTCTGTGTACAGTTAAGTACGTCCAAGTTTGACACTCAATACGGAGATCTTCTGTTGGTCGCCTTAGTCATACACACATCCCTGCGTTAGATAATTTGCTACTAAAGTAAACTCCAAAAAGACTCTGAGACATATTGAACAGACCTCAAATGACCAGACCAGTTCAGTCCATGCTCGATGAACGGATCAGAAAGTATCGTTAGTAAGATTATGAATAGGTGTATAGAGTGTAGGAGTTTCAAACTGAAGTTGTTTTAACTATAAAGAAAGATATGACTAATGACATGACTTTTTGACTATAAGCAAACGTTTTGAACGCCCCTGGTAGTGAGCTATCATTTATATATTAATACTGAAGGGCAGACGGACGGTATCGAATACTAATAGTTTTGGGACTCGGTCCTGTTATTAACGGGCGTGTAATTATTTACACCCTTGCAACATTCCTTCAGATGAAAATATTTCATCGAACACACATTGATCAGTATTTAACTTGTCGATATTTGTATATGAATGAAATTTCCGAACTAAAAGAGAAACTTTAATTTAAAAAAATCTACTGACAAATATTTTTCCGGGATATTTTAGGAAACATGGGTAACGTATCGTTGTGAATAAGGGAAATAAACGCGTGAACAATGCATGTCATTGTTTCAAATGCCCTCTGATCGCGATGAGCTCACACAATGACACATTAATTAAACATATTATTATTTGAATAATCCTGAATTGAAATGTCACAAATATTGATGAATGTTACAAAAACCAACTCCTACATAGACGCCAATTTAATTCAATGTCCGTTGGTGACGGATGCTAATTAACAAAACAATTTAATTCATTTTTGTCCCTTCCTATCAGATAAAAAATTCGTCAATAACCAGTGCGTTGTCATTCCACTAATATTCTGAGTTGTTTAAACAATATGTTTCATTTTCAGAACCTATTGATCAGTACAATTGTTGTCACTGGCGTAAGTGAACAATATTCCCATTATATAAAGCTCTTTGTCTTACAATGGAACATCAAATTGTCAGCCAAACAGAAAATAAAAACATGTTTAACACCATTCATAATTTGTAAAACGTAACAGATAAAATTATTGATGTGTTCTGACAAATGACAAAAGCTTCGTAATTTTTAGGCGAAAATCGAACATCCCGAAAAAGTATTTGTCGATAAAAAATAGAACAAGAACATAATTTACCAGTACACGGTTTGGTTTATCTACCAAATCTGTGAACAATACCAGCATTTCATGGTTTATCTACGAAATCTGCTGTGATATCATACGCATGCGAATGGCTGTTTTCATCCTTGCAACACCGTTAGGGACGGGTATTGCGAGAAATTTCGTATCGCGTAACTTGGATCTTAATGAAAATAAATTATGTAGTTTCATTAATCATGTACGTGATGGTATCTTCATTTAAGTTATCACAAAGAAACTAATAAAACATCAGTGACTAGAATGAACCTTCTTGTTGTCTAGTGTTGTATAGTATGAAATAGTTGTACATAAACTTTTGAGCAAAGCAACATTATATAGTATGCCGGTGTAACGTTTTCAAGCTCCCCCTTTTTCAGGTTACCCACGGTAACTTAAAAAACGTTTTCAAAGTACCGGCCCCGGTAACATTAAAACGTTTTCAAACTCCCTTCCCCGTTTTAATAATCCCCCCGCCTCCCTATGTTGATTCTTTGTGACGAAAACGTTTATATTTCAGGTTATAATTCATACTTAAATGATTCACAGTCAACTTAGTTTATTGACATATAATTCCTGTATTTCTAAACTGAATATACGCAATAATTATATGAAGCTATGGAATCCTATTAGGGTCATGGAGAGTACGCGCCTTTATTCAAATATATTAAAGAAAAATGCAAGACATGACCTGTGCAATCCCACACTTACTTGTGTTCAGAAAACCAACAATAGTTAATTGTTTTTATTTTTATCTTTTTTTTGTCAAAATGATTCAATATTGCATTGGTATTTGCGCAAAAATGCTCATATGATTCCATAATGAAGGAATGGACTTGTCAGTAAATGACACCATTTGATTTCGTCGTATGATTTATCATTAGGACCGCGTGTATAGTTTCATATAACTGTAATACATGTTTGCATTTATGTGTTTGAAATTGTAATCTCCTTATTCGTGTGCAAGCTCTCTTTTATTATGAATTTTCAAATTATTACCCGGGGGTAATATGAAAACGTTTTTAAGTTACCGGGGGTAACCTGAAAAAGGGGAAGCTTGAAAACGTTATACCGGTCGAATTAGGTTAGACCTGATACAATACAAGTTGAAGTAGTCAATATTAATTTACTCCAAAAGACAAAATATCGCGATACGGGATGGAATCGTACCGGTACGTATTGCATTTGGAACGTATTGCTATATACAGGTACTATCGCGCATCACTAGACACCGTCTGGGAATTTTAGTAAATACGTATGTAAATATAGAAGCTCATTAAAACATTATGGATAACGGACTCTAATGCAAACCTTTAATGACTTTGAACAGAATTTAGAGGTACCTAATCCTTATAGATTGTGACATACAAACTTAATTAATTAAATATTAATTTCCAACCATGCAACATTTTAAATTCGACTTTATATCATAAAGGGAGGTAACATTACTAACTTAAGTACTCTCCCTTCTCTGTGATTATATAGCATTTTTAGTTTCATGTTTACAATTACACAATTCAGAAAAGCTTGTGATGAATGATTTGTTAATGATTCATTTTACATATTTAATAAAAATAAACAAGAGCCTATTGGTTATATTAGGGTATGTAACCCCGGTCTGAACACTGTCATCAGTCAGGTTATATTAGGGTCTGTAACCCCGGTCTGAGCACTGTCATCAGTCAGGTTATATTAGGGTATGTAACCCCTGTCTGAACACTGTCATCAGTCAGGTTATATTAGGATATTTAACCCCGGTCTGAACACTGTCATCAGTCAGGTTATATTAGGGTATGTAACCCCAGTCTGAGCACTGTCATCAGTCAGGTTATATTAGGGTATGTAACCCCAGTCTGAACACTGTCATCAGTCAGGCTATATTAGGGTCTGTAACCCCGGTCTGAGCACTGTCATCAGTCAGGCTATATTAGGGTATGTAACCCCAGTCTGAACACTGTCATCAGTCAGGTTATATTAGGGTATGTAACCCCAGTCTGAACACTGTCATCAGTCAGGTTATATTAGGGTATGTAACCCCAGTCTGAACACTGTCATCAGTCAGGTTATATTAGGGTATGTAACCCCAGTCTGAACACTGTCATCAGTCAGGTTATATTAGGGTATGTAACCCCGGTCTGAACACTGTCATCAGTCAGGTTATATTAGGGTATGTAACCCCAGTCTGAACACTGTCATCAGTCAGGTTATATTAGGGTATGTAACCCCAGTCTGAGCACTGTCATCAGTCAGGTTATATTAGGGTATGTAACCCCGGTCTGAACACTGTCATCAGTCAGGTTATATTAGGGTATGTAACCCCAGTCTGAACACTGTCATCAGTCAGGTTATATTAGGGTATGTAACCCCAGTCTGAGCACTGTCATCAGTCAGGTTATATTAGGGTATGTAACCCCAGTCTGAACACTGTCATCAGTCAGGTTATATTAGGGTATGTAACCCCAGTCTGAGCACTGTCATCAGTCAGGTTATATTAGGGTATGTAACCCCGGTCTGAACACTGTCATCAGTCAGGTTATATTAGGGTATGTAACCCCAGTCTGAACACTGTCATCAGTCAGGTTATATTAGGGTATGTAACCCCAGTCTGAACACTGTCATCAGTCAGGCTATATTAGGGTATGTAACCCCAGTCTGAACACTGTCATCAGTCAGGTTATATTAGGGTATGTAACCCCGGTCTGAACACTGTCATCAGTCAGGCTATATTAGGGTATTTAACCCCGGTCTGAGCACTGTCATCAGTCAGGTTATATTAGGGTATGTAACCCCAGTCTGAACACTGTCATCAGTCAGGTTATATTAGGGTATGTAACCCCAGTCTGAACACTGTCATCAGTCAGGCTATATTAGGGTCTGTAACCCCAGTCTGAACACTGTCATCAGTCAGGTTATATTAGGGTATGTAACCCCAGTCTGAGCACTGTCATCAGTCAGGTTATATTAGGGTCTGTAACCCCAGTCTGAACACTGTCATCAGTCAGGTTATATTAGGGTATGTAACCCCAGTCTGAGCACTGTCATCAGTCAGGTTATATTAGGGTATGTAACCCCAGTCTGAACACTGTCATCAGTCAGGTTATATTAGGGTATGTAACCCCAGTCTGAGCACTGTCATCAGTCAGGTTATATTAGGGTATGTAACCCCGGTCTGAACACTGTCATCAGTCAGGTTATATTAGGGTATGTAACCCCAGTCTGAACACTGTCATCAGTCAGGTTATATTAGGGTATGTAACCCCAGTCTGAGCACTGTCATCAGTCAGGTTATATTAGGGTATGTAACCCCAGTCTGAACACTGTCATCAGTCAGGTTATATTAGGGTATGTAACCCCAGTCTGAGCACTGTCATCAGTCAGGTTATATTAGGGTATGTAACCCCGGTCTGAACACTGTCATCAGTCAGGTTATATTAGGGTATGTAACCCCAGTCTGAACACTGTCATCAGTCAGGTTATATTAGGGTATGTAACCCCAGTCTGAACACTGTCATCAGTCAGGCTATATTAGGGTATGTAACCCCAGTCTGAACACTGTCATCAGTCAGGTTATATTAGGGTATGTAACCCCGGTCTGAACACTGTCATCAGTCAGGCTATATTAGGGTATTTAACCCCGGTCTGAGCACTGTCATCAGTCAGGTTATATTAGGGTATGTAACCCCAGTCTGAACACTGTCATCAGTCAGGTTATATTAGGGTATGTAACCCCAGTCTGAACACTGTCATCAGTCAGGCTATATTAGGGTCTGTAACCCCAGTCTGAACACTGTCATCAGTCAGGTTATATTAGGGTATGTAACCCCAGTCTGAGCACTGTCATCAGTCAGGTTATATTAGGGTCTGTAACCCCAGTCTGAACACTGTCATCAGTCAGGTTATATTAGGGTATGTAACCCCAGTCTGAGCACTGTCATCAGTCAGGTTATATTAGGGTATGTAACCCCAGTCTGAACACTGTCATCAGTCAGGTTATATTAGGGTATGTAACCCCAGTCTGAGCACTGTCATCAGTCAGGTTATATTAGGGTCTGTAACCCCAGTCTGAACACTGTCATCAGTCAGGTTATATTAGGGTATGTAACCCCAGTCTGAACACTGTCAACAGTCAGGTTATATTAGGGTATGTAACCCCAGTCTGAACACTGTCATCAGTCAGGTTATATTAGGGTATGTAACCCCAGTCTGAACACTGTCATCAGTCAGGCTATATTAGGGTATGTAACCCCAGTCTGAACACTGTCATCAGTCAGGTTATATTAGGGTCTGTAACCCCGGTCTGAGCACTGTCATCAGTCAGGTTATATTAGGGTATGTAACCCCTGTCTGAACACTGTCATCAGTCAGGTTATATTAGGATATTTAACCCCGGTCTGAACACTGTCATCAGTCAGGTTATATTAGGGTCTGTAACCCCGGTCTGAGCACTGTCATCAGTCAGGTTATATTAGGGTATGTAACCCCTGTCTGAACACTGTCATCAGTCAGGTTATATTAGGATATTTAACCCCGGTCTGAACACTGTCATCAGTCAGGTTATATTAGGGTATGTAACCCCAGTCTGAGCACTGTCATCAGTCAGGTTATATTAGGGTATGTAACCCCAGTCTGAACACTGTCATCAGTCAGGCTATATTAGGGTCTGTAACCCCGGTCTGAGCACTGTCATCAGTCAGGCTATATTAGGGTATGTAACCCCAGTCTGAACACTGTCATCAGTCAGGTTATATTAGGGTATGTAACCCCAGTCTGAACACTGTCATCAGTCAGGTTATATTAGGGTATGTAACCCCAGTCTGAACACTGTCATCAGTCAGGTTATATTAGGGTATGTAACCCCAGTCTGAACACTGTCATCAGTCAGGTTATATTAGGGTATGTAACCCCGGTCTGAACACTGTCATCAGTCAGGTTATATTAGGGTATGTAACCCCAGTCTGAACACTGTCATCAGTCAGGTTATATTAGGGTATGTAACCCCAGTCTGAGCACTGTCATCAGTCAGGTTATATTAGGGTATGTAACCCCGGTCTGAACACTGTCATCAGTCAGGTTATATTAGGGTATGTAACCCCAGTCTGAACACTGTCATCAGTCAGGTTATATTAGGGTATGTAACCCCAGTCTGAGCACTGTCATCAGTCAGGTTATATTAGGGTATGTAACCCCAGTCTGAACACTGTCATCAGTCAGGTTATATTAGGGTATGTAACCCCAGTCTGAGCACTGTCATCAGTCAGGTTATATTAGGGTATGTAACCCCGGTCTGAACACTGTCATCAGTCAGGTTATATTAGGGTATGTAACCCCAGTCTGAACACTGTCATCAGTCAGGTTATATTAGGGTATGTAACCCCAGTCTGAACACTGTCATCAGTCAGGCTATATTAGGGTATGTAACCCCAGTCTGAACACTGTCATCAGTCAGGTTATATTAGGGTATGTAACCCCGGTCTGAACACTGTCATCAGTCAGGCTATATTAGGGTATTTAACCCCGGTCTGAGCACTGTCATCAGTCAGGTTATATTAGGGTATGTAACCCCAGTCTGAACACTGTCATCAGTCAGGTTATATTAGGGTATGTAACCCCAGTCTGAACACTGTCATCAGTCAGGCTATATTAGGGTCTGTAACCCCAGTCTGAACACTGTCATCAGTCAGGTTATATTAGGGTATGTAACCCCAGTCTGAGCACTGTCATCAGTCAGGTTATATTAGGGTCTGTAACCCCAGTCTGAACACTGTCATCAGTCAGGTTATATTAGGGTATGTAACCCCAGTCTGAGCACTGTCATCAGTCAGGTTATATTAGGGTATGTAACCCCAGTCTGAACACTGTCATCAGTCAGGTTATATTAGGGTATGTAACCCCAGTCTGAGCACTGTCATCAGTCACGTTATATTAGGGTATGTAACCCCGGTCTGAACACTGTCATCAGTCAGGTTATATTAGGGTATGTAACCCCAGTCTGAACACTGTCATCAGTCAGGTTATATTAGGGTATGTAACCCCAGTCTGAGCACTGTCATCAGTCAGGTTATATTAGGGTATGTAACCCCAGTCTGAACACTGTCATCAGTCAGGTTATATTAGGGTATGTAACCCCAGTCTGAGCACTGTCATCAGTCAGGTTATATTAGGGTATGTAACCCCGGTCTGAACACTGTCATCAGTCAGGTTATATTAGGGTATGTAACCCCAGTCTGAACACTGTCATCAGTCAGGTTATATTAGGGTATGTAACCCCAGTCTGAACACTGTCATCAGTCAGGCTATATTAGGGTATGTAACCCCAGTCTGAACACTGTCATCAGTCAGGTTATATTAGGGTATGTAACCCCGGTCTGAACACTGTCATCAGTCAGGCTATATTAGGGTCTGTAACCCCAGTCTGAACACTGTCATCAGTCAGGTTATATTAGGGTATGTAACCCCAGTCTGAGCACTGTCATCAGTCAGGTTATATTAGGGTCTGTAACCCCAGTCTGAACACTGTCATCAGTCAGGTTATATTAGGGTATGTAACCCCAGTCTGAGCACTGTCATCAGTCAGGTTATATTAGGGTATGTAACCCCAGTCTGAACACTGTCATCAGTCAGGTTATATTAGGGTATGTAACCCCAGTCTGAGCACTGTCATCAGTCAGGTTATATTAGGGTCTGTAACCCCAGTCTGAACACTGTCATCAGTCAGGTTATATTAGGGTATGTAACCCCAGTCTGAACACTGTGAACAGTCAGGTTATATTAGGGTATGTAACCCCAGTCTGAACACTGTCATCAGTCAGGTTATATTAGGGTATGTAACCCCAGTCTGAACACTGTCATCAGTCAGGCTATATTAGGGTATGTAACCCCAGTCTGAACACTGTCATCAGTCATGTTATATCAGGGTATGTAACCCCGGTCTGAGCACTGTCATCAGTCAGGTTATATTAGGGTATGTAACCCCAGTCTGAACACTGTCATCAGTCAGGTTATATTAGGGTATGTAACCCCGGTCTGAGCACTGTCATCAGTCAGGTTATATTAGGGTATGTAACCCCGGTCTGAGCACTGTCATCAGTCAGGCTATATTAGGGTATGTAACCCCAGTCTGAACACTGTCATCAGTCAGGTTATATTAGGGTATGTAACCCCAGTCTGAACACTGTCATCAGTCAGGCTATATTAGGGTCTGTAACCCCGGTCTGAGCACTGTCATCAGTCAGGTTATATTAGGGTATGTAACCCCGGTCTGAACACTGTCATCAGTCAGGTTATATTAGGGTATTTAACCCCAGTCTGAACACTGTCATCAGTCAGGTTATATTAGGGTATGTAACCCCAGTCTGAACACTGTCATCAGTCAGGTTATATTAGGGTATATAACCCCAGTCTGAGCACTGTCATCAGTCAGGTTATATTAGGGTATGTAACCCCAGTCTGAACACTGTCATCAGTCAGGCTATATTAGGGTATGTAACCCCAGTCTGAACACTGTCATCAGTCAGGTTATATTAGGGTCTGTAACCCCAGTCTGAGCACTGTCATCAGTCAGGTTATATTAGGGTCTGTAACCCCGGTCTGAGCACTGTCATCAGTCAGGTTATATTAGGGTCTGTAACCCCGGTCTGAGCACTGTCATCAGTCAGGTTATATTAGGGTATGTTACCCCAGTCTGAACACTGTCATCAGTCATGTTATATCAGGGTATGTAACCCCGGTCTGAACACTGTCATCAGTCAGGTTATATTAGGGTATGTAACCCCGGTTTGAGCACTGTCATCAGTCAGGTTATATTAGGGTATGTAACCCCGGTCTGAGCACTGTCATCAGTCAGTTATATTAGGGTCTGTAACCCCGGTCTGAGCACTGTCATCAGTCAGGTTATATTAGGGTCTGTAACCCCGGTCTGAGCACTGTCTTCAGTCAGGTTATCGGATAGAACTGACTTCTTGAAACTGTCTAGGAACGAAAACAACATAAAACCATTTTACTACTTTTCTACGAGGGATGTCCTGGAAGTTCTCAGGATTTCGCTTTAACAAGATACGACGTATATAAATATAATCAAAGCGCGGATAGCACTGGAAGAACAGTGTTTGATCCTGAGGTTAGACAGTTGTATTATCAGCCACACAGACAGCCGTGACCGTGTACACTGGATTTGTAACCCGGCAATCCTGGTTCGATTCCCGGTCGCTACAGGTCATACCTTTCAATGAATACATAGTTATCTATTCTTAATTAGTATGGATTACATATACCTCGTTACTACTGTAATTTTCATATGAACCTATAAAAATGTAATTGTCTTATACAAACTGTCTGCTTATGACAGAGATGATGTATAAATGAATTGTTGACGACGGACTCAGTCCGATCCTAATAGCTCACTCTGGCATTCTGCGCCAGGTTGCCAGGTGAGCTAAACAGGGTTATATACTTGTACATGTACTTTGTAATTTAAAAAACAGTTTGAAATGTTTCTTATACAAATAAAGACCTGTTTCACCAGTAAGACGTCTTTCTATGTAAAATATGCAGCGTCCAAATTAAAGCCTAACGGGATTTTAATCCATGATATTTATTTCTGTTTAAGTACAATTATATCCTGAGCAATAATATGACATAATTATTAAACTACATTTTTTCATTGATCAATATTCCTGCTACAAATACAAGCCGCGGTTCAAAAATGATCTCAGTTATACTTTATCAACATTTCACATCTGAGAGTGAACATGAGGTGATGAATTACACAATACAGAGCTCTGGTCAGCAAGTCTTTTGAAGTTGGTTTATTAACAGTATTTTGTAACCCTTCAATTAGCAACAGACTATTACAGCGATTGATTAGTGATTAACCCACATGATAAAATTACATATTTTCATTGGATATCAAGCAGCGCAATAATCTCATCAAGTTCAACTTTTATTTAACGCATTCAATTTCATTCCATTCATTAAGCAACATGTTTTACGTATAATCTTAACACCAAAGTCATTTTTATATAGACAATATAAACCAGATAAGACTGCAGAATGCCGCCTTCTCATTGGAACTAAATATTTGGCGTTTGGGGAAGAACTTCCTATCGGTGGATATAGGGGAAACCAGTTGTTACTATTTTTAGAATTTGAAACTGTGAGGTTAAAAAACTGGTAGTAACCAACAAACAAGGTTGCAAGCAACACTGTTAAAAAAAACACATTATGAAAAACATGATAGTTTTCTCTCTTTAAGAAAAAAAATATAAAAAAACGCACAGTAAATATCCATGACCTTCATGAAACAACAACATCAACCCTGGTCGTCATTCGGAGCACGATGCCATAATATACGTCGTCACACGACGTAAAACCCCTTCACACTCGATGTAGTCCCAAAGTCATGCTATAGCAAAATTCCGCTAACTTCATGAACACCATTCGTATATTCACATACTCTTTTTGCTTTAACTCTGTATACAAGTATTGGAGCAATACTATATATGTAATGAAGACGAACTCTAAGTGATATATTTTTTGTTCTTTTATTAAAAACATGAACACATTCGTGGAAGATATGATTTATACAAAGATAACAAAGATGAGCAAAATATTCATTTTCCTTTGTGGGTTTTGATGAACACGGGAGTATCGTAAATTGACATTTTAACCATACCAACACCAGGGAGACAGTACCCTAAAATATGGTGCCCGTAACAAGAGGACAGTTATCTAACTTGAACCAATCATTTTACTTACGACAATATTGTTAACAAGAATCGGGTAATCCCGTAGCACAGAGAAAATAAACAACCAACAAACGAACGGACGAATGAACAAATTAACAAATAAAAATAAAATACACGTGATGTGAATGAGACTTTGTACACAATGAAGAATAATTTCCCTAAAAATTATCAATGCAGAGAAAAACATTTGAACAAATAAAGAAGGAATCTTCAGCAGTGGCGCATCGTGGTGCCAGATTAAATTTGTAATCTGAAAGTCTTAATGAATGAAATTCATTTTTATTGTCATTTTCTAGATCAGCTTTGATCAACTTCACTGTCTATGTAAGAGTACAAACAAAGCTGAAATCAAAGTACTAGTAAGCCAAATGTATGTGTTAGATCGCCAACCATTAGCGGTATTCGATGGGAGCTCATCGATCATGACTAAAACCACTTTCTCCGTTTGTCTTTCGTCCATCGACCTCATGTTTGATTTATCAACAGTGGTTTGCTCTGAAACAAAGCAAATACACGTTTGTATCTACACGTCACAACAACAACAACACCTAGGATTTGATGAGCACATAAACAGAATCTCCTTCAATGATTTTTGATAACTACATTTTTCAAAAAAACAGGTATTTCTTACAATGGTGTCTTCAGCAGAGGCCTTAAGAGATACCTAATTTGTGAGTATAATATCAAGGTCCTAATGACAGATGTTTTGTTGTCATACTAGTATTCTAGATCAAGTTATAAGCTACTTCACTGTCTATGTAAGTATGCAAACAGCAGGGAAATGAAACTAAGCCAAGCACATGTGTTCAAACGCCAACCATTTGCAGTATTCGATGTTAGCTTCGCATGCGTTGATCCGCTGTGATGTCTTTCACCATTCTGTTTCACGTTTGGCTCATTAGCATTAGTTTGTACTGAAACATATCAAATACATTTTACGTACATTAAAAAACGTTTCTAGTCGTTTTACGCTAATACGACCGAACCTATTATTTTCGTTTATCTTTTTCACGACCCATATTTTAACTTTTTGATATGAATTACATCTTAGCACTAAACCTGTTTATTTGAAAAAGTTTTGCCGACACACCGACCCTTTATTATTGGGGGATGATACCGGAAACCAGGTAGGTATGTACATGTATTCAATTTTTAGCCTGAAGACTAAAATAACATCAAGGATTTTCCAAATACATGTACATTGTATTAAACACTTTTAAGAAGCCATTTAAAGTAATATTGCGTGTATCTTTAAAACAAATACTTCTTTGTGACAAAAACTAGACCTCAGTGTACACGCACTTAGGAAACAGCACTTAAAACATGATGTGAACTCAACCTCGTACATGACAATACAACACCTCCCAGTCATGTTACATGCTATATTCAAACTCGATACACATATTAGTAATCCATTGTGGTCGTTTAATCTATTTCATCTATCACGAGTAACAACATCTGCTTTGTTATAATAATAATCAGAATCTTTACTAAGACGTAAATACATGTATATACAAGTTAAAGTAAATGACGTCAAAAAACGTGTGGTTTGTTTGTTATTCCATATTTAAAAAAACTCAACACAAAAGGTACTTCAAAATATTCAACTGCAGTACCGGGTACGTACAAAGATTACTTTATGGGATTGGAAACATAAACATGTTAACAGTTACATGACGGACCATATGGCGTCGCCCATAAAAGTCCTTAACAAAAAATAACCTAAAGTACGAATATATATGAGAACGAATCGTCCCTCCAAAATATGATCTGTATTTCAAAACTTTTTTTCTAGCCTTATTGATTCGCGAAAACAATCAATGATTGTTTACTATGTGTATGTATAAAGGTTTTGTTTATTATAGTGTCACTGTAACTTTATATGCCCATTTTGTGTAATATATTCCCTATATTATGTACCATGTTTTAGAAATAGTTGAAATATGAATAATAATACCTCTATTGAAAGGCCCAGCCAAGTTGGCTTATGAGACACCTATATTATGTTCGCACAGTATCTCCCAAATCCCTTCTTGTAAATATGTAATATACTGTTATATATATATTTCATTATTGTGTTTTGAATCTATATTAGTTATACTGGCCTGTTTAGATATTATTATTGTACATAACAGTGTATATTTCGCCATTTCTTTTCTAGTACAACTTTCATAGCTATTATGACTTGTCAATTTCTTCCTTATTATGATACTGTAACTCTGATAGGAAGCCTACGTTATACAGTATAGGTCTTTGTGTTTACTATGTTCTATTTCATATTTCAATAAAGCGAACCGGAAATGGACGATACTACCCAGAAGTAGCAGATGCGCTTTTCTGGTCTCCTAAGGAAGAGCTATTTAAGTGCAAATAAACCACCTTTCTGAAAAGGCCTATAGAAATAATACTAGATAACTTTGTTAAAAGACTTATAGATTCTGTTTTGCTGATAAAATGTTTCTCAACTTTAAATTCTGCTGGTTGAATCATTCTACGAGTGTTATACATTGTACATTTGTATGTCCATTAAGGGTTTTCTGTCAATTATGTTCTTTTCACGTTAATCTAACATAAATTGTACATTTTACGTCAGTTCACTTTAATTCTTATGTTAACTGATCGCCGTAGTTTCTTAGTTTCTTCATATCTGCCCGAATTTCATGTTTTATTTGTGCTTATTTCCTGAGAGAAAAATCGTTAGAAACTCCTCAAATCCTATTTTTGCAGCAGATTTGAATATGAAGTATTATCATGTAAGTTATTTCAAGATTGCGTATATAACAGTAATTTTATTACTAGCCCAAGAACTTAGTCACCTAAAACGTGTCTATATGATGAATAATACCAGTTAACTGACTTTGTTCACATGAGACATGCCAAGTTTAGGTTAAATTATATTTAGAAAATTCTGTTGAATTATGTAACCTAAGCAAATAAAGTATATTCCATTTAATCAGTCAGTCTATCCTCAGAATTGAACTAACATAAATTGTTATCACAAATAACTGAAATTCGAAACAATAAAATAGGAAATGTGACTTGACAAAGTTATAAATAACCATCACCAATGTTTGTCATAAAACGTAAGTTTACTTACAATCTTTACAAGCGAATGACGTCTGAGGTCTGTCTCGTAATTCGAATGCTTTTTCAAAGAACGCCCGATCTTCTGGTGAGCAGTACTCATTCAGTGCTTTATGTAAACATTGTTTTAGGTTTCTAAAACTCCTAAAAAATAGACATTGCAAGATTTAAACTCCAAGTTAAATTCGTTCTACTAACAGATTTAATGCCACACCATACACCATTATTTACATGCAAATGTGTTCCGGTAAGGTCCGTAATCCTTAATAATTCTTCATACTGAGATTCATTTAAGGAGTGCGCTTTTCTGAGTTTTGCGTAAATAATCGCATTGCTAGCAAACTGGACAAATCTCGTTAATACGAGTACATAAATCATTCGTTACAAATGATTCAAAGTATAGGGGAAAATGTTACAATTTGGATCAAATGATATGGATGTGTGCCCGAATTTACAAAGTATACATTTTACATTTATCCCTCCATTAAAATAACTTCCAAAGGAGGATTATCTTTGTTCACCGGTTTGCCAGTACAGTACCGTAATCTCTCCAGAGCGGCTCTCTGCTGACCAACAACCTCTCTATAACAACACCTTTAAATTTTTCCTAAGCTGATATTTACTATAATTTTAACCTCTGTAGAACAACAACCTCTAAACAACGGCCAATATTTGCAGCTTCCACAAGGTGTTGTTCTACAGAGGTTGTACTGTATAAAATTATAGTTGTTAGATAACAGTTCTAACCTGCAGTCTTCTTCCCTGCTTGATACTTCACTGCTACCTTCTGTCATACACGCACTGTACGCATCCTGAAAGTAAGGATTCCGTCGGCACCAGTTAGCGACAAACACTGAAAATAAATACACATTGTTTAAAGGAAACATATTCAAATCTAAGAGATTAAAAAAAGATTGCGTTTGGTATGATTTCCTGAGTAATTTTCCAACACACGACATGAACATAATGTTATGCCCCCATTTCACTTGCGCTGCGTCAGTGTCAATCAGGGTCGGTCAGTGAATTTTGGGCTGTCGCAAAACTCTTCGAGCATTTTCGAACATTTTCGAACACAAATGTCACATCCACGATTCATATCGGTCAGAGTTACGTCAGTATTCGGTCAAAATGGGCCGGTGTCGGTCGGTGTGCGGCAATAGCTGCGTTGATGGTGCGATGATGAGTGTCAGAGTTGCGATGCACTGGGATGCACATAGGACAGACATACGTCGATGTGGGTTAGTGTGCGACGCAGTTGCGTCGATGTTACGCCATGGAGGGTCACAGAGGGTCAGACATGTTAATGGGTGCGATCTTCGTTGATTTAAAATAGTGTGATTTCAGGCCTGGGGTGGTCCAATCTAGTCCAGTCCAGGGACAGTATGGATGAGCAAGTACTAGGACTTTTCCAGGCTGATCTGATTGTTCAGCATCATGCCTACATCCGTGTCCATGCCGAGGTCCTGCAGGAAAGAAGGAGGCGATGGGCCCGAAGAAGATATAGCAAGAAGCGGTTCTGGGTGAGGACCTGGTTAACAGAAGATGAGCGAGTCTCAGCTGGCCAGTACCACAACATTATGGTCAAGCTCCGGAACGATGATGTGCAGTCGTTCACTAACTACCTGCGCATGCCTCCAGACATGTTCCAATTCCTGCTCAACCGGCTGACGCCTCGCCTCCAGAAGAAGGACACCAAGTTCAGACGACCACTGGAACCAGGGCTGAAGTTGGCTGTGGTACTCCGGCACCTGGCTACTGGGGACAACTACCCAAGTTTGCAGTACAACTTCAGAGTGTCCAGACACACCATCACCAGCTTTCTGCCAGATGTCTGTCAGGCCATCATCGATGAATTTGCAGAAGAGGAGGTCCAATGCCCCGTCACCCCCGATGAATGGAGAGAGGTGGCCCTGCAGTTCCAGAGGAGGTGGAACGTCCCTCATGCTCTGGGTGCCCTGGATGGGAAACATGTGGCCATTAAATGCCCAATCAAGTCAGGCTCCTACTACTATAACTACAAGGGGTTTTATATCATGATGTACTGTATCAAATGCTTTCTGCAGGTCAAGAAGTACCATACCGACGAGATTTCCTTTATCCATGTTAAAACGAATATAGTCTGTCAAGTGTAAAAGGCAAGTCTCAGTAGAGAATTTGCGCCTAAAACCAGATTGGTAGTTAAAAAGAAGATCACTCTACCTGGTGCTCGTCGTCTCCTGTTGGATTGTCTCCGGACTGCATCACGGCTTTGCCCTTCATCTTCTTTATTGCCTGGATCAACGTTTTTCTTGGTTTCTTTGGTGGCATGATGCTGTGGAAAACAAATGTATTACTAACCAACCGTGTGTGGCGCACCCGTATTTATAGCAACCGACATTGACCAAACTACAACCCAAGCTGACCGAATATTGACGTAACACTGGCGCAGACTGACGCAGCATGACCGAATGGCGACCCATGTCTAACCCCGCCAGGCAGTGCATGACTGTCCTTGACATTGTTGGCTAACTGAATGTGACCGAATGTCGACGCAAAGCGACCGACTGTGAAGTAACACCAACGCAGAGAAACGCACTGTTGACCGAGTCTGATAAAACACTCGGACAGGCAGGGTTTCTCAGGGTTTGTGTTAGGTCGATGGGGGTTGCTATTCGGTTAGACTTACGTCACCTTGCGATGCAGTTCGGTTGATTGATGAGGGTTAGTACTCGGTCAAAATGCTATCTTGGCCTGTCGCAGCCGATTTTTATGCATGCTCAAAATTTGCCGGGGTCAGAAAATGTTCTCTCGGTCACTCTGCGTCAGTTGGGGTTTCTCGACGTCACCCTTCGGCCAGTGTTTGGTTGATATTCGGTCAATCTACGTTCCTGTCGGATGCTGTCGGATGGTGGCTAACCGACACCGACGCCGCCTGTCGTAGCCTAGTGAAATGCCATTATGGCCACATTTCACTAGGCTACGACAGGCGGCGTCGGTGTCGGTTAGCCACCATCCGACAGCATCCGACAGGAACGTAGATTGACCGAATATCAACCAAACACTGGCCGAAGGGTGACGTCGAGAAACCCCAACTGACGCAGAGTGACCGAGAGAACATTTTCTGACCCCGGCAAATTTTGAGCATGCATAAAAATCGGCTGCGACAGGCCAAGATAGCATTTTGACCGAGTACTAACCCTCATCAACCGAACTGCATCGCAAGGTGACGTAAGTCTAACCGAATAGCAACCCCCATCGACCTAACACAAACCCTGAGAAACCCTGCCTGTCCGAGTGTTTTATCAGACTCGGTCAACAGTGCGTTTCTCTGCGTTGGTGTTACTTCACAGTCGGTCGCTTTGCGTCGACATTCGGTCACATTCAGTTAGCCAACAATGTCAAGGACAGTCATGCACTGCCTGGCGGGGTTAGACATGGGTCGCCATTCGGTCATGCTGCGTCAGTCTGCGCCAGTGTTACGTCAATATTCGGTCAGCTTGGGTTGTAGTTTGGTCAATGTCGGTTGCTATAAATACGGGTGCGCCACACACGGTTGGTTAGTAATACATTTGTTTTCCACAGCATCATGCCACCAAAGAAACCAAGAAAAACGTTGATCCAGGCAATAAAGAAGATGAAGGGCAAAGCCGTGATGCAGTCCGGAGACAATCCAACAGGAGACGACGAGCACCAGGTAGAGTGATCTTCTTTTTAACTACCAATCTGGTTTTAGGCGCAAATTCTCTACTGAGACTTGCCTTTTACACTTGACAGACTATATTCGTTTTAACATGGATAAAGGAAATCTCGTCGGTATGGTACTTCTTGACCTGCAGAAAGCATTTGATACAGTACATCATGATATAAAACCCCTTGTAGTTATAGTAGTAGGAGCCTGACTTGATTGGGCATTTAATGGCCACATGTTTCCCATCCAGGGCACCCAGAGCATGAGGGACGTTCCACCTCCTCTGGAACTGCAGGGCCACCTCTCTCCATTCATCGGGGGTGACGGGGCATTGGACCTCCTCTTCTGCAAATTCATCGATGATGGCCTGACAGACATCTGGCAGAAAGCTGGTGATGGTGTGTCTGGACACTCTGAAGTTGTACTGCAAACTTGGGTAGTTGTCCCCAGTAGCCAGGTGCCGGAGTACCACAGCCAACTTCAGCCCTGGTTCCAGTGGTCGTCTGAACTTGGTGTCCTTCTTCTGGAGGCGAGGCGTCAGCCGGTTGAGCAGGAATTGGAACATGTCTGGAGGCATGCGCAGGTAGTTAGTGAACGACTGCACATCATCGTTCCGGAGCTTGACCATAATGTTGTGGTACTGGCCAGCTGAGACTCGCTCATCTTCTGTTAACCAGGTCCTCACCCAGAACCGCTTCTTGCTATATCTTCTTCGGGCCCATCGCCTCCTTCTTTCCTGCAGGACCTCGGCATGGACACGGATGTAGGCATGATGCTGAACAATCAGATCAGCCTGGAAAAGTCCTAGTACTTGCTCATCCATACTGTCCCTGGACTGGACTAGATTGGACCACCCCAGGCCTGAAATCACACTATTTTAAATCAACGAAGATCGCACCCATTAACATGTCTGACCCTCTGTGACCCTCCATGGCGTAACATCGACGCAACTGCGTCGCACACTAACCCACATCGACGTATGTCTGTCCTATGTGCATCCCAGTGCATCGCAACTCTGACACTCATCATCGCACCATCAACGCAGCTATTGCCGCACACCGACCGACACCGGCCCATTTTGACCGAATACTGACGTAACTCTGACCGATATGAATCGTGGATGTGACATTTGTGTTCGAAAATGTTCGAAAATGCTCGAAGAGTTTTGCGACAGCCCAAAATTCACTGACCGACCCTGATTGACACTGACGCAGCGCAAGTGAAATGGGGGCATTATAAAGTGTATAATGCTATCTATTGATAGAAATAAAAGGGGAATAACTCAAATATTAAAAATTATATTTCTTTTCTAAGGTTAAATACATTCTTGTTTATATTTCTTTGTTAAAGCTAATGGTATATGTTTGAATTCAACAAACGCTGTTTGGTTTGTTAAACAGTGGAATACTTTGTTAGGGAACACTTATTTTGATATATTACCCAGACATTTTTTGTTATAACTATTTTTGAGAAAACACTGTAAGGTTATGAAAACTATGTGATAGTACACTTTTTAGTTATGAACCATTAGTGGTGGAATGTTATAGTAATTATACAAGTTAAATGTTTGTACGGCGCAAAATCGCATCCGGCAATTCAATACTAGAATGTGGCCTATGTAGCATTTTTTATCAGGATGTGCGAAGTTTCAGATCAAACGAATTTGTTATTTTGACTTAACTGATCCCGAAACTAAAGTGATCATCTACTCTATCAAAAATACAAGCCGTTGATGTTTCATGAATCTCATGAATCTGGTCATATGGTTCTACAGTTCACGAGGTACTCTATATGTAGTCCCTGTTTCCACCCTAAAATTAAAATCAGGGGAAACTATTACCTCGATGTATCAGACGTTGCAATATCTGCTGGAATGCATATAAAATATTTAATAAAGTCTCCAAAAATAATATACTCCGTTGTCTGAGGGTACGTTGTCGTAAAAACCTGGTATAACGGTCCCAAACATAGATTTTCAACTGTAAAGTGACTATCTATATCGAACCATAAAGTGACTGTCTATGTCGAACCAATTAAGTCATCATTTCTCACCTGATCGGACATTTTTTGTATTGAGCTCCGAAATCGATATTTAATTAACGACAATTGCGTAAACAAGTCAGTGTCCACGCTCGCGATTATAAAATTAGTCTGTGTGAATATGTTTATAATGTTTTAAATACATCGAAACGTATAAATACCGTGTTCCGTATCTTATAACACGATTAAATGATTATTACAACACACCGATAATAAACACAGCGAATTTCTCTAATAATTTATACATCGAAGTTCATTTAGATCGAACAATTTTTCCTAAGTCCTTTGATATAAAGAGTTTCGGCTGCATTTATTGACAGATGTGCAGATTCATTCCCGTCGTTGTTTATCGAGCTCGCTCCATTCTTAGACTATAAATAGCGACTGCGTCATCAAGCTAACACTAGTTGGTGAGAGTAACACGTGACCTCGCTCTATTTCTGTTTTGTTTATATCACGTGATGACCATTGCGGATATTTCGGAATATTTCGGGCACTGTCAGTAATCTGCTTCGCACAAGAAGTTGCGATTTTGCATTGCCACTTAAAAATAAGCATACCAGAGTGTACGGCGGGCTTCCGCCGCCGTACAATAAACTATATATGTGTTAGTAAGAAGACGTGAATTTCTTGGCCATAAAAGACGTACACAGAACATGATATAATGTTGATTTTAGTAAACTAATGAAAGCAATTTACTGATGATTACATGTTCAAACAAATTGGTATAATGAGTAGAAATTATATACATGTAAACGACACCAACGTTGATCAGGAAAAACGTTCTGAAGGTTTGAAAAGTCTATTTAATACTTTAAAAAAGGTTTGATATAAGTATGGTACGAATATTATGTTTCCTGCTGCTTATTGTTTTGTTGTGATCATTATAGAAGTGATGTTTTCACAAGCATGGACCTGGGGTTTTAGATTGACACTTCGTCTTTCAGGAGAACGGGTTAACATGAAATACGTTACTCTTGGGGGAGTAACGCTCTGGCGTTAATAAACACATGGGTGCTCGTGTCAACATTTTGAGATTATCCAAACAACCAAATATTGGACGCATAATGAATTCCTTCAGTGTTTGTTAGCCTACAGATTTCTTTTATCAGAGCTAGTTTGTGATGTATCTGAATTGCACTACGTGTTTGAGGATTTGCAGGATTCATTTAAATCACAGTATATCCATTTAACTCTTAAAGGGGCATACCCTACAACTTGGTGCATCTAGAATCAAGTTAAAATGGTGATAAATTAGAAGCTTGTAAAGAAAAAAACGACGAAGAAAGTTTCAGCCAAAAATTCATCCAATTAAAAATAAAATTACAAAAAAATATTAGTTTCCATAAAAGATCGGAAACTCTTTGAAATTTGTTGTACAATTTTTGGGTGGAAGTGATTTATTATTCATAGCTATGATTTTTGCGGCTAAACTAGTCATTTAATGACTCAAGTTCTTATTGCAATTATCCATTATAATTATATTGTTTTACATATACATCTAACACATTTTTACACTTTCACAGAATGTTTGTCAGTTGTAGGGTATGCCCCTTTAAGTCAATATTTGAGTGTCCAAAGATAGACAGTAAATTCAATAAGACGTTGGTACAAGTCTTGTCATTTATAATCCTAAGTTGTTTCGTCCATGTGTGAACTATATTCCTACCCTTGTTTTGAATAGTTTTTTCCTGGTTCTTTATCATACCCGGTATAAAGCACAGATACACGCATTGCCAGGTATCCAGTGATTTTCTAAACAAAATAGTAGACTCGCTAGTTGGGACACTGATGAAGCGCTCCTGAAATAGTGGACGCGAAATCCACGACCTTTCGATAAGTAGTCAAGTGCGTTACCGTTCAATCAATTCCTTGCTTAAATTGGAGCATTACATGTAAGTATTCAATACAACCAACAAATACATGCCCCATATACTTACTTTCTCTTCGTCTGCATAAAAAATTGACAAAGTTCTTCAGCCCCTCCCAAGTTATCATGGTACCATCACAAAATGGAGACACATTCTTGGTAATACAATCATTCATGGCCTCTACGTTTACGCCGTTCGGAAGTCTATAGAAAAAAGATATTGCTTTAATTCCTCTTGTTTTCACTGATATAAATAGTCTTAAATTACTTAATTATTTTAAAGCAATATGAAACGACAAGATAGCATAAAGAAAAATATGTCAAGAATGAGTGAACGAAAAGTGCAACAAGGAATGGTGATTTCAACGGCCAGTTGACAATGGTTGTGGGTTGGTAAAAGCAATTCTCTGCCTGCTGGATTTTTAGAGTTAACATTATCAATACTTTGTAATGAATTCCTTATTTCTGGTTTGTATTGAGTAAGAAAACTCGTGTGTGTTTTTTAAAACAAATCAATTTATAAACATCACATAATGTATTCAAATTAAGGAATGTTCTCTATTCTTTTCGACAGTTATAGCTTAACTAAGACAATTAAGACGTCCACATATTTTTTCTGTTTCGATGTCGTTTTTAGATTTTTTGAGAAATAACACTAGCGTACGTTTCTCTGTATTACTAAATAATCTTATTCAACTAGTTCAAACTTTGATGATATAGATCTTCGATAAGCATCAAATCATATCACTTTGATGTGAATGATGGAGTTATACATCAACCTAGAGGGTCGTGGGTTCAAGCCCAGCTCCAACCATGTCTCATGAGAGAAAGTAGGCAGATGCAGACGGAGGATGGGAGTCACGTACTGGTTCTTCCCAGGAACAATGGTTAGATGAACTGTCCACCTCATATGACGGATTGTTGGGCGTAAAACTCAATGAAACGAACCATACATCAGTCATATGATATGTATTTAGTAATACCTACATGCATATTTCATCCATATACTCTGGTTTCCTCATGAACCCAGCGTGTCCAATCTGGTGATGGTTCCGGATGAGTTTCCATTTATACAGACATGTGTAATAATTATTGTTCGCAGTGTCAATATCGCACGAGCCAGCTAAAGCTGTCAACCAAAACTGAACCAGTAAAACTGAAACAAGCGAAGTTAATTATTATCTTTTGTGTATATCATTTTACCACGGTTTGGTACATATATTATCGTTAAATAACTTTGACAGTAACTGCAGCTGCAGATATTGTTTTAAAATCTCTCCAGGAGTAAATCTCCGGGAAGTAAACTAACTATATAGAACTACCGCACGGCTGCAGTGGGCGGATTCACCGAGTGTCTTGGGCAATATAGGAACTGTGAGATGTTACCGTAGACACAAGTTTGTGTTATGAATCTGAATTCAATGTCATCTTCTTTGGCTAAATCAAATATAGGTCACATATTGCCTTTCCCAAGAGTGTCCTTTGGTCACAGGTTTGACTGTTATACATATGTGCTGAATCTCGTCGGTGTTATTATTTTCCAAAGTTTACTTCTCTATAATTTAGTTTCAAACACATTGTAAATCACAGCAGAGGAAACTAAAAAGAAACGACACAAATCCCTGCCCCATGCACCATTAGGCTTCCGGTATATATAACATATAACACAAGAGGTGTAAGGCAAACACAACGGGCATATAATCCGAAAACAGAGTCAAGGATTCCACACCTAATAAAAAAGAGTCTTTAAAAATGAGATGTTTGATAATGTAAGTTAATAGACTTTACGGAGATAGAACAAGTATAACTGTCAGCATAAAATTTTTGATAACTATTTTTTTTAAATCCTCACAAACACACACAAAAATAGAATTCCCACATAATGGAACATTTTTTTGTAAAACCGATTTTCAAAATTCGCCTAGTTCTGTTGCGTTTTGAAAAAGACTTAATTATTAAAGTTTTCAATTTCCTGATGTGTTAAAAACTAAAAAAGCGGTCACGTGGCTCGAAATTGAGACAAAGAATAAATTACTGATAGTTATTTAAATTTTCTAGTTAGGGTAACTTTTATGAAGTCCAGAGATTATATACTGATAAGCCATATAATGTAATGTAATTGACTGAAACTGAAGATAAAAGAGCTTGCAATGTACTCTGAGCCAAACGTCTAATTGGTCGGCTAAACTTGTGTTTACTTATAAGCACCTCACTGAACAAGTTAATTAACTAACTGCAGAAAAGTGTTAATTTTTATGTATAAATGTTTACAATTTTTCGTTGTGTCGGTCGGTCGGACATTACATGCAGCTACAAGACTCAGACAGTCCACTTCTATACTATTTTATTAAATTTAGACCCAGAAACCATCGATTACCAATACAAACAGGTAGCTGGCTAAGAACACCAATAAATCAAAGATTATGTAACACCTGTCAAGATAAAATTGGCGACGAGTTCCATTATTTATTCGAATGTTCTCAATTTAATGATGAAAGAAAACGATTTTTGAAACCCATCTATTACCGTCGACCAAATATGTTTAAACTGGAAAATCTAATGTGCACAAAAAATAAGTTAGAATTAAATAAGTTATGTAAATTTGTAAAATGTATAATCCAAAAAGTGATAATGTAATTCTTCTATATGCTGAAATTGTTAAATATTATGTCGATATACTTTGACAAATGTACATTTTTCAGTATGTCTAAATTCTATAGCCTCGTTTATTTGTTTTGTTTTATTGTAAAAACCTCATATTTGCATGTTTTGTACATGTATTGAGTGAATAAATGATATGTTCTGTTCAAAGAATAGTAAATTTATGTTACATCATATACCAAGAAATGTGTGGCAACATGAAAGGTGACCAATTAGAAATTTGTTTGAGTGTACTTATTTTATTTATTTAAGAAAAGGAACAAGTTTTTACTTTGTTTAGAGGCTGTTGTAAAAATGTATGTAAACATTTTTGTTATTGCTAAGTAAAATATAATACATTTACATGTTTCATATGTGTATGGACCGGCGGCCTTTATGTTCATAAAAAGTTTCAAAGTTTAAAACAATTATATAATATTTATATACAGTACTAATTGGAGACCAACTGTTAACGATACAATGCGTACCGGATCTGACAATATTAAAACTTCTGATATCCACCGCAACTATAACCAGTTGTACGAAACAATGTGTAAGATCCAATTATTAATTAAAACTATTATGTTTGCTACAATATCTAAACACGAACAATACTACTTTTTAAAAAATCGAAATACAGTAAAACCTGTGTAAGCGGCTTCCTCCGAATAAAAGCAATTCTTAAAAAAACTGTCATTGATGATTAAAACAAAATGACTCTTTTAGAATAAGATAGAGAAGGGCAGTATAAAGAAATGTTTGCTTAACATAAACAGAAAAAAGAACACAGATGAGCGAATAATATGAATATTGTGGACTTACTTATTCCAAATATAGACATGATGAAATTCTATAAGTCGGTCAAAATATCATATAGCGCGTATCCGACGTGCATCTGGGATTCCAGCTACCCACGATTAATAAATGTTACACTCGTGTCCCGTCGTTTTAACAGATCACACGTTAATAACTTAAGGAGATCTTTTCCACCACACTTAAACATGCTAGCTTAGATTATACAAAGGATGTCATTTATAAATAAACAAAGCAATCAGTGGTTAGATCCTGTTTAGGGGTTCAAAGTGTGGTAATTTTAATCCAGTGTTAGCAAAAATAGAACAATCGCCATGTCATATAAAGTGTATGTCCCTAGTACACTCGGTTAAAAATAAAAGGGCCTGTCTCATACTTTGTTCTAACGTTAAAGTAAGCCCCTATCTATTTCATCCGAAGGTCACATTTGTAATTCAAAACTCACTCATAAAAGGGTCATCCATAAAGGTCGAGCGGTAATGGTCTCTGACTTGTTAACAATAGCCCCAGGCCGCTGTGAGTTCGAATCCAACCCGCTCTAAATTTCACAAGTAAGAAACCTGTCCAGCAATCCGGATCGGGTTTGCGAGTTCGAACCCTAGGTGCAGTATGTAGTCTTTATGGCGTATTGGTTGTAAACATGATGTGTAAAGTCAGTCATTCTCCCGTGCTTCATTCAAGTGGCGAAAAGGACAGTAAATTGAGGAGAACAAGGTAAATATACGGTACAGAAAAGGCTGAGAATATGCGCAACGGCAATCAATAATAATTGATATTTGAAACTTTGAAAATTGAATGAAAAATGCAGATGATATTGACCACAGAAACATTATAAGATAAAAAAATAAAACAAAATTCTGCCAATAATGATGGAATTGCCAAACCTGAAAATATCTACTACAGCACTTGATAATAAAGCGTTTAGCACAGAAGCATAAACTAGTTATAATTAAACAAATGGGGAATAATTCTGCCAAATATCCGAATAAAACAAGCCTGAAAATGTGCGCTACGGCACTTGATACTCATTATTATATGAAAGAGTGTTGAGAATCGCATACGAATTGTATGAGCAGTTGCGAGAAAAGGAGATTTGACGAAGGGGAATAAATCATAGGGCAATATAAATGAATCATAAGCTCTGAGAATATTCGCTACAGCACTCAATACTGATCATTCTGTGAAAAGTTTGGTGAAAATTGCATGAGCAATTTTAGAAAGAGTTGCAAGGACAAAGGTGGGACGGACGGACGAATAGACAGACGGACGGGCAGTAATCGTGTCTGAACAGATACATGTCTATTACAAATAACATAGCAAGAGCTCATCATTTTTAAACAGTTTCTTAACCAGTGCTCCTGTGTGCCACAGACAACTTCAGTTGATGAATATTCAATAAAAGGGTTTTGAAAGATTTACTTTGGGCAATATAGCTACTTGTGGAGAACAAGGTATATTATGGAACAGTAATATGGGTATCTTGTGGAATTCTCCCGAGAACCATACAAGTTGTTCCGTTTTATATCTATCAGTTCAAGACCGACTGTTTCGCGCTCTGCAACCAGTAAAAGAGAGCAGACATTGGTACTAAGTACAACAGACATAGTTTTGCGACCTAGATAATTCATACACTCAAAGTATTGACCGCTTACTTATTGGAATGTGGCTACAACTTACAACCACCACTACTACTGCACTTCATCTGGAGTAAATACATCCTTTAGCTGAGAGCTATATTCATTTCCGATTATACATATAAGGTTAAGCCGTGAATCGTTTTTTTCCGATTGTTTTCCTTATCTGCCAGATACCATTACGCTGTGTTTATTTCGGTGAGGTTCGAAGAGTTCATAAAAGGGCGTAAACGAATTTCGTTTCCGCTGTTTCAAGCGCCTTCGTGAAAATTTTGAGCTGTCAAAGTAGCGTGCCGTTTAACCGCCAGTGTCACTCAAAACAAAACACTTTTTTAGTCTTATGAACTAGATAGTTAATGCAGACAGTCTATCGAATGTCGTGGACCTATGAACTTATTAGTACTTATTACATTTTCAAACTAAATATTTAAAAGTTTTGGCACACTAACAATCTACTCGGATAGTGGGAACTTCATACCACAAACACGGTCTGTGACAGCTATTACCACGGTCTGCAACAAAACATATCTCATATAAAACTTGACAAATGCTACACTACTTTGATTCAGTTTATTTAAAAAGAATTAAAATCGATCCCAAACTCGCGCTATTGTCAGAAAATTAGATCTCGAGTTTGTTCTATGATGCTAAATAGAAGTTGTTGTTAAGCACATTAATGACACTGTCAACAGCCAAGTAAGTGTTTGTTTATTTTGAAGTGGTTATTGAAAGTTATCCACTGACCATATTTCAACATGTCATCAAACCACTTCTGTTGACATCATAAGATCTTATCAGAAGCAAATAGTGTCAAGTGACTGAATGACTTTTATTTACGCATACAAAACAAAGCGGTCAGTTGATACTACGTTTTATAATCATCATCACACCATTCATTGTCAACACTTCTATCACTATCATCAGTGCCACCATCATCATCACTACATCCACTGTCAACACTTCTATCAGCACCACCACTGTCATCATCAGCATCATTACATTAATTGTCAACACATCTATCAGCACCACCACTGTCATCATCAGCATCATTACATTAATTGTCAACACTTCTATCAGCACCACCACTGTCATCATCAGCATCATTACATTAATTGTCAACACTTCTATCAGCACCATCACTGTCATCATCAGCATCATTACATTAATTGTCAACACTTCTATCACCATCATCAGCACCATCATCATCATTGACCTTACCATCATCAGCAGCACTTTCATTATCATTAGCACTACAAAATTAATCTCATTTGCGACAAAACGAAAATTACCATTATCACCAGCGTCACAATTATCGTCGTGACCATCTTTTGGCGTGTTGCAGGTAAGCACACTGATATGAATGACTTTACCGGGAGAACTGATAGATCAGACTGCTAATGAGGACAAGAAGCTTCTTAAATCGGTGTCTTCTTGCACTGAGGATGTCACTGAACTAGAAATCAGTCCTCCAAAGAGTTGAATAAGTCATTGGCTTATTTCTAAAACCCCGTAACTCAATTTTGGCGATATTGTGATTTTGGTAGCACTTATTTCGTCTCAGGGAGCTCATTACAATGAACATAATTATTTACCTGATTCTAGATCTCCCTAAATAGGGTTAATCCAAATTCTACAAACCTGTAACTTGCTTATTTACGCCAAACTCCAAAACTTTAAATGCAATTTTCTCAAAATGGGAAAAAAATACATAATGAAATAAGCCGACCAAGTGTGTCTGTTTGGTATACTGACTGCATAATCATTATCTTAATACAATGTACGTTGATAATAAGCATTGGATACGTCCAAACAGACATCATTGGCGGTTGTTTGGTACATAAAAGAATCCTAGTCTTGAAGTGAACCTCTAAACATGTTTCCAGTAGCATTATGCATGCATGTATATCGTTGTCTGAGGCATTGTCATTTTTTCTACAAGGAGAAATCTAATAACGGTCAAAGAATTCGAAGGAGAATGGAGGTATTGGTGTCGACTGCTACACAGCACAATTGTCACTTTTTATTTTACACTCTTCTTAACTTATAATTTCCATAGGGGCATCCGTGGTTGGGTGATTATGGTATCTTATTAGTAATCCCATGACCTTCATCGTTTTGAGTTCGAATCCCACCGGGTCCAAATTTCACATGTAAGGAAGCTGCCCAGCAAGCATAGTGAAGATCGCTGGTTCTATCCAGGCGTCCGCCTTCATAATCAATGCAGGGAAGTAGCCAATGACCCTGGTTGTTGATGCAACGTTGGGCCACAGAGAAAAATATGCGATTGTCCTTCAACTAGTATATGGTCTACGCATTACGAAACTTTTGGTTTCTACTTTTCTTTTCGTTTAAAAGTTTCTAAATGATAAACGCAATGGAGCGGGATCGCCGCGTTTTTATGAGGCCTATATTAAAAATATATTTGTTTGCCCTTTACCGACCCTGAATTTTAGAAGAGGGTCGGTGGGTAGGAAAAATATTTTATTTTATTTACCTAGCATGAAATTGCACTTCAATCTAGAAGCATTCTATATAGTCATTTTATGTATTCTGCTACCATACAACCATTTATTGTTTGTTTTAAAATCAACAATAAACATGTATTGAGTTCCTTAACACACATTATTGTTTTCCTTCATTAATTCAAATGATACCTATATGTACTTAAAATGTTTATCGAAAGCACTGAGTGTACATACATGTATATTTTCCCAGGTATAAAATAAATTTCTCCCAGATTTTGCAATAAAATCTTTTGAGTAGGCATGATTTTTTCGGGTCGGTCGGTAAAGGGCAAACAAACTTAATTTTAATTTAAGCCTGAATGTGGTCTGACCTACACAATTCCACCAATTTTGGAAGATTAAGGTGGAAATGTATTTGTTTTTTTTTACTTCTTACAATTTGTATCAGAAACGATGCTTATTTGAACTAACCAGAAAATTACCATTGCCATAAAAAAAGCATTTCCTGTTATCAGTGTTAAATTTAAGACGCTTGAGTTAATTGATGACGCTAAATAATATTTAGTTTGCGATACTTGTCTGTTTGACACAAATGTCTGGGTTTTTTTTATTTGGAGATATTATTCATTTGAAACAGTTACTTTCAAATAGAGAAAAATTAACCAAGAGCGAAGAAAATGCGGTCAGTCGAAAACAACGAACTTTTTTCACCTAAATAGCAAAAAGGTCGCTTGGTTATTATTTAGATTGGGTTATCAATTCTCGATCATTTCCAGTACGCCTTAAGTTCGATTGAGTAATGTGATATAACTGGGTCTTGTAGTGAAATCATTCAACTATTGAACAAGTATTTAGACATCTAGCAATTAACTAAGGGTAAAGAAAACATTGTTTTTTTTGCAAGTGCAATATGATCTTCGTTTGACGCAATCGGCTAAGAGTCATAAACATGATATAAATAGTACTACAAGCGATTTACATAATTAGTTTGGGAGTTGGATTTCAATCTAACCCTTTGTGTGTAGCACAAAGGTTATGACTTCATTTAACACAGGCATGAAAGCTTATGCATGTATTTGTATTCTAAATAAAGGCATTGCCATGTTAACATCGCCAATGAAGTTAACTTTTCGTGGCATACATCAGTGGTAAAGCAATACCCAAGTATATGATGTACACGTAGTACTATATGATATTCATGTATTGATAAAATATAATATACATGTATATACAGAGTATGATAAACATGTACATATATTACCATGTCATGTGTAATGTCTGTTATGATATGAATGCATATCTGTAGAAACTCCTTTAATTTGTACATCTGTAGACAAAATTATTATACTAACCACTCTTTATATTAGGCCATCCTTAAAAAATGTTTGTTCAGTGTGGAAACCCTACACAGAGAACTTTCAGTGGGTAGGCAGGAAATATTTTTTTACAATATATTTTATATTGAACCCAAAATACTCGTCAGAATGCTATTTTTCATTGATTTTTTTTTATACCTGAGCGGCCAAAATAAAAGTTGGGTAGGAACTTTTTGGTGAATAGGTAACAATACCGCAACCAAAATATTTTTTAAGGATGGCCTTACATGATTGGATGTTTCATTATTTTGTATTCAATTTAAGATTCGGTTCACTCGGAATTATAAGTCCACTCCATGTACAGTAAAACTTGTCCTTCCAACCACCTTTTACAAGCGACCTGTCTTATTCGACCGCTCTCCATTCCTTCAAAGTTTTTAAACGTTAATTTAATTTAGTTATTACTAACCATTACTTTCAGTCTATATCGTAGTTGCTTGGCGACCACTTTGTTGTGCATTGTTGTGTATTGTCCTAGATAAATGATTGTTTGTATCACCCGAACAAGAATGTCGGCAAACTGGAAAAAAATAAGTTTAGAGGAATGGATGGCTGTGATAAATAAACCTTTAATTCAGGAACAAGCTCAGAAAATTGCCATCCATTCTTATAAATTATGATTTTTTATCTGAACAGTATCTTAACATTTAAAAACACACGTTTTTATGTTTTACATTTTTAATGTTTTATGTATAGTACAAAATACTAATTTTCAAATGCTAAGCCACCATTACATTTGTCTCTTTATAAAATGTTTTTAACTGTCCAACTAAATAGACATGGTTTCGTATTATTTTCTAGACTGTAACTCCCATCCTTAGTTAAGAGACCACCTGTCTTCAGAGACCATGTTTTTCATTTTCCCCTGTGTTGTCGCTTCAAGCAGGTTTTACTGTACTGAGAATTATGTCTATTTATAATATTGGGCCTTTAAAGGGGGTCAGTTGCTTTCCTTTCTCAAATTATGCATGTGAAGAAAAGAACTGACGGAAAAGTGGATTTGGACAATATCTAGCACATGCTGAAGTATTTCGGCCAAGATTGCTGTTAATCATGGAAGGAAACCTTTATTACTCGTTGTTGTATTGAAACCGAAAGGGTATCCTCGGTCTATATTTAGAAATGTGTACTTCCAATTTTGACTTGTATTTCTAATTATGTAAACAACGAAACATGTCAGACAGACCGTGAACAGTAAGAAAAACATGTTTTAATTATTCTTCTTTATCAATACGAGGTTTTAGTTAAGGTGGGTCATGGGTTTCCTCCCGAAAAATTGCTACCACTACAGAGTTCGATCAAAACCTTTTAAGATTTAATGACGGCAAAATGAAGCTATATTAACTTTTTCGGATTTGTAAATGATTCAGCATTGTGCACAGTAAATTCCACAGCTTAATATAGAAAATTATCGGAGCAGTACAAGAAATAACGCGAAAAAAAACATATACAACATATCGCTCCACTAGGTGGCCGTTTTTTGAGCGGTTTCAATGGAAATATCATTTGAATACATCATTTTTGCTTTGGCCAATACTTTGAAGGATGTTCCTGCAAAAAGATTTTCTTGTGCGTTGACTTCTAGAAACTGAACACTTTTCGGAATGAAACCCGCGACCCACCTTAAGTATTAAAATATATTTGCCTTATTTTTGTTTATTCAACACCAGCATAACACGTAGTTTTCGTGCATTTACCTAGTTTTGAAAACGAGGTTTAATTTTTGGCAGGGGTCTTAAAATAGTTCTATCTAGGGTGCGCACCCTAGTTAGAAAATACCTATTCAATAATGAAAAAGTGTTTTAAAATGGGTATTTTTCGGTGCTTCAAGTGAAATCCATATACTTCGAATTCAAAATAACGTATACAATCACTTTTTTAAAAGATCTTTCAACTCAAATATTCCAACGTAATACCTTTAAGCAAACATACGAGAAAATCATCCATCAATTAGCCGTACTATTTAACACTACCAACAACAACTACAACAACAACAAAAAAATAATATTTTGTTTTTCATTTATTATACTGCATAATAAAACAGTTTTGTTGATCATAATTTATATTTTACTTCAATCATAGATAAGCAAACATGCTTCTAGCAACAGAATTGATAATTTTCAACAGTAAACAAAAACCCACACTCGTTAAACTATATAATGTAATAAAAAAAACATGATAACTTGCGTCAAGAAAAAAACCCAACAACATAACGCACTCCACTCAGAGACAAAAAAAGAAGATAAAATCAGGAATCAATAAAAATGTAGTTATCTTTCAATGTTACAAGGCATGCAATAAGTCCAGACAACTCATGCAGACAAGTAACCATAGTAAACTTTACAAGAACATAAAGAAAACAAAATAGAATAAATATATTTACAAATGCTACCATGATACTCACTATACATCAATATTTAACTATACAATAACATCTTCACAAAAAATATACTTGAACAATCTTTTCTTTCTTAAATTTTTATGAATTTAATCAGTATAAGAAGACATAAGTATTACACACGTCATCAATTGGATAAAGCCAATCAGAAATATATGACATACAAGAAAAAAATATTCTCTCTGTTGATACATTGTTAATACATGATTAATACAACTTTAGCACAGTCATGATAAATAGCTTAAATCCAGCCAAAGTTGATTTAAAGAGCCACATTACAGGCATGTAATCTATCCGGTTATTCATTATTTTATAAAGGATACACTGTACAAATACATGTATAAAAGTTTGAAGTACTTACAGTACCATGCATTCCGAACAAAACCCCAGTATATTGTACAAGTCATCATATATGTACACAAATATATTTTGTACTTAATAATTTAACCATAATCACACTAGCACATAACTATGAATTTAAATATAATAATTTATTACAATTAACTAGTTTCAGATAAGACAGACATGATACACAATCAAACCTGTGAATAAAGGCCACCTTTGGGAAAGACATAATGTGACCTTTAATGACAGGTGACCTTTATTGGGAGGTCATTTTGTTCAAAATAGTCAATAGTCATTTTTAAAACAATGGTCTTTATTCACAAGGTGGCCTTTATTCGGAGGTGGCTGCTAATACAGGTTTGACAGAATGTAACAATGTGATAAAACTGTAGAATATTTTCAAAACAATGTGAAAATCTGAAGTACTGGTACCAGTCATCCATTTTAAGCTACAAGTAAAGTATATGATGAAACAATAATGCTAACTAAGAAAAGAGGTACCAGTAACTAAGATATGTTCAATTAAAATTATAACTCCTTAGGTTTGATTAAAAGACATTTGATAAAATCAAAATGAAATGATTCAAACTTCTAAGTGAATTACATCCTACATGTATATCTGTCAATGTAACTTACCAATAGGAAAACCATTATATAAACCAAATGACGCTTTAAGCATATTATATTGATATAACAGAGGAAAATTAATATTGTTTCAAGGCCCTTTGTGCAAAAATATTACAGTTTACCTATAAATCGTTAGATAGCCATTGTTAAGTATACAGGATGTATGTCTAATTCAACATTTAATTATTGTATTATATGTATAGTCAAACTTGTGCACAAAGTCCATCCTTGGGAAAGACATATTGTGGCCTTTATTTGGAGGTCATTTTGATCTAAATAATCAATGATGATTTTTATTCTTTAATCGGAGGTGGCCGTAAACACAGGTTTGGCTGTAATTAAAATGCGACTTCACACTAATGTTACATGATACCTCTATCTCAGCAGACTAAATAATTCATAAATTTTGTCAGGCTTACAACAGTTCATAATATTATACTCCATAGTATTTTTTGTATTAAATCATGTGAAACTATCACAGTTAAAAAGACTAGATGTAATATGTATCAACTTCAATAAACTCCAAAATGATTTCAGAAGCAACAACTCAATAGGTACCACAATCTACTGGTCAGCCAAGTTTACGTGGACATTTCAACAACTTATAACAACAGCGCAAGAACTGTTGTGTTTCTAAAACAACATAAATTGACAACTTAAGGTAACTAAGTCCCAACTGAACAGTGAGAAATCATTCTGACTTTCCATTTTGTAAGTGAACAGTAGCCTTTGGTAGTTATCAACTCTTTTATGAAAATAACTTGTACTGACTTACTGTACACTATTCTTAATAGTTTTCTTTTCAAACAGATTTTAAAATATCAGATCTAACTACTGGCATGTTTGGTTTCATAATGGCTAAAATTTTTTTTTGTAAATTACCAAACCTTAAGAGCAAGTAAATTACCTAACTATAAGAGGTAGGGAATTACCTTACTATAAGACATAGTAAATTTGTATTACAGACTATTCAATCATTGATTAAGTGATCCTTATTAAATTTTGAGTAGTATATAACAGTCTTCAAAAAAACATGATTTGACTTCAACTTAATCAAACTCGCAAGCACAGACATAATAGTTAAATTGCATTCGACATAAACATATGACTTAATAACTAAATATCAACATATGTCTTACAAGATAATTGCAGAAAAAAAACTGCCAGTAATTCTTAATAATCTGATATTGGTGCAAACTAATGAGTTAAAAGCTTGAATACAAAACAATAAACAATGAATGAACATGATTAATGGTTAATACAATTAATTCAATGATGTGAGCAAAAAGAACATGATTGTGGGTTTACAGTAAAAAATTCAACATATTTGATATAAAAAAATCAAAATATACTATCTTTATTTCATACATAAATTGAAAAACACATGATTACAATTCAAAAGAAAACAAGAAAAAATCATGTAAGTAGGTCATGAAAAAACACTTGAAACTGGTATAAAAATAAACAAAATGACAAGTGGGTTTTTGTTTGACTTGCACAAGTATTAAAATAAACAAACTGCTCCCTCCTGACTTCCTGTAACATACAATACAAACAGTAAGATTTCAATCAATGGTTCGTTTATATATACATGTATGTCACACCAACAATAAAGACCATCATAACATAGTCACAGACAATGAAGCACAAATCATGAATTAAAATCCTTTTTTTATCAATACCTTAACAACAATGTATTGTTTTATCACATGAACACAGTTGTGTGGTACATCTAAAGCCATCTAATATAAACTAGACGGAACTTCATCAAGAGTATGAATCATCAAGTGTCTCCATACAGTCTGATACTTCATTCATACTCACATTCATAGTGTCATTTAACATATCATTTGCATTACCATGAATTTCAGATAAAGGTTGCACTGAAATAGCAAAATGGTCATTAACTTCTTGAGAGGTCTCAATCTCACAAGTTTCAATAGATTCTGATAGATCCATGGGTTCTAGTAACTGATTTTCATCCATAGGTTTATCAAACTGTTTCATGGTAACAGGTTCAGCATCAATTATAACTGTTTCACTATCCATAACAAGTTCTTCTACAATCTCATTAGAACTCTGAGAATCCTCATTTATACCATATAAATATTTGCTTTTAATTTCATTTACAGTTGGGAAAAAGACTGGTGTTTCAGTTTGTTTGTCAATGTCTACCTGATGTATTTTAGGTTCAAACGAATCCATTTGTTTTACTTCATGACAATTTCCTACCACTTCTTCATTTAGTGTTTCTTCTGCAACTGCCAACTCATTGTTAACTTCACTATGAAGCACTCTAGTTTCAACAGCATTTATAACATTCAAATCAGTAAGTGTTTCATCTATGACAACCTGGCCCTGTTCAAGTTCTACTGATTCTAAGTTAACAACAGCTTCATTGGTTTCAAACTCATCAGACACTTCAACAGCGTAATATATTAAATCATCCTCTGAATCTTCCAGATCAGCTTTTGTTATCTGGAATGTTTCTTTTTCTAAACTTTTAACTGCATCTTCACTATCGCTTACTTTCAGGTCATGGTCAGTATTACTATAAACAGTTGTTGCATCTGATTGAAATATAAGAGAATTGTCAGGAACTGTTGAAGGACATATATCTTTCAGATCAACAACTTCTGAATCGGATTGACACGAAGTTTGAACAATAGAAACATCTTGAAGTTTGACAGAATTGTCTCTTGCAGATGACAGACTATCACATTTATGCAAATTTTCAAGTTCATTATGTGGCTGTGTTTGTGACTGTGGAAGATCTGCTATCAATACAGATTCTTTTTCATTTATCACGTCATCGTCACATTCACTTACCTCATCACTAATATTAACTGAAATAGTTATTGGACTTCTTTCTTGCATTTCTGAAGATTTTTCAAATGAATCATCGGCATTTTTTACAATTTCAAAAATATTGTCTCTTTGTGCAGCCATGATGATACCTGAGACAGGATAGGGTACATTACTTTCTGGAAGTTCTGAATGACCTTTGACTACAATGTCTGATATTGCTCCACTAATCTCACTTTCACTGTCAGATTCACTTTCACTTAGTCTTAAATCACTGACAATCATTTTCATTGCACCTTTTTTAGTCACTATTTCTTTAGGTGGTATCACTTCAGAATCACTACTTATATGTTCTACGTTTGATTTGCTGTTGGATTTTAAGATAGTATCAATCTGCTCCTGTACATCAGAATCTGAATCAGAAGCACTTAGATCAACATCTGATTCTCCACAATCACCATGAATGAAGTTGTCCACTGAGTCTGAAACAGCAATCTTTTCATGACTGACCATTTCATTATCCACTATTTTAGTTATTTTTTCTTTCACTGAGTCTAACTCCGTATCAGAATCATCGCTGAGGTAAAACAGGACATCATTTGGTTTGGCTTTTATGTTTTTTTTATCTAAATCATTGTTTACCCTAACCCTGCTGTTAACATTACAAACTGTATCAACACTACCAGTGTTTTCACATATGCTTGAACACTTAGTGCTCTCTGCATTTTGATTGCCAATATTTTCAAAATTTTCATCATTGTCAACTTCACTGTCATGATTTATTTTTGTAAGGAGTGTCCGCATTTTGATTTTGAGGGGTTCCCTCTCAACAACATTGACCTTCTCTTCAACTGCCTCAGATTCAACGATATCATCAGAACTTGGTTGTAACTCAGTTGAATTCACTTCACTTTCATTCTCCTTATATTCATCATCTGAATCACTGTTTTCACTATAACTTTCATATCCCGATCTACAAGCATCGGAAGAAACAGAAGTTGAGCCATACGGTGAATTTGGTGGATAAATAATTTGACTTAACTTGATAGTAACTTTTATTGGTGGTCGACATTCAGGTTCATCATCTTCTACACATTTTCTTTTTCTGTTTGTGTGATTCTCAATAACTCTTTCAGACAAGCGATGCAAGGCGACATAGCATGGTTTAACTTCAACAAAGTTGGAATTTGTATTACGATTTGACATTTCTTTCCAGTTAAAATTTCCAACTTTATCATTGCAGGTGTTCTCAAAACCAGAATGTTCATTTGAGTGCATATCTTTAGGAACTGAACTGTATCTTTTCTTTCTTGCAGAACATTCATAATTCTCAGAGCATTCATTAAGATATCTTTCACGGGCCCTCTTTTCCAAAATTGAACTTCTGAACACACTAAATTCCTTCTTGGCGGGCTTGGTAGTTTCCTTGTCATATGCATAACTGTAATATAATAAAGGATCAAAATTATAGGACACTGACTTGCATCTTCCTCTCTGCTTTCTTTTAACCTTTTCTGCTATAGTTTCACAGAATGATCCTGCATTTACTTGGTTTTCAAAATGAGTACAAGTATAGTCATCTTCCAAGTTTGAAGCACATTTGTTGCTGAGTTCGTACGGATAATCTTCAAGTTCAATGGGTTTGTCTTCAAAAACATCATCAACGTTAGCACGTTTTTCATTTGGTTCAGTGATGGAACTTTCGAATGTTCTGTTCTCCTTTTGACTAACATTATTTTCATTGTGAATAAATGCTTCACTTTCTATAGGCTTCAGGGTAGATGGAAATTCAACAATAGTGTCTGTCTCTTCATAAGTCATTGTAACATTTGAATCCTCATTTTGAACATTAGAAATAGAATGTTTAAAGGTGCTGGTTTCAGTATCTTCCTCAAAATGACTTGAACTAATGGAATCTAGATCTTTATGTTCATTCTCTTCATCTGGAGGCAACTTATCTTCATCAGACTCTTGACTACTTTCAGTGTGTGCTGAACAAGGTGCTCTCTCAGTTTTGCAAGTATCAAAATGTTCCAACTCAGAGACGTCTTTATTCAAATCAGTTGCTGCATGATCTGTGCATTTTATGGTATTATCCTCATTAGTATCTAATTCCGAGTCTTGTTCATCATCTACATTCTCCATGACCTGTTTTGCAGACACATGATTACTGAATGAATCATTCTTTAATTCAGTGAGATCTAAATCACTTTCTATTTTATCTTTCTCCAAACTAATATCAGTTAATACAGCAGAATGATCAGCAAGTTTATCATTACTGTTTTTCACATCAGAAGAAACTTCCACTTGAATGACTGGCAAATTGTTTTTACCATATTCATCAATTTCTGTTGAGTTGATGATGGAATCATCAGTGTAATTTGGATCTGGTTGCTCACTATCTTCTGATAAAGCAGTAACGGAACAATTATCCATATTTGAGTTAGATGAAGAGTCGATGTTGCTGTTAGTTTCAGTATTTTCATTCATATTCTTACTATTTTTAACATTAATTAAACTACAGGCAAAATCTTTACTTTCCAAGATGCTATCTTTCATATCAACTTCATTAATAGCTGATTCTCTAAGCTCAGTGGTATCATTTGAGGTCTTGTCTTCAGCTTCAACATCTGATTCATTCAAAACTTCAATCTCTTTATCCGAGTTATAGTCAGAGTTAAACTCCCATGCAGAATTATCCTTCAACTCTGATAATCTTGCCGACATAGTTATAGGATCATAAGCTTCACCGCAATTTGATTCTTCATCAGTTTCAATTGAATTTAGTTCTGTAATACTTTTAAAAATTGTATTAGCCTTTACTTTTGGTTCCATTTGTTGGTTGGTTTTAGGTTTATCACAGTTTAAACACATATTTTCATTACTTTTACTCATATTTCCAGATTCCAATTCAGTCAACTGACTTATCCCATCCTCATGTATTTCATTTTCACAGTTATGTAATTTAGAACTATCCTCATCAGAAACAGGTTCACTGCTTGGTTCTGTAGCATTACCAATGTTACACTGATTCTCTGACAATCCATTAGAATACTTAACTTCTTTGAAAGTTTCTGATCCTAAATTATCTTCAGCCATTGGAATATCATCAATAGCTGGTGGCTGGTCTTCCTCACCTAGATAATCAGCAATCAGCTCTTTTTGTGTACTCTCAGTGGAACTGCTCAGAGGAACAGGTACAATGTCATTACTGTAGCTGTAATCAGAATCTACTGATGGATCATCATCAAATGGTCTTTTATTGTTACTGCCAAAAAATACCAGGTTTTCAGCAAGGATATCAAGTAAATTTGTCATATTGCCAGCTAAGCTTCCTTTATCTTCTAATGAGGTTAACATCTGAAGAATGTTGTGAGTAACTGATCCTTTTGAGCTTGTTCTATCATGCTTACATATTTCATCAGAAACACTGCAGTGAAGTTCCGAGTCATTGTCACTTTCAGAAGATGATGTATCAATATCATCCTTAGTACAGTCATCATCTGTATAAGAATATTCCCCACTTACACAATTAGCATGTCTGTGTTGTAATTTGGTCTTTTTCTTTCCAAACATTGAAAGAGAATCTCTTTTGAGCCAAGCCGGATCTTTCTTTGTAGGTTTTTTCACATTGGCCAAGAGATTTGCAATACTAGACTTAATTTTCAACAAGGATTCCTTTGGAATTTCTGTATTATGACCTTTATTTGGTTCTGGAGATAAAACCTGTTTGATCTGTGCAAGGGTAACTTCTCCCTTTTCGCTTATGTCCAATAAGGACTGCAAATTCAAAGGTTTTGTCTCTTCAACTGTGTCCACAATTGCATCAGAAAAATGACGACCTATTGAGTCATCCATTTTCTTTGTAAGATCCGAGTCTACAAGCTCTTGGGAAAATATGGATTTATTAATTTCAATGCAAGGCAAATCACTCACTGACTTCTCAGGCATTGATAAAGATTCTGCAGGTTTTTCAAATACACTTCCAAGGACGTCAAGAAAATGTCGCTCTGGAGGATTATTCTTCTTTGTATCAAATTCTTCAGACAGTTCAACATCAACATCAGGTTTTTCAATATTTTCAGTTCTTTTAAAACTTATTTCCTTTTCATCAACTTCAACAAGTTCAAGAACAGGTGGACTACCATCAACATAAATATTCTTTTCTATTTCTGGCAACTTAACACTCTTATCAGTCAATGGGTCACAACTGTCAACCTTTTCTAACGTTGGTGGTGAATTCACAGATAATTCCTCTTCAGGTTTGCCAATATCTATTTCCATTCCACTAATTTGAGTATTCTCTTCACTCACTTCAAAATAGTTTTTGTCTTCGATGATTGATTCGAAATCGGAATCATTATCAGCATCATTATCATCATTCTTATCTTCATTTGAGATTAGTTCATGATCCATGTTAAGTGCCTCATTAAATGGTTCATCAGTTTCAACCGACTTAAGGTTTTGTACACCCAACAATGGATTTAGATTAACTTCAATAGAATTTACTGGACTTTCGGTATTTGTCATCACTGATATATCTGAAAGCTGGACAAGCTCATCAGTATCCAACTTTTCAGATTCAGAGCAAACTGATGAATCCAGGAAATCACTGTGAGGAATTGGTGAGCTGACATCATTATCAAATTTCTCATAAGATTCTATCAAGTTGACAGAGATTTTTGTTGTATCTGTACTTATCTCACTCACAAATGAACTGTCTTTTTCACTTCTGGGGGTAGACATGTGGCTGATATCACTTTCTAATAGACTTGACTGATCGACAGTAGATTGTGATTCACTAGTGCTTCTGAATGGTGAGCTATTTTCAACCAAATTTTTATCTCCAGTAAGAAGATTTTCCTTTATAACTAAACCATTCATCTCATACTTTATACTGAATCCATGCTTACTTTCTTTCACTGAAACCTTTTTATCAACATGTTCAGAAGTATCTCCTTCACTTATGGTATTAGGACACATTGAGTGGATTGGTACAGGAGTATTTTCATTTTCATTGACCTTGTCCTCTACTGCCATTACAGTAACCACAGAACTTTCTCTTGTATTTGGGCTGTAGCAAATATTGCTTTCTGCATCTAACTTGTTGATATCCTGTATATCTTCAGAACATAAGCTGACAGCTTTGACATCCTGGCATGTATTATTTTCTTCATTCATACATGGATCTTCTGCAATGTTATTCTTTGCATCTGTCTCAGATTCGTGGATAATATCATTTCTGCCTTCACTTATTTCCATGCAGTCTTTACCAGTATCAATTACAGCCTGTTCAGCAGGGACTTCATCATTAAAATCCTCCAATCGATTATCAGCAGAAGATTGAAAGTCACTATGTGAAGGTTCATCAAAATGAAACTGTTCAAGCATTTCTTCATCATCCTTTATATTTTCATCTACTGACTTGAAGCTATCTGCAGCATTAGAATTGCCTACAACATCATTTTCTAACATTTTCTTAGCGTCATTTTCAGAATCTTCCTTTAAATCACACTTCTGATCGTTGGCTTCAATACCTACAACACTGAGTATAACAGTACTGTCAGTATCTTCAGCAGTAACCAATGCATTATCAATGTTTTCTTTTATATCATCAGTGTCAATAATTTTGTCAGACTGAGCAACATTTTCAACATGCTGCAAGGTATCACTTTGCTCTCCAGCACTAACATATTCATTATCAACTACATTTTCCAGTATTTTATCTTCTGCTACACTAAAATAAACCTGATTACTGTCATCTTCAATAACATGTTCATTTACAGGACTAACACAATTTTCATGGTCAGATTGGCCTTCATCAACAGTTTTGATGCTTTTATCTTCCGGACAATCAAAGTAATCAGACATTCCTCTACAACCTATTGTCATTTCACTTGAGGCTCCACCATAATCAACTGAACATTTTGTTTCTGGAGGATTATCGTTTTTCAAATCATATTCCAAGTCAGCCGAAGGTAATTCCAAGTCAACTGAAGGTACATCAGTTTGACATTCAGCCATACTGTGGTCTGATGCATTATTTTCTGTAAGTATAAGTGGTTCCTCACTCTCTGTCAGCTGCTGAATAACACAAGATTCAGATTCATTTTTCTCACTCATATTAAGTACATCATCTGCAAAACTTGGAAAACTCTCAATATCATATGGCTTACTGTCTTCATCACTCGAATCATTTTTCGGCTTTACCTTTAAGGATGCCAGTTCACAAGCCAGTTCTGGAGTAATTGCATTGAAACAGTCTTTAGGATCATTTACCGAACCGTCTTTTTGATCTTCAATTATACTGTCAATGACATGAACAGCACTAATAAGGCGATGAAGAAAATCATCGTTCAACTCATTACTTTCAGGGTGGCTTCTATGGACTTCTTTTTCATTTTCTTCCATTTCCTTCATATTCATCATGTTCTTTCTTTTAGTATAAGTTTTAAAATCAATTTTCTTCTTTGGAGGAGATGGGCTCATTTTTTCTCCATCTTCTTTTGCTTCTGACATGTTTTTGTTCACTTTTACAGGAGAAATCATATCTATCTCTCTCAATGCTTGAATACTACTATTTTTCAAAGGACTTCCTAGTGAGCTACAAACAGGAGTGCTAGTATTATTAAAAAATTCATCGTCGCTTTGTTGCGTTGAGAAAAATGCTTTTTTCTGTGGACTAACAGTCTTAACTGGAGTACTTTGAGCAGATGTACTCAAAGGAAAACTGGGCAGTGTTGTTTCAGACTGTGCACCATTATTTCCATCACAAACTGTTTGCTCAACATCACCTAAAATATCTTGCAACAGTTCACTTGCTTGTTTGATGAGACTAGTATCAATGTCTGCATTCTGTTTCTTTTCTTTCGGAACAACTTTATCGTGATCTTCAACAGTTAGGACATTTTTGTCGATGCTTGCAGATTGATGAAAGAATTCTATATCAGTTGCAACTGAAACAGCATACTTGGACTTCCTTCTGTTAATAGATATAAGCATTTCTGAACCTTTACTAGGAGATTCTTTTACACTTGATTGCAAAGGACTTTGTCTTGGTGCTAGCTGTACCTTCAATGATTTATCTGATTTAGTTGTATCATCTTCATCAATTAACTCATTTTTTATTTCATGATGTGAAAACTTTTGTTTGTCACTTTCAACATTTTTCTCATTACTTTCAGTTTCCATTTTATTGCTTTCAGAAATGTGGTTATCAATATTATCTTCATTTTGTATATATTCAGCAGAATTGTCAGGTGAATGAGAACCATCATTGTCAGCTTCAGTCATCATACTGTCATCAAATGTGATCTCTTTTACATCAAGATCTTGTCCCTCACTTTTTACCACATGCGATAATACATCTTCCACCACAAACGATTCTGTACAGGTGTTGTCTTTTCCCAGAAGTTTTTCTTCATTGTCATTATTTTCTTCATGTTCTGCTTTCACAAATTCAGCAACCTCCTGATCTTTCATACACTCTTTTGAAAATTCAGATTCTGATTGTACAACACTATTTTCAACAGCATTTGGTGGAATTTCATCTGAATTAGAAAGTGAATCAGGGTTTTCAAAAACTGGTGTTTTTTCTTCCACAACTTGCAAGGACATATCTTCCTTTGCACACGAGCCAATATGAATATCTTCCTTATCAATCACACGTTGATTGTCATCTTTACCAATGTCAGGTTTAACAGCCACAGAAACCACATTGTTTTGAGTATTCTCTGAATGACAGGAGATGGAATGGACTGTATCATCATCAGTATCATTATTGACAATTACATCAGACTGAGGTAGTAAACAAGGCTCTGGTTCAACTTGTAAAGAAATATTTTCAGTTAAAAAAGATTCTTGACACATGACATCTGTTTCAACATTACTTTGTACAACATTTCTTTCAAAGGCTGGTTTCAAATTATCTACTACATTGTCAAAAGATTCTGCACATGTGATCTGAGACTGATTTACAAGCTGTTGTCTATTAAATTCCTCATGACCTTCTTGAGGATATGCAGTTTCTGATATGCTTATATCCAAACACTCTTTTCCGGAGTCCTTTAATAATGTTACATGTTCATCCATAACATTTGGCATGTTGTTTTCAGAGTCATCATCCTTAAAATCCTGACTACTGTTTCCATTTGAGCCTTTTAACTCCAAAAGATGAGAAGTCTTACCATTGCTCACTTTTATTTCAGAACATTCATCAATGTTTGTTTCCGAACTTTCATAACACTTTGATGGGTCTTCAGTAACAGACAACATGACTATTTTCGCTTCACCTTCAATAGTTTCAATCTTAGAAACATCTTCCTCACTAAAAAGGCCACTGTGTGTCAATTCATGAATTTCTTTAACTTCTTGCTTATCAGTGGTTTGACAATTATCACTGGGTACAGTCTCTATTTCATTAGAAATTGCATTATTGACATCCACAACTGCTTCATTAGTACAAAGGTCAGAAGTGCTGGTATCAATAACTGATCCTGACTCACAAGAAGTGTTTAGAGTTTCCTGAGATGTATTTATCACACTAGTAGAAGAGATGTTTTCAGATTCTGTAGTATCAGTAATTACACTATCATTTACAGAACCTTCCATGGATTCAGTCTGCAAGGAATGTTGGAAATTTATAGTGGATTCAGAGACCATTTTTTCTCTAGCCCTGTGTTGTTCAAACAGAGTGATATCTTCAGCTGTGTATCTTTCTAATCCTTCAGATGCCTGACCTATACATATCAATCCAAGTTTATACAGACTTTGCTCCTTGAAAGAGAGATCATCGTAAATAACACCAAGATGAGGCCATTTCACCGGCTGTCTCTTCTGTTTCAGTTCCTGAATCTGTAGATACAGTCTACGCCGTCTTTTACCTTTCACTCTTCTAAATTTAGTTTTTCTGTAGGTTAATAGTTGTGGCCGGTGTTTATTTGCATCAGATTTCCCAGACTTTGGCAACTGACAGACAAACTTCTTTGGACAGGCTTCAGTTCTCTTCACTGCTCTGTTTGGTCGCAACTTATTTTGAGACCATGTTCGAGTCTGTCTAACTCGGCATGGAAAATGTTTTCTCATAAGTTCCCGAGATTTAAATACATTACCACAAGCAGAACAAGTAACAGTTTTAGCCTTTACAGTGGTTTTTTTCACACTTTCATTAGTCTGAGAAACTTCTGGTAAAATATTCACTTCATTTATCACAGTATTATCACCTGATGAAACAGAACATGTACTATCTACACTACTTCTGGTGGATCTACGCTTAGAACTTATCTTGGCTACTTTCTTTTCAGCCTCTATATCAACATCATTTGAAACTGTAATATCCCCGAGACAAGCTTCATTGCTCTGTGGTTCTTTGTTCTTCTTTACCATGGATCTAAGCATGAATTGTTTATCCTCAAATTTCTGCCTTTTCACAGGATCTGATTTTCTTTTTACTTTTTGTAAAATGTCTAATGATTGAGCAACTTCTTCCAGTATTTGTTGATTATTATCTAAACGAGGAGTAACACAGCGAGGCGTTGACTTTCCTGATCTTGGAGACAGATGATCACCATCTTTGGATGAACTACATTCATTTTCAACATTCACCAACAAACCTGATTTACACACTCTTCTTTTTGAAGATATTAATGAACTTTCAAATTGTTTTGGTGAGCTGTCAGCCTTTATTACATCTGCCCCAGCATTCTCAAAGAGTTTCAATCTCAAATTTTCTAACACCTTAATGGGGTCTTTCACAGGAGAGGATTCCGGGGGAGAAGAACTTTCCGATGGTACTAAGTCCACTGGCTTGGGCAATTTCTTGATTTCAATGCGTTTTCGCTTTACTGATTTACCAACTGAATGCACATATCCACTTAATTGATTATTACAGTCAGATTCAGCATTATGAAAAGATAACACTTTTTCTGCAATAAATTCCTTGGCAATACAATCCCCATAAATATGATCTGGACCACATGATACCTCTTTTTTCTGACTAGAAATTTCCACATTATTGGTCGAAGAGGGCACATTCACATTTTCCAAGTGATCTCTGCTCCAAGTATCACATGATACTAAGTGTTTATCACATTTGCATGGATTTTTATCCGTCCCAGCCATGGATGAGCAGCAAGGCACAGTTTTGGTAGCTAATTCAGAGGTAATAGGTGAAGGATTGTTTCCACTTTTTGTTATAATATTGGTGTTTGCACATATGTCATACCTTCCTTCTTCACAATTTGCATCACTTGCAACTATTCTATCATTTTCAACACAAATGTCTTTTTCAAATTCCCCACCTCCTTGTGGTGCATTATTTTGATTTGGTTCTGATCTGAAGTCTGAACCTTCACAAGTACCGCAAGTACATTCGTTGATTATTGAGGTCACAACACTTGGTGATTTATAGTTCTTATCCATTTTGTCTGCAGACATACTAGCACTTACAACGCATTCTCTGACAACATTAGCAACTTCTGCTTGAGTTTCTTCATCAGTTTCATGAACTTTGTCTTTATTAACACAACAATTTACTTCATACATTTCATTAAAGTGAATTCCAGTATCATCGGCTTCATCATTAGTAACATTCACAGTTTCTTTTTTACTTACTAACTGTTTGTAAGTATCAACTCTGATACCATAATCACCTCGGTAACGAGAGGCACATTTTGCTGATTGTAGTCTGCCACTTTTCCTCACTTGGACGTTTGCATCAAACACCATATCTGCAGTCTTCTGTCGACACTCTTCTGAACTTAATTGTCTGCTAACATTTAAAGTCTCCATGGAATCAGAAGTTTTCATCTTTTTAATAGCCTGTGGAGAATCACTACAGTCAGAAAATTTGTCTTCATTTGCATCAAGATCTTTATCAGTATCTTCATCCTTGGAAGTAAGTTTTTCATCATCAAGTTTAGTTTTACACAAGTTTTCAATTGAAGGATCTCTTTTTAACTTGACACTACATTCAACATTTACTGTGGGTTTTGGGGATGAAACATGTGTGACATTTTTGGTCTCATCACAATTTTCCGCCACTCTTTCACTCTTCAAAGTTTCACATTCATCAACAATCTTTGGTGATAGATCTGGTTCAACAATTGCACTTTTTATTCTAGGTTCAGGTTCACAACTTTTATCAGTACTATCAATTTTTCCAGTTTCATTAGGTACAAGTTCATCTTTAACCTTTAAAACATTTTCAGGTTTCAATTTTACTGGTTTCTTCTCAGTTTGTTTCTTTCTCACTAACTTTTTTTCAACTTTTTTGTTAACATTTTCAGGACGTTTAGTTTGTGATGTTAACTTCAACTTTTTCAAAGACTTCAAACTTTTTCCATTGTTTTCAGTATGTACATTCCCTTTTGACTTTTTCACTGGTTTACTTTCATTTGTCATGTGTTTCACATTCTTTTCCAAGTTCTTATCAATATTAATATTTTCCTTCCTCTGTTCCGTACTATTTGGAGATTCCCTTTCGGAACTTTTAGGTCTTCTAATGTCTTCATCATCTTCAACCATTTGTCTGGCTAAAACTTTGAACTTTTTAACACCTGACTTTTCATACACTATAGGTACTATCACTTCATTTTCATCCCTTTTTATCAAATCAGACTTGACATCAACTTTTGAGATACCCATATCAGCATCTTTGGAATAATCCTTTATGTTAGCACTAGCACAACTGAATGGATCAAATTCATCATCTGACTTTTCCACAATCTCACCAGTCAGCTCAGCAAAACCAAACAAGTTATCAGCTAATTGTTTTCCACTGGCCATTGTGCCTGAAAAGAATATAATATATATTTTAACAATCAATTTACAAAGCATTTGTTATGGACCAAGAACATAAAGATTTATATCAAGCCTAATATAAAAATATATTTGTTTGCCCTTTGTTGACCCTGAATTTTTGAAGAGGGTTGGAAGGAAGGAATTTTTTTCTACTGGATTTGACTTTTACAAAATGACCAGTTCTCCCTTATCTTAATTCTTATGTCCCCTTTCTATGGGGTAGCCCTGAAATGACAACAGCTGTCTAATAGGCTGTTAAGCAACAGATAAATAAATAAATGATTAATTGGAGCCAGGGTTAGATAATTTTACAGCCATATTTTATTCACCTAACTTCTTCTATTTAAACTTTTCCTAAGCAATAAAACGGACTTACTTCTTGCAAGCCAGACTGTATAAGATGAGTTGATATATCTGATTTAGGAGGTACTGAGAATACTTCCTGTATGACAACACCTACAGGGTCTGTAGTACAACTAGGCACTTCTTCTTGTGGAACAATAGCTCCAGATCTTAACAATACCTCTAAAAATGGCTGAAAATTACAAAAAGAAAAATGTTCTTTCAATAATGATGTATATGAAGGGAGACAACTCAAAATTCAACAGATTTCAATTTGTAAGATAACAGTTGAGTTACTTCCCTTTGGTAAAATTCTGCATTAACAACACATGGTATAATACAAGCCAATTGAATTCTTGACAAAATTTCTGTATACATATTTGAATAAAAAATACAATAAACACTTGGCACAAATGCTTTAACTTTAAACAGGAAACAATCCCGCAAGCATAATGCTCAGCGCAATAGTTAATTAATTTCAATGCAAGTACTTAGTGTAGAATGACATTCATGAGTTGAACAATATAAATATAATTTATTAATTACCGCAGTGTTAGGATCAAGGTTTTGTAGAGCAGGTTTCTGACACAAACCTATGTCCTTTGTCTCAATGGTACCGAGCTTTGTATCACCTAATTCACCAGAATTAGCCTTCTGACTACCAGTCAATAGTTGCTGAATCAAACCTGAGTCAATAATGGTCCCAGTAGATTCTGTGGACAAATGATCAGTTTTAATATTATTTCCTGGAAACAGATCAGTATTGGTGGCAGCAGTTTGTGAAGTGAAACCAACAACTTGAGGACAAATTTCTCTTTTCGAAGTAATATCTTCAGTTGTGACAACAACTTCTTGAGGGCTGACTATACTATTGTCTGACGAATGACCAAAGTAACCAACTTGAATATTGTTAGAGATATTTATGTCTACACTATTATTTATGATTTGAGGATAGCTTGAAGCTCCTTCTTTAAGTGGCTGCTTCTGGCCTTGTAGGGATGACTGTAGACCTGGAGGCTGTGTACGGAATAGAGCAGCGTTCTCTGTACGCTCCTGCAGTTCTAAATGAGGCAGCTGGTTATCTTCAAGTGGCCAAATGACACCCTGGAATCCAACGATGAACTGAAGCACTTTTTCGTTACTACCACACTGAATTTGAATAATCTGACCTGAAACGAAATAACACACATAAAGATAAATACATGATCTAACAAGATTCAGTTCAGAAGAATTAATACATTGCGCTATTCTGATTTAAGTCTGAATTGATAATTATTGCTGTACAGTTTCCATAAACACACATAGTTGAAAATGGATCCAAAGTGGCTCAGTGAAAATAACCATTTGTGTCTAGAAAGGACAGTATTTCCATGTCAACTGATAATTCATGTCACATAGAGCAGAAAGATCACAAGTCTTCAAATGAGTGTAGCAGTTTTACATGTTTAAAATAGAAAATAATATCTTAATTTTGAATACATAGGGTGTTCCCTAGATTTCAAAAGTTGGGGGTCAAAATGACTTTTAGTTGATAGAAATTTATTGTATGAACAAAATTTTCTACTAATGTAATAGTAAATTTGACCCTTTGGTTCCAATTCTCAAGAGTCAAAAACCTTATTTTGCTAAAAATACCATTTTAAAGGGTCAAAGGAGAGCCCTGATTATTACAAAGAGCATTAATGAAATTTAGCTTTCGAAAATAAATATTGACCAACACCAGAAAATGAACAATCTCTAAAGTCTAACATTTATGATCAAAAGATCACTGCTTCCATCAAGACATTTTCTCTTGTTTTATTAATATCAAATCCAGATTACTGCATGAATAAATAGAAGACATACATCATAGGTGCATACTACTGGAATTTCTTAGTTTGATATAAATAACAACTGTGTATAGAGAGACATTAATTGAGTCAAGATTCATAGAAGCAATAATTTTATATGAAACACATTATTGCTAGGAAGTCAATACACAATGGTTGGTTTTAGTAAAATACAATGTAATGCATCATATACCAAAAAAGATTAGGGTAGTATTTGGGAGACGGGGAAGATGCCGGATGATATATTTTCCTTGAAGTAAATAAATATAGCTTATTTTTCGAGGGGAAGATGCTGACTTTCAGTGCCACTGTCTTAATCCCCTGAAGATATCAATTACATATATGCTTGAAAATGTAATAAAATCAATATTATATCACCACGTTTGCTCCATTTTCAACCATTTAGACATCAGAAGTCATGTAATGATAAATAATTAAAATTCACAATTCTGTACCGTTAAAAATGAAGAATAAAATCAATATTAATGTATGATTGATCTCTACAACCTCTAGAAAATATCAATCATTAATAATAGATGAGCATTTAACGGAAATGAAATATAGATTTAACTTTCACAGACTAAAATTTGCACCCAGATTGATAAAACTTCAGATAAACTACCCGAAGAACTGGAAAATTGGAAATCAATTTCAGTCAAATTAAAATCAAAGCAATATTAGACTTGCACGGCAACATGGGGTTGGAACTAATTTTAACAATTGCATGAAGGATGTTGATAAATGTTATGTAGTACTTAAGTCTGCATTAAAATTCATGCGCTTCGGGTGAGTGACAGCTATGGAAAGCTGAACTACCTGTATTGTTCAGTTTCCCAAAAAAATTTCTGTAAGTTCAAAATGGTAAGTGCTAAAAAGCTTAGAGTTCGAAGACCATACTAACCAACAGGTAAAGTCAATGCAGTTTCTCTAAGTGACTCTTGAATCGTATCAAGATCGAGGAAATCTTGAGGTATCTGATTTCCGTCCTCTGATTGTAACAAGACCACAACAGTACCAAGTTCAGGTTTAACCGTAGGTCTGAAAGCATGAAAATAAATAAATCTTTACAGGACTCATATTCATAAGAGGTTACAATAAATTAATTAAAACAGATCTTCACTAATTACTGAATTAGCTATTTAACACTAGACTTCAAAATGACCAAGTTTCAAAAATACTTTTCAAACCCTTAAGGCTATGATACCAGTAATAACATTGCATCATTCGTAAACTTTATTTTGATGCAGACACTGCCAGACAGACATAAAACTTCAGAACAAGAATGTCCTGTTTATGATTTACAGTTAACCATACCAAGCTATTAAAAGTTTCAAAAGGCAAAATATGAAATAGTTTGGAGATGAATCTCACCCAAAGTATGCCCACCAAAGGCAGCCGTGTTTTTTATTTAGTATTTTGGAAACATGACCCATACCCTTGGGATTGGGAATTTCAGCAGTGTTCTGTTAAAAATAGGGAAAATATGCGTGACTGCAATATTTAAATGAACATTGTGCAAACAATCACTATCTATGATGGGTACGGAACTTTCAATTATTAAAAGTCTATTATAACGAAAGATCTCATTTTCAAAGATTTCTTTCTTTTTTTTATTTCTTTTTTTTGAAGTTTCAATTGGGAATTTTTGTCTGTGAATTGGGAAAAAGATATTTTTTTTTCAATTGGGAATATGACCGAATTTCAGATAAAAAATTAGCTAAAAAACTCACTGCGTTGCTCAGATGAAAAACATACTTTTAAATAGTTATTCAATCCACATTCGCTAATAGCATTTATCAAGTAACCCTTAACTATGACTAATTTTTGTTTTCCAGCCTTTGTTAACACACATCAATAGTGCCTGTACAAACATTCACCTTACAATTATCATAAACTTTTAATTCAAATGGGAATTGGATACTACAATGTATATTCAATAAAACGCTACATTTTTCACAGAAAACAATAACAGACAATTTTAATCAATAAATCATCTGAAAAAACGTGATTATCCTTGAAACAGAAAAATACAAAGTTTACAATGCATGTAACTCACTTTTCTATGCAGTTTTCATGAAAAACTTTTTTAAGCACAGGACATTAGGACCAGTGTAAATGCGAACTTTAATGGACCAATGATAATTATCTTACCAAGGAAAGTGTGCCCAAAATTTCATATACTAAATTGGCTGAATAAAACATACATACTTTTCAAGAGTTTTTGTTCTGAACTCGTATGATAAATTATCACTGTCGTCGGACCACGGAGCTTTTAAAATTTACTGGACTGACGATGATTTTGGTAGACTCAGTCCATGGTCTAGAGCTAAGTTCAAAGACTGCTATGTAACATTTGATTATATACTTGAAAATGCCTTCATTTATTTTTGCTATATAATTATTAATATATAGTAAAACAAATGCCCCAAACAATTTGAGAGGTAGGATTCGGTTGGAGCACTCCAAACAATCTTATTTTTTCTATTAAATTTTCAGCCCTGATAGTATGCTCTATTAACTCAGACTTTGAGGCTTAGCTCACTGGCTATTACAGTTACACATGACCTAATTAAATAACACTAATTATATCAAGTCATTCATATCTGTGTCGAAAGTAAAGATAATTTTTCTTATCATAACACTATATAGTATTGTAAAAAGAGTGCATAGATTCAAACATTGTTTCTGTTTGTATTAATTTTCATTCCTATCAGAGATTATTCTAAATATTGTGTGAAAAACCCAGACAATAATTGTTTGTGTGTAGAGCATCACATTGCTGGAACTGGGTCATGCTTAACTAGATGCACTAGAAATACTGATTAAAATGTCAAAGTCTTAAAATAATCTCATCTTTTGTACTGGTTATAGGACATTATTGATTGATGCCAGGTAATCATAAAATATATTAGCAACAGCACATTGTTAAGTTTGAATTTATTCATAGAAAGAAGACCTTAAGTGTAAATTATGAAAAAAAATCTAGACTAATACCTTGGGTATGCAACAATGACTTCCTGGTCTGGTTTTGTTTCAAATGTTAAACTATCCTGGTACACAGGAACTGATGATGTCACTGGTAAACCAGAGGTATCACCAACTGTTTGTGAAATATGCGAATAATTATCAACAACTTGTGGCACTTCCTCTTCAATCACCTGTTCAATGATTATATCTCCGTGAGACAGAGATTCGACGTGTTTGGAAGCTTCCGCTAACACAGATAAAGCAGTATTTGCACTTAATTTCTCTTCGTCTTCAGACTCTACACGACGTATTTTCAAACTGGAGAAACTTTCGGTATCGTCTTCGTTATCCCTAAACTGACTCTGCGTTGAGACAACACTTTGCTTGAACTCTGAACGTTGACAAGGTTCCTTTACATGGTTTCTCATTTCATATAACGAGAAAAATTTGGTGCCACAAATTACACATTTTAAGTCAGTAGAAGTTTTTTTCACATGTGGTTTATGATAAACAGCTTGACCTGGTCCAATATTTGAAGTATATGACACTGTATCTGGTTTCACATACAACTGTATAACCTAAAGTAAATCAAGCAAACATATTAGGAATTCTTACAAAACAAAAACTAGAGCTTTGTCAAGGCGGTGACTAATACCCCCGGTGCTGCTTTGACACTAAGAATGCCATAGTACACTATAACTTAAGGCTAAGTTCAAGAGGACATAACTCTGCAATGAGTTGATCACTGGGCATGAAATTTGTGTCTTGCACATCTATATATCATTTCAAGTTTCAATTCAATCCCTTGAAAAATGTGGAAGTAGTTTGCTCCACAAAGTAAGACTGCCATTGATATTTTATGCACACATACGAATGGACTGATGAACGTCCGCCAGAGTGACTTAATATAGCCCCTCTCAAACTTCGTTTGCGGGGTATAATAAATGAAACATGACTTTATTTTGACCTTAAAATGACTCTTGAAATTAGCCAAATATATATATATATTGTACCAAAGGATCAAATTTACCATAACATATATTAACTAGGAGTATATATAACTACATGTACAGAATGATATTTTTTAACACATCAGGATTGAATAATCAAAATTTTACAATAGGTTGGGGCAGATCAAATGGTTGAAATACAATAGTATGAAGCATTCATGGACCTTTTTTACTGCTGATATTAACTTACGAACTATGCAAATCCAGTCCAAAATCAGTAAATGACCCGTAAATCATCTTACCAAAGATCAATGATTTTAATTTTGATTATGCATAGATAAGTGAAAAATATAATTTCAGGGCCTTTTTTCCAGAAATTCGGAAAGGGCCTTAACCTTTCATTTTGGGAAATTCAAGCACGATATTTGGCCAAATTTTAAGACTGTTAGACTACAGAGTTTGAATAGCATTGTATACATTTTTTAATTGGAAATTTCTTGCCTAAAATTGGGGAAAAAACAGCCTTTTTGCAATTGGAAGTCACAGAATTTCGGCCTCTGTTATAGAAGGGAAAAAAAGCCTTGTATTTGACAGAGCCAAACTCTGAAACTTTAATTTAATACTGTCATATAAAACATCTACACACATGACATTTACATGTATGATTATATTGTAATACAAATACTTATTGATATATCTGTTACCCTAAGGGTAAAATGAATGTTTTGGATTATTAGGTCATAAATAATTCTTATCATTGGAGCGTAAAAATACATTGCAGAATACAAATTATTAAAAAAAAGTCACTTATCATAATTCAAACACAAGTTAACAGAGTAAATATTACAATAGATAAACATTCTGAGTTGTATTGAACATGGATAACATTAACATTAGTAAAGTCAGGTATGCTACTATTAAAACTTACCTTTGCATCATGGTCTTTATGTTTGTAACCAGGACTTGCATGACATTTTTTGCTATGTTTCCAACGAGCTATTGCATCTTCGAACATCTGCATACAATGTCTACACCAGAATAGTTTCGCGGATGGTACACTTAGTTTATGACATGGGTGGTACATCCGCTTGGACATGATGCTTTTGTGTACTCATACCTGAGTAAAAGATAGCAAAATTAATGTGATATTTTTCAAACTAAAATAGAATTAAGAAACAATTAAGATGAAAAGTATAAAGCTGTACACAATAAAGTGGACTATAGTTAGTTGATTATTGCTTGCAGATATTGCAACGTTTTAACAAATTCAACTTAAAATGGAATTCATTGATGATTCTTTTTTATGCTATTTTCAGGTCTGGTATTGGGCTGTATTCGTTCCAGTTCCCCAAGTAAAAAAAAAAAATTCCCCCCAATGAGAGAAAATTTTCCCCATAATGCTACCTCAAAAAATTCAAAATTTGGTGCTTCATGACAAATATTTTCCAAATCAATGATATATATATATTATTATGTCTGAAAAATATAGTATGATAATGTTATGTGAATTCAAAAATCTGATGAGTCTATTTTTATCATAATGTGTATGCTTTCTGCATAAAATGTACAACAAATTTATGCATTTGTTGCAACTTCAATCTTGCTTCCAGAATGAACATTTTTCATCGAGCTAACATAATTTTTCAAAGATTGCAATCAGTTATTTTTTTAGGTGTGGAGTATTTAAGTTTAACTGTATTTTCACTTAATTTTCAAGTTAAACCCACGAGCATCATAGTATTAGGATACCCACTGCAAATCCACTTGACTGCAGCTAAAGTCATACTTGTACTTGATGCAGGGGTTGTAACAGGACAAGATTCTCAATCCTGAAAATTAGCCGGGGTCTGGGGAGCGCAGGTCCCCAGCAGGGTCGAGGGCAGAGCCCTTGTGGGGGGTTCAGGAGCAAAACGTTTTTGAGCATATTCAGGTCCTTCTGTAATGCATTTCAGCAATACAAATTCATGATTTTTTTTCAAAAACTCACTATGTTTTTCTCTCCATGTTTCTAAAAAGATGATAATAGTTAATACACAGGGATTTTTTGGACTAATTTCTTAGCTGATATTGGGTTATATTCACAATTAAAAATGGTATCCTTCTGTCCCAATTCACAGACAAAAATTCCCAATTGAAACCCCTAAAAATAAAACAAAAAGATAATAACTAAAATCTCTGAAAACAATAGATCTTTCACTGTAACAGATATGTAATAAATGAAAGTTCCCATTATGGTCAGTGATTGTGTCAATTTGTGTGTGTGTATTTAAAAATTTCAAAATTGGAATAGCACATATTTTCTCAATTTCTAACAAAATACTGAAGAAATTACCAATCCCAAGGGTATGGGTCATGTTCCAAAAATACTGGGGAAAAACCTGACACAAGATGGGAGACTTAATGCTTGGAACTTGCTTGAGAGATTCTTCAAATTTGCTACCCCACCCACTATTTTTTGTAAGTTAATACATAGGAATGAAATATCAGCCAATTCATGTTTATATAAAATTATGTGCACAAAATATTTCAATGACAAGGTCATAGGGATCGAATTCCTTCACAATATTTCTTACCTTGATCAATGTTGTTGAAATATTTCGGGCCGAGTCAGTGTCAAAATGTGTTGCTACCTATGTTTAAAAAGTTGCTGATAATTATTCATTTGATGGGACCCATTAACTAATGAATTGTCAATGATTTAAAAGTTCATAAGCTTCAAATGACTTCGAGTTTTAAGCTAAATATTACTCGAATTTTCGTTCTGCAATTGCAAATACTCTTGTGTATATAAACGCTTGTTAACCAAGCGTTAGTGAATAGGAAAAACGCCCAAGTGATCCAGATGCTAACAGCCATCCCAATACGTACCCCCCCCAAAAAAAACTCCTCGGATTTACATCGATCTCAAAAGTGCCCCTGGCGGCTTTAAATCCGGATTTCCGGAATATTACAACCCCTGTTGATGTTTGTTCGCCCTATCTACCATGACTTTAATGGACAGTCAAATACAAGTTATGTATTAGGGCTGTGGATCGTTGGGTAAGTGGCGATCCAATCCAACCCACGATTCAACACTTGAGATCCACAAATCGAATCACGAATCTTTTGTTATCAAGTAACCCATCAAAAACTTCAACATTGCAGTCCTGAAGACAGCTAAAACTAACTTTCTTTTAGGAACTATGATGAAGTTAATCAATATAAATTGTTCTATGGCTTAGTCTAGTTGTACGTACTCCATTCCAATTAATGGATTAACCACCATCATTTTCTGGTTTGAGCTTGTGACCCAATATTTAAAGATCCGATTTGACCTCTTGGCAAACAAAGTAGTCCATGATGAGACAATATTTATTCAGAGAAAAGGGATTTTTAAAAATAAGGAATACACTTTACGTTAAAAGACAAGATCGTGATCCACGAATCTCAATAATGATGGTTATTCGTACTCGATTTTTCAATTTGATTTGTGATTACCCGAGTACTCGGATACTCGCAACAGCCCTATTATGGATATCATCATGATACTCTGAAAATTATGGTTTTTATTTGTTATATGATTGTAAATTCTCTTGGAGCTCTAGTAAAAATTTAAAATAAGTGTTATGACAGATAAACAACACAAAGACGAACTGCTTGCCGATTATAATAGTCACAGGGACATAATAATTGTTTGACAAAAATGAATTGCAGATCAGTGATTTAGTGTAAGTGTAATAGAGAACAAAACCATCAATCATTATCTGAACTGCATGAAAAAGCTGGACATGAAATTTGATAGCAGTAGAGAGTTTGACATTTATATTGAGATTCAACTGTATTTGGTCCACAATAACTTGTTTTTCTCATGCACAGCATGCAAGGTACATCTCATCCATAAATTTGCCATTTACAAGAGTCATTTCCTACATTCCCATTGCACCCAAGGTTATCAAACTCAGGCTTGCTACCTAGGTCAAAAATTATTTTATTTAGTACACTCATAATTTCCACAACATTGTTAGTGAATGACCTATCTGGTAGAATATTCATAGGCACAACAGAACTGTAAGATATCTACATCATTTCTTTCTTTCAACATAGAGCAGTATGCATAGTTTGTTCATACACACATATAGTGACGATTCACAGAGACAGGTCAATCATGCGACATAGTGAGTGGTAGACGGTGCATGTCAGAACCATGTCAGAGAAAAGAGAACACGAACGATCAACAAGTTAAATGTGCAACACTGTCACAAGTTAACACTCTATACAACCTAAGAAACAGTCTTACATTGTTTGAATGCCGATTGTTCAAGCGTAATAGCGAATAAAACGTATGTCTTCTGAAATATTTACTTCCCAGGTCTTGGGTAACTAAGAGTAATCGCCCTTTACAAACTAGGGCAGTGTACTCTTGACAACTAGTAACTTTACACGTTTGTTGAACATTTGTTAGCAAACATTTACCTATATTAAACTCGGTTGCATTCATTCATAGAAGAAATTGTGATCCAAGGTCATATTTCAGAAGAATTGACATCAAAATCTTCGATTACACCATTTCGTTTACAGAAAATCGTAACCGGAAATACTTTAGATGGCGCTTGCGTTGATCTAATTAATATTTATAAAAAAAATCGAGGCTCGTCACGGGTTCTTACAGGCGAGGCTCACCGTGGGAGATAAACATAGCACTATATAGATTATGTTTTTAAAAGATTTTCTCTCGTCGAAACGGCTACTCGATACTAAGGGTACTCAAAGAATTCTAACGTTTATCGTTCGATTTATCGGGAACGGATTGGTCTAGAAGATTAATTTTGGTCACCTTAATTCTATGACAAAATTTATAGCAGAAACCACGACAAACTGTATTATAACCCTGCGTTTTGTGAAGACAGTGCTCAATCACTGAAACGAAGTGTTATACGTCTTTCTTTAATCATAGTAACCGCAACCGTGGCCGATTGGTTAGGGTGTCCGCCTTCGGAGCGGCAGATCGAAGGTTCGAACCCCAGTTGAGACAGGGTTAGAACTGATGTCTCATAAGCCAACTTAATTGGCTGTCCATTTCAATAGGGGTGACACTATAATAAACAAAACGCTAACATATAGTACCAGTTGAACGGGGTCATATTCTGTGACAATCTTTTTCATATAAGGTATATTTGGGCTAATTTTATCGACATAGGTTCGTTACTACACTGCCTGTGTCCCATGCTGGTTCTGTTAAATCCACAAAATATCGTGATCTATATCACGCACGATACATACAACTCCCAGATGCAGAACTGGTTAACAAACGAATGAAGATAAAATCGATTTAATCGACGTTGTAGCCCGCATCCGTGGTCGAGTGGTTAATTAAGGTCGTTGACTTCAAATCACTAAAATCTCTCACTGGTAAAGGATCGTGTGTTCGAGCCCCGCTACCGACCACGTCTCTTTATGTGAGAAAGTAGGCAATTAATTGCTTACGGGGAGGATGGGAGGCTTGTACTGGTTCTTCCAGGAGCGATGCTTAGGTGAACTGACCGCCTCGTATGACTCTGACTGTTGAAGAGGGGCGTATAAACCCGATGAAACAAACACTAATAGACATATACATAGTTCCCACATCTACAATATTTACCTCCCTTGACGGCCATCTTGCTTGGCATATTTCTTATGCGTTTAATAGAAAAAATCAGAAAATTTGTTATAAACAATTTAATGTATAAAATATAACTTAATCATGAAGTTGTTAAGGCCACAATCACATCAGGTTTAAGAAAATGTAGTTGTCACATATAAATATCCTATATTTAGAATTATCAAAACAAAAATATAAATATCTTCTATTAGTGCTTGTTGAATTTGCCAAGCAAGATGGCCGCCAAGGGAGGTAAATATTGTAGATGTGGGAACTAAGTATTGCTCCAAGTTAAATGTATATACGAAAATACGTACACTGCTTATAATTATCTTACTATACATGATATCATTATATATTTGTAAATGTTGATATTACACTTGTATTTTACGTTTATTGTATGCATTTATGGATTGTATGTATACATATATTGTTGTCATGCTTTTGTGTGCTTGTTGACATGTAAATTATTGTAAATATGTGACCGCATGGGTCTATATATGACCTTCCGGTTTTGATTCAAAATAAACTGTCTAAACCGTGAGTCTAAACTGTCTATCCGCTTCTGTTTATGATAGTCCTACGTAGCACCAAGTACATAATGATAAGTCCTTATAGTAGCATACATGTTGCTGCTTGGTGTATATACATTTGTGTTGCCTATGGACAATTTTCACCGGCATTTTGTCATTTTAATTTCCTGTATGTTCCAGGTACCGGTATGTACATATTTATTGGTCGTACTTATACCCCCATCACACTAGGGCCACGTTTACACTACGTCCACCACGTCCTGGTAGGACGTGGCAAGAACCTGATTAACGTGATGAGGACGCAGTAGGAACCGGTTCAAGCGTAGTATGGTCTTCGTGGACGTGATGGACGTGGTTGGACTTTTGGCATGTCAAAAAATAACGTGGCGGGGACGTGGTCAAATTAGAACGCGGTGCTTACGTAGTAAGAACGTAACAAGGACGTGACTAAAACCTAGTTGGAACTTCATTGACGCAGAAGAAGCGTGGTGCGGACTTGAAAAGACAGCAAGCGATTTTCACCGCGTTGTCACTGGGTTGTTACTACGCTTTTGTTACGTCAGTGAAGTTCTCACTACGTCTCAACCAGGTGCATGCTAAGACCATAGTACGTCCACATCACGTTATAGAAGACTGCACTAGGTTGTTATTTTGCTCTGTCACGTCTTTAGTACGTTTGCGACAGGTGACCAGTACGTTCCTGTCAGGTTCTGAGCAATTGGTATAAATACTGGATTTATACACCATTCTGTCATTTCCAGTCAAATGTATGTTAACAAATGAATGCATTTTTTTATTGTACTAGGACAACAAGCCATTTTGTATGCTGAAATTGCCATTTCTAAGAAAAAGGAACATGAAGCAACTTAGACTAGATTGTGTTAGTGCATGGCTATAAGCAGAAAAAAGATTTCTGTTCGGCCTTCATGGCCAGTTAAAATAAATGGACACATGGTACAGTATACATACGGAGCTAGTGAATGCAATGAGGACGTTATTTGGACCTAGGGAGAGCGCAGTTCAGTCTACATGGACGTAGTGAGCACGTAATTGGGACGTAGTATAAACGCAATAGACCTGATGACAACGGGAAGCTGCACGTGTAATGAAATTACTAGGAACGTGATAGACGCAGTGAGAACCTGGCAAAGACCTTGTAAGGACGTAGTGAGAACCTGAATGCATCATTTTTTTTCGAGTTTGACCCCGTCCCCGCCACGTCCATTAAAATTTTCAGGACGTGATAGGAACTTTGCGAGCGTGGTGCGGACGTGCTCTGGTGTGATGGGGGCATAGTATTCTAAACCTACTTGTCACTGATCGCGGCCGTAGTCCGGTGGTTTGTGCGATGGACGTGTCATACCTTTCCATAAGGATTTAATAAAATTGTCTATTTTCCTCCATATATGCCGGCTACTTATGGAAAGGTTAGATAGTGCTGATTAGCAAAGTCCAGAAAACTGATTAGGTGAACCGGCCACCGTATATTATACAGTTGTAACAGAAAAAGTATTGAAAATTGGGCATTAAAACCACTGAACTATTCTCAGCATTTATACATGTGATGGCAGGGTCGGTAACTCTAGATAAAGTTTAGCTGATATGTGAGGATCATCGAACCGCTGAAAATTCACTCTTCATGCGTTTTTCTACGACTAACTATATAACATGCGTGGTCGGTATAATGTGGTGTTCTAATTTTTTAACCAGTCGCTGATTGAAGTTTTATTGTATCTATTTGTATTTATTGTATATTTTGTTTAATAGCAAATACGGGTGATCGCCGGTGGTCGAGTGGTAACGTACTGGACTACTAAACAAAAGGTCGTGGTTCGATTCTCGGCTTCGTCTTTTAATATTTCAGAGACGCTTTAAATATCAGAGTCCCATCTCAACTAATGAGCCACGTTCTGTGTCTATAGAACATCCCAGGAAACGATTGAGGCGTGTATCGGTTCTAAAAGTGGCATTAAAAGAAGGTACAAATATGGTCTAATAACAGTTTCCCACACTTTCAATCTAACAATAGTCTTTTGATATGGAATAATTGAATAAAAATGATTTGAGTCTGTTATTGGATATTGGACTTTCGACTCAAATGAAAAATGAGTTTTGAGCCTTAATTTGTCCTCTGAACCAAAAATATTTATTTATGTTGGCATGTTAAACATGTTCTAAGTATATCAGAAAACAAAAGGTAACATTTCTAGTCAGTGACACAAGATTTCTAGACAGAAAAATACTTGAGTCCATTATTGAGTTTCTACTCAATTTTGTTCGTGAAACTGGGGCCAGGAAAAACTATTCGAAACCAGTAAGGATATAAATAGCCGACTCTCCTGTGTGTATCTCCTCTCCCCTCTATTTGGGGGCGGGCCTCTGAAAAGACCATAGCGGCTGAGTGGGTCGTTAAATAAAATATAAATATGAATTAACTGCAAATACGTATATGCAATGTCCACCGGCTTAACTCAATAGGAAGTAGTGGGCAAATTCGAATCATATACCACAAACGTGTTCTCTACGACAGTTCTGTGCAGGGATATGTTAAAGAGGCGGAGAGCATGGTTGATACTGATATAGAATCCAGAAAGTCTGGTTAGATTTACTGCCGCGTAGGTATATAGATAAAATGCTGTTGGAATTAGGAATGCCCCTCCCCCCCCCCCAAAAAAAGCAGCATTTTGTTTGTTTACATCGTCATTGAACAAAGTAAGTTACGACGATTTACATTTGTTGAGGAAGAAAAAAATAAATGTATTTTATATTTGTTTGTAGTAGCAATGTTGGGTCAGGTACGACTAGATTGAAAGTTGAAATACCGATACATGCTTCTTAAGTTCATGTATTTTTACCCAAATTCAGTACAGTGTACCAATGATTGTGATATTGAAGAAACCACTACAACATCTGTATTACACAGCTCTAACCACAAGACCTTCCCACACAGGTCCATGGCTCGGAAAGTTTGAAATATAAAACACTGTCCAAGATATATATATTTTATATAAACAGCTGTATTATGCACTGATATATCCAATACAAACAGTATACAACGACGTATAATATTAACAAATGGTATACAAATGTATATTGTTACAAAAATAAAAATTATTATGTCACAACGCCGTTCTTGTGAAGTAAGGCATTAATGGTAACCAGAGAGGACACTTGTTATTTCAATTTGATTTTGGAGTGGTGATGTGCTTTCAGTATCGTGTTATTATTACTGAATCATATCTGTATACTATATTTCAACATGACACTGAAATTACAATACAGTATAATATATCAACACTAACTATATGCAGTCAAACATGTAAATAAGGACCAGTCTTGGGAAAGCCTTGGTGGTCTCTATTCAGAGGTAATTTTGGGGTTACTTTTATTCGGAAGTGACTGCTAACACAGGTTTGACTGTATATATAAATGTTCTTATATCCAACAAGTGACAACAACAATATCTAAACTTCGTCATACCAATTAACATATTCTTCTAACGCTTCTAACGGGAACATGTAAGGAAAACTCTATCCAAACTAGCAAATCTTGTCCACCAAGAGCTACTTAGGTCAGATTACAAAATTCCAGAAGCGCTTAACTTCATGTTTTACAAAATGGAGGGTTTGGTATCTGTGAATTATTCTCGAAACATGCATTAACTTATATGCCTGTAGTAGCGCTACAAAGAAGAGCCAGTTTTCCATTGACCTCACAATCATGCATTAGAGGCGTTTTTTAAAAAAAATACTTAAAAATGAAGTTATTCACTTTTGGGATTATGGTCACAAATTATGTATTGTATAAGTGTTTTTGTATAATTATCAATTTATCAGTACGTATACAAACTGAGACTCAATAAATCTAACTGACGTCACACATTTCACGTTTCATAATATTCCTTATGTTGTATTTTAAAAACTAGAAGGTTGTTAACAGACAATGCCGTATATATATCTAATTTATAGTCTATCTAATTATTTTTTTACACAAGAACCTGTAACTAAGCCAGCATCAGGCCAACCAAAACTCTCCACATCTTAAGACTGTTAGAAAATAATATACAAATGTATACTTCTTCATTCAAATTTGGATAAACGTACAAACAATTGATTGTACCATAGGGGGCTAGCACCTTGCAGGGATACTGTATAATGGTTGTTAATACCTAAAATACTAACGCGGACCAAAAACACACAATATTATATACATATATGTATATATATGATAAACGTGTTTTCGGTCAGTGCAATGTGCTAGCCTCCTATGGATTGAATGAAATTTGGTCACAAACAGCTTACCAGGCTCCCTTACATAAGGCACGCGTTTGTCCCTTTTGACTGTATGAAATTCAATTCGGAAGGAATTCAACTAAAGTGAACAAGAAGAAGAAGAACACCCCTTATGTTTTTTGTATTAATCAGATTCGAACTATTCAATAGTTGATAAATAAAATTAAAATTTCTGATTTTTTTTTTCAGCAACTCACATTTTTGTGTTCCATGTCATTACGGATATCATATAAACTGTGAACTTTTTGGGACAAAAGTAACAAACTTACTGTTCGTTTTGTGTTCGTTGGAACCGCCCAATATACTGCGTGCGAATGACTTTCGCAATAAGACTATAAATTGATAACTATTCTATAATATCAAAATATTAATCAGAGCACTAGGTGTTGATGGCACTTCAGGTATCAATATAACATCTTACGCCTACATATACGTTTCACTGATATAATTACCAAATATCTAAAAACCAAAAGCTTACTTGCTTTAACAATGAGACATTTTACACATTCCTGACAATAACACGAGGCAGTACATTCAGATTGAACATTTCAAAACAATACACCAATACCGAGCATAACCACACTATCATCAAAATCAACTACATGTATATGATAAATTCACATAACAATATAACTTTATAGTCGAACGCCCGACGACAACGTTTCGTTTGTGTATTTCGTCGGCTTATTTCAACAACCCCGTAATTTTTGGCGATATTGTGGTTTCGGTACTGTATCAGTTTTGTTGGGATTGATTTATCAATACCTACAGAGTTATTTGTCTCGATACTCTCTATATATTTACCTGCTTCAACATCTACCCTAAATAGGGTTAATCTAAATTCCACAAACCCACAACTCGCTTATTTACGCCAAAGTTAAAATGCGATTATCTCAAAATGGGAGAAAAGACATACGGGTTTTGTAGAAACAAGCCAACAAGTCTGACAACCGGACGAATAACCAACGAGTCTACTTCTAAACGTCTGATCGTCCTTTGACCGACAAGTCTACTACTTCTGAACGTCTGATCGCCCTTTAACCGACAAGTCTTCCGGCTCACATTGTTCATCAGATTTAGGACTAGCAGACGATATCGAATTTGGACGGAAATTACTTGACGCAGCGTGAAATGATTGAGCAAAATCGAGTGATCGAGATCTGAATATAGGCTCCCCTAATCTAACATTCCTACATAAATTACTCTGGGCAGAATCCATCTCTTTTAATTGTTCTTTTCTATCTTCATCAATATTTGTACCGCAGGTGAGTGTGGCACTTTTACGTCCAACTTTTAAATATGGGAATGAAAGATGGTGAACTTGAGATGTCGATGGCATGTTGAGATATGGATCATGATGTTTAAGTTGTTGTCTACTAGTTAGAAAATCAGAATTTATTCCAGTCTTTAACTCGTAATTTTTGTTAGATATTCTACTTTCTAAAAGGGTTGATCCAGGGTATGACAATATGTTCGTTGCATGAGTTTGAATGGAGGATATGTTTAGATCAATATCAGAAGATGTTCGAACAATTTCCTGAGGAATATTTAATTCAGCCACCGAGCTCTCCTTCCATACTTCAAACTTAGGACTGTGTGGAGTATGAATGCGTTCTTGTTCACTGATAGCAGTCTTTAATTCATGTTCTTCTTCGTCATCTTCCGTGTCTTCCAAGTTAGTTTCATTGCTAGAGTCATCTTTTGGACTCGGTTTACTAGGAGAATATTGATAACACGCAGAGGACGGAGAATTACGATCCGCTCCGGGCACAGTTCGGTCTCTTGTGTCATCTAAATGACTTTTATAGTGAGGCTTGGCTCCTCTCTGTCCCTTTTGAATGGTCATAGGAGGTTGTAAAAAACTACAAATAGAGTAATTTAATTTAATACGAGAGATGGAGAGCAGTTTATACGGCGAGGCTGGCCCTCTTTAAAATTCCCTTATACAGAATCAGTAAGTGATGGATTGAATAACATTATAAATTATAAATATATTAAACTGTAAATAGAGTTATTACAATAGAAGTAATATATCATCTTACATTACTAACTTTCGATCATTGTTGTAAAGTGTACTAACAATATAACGCACTACCATCTACTGTGAGGGTTTCGTGTTCTACCAAGGAAACATACTATTTCCATCGTATACGTATCTCAGTCATAGATATACACCGTTCTTCAGTGAATATACCGTGTAACCTCTCCAAAGCGACCCTATCTTAAGCAACATCCTCCCTTAAACAACAGTATTTTCCCTACTGTACGATTGAACTATTAAGTCAACCTTTCTAGAGCAACAACCTCTCAACAACAACATAAGTTTGTTTCTCCTAAAGGGTGTTGCTTTGGAGAAGCTTCACTCTATGTTGTATGTGTAAAAACAATGGACGTTTGTGTATAAAAAAGGAACAGCAAACAAGAAAACTCAAACTTAATATTGTTGCATCTAATATAAAGTGTATAAAGTTATATCTGTTCATAAATGCTACATACAATCGAAAAAAGGTGAAATCAAATTGTTTTCATAACCTTATTTAATGTCTTCTCAAAGGGTTTTTAGAAAAAACTGTCTTTGCCATTCAACAAACATGAATGATATAAGTTATCAGAATAAAGTGTTCCCAATCATCTTTTCCAGCGTTTGCTGAATTCAAACATGCCCCACTCGCTTTCACAAACAATTATAAACACCATTGTAATTTGCCATGGAAAAGAGAAAGCTATGCCTGATTTTACATTGCAAATGATTGATTTCGTTGATTTTTTATTTCCGAGTTACATCCCTTTGATTTCTATTTATGATCTACAGGTTGTTTCCAATATTCATTATTTGAATTTAGGTACTTAAGTATGATTCCTTTTACATGCAAGCACTTATTCTGCTAATAATAGGACTTTGGCCGTCAAATAGATCTGTGAATATCCGTCAAATAGTTATGTTAATATCCGTCAAGTGGTTATGTTAATATCCGTCAAATACTTACGTAAATATCCGTCAAACAGTTATGTAAATATCCGTCAAATACTTACGTAAATATCCGTCAAATAGTTATGTAAATATCCGTCAAATAGTTATGTAAATATCCGTCAAATAGTTATGTAAATATCCGTCAAATGGTTATGTTAATATCCGTCAAATAGTTATGTAAATATCCGTCAAATAGTTATGTTAATATCCGTCAAATAGTTATGTTAATATCCGTCAAATAGTTATGTAAATATCCGTCAAATAGTTATGTAAATATCCGTCAAACAGTTATGTAAATATCCGTCAAATAGTTATGTTAATATCCGTCAAGTGGTTATGTAAATATCCGTCAAATAGTTATGTTAATACCCGTCAAGTGGTTATGTAAATATCCGTCAAATAGTTATGTAAATATCATTCAAGTGGTTATGTAAATATCCGATAAATAGTTAAGTAAATATCCGTCAAATAGTTATGTAAATATCCATCAAACAGTTATGTTAATATCCGTCAAACAGTTATGTAAATATCCGTCAAATAGTTATGTAAATATCCGTCAAATAGTTATGTAAATATCCGTCAAATAGTTATGTTAATATCCGTCAAGTGGTTATGTAAATATCCGTCAAATAGTTATGTAAATATCCGTCAAATAGTTATGTAAATATTTGTCAAATGGTTATGTAAATATCAGTCAAACAGTTATGTAAATATCCGTCAAACAGTTATGTAAATATCCGTCAAACAGTTATGTAAATACCCGTCAAACAGTTATGTTAGTATCCGTCAAGTGGTTATGTAAATATCCGTCAAATAGTTATGTAAATATCCGTCAAATAGTTATGTTAATATCCGTCAAGTGGTTATGTAAATATCCGTCAAATAGTTATGTAAATATCCGTCAAATAGTTATGTAAATATCCGTCAAACAGTTATGTAAATATCCGTCAAATAGTTATGTTAATATCCGTCAAGTGGTTATGTAAATATCCGTCAAATAGTTATGTTAATATCCGTCAAATAGTTATGTTAATATCCGTCAAGTGGTTATGTAAATATCCGTCAAATAGTTATGTAAATATCATTCAAGTGGTTATGTAAATATCCGATAAATAGTTATGTAAATATCCGTCAAATAGTTATGTTAATATCCGTCAAACAGTTATGTAAATATCCGTCAAACAGTTATGTAAATATCCGTCAAATAGTTATGTTAATATCCGTCAAATAGTTATGTTAATATCCGTCAAGTGGTTATGTAAATATCCGTCAAGTAGTTATGTAAATATCCGTCAAATTGTTATGTAAATATCCATCAAACAGTTATGTTAATATCCGTCAAACAGTTATGTAAATATCCGTCAAATAGTTATGTAAATATCCGTCAAATAGTTATGTAAATATCCGTCAAATAGTTATGTTAATATCCGTCAAGTGGTTATGTAAATATCCGTCAAATAGTTATGTAAATATCCGTCAAATAGTTATGTAAATATTTGTCAAATGGTTATGTAAATATCCGTCAAACAGTTATGTAAATATCCGTCAAACAGTTATGTAAATATCCGTCAAACAGTTATGTAAATATCCGTCAAACAGTTATGTTAATATCCGTCAAGTGGTTATGTAAATATCCGTCAAATAGTTATGTAAATATCCGTCAAACAGTTATGTATATATCCGTCAAATGGTTATGTAAATATCCGTCAAACAGTCATGTAAATATCCGTCAAATGGTTATGTAAATATCCGTCAAACAGTTACGTAAATATCCGTCAAATAGTTATGTAAATATCCGTCAAATGGTTATGTCAATATCCGTCAAACAGTTACGTAAATATCCGTCAAATAGTTATGTAAATATCCGTCAAATGGTTATGTAAATATCCGTCAAACAGTCATGTAAATATCCGTCAAATAGCTATGTAAACATGTATCAATAGAGCAAAGTAGGATACGAATGTTCGTCTTATAATGCGAACTTTTTTTCACAAAACATACGTGAGGAAACATGTATAATAAAATTTGCTTCAATTGATTTATTACCGATATGTAAGTCTTTTTCCAGGAACCTTTTTAATTATATTCATTCTGTAATAATATCGTAGCGCACGTGATAATTTTTCATAGGTCATGTTCGTACGATTTTTCTGTTGTCCCCATAACTCAGCTAAACCTGCAATTAATTATAGACGTAAGAGATTTAACAAACAGTAGTTTCCATTATTTTCTTTTTTTTGTTCATATATTTCTTATATGAATGTATAAATATATTTAAAGTATGTTGGCTGTTTGTGCCAGACACATGATTTACGTATTAATACGTACATACTAGTGAAGACACATGTGGGAAATTCGATACAATTTGAACTTTATTAATTATCAAGTTAGTCAGAATCGATTACACTATATGGTGTAAGTTCTCATTGTACAAGTATTATTTACGTGCATATAAACACGTTGCTTCCATCATGTAAAAACAAGCATAGTAGGAGTGGTTATATACAATTATTAAACAGTTTTATTTTGTTACATATGTACAATAATTGACTAATCAACAAATAGGGTATACAGAAGAAAAAACATGAAAACAATAGACATGTATAATACAATTCTACGAATACAGCCCCTTATTTATTGGGCGAATATAGCTCCTCGGTGAACTTTATTCGGAAGGATCCATACAGAGTGCGACATAACACTATTTTACTGTTTAGGTTTAGAACTGTTATGTTAGCAAAAACAAATCTACGAAACGGTCCCTGATATACTGGTGATAAAAGTTAACATAAACAAAGAGGAAATGTATATTCCATTTTAAGCAATATTTGAATGTGTCATACCTGTTGGATTAATTATTCTGAATACGTAAGCGTCTTGGTCTTCCCAGCACACGTGACTTATGTATTTTGTATCACACAATAGTTGGAATATAAACTCCCACAAGAGTCTACAATCTACAACATAAAGTTATAATATTGATATTTTGTTATGTTTTCGGAAAGCCTATCTATTTGCTCCGTTACATACTAGTACTTAATCATTGTGGACAGTAGCACATATCACAGTGGTTTCACATAAATTGTATATTAATAGTATACATGTAGTTATGTTGGGCATACCAAATTGCTCCGAATGTTAATAAAAATAAGAACATGTAATCAATTTATTGTCAACGTCCACAATATAGTGTAATTTTTAAACACAGCTGCTTTAAACAAGCATATACCGTTTTTTATGATTTCTTCTTATAATTTATTTGTTTGTTATTAAACGGTACATTTGACAGCTATGGTCATTTCAGGGCCGCCAAAGTGAGAGCGGAGATAAGATACAAGAGGACCAGTTTTTCCTGGTTCTGTATCGCCCTAGGAGTTTCTTGATTTACATAGGCTTATACATGTATAGGGAAATTTAAAAAAACTTCTCCGAAACCACAAGGCCTAGAGCAAAGATATTTTGTATGAAGTATTGTCTAGCAGACCTCTTCCAAATTTGTTTATATTATGGCCCTGGGTGACTTTAGGTTTACTTGATTTTAACAATTCTAACAATGTTTCTTGTGAGCATTTACAGGGCCATCATGGCCCTCTTGTTTATTCTGTAAGATTTATGATAGGTGTGCATGTATTTGAGATTATTAAAATAATATACCGTGCAAAGTCTCCAAAACAACACCTTTAAAGAGTAGCAAAATCCTCTTGTTGTTTATAGGTTGTTGTTCAAGAGAAGTTAAATTTATAGTAAAATTGTGCAATGGGAAAAATACTAGTAAGCTGTTGTTGAAGAAAGAGAGGTTGTTGCTCAAGAGAGGGCCGCTCTGGAAAGACTGCAAAATAATAAGAATTTTACCTGACGAGCGATCGTGCCGTAGGAGATCTAAATTCATGCGTTCAGTCCTCAAATCGTCTGGAGTAGTCGAAGGTCTAGTGAATGCACTGCTTCCTGGATACATAGTTAATATAGGTGGATTAGGATTGGTCCACAGTAACAACTGTTTAAGTATCAACACACTCTACTTGGAGATTCAAATAAATGTTTAAGTATGACTTTAGATGGAATTTGAATATACAATGTATATCTATATTATTTCTCTGTGTACAAATGATAATGCATTTATTTTAATTTGGCTATCCTTAAACAAGAGCTAGTTTATGATAACGCAAACAAAACCTTTAATCATGGTTTGGTAATTTTGATTACACAATAATATGCTTGTACTGAAATCGAAAAGCTTCAATATAAAACGAAAAATGAAATGTCTTTTTTATTTTTGAATGTCGGTCGCTACTTTGCAAACCAACATATCTAAGTATAGATTGTGTCCCTCTTAACAAAATGCATTCCTCTGTATTCACATGCATTATCACACCAAGAAATCAACTCGATCTTACTTAGTCCATGTTCAAATCATGAAAAACTTAGCAATAAGAACGAATACAGAACCAACGGTATTAGCACTCATCATTTTGTTATAAAAGTTGCTCTTAAAAGTCGACGAATAAGAAGGGAAATGTTTGACAAAGGCTTCGATTTTACAATGATATCCACGAGTTTTTGCAATGCTGAACTTGACACTTGTTGCAACCAGTGACAACCTAGATGTTGCACAAAAACCAGCTGAGAGTCTTCCGTGAAATAATTCCACCCTCTAAAGCATTGGGGTTTAACTGTCGCACCAACAGCCACGATCATTTGGCAGTTTTCTCCAGCTTTGGAGATGGATCAAGACCCCCTAAAGTAATTCAGAATAAAAAAAGTCATTAAAAATACCAACCAATGTGACTTTGCGCTGGTCCAATCATTGGCGGAAATTCGTTATCTTCGTGTTTGATGGCTGAACAGGGATGTGGTTGTATAGGTACGTAAGCTGAACATCTTGGTACATAAGGCATATTCTGTAGTGGCTTACCAACAGTAGAAGTTAGATGTGAGCTAGGTGACATGAGGAGGTATCGTGCTGTAAAAACATACTAAAATCATAGAACTGAAAGTATTCGTGGAAACAGAATTTACACAGACTTATACTACAATGAAAAATGGAAAAATTGCATGACGGATCTAGAAAAACGTTGTATTTTGGTCAACATTAAAATTCATGCGCGCCGAGCTAGAGACGGCTATGGAAAGCCGAATTATTGTTCAGTTTCTAAAAATATGATGTGAGGTAATAAATGTGATAAATTATTTTTATTTGGCCTTATATAATTGATAATAAATATAATTTCAAACTGTAAATCGTTGATGATATTTGAACAATAACGTCATCTTAGCCTGATATAACCATCAGTATGAACATAAACATATCTCATGAAACAAGACCTAGTATAGTAAAACCACTGGGAACTGGACTCCCAGATTGGGCAAAAAGTCCGGTTTCCGGTGAATTACGGTTAAAAGTCATCCCGGATGAAAAACATGAAATTAGTCTGAATTTCTGAGAATTCCGGTCCGGTTTTCAGGGAGTCCAATTTTCAGAGAGTCCGGTTTTTAGGGGTTTTACTGTGCATAGAAATCCCGGGTAGTATTAACAAATATACACCACACCTATCATTACAGCTGTTGATAGAATCATTATAATGTTAGGTCTAATAAAGTTAGATAAAGCCTTTTTCAAACAAGATAGCATGAATGCAACACAGATTATACTTCCTAATTGTGGTACATTGTATATTTGTTTCAAATAAACTTCCATACCGGAACTTGATACGGAAGTAGCAGCAGCTTTGTGTTGATTTTGTAATTGTGTGTACCAGTCAGTCCCGGGTGATAAACCACTTTGGTACAACATTCTTCCTCCTGGAACTACAAACAATAACAAAGTACTGAAAGTACTCATGGAAATTGAACTTACATAGACTCGTACAGCAACATGGAACGGGAATAGTTTAGCAATTGCATGACGGACCTAGAAAAACGCATTACTCATCGGAAAATACCATGTGCAAATGTTACATTGTCATAGAAACAGAAATGTTTCTTGACTATGCAAAATGACATTTTGCGTTGATTGGTACGAGGCAAACCATTGTAATGTAAATTAGAGTGAGGCATTGTGGTTTGTACGAAGACATACGCCGTAATGGTTTTTTTTGAGTGAGGCGTGTTGGTACGAGGCAAAACGTTGTAATGTAAATTTTAAAGTGAGTCTGTGTGGTTTGTAATGTAAATTTTAGAGTGAAACATGTTAGTTAGTACGAGGCAAAACGCTGTGATGTAAAACCTGGGAGGAGGTGTAACAATGGGTCCATTGTTATGTAAATATTAGAATGTGGGGCGTTGGTTGGTACAAAGACTTGTGTTGTATTGTAAATACAAATGTACATAATTATGTACTCGAATGAAGATTGATGTTTGGTAAGAGGGCATACATTATAATGTAAAGGTTCGAATGAGATGTGTTAGTTGGTAAAAGGGCATACATTATAATGTAAAGGTTCAAATGAGATGCCTTTGTTGGTAAGAGGGCATACATTATAATGTAAAGGTTCGAATGAGATGTGTTAGTTGGTAAAAGGGCATACATTATAATGTAAAGGTTCAAATGAGATGTGTTTGCTGGGAAGAGGGCATACATTATAATGTAAAGGTTCGAATGAGATGTGTTAGTTGATAAGAGGACATACATTATACTGTAAAGGTTCAAATGAGATGTGTTTGTTGATAAGAGGACATACATTATAATGTAAAGGTTCGAATGAGATGTGTTTGTTGATAAGAGGACATACATTATAATGTAAAGGTTCGAATGAGATGTGTTTGTTAGTAAGAGGGCATACATTATAATGTAAAGATCCAAATGAGATGCCTTTGTTGATAAGAGGGCATACATTATAATGTAAAGGTTCAAATGAGATGTGTTTGTTGGTAAGAGGGCATACATTATAATGTAAAGGTTCGAATGAGATGTGTTAGTTGATAAGAGGACATACATTATAATGTAAAGGTTCAAATGAGATGTGTTTGTTGATAAGAGGACATACATTATAATGTAAAGGTTCGAATGAGATGTGTTTGTTGGTAAGAGGGCATACATTATAATGTAAAGGTTCGAATGAGATGTGTTTGTTGATAAGAGGACATACATTATAATGTAAAGGTTCGAATGAGATGTGTTTGTTGGGAAGAGGACATACATTATAATGTAAAGGTTCAAATGAGATGTGTTTGCTGGGAAGAGGGCATATATTAATATAATGTTAAGGTTCGAATGAGATGCCTTTGTTGGTAAAAGGACATACATTATAATGTAAAGGTTCAAATGAGATGTGTTTGTTGGTAAGAGGACATACATTATAATGTAAAGGTTCGAATGAGATGTGTTTGTTGGGAAGAGGACATACATTATAATGTAAAGGTTCAAATGAGATGTGTTTGTTGGTAAGAGGACATACATTATAATGTAAAGGTTCGAATGAGATGCGTTTGTTGGTAAGAGGGCATACATTATAATGTAAAGGTTCGAATGAGATGTGTTTGTTGGGAAGAGGACATACATTATAATGTAAAGGTTCGAATGAGATGTGTTTGTTGGTAAGAGGGCATACATTATAATGTAAAGGTTCGAATGAGATGTGTTTGTTGGGAAGAGGACATACATTATAATGTAAAGGTTCGAATGAGATGTCTTGGTTGGGAAGAGGACATACATTATAATGTAAAGGTTCGAATGAGATGTGTTGGTTGGTAAAAGGGCATACATTATAATGTAAAGGTTCGAATGAGATGTGTTGGTTGGTAAAAGGGCATACATTATAATGTAAAGGTTCGAATTAGATGCGTTTGTTGGGAAGAGGACATACATTATAATGTAAAGGTTCGAATGAGATGTGTTGGTTGGTAAGAGGACATACATTATAATGTAAAGGTTCGAATGAGATGTGTTGGTTGGTAAAATGGCATACATTATAATGTAAAGGTTCGAATGAGATGCGTTTGTTGGTAAGAGGGCATACATTAATATAATGTTAAGGTTCGAATGAGATGCCTTTGTTGGTAAAAGGGCATACATTATAATGTAAAGGTTCGAATGAGATGTGTTTGTTGGGAAGAGGACATACATTATAATGTAAAGACTGGTATGGGATGTGTTGGTAGGTAAGAGGGCATACCTAATATGTACTTTGTTGTTATTTTTTAATGGTTCACCTTTGTTTGACTTAGAATAAATGAAATCGAACGGCTTTATCTTCTCCGATCTTTCACCACCGCGTATGAATAAAACCCACAATTAGATAATGATGCGTCTTATAATAGAGGTAAGCGTTAATCTGATGCCCCTGTCCCTTATATATATAGTGTCTTTATGCAAACATCTGCAACCTTCACTATGTCTCTTTGGATAAAACAGAACTGAGATAAGTTGGGTAAACTACTCACTTTGCTTAGCGATGAGCAATTTGAGGCTGTTGTATAAAACATCTCCATTCTTTGGTACTCGTTCTATGAAATCATTTCTAGAGAGTAGACAGAGTGCTTTACCTGCAAAATGATACGTTAAACAATATGTTTGTCAAACCAAATCGCTTAATCATGAGCAGAGGACCAATCATGAAAAGAATTACAACATTTATTTACAAAATGGAATTATCGCTCACATAAGAAGACAAAGACTAGCTACATATATTTTATAATACACATTTGTGATACAAACTGTAGTTTAAAATGTTATGTGTTTTGTTAAAGATAGCAAATCAGTTAAAATTCATTTAGCGTACCATTTAAGTCAAATTTATCAAGAGGCACTGGGTCGATCGAATATTCCTCCGTACACCATTGCAACCAGACGCCCACTTCCTCCTTTGTCCAGGACTCGGGGTGTTTAGCTGAAAGTAAGGATGATTCCGTCAGTGTAAAGCAATGAAAAGATATCTGTTACATGATTATCAAAATCGAGTCTTGTTGCATTGTCATCAGTCAAGGAAATAGTATCAGGTAGATAGACTATCACATGTTGAGTGAATGGATTGATATATATCAGGTAAGTAGGAGTAAATTGTTTGTCATTTATCAGGTAAATAGTTTGTCAGGTAGATATACATGTATGTCTCAGTATTGACAACAACATAATTTTGTTCTGATCGAGAGCTACAATACTTGTTCCTCAAGGTTCCATACTTGATCTTTTTAATTTATGTCAATGATATGTCAGTTGTGGTTAAAAATAAACGTGTGTTATATGCAGACGATTCTGGTATTCTTGTCTTAGGTATAAGTAAGTCCTACGTAGAAAATTCTCTTGAACATGCATATTTTAGTCAATGGTTAATAGACTTCATTTTGGTAAGACTGGTTCCATCTTATTTAGTTCTAAACATAGGATCAGGTCAAACCATCCTCTTGATTTAACATGTAATGTCACTGTTATTGAATCTACAACATCTGTCAAATTGTCAAATATCTCGGTACAACTTTTGATCGACATTTGTCTTTCGATAGCATGGCTCGTTCAGTATAACAGAAAGTCAATGCTAGATTAAAGTATTTGTATCGTAAGAAAGACTACTTTATCCAACACACCAAGACACTTCCTGCAATGTTCTTAATTGCGTGTCATTACGATTATGCCTGCTCAGTCTGGTATTATGGTCTTTCAAAGTTTCTTAAGAATAAACTTCAGGTTACACAGAATAAACTGACCAGGTTGTGCTTGACCTTGATGACAGGTCTCACATTGGTTTAGAACATTTTCGTTCGTTTGCTTAACTGGCTACCTGTCAATAAACGTGTAGACCAGATTATTCTGTGCCATGTTTTAAATGTGAAGCATGGTTTGGCACCTGATAATATGGGAGAACACTCAATCTCTCTGGACTCTGTTCTTACATTTAAGACAAGGTTAAGTAAGTCATAAAGGCACTTTGCTGTCCCTAAGGTTAAATGTTTTGGTTTTAACAGTTTACCTGGTAAAACCTCTTTGATTGATAAGTTACCTTCTTTGAAAACAGCTGTTAGGAATCATTTCTTCCTTGAAAGTTTAAATTAATGTAACAGTACTTTTAAAATTTATTTATGGAATATTTTTTTGGTATAGGAAATAATGTTTTCCAGCAATGAGATGATCATATATCAGGTAATAAGATGGTCATTTATCAAGTAATGAGATGGTCATTTATCAAGTAATGAGATGGTCATTTATCAAGTAATGAGATGGTCATATATCAGGTAATGAGATGGTCATTTATCAAGTAATGAGATGGTCATTTATCAAGTAATGAGATGGTCATATATCAGGTAATGAGATGGTCATATATCAAGTAATGAGATGGTCATTTATCAAGTAATGAGATGGTCATATATCAGGTAATGAGATGGTCATTTATCAAGTAATGAGATTGTCATTTATCAGGTAATGAGATGGTCATTTGTCAGGTAAATATATTGTCATTTATCAAGTAATGAGATGGTCGTTTATCAGATAATGAGATGGTCATATATAAGGTAATGAACTGATCATATATCAGGTAATGAGATTGTCATTTATCATGTAAATAGATGGTCATATATCAGGTAATGAGATGGTCATATATCAGGTAATGAGATGGTCATTTATCAAGTAATGAGATGGTTATTTATCAGGTAATGAGATGGTCAGTTATCAGGTAAATAGATTGTCATTTATCAGGTAAATAGATTGTCATATATCAGGTAATGAGATGGTCATATATCAGGTAATGAGATGGTCATTTATCAGGTAATGAGATGGTCATTCATCAGGTAATGAGATGGTCATTTATTAGGTAATGAGATTGTCATTTATCAGGTAAATAGATGGTCATTTATCAGGCAATAAGATGGTCATTTATCAGGTAATGTGGTGGTCAGTTTTCGTGTAAATAGTTTGTCATTTATCACGTAAATAGATTGTCATTTATTAGGCAATGAGATGGTCATATGTCAGGTATATAGATTATCATCTAACATGTTTTGTTATACATGTGATATTGTATTTTGATTCATCAACAAAATGTTAGATTTCGTTTAGACAGTCGTAACTATTCGGGCATTTCCGTGACTCAGAAATACGCCTCGTAGGTTACAAATTTTGGTTATGCAGTTTTCGGTCACGACTTTTACAACACTAGGTACTCGTTTTCAAGAATCATTCACAGAATGGCAGGCTTTCAAACGTATTTATTGTTCGCGATTGATAAAACTAGACATCAAGTCTCCACTGAAAGAGAAACAGGTTGTTTCCATCGTTAAGCTATGATGGAAAGTAGCTCGTGAACAAAACAACAATATGGCGGCCTGTCTGTTTTGTACGAGGAACTTTCTTTGGACAAACGCCTAGGAGTTTCGATTGGCGATGAGACTGGAAAAATCGGAGATCTCACAATATATGGTTTACAAACAGTACTTCTATCGACAAAGTAGCAACTGTTTGGGCCAGTGGGTGAGAGAGGTTCCTAAGATGACAAACATTCCTAGCTCTATCAGCCAGCAAAACATTGAATCAAAAACATCTTTATATCGTTTATATGAATCAGTTTAAGAAAAACGTACGAAGTATCCACAATAGAAAATACTAAACCAGACCAGATAGTGACTAAACACAATGCATCAATCATTAATCAAAAGAGTATTTACCTAAACTTGCGGGTTGCACCGTGGTACACTGTTGCCATGGTAAAGAGGTGGCCATCTGAAATCAAGAAAAATCGTTTTTCTCCACTTAATCTAAAATAGGTATCAGCCATTCAAATGAAATATCGGTAAGAGGCAGGCATGATACGGGTAAAAACTGGTAAAAAGATACAACTCATTTACCTTAAACATGATCAAAATCGTTGTCGTCTATATTAATTGTGTCATTGCGATTATGATGAAGAATACACGTAATAATGACAGTTCTAATATTTTTTTTATTGGATGAGAAATATTACTCAGTTTAAGACTCGTGTTCAATGTTTATTTGTCAGTTCCTCCTACGATTTATCAAAAGCAGTTACAGAAAACGCAAAGGTTTATTTGATCATTGATTGGTTAGTTTCAATTTCAAAATAAAATACACTTACTATTTTAAATTAATGAGTCAATATATCAATATGTTGCATTCATATACATGCATTTGTTCTTAACGACCATAGGGCACTATGATTTCAAACTTTTTAAACGTTAATTGTCAAATATATTCAGGGAAACTATTGACCAGACAGTGTTATAGTAATATGTTTTCTTTGTAATGTGTGCGTCTGTGTTATTGTATCTATGGTTTTGTATCTTTGTTGTTGTATCTACATTGTTGTATTTATGTTGTTGTATCTATGTTGTTGTATTTATGTTGTTGTATCTGTGCTATTGTATCTTTGTTGTTGTATCTACGCTATTGTATTTATGTTGTTGTATCTATGTTGTTGTATTTATGTTGTTGTATCTATGTTGTTGTATCTATATTGTTGTATCTTTATTTATGTTGTTGAATATATGTTGTTGTATTTATGTTGTTGTATCTTTGTTGTTGGATCTATGTTGTTGTATCTATGTTGTTGTATTTATGTTGTTGTATTTATGTTGTTGTATTTATGTTGTTGTATTTATGTTGTTGTATTTATGTTGTTGTATCTTTGTTGTTGTATTTATGTTGTTGTATCTATGTTGTTGTATCTATGTTGTTGTATCTATGTTGTTGTATCTATGTTGTTGTGTCTTTGTTGTTGTATCTATGTTGTTGTATCTATGTTGTTGTGTCTTTGTTGTTGTATCTATGTTGTTGTATTTCTGTTGTTGTATCTTTGTTGTTGTATCTGTTATTGTACCTATGTTGTTGTATCTTTGTTGTTGTATCTATGTTATTGTACCTATGTTGATGTATCTGTGGTGTTGGATTTTTGTTGTTGATTCTGTGTTGTTGTATATCTGTTGTTATATCTTTGTATTTGTGTCTATATTGTTATGTATAACTGTGTTGTTATGTCGATGTAGTATTGTCTGTGTAGTTTAGTCTGTTTCACATAATCTGATGAAAACATACATATCAGTCGGTATTTTTTAATAGAGTTTAACTTCTTATTTATTTTCAGCCATCATTTTTTTCATCAAAGCACGGCCTTTCCTCTTTAAAAGTGTTCGAAATGAATCCAATGGCTTTATCACCATTTCGTTTCTGTACCGTTTCGTTTTGTTCCATTCCGTTTTCGTACCATTTCACTAATTCAGTGTGTGTACAATATGGAGTATCGCCTATAACGGAAATCAATACTTCTCTTTCCTGTGATATTATTCTCTATAAAATTGACCTTTTAAATTCCGTGATCCTTTAAAATGTTATTATTTATTAAAGAAAACTTATTTTCTATATATTACATAATCACGTGACGCTTTAGGAGATATTCTTTTGAATATATTACATATTTCTTGTAGAACACATACATAAATAGCGATGCTTACAATCTTTAATATCATACTGTTATATTAATGGAAATGGAAAAACTCGGTACAAACACCTGCTGGTTATTTGTGATTAATTCCGACAAGACAAAAACTTTAATTGAATGCAAGTATTTCAGATATATATATATTTACTTTTAATTTATCATTATTGCTCAGTATAAAGCTATCAAAAATATGTGTACAATTTATATATATATACACAGAAAAAAATTGGGTTCCTAATTTTTAATTGAGAGGTTAAGCTTTAGAATTGTGGTAGAAAGATACACTACAAACTTTCTATTTCAAACACAGTTATCATGGAGCTATACATGACAGGATATTGACTCATATACTAACTAGACAACTGAACATTATTGAACAAATTAGAACGATTCAGATAAACATTACTTCATATATTAATTTAATAATCTAACTTTGCTAGTAATTTAATATCTATAGAACGGAACAGAACGGAACGGAACAGACATTTTATTTTACGTATACAAATGAACATAGTCGTACAAAATTATTATTCTACAGAAATTTCTCTGCAAACACTTAAGTAAAACGATTTTTTTTATTTAACCCCCCCCCCCCCCCTCTTTCTATGTAATTATCATTGACTCTCCTTTTCTTTTAAAAAGTGACATGAAAAGTCTCTTTTATTGTTTTTTGTTTTTTAGATAAGGTATACTACTGTTTTGGTGAATTTATTGTAATATCCTAAATTCATTTCTCTTCTCAAGACTGCATGTATCTAACTGATTAAAATTAACGCATTGCCTTAATTATCAGTCATACTTTTATATTTAATCGATGCGCAATACTGACTTTTAATTCAATATTCAAATGATATACATGTTCAATTGGGATAAATATTTTCTTATTCCATTTTAGATTACATCAAAAGTAATAAAATGACAGATATACATAAATAAAACATACGAAAAGACCGGAGAAAAATAGTTTTATAAATCGGTAAAGAAATTTTGATAATTTACATAAAAATTGACCTGATAAAATTGTTTGAATTAAAGGAATAAAATATTTAAATTAAATATACCAAACAGAGGATATATATGTTAAACGACAAATTTGACAAATAACTTATTTTCATGTTATATATTAGGAGTCTAATATTACTTTAACATACGTACAATGTTCAATTTATTTCTTACCGGAATTTTCATAATGAAACTTCCTCGATATTTCCGATTTTCCAAACTATTTCAAACATCTTTCCCTGCAGAATAATATGAAATTAAAATATAACAGTAAACAATATGAAATAGGTTATATAAGGTACGAATAAATATTTTCACACACCACAGTCTCTAGTTATTCCAGACGCCTTTGTTAAATCCTTAAGACAATCATTCTATATAAATAATCAGGTAAAATATTTTTAAGGATAGAATTACCCAAAGAAACTACATAGACAATTGCTGGCAAATGTACGGAAATAAACATAGTTCTACCATAGTAGGCAAAACTTGTATAACATACAACTTACGTTACCGGGCAATCACGTGTCTCACGTGGTAGTAGTCACTCATTAATAAATTTCGGATAATTAATACTGATTTATTCAAATTAAGATAAGTATAATATTGTGTGTATATTTCTATCATTTTATCATTTTTTTAAATAAAAAATGACTTTAAGCTGCCGCTTGATCGAAAAATATTCTCACGCGACTTAAATCGCGTGTCACGTTTGTGAAATTTCACGTTGACACACTAGCGATGCAACATTGAGAAACTCACTCACATGGTATTGGATCTTAGCATTGTGATAAAAATAGCAACAGCTGTAGTATCATAGTTTCCGCTGTCATTATGATAGACATAGAAGAGAAAGGCAGAATAAATATTGGATATATACATTGATAACAGACGCTAAGAATAAAACGTGCTTCGCTTCCACGCATTGCGGATATATCGCATTCATGCGGCTATTACGCTGTAAATATTCACCGTTAAATAAACGATAAATCGCGTTGAAATAGACAACAGTAGATTTACAAAGGTAAACACAGAACGGGTTTTACAACGTAGCCGCATGTCTTTGATATCTTATTACAAATAAGAAATAGTTCGGTGTAAAACACAGACTATGTAGATTATGTAAAAAGGACTGTCTACAAATAGTGACTCTGATAAGGTATCGATGATTTTGGAAGGGGGCATGTACGGATGCCCGAGTTTAGACTAGTGTGGGGATTTCCCAACCCCTCGCACCGGTTACGTCATGCTGTGCTACTAGAACGTTTTATTGATCAAGGGAAGTAACCGCTGCAGGGAGTTTTGGGGATTTCAAGAGTGCAGCTTGACCAATTCTATACTTATATTCTATCCTAAGATCCTACAATTTCGAATTTTTATTCATACTATGCAATGAACTGCCGCTTGACTACTTTTAACTGTGAGACTAAATAAAGACCGACCAGCAAATAATAATCACAAAGTACCTTCTTCAAAAATAAATTAATGTAAAACAATGTGAAGTGTCATTTGAAAAAAATATTGAAGTAGAAACTTTTACTTTTACATTACTTTAAGTTTTTTTATTTGTTTAGTTGAGTTTTACTCCCCTTAGCAACAGTCAGAATCATATAAGACAACAGTTCGTACAACCATCGTTCCCGGAAAGAATTAATACTAGACTCGCATCCTCCGTAAGCAACTGTCTACTTTCTCACATTACTTTAAAGCGAGGTAAACCAGTCTTGGAATGGATATGTTCCTTTCTCGATTAGAAGATTTAAATGTAAAGACAAATATCAAGCCATGTTGTAAGGCATTCTTTTTTGTATGTAGGGATGTCTTAGATGGATTGAAGAAACGAACGAGTCGCATGTATTTAAGATACAATACATATTCAAATATATCATGAATCGTTTTTAAAAAGTCTTGTGATATCGCATAATTTCTGTTATTTTCTTGTTCGTCCATTCGATATGTACAGGATAGTTTCCTTTAACATGCGGAACATTGACGCTATTTCCCTATGGAAAGACAACTCCTATCGTTATTGATTTTTAACCTGTGTGATAAACTAGTTGTTTCCCTTTACGCCAAAAAAACCCCAATAAGTGGTCAGTATTGATTTTAGCAAGTTAACCTTATCGAATATGGATTATTTAGCGTTAAACCGAGATCTGTATCTCCTGGTCGTTTTTTGTGCGATCTGAGTTTTAGGGAATTTGAGAGTATTATTTTTCTCACGAGGGTGAAGTACCATGGTCATCAACAAAATCAATTAAAAGAAAAAGGTCATATTTTTGTTTTTTTAAAATACATTATTACATATTTTAATGTTGATCTTTAAATAAATAAATGAATATTGATGTGAATAACATAAACAAACCAGCAGTAAACTGATGTTGTTTGATTCCAATTTAATGACTTTATATAAGGTCAAGGAAAGTACATACTATTAGATGAAATAGTACAGCAGTAATATATTTTGATTTTTTCGGAATCAAACACCTTACAGAACACAGTTCTATACGTGTATATATATTCATTTCACACAGGGATATATAGCATCCCTGCTTCACACTACTAAAGGAAATAGTTATATGAATATATAATTCAAAAATTCAATCGTTTGACAGAACAAAATATGTTGAGTTTTTCTACGGGCACGATTAATTTTTCAACTTTCGGATTTCTAAAAAATGCATGTTTTTACACAGCTCGGGTACAAGTCAAACTGACATAGTGATTCTTATTTCCCGACCAGATACAAGTCGTTGTTGGAACGCGATCTCTAATGACTGTGCTAAGTAAGGCAAACAAGATATTGGAAACTCTGAAAATATTTATACATGTCTATTATCAAATGATATGGTTGTCATAGTTTGTGAACTTCTAGATGTTACAAAATATTTATATGTCACATGGCTGTGACAATTTCATGAACGCTAAATAAATTCCCAAGACTGTCAACACCCAACACTTGTTCACGTGTTTGAATTACATCTACATACATAATTCAAGTATAGGACCAGCATGTGCCGCATCATTGACATAAAATGCCTTTTTTCACGTGCAGCGAAAGTAAACCCTCACGTTGGCATTTTATATGCAATTCATGAAAACGAAAACTCATTAAGTGTTACCTTATTTGGTTATTGTGCATTTTTGAGTTACAACAGTATCCATGACTTACTTACAAACTTTATCAGAACCTGCAGAAGGATCAGGAAGTTTGTGTCTTTGGAACGATTTTGAACTAGACAATCCAGTAACTTTCACAGTGGATGGAGATTCTGAGGCATTCTGGAAATCAGAAAGTTCTTTTTACCTACTGTTTCTATGTGTAACTGTAATGTTTCATGTGTTGGTTTCGCTTTTCTAACAATATGTACATACTCTACGAGTTTGTATTGGATATCATTAACAGATACACTTGTCACTTGTCTCAGCTTCAAACTTTCTGAAATACACACTTGGACTTTTCTGGACGCAAGAACGTATAGAAATGAGTTAGACCAACTGAATGTATCATACACGGATATCCACAGACACTGTATGACGTTGTTGAGAATAAATCTACCATAGGTTTTGATGTTTCAAGGTTTCAAAGTTTATTTCTTTAAATACCGGAAGGTCTTTGACCCATGCGGCAACTATTTACAGTGTGACAGATTTATATATTCATATAATTATATTTACAATCACAATACAAACAAAATTATACATGTACGTATATAAATGAATACAATAATTCCCACAACACTTAAGCACACTCTGAAAGGCACATACAATAAGGTCACTATTTTAGTTACTCTAGACCGAAACGAAATGCATAGAGAAACTCAGTGTATCCTATGTTCACAATGCGTATAGTTTAATACATACGTATATACAAATATGCTGACATAATACATACAAGTTCTTTTTTTACTTCAAATAGCCATTATAACAGAAATCAGTTAAATAAACATCATCAAAACATTTAATGACCAATTGTACACACCCTTGATAAATAAACTGAAATCATTAAAGTGTGAACAATCCAACTCATGTATACACAATTTACAGATTAATGCTTGATTTTTGTGATTGAAAACTGTAGGTCGGCTGATTGTTAAAAGGTTGCCATGCAGTTGAATAGAAGTCAAATTTCCTCCAGTCGCTCATTTAGGGAAGATCTTAAATGTCAAATATTTGTTGAAAATGCAGGAGATTATTACATCGACTGCTTCATTCGCGTTTACTTGTGAGATGAATGATTGTATATCAGCCTTGTCAAATTTGGACAATTGTCAATTACGCATACCAAGAACTATGAAATAAATGCTTGGACTTAGTGCCAATCAACTGGACAAAGGCGATGACGCAGTGGTCAAAAGCAGATAGAAGAAGATGAAGAGCCATCTGTTGGTATTACTTACGATTAGTATTGGTTATTATCAACAATAGTTCAGAAATAAATGATGATAACAGTATTGTTATGGATTCGTATCTAGAGGAACGTTTTGCCACAACATGATCGTTTATTTATCGAAAGCCTGCGCAAAATCAGCTGAAAGAAAACTTTAATTTTTTTTTAAAGGATTCTATGACCAGGTTCTGTCTATACAAGTCTTTAACTGGTTCTTAACTGTTTCGAAAAGTTTAAAAGTTTGCTTTCGAGATATGTTTATGGTCAGTTCTGTGTTAGATTGTTCTTTTCATGATAACAGTTTTGTGTATTAGTGTTTATACAGCTTTAAAAAAAATTCTGCAACATGAATGTTAAGTCCAAAGGTTATTCTCCAAGTTTTATTAATTTCTATAAGAGTTATTTGTTCTTGTAAGTAATTTGGTTGTTAATATTCGTCCTTTACAAATCTTATCAACACTTTCTCTCGAGACAATGCGTTTCAAAGAGAGTTTTCACTCAAATTTACACCAAAACATTGTGTACCCTACACACATATTAGTTTGATAATCAATGATAAATATCAAATTTCTTTAATAAATTTCGTGTTTACTTAAGCAGAGGATGTTGTATCTTCATTGTTCATTACATTTCTTTGCTCGAATCATATTTGTTTGTTTCATCGGGTTTAACGCAATTTCAGCATTATTACAGTCATATCGTGGCGGGCAGTTATCCTTACCAGCTTTCCTGGCTTCATTTGCCCCCCCCCCCGGACATTTGCCCCCAATGAAAAAATGGTCATGTGGACATTTGCCCTCCAGTGTTTATAAACATTGGGGGGGGGGGGGCATATGTCCACTATAAATAATTATTAAGCCCTGGTGGCAAATGTCCACTTAGAAATATGCATTGGGGGCAAATCTCCTCCCTACCATTTCTACTGGGGGGGGGGGGGGGGGGGCAAATAACCACATGACCATATTTTCATTGGGGGGCAAATGTACGGGGTCAAATGTCCTACACTCTACCCAACATAATACAGAGGTGGAGGACAATTTAACATAGGATGTAATATCTTCAGTCAAATTTGTCACGGACAGTGTGAGCGTCGCCGGGGTTCGAACTCACAACCTCGATCAGTAGTCAAACGCTCTAACCACTGAGCTAGCCGAGCGGCTTCTAATAATAAAGGCATTCGAAGAGTATTTTTTTTACATATTTGTTCAATCTCCAAATTATATTTTCATGATTTTTACTTGCATATTTTTTATTGACAACATTATCTTTATCGTATCAATTTTATAAAGCAGTCAGCATGTATCCTTCTCCAGTCTGATGCCACGGAAAAAAGTAATGCTCTGTGGAATCTTAACACCAACCAAAAAAAGGTAGAGTCGTCGTGTAACCTTAAACACAGCTAATGTTTTTATTTTTAGCTTAAATGCATTAAGAAGGCCGCAGCAGTGGATAAAGGGTTAATGCGTTGGATTTGTATCCAGGAAATCCGGGTTCCATTCCAAGTCGAGGCAGGTCAATCATACCCTTCCATGAAAATTAGACTAAAATGTAGATTTTCCTCAATATCTTGCCAGTTCCTTGTGGAAGGATAAGTTAGAAGTGGTTCAAATACCACCGTATATAACCGATTTTTAACAATAAAAAACTATAACAAAACGTTATAGGTAGACGAATTTCAAGAAGCATATTGGTTTACGTTTTTTGTATGAAGTTGCTTTTTTCATAAAGAATATTGTCCGTATATTTAATTCAATCCAAGGGTATAAAATATTTACATGATATGAGTAATACACATTATAATGACAATCATAAGTATTTGACAAATGAATAAATTCATGTATATAGTTCACAAGCACATGGTTATATCATACCCTACATCAATCAAATAGAATCAACCCTAAATGTTAACGAATTCACCATAAATCTGAGCACACAATATCATATAACCACATTGAACTTCAAATAGCCACACAACAACTTATGTAGGCAATGCTTTCATGATTAACTTGCCTATCAACTATTAATAGATTCAGTCATCACCATTAGCCAATCAAATGGCCAGGATTAGCCAAACTAGTAATAGACACTACAGTAAGTACTCGCAAACAGCTATAATAAACAAATACTCGTAAGTATAATTCGTCTAGAAAAAATCCGGCGTTAAACTAAGGAATTAAGCCCTGATAATCAGTCGATGAAGGTCAGGTCTAAAGTTCATTATTTGTGTAATTAATGTGCAGACGAAGCACGTAGCATACTATCATTAATTAATCATTGGGTACATACAAAATGGAAATACATTACATGTAAATTGAAAACAGTCGTATTTCATTTTCTCTTATCTTTATTCAATTCACTGAAATCATACCTGATATAAAATCATCATAATTCGGCTGCAACTATCGATCTATTACATTGTATTGATAAAAGATCACGTGAGAATAACGTTTCATATAAAATAATGTGGCGACGTATCACGTGAATAATGTGTCGTTCCTATAAATAAGGAAACTGATAACGGTAGAAAATTGGACGGAAGCATTGTGGTACATCTTTACATAAATGTGTTTAGTTTTTAACCCTGGTGTTGCGGACATCATAACGGCTGCCACACAACATACGCTATTTATTAATACGTTCGTATATTCGTATTATACGAATTAACTGTGATTGCGGAATACAGCGGTATGTTACCATGGCTATTTCTTCCACTTTGTTCAATAATAAAGGTCACTGTGGGGTTACATATGAATATAATTAAAATCAAACAATACCAAACAGAGTATCGCTATGTATTATACTAAAATACTATTATTTATAGGTGAACGAGTTCCGCGAGTAAAGATCAATACCCCACATCAATTCAACGTGTGTCCTCGTTTTTAGACGTTGCTTCTAAGTAAGAAATGTATTGGTAAAATAGTGATTTCTTAACCAAAATGAGCGATTTGCTATTGCCAAGTTTAACTTACCACGTGGTTTACTTGTTTGCATGTTAACCACTTTTGTCTTACCTATTATTTGAACTCTTCAACTTACGTATCACGTGTCTACAGAGTGATAAAAAACATATTTCCTTCATCGTGTTTCATTTTTTAAAATTTAAATCTTTTACTGTTAAAATTCTGCATGTACTATTTCTATTGAATGGTATTTCATTATATATACTCTAGTTTATTTCACATACATCACTATACAAGTATATTTCACTATACAAGTATATTTCACTATACAAGTATATTTCACTATACGAGTATATTTCACTATACGAGTATATTTCACTATACAAGTATATTTCACTATACGAGTATATTTCACTATACGAGTATATTTCACTATACAAGTATATTTCACTATACGAGTATATTTCACTATACGAGTATATTTCACTATACGAGTATATTTCACTATACGAGTATATTTCACTATACGTTTAATATAGGAATCAAAGCTCTGAAGGTTCTGCTGTTGTTCGGAACTGCAAAGCAGTCAAACGTTGAATATCTTTGTAGGGTGAGGTACTGGGTTGACTTTTGGAAACTGAACTATAGTTCAGCTTTCCACAGCCTCCACGCGCTCGACGCGCATTAATTTTTGATGCAAACTAAAGTACTACACTTTTCTACACCTGCAATTGTTAAAATTCCATGTGCTTTCAGTGCTTTGATGAATGTTTTCACATTTTATCACAAAAAATAATTCAGCAACTAGCAAATACAGCACGTGATTTATGACGTCATCATGCGTGCTGATAGTAAATAGGTAGAGGATTGTTAAGAATTTTACGACTGTTTTGTGTTGCTCGTTTTTCCATAGCCACATGATTTTGATTTGAATTCACGTAATATTTATTTTTATGCCAATGAGAAAAAAATTGAACACTTTTCGTAGGCGGAAGGTTATGTAAAAACATTTCCGACCGACTGTTGAATAATGTACTTAATCTTGTGTTCGTACCGAACAACAATGAAAGTACTGAAGGTACTGATGGGAAGGCTTTGTACAGAAATGTTGAGAATATTTTAGTACTGTGTATCATGCCAATATTTTAGTACTGTGCATCATGCCAATATTTTAGTACTGTGCATCATGCCAATATTTTAGTACTGAACATCATGCCAATATTTTAGTACTGTGCATCATGCCAATATTTTAGTACTGTGCATCATGCCAATATTTTAGTACTGTGCATCATGCCAATATTTGATGACAGCTCATCACTCCAGGATATAAAGACAGTTCAACATGTCAACATGTAATCAACAGTCCATAATACCAATATGCAACGGATTGTTCATTGTATCCATAGTTTAGGACTGTCCATCGTATCAGCATTATAATGGCAACCACATGTTATACAAAGACTTATAGATAATAATGTATTGAAGTACGTATTATATAGCTGTGGTGCTATAAATTCTGCTCATGAATGCGTGAATCAATATATCGGTTAATAACCTCAAATGGCCTTTATCCACAGTAAATTTGATCCTTCCCAAAAACTGTATAATGTTTTGTGTTTAATAATGGCATAATGTATCGAAGCGTATACCACTCCACACGAGCAATGTGAGCTAATATAATTACAGGTGCTTCATGAAATTACCACCTGTTCAGACTCAATATCTGGATGAAGAGTGGCTACTTTAGTACTGTCATGACAACAGAGAGTTCATTAAGTAGGACAAGAAAAGAGTGATGTACTATAGCCAGTTGATATTGTCGCGTGAATACCGAAGATCAGCACGTAATTGAACTACAAACATAGAATTATTATTGTGATTATATAATTTATACCACATTTATAGAGCAAATTTTTAGCCAAACCAGTGTACGAAGGCATTCCTTAGGAAGGAAAAAAATGCGGCTTTATTGACAAATTGCCTTTATTCGGAGGTCAGTTTATTATAAAAAATCAATGACGATCTTTAAAACAATGGCTTTCATTCACATCATTCATATGATTGCCTTAATTTGGAGGTGGTCACTAACACATGTATGACTGTACGTTAAAACGTGATGTACAATAAAATGCATGTACAATGTAATACATAGTAAAAACCATATTAGGATAAATTTGGCTTATAACATTAGTCAGTATTTAAAACATGTTTGAAATTCTAAACACGGTAATAAAAAAGTAAATGAATTATTGTCACCTTCAATAAAACCTCAAATTCTGACTTCTAAAGTATGTATCATAGCGCTGCTAAAACGTTTAAAACAGAATTTTAAAAATGCAAGTTAAACAGTCACATTCAAAACGTTTGCATTGCCACTAACCAAAATGTTTTATCGAGTTAAAACAATCGCAGTTCGTATGAATCAATAACTCCAATAAAGCAGTTTCTAAGATATCTTCTTTTTTGTCAAATGAAAACACTTAGAGCATTGTTGACAATAACAAATGTATAGTTCAATTGTCTTATAGTCAAGGTCGAATATTGGACGATACCAATGTAAAGGTAATCACTGTAAATTGATTGCCAAACTCATTTTAAATCCGTAATAAAGGGTCATTATCGTGACCCAGAGTCATGGTGTGTTGGATAAGGTGACATGTACATTGTACATGTATAACAGTTTTACAAAATGAAGCAGATGTGAGTGGTTCGAACTCAGTCAATGGCACTTTCTTTTTAAATTATTATTCATACATTTATTTTTATAATTCATTTATTGAACTATGTTTTGTTCTTGTTACATGTATGTATACACCCTGGATAGCACCATTTTTATTCAAAAGAGAGAAAGGAAAGAAGAAATGCATTTTATCTCTGATGTATTCCTCTTTTTTATTTCTTGTATACATTTTATTGCACGAAATCCCGAATACAAATATAATTTTAAATACTATATAAAAATACTAAACACCTAAACCGGTTCCCACTTATTATATTATTACTCTACAATTAGAATACATATATCCTAATTACCCATGTGAGGTTGTTATATTTTTGTTAATTTAACGGAACAATTTAAATATAAAAACATTTTAAACAAAATTTTCTTATCGATATAGATCTTTGTAAAGTAAATTTTGTTAAAAATAAAAAAAGTTAAAAATCATAAATGATGTCAAACATCAGACGCATTCCTCAAGATTCACTTTAACTTAGTAATACGCTTTACCAACCGCGTCACAGAGGACAGTGATAATAATGATTCATAGATTGCTGTATAACATATTACAATAGTATTCGTGTTACCTAAACATTTGTCAATGGGATCTTCCATGTATACAATAACATTGCTGACCTAAAAATTGAACTATATATCTGACTATATTTTTAAGGGGATGTCACGGCGCAGTGTATGGGTTTGTTTGTTTACAAGCACACCGGTTTATCGGTGAATTATTTTTTTCATCGTTATTATTGTTTTTACTTTTCTTTGGTCAAAAACCCTGTATGTCTGAAATAGATCTATTCTATTATGAATTTGAGAACAAAAAGAAAAAAGCTAAAATCTTGAAGAGAATAATCACTTTATCTATTAAGGGAGATCACTGCGCATCTGATAGTTTACATCATCGTTCAGTTTACGTCCATTAGGAAGTAAACATGTTTATGTTGATCCTAATTCCAAAAATTATTATCTGAAAATATGGCGGACAGACTTTGGAAATAGTTATATCTTTCATATGTGTTCATAATAGAAAATAATTTGCTATGAAATTTTTCAAAAACAGTATCATTTAAGATAATTATAGGAAAAGGATACAAAATACAAATTTTTATTTACAGTCGGTTAACATATAACAAAATAACATTAGCTATGTATAGCTATTGACCGACATATAGGAAGATTCAGTACGACAAAAACTCATGGTAAAAAGATGTAAAAAACATAGTTCGAGCTTAATTTATTAAAGAAAAATATCGATTACAGTGCAGTAGTTAATACTTTTCTAATTTTAAACAAGGGCAACAACTCATACAAAGTTTAAAAATGTATCGTAAAACAAATTAAAGTATCTGAGGTAACTATTAAATAATAATGATAATTTTGCAGTATTATTTTTGTTATAATAAATTTCAAGTTTGTGTAGCATTGAGAAAAGTGTCTAATAATAATATTCTAAATAAGACGATGAAATACCGATAATCAATTTTATATGAAAGAAGGAACGGTGAAATCCCTGTTGACGTTATGGATGTTTTATATCAGAACAGAATAGAACAGAACAGGAAATGATTTTATTTAGTATCTCGTTACAAATTTAATTATGTAGGAATATAATAAACTTGAAATCGCTCCCTAACACTAAAACAACATTGACTCCTTTCTATGTAAATATCATAGATACATGGATTAAATACAATAACCTGTCAACTAAAGCACCACCAAAATCATTTAGTACAATCAGGAACCAAATCATATGGGGCAATAGGTATATCAAATTTAAAGGAAAATGTCTCATATTTAACTCATGGATCAATTCAAATTTGTTATTCGTTAACGACTTAATTGACATCAACGGCAGAATAAGCGAACGCAAAATATATAATAAGCTTACAAATAAAACAAACTGGATATCTGAAAGTGAAACTATTAAAAAGGCAATACCCTTAGAATGGAAGACAAAAATCAAAACCACAGAATCATTGAAAACTTTCATTAAAACTCAACTAAAACTCGACTCAGACGACAAAACTAATACGAAAATCATTAGTAGCAAGGACTACTACTTAGAATTTATAAAAAGAAAATATGAAATCCCTTATCTACATAAACATTGGGAATCAAGCTTCAATAAAAATTTGAATTGGCTTAGCTACTACTATTTCTTAAATAAAGCACTCGTCGACAATCGCGTCAAACAATTTAAATATAAGCTTGTACATAACATAATAGCTACTAATGAAAATCTCTACAAATGGAAAATATTCACCTCCCCAAAATGCTTACACTGTGAAGCTTTAGAAAACTTAAATCACTTTTTTATAACATGTCCTTACATGGACTCATTCTGGGAAAAGATAATCAAAGTATTTTAGAAAATGGCATAAACAACAATATGAACTCTTTAGAATTCATACTTATAGGTTATAAAATCATGTATAAACAATACGAAATAATAAATGTAATATTAAGTCAAATAGGATACTCTATTTATAAAAGTTATTTTAAAAGTGAACGTAGGAAGAACAAAACTAATATTCTCCAAATATTATATATTGATTTAGACACATTATCTAGATATTATAAATATAAAAATAAAGAAAGCTTTGGTTTCATAAAGAAATTTTGTCAAGCACTGAATATTCCCTAATTTTAATAATGCTTTTATACATGTATCTCTGCATGCTTATATCTTAAGTTAAACTTGTATCTTCATATATAAAATGTTGGCAATATTTGTAAACATTGCAAATTTATTAATACACCATTTACTGTATATATGTACAATATGTATATGTAACCTGTTGTGAATAAAGCATAGAAAAAAAAAAAAAAAAGGAATACAATAAAGTTTTGGTAATGTGACGCCGTGGAAGTGCAAAGATAAGAAAAAAGACTGACACATGTTTTGAAAAATAATGGTTCATGAAATACACGAAATGCACGAAATATACAAGATACTTAAAGACATTGAACAGCTACTATATAAGTGACCCCCCCCCCCCAAAATCCACATGAGGTCTAATCTCTTAATTGTTTTATTGCCCCTTATGGGATTAATCCTGTCTTTTCATGATCAGCTAAATGTCTGTAGACTTGACACTTAGTCATGCATATAAGAGGGTCATAAATTTTATTGATCTTTAGTGATAATTAGTTTATGGATAACTTCCTGTTGTTTTATAAGCATTTTATGTAATTAATGAATGTTATCCTTTAATGTTACCAGATTATGTAAGAACAGACTTAGATATATACTAGAATAAAACAGTTATAATATATACAGTCACTACTATTTTATTCCTGTCTTTGTTTTCTTCTTTATACATTAAAAATGCAACTGTTCGCTTCTTCTATTTCTAAATTATATCATTCTATTTCTACATGGAATTATTTTTTACAAGATTTTAAAATAACTTGCAAAGAAACTATGTTTATACCTGTACTGCTTGAGAAAATATATTGGTTAAAAATATTTAATTTAACAGGTAAAAGTGTTAAAATATGTTTGTATTAATTTCACAAAATGGACTGTTTTATTTATTCATCAAAATCATCAGTTTGCAGCAAAGAGCATTTATTTGAGTAATTACTTTCTTTTAATAATAATATTCTTAATATTTTGCATTTAATATAAACATACTTCTTGTTTAAAAAAAGATCATTTATATTATTGATTAAACATTGAATTAATCTAAGTATCTATACAGTAGCTATATATTAGCCATATATTTTGATTTCAATCGAAATCTGAGTGACGACATTATGATTGACCTATTTTATCGCGGTATATAATTGGTTAATTTACTCACCCATTGGGTGTAAAACAGATAAACATAAACCGGTTGTCTACCTTCTAAATAATACTATTTAATTAACTCATTGTTAATAATATTCTAAATAATATTTCTTCAATTTTATCTGTGTTACGTTTTATGACAAAATTTTTAATATCACAAAAATTCAATTGAAGACATAACTGCAAATATGCATCTATCTCCTTTTTTTATCAAAACGGGGACCAGACATTCTTGGACGCATTCATCTCCTCAATTTCTTCAACGGCATTCAATCGCTGGTTCTAGACCGGTTCTCTAGTTGCATGAGTCCGAACAAGAAGTCAAATATTTTCAGACGATGAAATATCGCTAATTAATTTTATATGAAAAATAAACGGTGCCAAATATGCGCGTTCAAACTAGTGCAGTCTTGAGGAGTAGGTCTGATAATAGGAACTCAGATCATTACGAGCACATGGTAATATCTGGTAAGTTTTTCCCAAACACTACAGTGACAGAAATTTGCTAAAAACTTCCCTGAAAAATATTTTTTGCTGTTTAACTGATTTTTTAGCAAATTCAAATCCAAAACATAGCCATGAAATCAGTATTCATGTATCTTAGCAGCGATGACAAACAACACTAATATTTCTTTTTCTTGATTTTCGACATTAAACATTTTATAGTAATCATGACCCAAACAAGAAAGTGTGTACTCTCTTGTTCCATTTTGCGGTGGAAGTCAATGTAAGTTCAATTTCCATGAGTACTTTCTGTACTTTGATTCATATCACAATAGAAAGACAATATTGTAAAGATATGTAAATGAGATCATTAAAGAATGTTATCAAGCGACAGCTTCATGCCCTATTTATTTGATGGGTCATCTGATGTTCTGTGTATGTAGGTTTGTTCTAAGTGACATTAATTAGGTGAAATATGAAATAAACGCGGTAGTGATTAACGTGTTTTAACCCAGACAAAACGTGTGTCTCGTTTGTCAAGCAAAGATAACGTCAATAAGAAGACTTCCGCTTTTTACAGGTGCAGACTTTGATAGTGTTTAATTAACTAGGGGTGATTATTGAATTTTTGTACTGAGCTATGACGAATGATTGTCCGGACAAACTCTTGGCGCTGTGGTTGTTGATCATTTGACTGGCCTTTCTTGTCAATACATGTACTAAAATGATCCATATTTTGCCCACAGATGACATATTTCATGTTTTCTACCTGGTATATGAACGACATACGCTGGTCTAATTTCTAATACGTTGTATTTTTGACATTAATGATATCTCACTAAACAGACATGGAAACCATTTGATAGCTAAGATAACATTTTTTTAAGCTAGCAAAACATGCTATACCATGTTTATAAATGTGTACGAAGTTGTTATTATATTTAATGTTTATGGGAACTTTTGTCAGCTATAAATGATAAATTTCGGCAATGTATACGATTAGCATGAATTGTAAAATAGCTATATATGTGTGTAAAATGGGCTCCTGGCCCAGAGGTTAAACAACTTAAGAAGCATTAAATGACAAGATTTAAGCTTGGAGAATGATCTCTAGTTTTATAACCTCGGGGCCACAGAATAGTCAATTTCTATATATTGAAATGATACGAACTGATAATAAAGAAAGTTCATATCAAATTAGCATTAGCTCACAGGAACTCTTTATCGATATATATAGAATAGAAATACTGATATAGAATTAGATGTTACTTTTTTTCATGACTTTAATTATTTTTCACCCACAGTTGTTATATGTATATTTTCTGTACTGTTCAAATATTATGTTTCATGTTTTCTTTTTTCCTTTTCACCTTCAGTGCGTGATTTGTGTAATTAATATCTGTATTATATTTTGTAATATTTATGATGATGTACTCATGTACAAGTCTAAATAAATTTTCTGTTCTCTTCTATTCTTATTGAAATCAATTACAACCAGTTCATATCGGCGTTTGAGAACTTTCAAGAACTGTTAAGTCTTCCAACAGACGCTACATATTTAAAGGGAGACTTTAAAGGAAACACGAGTCATACACTTCACGAGTCATACACTTCAAAGTGGTCTTCAGTTTCAGTGACGTTTAAAAAAAAGCTAAGAAAATCACAATTTTAACTGGTCACTAATCTCTCTTAAAAGATGAGTTTTGGGACAGATCGAGCTAAAACTGCTTCATTTTTACGCCCGTACACGGTATGGCTACGGACGAGTTAAACCAAACATCAGGTCAATAATTGGACCCGGATGTTTACATAATGTATGCATCCCTCTACATCCATCAACCCCTCATTAACCAATCAAGTTTTAAGCAGCATCGTAGCTCAGGTATTTAAATCATTTTCGACTATTTTTTAAAACATTTCCAAATATCGTAGCAATTTTTTAAAACCACAATTAAGTCACGTGATATGTTTACACAGCCATTTCCGTCTGCATGTCTATAAAGTCACATTTGCATACAGTAATAATCACACAACTTGTCCCCGGTCCATGTCGTTGTGCACAAAAGGCTTTGTGCAGACAGAATCAACGGGAAGCAGTTTAACAAAATCTATTACACAGGAGCACACATTATGAACATTTGCAATTCGGGTTGGTAAGCCGTTTTTGGACTATTCTGTACATTGGTACAACAGAGCTATACAATATACATTGTACACGTATATTTAGTATCAAATTGATACTGTATGTTGTTGATATGAAAGGCTGTTGTGTTTTACATCAATTCTTTGAATAGTCAACACCTTTCACAGTAGTCCAGTAGATATTTCAAACTTCAGTTGGTGATACAAGCACCAAAATTGGCACGAATATAATTCAATTCGTCCTTTTTCCAACGTTTGTTATTTTGATTATTTCAAAATGGCGACCATTTTGATTATTTTTTCAAAATGGCGACCATTTTTATGATGGTTGTCGTTTTTCAAATAGAAATGTCTTTTTGTGAAATAACGATTGACATAAGCTGGTACCCGCATATTTTATATGAACTGGTGCCCCACTTGTACCCGTTCTCAGAGGAGGAAAGTAAACGATGTACATCTTACAAGTCTTCGGGACAAAGTTGAAGTTTGATCTGCATGCTAGATGGTATACATTATAATAAAACCACAGTGACTGAGTTTATCTTCCGCAACCAACGTGATGATCGTCGCTGTGAAATAACACATACATTTTAAATACATATCAGTAACATCCATTGTTGATGCTTTCGGGTTCTAAATGCATGTGCATTAGGAACAATATCGATGATCAAACAATGAAAGGGGAAAATCTCAAGTCAGACAGTTTTGAAAAATGCTTTCATTAAACAAGATTCAAGGAAGTAGTCAATAATACGTGAAAACGCGTGCAGACATATTTTCGCTCTATACAATACTGTCTTGGTAAATAAACGTAGAATTTATAATGATATAATAGTGTGAAAACTTGTTTACAGTGAATTGCCTTTAAAGAATCAATATTCATTTGTTTATTTTAATTTTAATATCATTACATTTAAGAGTGGTAGTAGAAACGCTTTAACTATTTATTGGGGAGTACATTTGTATTACATGTACATGTATATTGAAGTCTATATTTTAAATTCCCTAAATATATGCCTCGTACATGTACGTGCATTTTCAAGCCACAATTTGTTGTCAAAAGTGTTCTGTATACTGTAAGCAGTTCTGATCTCGACTTTGTCTTTAGTCATACATTTTTAGTTTTGTGCTGTTAGTAGCAAGGTGCAACTACATTTTGTACTTTGTGCAAACATCACAATGTGTAAATAGCACGGAAACCTATAAACAAAAATAAAATACAAGTAGCAGCGCCATTTATTTCACAAACTAAAATACATACAGAACATATATTGGAAATTTGGAATAGTACATTTATTGGATATTTACGTTTGCTTGGTAAAAAGTAATTATTACAATACGCATGATGCCACTCGCACTGCGCAAAAATCTATTAGCATTGTCACAGTTCTTTTCGGATAACTATTGTACAAGCGATAATTTATTAGCATTAACAGTACATGTATTTATAGGGAAATGTGTGTATCGAGTCCACGTTTAAATCAGCCTTCTTTTAAACGTGCGGAAGAGGATTTCCACATTTTTGACTCATGATATAAAAACGCCCAGACACTAAGCGACATTATACTACTAGTATATTATAGGTGTATTTAACTCAGGTAGTTCAGAAGACAAATATTTTATACTGATTAAAATTCATCTGAAGAATTATATGAGTTACCAATAATACCTAAATACAAGTATAACCAAATGACTCAGATTTGATATGGTCGAGCGGATAAGGTCGCTGATTTCAAATCACTGTAACCTCTCACTGAATGAGAGTTCTCGCGTGGGGTCGAACCCAGCTAGCGACCATGTCTATTTATGTGAGAAAGTAGGCAGTTGCTTACGGAGGATGGGAGTCTAGCACTGGTTCTTCCCAGGAACGATGGTTAGGTGAACTATCCACCTCATATGACTCTGACTGTTGAAAGGGGTCGTAAAATCCAATGAAACAATGAAACAAAATCAGATTTGATATGACCATATTATTGTCACTCATGGAGGATAAATTCAATATAATAAGGTTATTTATCCACTATCAAATCATGTTCACACGGAATATTTCGCTGAAAACTTTACAATGCGTCCAAACTGGTATCTTTATAACTTATGATATAAAAATCATGGACAATTGCTCAAAGGAAAGTCATATTTGGGAAAGCAAGTCATAAGGTTTTCTTAGCGGTGTCATTGGAACAGCACGACATACGATTAAAAACCATTAAATGTTAGCACATCGTGAACATGCTTAATGTTAGTATTTAGGGAAATGAAGGTTAGCTCACTTTTATGACCATGCGACCACACACACACACAAACACACACACACACACAAGAATGCAATAGTTCGTATCTTGTCTGACAGAAACAAAAACATATTTATGCAATACGCCAGATAGTTGGAGGATAACAATAACTTAAAACATTTTGTGCAACTTAAAAAAATCTGCATGTTTTTGTATATAATTCATGTCTGTTTAATTCTAATTTACATGCAAATGCGAATTCTTGTTTTGATTTATAGTGAAATATATCTGTGTTATTTTATATAATAGTTTCAAGTGACCAAACAGATAGATAAAAGCAATGAAATATAAAATTTATTCTTATTTAAATTTATGTCGGATAGTTAACAAAATCTATGTGAAACTTTTTGTTTGTTACATCATGTTGATTTGTGTGTGTTTATACGCCCCTTTTCAACAGTCTGAGTCACACGAGGCGGACAGTTCACCTAAGCATCATGCCTGGGAAGAACCAGTACTAGACTCCCATCCTCCGTTAGCAACTGCCTACTTTCTCACATAAAGAGACATTACGGGTAGCGGGGCTCGAACCCACGACCCTCTATCAGTGAGAGGTTACAGTGATTTGAAGTCAGCGACCTTAACCACTCGGCCACGGAGGCGGGTCACACGTGATGAAATGAATTTAACGGTACAACTTTTAAATCTACTACATGGAGTATAATACTATGACACAATATCATATATATTTATAATCTGGTAACAGATCCTTACAAATGTTTTCGCGGTGACTCTACCCAGGGAACGTTCAGTGGGTAGGGAGGTAGGATTTTTTTTCAATTCAATCTTTATATTTATCCCAAAATACATGTAATTAATCAAGGACAATTAAAAAAAATATTTAATAGACAGTAACGAGTGTGCACAATATGTACTTTCTTATTGGTAATTACTTAAGTCATTTAAGTGTTTAAACGATTTTATACCCGCGTATAGCCATAGCGTGCGTTATGTGCAATACATACGAAATAATGAGGCATAAACTTAGTAAGCAAATAATTTTCTATGAATTAAAATGACATAGTATTGTAATTAATAATATTTTGATCAATATAGAAGCAATCTTGTTTGTTAGGGAAAAACAGCATTCACTATCTAATGTCACTATAGCAGTTAAAACATAGAAATGATGTTAAGTTGTATCTTTTGCATGTTTTCTAATATGAGTTTGCTGAAACTTTTTTTTCAAAACCCAGGAAGAGCAAAGTAGCATTGCTAATTTTCTGACTCACGGCATATTTTCACTATTTGGTTTAAAGATAAAGAATATTACATTCTCCCATCAATTGTCGAATAATTATCTTTCCTTCTTTAAAATCATTTTTCATTTTCAGCCTTTTTATTATATTAAGATGTGCTATTGTGTGTTATTATAAAATAAAACAATAACGGACATAACTATTGGCTTATTTAAAAAAATAAATAAATAAAAATACAAATGTATATTGTTATTTTGAAGGTATAGTAAGCATGTTCATACAAATAAGGATTGGTCCAGAAGAAGATAACATCTTCAAGAAGTTTCACTGATTGACAGGTCAATATCACGTATCAAAACATGCCTTTTATCACCCGTGTGAAATAGTTATTCACATTTCATGAACTATGCATGTAGTATGCAAGAAGAGTTCAAGAATTTTTTTCTTCAAAAATTTCATTTAAGAAAAGTGGTTACAAAGTAAAAAGAAACAATACGATACAATTAATAATAAAAAATTGAGTGATTAAATAAAATATAAGATACGGTAACCATTAATTTATCTAATGTTTTTCAGACCAGGAAATTCTGTTAATTTTTTCCAGTTAAGAGAAAATTGCCCATCAATCAAGTATAAAAAAGGGAAATGTTTTGTTTATTATAGTGTCACCACTATTGAAAGGGCCAGCCACGCGGGCTTATGAGAAACTTATCTTTTAAGCGGACAGTATCTCCCGAATAGTGAAATATCACAAAATTCACATGCAACAAACCAGCCCTAGTTTTCTATCGCTTCTAAATATGGCATTGAATCAACTAAAATAGCTTTTGTATTGGACAAAAAAATGGTTTTAAAATTAATCAAGGCGAACGACTAAAATTTGGTTCTCGTCAAAATGATATATTGATATCTAGCTTTATATCACTACCTCTGTTATTTCAAGATTTATTTGTTATGTACAGCATAAAGTCATCACTTTGATCAATAAAATGACTTTTTCATTACATGTATATGCCTAGTTGTTATGTATCTCATCAAATAAAACCAGATCTTTAGCAATGGTCAGTATGAATTATATTATATTAACTATGGTGTAGTGAAGCAAAGGTGTCCGAACGTAAAACATGTCAACAGAAACCAGTATGTCCACGAGCGGCCGGAATCAAAATTACAAAACATTAAACTTCTTTTTTAATAAAATGACTAATCCGCTATGAGCTGTCTTATTTACACCCTGGTACATTTCTTTAAATACAAATCATCGGCTCATTTCCACAACCCCGTAACTCATTATTGTTGGTGATATTGTGATTTTGGTATATTGTTTCCGTCTCGATGAGATCTTTACTTCAGACATGCTTACCTGCTTCTAGATCTCCCTTAATCAAATAGGGTTAATCCAAATTCCACAAATCTCTAACTCGCTTATTCATGCCAAACTTCAAATATGATTTTCTAAAAATGGGGAAAATGCCATACGGGTATGTTGAAATAAGCCGACATAATATATTTGGAAGTAACAGATAAAAAAACAACAATCAAAACTGTGTCATTTTCTACATATAACTATGTTAATATTTAACATTAAGATCATTTATAAACGTCCTAGTTATCATTTTGTAGACAAACCTTAAAGTGTTTTATGAGGTAACTTGACTTAACCACCGTTCGAATGCTCAGTGAATTTTTGAGGACATTTTAATGTCACTATAAATGACGACGTCTTGAAAAAGTCTAACTTGGATACACACGAGGAGTTAAAAGCGATATATATACCATAGCACCATTAATTCCACCTTAACATCTTAAATACACCATTTGTATTATAATCATTTTATATCGTATATATATATAGGTACATTGTTAGGTCGTGCTAATCTGTACATGACTAATACATGCATTAATTAGCATCGTTCGAATTAAATTACATTGATTAAAAACCGCACTAATGCACACTTCGTGATTGATATCTTTAATTACCATTACAGTGTGGGGAATCCACGTGACTTAGTGACGTCACAATGTTATCGTTACAAGCGCATTTTCTGTCATTCGAACTAGAAAAACATCACGTAAGTGCATTATTTTTCGTAATCTTCTAAAGCCACATAACTGTTGCAAATCCTTACATAAGGGGCTACCTCTGGTTCAGATTTTTGTCCCTGAAGGCCCTCTACTTTTTTACTTTTCTTGTCCAAACCGTTTTCTAAAGTTTTCTTGCAAAAATAACGTTCATTTTTATAACACTGTCAAACGGTTTGGACAAGAAAAGCAAAAAAGTAGAGGGCCTACAGTGACAAAAATCTGAACCGGAGGTAGCCCTTTATGTAAGGAGTTGCAACAGTTATGTGGCTTTAGAAGAAAACGAAAAATAGTGCACTTACGTGATGTTTTCCTAGTTTAATTGACTGAAAACGCGCTTGTAACGATAACATTGAGACGTCACTAGGTCACGTGGATTCCCCACACTGCATTATATCCTGATAAACTATAATGACCGTTTTCATCATGTGACGGTATCCCCCCACACTAGTACGTCTGTTGTGAGCATAAAACGATTATAGAACATTTGTAGAGAATAAACCTACATAGACCTGTCACAGACTAATTGTACATATAGGTTGGGTACACGTCTATGTGACATTGTACATATATAGTCTCTGTACACGCCTATGTGACACTGTACATATATAGTCTCTGTACACGCCTATGTGACACTGTACATATATAGTCTCTGTACACGCCTATGTGACACTGTACATATATAGTCTCTGTACACGCCTATGTGACACTGTACATATATAGTTTCTGTACACGCCTATGTGACACTGTACATATATAGTCACTCTACACGCCTATGTGACACTGTACATATATAGTCTCTGTACACGCCTATGAGACACTGTACATATATAGTCTCTGTACACGCCTATGTGACACTGTACATATGTAGGCTCTGTACACGCCTATGTGACACTGTACATATATAGTCTCTGTACACGCCTATGTGACACTGTACATATATAGGCTCTGTACACGCCTATGTGACACTGTACATATATAGTCTCTGTACACGCCTATGTGACACTGTACATATATAGACTCGGTATACGTCAATGTGACATTGTACATATATAGTCTCCTATACACGTCTATGTGACACTGAACATATATATAGGCTCGGCGTACGTCTATGTGACACAGTACATATATAGGCTATGTACATGTCTATGTGACAATGTACATATATACAGGCTCGGCGTACGCCTATGTGACACTGTAAATATACAGGCCCGGTACACGTCTATGTGACACTGTACATATAGGCTCGGGTCGATACACGTCTATGTGACACTGTACATACATAGACTCGGTGTACGTCAATGTGACATTGTACATATATAGTCTCCTATACACGTCTATGTGACACTGAACATATATATAGGCTCGGTGTACGTCTATGTGACATTGTACATATATACAGGCTCGGCGTACGCCTATGTGACACTGTAAATATACAGGCCCGGTACACGTCTATGTGACACTGTACATATAGGCTCGGGTCGATACACGTCTATGTGACACTATACATATATAGGCTCGATGTACATCTATGTGACACTGTTCGTATAGGCTCGGTGCGCGTCTATATGCCACTGTACATATATAGGCTCGATGTACGTCTATAAGCAATATTAGAACGCACCGAGCCTATATGTACAGTGTTAATGATGAAAAATAACTAACATTCCATAGGTATTATTATATAATTCAATTGCCGATCGGTTTCGTCATTGACTCATCAGGGCATTAATAATAAAAAAAATAAAAATGTACAGTGTTATATAGACTCGGTGCGTTCTAAGATTGCTTATATTATTCTGTAGGTAAGTACCACGGTAGACAACACCTAACATCGCAGTCAAATGTCATGTATGCAGTACAGTAGCGGGTGGTAGTTTTAGACAGTTTTTATTCAAGACCTACAGGAAAACTTCAAATATGCGTCCCTATGTTTTTTATCTATGTTAAAAGAAATGTGAGTGATGTCGGATACAGACCCACTGTCCAGTTGTACAGAACGTCATCCACCGTTTCTTAAGAAATTTTGGACAATTATTATTTTCATTGTTTTACATATCCTTTGTATAAGTTTGCCTTGTAATTTCTTTTATTTAATTTCCATTTTCCAAATCATTGTACATGCGTAATAAAAACGAGTTGTTTACACCTTAAGCCACCATTATGAAAATAGAGTCTTTTAAAATATCAGGGTGTTAGTACACTATTTCACACTGTTTTCTACTTTGCAAAACAACTCCATGTTTTAAATCGTACTCTGCACGTAAAACTTGACGATAGAATTTTACTGCACAACTTTCGATATACCAAAATGTACAAACCGAAACCCAATAAAAAGTGGAGATTAATTTCCTTACCTAAAGACACCTCAGTCCCGTACTTAATCCGTAAGTCAATCACTTTGTATTATCCAACAGTTATATCCAAGTTTGTAAACATAATTGGTGGTAAAATACTTAATTGCTTAAAGTAGACTTTTTTCTGGAAAAAAATCAGTATTTCGCAGGTATCTGACTTATGACAAAATTTTAAACTTTTAATATAGTTCGATTATGCACGCTACAATCTGACTATTTATGATTTTAAATAAGTTGAATTTCTTTGCGTCGATTAAAATCAGCTAGAACTAAAATATCGTGACAACTTATTTCAAAAACTTCCTTTATCAAACATGTATACACAAACATGAGTTATCATGAATTTTCACTATGCACATTCCAGTATCAATGTTTCCATGAACTAGTAAATATTTATTTACATACAAATTTCCCCGTATCACGGATATATATCGTGTGTCACTTCCGCACAAATATATTATAATTTAGTATTGTTCAACGTCTTAATTATCGATAAAATGAAACTAGAAGATTAATGATATGGTTTTATGACAACTCTTGACAGAAATAAGACGTACAAACTAGGTAATACTAATTTTAGATGAATGTGAGGGGGGTAATTTTAGTTGGGGCAGAAATGTTATTAGTAAATGTACAATTGGATTAAACGTTTCAAGCGTTTCTCACTAAGTTATAATGTTATATCATATATTATTTAAATGTTTGTATATTATCAAAATTGTAGGTTATTCATTCATTTCGCATTTCGTATGTAGTGAAATGTTGATTTTTTATCAACAACCGCGTTATCTTACAGTTCCTCTAAAGAGATAGCTCAGCAGTTTATGTGCTGCACCCGGAAAGAGGTCACGCTGTAACAGCCAATCAGCGCGCGGTATTTCAATACTTCCTTGTCTTAAAAAATCCGCTGTCATTCGCGTATGTTACGTTATGTTGAACAGCTATACAATACAGACGACGCTAATAAGTTAACATGGTAGTTTGTGACAAGTTTATGTTCGTACGCACCATTTGCTACATACGTGGTAGGCCAACACAAACAATGTTCGTGTATAAAATATTATATCGGGCAAACAAAACAATATTGTTATAAATTCAAATATCTCTGTCTGCGTTAAATAGTGTTTAAAATGTGTAGGGTCAGACGTTCCCTTTACGAGGCGTATTTCTCAGTGACGGAAATGTACGAGTAGTTACGACTGATGCTTCCGAATGATATCGGACAGTGTCACGTGTCTTACCACTCTAACAATTATGAAAAAAGAAGCCAGGAAGAGTTCCTTACGTTCGTTTCATTTGACAATCATTTTGTCAATATTGTCATTGCTAAGACATATATATATATAATCAAAGTACTGAAAGTACTGTCGGAATTTGATTTTTTCATATGAGACAAGTAACTGCCATAATGTTGCTGGCAACACAACAATGACAGTTAGGAGAAGGTACAGTTCATGGATATTCATGCTTAGGAATTAACATACACCATCTCAATATTGCCATCTATTTATGTACATATTCTGATATTCATGTGCTAAATTACATTAACCTAACATGATGATTATCTAAGTTATCAGATGTTTCAAGTTTATTATGTAGCCTATTATCCAGCCTATATTTTTCCGAATCCATCGGTACCAAAATAAGCATTGTTGCTGTCGTATTTACTGATTTAATACATACCGAAAAGCTCTTCAAAACGCTCCATTTTAATGATATATCTTGATTATGACCACATATCACTTTAAATGCACACTACAGTGTTAGAAACGAATTAAAATCGCCCTATATAATTCTTTTAGTGATAATTTGGTTTTGAAGAATTTTTCGATTTTCCATGTTTTAGTTCCTAACTCGGAACAAAACTGACATAAACCACTATCGATTGATTAATCGTAGTTTAAGATTTTTTTTTCAGAAAATATATGTAATTGGTATATGAATTATATTCAAACTTAACATCATGATGTTGGACTATATGACAGGTTTTGAAGTGAAAGTAAAAGTTTATTGTAAAAAGATATAGCTATTCGGAAACGAGCTGTTATACGGCGACATTTGCCGATCTCGCTACGGAATATACCGACATCGCACGATTTCATCAGTTCCATTACGATCCTTCTGTCTTAACATCAAAATACCCTTCACACACTGTGAACCAACATAATAATTGCGAACTTCACAATAACTGTTATTTCTTCGCAAATGTATGTGTACTGCCGTTCTGTTCTCTGCACTTCGACGGGAAAACCCTACATTCTATTTTTAGAATTTATCAAACTATATATAGCTCTAGCCGATAGTATCGATCGATACGCGTTGTGGATATAAACCTTAACACTGATTTACATATCATGTCAAAAAGTCACATATAAGACATACATCAATAGTATATTAATGTAATTACATGCATACTTCTGTAGAGAAATTACTGACCTACTGAACGAAAGCCGAAAGTAGAACTATTTTATGCTAAACTAGTTGGTTTCCTAACCCTATCTTACCGCACACAATAGAGTGAAAGTGGGAACGGGAACCATGGCAGTTATGGAGCTCACGGCATTTTTGTAAGTCGATGATAGCAAAGGAATTATCAAATTCCAAAAATGGTTGTATCGAATTTATTTCAGAGGTATGGCGTTTGGTGAGGGTCCGCAAAGGTATTCGATAATCAAAGTACTGAAAGTACTCATGAAAACTGAACTTACACAAATGTCATACTAGCACGACAACACGGAACAGGAACTATAGAACTATTGCAATGCGGATGTAGAAAAACGCAGTGCCTTGGTCCGCATCAAAATTCATGCGCGTCGAGCGAGTGACGGATATGGAAAGCCTAACTTCCGTTCACCTCCCAAAACTACTCGATGCAGGTGTGTAGAGGTATTCCGATGTTTGCGTGCTGTAAATAGGCGGAAGCTGGATTTACTGTCCGAAGAATTCGCTCCTAGCCCGCTCATCTGTAATTTACGGAACAAGGAAACTCAAGTGTACATTATGGGATGACAAACATGATTAACAATACTAAGATTTTAATTGGCTGACCAGTATTTATCTTGTTTTACTACAACTACATTTGTTCGCACTTATCATATTTTATTGAGCATTAAGGATGTGTTTATACTCCAACTGTCGGTTTATTGATTAAGTCTTTGGTTAAGAAAACGATAACCTAGGTTAGATTGGTTAATGCTATAACCAATCTACACGGATGTGTGGATGTTATCCACCCAATTACAGAATAGAATAGAATTAAGTAACACAATTACAATTTATTTATTTGGGGTTAATACTGTTTTCAACACTTTTCCGTTATATACGCGGCCGATTCACCTAACCAGTTATCATGGACTGTATTCATGGAAGAGTTTGACGTGTTACGACAGAGAACCGAACCCTGATCTCTGGGTTATAAATCCAGTGCGCACAAACCACTGGACCACGGTCGCGGCCTTAACGTAATCACAAACATATGCAAGTAACAAACACGTGGAAAATATATAGGATTTGAGGAAAGAATTTATTAAGAACAAATGAAAATAAATACTGAGATACAAAACACAGTAAAACAATTATAGATAAATACTTGTAATAATTAAACATTGTATATATTCATAGAAAAAAATGTATGACAAACTAAACGTGTATTGATTATTCATTGACGAAGAAAAAAACGCACAAAAAAAACAACAAGGATAAATTAACTTGAGGAAATAGATAAATAAGTGTTTATATGAACATGATAATGCGTATGTATTTGTAAGCAAATAAACAATCAACTTAAACGTGGACATCAAACAAAGATAACACGCTCGGAAAGAATCAGAATATAAATAAACAAAAAATGTACAGTTCCATAAAACTTCATGACGGACGGACGGACGGACGGACAGACACACGTACGGACGGAATAAGAGCCGGACGGACAACGCCTAACCTGTATCCCTTCGCCTTTGGCGTGGGTATAATATTCAAGTATTTAATTACAACGAGAAAAAAGGACTTTAAAAAGTTTGAATTGGCAGTCGGAAGATTTGAACGAATGATACTATGCAAAATAAATCAAACAATCGTTGCTATAGAAGACTGACTAAAGGAAAAATGCAAGATATGTAAATTTAGCGTGGTGGATTACTTTCAGTGATTGATTGCATTATTGGGTTATCTAAAAAACAATAAACCAGGATGACTGCTCGTCTGATTGCGGTTTAGAAGTAAGTTTTCAAGGTGAAAGTACTCACGGAAAATGCACTTACATAAACTTGATTTGTAACATGGAGCGGGAACTATTTCACACAATTGCATTGCGGATGTAGAAAACGTATAGTACTTTGTCCGCATAAAAAAAACAGAAAGCTGTCGTTCAGTTTCCAAAGATGCGACACGTTAGTACAAAGCGGATAAAACTTCATAAACATAAGAAAAGATGTTATGTTAGCTAATTATGAATACAGTCAACCCTTTGAACAATGACCACCGTTGGGAATAAACAAAATGTGGTCGTTATTTACATGTGGTCTTTCTACGGGAGTCCTTTTTTCTCAAAATAATCAGTCAGATTTATTTTTTAAAAATGACCCTTTTCACAGGGTAGTCTTTTTACGGATGTGACCGCCAACACAGGTTTGACTACAACGATTATTATTCTAAAAGTCAACACAGTGTAAATGTTTCATCACATTTGAAATAAATGCTCACAAATTCGCATTAATTTGAGAAAAGCAAAAAGTTTCGGTATAATTTCTCTAAAATGCGTTTGCAGACTCACATACAACGTATTACATGTACTTCTTTTTCCTATCTACGAATCTATGACAGGGAATAGAGGATTTTTCAAAATAATCTTATTAAAATTTTCTGTTGACGATGAAACATATTTCGGAATCTTTTCCATATAAAAATGCAAAATACACGGTCTATTCCGACTTATGTAATAAGCAAATATAATACATGAACGTGTATATTATATTGGGCTGCAGTGAGGTTAAGTTTGCTTCATACCAGCCTTACATGAAACATACATTGTATTTACATCAGTGTGAGTATAGTAATTATACAAAGTCATGTATCATTAAATTGTGCGTCTCGCACAACAATTAGTACATATCTTGAATTAATGGCTCTGTGTGTCAGACATGTTTTAATTGCTAATTAATTTCGGTAAATGAGAACAATAAGGCGAACTCATTTCATTAAAGTTTTACTTATTTTTAAAACAATGACTTTAATATGCATTCTTTGACGCATTGTTAGTTCGTGTCAAGAAGTACTCGTGTTCCGAAAAAGGCATTATGCAATGGTGAGTGTTCTACGTAATTCATCTAGAACAGTCATTTTAGACACTAACCAACTTAGTGTTTGCCCTAATTTTCCCATCGTACTCTTAATAAAAGTAGGTCAGACTCCATCTGCTGAAGAGACCAGACAGACGTCTTCATTAAATTAATCGGTACAAAATTGAAATAACCTCGGCAGCTGATTGGCTGAAAAATAGGGCTAATAAAAACACTAATAATCAAATAGGGCTAATAAAAACACTAATAATCAAATAGGGCAAACACTAATAATCAAATAGGGCAAACACTAATAATCAAATAGGGCAAACACTAATAATCAAATAGGGCAAACACTAATAATCAAATAGGGCAAACACTAATAATCAAATAGGGCAAACACTAATAATCAAATAGGGCAAACACTAATAATCAAATAGGGCAAACACTAATAATCAAATAGGGCAAACACTAATAATCACATAATGTGGGACACTTGCTGACCGCATGAGGATGGGCCAGAATAATGTTTCTTTTCGAAAGACACTAAGGTTATTCACGTATCACTATTCGTTCCACAAATATTGTTCTAAGATTTATGTCACTATCCTTTAATTAATTAACTGAAAATATATGATTTTCATTTTTTCAATGTGAAATTAGCCGCTGCTAGCAGCGTGAAGTTGGCAGCTAGCAGCGTCTAATTTTTCTCGCACAAATTTTTTGTTGAAAAATCATATATTTTCATTTAATTAACGTTCAAACAACAGACTGACATTATTTTATGCATTCTGAAGTATTTTTCTTGATTTGTTGTGAAGTTTATCTGTAGAAATATATATTACGCTGTTACGCTGCTGGGCTGTCAACTTCACGCTGCTAGCAGCGGCTAATTTCACATTAAAAAAGAATATGAAAATCAAATATTTTCAGTTAATTAATGTTTAAACAACAGACTGACATTATTTCGTGCATTCTTAAGTATTTAGCTCGATTTGTTGTGAAGTTTATCTGTAGAAAAAGATATTCCGCTGTTACGCTACTGGGCTGCCAACTTCACAAAAAGAAACAAAAAATGAAAAAATGTGTAAGTTCTCATCTAATGAACGTTAAAGGAATACAATCGAATTATATCATCGATTCGTAAGTGTTTGGCCGGATTTCTTGTGCATTTTATATGTTTGACTATAGTAGTCCGCTATGCGGCCGCTAAACTGCCAGATTCACAAAATCGATAAAAATCGTATTTTTTCTTCTAATAAACATGACAGCAACATAATGTTATTACTTCATGCGTTTTTAAGTTTTTGCATGATTTGTTGTGCAGTTTAACTGTAGAAATATATTAGGCTGCTAGGCGGCTGGGCTGCTAACTTCACGCTGCTGGGCTGCTAGGCTACTGGGCTGCTAACTTCACGCTGCTGGGCTGCTAGGCTGCTGGGCTGCTAACTTCACGCTGCTGGGCTGCTAGGCTGCTGGACTGCTAACTTCACGCTGCTGGGCTGCTAGGCTGCTGGACTGCTAACTTCACGCTGCTGGGCTGCTAGGCTGCTGGGCTGTCAACTTCACGCTGCTCCGCTAACACAGGATTGACTGTAAAATAATGATAATTATCTTGTTTCTAAAATAACTTGTAAGTAAGCTATGAATGTAGCTACACGCCTGGACTAAATATAGACAAATGACTCGTAAAACAGGAATGATAACCGCATTTTACATAAAAGGATTGGTTTAAGAAGTCAGCATATAAGCCGATTGTGCTCAGTTGATATTATCACAAGGTGAAAATATCGTAAATGAGAAAATCGTAAATGAAAGTAGCACATGAATTTAGTCAGCGTAAGTCATTCAACCATGTTTAGTAGGTACATTTGTATGTCTTAGTATGTCCGCCGTTTAATCAATAGTTTATTTTTAGTTTATACGTAATTAGCTCCCGGACATCGACTTTGGTGTAGGTTCGTGCCAGTCACCGGGATCCGGGTCTATAGTTGTATCTAAGGTTGACAAATGAGTTTGTCAGCCTCGGACATTTATCTTCTGATGGCCAAGTTTAAAAGTGAATTCAGAAAACGCAACTTTCACGTAAATGTATAATTTAAATGTCTCAAATACGTTTTATACATGTACCAGGTGACTCGGCGCTGAAACTTTCTTGCGAGGTGGCTGCACGTAGGCTGGTTAATTACATGGCTAACGTGACCAATCGTAACTACTCGGGCATTTCCGTAACTGAGAAATACGCCTCGTACATACATGTGGGGTAATACTTTCAGTTTCTGCTGTTAAAATCAAGGGCAAACTAACACAAATCTAATACTATACGGAAGTATTCATTACCGATACATTTGGAAGTTGACGTATTTCTCAGAATTGAACTTATAGATTATACTATGCATGTAGAAAAATAGTTTTGCATCATTTCCTTATTGTAAATATCTCGTGTGCATTATTTCAGATCTCCACATTTATACCGGTTTCACAGGCTAGCTGACAATGATATTATGTCTAGATTTGTATCTTTATTTTGCTTTCAAAAGGAGATCTGAATATCCTAATAATTTTGTATGTCATTGTGTCTTGCAATCTATCTCTATATGATGCACCGTGGTGTATTTATATAATACACATGTAAAATGACTGAAATACAAACTTGCCAGGTTAGGTTTCGTTTTGCACCACGATAACGCCCCCGTACTTCTCAACATTTATATAACATCAACCGTATAGAGTTTTGACACTCTGTGATTTCTTTCTCTGCCATATAATTGCATGAGTCTAAGAGAAATTACGGCGGCGTTGAGAATGTTGTCACGTGAAGGCTTTGATTCTTGGCTGGATAAATGTGACACGTGCATTTGGTCAAATGGAGTCTACTTTGAAACGGGTGTAAAATGATATTTACCTTTGGTTGAAATTGATAATTTTTAGTGAAAATTATCGAATATGATGATCACTCATCGAATGTCGATAAAGGCGATTAAATTTATTTGGTGTGGTTTGAAAGTCATTCGTTAATTCATCATCCATGTGTTCCCTTATTTAAAGCAAATTCAGTGACTGGACAAATGAGTAAAAGTTTATCCGGCTCGGCTGCGGAAAATTATCGGATTCGCCATCGGTTCCACCGATAAATTCCTCCGCCTTGCCAGATAAACTTACTCATCCACGACACTAACCTATTATTCTCTAGTTATCTAACATTGCTACCTGGAACTATGTATGAACAGAGTGACGTTCCCGGAAGTTAGTTCATTGTGTCAAAACATGGAAAAAACTTATAACACTGAAGTCACTTGATCTGAGTAGTTTAGCCTCAGTCATTAGCCTGGTTCCCGGCGTCTACTTTATGTATCAGTAAGGGACAGGTAATTCAAAGTACCTGATGCAAAGCACTTACTGCATTACATCACTAATAACATACTTTTCTGACGTACCTGTTAAATGCTATACATACAAATATCAATATTACAAAACTAGTACTGCCCAATTATCATCATTTCTGCGATGGTTACCTCAGATACTTCAATCTATTTCACGACAGATTTTAAACTTTTGTAAGAGTTGTCGCCCTTGTTGAAAAAATATCAGTTTCTGTAGATATTGAATGGTGACCAAATTTTTCTATATCAAATTAGATTAGATTGATGCTGTGTTATTGCATCTTTGTACATTGGAATGGATGTTATTTAGTCTTAAATCTTTGAAAAATCGGTTACTCTCGTAGACGTCAATGCAGATCTAAAGGGAAGACAACTCACAGAAATGTTATTGTTTTGAACAATTTCATAGAGAATAATGGAAACCTATAAGAATTTCCAAAATATGTCCGCCCAAATTTGAGATATAATATTTGAGAGTTAGGATCCTAATACATTAAAGTCCCATAAGCTTATAAATGTTTTGGTCTTAATAGCTTCTGTTTGTTCTATAACAGAGGAATCCGGTGTGTTTTCCTCCCGTGCATACGTATACTTTATAGCAAGAAAAAATGTTTCCGAAACTAATATCGTATTTTTTTCAATATCATTGAAATAAATACTATTTATAGAACACCTGAGTTTTTCCGCAGTCATGCTATGCACACGTAGTAAAGTGACGTCACGCGCTCTACACAATTATTTCAAGTTTACAAAAGCAAAAATCACTGTGAAATGAGTGTTTTTAGAAGAAAAATGGCTTGTTTCGTCGGTAATTATTATCTTGGGATAATATCAGCAATTGTTTGATTTTTGCATATTTGTTTTATAGCAAAAAGCTTATGGGGCTTTAACTGTTGACTGATAAAACAGTTCAGTAACGCTAACAACGAATTTACAGTATGATAAATGACAGAGTTGTTACGAAACTGAATCCTTCCATAGTCGTCACTCGCTTGAAGCGACCATGAATTTTGATGCCGAGCACGTTTTTCTGCATTCGCCATACAATTGTTAAACTAGTTTCCTTTCCGTCTTTATAATTTCAGTTTCTATGAATACTTCAGTGTTTTGATTATTCTCTGAATATAGCAGCATCTGTATCTGCTAAATGAAAAGTATCTTACAGTACTTAGCTATTGATGTATTAATTTTGCTTCACTTGTAACAGCATACATTTCTTGGGGAATTCTTCATCTAAGTCCAAGAACTGGTATAAAACATGCTTTGGAGAGGTGGCACTGTACAATGTTTCACGAACTATCTGACAGAAAATAATTTATCATTGAACGAGTAAATTCAGGCTTGTTAATGACAATGTGATAAGTATAGAATTTGATATGACAAAATTAGGTTACTATAGTTACATTTCCTGGATAAAAAACTGAGAAGAAAATTACCAATAACGGAAACTGTAATATAGCCACGTGATGGTCGCGCACCTGTTTGCACATTGAGTCGATCACAGGTACCGTTAAGCATTAACTGTCTTCCATATATTGAGTGTGATCATGGAATCATGCTTTGCGAGTGACGTATTAATGACCCAAAGATGTCATGAGAAATCTGCATCCGAAAAGCACGGAATCCTGTTAGTGCCATGCGAAATATCCGTCGCCCCCCCCCGAACAAAACGCGACGCACGAAAATTGTACTACGACATAGTGACAATGCGATACAATAAGCGACAGTGCGCTATGGCATTCGTCAAAATGTTGCGATGCCTCTTCGCATTGTTCTGCCTTGAGTTGCAAATTTTGGCATAATGCTAGTATGTCGCGATGTCGTATCGAATTGTCGCTCGTCACGTACGTTTGGGAGGGGGTACGGGGGCCGACGGGCGACATTTCACATGGCACTTACACGATTCCGTAGAAAAGCATGTTTCTTTGTGAAGCCTGTGCACTTCTGTTCTATTGCAGATAGTGCTATCATTGTTTCCAGTCATTTTAGTCATAAACATATTCAACTTGTTAAATTCTATTTTATCTTTTACTGAGACACACTCGTTCATTGTCACGTGGTACAAAAGAAAGATTCCAATTATATAATATCAAAGACAAAGTCGTAGAATCGAATGTTGAAATATAATTGAATATTGAATTTATGAACCTGACATATACGGCTTATATTGACGAGGTCACGTGATAGAAGTGCATCATCACCGATATCTGTGTACCAGCAACACGTTGAAACATTCTCTAAGATAGACACATGTATTCATTATTCTTGCTCCTAAAGGTATTGGTAAACCGTGTACGTCGTAGTGATAGTATTAGTATATCAACATATATGTCCTCGTGACTTGACTAACATCACATGAATGAAATTATTTATCTGGTAAAATGACTTATAACTGGACTTTTTATCATAATCTTCTTCTTTAGAATATAACACTCCTTCAGTACTGAAGATTATGTGTTGGCGCGGATTTTAAAAACTGAAAATTTAATGACTAGTTACTTGTAACTTAATAAAATGTCTTATCAAAAGTTTAAAACTATGTACAAGGGTTGTTGGCGTCATTATTGATAAGGGACCTAAAGACATCAACTGTACCTACCTGTACTACATTATTTGGCATGATATTCCATTGTCCAATTGTTTTGGGATAGAATGGGAATTGGTTCGAGTCAAAATTCTCAGAATTTATTACACTTCTGCACAATGCCATTTTGATCATATTAAAAATAACTGACTCTAAACTGGAGCTTGAGCAATGGACAATTAAATGGGTTGAAACAGAACCAGTGTTGCGGTGGTTTTAATGCAAAACTTACTTGTACAATCACCATAGCAACGATGCTTGGTAGAATGTAGGACAAATTCATATACGCGTGATACAATCCGTCCTTTGATAATTTTAAATCAGGCCCGTCAGGGACTCATTTTTAGCTGTGATTGTGTAGCAAAGTCTTAATATCTAAAGCTTTATTGTATACAAAATTAACATTATATGTGATATTAATGCTACAATGAAGCAGACAAAAACTAGTTCTGGCGAGTCTTTCTTACTGAGACATCAAATCCAACAAGAGGACCATGATGGCCCTATATCGCTCACCAGATAAAAAGACTCTTGGGAGAAAATTATCATGATCCTTTGTAAAATAAGTGACCTAGGGGCGGGGCCAATTTTGCCCCAACGGCAATAATTTTAACAAACTTCATAGATGTAAGCTCTATGCCTTGAGGTTTTGGACAAGAAGATTTTTAAAATGTTCCTGAATATATTAGAGTAAACCCCATGGTAGGACCAATTTTTTCCCTATATAAGCGTATATATAAATCAGATGAACCCCGGGGCCGGGGCGGGACTACCCTGGAGCCATACGTTTAACATAACTTGGCAGAGGTCCACAAGACATTGCTACATACCAAATATCTTAGCTTTAGGTCTTGTGGTTTCGGACAAGAAGATTTTTAAAATGTTCCTGAATATATTAGAGTAAACCCCATGGTAGGACCAATTTTGACCCAAGGGCAATAATTTGAACAAACTTGTTAGATGTCCACTTGATAATGCTACATACAAAATATCTAGGCTCTAGGAATTGTGGTTTCAACCAAGGTGATTTTTTACATTTTCCTATATAAGCCTATATGATCAAGTGACCCCTGGGGAGGGGTCAATTTTGACCCTTAGGCAATCATTTTAACAAATTTGGTTGAGTTCCACTAGACAATTCTACACACCAAATATCAAAGCTCTAGGCACTGTAGGTTCTGAAAAGAAGATTTTTAAAATTTCCCTTTATAAGTCTATATAAAATCAAGTGACCTACGGGCGGGGCCAATTTTGACCCCAAGGAATAATTTGAACAAACTTTGTAGAGTTCCATTAGACAATGCTACATATCAAATATCTCAGCTCTAGATTCTGTGGTTTAGGACTAGACGATTTTGAAAGTTTTTTTCTATTTGTTACCATAGCAACCAAAGTTTTTAATGAAATTTATTTTTTGAACAACTTTGAAAGGGGACTACCAAATTATTTCCCACTGTAAGAGTAGTTGTCATTAACTTCTCTGTTTGTTTTAATCAAAGCACTGAAAGTATTCATGGAAACTGAACTTACATGGCAACATATAACAGGACTATTATAAATAGACTATTAATAGACTACTAACAAACTATTTGAACAATTGCATGGCAGATGTAGAAAAACGTAATTCATGCACAGTTGCACACTGAGCGAATGGAGGCTATGGAAGGCTTTTTTATATGATATACAGAAACGTGTATTTTGTGTGTATATGTTTATAAGTCATCTTCAGACTTTTACAACATAGTAATTACCCATACATAATAGTGACACCATAAGAAGATCAGAGGGAAGCCGAATAAAACAAACAAATTACATAATTATTAAGTAATTCTATTTTCGGTTTTATTCATATCATAATAATAAACAGTATGACAGTATGGAAATTAAAGCTAATTTTTTAAACTGACCAGCAGTCCTGTATAAATGTACATGTATAAAACAAAATAATTTGACATAAAGGATAGGTTATCAACAGCTCAACCCAGTGGCTGTAAGTTCAAAACATGTTTATGTAAGGACCTATCGTAACGCAGCTGTGTCGGTATGTCCTTATATTCAGCATCAGTGTGATTCAAACAAGTAATACTTCAATAGTATTTATGATCATTGTTTAATGATCATTTCTACTGTAAGGGGAGGTAACTCTTATCGTTTGTGTGTAAAGTGGTTCTCGTTGATTCCTCCTTAGCTCGTTACTTAGCATTCACAAAGCGGATACCAGCACGAAGGCCACCCATGCAATGGCAATAAAGAAAAGTTTCTCAGTTACGGAAATGCCCGAGTAGTTACGATTGTCATCCAGGGAGACATCAAATTAGAAGTTAAAACTGGTTCCCGTTCCATGTTGTAGTCCACCAAATATTTTAACAGGAACCAGTTACCTAAGTTGACTTAAAATAGATAAAGTCATTAAGACCATTACTAATGTATTGATATTCATATCGGCGCCTGTAGATGATATATCTGGTGTTACACAACTTTCACAACAATGTTTTCCAAATTTCTCGCAACTTAATGACGTCATATTGCTGATTTGTGCACAAAGGGAGGGAACTCTATCACCATACTCGCATCCTGTTAAAAAGAATACAAAATATTTACAAAAATGTAGATTCTAGCTTGCTGCTCCTGTAGTTGTTATATTTATATTCTGTTATCATAAAAGGCTATGCATCGCTACGATAACCGCGGTTTCAAACAGAGCCTAGTACAGTGCCATCAGAAATGTGATTCAAAACTAGTTTAATTATATTTGTTCTCTCTGGTTACTTTAAGTTTTGATTTCCCTTGTTTAGTTAAGCACTGATCATTCATTATCTTTAAGAGGTTTTAAGAAATAAATAATATCATTTTTTTGTTGGAATGCATTTGTAGTTGCCTTCTGCCGTCTTTACTGTGATGGGATTAAACCTGAACAGATGCGCTGACTGCTGGCACAGGTGACAAGATTTATGTACCACTCCACGACCTAACCAATTTCCAAATTATTAACAACCCTGCTATCAGATAAAGTATTTATTGAGTATTTAACTAAATATATAATGACTACGTTGCAGAGATGGGTTGGGCAGGTACATGTATTTTACCTGCAGTTTAAAACAAACTTGCGGCATTGTACAACAATACATTGTCCAATCTTTTAATTGTCCCATCTTAAATCGTATTACCAGTACTCTCTCTAACTTTAACTTTGGACATATATATCAATAGTTAAGTAAATATTCGCAGGTTTGTATATTCTCCTCAATGCTTAATTTCATCTACATAATCTGCTTCTTCCATAATTACATGTACTTCATCTAAAAATCAAGGTTTTAATACGTAATGACATTGTTCCTCTATTGTTCAGGTGACATTTGAAATTAAATATGCCATGTTCTACCAACCACTAAATTACAACAGATCTAATTTCTCTGGTCATGTTGTGTACAGTTCTTACCCTTCGTGTTCTTTCTTCGTAGCTTGCTACAGCTTTTGCAGCATGTTTTTGATGTCACATGGCCATAGCAGACGAATGCACCCCGTGATTGCATAAATCTCTCACAACTCATTCCAAAATGCATTGCAGAATCAATACACGTGTTATCGTTCCATTCCAAAGGGGACCACGTGGTGACAGTTGACATAGCCTGTGATACACGTGCGTTTGTTGTCAGCGCTTCCCCTAAAACATGAACACATCTTTATAGATAATTAACATAACCGTTAGTCAATATTTGAATATAGGTTCAGTTCCACAACAGACACTATGTTGACCCTTATGTACTCGAATACAACTAATAATCACGTTTGTCGTGTTTGCGTGAAGAAACCGTCATAACATGTCATCTCACATTACTCTACACGGAAGCACAGTAAGACCAAAGGCATTCGTAACAGATCACAGTTAACGCTGTAACATGCGTTTATCACAGGCAGATGTCCCGGACCTGTGATGATAAATATGTAATGAATTCTACATAAAATATCATAACTTAACCCACAAGCTAACTCAAATGAAACAAAATGTCACAGAATTCGACCCCATTCTATATATACTATAAATGCGCACCATCACAAAACACAAAATTATATAGCAATGCGGACGAATTCTTCAAAACAAAGTTTGCAGCGGTTAAGGAATATATTTTTTGTACAAATTTAAACAACATCTAAGCCCCTAGCCCAATCCTTTCTCGAGAAATCAAACAAGAAACGCCAGAATTTGACCCGATTTCGTTTATTCAGAAATAATGCGGCCACACCAAAATGACATAATTTCACATACTAATGCAAAATTGTCAGTCGATCAAGGGTCGTATACATCATAGAACAATTTAATACTAAAAGAACTCGAGTGTCAACGGTCGAGCGACGTTCGAGTTCGGGTGGAAACTATCTGTGACGATGTTCACCACTCGGTGATGCAACCCACACAAGTGGAAAAGTTGCTCGTCTTTTACCGAAAGCTTCGCTGTAACGTCTTTCAACACAGTCATCTATGAACTTTTATTTATACTGTTGTATTGATGCATTAATCTGTAATTGTCTGCATACATATATTGATATTGTAATATGTGTAACATGTCAAATTATTGAATAAATACACGTAGGTATAAAAAATGTCGCCCTCCACTATAAGTGTGTGGAGGAAGGAGAGATAATTAATTACGCAGAAGCTCTGTAATGAAAAGTATCGAGGCGACCAATCTGGATGTGAGACTTGTTAACATTTAAATCATTCAGGGATAGGTTAAACTAGACAATGAAAAACAAACAATAACTGAGGAACACCAAAGCAAATAAGGAGTGGGTGAAGATCTAGAAAACAGGATGGAAGTAAAACCTTTGTCTTATAAAAAACGCTACTATAAAACTCCAAAGCAAATCTCTCGGGCGATTTGTCCGACCAGTCACTAGTGACACGCTGCTAATGTATGTATACAATCGTAACTACTTGGGCATTTTCGTAACAGAGAAATACGCCGCGTGTTACAATATTGGTAATTCGGTTTCCGGTCACTACTTTTTCAACACTAGGTACTCGTTTTCCAAAATCATTCTCAAAATTACAGATATTAAAATGTGTTTATCGTTCGCGATTCAATTTGATAAAATGGGCATCAAGTTCCCATCGAAAGAGAAACAGGTTGGTTCCATCGTTGGATTCCCAGGGCCACCAATGATGGAAACTAGCCCGTGAACAACAACAACAAGACTATATGTCGGCCTTCCATTATGCCCGAGGCACTTTTCTTTAGACAAACGCCGATGAGTTTCGATTGTATTGATCCAAGAAAAAAGCTTTTACCTGTACGACAAGTGCCGCAGCATTCCGACTGTATGTCACGTGATTTAAAGACATGCGTACAATGCCATTGTTGACAACCCTGTATCCTGTCTCCGAATTCACATCCTGAATTTGATAAACATGAAAAGATATAAATTTGAGTTTGTAAAAAGTCATCAGACCTGGCTGCTTACCGTCAAAAAATAGTTTGATGATCGGTAGTAAGACTTAAGTTTCGTACAAAATCAACTCTTGGGCACAGCACATCTTCCACATGATAACATGTGTTGCGTGACACTGATAACATGTGCTACATGACGGACAGCGAGGTTGCATAATTATGTTATCTGTCACGATTTAGGTAAAAGCATTGCAACAACTGCACTTCGCTCATCACCTCTGAACAATTATGTTTAGAATGTTGACAGTAACTTTTGGAGTACAAGGTTGAAAACTTGTTAGATTCTCATGTCGTCCTCGTGTGATGACCAGACCTTCCAATACGTGTAGTGATGGAAGCATCACTTCCTGATAAGGCATACAAATGTTTGTTTGTGGTTACCCGACCAAACCTGTTTTTCCCTGCGACCCTAGACATTGTGTTGGGCCTGAGGAACAGTTCATCCTCTTCGTCACCTTTTTACCTTTCCACAAGCTTTCAAGAGTAAAAAAGTATCGACCTACCAACACTATCTAAAATGAGTACTAGAATAATTATGCAACCAGAAACAAACATAATTATGTTTTACGTCAAAGTGATGCTATTTGAAAATCGCTCATCACCAGCATTTAGTATTATCAAATATCAGTATATCCTATTACTGACTTGATAGACAAGTTGTTAATCCAATAACATCATAATAAAACAAAACAACATTCTAATTACATGAGCTTGTATGTGAATTGAATTTCACATACGTAATCATTAGACGGTAATACATCCACACTGTATTCACACGAATGACATTAGTTTTCGCGATATACACGTGCTCTACATTCGCACGTTATTTTAGCTAGACGAGATCATTCTCCAGACAGACAGTAGAATACACAGTTAATAATGCAATGAATTTCACAGGTTTGAATATCCACGTGCTAATGATGTATTGTGTTCTTGTACCGAGCGTATGTTTTAATATTGTAGACATGTTTGTGACAAAAATGGGACAAACATGTGTTCTTGTTTCCTCGTCTAAATGTCATTTTGCAAAAAAACTCATGGAATCTATACATATGGCTATCAAATGTTTAGTCATGAACAGATAAGCGAGTTTGTTTAAAGTTCAAAACTGAAACACATGAAGTGACGAATGTCTATCACGCACATAATTATTAAAGGGTTAAAGCCTTATTGCTTGCCAGGAAAGTAATTTATACAGACAGCAAAAAAGATTTACGGTTCTTTGTTTGTAGAAGTATGATGTAAATCTTCTATTAGCCTTGTTTTGTAGGCAGCAAATAACACACGTGTCCAGTAAGCGGGTATGGTCAACATTCACACACGCGAATTGGTGGCCAACATAGTCCAGCAAAACAAAAACTGTTTGTGAAACACGGACGCCCCCCCCCCCCCCAAAAGGTCAACTGGATAGTCAGACCATGACCTATTGAACATAAAATCAATAGGGGTCATGTAAATGACATGACCAAGTCTGAGGATTTAAGATCTAGTTATTTGTCGGACAAGGTTTTTGTGCTGAAGGTCACTTTGACCTTGACTTTTGACATACGCAAAATTAACTGGGATTATCTACATGTGATGACCAACCTCTTAACGACTTACCAATTCATTCTCTAGTTATTGTTACGGACGGACCGACCGACCGACATGTGCAAAGCATATTAAAAACAAACGGAATGTATTACCTTTAACATTAACCGATACCTTGCCGCACGAGTGACAACACCTGGCTTTCACTTTGTCCTGATAACAATAGGAGGCTGATTTGGTTACAAGTTGTACGCAAGTCATGTCATTAAATGCTGGACCTGGTTGGTCGCCCAAAACACACGATTCTGTAAAAACAAAAATAATAAACAATTAATGATAGTTATGGTGGGTGTAACATTTCCAGCTACATTACATGCACGTTTATGTCAGTTACTTGGTGTTGTATCATAAAGCACGTTGTATTGTTTTTATCGATGTATTAGGTAACATAATGTTGTATTGTTGTACGTGTGGTATGTCATATTTTGTTGTATTAGGTAACATAATATTGTATTGTTATTATTGTGGTATGACGACGTACGCTAAACTTAGCACCTCTTGTATAGATACTACAATGTACTAGTACAAATGTACATGATAACTATGTGTCGATGATCCTTACAATAGTCTTAATTAAAGAAAGGTCGATAATGAAACTTCTATATAAGGTATATTTCAGTATCAAACCGGCTCGTCTGTGTTGATTGTATTTAGCAAGTTACAGACCAACATGTTTGAAGTACACTCCAAACCGTTCACCTATGGCTATATAAGTACATGTACATCTTTAGTCCATTTCTTAATAAATTATTGATCATATTTTATTTATTTGTCCAAACCTTGTTTTGTTGGAGCATTGTTAGCGTAAACACATTGTCCTTGGATACACCACTGAAATCAAGATAAATAAATTACATAGACTATTTTTTCTCAGGGTTTTCACCACGCACACTCAGCCAGTCATTTGGTGATTTTCAAGCTTTTACAACTTATTTATGTTTACTCCCATGTCGCATGTAAATTATGTATATATTTATATTATGTAAATGATGATGAGCCTTGGCTCAAGTCAAGTAATAAAATATCTGTTCTGTTCTGTTCTGTTTAATGGCGCAGGACGTTGCCAGGCATACAACTGAGTAGAAACATGCACCTTTTTATAGGATAGTCAGATAGCTTCATGAAATGTAATATTTTGTCTGGTACCGAACTGGAATCGAACTCACAGCGGTGGTGGGCTGGTGATTACTACTCAATATATATCTGTTTCCAACAAAAGTAAATAATAACAAAATGTTCTTCATTAGTAATTCGAATATATGAACGAGTTGATGAGATATTGTCAAATCTGTGTTAGCGGCCACATCCGAATAAAGGCCATCATGTAAGTAAATGACATCCTGTGAATAAAGGCCATCATGTAAGTAAAGGACATCCTGTGAATAAAGGCCATCATGTAAGTAAAGGACATCCTGTGAATAAAGGCCATCATGTAAGTAAATGTCATCCTGTGAATAAAGGCCATCATGTAAGTAAAGGACATCCTGTGAATAAAGGCCATCATGTAAGTAAAGGACATCCTGTGAATAAAGGCCATCGTGTAAGTAAAGGACATCCTGTGAATAAAGGCAATCCTTTTAAAAATGGTCATTGATGGTATATCTACAGAATGACCTCCGAATAAAGGCCAGATTTTGTCTTTCCCACGGGCGGCCTTTGACCAAAGGCTTGACTATGTATGCCAATGTCCTTAGCTAATGATGTTTTTTTGTTTTACCATGTTTATCAAAGATACATATCATTTTCTTAACATAGGATTGCGTGTTGTATAACAGAATATTAGGTTGATAATATGCGTTTACCTTTTTGTTCCCGCAAGAAGTTCCCCGTGCAGCCGTATGCAGTACACAATCATTTAGTGTAGATGGATCCCGGCAGTACATTGCCGTACATATAGTCGATGCATTACCAAATTCCGCTCCCTATATAACATAAAACGTACATATCAGATATAAACTATTTGATGCGCCTTTCTATTAGCATTAATGTATAGATTAATTTCGTCATAATTATTGACTAAGACATGTCCAACATTTCACACATTACAAAAACACAACTAAATAAACATTTCAAGTGATATGGTTAATTATATAAAATACAAATACATTTTTTTACAAATACATACATGTACTTATATATGTGGTTGTATCATTTTGGAAACGAAGACCTTAATCTATGAGTTATATTGCCACTAATACGTATATTTACCCGACATAAGTACGAATTAGGTCCCCATATTAATCTACACTGATCATCCGGGGTGTAATGAAAACCCGGAAGGTCTGTTTGGAGGGGGCCATGTTCTACTTCCGGTGAGACTTCTTCTGTTCCAAGAGTATTTTGTGTGGATTCCAGAAAACACGATGATCCATCTCTGTTTTGAATAAGAAAAAAGTTACGTCTGAATTCAACAGTATTTTAGTCATATACTCATATACTGGTAAACATTTAACCTTTCCGTTTTCCATGGATTTTGTACCCTTACCCCCCTTGTCTGTTTAATTAAATGCTACCTCCTCCTTCAAGTAATCATGTCTCCGCTGAAGGATGGCCGTTTGTTGACATATCTGTAACAAAATCACTGCTTAGAACATAAAACGTGTCCCGGGTTCCAAACCGAAGTCATGTAATCAAATTTTTACCAATTGAGCTCATTGCATGGACAAATTATAATAAAAAAGAATGGTTTAAAACTAATAACGGATGTCAGACGGAAGTTTCAAAGTTTCATCAGTGGAAAATTTAACGAGGCTGTACAAAAATTATATCTGATTGCCATTGCACATTAATCGTACCGATAATCGATGTGGACAGAAAACATCGGCGACTTTTTATAATTTTTAAAAATATTCGGTGCAATAATTAATTAGGTACCTATAGTTTCACTGTATTAACGATCAGTCGGTGAGCATCTGTACAATTCGATAGAAGCCGTGAACAGTGCTTGATAACAGAGAAATACCGAGTATAATCCGGACGCAAAGAATGATCGATTGATGAAAAGAAACGCGTTACAATAAATATACCAATACACATATCACATAGGGAGACAACTCTTGTTGTTTCATTCAATTTTTAACTTGATTTACTTTTCTCCTTTATTGCGCTATTCCAGTACAGATTTTTATTGTACAGACATTGTACGTAAGCACAATGTAGAGTCGGACTACAGAATAACTTATAAGAAACCACCCGACGAGAAAATAATTACATACTGTACCAAACTTTGTACTTGTATTTCAATTTACTTTCTTGTTCTTTATGTTTTAAACTTCCACAGAACTATACGTTCTTCATTTATTGAAAACAAACGAAGAAATTATTTGTTCGAGATTGATTAACTGAATAAAAAAAGCCCGGATTTTCTTAAATCCGCCCAAAGATCGGCCCTTAATTAGAACGGCGACGATGGTAACAATAACTACTGATATTAGTGTGAATACCATACTTGGTGTAGAAATCAAATGTAATTTTCGGTATATACCTGTAATGAGAGGAGTTACTGGGGACACTGAAAAAACAGGTCAGGAAAGAATAAGTAATTAATTAAATCCCAATTACAACTGTTTGAACGATAATGTTGATGAAGTAGAGTGTTGAACTTACACGAGAACAGATGCGATATAATTTCTGATGTATTGTACCGAACAACTGGAGAAGAACCATGGATTATAGAGTTTATCTTCAGGCACAGCTCCGAACCCTGATGCTGCCATTATAAACCTGTCTTCAGAGGCACATGTATTGTTTTCACCATCATGTAACGACCCTAAACTAAAGATAAAAAACATAATACATGTAACACCAGACTGTCTCGTCATTAACTCGTCAATTACTGTTAATAGTAACATTAAATAAATAAAAAAAAAAACACTTTTGGCTCCTGGAATTATTTTTGACAGGCCACGACCGTGGTCCAGTGGTTAATATGCTCTGCGAACCGAGTTCGAATTTCGGTCATGGCAGGTCATATCCATTGATAAAAATTTGACAAGAATTTGTCGATTTTCCTCCATACGTGGAAAAGTTGCCGGTTCCTTGGTTACAGGTGAACCGACCCCCATGACAAGTTGACAAATATACCATGAATCTTACACTTGGCCTAAAAACTCTTTATGTTCACCACTCTTTAGTTCAGAAATATAATTTTATCAAGCCTCGAAATACAAGATGGATTTGGCATCAATTGATTTAACATCGAATCGTATCATAATAATATGAGCTAATATCAAACTAGCTACAATAATGTTGTTAATTGTAAAGACATAAATAATTTACCTATGCCCTATTTCATGGGCTGCTGTACCGACACTTTGGAATCCACCATGTTCCTCTACAATGCTTACACTGTCTATTTCATTACAAAGGGTACCAATAAATGCCAAACCTGGAATGTAAACAGGACCGTATGCTTACCTTAATAATTTATATACAAATAGAAGAATGACCTTGTTTCTTATACAATTGCATGTATGTGCTAAAGCGTACCATATGAACGTATTGCATATTAGTATGCATAAATACAATGTCATTATTATATTATCTATTTTTGAGTTCTTACTCAAGTTAAAATTATTACTAAATTATGGAGGATATCAATAGCATTTCTTCCTTTGTCAAAAGTTGTGTGTTTCAATCGGCTACCATCATAGTGTGGAATCATAGTGAAGAATAATACAATCTCATTCATGCAATTTTCAAACATAGTTTTTACATGGAACTGAATTGAATTGTTTAGTTAGTATCGCTTATACTTTCCGAATTATAAAAGACGAAGATAAACTCTCTACATCGGTACAAAGCTTTAATTATGGTTTATTTAATTTATGTACCTGAAGTATGATTCACCCGTTCTTCGTTTTCATTGATTGTATATAAGTCATGCCTGAAAAATAAACTAACATTTACTTGGTGTAGAAAGATTATATCTGGATATTGTTGTGGTAATCGGTGCGATTGAGGATATTTCTTTATGTTTTGCATTTATATAAACAACTAGGACTATAGGGCGACTTTTCCTGCTTTAACGTATGAGTAAGATCCCGGATGTAAATCTAGGTAGAACGAGTGCAAGCTTGTTGGAAGGCTTCCTCACCGTGATGTAAACTGATTGGTCTGATCACGGGTGGGATTCGAACGTACCGCAAAGAGGAACTAGTATTTACGTGCCAGAGTCACATGACAAGGGAGTCCAATGACGCAATGATATTCGTTTAACCTACCTGTTGCATGTACAACAATGTAGTTATAATAATTATAAGAATTATTTGAACTAATGTAAGGAATATATATACATGTATAAGGATAAATTGCTCTCTGTACAATATTGTCAATCTGTGTGAATATGGTCAGCGGTAAAAAAGATGTTTGTTTATTGTTACATGCTCATTAAAACCAAGGCATATAATCACGTGGTATATTGTTTACATCGGGTTACAATGGCGGCGCCCAGGAGTTCGAAGGTAAATCGTAGTTTCGTCTTTTTTTGTCGAAGGTTTAAAATTTCGATTTTTTCATGTAGCCCATGTTCCAGCCAATAATTTTCCGAATCCATCGGTACCAAAATTAGCATTGTTACTGTCGTAGTTTGTTTAAAGATCCTACAGAGACATTTGCAGCTCTGGTACTCGTTCAAATTTCTCTGGAGGGTCTTAAGACACTTGAGTTGACTGTGGTTTTAGGTTTAATGCGTTTTTAGCTCACCAGAGCACGAATGTGCTCAGGGTGAGCTTTTGTGATCGCCCTGCGTCCATCGTGCGTCGTGCGTCGTTACGAATACGTGGCGTCCATGTTTACTTAAAACAACATCTCCTCCTACACCGCTATGCCAATTGCAACCAAACTTGGCTGGAATGATCCTTGGGTGGTCCCCTTTCAAAGTTGTTCAAAAAATTAAATTTCATTAAAAATTCTGGTTGCTATGGCAACAAATTGAAAAAACTTAAAAAATCTTCTTGTCTGAAACCACAGGGCCTAGAGCTAAGATATTTGGTATGTAGCATTGTCTAATGGAACTCTACAAAGATTGTTCAAATTATTCCCCTAGGGTCAAAATTGGCTCCGCCCCGGGGGTAACTTGATTTACATAGACTTATATAGGAAATTTAAAAAATCTTCTTGTCAAAAACTACAATGCCTAGAGCTTTGATATTTGGTGTGTAGCATAGTCTAGTGGACCTCTACCAAGTTTGTTCAAATTATTGCCCTAGGGGCAAAATTGGCCCCGCCCCGGGGGTCACTTGATTTATATAGACTTATATAGGAAAATTAAAAAAATCTTCTTATCCGAAACCGCAAGGCCTAGAGCTTAGATATTTTGTATGTAGCATTGTCTAGAGGACCTCTACCAAGTTTGTTGAAATTATGGCCCCGGGGTCAAAATTGGCCCCGCCCCGAGGGTCACTTGATTTATATAGACTTATATAGGAAAATTTAAAAAATCTTCTTCTCCAAAACCACAAGGCCTAGAGCTAAGATATTTGGTATGTAGCATTATCTAGTGGACCTCTACCAAGTTTGTTCAAATAATTGCCCTAGGGTCAAAATTGGCCCTGCCCTGGGGTTTATTCTATTTTATATAGGAAAATTTAAAAAATCTTCTTATCCGAAACCACAAGGCCTAGAGCTAAGATATTTGGTATGTAGCATTGTCTAGTGGACCTCTACCAAGTTTGTTCAAATTATTGCCCTAGGCTCAAAATTAGCCCCGCCCCGGGGGTCACTTGATTTATATAGACTTATATAGGAAAATTTAAAAAATCTTCTTCTCCGAAACCACAAGGCCTAGAGCTAAGATATTTGGTATGTAGCATTGTCTAGTGGACCTCTACCAAGTTTGTTCAAATTATTGCCCTAGGGTCAAAATTGGCCCCGCCCCGGGGTCACTTGATTTATATAGACTTATATAGGAAAATTTAAAAAATCTTCTGCTCCGAAACCGCAAGGCCTAGAGCTTAGATATTTTGTATGTGGCATTGTGTATTGGACCTCTACAAAGTTTGTTCAAATTATGGCCCCGGGGTCAAAATTAGCCCTGCCCTGGGGTTTATTCTATTTTATATAGGAACATTTTAAAAAATCTTCTTCTCCGAAACCACAAGGCCTAGAGCTAAGATATTTGGTATCTAGCTTTGTCTAATGGACCTCTTTAAAATCTGTTCATATAATGGCCATGGGATAAAAAACGGCCCAGATGGGTCACTTGATCTTACTTAGACTCGTATAGAAAACTTCAACAATGTTAATCTCCAAATGACCTTTTCTCCTGGTGAGCATTTATAGGGCCATCATGGCCCTCTTGTTTTATTACTTCACTGTATTGCAATACGTATTGAGATATGGGTCGACTGTATCGCAATATATCGGAATACGGGTTATGCCATATCGTTGCACCCCTATCATATACGCACATGTAACTAAGTCATTGATTCACCAAGTAATGTCTGGATCAGGTAACCAGGGCAGACGGACAAACTATTTTACCCTGTGAATAATATCGCGTGATCATGATTTGGGAGTCCTTCTGTATTATTCATCCAAGTCCGAAACATCTTTAATGAACTGTCAGCATTCATTCCATTGGTTGCATTGGTCACGTGGTCCTGAGCATGCGCATCAGACATATCCATGGAGGCCTCTTTCTGAAATTGAACGATATATACAATTGAATAACGCTAAACACCACTTAGTCATATTAACAATAAGACAAAATTTAATATTCAAACGCGAAAATTATTGCAACAGTTCAAATCTCGTATGATAGAAAAAATCTGAATTTAATATATTGTCAGTTCATGTGCTTTTACAGCGCAATGGGCAAATAGTCCTTAAGTATCAGAAAAAAGTCGCAAGAGCTCGATGCCCTAATAAACCTATTGGAACGAGTTATTCGCTGCATAAATGAAATCAAAAGCATGTAGAATGAAACATAATATCGCAGGTGCAAAGAAATAAAGAGCAGTGCATGCACGTACATCCATTATCGAAATCCCTGCTAGACGAACCCTTATCTGGAAGTCCCTGAACTTAATGCTTTGATAACGGAGATCAACCTGAAAAAAAGCAATACATTTTGTACATATATTAACAATGACCCAAAAGAGATTTAAATAATAAAGAAATGGAGACACTTCAAGATGCATGCATGCATTTTCTGATACTGTATAAAATAGTTGAGTATTGTGATAAAACAAAGCGTGCAAACTTGGCAAAATATGGAAAAGTGCTCAGATATAACCAAACACGCAGCATATATTTTAGACGGGTCTTAGATATGAAGATCACGACATGATACATGCTGTCATTTTAGACATGATCAGTCGGAAACGTTGACACAAACGCTCGTTCCGGTTCGGGATGTTAATCTCACGATACAAAAACTTCTAACATCCGTTTCTCAAAGAATATTTAACGGATATAGGCCTACAATGCATCGTCTTCACGATTTGACAGAAAATGAAACAGTGGCCAATTGTGGACGTCTTTGATAAATAAAATTTCAACTGAAATAGGTTGGGTAAATAGACAAGTGGTCATGTACTCATGTTTTCAATTTACGACGAAAATAACAACTTACTCCATTTATCACGTGACGATAATATTTATGGATTTCTCTTTTTGAATAGGTACTTTTTATAGCGTCATATTCACCGGGTGCGTTCTCTAACCACCTACAATAAACAGCATCAATATATGAGACAATATCATAATGATTTTCATAAATACGCACCATTCTCAATTTTCTTCAATAGTGTGGAACGTAAATGTGGAAAATGTATCAATTGAATAAACTTAAAGAAAGATCTTCACAAATAAAAATTTGAAAATTGTCTTCAGACGATATAGTCGAAAAATAAATGTTTGTCATAAAAGTTTTCTTTATCCCACTTGCTGTTATTTAATAAGAGATTCATATACTTACATGATCAAGAATACAAGAGAACAAACAAGAAAAGAATCATTTTCATAAAACCGTATTCGTCAACTACATGTATAGTATTAAAAACAAAACTTACTTCGAATAAACGCTGTAATCAACTACCACTAAAACGTCAATGGTGAAAGTGACCACATCACCGGGATGAGTAACGTCACGTCGAAATCTCGAAGAAGAGGTCCTATCTTTATCAATGTGATGTATTCTGGATTTCTCTGAGAAAGAAAAACAAACAAAAACTTAAGATGTAGTTAAAGGGAAGAAACTCTTGACTGACAAAAATCATGATGAGGTTAAAAATGGTGGTTTCCAACAACCGACTCATTCAATCTCTTACCCAAAAGTTGCTTTTAGATTTCGGCAAAAAAATGTTTTTTTCTAGCTTTTTGTTAATACATGTAGTACAAACATTTAAATTAAATGTTAACAAAAGAATGAAACCATTTTTTAAATGGCCGATGAAGATGTAAAAAAACACGTAACTAACAAAGATTAGTAATACTAGTAATCATATCGATGGCAATTTACATCGAATAAGTACTAATGAAAATATTGAAACACCTGCAGTTCAATTTAAACTAAGTTCTAAAGTATGGCTAACGCACTTCTTTTCTACATTCTGGGGATTTCTTTTTTATGTACAATATTATGTTTTCAAGATGGTTCAATGCAATAGGCCAATGCATTTAGTCTGCGTTGGTGTATATAACTGCAATCAAGGCCATGAAATATATTTATCTAAATAAGTACATGTAGTCATATTTCAAAAGATACATATGTATGGTAAATCAGGAGTCTTGTCCCTCTTAATAGAGTGTAATATTATGTCAGTAGTCAGTATTTTTGTCTCTTTATATGACATTGAAATGTCAATCAACGTCATATGTAACCGAGCTTAACGCAGAGTTACGTATCCTTGGTGATAGTGTAGTAAAATTACAGGGAGGGGGGGGGGGGGAGGGGGGTCTGCCCTCTGGCTCCTTGTAGATTGCTTTGCGTTCGTGAATTAAAATATATTCATACTCGTAAAAAGGAGATAAAAATCATTTCGACCATCAAGGATTCATTATTGTTGTCGCTTGTCACTGTCTCCGCTAGAATTTATACAAAAAACAACATAAACAAAATTGTCGGAGAACATTTCTGTACTGACAATGATATAGTTTGTATTTTTTTTTATAAAAAGTCAACTTATAGCAAAACCTAACCCATACAATGTTACGTTTTTATTTCAACTCATCACGAACGGTGAAAGTTGACAAGAAAAAAAGATGCAAACTTTTGTCAGCAAAAGTCGACTTCATGCTTATCTCGGCTAATCATTTAGGTTATATTTGCCGCACGCGTTTTTTATGATACGTTCATAATAAAACAATGTCATTTTGTTGATCTAATAAGACAAGCAACGTACATCTGTTTAGCCAAAAAATGTCTCCTATTAATCACCGGTGGTGTTTTTGTAACATCGTGTCAGTGGGTTCTACTGAATATGTTAAAACAATCCTGACCACTACACCTAGTTTTCAACAAACTAATTAATGTTTCCAAACGGTATCAAATCATTAAACGTTCAAATGAGATTTTCTCATCGGATATGATGTTATCCAGAAATGCTTATCATGAACAGAAACTCGTTTTATTTTTATTTATTTAGGTTTAAAACGCCGTTTTTCCAACAATTGTTCAGTCACACATGGCGACCGATTCACCTGCCAAGTCTTCCTGTACGTATTTAAACGAGTGCTGTGCTAATTTTACCCTTCCACAAGAAACCAGCAACATCTCTTCACATGAAGGAAAATCAAAAATGCTGTCAAATGTTCATGGAAGGTATAACTTGTCGGTAATCGAACCCGGATCGCCAAGTTAGCACACCAGCCACTGGACCACGGCCGCGGCAACACATAGTATATAATATAAAATCTCATATAGATAAGAAGTGCAAAATATTATGACAGTTTATCTTGTTAAATCTAATGTAATACATTTATTACATGTGAATCGCATGATGCGTTTTGCTGACAAAACTTTGTAATTTTTTCTTAGTCTGTGTCTGTTATGTATACTTGTTACACATATAATTAGATATATGATTGATTTGTTAACATGTATTTTAACATAATTAATAAAACATTAAGACCTGGAAGTTTATATGAATCCTATATTACAAGGATATAAACTACGCGTATAATGATGGGACATCACATCAATGAATGAACTAACATGAAAAATCAATTACTAGTTGTTAACAAGGCTGTACGCGGTATAGCTACATGTACAATGTATATTTCCACATGTTATTTACATGTACATGTATGTTATGGCGTCCATACAACTTGATATACATCTAGGAATGTAATATGTAGCCTTATGTTGACATAGTGACCAGTTTGATGTCAAACATCTGTTCTATTAGACAAATTAGGTCAAATTATATGAAGATGTTTATTTGTCATACATAAAAAGCATGTCAGTTTATTTTCAAATGAAGACAACATGGTTACCCCTTTCAAATAGTAATTCCTAATTCATGAACTATTCATGTAGTACTCAAGAACAGTTCAAGAAACTTTCGTGATTTCATGAATTACGCTCGTATGTTTGAATCTCAAAAACAGAGGAGTTCCGAAGCGGTCCGTTGGTTTGCCGGTCAGCTGATTTAATGTTGATTCCAGTTTGCTCTCCAGAGACTTATAACCGGCACAACAAGATAAAAGGTCAAATTAAGGCTTTGGAGGTCATTGTGAATATATAAGTGAGTCAAAAGTCATATAAAATTATCAATTTAGAACATGAACGTTATTTGCAAAAGCATGACACTATATCGACATGTAGGTTATATTTGTTTATTTATTATTATAATTACTAGTATTGTAATCAACATCCCAAACTTACGATTTCCACTTTTCAAAGTACAAATGTACATGTATACAAACATGTTTTGTGTAAATTACATTATCTTTGAATGTAACACTAATAAACAAATATATACATCCTCAAATTAAGTTAATTTATACCACAACCAGGAACTGAGAGCTGTCGTTCGAGGCATTCCAAATGCATTTTCTTGACATGACACGCGCATATATTGTTCTATAGTATAGAAAGTATGAAGAATGTTCAGTATGTAGGTATACAACCCCAAGGTAATTCGGGGACCATTTGTAAAATACTAAAAATGTCATAACATGAATGACATAAGTCATAATAAAGCGAAGTATTAAGTGTTTATGTCTAAATTAACTGATAGTCTGTGTACGGAAAATTCGTGAGTACAATTTTGTAAAAACATGATGAAAATCCATATCAAGTAGAGTTATAACAAAGCATACATTTAAGAAGGGAGCGAAGAGGTTAACAAAACATTGTTGGTTGATCAATAGGGTATCATCTTTTTTATCAACCGCTTCATACATGTGTTATGTTATTCAGTCAGATATTGCTGAGTATTTTTGGTATAGTGTCAAACTTGTTTTAGCGGTCACTTCCTAATAAAGACCACTCTGTGAATAAAGACCATTATTTAGATCAAAATGACCTCTGAATAAAAGCCACCTGTCGATGAAGGTATCGTTTTGTCTTTCCAAAAGGTGGCCTTTGTTTACAGGTTTGACTGTACATGTTAGATTGTCTGGACTCTATATAACGTAGTGTTGTGAAAACCTTATATTACTTTCTCATAAAGTATTAATTGCACAAGCAGCTTCTGACAAGAAAAAGTCATGTGTCCAGTTGCCCGTCCGGGCGTGTTTTTTTGGCGCCAACTCGAAATTTCTATAGTTTTAACAGCAGAATAAAAAATTCAACAAGTCATGATGGTACGGAAATACTTGGGGCCGAATCGTGAGTCAAAATTACGAGAGATATGATATGAGTTTCCAAGGCGATCTACCTTCCCTTAGTTTGGGTCAAGGTATACATTTTCTTTGGTCCTGTTTTATCACAATTTGTATTTTTTTCATAACTGTTCTGTATTTACCTGATATGATATAATCATTGGACACATGTACATCCGAAAGTTCATGAACATATACTGGTATACCAATAGATGTAATATAAACTTCTGGACGTTCTGATGACGTCACCACGTACTGTAATCCATTATACACAAATAACCCGGACTGAAAATAAAAAAAGAAAACAGAATATAATTATTCTATCATAGAGCGTAATACGTTGTTTTTTAAATTTAAAAAATCCGTAACCGTGGCCGAATGGTTAGGGTGTTCGCTTTCGGAGCAATCGGTTGGTGAGCCACCAGCTGGTTAAATAATGTTTACCGTAGGCCCATCCCAGCCAGTCACCCGGCAGAAAGAGAAGAGAAGGGATTCGGGAGGTACTGTATGCACAAACGATAGATGTCTCAGAAGCCAACTTGACTGACCCATTCAATAGTGGGGGGGGGGGGGGGGGACAGTATAATAATCAAAAGCTTCGCCTTTTAAGGAACATACATACGTATACTAAGACCCCATTTCGGGCCAATTCGGGCAATTCTGAATTCCATTTATTGTCATAAGATTATGATGTCAAAGATTTTGTAAAAAAATGTAGCTTGCGACTTTATAAATCTTAGCCACCATAACTTCTATTACTCGTACGTCAGGAATAATGATAAATATGGTTGTAATTTTACCACTGTTAATCTTGGACTGGATTTCTTGGATAACTGGCATTCTACCAATATATGACTGCTAGGTCCTGTACTAGAATACATCACCGACGTCTGGAAAATAACAATGCGTATATCAGAATTTATGTTTGTATTAAAACATTTACCAACTATTAACTATATGTTTGCTGTACAACAAGTTCCTGCATAAAACCTAATTAGCCTGATTTGTGATCGAGTTTTGTCGAAAATTATATAAATCTGTCATTTTATGTATGATTTGTTATTGCATACTCGTATAGCTATATTCCAAGATCATATGACAACATTGATAAACACCATTCTTGACAACTAATTGAACCAATCCTCAAAAGCTGAACCAAACACGAGGTTGCAATAACGAGACAATGATAACATACATCATGTGTTCTGGGGATGTCTATATTCGTCACGCATACAACTATAGAATATTTAGTATGTATTATTTGGTGCGTTTACTGTCACTTACATACTTTGATTAATATTCAGGTGTTAACAGATTAATAGTGTGCGGTAGATCTATAAAATGCTTATCGTGTCAATAAACTAATTAAAACAACAAGGATGGTTGTTCAATAACATAAAACATCTCATTATCGCGAAGGAGGTCCACACGATGTATTGTATAATAAGCAGCACATGGCCATTCACCTGTCAGTTGGCAATTTTCATTGTAGGTATGTGTCCTTAAGGCATAGAACAACTAAAACATATTTTATATAAGTCAATGAATAAGGACAAGTTTTATGATAAACAATTGGGCAGTGATTTATATTAGTTGTCAAGTCTGTAAAACATGGTCTTATAGCAGAGTTTGTCTTAACTTGGTGGTGAAGTTGTACATACTAAATGTCTTCCAAACAGCACCCCCGATATCTGCGAAATTCAAACATGATTCAACCGCGTTTTCTAATTCGAGATACATGTAATTCAATTTTCTTCTCATGTTATAAAACAGAAGGGATTTAATAGACTTGAAATCTTATAATAAAAGCATGAACGATTTAGTAAATTAATCAATTAAATTGTTCTCATAATACGTATATAAACGAGAAAAACAATGTTTTATTTTTTTTTTGATTTGTCGTATATAATCATTGTTATGATTGATTTTAACTTTATTTATTTATTTATTATTAACGCTGTTTTTCAACAAATTTTCAGTTATATTCGGCGGCCGATTCACCTAACCAGTTTTCATGGACTGTAATCTAGCCAATACTAACTAACCATTCCACGAAGAACAGATAACTTCTCAACACGCCAAGGAAAATCGACGTTTTGTCGAATTTTCACACAAGGGTTTTAACCTGCTGCGATCAGCTACCGACCATGCCTTTTTATGTGAGAATGTAGGCAGTTGCTTACGGAGGATGAGAGTTTAGTACTGGTTCTTCCAAGTTTTTAAAGAAATGGTCTTTATTTATTTACATGTTGGACTTCATTCTGACGTCACTTTGTTCTATAACCAAGCCTCACTCTCCTATTTTTATCATTAGCATAATCGTGTTTGTATATACACGTATTGTTAATTTCACAGTTTACATTTTGTGTAATATGACCACATGCTATTTGCTGTGTTTGTATATTATATGCTAGATGATGTACATATGTACAAATCTGTTAATAAATTTGCCTCTAAATAATCAATAACGATTTTTGCAAAAATATACATAATCATACAGTGTGAATTACAAAGACATGTCTCTAAACATTACCTGTATTCCTTTATTTAATAGTTTGCGGGTGTCACGTGGCAATTTCTTTACTAGAAAATCTGTGTCGTAACCATTAGTGTCGGTATGGTGCCTTTGTTGTAAATTAAACACAATGCTATTTCTGTCTGTCAAATTAAGATATAGTTTAAAATTGGATGGAAGTAAACACTTGTAAAAATTATTTTGTAGGTCCGTTGTCACTATTCCCGGCATGTCTGAAACGAGAAAAACAAAGTTTTATTTTTTTAAATATTACCATGGTCTGCCATGGGACTAAACAGAGATTCGTCCGACTTTAGCCATTCAGACTACAGACCAGATAGTAATACCACCCAAGCAAGAGTTGTTGAACTCAGATAGGAAGAAAGTGATTTTAAAGCATCGTTTTTCAACTATGATTAGAATATTGCAGTTTGTATACATACGTGTTCCAGATAAATCAAATTTTGAATTCAGTTACTAGTACTAGTATTTGAAAAATATACACAGTATAATACAATTCTTATCAATTCAAAAACATATCTATGTGCACCTTTCTGTATCATTAACAGTGAAAGGACCTATGACCGGACCTTTCATGGTCAAAATAATGATGTATATGCAGTTTACGCACGTAGATTTCTTCTGATGATATTTAAAAGCATCCATTAATTATTTAGCATGTTGAATGACAAAATGTAACCATTTCAACTGTCACTGGTGTCTCACTGTTCACCACAATTTGTCAGACAGAAGCCACAGAAATCTGGATAAGTCATACTTATCACATGGTGTTCGCGCTCACAAGATAATAAATAACTTGTCATTGATCATACAATTTTATACATTATTATAGTGTTCGTATACAAAGAAGTATGCTTCTAAGATATGAAAAATTACTTCATATGGAATAAAGGTACATTGTACGTAACAGTTGAGGTTATTATTTATTTGATCTTGGATACATGTTCTAAAATAATTTTGTCATCTAAGACATTCTCATCTGAATGTGAGATATTCTACTTTAAAGCGCATATCTCAACTTCTGTACAATTTACCTTCTAATATGTGTGTAATGCTTGTATTAAGATCCATTGTGGCGTCAAATAATTGGGGGAAAAACTAAACATTCTAACTTGTATTTAATCAAATTCACGCATGTAAGCGATTTAATAGAAGAACCAGTAACTCGATGATATATTTCCTTACAAAATATTCAACATGTACGAATTTGTTCTGTACTTAATATTTCCTTGACAAAACTGACATGTTCATATAATCATCATTTCTTATAATACTGGTATATTAATTGACATCAAAATACTATATCAGAAAAGAACGTCGCATGGGCTCAAGCACCTGCATACAGCAAGGTAATATTGTAGTGAATCACTTCAAACAGTTTAAACTTATCATCATGTGAATGTATGTGTCTGTAACAGTACATTGCTAGTTTACGCCTAAATTATGAAGCTCAGTTGCAAACTGATTAAGGAAACTCTACTACACGAATGTTGACAAAAATCGACCGCTCGAAAATAAAAAAATGGAAGAAATAAAATACAAACCAGTATTATTATTGAATTGTTGACACGATCCACAAATAATCATAGTTACTAACATGAGGAGGGTATGTATAGCTTCAATGTCCATCGTGGGTATTCTATGTCGAGGAAATATTGTCAAGGATATTCTTATGTCGACAGACAATTTAGTTTTAAATCAAACTACAGCTTTTATGTCTCTCGAGTTACATCTCACATGATACAGCAATTCATATTCTACCGTTCAATCTTTAAACACGTTCAATGTAATCATGCATCGTTAAGTTATTTTAATCTTAATAAAAAAAGTCATGCATCACCCGTATTAGGACATTACAATATGCATGTCTTCATACAAATTAATTTTAATTAAGTTTAATTAAATAAAGTTCTGAAAAATTGACCCTCACTTCTGTATTTACTCTACAAATGATCAATCCATGGTTACACTCAACAATTCACCAGACAATATAGAAATTCACACCATCAAACTATATTCTATGATTTGAAAAAATGGTTTGAATTAAAAGTAATTTAACACCGAGAAAACACAACACAATAATGTACTTCAGTTGATGCTCTTAAATCCTTGGTTTAATACTTTTTATGTGATTTTGAATCACATTTTTAATACGGCCACACATTCGTTCTATAAGCCAAGCACTTGCCATTAACTAGATATATTACGAACATTATCATGACTTTACTAATTGGTTGTATCTATATTTACTGCGATCACGTGACACCAGATTTCTCGTCCATTGTTTTATTATTATATCTGTCACATTTAGTCATCTCTAGCTCTCGGTACGATGTTAGATCCGTCCGGTGTTGTCACGGGTCATATATTTAATTACATCAATTATAAATACTGTCAATTAAGAATACAAATAACTGGTTTTGTGATGTGACAAGTTATCATACACATGAGCGGTACTGACAAAAAGTGTCAGCGGCAGGAGCGCAAGTGAATGGATTTTGAACATTCTGTATTGACGCATATAACAGTTACCTATACCACATATGATACTGCATATTTTCATTAAATGTTTTAAACTCCAAATATATCGCAATACGTATTATAGTTGCGTATCACAGCATATCGCAAAACGAAATTTCCCGCAGTACCCATCCCTAAATGAAATTGTACATTCTAGTCTAAATAGGGTTGTACAGACTTAAAAAAATCATCAGGAAATTGCACTTTATATTATGACTTTTCTTATAAGAATTATTTATTATATGTTTTATGTAATATTATAGCCCATCCCCCATCCGGGAAAATTTCCCCAATGCATCCTATCTTCTCCTCATACGATGAGATAATATTGTAACATGAACATCAATTGAACTGGAATTAACCATCTATTCCATAGGGATTGCAATTGTAAAGCATCGGTCAATAGTTTAGCTGTATTAATTCCGATTGCAAACAGACGAAAATATGGGCGATAATTCAATGGCGCAAACAGACAATAAATATAAAGGAGACGTATATAAGGAGGAGAGGGAGAGAGACATGGGAGCTTTGCATGACCGTGCGACCACATACACGCATCATGTGGGTTTTTCATCCTCGACACGGTGGGACGAAAGAAAAAATAGACGCAATACGCCTTATAATGAAGGTCTGCTAAGACCAACTTGATCCTCCCACAAGAAAATATTTACCTTTTATACGAACGCGACAACGCCAGGAAAATGTTTACAAATTATGAATAACAATATGTTTGGAGCGTATTTTTATGTGTAGTAATTTCCCTGTAACACCAATTCCAATTTTCGTTGGCGCTTCGCATTGTAATGTACAATCTGTTGGTAAAGTTTTATAATATTTGACACGTTAATAAATATTAATATTAATAAATATTTGCAAATTCGGGTCTTGTTTTACCTCCCCGTAGTTGATACGTGTACCCCCGGGCATTATATATACACAAATCTAGATCCTTTATAAATAAGTTTTCGCACCTCGCCACGGTCAAGATGTCCATTGCAAAATGTAAATACACAACATAGCATATAATACAACTTTGTGTTTAAAGTAACCTCACGTATTTACCTCTTCTATTTCTGTCATACTTTCAAGAATAAATACAGTCTAGCCTGTGTTAAAGGACACCCGTGAACAACGGAAGCCCAACAGTGTGAACATCAGGCCGTATATAGAGCACGTCTGCCGACCGCGGATAGCGGACATCAAGAACATTTCTCGAATCGCAAGTTTGACCATGAACAAAGGATCTTAAAAAAAGCATTCACTTGAATTTTCTAGGAAAGCATTGACGCACTAACTGTTAGTTGAAATGCTTAGAATGTTTTTCAATTAACCTGGATAATAACATAATAAATTTATATATTATTATACCATATTTATATAGCCCTTTTTTCATGTAATTACACGTTCAAAAGTAGTGCTGTACAATCACGATTAAGACATGGTTAAAACAATATGTAATAAATACAAACGTGTTAGTCAAAAATGATATGGGTAAAATATATACAACTATGGACAAATTTATAGGTCAACAAATCCACCATTAATTTATGCAAACAAGTAAGGTACACAATAATTCTAAAATGTTTCAAGTCCGGTTGGCTTCGTAAGCTGTTTGGCCAGTCCACACGCGCATTACTCCACCAGCCGGTGTTCACTGTTCACTACGCAACCTCACTGAATGTTTACTAAAGGTACATTTAAATTAGTGTTTCAAGAACAGCGTCAAGATACCACTGCTACGAGAAACCGTCTCCAAATGTATAAAGATACTACCTTTAAAGAGACCCCCATACTTCAAAGAAATGAAATACTATCTTTAAGAAGTAAAACCTTAATACCCTGAGTAAGCTTTTGTAAAATAGTGCGTTTTCAGCGCTTTCTTGAATGGCGGTAGTGTTTTACTGTCTCTGAGTGCTGTTGGCAGTGCATTTCAGAGCTTAGGTGCCGCAGCCGTGAAACATCGATCACCGAACGTGACAGCCCTCATCCTCGGCACAACTAGAAGAACAGAGTCATATTGAGACCTAAGCTGTCTTTGTGGAGTATATACTTCCAACATACTTCTGATGTAGCCAGGGGACTTTCCATTTAGTGCTTTGAAAACATGAGTCAACACCTTGTACTCCACTCTGTATTGTACCGGTAGCCAGTGAAGATCCTTCAGCACAGGGGAAATGTGATTGTAACGCGGTGTCCGTGTGATGAGGCGGGCGGCTGTATTTTGAATATTTTTTAGTTTGTTCAGTATGATTTTTGGGGAACCGCACAGTAACGAATTGCAGTAATCCAGTTTGATGTTACTAACGAATTGATAAGGGATTTTGTTGCATCAACAGTCAACTATTGTCTGATTTGACCTATTTGTCTGATCTGCATAAAACACGACCTTGAAACAGGGTTAACATGTTTATTCATGTCCAAATGTGAATCCAGCATGGCACCGAGGTTTCTCACCATCAATGATGATCTGATCACAGCGTCGCCAACTTTCACAGTTAGATTCTCGGCTGTACTGGCATTCCGTTTCGATACAAACAGGATTACCTCTGTTTTGTCAGCATTTAATTTCAGCAAATTTGCTTGTATCCAGTGCAAGATATCCTTCAGACAAGCTTCAATTCATTGTGCAGTGTTTCATCACACAAAACACAATCTTTTGGTTTGAATGCCATATACAATTGTGAGTCATCAGCGTAGAAATGATGTTGCAGTTTGTGCTTTCTGCAGATTGCACCCACTGGTTTTGTGTACATGATGTAGTTCTTCGGACCAAGCACAGAACCCTGTGGTACACTATAGTCCATCAGTACTGGTTTTGAAAGTTCACTATCTATACACACAGTCTGGTAGCGGTCACACAGATAGGATTTCATCACTTTAATGGCTTGCCCGTTATACCGAAATGATTTTCAAGTCTGCGTAGGAGAGTGGTGTGATCAATGGTGCCAAATGCTGCTGATAAATCAAGCATTACCAGGACCGTAGCTTTATTCTGATCTAGAGAACAAAGGATGTCATTTTGCACACGAAGTAGAGCAGTTTCAGTAGAGTGGAATTTTCAGTATGCTGACTGACGTTCTTCGTGGAGATTATGCAGTGTTAAATGCACTTCTAGTAGAGCATCGACTACCTTCTCAAGCACTTTGGAAATGAAAGGTAAGTTTGACACAGGTCTGTAATTTTTCAGTACATTTTGATCAAGGCCTGGCTTCTTTATTAGTGGTCTTATTCTGGAGCTTTTAAAAGCCGTGGGTACATAAGCACTTTTGAGTGATGCATTGAATATTCTTGTTAATATTGGTAATAGTTCATTTAAGCAATCCTTCAACAGCCATGTTGGTATTGGATCAAGTTCACATGATTTACTTGGTGATCTACAAATGTACTTATTAGTTTCCGGATTTCATCCTCAGATGTTGGAGAAAATTCTGATAGTTGCTCTTCTCTGAAGGGTGTTTGAAATTCAGCACAGTCGTCATGTTGGTTAGACTGAGTACTGGAGGATTTTTCAGTACGTATTCCTTCAATTTTGTTGATGAAGAAGTCACTGAAATCCTGTGCAAGCATCTTAGCAAGTTTACCAGATGGTAGCACAACTTCCTTTTCTTCACCCATCAGATGTTTAGCTATCTTGAATAATCCTTTCTGATCACGAGATCACGACCACAGGACTCTACATTCTCCGTGTAATAGCTTACTTTGGATTGTTTTAACAATTTGTTGACTGCCGAACATTGATTCCAATATATTTCATGATCTTTTGTCAATTTAGTCATTCGCCATTTTCGCTCCAATTTTCGTCTCAGATGTTTGGCGTCATGTAGATCTTCAGTGTACCAAGGACAGGAGGGTCTTAAAACTATGGTTTTGGATTTGAGGGGAGCATGCTTGTCAATTAGTGATGAAAGTCCATGGGTATACACCTCAACAAGTTCATCCACGTCTGATGTGTGCAAACCACTTTTCAAAATATCTGAGGATTCAATGTCTTTTTTGAGTTTGTTGATGTCAATCGATTTTAACTTTCTTAAATTCACAGTTTTTCTGATAGGTGCAGGTTTAGCAGCGCATGCTTTAAACACTATTGCAAAATGATCATGTGACGTCTTTCCACTATTATCAGGTAGGCCGGGATCGGATATTTCTACATGTGAGACAGACGTATCGGTGTCTCTTGTAATTACCACATCCAGTGTATGGCCAGCCACGTGAGTTGTCCCAGTAATGTGCTGCCGCATGCCGAAAGATTCAAGTATACTAGTGAACTTTACAGAGTCTGAGTTCAAAAGATTGTCAAGGTGGATGTTCAGATCCCCAACAACTATAATGTTTCTTTCTGTTGTTACAAGTTTGGCCAGAAACGACGGCCACTCATTTTCCAGGAAAGAACTAGTTTTTAGACCATTTTAGTGGTTGGTGGTGGTCTATACACAACAGCCAGACGCAGAGAATAGTTCCTGATGGCTACAATGCATTCCACGTGTTCAAAAGTGGTGAAAACTTTATCATTGGTGGAAGTTAGAAGCTGAATATCTAGAGCAGTTTTATATACAACTGCAACTCCCCCTCCACGTCCATAGCGAGGGACATGCTTGATTGTGTAACCACTGGGAACAAGTTCAGCAATGCAAGATTTGTCGGAGGGTCCCCCGAGCCATGTATCAGTCACAAAAACAATATCATAGTCATTAGATGATATGTAATCTGAAAGGGCAAGACTTTTGTTTTTGACTGACCTTGGATTTATACAACACACGTTTGGCCTTTGCAAACAGTGAACGATTCACATTTGATCCTCTTCAGAATTATTTTCATTTTTAGGATTGGTTCTAGGAAATAAATTTGGCACTATAGTAGATATTTCTTGGGGAAGTGTTTGAATGTTTTGTAAATTTACACCATCGTTCAGGTCCCATGTGCGTTTATTCCGACCCCCTCTTGTACCCCTAAACTTCAGTATTTCTAACTGTTTAATATTGTCAATGTATGGGGATCAGATTTTATAGGTGATAATTTCCCAATCCCATACAGGCTACCCCTATTGTATTGTATAATCCCTGGTATACAGTGGACCATTTTTGCCTGAGGCAAATACACATTAATATTTTCAGGTGAATATTGTACTAAAAAGTAAAATATTTACACAAAACTCAAAATTTCACAAAATCTACAAACAATTTCAACACAAAAAATACATGTATACAAAAAGAATACTTCCATAAACATTCACAGCAAATTCCACAGCAATCACAGCAGTAATTCTGTTGATTTTAATCCAAATATTAGAGAGCACAAATGTTGCAGCCTACACTTGGCGCATTACACATATGTAATTATATACAATGTATATATATATATCAATGTTTAAAATTTAAACACGTTCGAAAACATTTCTGATGCATCGATGATATTTAACACAAAGTCATTTTGATTATAAGGAAACATACATTTTTACCACAATCCAAATAATATTGTTGGAAATATAATAATTACCTCCCTTAGATTGACTAAAGTTGCCTATTATAAAATGCGTATTGCAAGGAACAAGCTTTCATGACCGAGAGGTTTCAGATACGCTATTTCATTTTTGCAAGTTGTGTGTCCTAAGTTCAAGTATCACTCAAGCCAAGTCTTAATTAACAATTTAATCCGTTTTGCCTTCAAACCCGTAGAACTCGTTGCTAAGCCATTAAGTTAAAACAAAAGATAATCCGTATGAACACGGCCCTCATGCAAACTAAATATAATATATATAATTATGACCTTGGCGTTAGTTTTCCATTTCAAAACATGCTATTCTATTAGCTAAATATTAAATGTGAAAAAACTATAAATATTGAACTTCTAACATCCACCAACCATTATATATTGAGCAGGCAATATTGAAATACTAAATCTCATTTATGGTTCACCGTCATTTCTTTGACCCTCATAGTTCATTTTGGGGTAACAATTCCATGTCCTTTTTTAGATGAATCAGTCATAGAAATAGCATAAACCTGTTCATCTGTCTCTGATCTAACATGTATACATGTATCATGAATATATTAGTTCAGTCAAATCAATATAAAACAAGACTGCATTCCAAAGTCTTTTGCTAGAAATTCACCATCCATGCCGGGTTGAAGATCCTGAATGAATGTTCTGAAAGAAACCCTACGTATAGGGTAGGTTTGGGGAATGTAGTATTTTATACATTTGTATATACAAAAAAAATTAATGTAGTGTTTCAGGTACGCTATTTCATTTTTGCAAGTTGTGTGTCCTGAGTTAAAGTATCAATTATAGGGTAGGTTTTGGGAATGTAGTGTTTTATACATTTGTATATACAAAAATTTAATGTGCACCCAAACCAACCTATAAACCGCCAGTTCGTAAACTCAAATTTCTCAGAAATCATGCGGCAGAAAATTATGAATGATTACCATTCTGTAGGGTGAGTGGCATTTCGGAACGTTTCGGTGGTTTCCGTAATGCATGTGTATATAAATAGTTAGTTGACCGAATTTGCCGAGATTAATGAGTAGTTCAATTCACAGACACTTGGGGTTAGGAGCTTTAAAAAATCAAAATATTTGTATTTTTGTCAATCCCAACACATAAACTTATCATATCTATCAATAAAACCTAAAATATATATATTGTTGACGTTGAAAAATGTATTTTTTCAAAACGGCTTATTTTAGGTTTTATTGATAGATATGATAAGTTTATGTGTTGGGATTGACAAAAATACAAATATTTTGGTTTTTTAAAGCTCCTAACCCCAAGTGTCTGTGGTTCAATTGGTAAAAGCGCCAACCTTTTTATTTATAGGCTGTTAGTTAAGATGTTTAAGGTTCAAACCCCATGTGAACACGTTTTCCTTTCCATTTTTAATTGATTTGTTTGGCATTTTATTATTGCAAAATTTTATTTCAATATTTGTAATGAACTTCATATGTTTTTCATATCACATGATTTCAATTACTCCTTCGATAGCAGTATCTCTACTGGAGCCACTGTCAGAATCTAATATCAGGAAGGTCATATGATCAGAATTTGAATTTGATTGCAAATACATATACCATTCTTAACATAAATGCACCGAAATCACTAGCAATGCATGATTTGAAAAGTAGCAAGATTAAGGATACGATCCAACATATGGTTTAATGATGTTACCAGTGCGGTTCACTGATTTTAGGACTACGTATGCCTCTAGCAACAGTGGCACACACAATTTTAATGTAAGGTCATGTTTAGTAATGTACTTGGTCATTGTACTACTTATCCCTATTTTAAAGAATGGAACAATCCTCGACCTTTCGTCACGACTCACTGCTCGATTTCTATCTATACCCATGTGTACTTCACTGTCGATTATTTTGCTCGTGAATCCCGTGCATTCAATGGAAATTAGGTCAGCATATTTCAAACGGTTCGTTTTTTTATACGCTATCATAAAAAGTCAGAGCAGTGAGAATGTTGGATAGACAGGTACATTCCTCCAAGTTTCGATTATTATATCCCCGCTAGGAAGTGGGGGCTGTACTGGAGTCACTATATATGTCTGTCGGTCGGTGCCGAATGGTGTCGGCTCTGTAACTTTGTTATTCATAGGAGGATTTTGAAATAAATTTCTACAAATGTTCACCAACACTAGACGATGTGTCGCGCGCAACTCCCATGGTTGTAGCTCCAATGTCAAGGTCATACTTAGGATTTCAAAGGTCAAACGTTTGGTCTTTTTGGCGTGTCTGCTCTGTGTCTCCTTGTGTCAGCTTTAAAATAAATACGAATTTCTAATCTAAAAACGTAGTTGTAGGATCGACAGAAAAACGATGCATATCTTACGTGGATAAATGTAGGCTGTCTACTATCTGGCATGAATTCAATCTAATAATTATACAAACAATAATGAGACTAAGAAGTGTAATTGACGATACGCAAGATTTTGATTGACAGGTCAAATCAACCAATCAGAACGCAGAACTGATAAGCCAAACTGCTGGCCATAATTTTGTCCGTCAAACTTCTGTCGGACCACGGTGAATACGCATGATAGGTTTTGTGATTATTATGATTAAACGACCTAAAACGGTCAAACAGTGTTGCCAGGGAACTTTTAAATCCGATATGCGGTATCCAGACATAATTGACGATACGCCAGAGCGAGTGTAGCCACGCCTGCTCAATTTCAGGGGGAGTAACTCTTGTTTAGTCCGTCAACAAAGAATTAAACGGTATGTATAAAAAAGAAAAACTTCCCTTACAAAATCGAAAAAAGCTGGGTAATTAAGTTATTATGTATTAAAATGCCACTTGTCCAGCGGGTGACCCCCTTGTCCTCAGGGTCGGTGATGTTGGAATTCCCGGGAGTTGAACCCCTGGCTAAAGTGATCAATGGTCATAATCTGAGCCTCGGGGGCTGCAGGGTGGTAGCCACACTCCCCCAGCAGGACCGGGTCACAGATATGATCATTCATAGGGTACCCATGGATATTGACCTAAACAAGCTCCGCCCAAACCTAACTTTCGAAACTGGGTGGAGCTCATACAAATAAACAGGATATATCTAATAAAATGGGGAAGGGAACTGGGGCTGTAAAACTGACTTTTGTACATAAAAATCAGGGATTCAAAAAATTCTTTTAAAACCGAACAATTTGTATATTCCCCATGAGGTGCTTCAGATGCCAAGGGTTCGGCCATAGAGCCACTACATGTAAACTCCCCCAGACCTGTGCTAGGTGTTCGGGACCCCATAAGCCCGACCTCTGCAGTGAGCCCTCTCCTATCTGCCCCAACTGCAGTGGAGATCATCCTGCTTGGTACCCGGGATGCCCAACATACATGTAAGCTCAATGCATCACTATGCTGATGAAAAAGAGGGCATCCCGTGGTCAAGGGCGATTGCTGTTGTAGATAAGGCTGATAAAAACTACAGCAGCACGCCGGGGAAGGCCTCTGTCTACACGGAGTCACTTATTACAAGTGTAAGCATGGCCTCCTTCCCGGGCGACGCTTGAATGGGGGGGGGGGACCGGGTCCGGGTTGGTGGTCAGAAATACCTCAGCCCCTTTGTCACCAGCCGAGCAGGCGGGGGTCCCGACCTTACAGGGCACCTCTACACTTAGAGAGACCCCTGAGTCCTCACCTCATATTAAGACAAAATCATTCAATATAATACAAATATGTTATCACAATGAGAATTGGTGTTTTTGAATACTTCAGACGTTCAAATAGACCAGGACGTATAATACATATTATATGTCTCTGATATAGACTATATATAATATATAAAAATATTGCATTCATCTATAGATTAATAAAAAAATTCCACGGCCCTAAGGTTTTATTTTTCATTCTTCAATATATTCTTAATATTTTGACTTGTGTTTAGTATTTATTAGGTACGTATATTAACATAGTTACGTTAATATTTTTGTCGGATATTTTACGCCCGTCTTTTCGACTGCATTAAAATAAGAATTTAAGGCACTAAATGTGTGGTCACGCTAAGTGTGGTCAAGTTTATATACAAGTCAGACACTAGTATAATTTAAACACATAATTATGTATGAAATGGAATTTGTTTTTAACAGGAATATTAATATGTATTAATTATTAACAGATCTATAAGATATATACAACTGATGTGACATTTATGAAAGTAGTCATATATTCTGTTATGTGCATCATTATGATGATGGAGAATTCAGAAAAAATGCATGATTACGTTGTTTTTAGCTCACATGTCACAAAGTGACAAATGAGCTATTAGGATCACTCTCCGTCCGGCGTCGTACGTCGTCAAACTTTTTGTTGTGACCACACTAGGGGCCACATTTTTGGCTCAATTTTAGCAAAACTGGGTCAGAACGTTAATATCAACCAAATCTCGGACGAGTTCGATATTGGGCCATTTGGGGTCAAGAACTAGGTCACCAGGGCCAAATAAGGGAAAACCTTGTGAACACTTTAGAAATCACTGTTTTGAATTTATCTTCATGAAACTTTGTCAGAATGTTTATTTTAATAATATGTAGGTCAAGTTTGAAAATGGGTAATTTCTGTAGTAAAATTAGGTCACTAGGGCAAATAGCTGGAAAACCTTGTGAAACACTCTAGAAGTCACTGTTTTGATTGGATGATCATGAAACCTTGTCAGAATGTTTATCTTCATAATATCTTGTACGAGTTCGAACATGGGTCATCTTGGGTCAAAAACTAGGTCGCTAGGTCAAATCTTATGAAAAACCATGTTAACACTGTAGATTTCACAGTTATTATTGGATCTTCACCAAACTTTGTCAAATCGTTTGTTTTAATGATATAACGGTCAAGTATAAATATGGGTCATCTGGGGTCAATAACTAGGTCACCAGGTCAAATCTTAGGAAAACTTTGTTAACACTGTAGATGTCACAGTTTTAATTGGATCTTCACCAAACCTTGTCAAAATGTTTGCCTCAATGATATGTGGGTCAAGGATGAACATGTGTCAGCCGGGTTCAAAAACTGGGTCACAAGGTCAAATCTTAGGTAAAAATCTTGTAAAAGCTCTAAATGTCATGGTCTTGATTGGATCTTGGCCAAACCTTGTCAGATTGTTTAATGATATTAAGGACAAGTTCAAATATGGGTCACCTAGGGTCAAAAACCAGGTCACAAGGTCAAATATTAGGAAAACCTTATTAACACTGTTGATGTCAAATTTTGATCGTATCTTCACCAAACCTAGTCAGACTGTTTGTCTTAATGATATGTAAGACAAATTCGAACATAGGTCGTCTGGGGTCAAAAACTAGGTCACCGGTTCAAAACAATGTTTTAATGAGTGAACAGTGATTGTCATGTGAGCGATATAGGGCCATCTTGGCCCTCTTGTTCTAATTAACATAACTTGGCATTTCACAGACAAAATGGATTTCGATTTTGTAAGGAAGTTGTTTTCTTTTTTATAAATGCCGTGTATTGGTTTAATTCTCTGTTGAGGACCTTAGACCAAATTGTTCAATTGGTTAGTCAAGGTTTTATATTGGAGGTCACTGTGACCTTGACATTTAACCCATTGACCTAAAATCAATCATGAGAGATATCTGTATTTAATGTCCAACATACTGATCAAATTAGAGAACCTTAGACAGTAATAATTCACTAGTTATTGGTTAGACACGGTTTATTTACTGATGAACAGACCGATGTACCTACAAGTGCTAAGAAATTCCCCCCCCCCCCCACTTCTTCGATGGGGATCAAAATTACTCATCACAATCAAATGGTACAAATTGATAAATTCTTTTTGAAATGGTGTGGACTAAACTCATAAATATTTTGATGTCAGAGCAGACCTTTTCATAATTTACTGTTAATATATTTGCCTAAATCATTTTGAAATGTTTGTCAACATGATTTGTAAAATATGTCTTTTCAATAATTTGCAGAATTGCACTACGCTTGTATAAAAGTTTACTCAAGATCTGACAAAAAGGAACTACAGCATTGTCTCCTTTGGGTGTCATTTTCAGAGATGAACAGATAAATTGTTGTTGAGATTGTACAAGTGTATATGTGTTTGATTGTAGAATAAAGATACATTGTTCGAAAACTTTCCACTCTAATATTTATGAAGTTAGATCTGTGTTCCAAATTACAAAAAAATATAGAATGCAGACAATTTCAACTGGTTTATTAGTTTATTTTCATCTATTTTTTCTTAACAAAAACATGACTCAATTCCGTAACAATAATAAACCTATATAATTATACATATAAATATTTAAACAGCCCAACATCTCTACAGTGACCCTCTCTTGAGAAACAACCTCTCTAACAACAGCATGATTTTTCACACTAACATTTATTTTATAATAACCTCTCTAGAGCAGCAATCTCTCAAAAACCAACATACTTTTGCTCCTCCCAAAGGGTGTTGCTTAGGAGATGTTGCACTGTATATATATAAGAAAGTAACAAAAGCTTAGTCTGGAGTTCCTTCCCCTTACACTATGTTATCGGGTCAGGCAAAGCGCAATAATGGCGGTGTCCTCTGTACATTCTAATATTAGGGTATTTTCTTATATCAAGTGATCTTAAAGTGCTTGTGAGGGTTGGTAATGAATCCTATTTATATAATATATATCATAGATGTCCATTTTTTTGATGATCACAAAATATTTTTTGGAAACTATAAAGACTTACGTCCGAAATTATAGCTACTTCGTGAAAGTATATATTATCAACACATATTAAGATCATTAAAATATCTTGCTGCTGTTAAAATATAAACGCATAAAATCACGAATAATCAGTCAAAATAAGAATATTCTGTTGCCTGTGCATTACCACTGACGGCCACAATTACTTAGCTTTGCCTAACGTAATTGTAGAGCACGTCCCGGAACCAGACTAACACAAGCTCTGCATAGCTTTTGACCGACCTTAATCAAACCTTGCCCTAGAAGTAATGTGTCTGCATGACTACAGGTCAATTAAACAGTTTTGATAGACAATCCAAAGAATATATATAAGTGAAAATATTTCTAAATCAGAACATATTTTATCATTTTTCTATCATAAGACAGAGCAAGGGAAATAAGTGAACAAATAGTCCAATGTATATGTACCATTCTATGATAGACTTAATTTTCCTAGGTTTATAAACTAAAATGAAAATGAAAAAAATCTGCAAAATAAAATAACATGACAGAACACTATGTAGCAGCTAACAGTATGCTCAGCTATAACGCAATTTTATTTAACTTCCAAAGCTGAATGTATTTTTAAGCTTTGTACCATGGTCGATAGTTTCTGTTTAATTACATACAGCAATGGTCAACAATAAGATAAGTATACATAATGTACATTCATCAACTGGTATAACAGTGTTACCTTATGAAAGTTATCAAATCTCAAGATAAATATTAATACATCTACTGAAAAATTATGCAGCTTTGACAGTTTAATAAAATCGCACTGTAAGTTTAAGGTACTAGTATATCAATAAAGTAAGACAAATGAACAGTTTACATTCTTCACACGACAATATTCCATTGTGTATTATAGTTTATATCACAGAAACTTTATAACATGTAACACATTCTTCCACACAATCATGAACTCTTTATAGGTTCATATTAAAATATCAAAGTACTAAAAGTACTCATGGAAACTGAACTTATATAGACTAGAACTGCATCATGAAATGTAGTACTTAGGTCTGCATTTATATTCATGCATGCCGAGCGAGTCACAGGTTTTGAAATCTGAAACTTACAACTGTATCTTTCAGTTTCGAAAAATTACGTTAACATGCCAAAATACTGTATTACAACAAGGCAACTACACCTTGTGCATATCTATGTAAGCATGCAGATTTACTTAGTGAAGAAAACTGAATCCCCTTCATGATGTTTTCATTTTGACAACAATGGTTACAGCTCCAAGCTTTCTTTCAGTTGACTACATATTCATGTTTGTGAGTAAAATATTTGTTCCACCAGTAAAAGCAGCATTAAGGACATCCAGTTTACTCATACTGTGCATATACTGATATACATCTCACAGTCATGTTTACTAAACACAATGCTAGATCCATCAGATTGGTACCCTTGTTATTCCAAGAGTAGGAAAATGCTGACTCATACTGGCTAACAGTTAACTTCATCACACATAGCACCATGACAGTCGACACGCTTAACAGATCAAAGCTGTGGGTATTGATATTCTCCACTATTATTTTATCAAGACATTCATTTTGTGGCACTTGACATAATTACAGGAGATCTGTTGAGAGGTCCAGGAGATTCAGACTTGGTTAAATGATGTCCATGTTTCTCCCACATATCTATAGCTTTACTAACAAGGATATCCCCGCTGTCTTCTGGTATCTTAAAATATAAAATATACTGTGTATTGAGAGTTGTATACTTGATACTATTTACCTGTAATATACAGAAATCAATAAAATGAGCCAGTGTTCTTAGGCAAGATCAGAAAAATAAAGTCATTTTCTGGTTACTTTACCAAAAGAATGGTGTACTTTGGTCCCAAAACTTTTTGAGTTTATTTTCTAAACATAATTTTTTTTCTTGAATACATAAGGAAGAAAAATTGGTCGTCACATTGGATTCTGCTGTCAGAAAATTGATGAAAGACACTATAAAAACAATGTCAGTTGTATGAAATGGTAGAATGTGACATTGTTTTCCTAGTTCAAGCATCAATACAAGTAATTGGGCTTCTACTGATGAGTTGTTATGATCTCTGACTAGCAATCACTAGTCTCCCATTGCCAGAAGTCTGAGTCCTATCCAGGACAAGACAAGGTTTACTGCCCAGCTAGCTTACAGAAGGCGGGCCTTTTTTCCAAAAATTGGAAAGGGGCCTTAGCCTTTCATTTTGAGAAATTCAAATACAATATTCGGCTAAATTTTGAGAAGATTAAGACTACTGTGTTTAAATAGCATTGTATTTTTGGGAATTTATTGTCTAAAATTGGAAGAAAAACCCAGCCTTTTTGCACTTGGGAAGTCACCGAATTTCGGCCTCTGTTGTATAAGGGAAAAAAGCCCTGGAAGGCGGATGGTTTAGTCCAGGGGTCTTCTGCCACACTGAAAGCTGAAAGTCATTAAATGACCCTGATGGTTAGTGAATTGTTAAATCCAGCGAAAAATACATGTAATGTAATTGTTACTATTTACAATACATACCACAGCAAGATAATCCAACATTGGTTTTGGAGATGTCATACTGAGGAGAGGTCGCTTTAAGGTCATAAACAGAGCAACAGCTACATAAGTTAATATAATTGTAGAACCACCAATAACCTTGTCTCCTACCCTGAAAAATAAATATAGGCCTAAAATAACCAATAAAAAATTCTAACATTTTTTCACAATAACATTCCTTCACATAATAAAGCTACTATCAGCAAAATTAATAGATTGAGGGCCTAGAACAAGATAAACAGTCGTAAGACCTTTTATAAAACATTGATTAATTTACTCAGGTAAAAAATGTTTGAAATCATTAAATAGTAACAGCAAAAGTGGCCTCATGGAAATATTTACAAAAATAAACCAATCATTTTACAAATTAACCGATGTTCTTTCAAAACCAGCTGAATAAACCAGTCATCATGATCTCACAGAGTGTGATGGACCATAATAATCCACTATGTCTAAACCTTATAAGTAATTATTGCCTTCAAAGGTCGTACAGAGAAGTATTTGCAATTGATACAGATATTCATAGTCCAAAATAAAATAAATAGTTCAACAAATATAGTAACCTGGGAATCTGGGTTTCAATACCCATCGCAGCAGATCATACATGATGTCACTTTATGCCGTGTGCTTAACATGACTGCGGTAAAACACAGCTGTTCTATAAATAGTATTTATTTCAATGATATTGAAAAAAATATGATAATGGTTTGAAAACATTTCTTCTTGCTATAAAGTATCCACGCGAGGAAAACGCCCCGGAATCCTCTGTTATAGGACAAATAGAAACTATTACGACCAATAAGTTTGTATGCTGTATGCTGGGACTTTAAACCTAAATAAACAACCAACTACTTAACAGACCTGAATATATAACAAGAAGTGTTTGTGAAACAGGGATACCCCCTAAAGACAAACTGGATAGCAAAACCTTGACCTTAAAATCAATAGCGGGTCATCTAAATGCAATGACCAACCTCCAAACCATGTCTGGGGACCTTTGGTCAAATCTTTCTCTAGTTATTGTTCAGACAAGGTTTGGTTACAGTCGGATGGATGGACAGACCGACCAACATGTACAAAGCAATATACCCCTAATCTTCGAAAGGGGGCATAATAAATGATAATATGCACAGCCTAATAGTTGAATAATGTTTACCTTTCAAATGATGATTCTTGAAGAATAGAAGAGAAACAACAACCGAACCATTCTTTGAGTGGTAGATGTTTCCACAGTCCAACTTTATCTAAATGTTTTACAAGCTTCTGATCAACATCCTCTTTACTTAGCAACTGCTTTAATTTTTCTACCTAAAAATGTAATATAACAGACGCATATTAGATGTAACAGGAGGAGGAAAATAATGTACCCAATGTGGTGCTTGAATCTGTGACCTACAGCTTGCAAGTAAGATATGCTCTACCAACTGAGCTAATAGGCTGGTGAATATCCCGGCCAATTTATAAATACTATACTACATACCACACTACTACATAAGAAGAAAAGACTTTGCCACATTATGTCATGCCATCAACACAGAGGATTACACATAGAAATAAGAGTTTGTCTCCCTTTTGTGTCAGTCTCAGTTTTGATGTACATGTCATAGACCTTATTTCATGTGGTAATTCTTATTTGCTACCATGTTTTATATCCGTGTACATGTATATGTGTATCTTTACTGAAACTAGAGCTTTCACCCCCACTGCTGCTTTGACACTAATAATGCAAAAGTACACTATACGGCTAAGTTCAAGGGGACATAACTCTCCAATGAGTGAATCAAGGCCATGTGTCTTGCACATTAACACTTGATGATGATAACACATTTCAAGTTTCATTGCAATCGTTTAAAAAATGTGGAAGTAGCACGCTCCACAAACTTTTATGCAGACGGACCGACCAACGACCGACCGCATCTCAAACTTCGTTTGCGGGAGTGTAATAAATCAAATAAAAATACAGTGAAGTTATCATTTATGTTAAAGTATGCAACAATGGAAATAAGAGTCTTCTCTTTTATGTTAACCACGGTACTGGTGTACATGGCATGGAATTTTCTAAATTATATTTTAAAGATTGTTTTCTAATATTTTATGTATTTCAACATGTATTATGTATTGCCACCAGCGGAACTAAATCTATCTATTATTGGAAGATTATTCTAATGCATGGTCAGTACTTAATTGACTAGAACTTTACTGCACATTCTGTGGTATAACATTTTGAGTTAGTCATTTAAAACAGCAAATACTACTTACATCAGGAGTAAAAAGATGAGAATAATTAGTCGTAATTCTATAGAAAGACTTGGCAATCCAGTAAGCATCCACATGACTTTCCACCATACCAAGTAGAGCATCAGCAATATATGTAAATATTCTGTATGACAATTTAGAATCCTGAAAGTAGAGAAAAGGCACACGGGCAACCTATGTACGACAAAGACCCCTCCACCATGTATATATTATATAATATATAACATATATGGTGAAAATATTTTTTTGAACTTTTTTCCGTTATGAAACATGCTATAAACATTTAAAAGTGTTTCAGAGCATAAAAGAAATTCCTGGGTTGTAAAGGGTCTGTGGGCGGGGGTCTTTGTCATATGCCGGTTGCCTGTGGAAAGGTATACATGTATGATCATTTTACATATAGATGTGATAATAAGCAGATTTCTTGAATGACTAGGAAGTATACATGTAATGTTAAAATGAATGTCCAAAGTCATTGTCACACAAACTCTGTATACTCTACTGATTTCCCAATTTTTGAAGTCATATATTAGATCATTATCCATTGAAATATAATGCTATATATCTATTGTAGGATAACAAATGTCTGTGAAGATGGTGAAGAAAGTGATGGACAAGACAGCCAGTCTGAGGGTGAAGAAAGTGATGGACAAGACAGCCAGTCTGAGGGTAAAGAAAGTGATGAACAAGACAGCCAGTCTGAGGGTGAAGAAAGTGATGGACAAGACAGCCAGTCTGAGGGTGAAGAAAGTGATGGACAAGACAGCCAGTCAGATGGTGAAGAAAGTGTAGGACAAGACAGCCAGTCTGAGGGTGAACACTGTGTAGGACAAGACAGCCAGTCTGAGGGTGAACAAAGTGTAGGACAAGACAGCCAGTCTGAGGGTGAAAAAAGTGTAAGTCTGATGATGAAAATGATCAAGATTTTGACATTGGAAAAAGAGGGGATTTACAACATAAAAGACATTCTAAAGCATCTCTAAAATCATTTGAAACAATTTTAGGTCCTGAGGAATTCAACAGGATGTGGCCTGTTCATCAATCAAGAAAGAAAAGAAGGAAATTAAGTTATCAAGGGCATGGACCCATACTGTTGCCGACAAATTTAGTTCCTTCAAACCTGCTTGTACATTAAAATTCTTATACCATAAAGCACAAGTAAAAACAGAAAGATACTAACAGACTTCTTTGCAAGAGCAGAATGTAAGCATATGGAATGTGAAGCTTGGATAATAAAAATTCAAAATGAGCCAAAAAGGACAAGGCATGTAGCAATAACTGTCATTGAGACATTAGACCAATAAAACAACATGAACTAGGAGTTCATTTTACAAGGCAATTGTCAGGGAAACTGAGAAAAAAGGTGCAAGACCAACTGCAGGCTGAATCAGCTTACACAGTGTTCTGGACAGAATACAACAATTTACCAGAGGGAGAATTCCTGGCTCAAAATTACACAGGGTGTCAGTCTACGAGTGTGTTGAGGGAAGCTAAGTCTGAGACAAGAACAGGTGACATTTTACAACTGGAACCATTTACTGAACTAGCCGTAATGAAAGAAATAATTGATGAGGATGAATTGTACCTAAAGGGCTCAGCTATTCCCCTTTTATGACAACCAACCCTGTTCAGTAAAATCGGTGAAAGTGGCACAAAATTGTATTAAGAAAGGAAGTGGAACTTTTACATAGATGCAACTGGACAAGTCATCAAAAAATATTTCCCAAGAACAGAGTTTTATATCACAGCGTGATAATGAAAAGGAAAAGCATGATCATTGTTCCTATACTGGAATTTATTTCAGATCACCATGCCACTCACTACATAGCTTGACCACTGCTATCTTCTAGAGCAGCCAAAGGCAAGAAAATACAGCCAAATAAGTTCACTGTAGTCCATGTATGATGTGTTCATGTTCTTAGAGCTGCACATGAAACTATACAGGAAAGTATTTTTTTCAAATGGAGACTGGTCATTTGCTTATTTCATTCAATGTTTATGCATTCATTACATTAATTCAATATGTTTTGTGTGTCTTTCAGGAAGCTCAATTGAGATATATGTGCTTTGTTACAAAACACAACTTGCCAATGAGGATCAACAAGGAACTGATCAATATACACAGAGAGAATGGCTGCAAAACACTTGAATCAAAGTCATTTATATACACAAGTGCTGGTGTGCATGATGAAATGATAGATGCAATAAATTCAGATGTAGTGGAAGTAATAAAAAGTGACATAAGATACAGCGACTTTGTGGGTGTTATAGTTGATGAGACTACAGATGTTACGGTAGTCCATGTATGCTGTCTTCATGTTCTTAGAGTTGTATGTGTGACTGTAAAGGAAAGTGTAAAAGACAAGACTTTGAGAGAAATAGTTCTCAGAATGATGACCTTGTTACAGAACACCACTACAATTAGACAAGCAGTGTAAGCGTGGAAAGTTTGGTGTACTGTATTCAAAACAGGAAGAAAACCATGGATATTTACCAAGCTTAAAATAACTTAAGTCTTTAAAGGTCTGAAACAAGCAAGTTAAACAAAATCAGAAATTCAGGTAACTACTGATTGCTTACTTGGATACTTTCCTCATTTAACCTGCTGCACAGTAATCAGCTTCACAACGCAGAACTTGAGCCCTATGTGGAAGATTAGAGAACAATATGGTACTAATATTTTGCATACCAATGATTATGTTGTCTTAAAATATAACGAACGGGTCGTATATACTGTTTGAATTGTGATTTGTGGGAATGGTTGTTTATTTGTTTGTATTGACAGATACAGATGTCAAAAGATGTATTATGGAAAAGGTTTCTCTGTAGGCCAACAGCCAAAAGGTAAATTTTGTATTTTATATGAGTCCAAGAATGTTATTTTGTACAAATGACATGTAAATGATCAGGCAAAATCTGTTTAATTCTTGTGGTAATAAGGTACCACAGAAAAATTTGTGAAACAAAACATTTTGACAATACAGCCAGCAAAATGAGCCCTACTCTGGCCAGGTAGAAAAATGTTCATCATTATTCTATGGAATAAATGTCACTGAAGAAGAATATTTAAAAATTCAGAAATCTTTGGCATTGTGAAATCAGATAGCGCAAGTGACTGCTCAACATAACTATTTTCGGCTTAAATGTCGCCATGTAGCTACAATTCAGTGTTTCAACAACAACAGTATGACTCTGTGAGTCTCATATTCAGGTGGGAAAAATGATTTTTTTAACTTCTGAACAATTTTTTGATGTTGTATGTTGAAAACTTATTAAAAATAAAATTCCTTTTAGGCCCACTTGCGGACCGGAACAGGAGAAAGGTCATCGATGACGTTAAGACATGGGCTTGAGGAAAAATTCCAAAACCATGACTCTCTGTGGAATAGAATAACTGCTAAATTAAATGAACAAGGTATCACTGTCACTAAGACTCAGGCAGTGAGCAAGTACAAAAGTCTTACAAGGAAATAGAAAGAAGTGATTGATACCAAACAAAAAAGACTGGAAATACCTAGAAATCTTTAATGAGCACTATGGCCATAAAGTGTCCACTCAGCCCCAGATGCAGTTTGACAGTGGGTTAGAACCAGGTAAGAAAGGAAAGGAGAAACCAGTAGCTAAAAGTAAAACCTGAAAAAGGCAAGCAGACAGGATGATGGATTATGTCTGTGAAATGAATGAGAATCTACTCAAAGAAATACAGACTCACCACACAGCTAAGATGCAGCGCTTGGATAGATTTTTGGACATTTATGAAAATAGTTTGAAGAAGAATGAGAAAGAGTCTGGTGATTAAGCATAGCGCTGCATCTTAACAGCGTGTTGAGTCTGTAAATGTGTTATACAGTTACAAATCAATAAAGATGAAAAATCACTAAACACGAAAAACATGAAAACGATAAATCTATTACAGTTACAAAAATCAAATTTCAGGACCATGGGAGTAAAAAAAGAGCTTTAAAGCTCAATGTCACTTGGGACATATGTATCATCTGCACAGTGAAAGCCAGAAGAAAATGTTATAAAATGTCTTGTTTACCTTGTTTTTGAAGCATTGAGGATTAATATTTTGTTAATACTTATAAAACCTGTTGAATATCATCAGGGCATGCTTCCAAATAAATAATTTCTGGTCTCATCATTTGTCACTGGTAGCTACGTGAAACTGCTTGAACGGATTTCAAGATTTACGGGTATGATGCCTCGTCACAAGTACAATAAGGAAATTCATATTGTTACGGCTGTTTTTAGTCTGAGCCCAGTCCGATTACTATAAAGTAGCTTTACTGACTCGCTAACTTTACATAATATTTGTATTTGTATATAACATAATTATATGGAACTCTTTTTTATCCAAGGACCTCAGTCATCAAAGTATTATATGTAAACTAAGAATGAGTTCCCCATTACTGACAGACAATATACCTGCTGCATGGTATATGTCATTTTAATGCAGGCTACTTTTACTGTACCCTATGTCGATCATCTTTTTTATAAATATTTCTTGCTATACAGGGTGTCCGGAAAGAAAGGCAAAACTTTTGTGCATGTTAAATTTTCCTTTAAATTGCAGATGAATGTGTAATATACACATACTATTAGATAAGTAGATTAAAGACTTATTTTTTGTGTGTCAGAAAATCTTTATCTATAAGATCTTCATAATTTGCACTTTAATACAAATTTGAAAACAAAAGTACATTTTTCATCCTAGACATTGTGTCAGTAATTTAAGACATTTTCGAGGTAATGCCCTTTCATACTCTTCCCTTGCCATTCATGCATGTTGAAATTTACACCACTTTAACATGTTAACGGCTTTTTATTATTCTGTGACTTACGACTATAGATCTTTGACTTCAAATACATTTGTATATCATCAGAAAATGAAGTCACAAGGTTTGAGGACAAGAATGTGTGCAGGCCAAGACATTCAACAATCCTTCACCTCCAGATATTGTCTGGATATTATCCAATTGCTAAATCTAAACATGTAGAAAGTCTAGTACAATACTTGTTGTGTGTGTCTTAGCACCACCCTGCATGCACCACATGTTTTATAAGATAGGAATCTACTTTTTGAACACAAAAAGCAAACTTGCTTTTCAAAAGCACCCTCATTTTTGAAGTCCACTTCACAGTAAGAAGCTCACAGTGCGGTGTGCAATGGTGTGCCATTGTGTAATTGGGCCTTTGACGACACAGTAGACTTGTAGCAATTGAAAAACATCAAATGTGGTGTGAAGAAGAGCAATAATGACAGTCGTGTGTACTAAAGTGATAGAAAATTTCACTGTGCATGTATGGCAATGAAAGAGGATGAAAGGTTGTCACTTTGAAAACATCATAAATGACTCAATTAAACAATGTCAAGGATAAAATGTACTTTTGTTTTTTCAAGACCGACACCTTTCTACCCTAACAGACTATCAAAATTAATAGACATGTGTTAGAAATTAAAAACATACTGCAATCAACATGGACTGACGCCCTCACAATATTTTTTTTTTAAGCTGACAGACTCCTTGATGAATGGCACAATGACTACATTGGAACGTGTAATGAATCGTGTTGTTCACCAAGTGTCTGAGACTTTTGGGCCTGCAGGAAGTCATTTAGGTGTTCGGGATCGTTGGGAGGCTTATTGTGCTAAGAATGGAATAAAGTCGATAATAGGAAATTTCCAAGACAACCACTTCAATGCCTTGTTTCAAACATCAGCAGAAGTTTTCATTCACAGGAAAGATTTTGTTAGGTGTCTTGGACACAGTGATCAATGAAAATGGAAAGTTAACTTCTGTGAAGAGAGAACTTATGTCAGATAGCATTACTGCTATTCTTCAGTGCCTTCAGTTGTTCTATTTTAAATTCACTGGGCCCTACTGGAATCTGAGTATATCAGGGAAAATTCCATATCTCAAGCTATGGTAGCATGTCCAGGAGATGGTTAATTTTTTAAACACTGTTGAGTCAGACCCTGCTCATCTGTTGATTACAGATTAACACTGGTCACCGTCAGAACCCCTGGACATTAAAAAAGTTCAAAACAACAAACTACTCCAGGAATCCCTATTAGGGTTGACGAAGCAACACATAGAACACTTCTTCGTGCAATTTGAGTGGTGGCTTCGGCCATGCTTAAATGTATTAACAAACAATTAATTGACTTCTTGCCAGAGGGGAAGTACTACCAGTACCAAACAGTTTGCTCCAATGACAAATCTGGCATGTGAGCGCCAGTTTGGAGGATTAGATGCAAGCCAGACCCGTCGACCAGGGGCAACACTTCACCATCGCAGCTCTGTGCTTATGATCAAAGAAAATAGGACACAATTAATTTAGTAGATTAAAAATAGATAATAAATAATTTTTTTTACCATATTATTGGGTAAGACAAGAAAGAGAAACTATGTATCAGTCACCTTTCCAGACCAGTTTTTCTACAGTATCATGTACAAGAAGAAACAAATGAAGAAGATTTGGAGGAAAATCTCTACTATCATGTAGAAATAATCACACATATTGGACACAACTACATGCCATTGTACCCTATGTGCAGTGGATGTACGCTGGAAGAGGGAGGAATAAGAGATTCGAATGTGCCTGTAGAAGGTTGGATGAAGGTTGTGAAGCAAGATACCTCGAGAGCTGGACAATTTGTCAGAAGGAGACTTGGGTCTATTTTCCATTTCCACTCCATAACTTTGTTCGGTCTTCATGGATTTTAAATTTACTTCTTAATGCAGAAGATATTTAAGATTTTCCTATATGAGCACTGAGTTTTTGGGCCAGCAGGTAAACATCATGGCCTACGTGATTCATGGGAAGCACACTGCAGTGAAAATGGCATTAAGTCAGTGATTGGAAACTACAAGGACAACCGGTTCATAATTCAGACTTCAGCCGAATTTACCTCTGTCAGGAAGACTTCATAACAGTTCTAGAAAATGTTAAATCCAATAATCTGTCAGTGCAATCAGTTCTTGCTGACCTACAGTCTGATCCGATAATGACTGAAATTTAGTGCTTAGGGTTGTTTTATTCACAGTAAGAAGCTCACAGTGCGGTGTGCAATGGTGTGCCATTGTGTAATTGGGCCTTTGACGACACAGTAGACTTGTAGCAATTGAAAAACATCAAATGTGGTGTGAAGAAGAGCAATAATGACAGTCGTGTGTACTAAAGTGATAGAAAATTTCACTGTGCATGTATGGCAATGAAAGAGGATGAAAGGTTGTCACTTTGAAAACATCATAAATGACTCAATTAAACAATGTCAAGGATAAAAATGTACTTTTGTTTTTTCAAGACTGACACCTTTCTACCCTAACAGACTATCAAAATTAATAGACATGTGTTAGAAATTAAAAACATACTGCAATCAACATGGACTGACGCCCTCACAATATTTTTTTTTTAAGCTGACAGACTCCTTGATGAATGGCACAATGACTACATTGGAACGTGTAATGAATCGTGTTGTTCACCAAGTGTCTGAGACTTTTGGGCCTGCAGGAAGTCATTTAGGTGTTCGGGATCGTTGGGAGGCTTATTGTGCTAAGAATGGAATAAAGTCGATAATAGGAAATTTCCAAGACAACCACTTCAATGCCTTGTTTCAAACATCAGCAGAAGTTTTCATTCACAGGAAAGATTTTGTTAGGTGTCTTGGACACAGTGATCAATGAAAATGGAAAGTTAACTTCTGTGAAGAGAGAACTTATGTCAGATAGCATTACTGCTATTCTTCAGTGCCTTCAGTTGTTCTATTTTAAATTCACTGGGCCCTACTGGAATCTGAGTATATCAGGGAAAATTCCATATCTCAAGCTATGGTAGCATGTCCAGGAGATGGTTAATTTTTTAAACACTGTTGAGTCAGACCCTGCTCATCTGTTGATTACAGATTAACACTGGTCACCGTCAGAACCCCTGGACATTAAAAAAGTTCAAAACAACAAACTACTCCAGGAATCCCTATTAGGGTTGACGAAGCAACACATAGAACACTTCTTCGTGCAATTTGAGTGGTGGCTTCGGCCATGCTTAAATGTATTAACAAACAATTAATTGACTTCTCGCCAGAGGGGAAGTACTACCAGTACCAAACAGTTTGCTCCAATGACAAATCTGGCATGTGAGCGCCAGTTTGGAGGATTAGATGCAAGCCAGACCCGTCGACCAGGGGCAACACTTCACCATCGCAGCTCTGTGCTTATGATCAAAGAAAATAGGACACAATTAATTTAGTAGATTAAAAATAGATAATAAATATTTTTTTTTACCATATTATTGGGTAAGACAAGAAAGAGAAACTATGTATCAGTCACCTTTCCAGACCAGTTTTTCTACAGTATCATGTACAAGAAGAAACAAATGAAGAAGATTTGGAGGAAAATCTCTACTATCATGTAGAAATAATCACACATATTGGACACAACTACATGCCATTGTACCCTATGTGCAGTGGATGTACGCTGGAAGAGGGAGGAATAAGAGATTCGAATGTGCCTGTAGAAGGTTGGATGAAGGTTGTGAAGCAAGATACCTCGAGAGCTGGACAATTTGTCAGAAGGAGACTTGGGTCTATTTTCCATTTCCATAACTTTGTTCGGTCTTCATGGATTTTAAATTTACTTCTTAATGCAGAAGATATTTAAGATTTTCCTATATGAGCACTGAGTTTTTGGGCCAGCAGGTAAACATCATGGCCTACGTGATTCATGGGAAGCACACTGCAGTGAAAATGGCATTAAGTCGGTGATTGGAATCTACAAGGACAACTGGTTCAATGCCATAATTCAGACTTCAGCCGAAGATTATCTCCATCAGGAAGACTTCATAACAGTTCTAGAAAATGTTAAATCCAACAATCTGTCAGTGCAATCAGTTCTTGCTGACCTACAGTCTGATCCGATAATGACTGAAATTCAGTGCTTAGGGTTGTTTTATTTACAACTGACTGGACCATACTGGAATGTGGTAGTGAACAATACTATACCATATTTACTGCCATACAAGGAAGTACAGATCATCCGCACATATCTCCAGAAATTGGAAGTGAACCCTGCCACCATTCTTCAAGATGTCCCTCTCAGTGAAATTGACACTTTAAAAGTCCCTTACTATAATCTGCTTAAGGCTAAACTTGTGAATATCAGTGAAGACATTGCTTTACAAGATTTACTTTACAAAATTGTGAAAATGGCATCTACTGCAATGAAACGAACTGTAGAAAAACAGTTATCAGACTTTTTATAGGACGGTAAATTTGCTTGGGAACAGTCAGACAAAGATAATCAGCGTACAAACTTTGCCCCGGTGACAAACCTAGCATGCGAGCACCACTTTGGCCATTTAGACAGTAGTCAGCGCAAACGTCCAGGTGCAAGCCTCAAGTGTTTCAGTCATATTTATTCAAAAATGTGATATAGATGTTATATAGATGTTTTAATTACATGTATACCATTTTGATATTGATAGTATTCATGACAGAATATGAGCAAGAATCATATTTATTCCATAAAAAATGTATGTATGCTTATGAGAGATTTCGAACAAATTAAAAGATCATTTTATAATTTTATCTGTCCTACATGTTGTTGATTTCCTTACAACTGACCTAATGAAAATTGATTGTTTAAAAAACATATTTATAAGGAGCTTAGATTAATGCACAACTACTCATAATTTCACTCATAAAGTTATGATACTTTTGGTGAATAAAATCATTCGTAAATTCCAGTTCGGTGCCGTCAACTCGACGCATTCTAATAGTAATTATATCTATAGGGAAATTTAAGTTTTTCAAGATTTCGGTTCATTTTGCCCGAATTTAAACCAACATAACTTTCTTATTTTTTTAGATATCTTTAAAAGGAAAACTGTTCTAGAATGCTCTCAATTGGCTCTTTAAAATGGTGTTCATTATTAATCATATCTACTCACAACTTTAAAAATCAGCAAGTCATCCCAGGGGTGAGGATTCCAGCAGAAAGGGACCAACAATAGATCATACCAGCAAAGTTTGGTTGCAATTGGCATAGTGATTAAGGAGCAGATATTGTTAAAAAAAAATATGGATGCTACTTCACGACACTCTAGGGACGCAGGGCTAGAACAAAAGCTCAAATTGAGCACATCGTTCTCTGGTGAGCTAAAAATGTAACAGTATGTGACAAAAGAGGAAATCCTCTAAAAGAGAAAAATCACACCAGAGAAATAAAGACAGCTGCTTCAGACTGGGAGGGAACTTACTAATTTATTATCTTTGAATGGTAGTCTCCCTTCTTCAATCAGATACATCTTTAAGAATACAATTTTGTCAGGCGAGCTTTCATCTATTTTCCTCATTATTTCTAAAGCATGTCGAAGGTTGTTGTATTGTTCTGTTCTATTCTTCATCACAAAATCATGAGATTCTTGATTAGCAGGCAAAACACCTAAAAAAAAAATCAAATTGGCTTGGTTATTCATAAAATTATTATCATATCAGTAAGTACTGAAAGATGAATTTAAGTATATTTCAATTGTTCACACTAACTACAAGACACATGCAGGGGTTTTCTTAATTATATAGTTGCAGCCTGTAAAGGGTGCCTTGCCCTCTGAAAATTTCTCTGAAATCACACAATTTTCCCCAAATTTACTTCTTAAAAATTTCATTCCCCAAATAAGTTTCAGGTGAGAACTTTTATCTTAAAAGAAGATTTCAACCCCATATTTTAAGGGATAGGGCTCCTTCCCCAAAACATAAAGAAAACCGCTTACATGCTATTAATACATCAGAGGGGCAAAAATCTCAGGCATAGGTTGGAATTATAACAGCAATCAGTACTCTACTCTGCAGATAATATAAAAATAAGTCCCACAGGGCGTCACCTCTATTTCTGTTTCTGCCTGGCATTTGTTGGCCGGGTAACAGACTATTGTTTACATTGCATGCCGTGACTTTAAAACATTTTTCATCGATGATTTAGTCATTTGTACAGTCAAGTCGAGTATTTTTATGATTTTTGACACAAAGAAGATTATGTGATTTAAATGGTTTTATGATTGCATTCTAGTATTGTCATGAATTTTAAGCTAAGTAAAGAGTTAGACTCGCTATCATTCGTATGACATTCGTATATTAAAAATATCATAACTTGTGTTGTTGTCGAGACTTATTTTCTCTGTTGGACTGGTTTTAATAGTATGTCCTCTCTACTCAGCAATAGTTTTGTCTCTTAGAAATAAACTTTCACATAAACTTACCTAAAACAATTTTCCAGAGATATAGCCTATACCTGGCAGAAACAGGAAACCTCAAACAGTATTGTCTCAACTTCTCTACATCCAATGGTTTCTCTTTCAGAAGTAATTCTATTGATTTCTTTTCTTCTACTGCCCTGAAACCAACTTTATCATAGTAGTAACTTCGGAAATTCCTCTCATCTGCCATTCCAATTTTGAACTTGCACGTTATTCTGTAAACAAAATTATACAACTTTGATAGGCTGGCGAGTGGTTACGCGCTGGACTACTAAATGAAAGGATTAGGGTTCGATTTCCCTAATCTGCCATTCAATATTTCAGGGTCGCTTTCTCATTGTCCCAATTAAAACTAACGAGCCAAGTACTGTTTTAAGAAAATCACAGGAAAACGGGTCATGCAAGTACATTTCAGCGCTGTTTTACAGTACGCCTAAGGTTTAGAATCAAGTTTACTCTTTAGAAATCATTCACCCTAACAAAGTGACAGCACTATTTACAGCTCACACTAAAATGTTGAGGTTCAAACCATTCAATAGTCGCCAACAGTAGGTCCGGTGATATACTCAGACTCAGTAAGTAGAAATGAAATGGGAGACGAAAATTTCTATTTTTAAGGTCGCGAAAATATGTTACAAAAGGAAATTTACATGATAAAATATCATTCTTAGTACAATTAAATGCTTACAGAAATGCATATAAACAAAATTTATTACTACGTAGATCAATTTGCTAATTCAAACCGCAAACGAAGACGAAAATCAGCAAACTTTACATCAACGTACGATTTGCAAAATCGCCTAGCTTTTCATAAATATGTTCGTAAATAAAATTAACAGCTTCTTCATAAAAATAAGATGTAAATGCATTACAATATTAATATCGAATTAAATTGTAAAATATATTGAAAAAATCTGATGATTTGAATTAAATAAATTTTGGACATGGTTAGTCCATAGGCGTAGTTTCGTAATATTTCGCAATCAGATTATTTCCTCATTAGAACTACAGAGATTTCCAGTTCTTGATTTACTCGCGCGCTGACATCTCACATCATCATGCGTATATTAAATGCCGTAGCCCTTGCCGATACCTCACCGCGATCTGCGGTGGATTTATCAAAGAAAATGCAGAAAACTATGCTGCGGTAGGTGAATTTATCACAATTTTAAGTATTCTTTTTTCATTGTTTTTACATTGTCACTTTCACATATTACATTTGTAGTTATCAAAGTATTTGTGAAGTAAATAAATAGAAAAATGGTATGTTCAACTTGAAAATTAACCAAATCTACTGCAATTTATTTTGTTAAATAATATTATATAATTTACATTGATATTAATATTAATAATAATAACAATAGAAGTTGTCTTAATTTCTTTCACATATAGACATTACTTTGTTATAAAACTTTTCAAATTGGTGATTTCAGATAAATATTGTGCATTATATTTACACGGCACATCCTCTCTCACAACATTTATAAGTGCTATATACATGTATGTAGCTAAGTGGAAATTGATTTCTAGTCTTATTCAAGTTCTTGTAAGTTGTATCTTAATCAGTGTTATTGAGTTATAAATTTTTGTCAATTTGAACACCTTGCAATTTTTTGAGTTGGTCCACTATAGATTAAAAAAAAGTTCAAATCAAGTTTACCTGTTTTTAAACAAACTTGAATATTTTGTATATATATCTCAGATTTACAATCATTTAGCCTTACTTATTTGGTTTTCTTGTTGGCCGATTTCATAAATGAATACAGAAGAGGATGGGGTCAAATACTTGGATTTACTTTGATTAGTTAGGTATATTAACTTAATTAAGTGATCAGTGTGAATTACTGCATTTTGTCAACTTCTACGCGGTATTTTATAAGTACATAAAATTACAATTTGAAACTGTATGTATTTATTATAAATTCTATATGATGATTTGATCAGAATATATGCTTGAACTCTACATTTTTACATAAGTTTTGATTTCCTTGATGAAATATAACATGTGATGTACTCATTAATGAACTTCTGGACTTTTTAATTGCCTCACTAGTTAACATCAGTATCAGACAAATTAAGTATATAAACATTGGTGGTGGGATTAATAAAATGATTGTCCCATTAATACAAATATAAATTGTCCCATTAATACAAATATAAATCAATGATAATTGAGTTATTTTGTCCCATTAATACAAATATAAATCAATGATAATTGAGTTATTTTGTCACATTAATACAAATATAAATCAGTGATTTATTCGAGTTATTTATTATAAGCACTACCAAATGAATGTTTTATAAATGCTTATGTACATACATCATTTTACTAGAATTATGCAGGCTATCAAGGAACAAGTGTGCAACTTAGTTAAAAATGTATAGCACTATAATGATTTGGATGTGTTACATTAAAATTTTATTCATCTTTTTATTTGAAAGGGACAAACTTTGAAAGCAAAACAACAATCCATACACATGCAGATCAACAGTTTTAATGAATAAAAATATGTTTCAGTGATTCAGGTTTAAGCATCAGCGAATCGCTGATAACAAATTCAAATGGCTGAAATCTCATCCCCCAGTTTTGTTCAACAAAATGGTTGATGATAATTTTAGTATTTAGGACAGCTGTCTTTTATAATGAACACTGAGACAATCGGAATCACTGTAATTGTATTTATACTAGTTTGTAGACAAAATGTTTCTTCAGTTTTTGCTAATATAGCAATTTACATAATTAAGTATTGATTTGTCAGCTTCATTAGCCTCACTAGACTCCAGATATGATCGGTCTGAATGCATGTATTGGAACTAAGAAGTCAGGGCTGTATGAACTGGGGGGGGGGGGGGGGGGGGAGGGGGCTTAGAGCCTAAAATGGTAAAGTTTACAAAATGGGCTATATTTTTCTTACTCCCCCCTCCCACTGTTGTTGGCTGAAATATAAAATACGGGCCTGCACGTGGAACAATTGTTATAATACCTACTGTAACACCACATATTAATGTGCATCTTATACACAAATGATTCCGTAATGATTTGAATTTATTCTCAAGTGCTGTGCAAATTTTATCTTCCTTTTATTTCCTTATATTAATATGATAGTTTGTTGCAAGTTATATTAATTATATATATGAATACCTAAAATAAGCATTGCCTTGACATTAATCTCCAAGGTTGAATATATACATGTGGCAGTTTGCTGCAGTTTAATCCTGAAGCATAACTAATTATACTAACAGATACTCTAAAATGTTCTGTCAAGCAGAATGAAGCATGCATATTTTACAGGTAACATAGTACTGATGTTTGCTAAGTCTTCTGTGATAGTAGTTTATTACACATGATTATTATATTGAGCATCAATATTTAATAAATATACTAAGGCATCAGTAAATTGGTCTAACTCACCTATTTACAGATTGTGTAAAGTAATGGTAAAGGTTTCTAATTTGCAGAAGTTCTTTTTTAAAAGTAATTTCCTGGAATTAAGTTGTTTACAATTATTTACAACTAACCCCACAGCAGTTGATTCTAACATTCCAAGCATCTAGTGGACTTCTATGTATTAGTCAGGACAACTTTAAACCAAAAATAATATCCCGACCCAGCTTTTTTTTCGCCTGTTGTTTGAAAATTCTTTCCCTTTTCAATAACAAAGCATCATTAATTCTGACATAAATTACGTTACGCATATTTTGGGTTTAGTATGAAAAATGAATTGTAAAGATAAAATATTTCTTACCTACCTTATACTCACTGAAAATTCTCAGGATAGGGTTACCACAAACAAACATTTGTTCAAGTATGGCCTCTGACACTTTATTTAATTTTGCATGACTTGTTCTCTGAAAATAGTGTAGGAGTAAGAAACCCTTAGGGACAGTTTCAGTGTTTAAGTTTTATGTTAGTTTTGAATTATTAAAATTCCCAAATGTTTATTTTCATTCATCAAGCGATCTTTTACATCCTGTAAACAGTGGCTTTTATAGCATTTATTAGGCCTAAAGAATTGTTTGTTTCTGGTTACCTGACCTACACTAATGACCTTAGGCCTGAGGAACAGTTCACACACTCTCACATTTTTACCTTACAATAAGCTTTAAAAAACAAAAAATTGCCTTGACCTACCTACAATATATCCTATTTTTATTGAGCATGTAACCAGAAACAAACATATTTTATAAGCCTCAGTCAAGGATGCAGTCTATGACTGTATGATAATTGATATTGTAGGTTATTTGTCTGGATAAAGATGTCAACATAAAAAAGTCTATATTGAAAAACCACTCACTGTTCACAGGTTACTTCAAGATTTTCAGCTAACTTATTTTTTATTTACTTTCAGATTAAAAGGAGAGTTTATATTAGAAGATGGTAAAGGTGTGGATTATGTTAAAGTTAAAAGCAGTGCTTTGTTTAAGGAGTATAAAGAAGAGACGGCTCCCCAGTTACAGTATGTTAACCTAGACAACATTACAGAGAAGGAGAAGAAACCTTTCTTTATCAGTATCCTTTATCAACTTACAGTCGTCATGAAAAACTTTTTAATGACTGAAGCATTCGGTCCAGTGAAAATGCAAACTTTGATGGACCGATTGAACTTTTAAGTGGACAAAAAAAGAGTAAACACAACATTTCATGTTTTTGGTCTGTCTAAGCTCAATCACTCAGAAATGAAATATGAACATTTTATTTGCAATGAGACATATCTAATTGTTGTTATAATTAAGTTCCATGATTGTTTATGAGCATAATTGGCATAAATTTATGCCATTAATGCACTTTGTATTTATTCTCCAGGATTAATTACATACTGTATTTTCATTAATTTTTGTTGGGCTCCATTTTCGTGGTTTTTACTAAAATGGCTATTTCGTCGGGGCATACATTTGTGGATTTTGATTTTTGAAATGAAATGCTGTATATCTGCATTCTAATTGGTGGGGATTTGATTTTGTTCATGAGCCAACCCACGAAATCTATGAAATTAAATCCCCAACGAAAATTAATGATTCCACCGTATGAAGAATTCTTTGCATATTTATGATGCTTTCTGTTGTTTGTACCCTTAAACCAATGACTGTTGGAACTTTGCCCTTTTATATGATAATCATGATATACTGTATACATGTACACATACAAATGTACATGTATTTAACAAAAAATTGTGACATTAATGACCCCTTCCAAGGCATCTAATTGGTATTTAAATTAATAAGTGTACAATATCTCACAACAGGCGTTTTTTAAAATTACTGGTACGTTTACTCAGATGCTTTCTACTATAAAAATAGTAAATGTATCATAACTGATAATTTGGACTGCTTCACTGATGTAACTACACAATGTATAAGTCTACCTCTGAACATGAAATATTTGTAAACCAGTCACTGTTTGCTGCATTGATTATAATTATATCAGCGATTAATTAATACTGTCAAAGTAGATGTATTTATAAATTAATAGCAGCCAGGATAATTATTTGGTTGTACTGGATGATCTAGTAAACTAAAGAATTGACTTAAGTATTTGAAATGATGAATAGGTTAACACCTGCCAGGTGATGTGACTTCTTGGTCAGCCCTGATTGAATAATGATGATGAATAATGTTTTACTGAGATATATGCTTTCTGTTATACACTACATTTGTATGACAGTTTTAATGATGCTAATTTCAGTTATTCACACTCAATTTGTTCAGATTTTATATCAGGACATGATAAATTATCAGGAAAAAATGATCAAAATTAGAGTAGGGATATAATTGTACCATCTCTCCCCTCTTTCTGGGGCTGCTCTGAAATGACCATAGCTGTTGACATTGGCCGTTAAACAAGTCCTTCATGTTACATGTATTTCTGATATATGTATTTGTTATATAGGTCACTGCTGGTTTAACTCCAGGGATTTTTTGGGGTGATTTTATGGCTGAAATTCAGTCATATTCCCAATTGAAAATAGTTTCTTTTTTCCCCAATTCACAGCCAAAAATTCCCAATCCCAAGTTTATCAACATCACTATTGGTAGTAAATACCTAATTCTACTACTGTTCTATCAGAGAATAATAATAATAAGTTGAACATTGTAAAATTGTAGTCATACATTTTTTCCCAAATTTAATTAAAACACCGCGAAAATTCCCGATCCCAAGGGTATGGGTCATATTCCCAAAATACTAAAAAAAAAAACTGAACTCTGAATTTAGTTCAGTGATAGTCAATCAATGAATCTGCATTAGTATTTAATTACTGTGATACTTATTTAGAAAATTTATCCTCAGCATTGAGGAATCAAATACACTTTTTTGTAAATTTCCATCTATTCAAGATCATTCTTGAAATACCAATAGTCCATGCCCTGAATGTCTAGTTTGAAAAGTGATGTACAATATATATCTTAGTCAGTGGAAGGTAATATTTTGTCCAATAGTTAATCAGTAAATCTGATAAACTGGTTTTAAAGTGGCTGAATTTATTGCTTCTGTGGCCAATTTTTATGATTTTTTAATATCCGTAAGTTCATTAATTGTTTGTCAACCCCATAGCATTCAGTATTGGTAATTATAATCTGTTGTATTCCATTACAATTATTTCCCTACTAATCATGAACATTCGTGTAGTTGCCATTTTTCTGACATTATGTTGTACTAAAGTTGATGACAAAAAACTCATCAGAAATTGTAATTACTTCTACTTAATAATGTTTTGTTTTTCATCAATTAAGGCCATACTTGAACAAATGTTTGTTTGTTGTAACCCTACCCAGAGAATGTTCAGTGGGTAGGTAGATTAGAAATATATTTTTTAATGTACTTTTTAGAAAGAACCCAAAATACATGTCAGAATAATGCTATTTTTTAATGAAAAAAATTCCTGAGAGGTAGGGGTCTTTTGTCAAGTTTTGATGAGAACGTAGCATTACCACAAACAAAACATTTTTTAAGGAAGGCCTTATTGAAGATTTAGTTTGATGTTTCTAGGAACATGTTAATTTTCCACTTAAGTTGTTCTTTAACTTTATCTAGATATCTATAATGCATTAACTATTCATGGATTAGTGGACCAGTCAGAATTACCACAGTCTGTCCTGAAAGTAGAACAGTTCTGGAAGAATACGGGGTATAACATCGGGGGTTTAGAATACAATCTGGACGATATTGAACATGGTGTATTGAGAGGTAAGTACAAGAAACCTTCATATAGTGTACACCTTGCAGGGAGGGCTCTACTAATTCCCTCGTAATTATGAGTAGAAATTGCCTTAGGACAAGTTGTAATTGCGGTTAAACTACAATGTAGTTTACATGCTATGCTGGTTGTTGTGCCGACAAGTAGCCTGAAAAACATTGTCCAGCCTTGCTTTGATTTTAAGACTGCAGGGTTCTCAAAAATAGCCCAAAAGCTAGACTAACAGGCCTGCTAGAGGGGGTATGGGCATTTTCTAGCAATATTTGATGAACTTTTGAGATTCCTAACAGGCCCAAACTCATTTTTAAGCGGCTAAATTGGCCTGCAGCCTGCTGTTATTGAGACCATGAAGACCATGACCTAGTTATGATGACCCTATTTTCTTGCTGGTTTTAAAAATATTTCTATATTATAACATCTGAATTATGAAACCACCTCATTAAAAATATTGACCTCTTATTATCAGAATAGTTTACCAAATTCCTGTAAGACCACCTTTGTATTAAGACGTGATTTATTTTGGTTCCACTGGTGGTCCTATTATTGAAGTTTTACTGTATTAAACAAAAAAGTCTTTATTCTTGGGGACCGGCCCTTTCTGTGTTGAGTCCCTTTCTTGAGTCCTACTAGGCTACTACTGACTTAAGTATTTCCTATCCATCCTTTAGATCTATATAAATGTGTACCTACCTGTGTTGGTTAAAACAGCACAAGAAAATAGCAAACAGTTTTTATTCAAATATATACATGTACATGTATATCAATGGTCAGTGAGACACTCTGATAAAAGCTTAAGGTACAAAAGTTAACTTAAGGAGTCTATGGACACACAATTTCATATTATTGGTTTCTACATGTACCAGAATTTCTTGTTCAACCAAGTTAAGGCTGTGAAAATAAAAATTAAAGACTTGTTTTGTGTGTTGAGTTCTATCTAGTTTTGTGAAAGCAGTCTTAATTGATTTGTAGAAAATTAAGATATATTAGGCCATCCTAAAAAAAATGTTTGTTTGGGTTAAACCTACCCAGATACAAAATATTTTTTTTACAATTTTATTTACATTGAACTCAAAATGCCTGTCAAAATGCTAATTTTATATTGAAAAAAACATACTGAAGAGGCAAAAAAAATGATGGGAAGCCGTTTTTCTGGTAAGTAGGTAGTGTAAACCCAAACAAGCTATTTTTTAAGGATGGCCTTATGCCCTGGGATAAATAAAAGTCTTTAATACAAAACTATTATTCTCTGATCATCTATTCATCATTTTATGATACAAGCTATTTATGTTGATTTATATCACCACTGATAAGTGTATTGTCCAGCTTTAAGAGCCGATCAAATGTTTCAAACCTTTGTAATGTGTACATAACTTTCCTTTATGTTTTATTTTTATTGATTTATGTAGTTTATCAAGACATTTTTACTTGCTATAAAAAGAATACAACACTGAAAGGTCTTAGTCTAATTGATTATTAATCAGTGAACTGTAGAGCTTGTTACAGTAAGGTTTTAACCTTATCTCAGTTTTGTCCAGGAATAATCAGATAACAGTTTCACCAATGTTTACCTCAATCTTGACTTATAGTCAAAGGCTGTGTTTGATTTCTTGTGGTATTTTTTTGGTCACTGTGAATTTATTACACCAGTCAAGTGGCTGAGTTAACTAGCAAAACGTCTGTTTGCTTAAAGCTTGCACATCTTTTAATCTTTGTATTAAAGCTGGGGTACTGTGAGGCACTGATAAACAGTAAAGTTTCAGATAAAAATTCATGCCTCATTTTGATTAGGCCCCTTATAGTTGTGAGTTTAAATCCCTTGTAGTCTTGTTCATATATTAAGAAACTATCCAGCTAGCTTACATACAATGATTCTACATGGATGTACACCAATAATTTTTTTCTCACTGCCCCATGCCCATGAAAAGGGGAAATTTAGCATAAACAATTTCAAAATGGGAATATATTATAACATTTATTTCTATGGAATATGTGATTATTTAGTTGTTTAAATCATAAATATTACTACACTGTAATTGGTGACAATGGTGAGAAAACTGTTGTATTTTTCTTCTTTTTACATGATCATGTGGAAAACACTTCTTGTTAGGTGAAAATTCTGGCCATTTTAGGGGGAAAATTATGGAAATTTTACTAGGGGAAACTGCCCATGGCATATTCGGCAGTAAACATATTGAAAAAAAAATCACTGAACACCTGAGGTCTTACGTACTCCACCTTAAAGCTGGATAAGTTGCCAAATAATACTGGTTGCTGGAGGAAATGTTAAACCCTTGTGTAGAAAACTTTGTTACAACCCTTCCAAAGGGAACTGATAAAATCATGAATTTTTCTTGAACTTTTTTCCGCACACTTTGTGAAATGTTCAATAGTAAGAATAACTACTTGGCAGGAGATTTGTTCACTTTTCTTTTCATGAAAGTAATATTGTACAATATATATCTACAAATCTATATCTGTATGCATTTCTCAATGTAGCAGTTTTATATTACATTATGTCATGTAGATATACAGTATGTTTCAATTATTGCTATCAAAATATTTTTTTAGCGAGAATTTGAATGGAAACATGATTTTACTGATATCTCAAATAATTTTATCTTATATGTGGACTAATATTAAGTAATATTGAATAAATGTTAAGATATTAAACTATAATATACAAAGACATTAAACTATAATATACAATGACATTAAACTATAATATACAATGACATTAAACTATAATATACAAAGACATTAAACTATAATATACAAAGACATTAAACTATAATATACAATGACATTAAACTATAATATACAAAGACATTAAACTATAATATACAATGACATTAAACTATAATATACAATGACAGGCTAATTAAGGGAACTGAGTCATGAGCTTTCACTTTAAATAATTACTTGAAAGTTTTATTCATTCATGTACATCATAAAAAGGCCATGTAGCCTGAATCTGGAAAGTGAATTTTTGATGACCCTATTAATTTTGCAGTGATGGCTAATCTAGAGTGACTACTGAATCATGTGGAAATGTGTTTACCTGTCGTTAATTTCAGATGTTATCAGACAGATTTTGACTATTTAGGTCAATATATAAATCATAGATACATCAGCTTCATTCAAAACAATTAATGTACTAAATTAAATTTCCCTGAGGTCATTATTGTAGCGCTACAATACATATATCTTGCTCTGATATCATTTATCTGTTTTTATGTTGATGAATCCTTTGTTGTAAATTAATCAACATTGGCATGACTTTTGGCATCAAGTTTTTGACATGAGCAAAATATTGAATTACTTCCATTATTCTGCAGAAATTAATGGTGTTTATACGGAATGTATTCAAACACTGGATGCTGATGAAAGGGGACAAATTATATATACACGAAAGAGCCAAATTGGGAGAATAATCACAATGCATATTGGGGAAATAGATATTTTTTTTAAAAAAAAATCTTTATTTTGTGAGTAGACGATACTGACTCTAAGTGTCACTTTCTTAGTAAAGAAATCCCTGTTATATCTCTATTTTTACACAGTGCAAAGAAGTATTTATACTGTGTTCATGAAAACCACTTGTTTAGAATTAGGGATATACAGGGGCCTCTGTGATAAAGGGGTTGTGGCCTCTGATTAGGTCGTCCTTGCTGCAAGTCTGAATCCTTCCTGGGACCAAATGCCTATGATAGGAAACTGCTCAGCAGGCTTAATGTAAGCCAATGGTGACCTTGGGTCTTCTTTCACAGTTAAAACCAGAAAGTCACCAAATGGCCCCAGGCTGATGTTAAATTTCCGTGAGAAAGTTTGTACAAAAAGTCATCAACGATCAATTTCAAATGAACAACCACACAGGAAAATAACTTTATTTCACCTGTTTAATCTACCAGTTCTTGTGCAAATTGCATATTATATGGTGGTTATATCTATAGATGTTACAGCTAGTGTTGAACATTTCTAGGTATCTAGTTCTATCTACATCATGTCTATGGTATATATAACTTTTTAAGTTTTTGTTCTTAGAGAATGTTTGTTCAGTCAAGTTTGTGAAGAATGCTCATACCAGTAATGGAGATAGGAAATACAGTCAAACCTGTATTAGCAGCCACATCCAAATTAAGACCACCTTGTGAATGAAGGCCATTCTTTTAAAAAAACATCATTGATTATTTAGAACAAAATGATCTCCAAATAAAGGCCACCTGTCAATAAAGGTCACATTATGTCTTTTCCAAGGTTGGCCTTTGTTCACAGATTTGACTGTACATGTCTGACCTATATTCACTCAGGTGACCATTATTCAGAGGTTTATTCATTATATCAAGGATGCTTAACTTGGGCTGTTGTTCTCACAGTTGACATTGGTCACAGGTGTTTGTTTAGGCTAGAAAACATTGTAAATTGGGTAACATGACCAAAACCGTTGGTCCAGAAATTGTTTTCTAATTTATTTGAAACATACACCTTGTCTGAGAGTACAAAGTAAGTTAAATCCTGAATTATTTTCATGTTGGAAACTAATAATAAGGTTGGTGCCAAAAGAATTGGATTGGTCAGATGTCACTGCCATTAACTAACTTTTTTATTTCTTGCCTGACTTAGGTTTAATTATATTTTAGATGTTGGAATGTTGTAGCATGGTCACTCATTTATTATTGCAGCTTTCTTAAGTATGATGAATATTTTTTTGTTGTGTTCCCGCCATTTCCTGTTTGTCATTCATACCTGTTGATATTGTGTATATTTGTTTTGTTTATACTAAGGTAAATGCATAAAGATGAGCAATTTATACAGGATTTCCTGTTTTGTGATTTTTAGACAAAAAAATGATGATATAACTTTATGAGATTTATTGCATGTGAAAATACTGCTTTTTAGCTCACCAGAGCACGAATGTGCTCAAGGTGAGCTTTTGTGATCGCCCTGCGTCCATCGTGCGCCGTGCGTCGTGCGTCGTTACGTGGCGTCCATGTTTACTTAAAACAACATCTCCTCCTACACCGCTATGCCGATTGCAACCAAACTTTGCTGGAATGATCCTTGGGTGGTCCCCTTTCAAAGTTGTTCAAAAAATTAAATTTCATTAAAAACTCTGGTTGCTATGGCAACAAATAGAAAAAACTTAAAAAATCTTCTTGTCCGAAACCACAGGGCCTAGAGCTGAGATATTTGGTATGTAGCATTGTCTAATGGAACTCTACAAAGTTTGTTCAAATTATTCCCCTAGGGTCAAAATTGGCTCCGCCCCGGGGGTAACTTGATTTTACATAGACTTATATAGGAAATTTAAAAAATCTTCTTGTCAAAAACTACAATGCCTAGAGCTTTGATACTTGGTGTGTAGCATAGTCTAGTGGACCTCTACCAAGTTTGTTCAAATTATTGCCCTAGGGTTAAAATTGGCCCCGCCCCGGGGGTCACTTGATTTATATAGACTTATATAGGAAAATTTAAAAAATCTTCTTCTCCGAAACCACAAGGCCTAGAACTAAGATATTTGGTATGTAGCATTATCTAGTGGACCTCTACCAAGTTTGTCCAAATTATTGCCCTAGGGTCAAAATTGGCCCTGCCCTGGGGTTTATTCTATTTTATATAGGAAAATTTAAAAAATCTTCTTCTCCGAAACCACAAGGCCTAGAGCTAAGATATTTGGTATGTAGCATTGTCTAGTGGACCTTTACCAAGTTTGTTCAAATTATTGCCCTAGGTTCAAAATTGGCCCCGCCCCGGGGGTCACTTGATTTATTTAGACTTATATAGGAAAATTTAAAAAATCTTCTTCTCCGAAACCACAAGGCCTAGAGCTAAGATATTTGGTATGTAGCATTATCTAGTGGACCTCTACCAAGTTTGTTCAAATTATTGCCCTAGGGTCAAAATTGGCCCTGCCCTGGGGTTTATTCTATTTTATATAGGAAAATTTAAAAAATCTTCTTCTCCGAAACCACAAGGCCTAGAGCTAAGATATTTGGTATGTAGCATTGTCTAGTGGACCTCTACCAAGTTTGTTCAAATTATTGCCCTAGGGTCAAAATTGGCCCCGCCCCGGGGGTCACTTGATTTATATAGACTTATATAGGAAAATTTAAAAAATCTTCTTCTCCGAAACCACAAGGCCTAGAGCTAAGATATTTGGCGTGTAGCATTATCTAGTGGATCTCTACCAAGTTTGTTCAAATTATTGCCCTAGGGTCAAAATTGGCCCTGCCCTGGGGTTTATTCTATTTTATATAGGAAAATTTAAAAAAATCTTCTTCTCCGAAACCACAAGGCCTAGAGCTAAGATATTTGGTATGTAGCATTGTCTAGTGGACTTCTACCAAGTTTGTTCAAATTATTGCCCTAGGGTCAAAATTGGCCCCACCCCGGGGGTCACTTGATTTAAATAGACTTATATAGGAAAATTTAAAAAATCTTCTTCTCCGAAACCACAAGGCCTAGAGCTAAGATATTTGGTATGTAGCATTGTCTAGTATACCTCTACCAAGTTTGTTCAAATTATTGCCCTAGGGTCAAAATTGGCCCCGCCCCGGGGGTCACTTGATTTATAAAGACTTATATAGGAAAATTTAAAAAATCTTCTTCTCCGAAACCACAAGGCCTAGAGCTAAGATATTTGGCGTGTAGCATTATCTAGTGGATCTCTACCAAGTTTGTTCAAATTATTGCCCTAGGGTCAAAATTGGCCCTGCCCTGGGGTTTATTCTATTTTATATAGGAAAATTTTAAAAAATCTTCTTCTCCGAAACCACAAGGCCTAGAGCTAAGATATTTGGTATGTAGCATTGTCTAGTGGACTTCTACCAAGTTTGTTCAAATTATTGCCCTAGGGTCAAAATTGGCCCCACCCCGGGGGTCACTTGATTTAAATAGACTTATATAGGAAAATTTAAAAAATCTTCTTCTCCGAAACCACAAGGCCTAGAGCTAAGATATTTGGTATGTAGCATTATCTAGTGGACCTCTACCAAGTTTGTTCAAATTATTTGCCTAGGGTCAAAATTGGCCCCGCCCCGGGGGTCACTTGATTTATATATAGACTAATATAGGAAAAATTAAAAAATCTTCTCCGAAACTGCAAGGCCTAGAGCTTAGATATTTGGTATGTGGCATTGTCTAGTGGACCTCTACCAAGATTGTTCAAATTATGGCCCGGGGTCAAAATTAGCCCTGCCCTGGGGTTTATTCTATTATATATATAGGAAAATTTTTAAAAATCTTCTCCGAAACCACAAGGCCTAGAGCTAAGATATTTGGTATCTAGCTTTGTCTAATAGACCTCTTTTAAAAAACGGCCCAGATGGGTCAATTGATCTTACTTGGACTCGTATAGAAAACTTCAACAATGTTAATCTCCAAATGACCTTTTCTCCTGGTGAGCATTTATAGGGCCATCATGGCCCTCTTGTTTATGAAAGAATTTGTTTTTATGGTAATATTATCTGGTTAGATATGGTAGTATATACGGTTTTAAATGAGACTTATTTAAACTTTGTGATCATTTACAATAAAACATACAACTCCTAATACTCATTACTGTAAGTACATGTGTACTTGTATGATATATTAGAAATATAGTTAACCATTCTATTATGTAAATATCTAATTTAGGATAGTTTTATGCCTATATGATATTTGATTTATATGAGTTTATATAAGATCAGCTTTATTTGTTTTTGACCCCTTGATCTGTGCTAATTTTGCCTGTGGCCTTAAGATTTTATATAAGGCCTATAGAACATACTTTTTTGTCTCACTTTTTTTCCTTTCCACGCTTAAAAAAAATAAAATAGGGTAGGTCGGGTGTCTATAATGTAGCTTATTATGATTATGGTGATTTCTGTCATTCAAATTGTTAACTTTAACTTTTAGTGTAGAGAACCTTTATTATGATTAATAGTACAATATGTGTTATTTAAACATTAACCAATACCCTGGAGTTGAAATGTTTCTTTGCCATAAAGTAAGTAAACAAAATATAGAATTGTAAGAATTTCACAATAATCAATTGTCAGATCATTCACCGCCTACAACTAAAATATGTAAAATCACTCATCCCAAGTGTATACAGTGGAGCTAGTACGTCACACAACTCAATATGGATTACTGCACTTATATTTACAATTTGAATGTTTTAAGATATAAGTCACGGATCATTGAATGAAGGATTGTAGAAAGTGCAGTCGATATCTGCTAAGGCTATTGTGCGATTTTATTAAACTGCCAAAGCTGCCTAATTTTACAGTCGATGCTTGTATTTAGTTTTAACTTCAGTGAGATTAGATAATTCCAATGCTTTTTAAACAATGCGCTAAATAATAAAATAAAAGGAAAATATCAACTAATAAAATAATTTGTATGAAGCTTTCAGCGACCGTGTAGTTATTCAGCTTGGACAGTTAAATAAAATCACACGATAAATTTGAATATCTTGTATGTTATTCACACCAGCCCCAGGCTTAAAAATGTGTGCTGCATTTAAAAGGTAGCCTGTTTTAAAGCTACACTTTTTGGATCAATCACTGTTTCTGACCTATAGTGTCTGCTCATGATTTGTAGTAAATTGTAGAGACCAAGTCTTCAAATATATGGCTTTCATTTCCTAGCAAACTTGTCCTTTTCAGTTCCTGGTTAATCAGGAATTCAGGAAAACAGATAACTTATTTTGGCCTAGCTTACATATAAACATGTTTGGGAGATGTATAAATGATGATGCAACTCACTGTTTGGGTCTTTAAAAATGGGTTCATTCACAGGTAAAGATACTGATGCAACACTAAAGTTTTGTGTTTGGACTTTTGAAGAAAATGGGTTCATCCATAATTTGTAATGCAGTTTTATTTATGAATTGAATATAAAATTATTGCTTTGACCATCCTTATAAAAAAATGATGGTTTGCGATTTCGCAATCCAAACATTCAATAGTACATGGGTAGGTAGGTGGGTGGGGTTTATTTTTGTTCATATTGTGTGCTTATTCTGAAAATTAACATACATTTGTACCTGCAAATCAAGATTTAAATCAGAATGTTAACCTGATAAAGAATATCTAAACAAATGAATTTCGATTCTTTGTAGTTCTTCCAGAGACTTAAAACTTTAAGATTTCAAACATTTTCTTCTATTTATCTTAACTATATAGGCTTCTAATGCATAAAACCTTTATCATGTTTGCTGATATAAACTTCCATTATGCAAATCCATAGATGCATAATATTATAACTACAATCACCTATTTTCATTTATGTTCAAATCAGTGTTATCATGTATATTTCTTTTTGTTATACTTTCAATTTTACACTCATTATGATATATGTTTTCATTAAGTTAAGTTGTAACCTAGAAATTAATGTGTAGATCGGATCAGAATATGCGTCCTGTTTAATGGACCAAAGATTGAATGTTAGTGATTTTGTTAACATAAGGGTCAGTTTCCTTTCAATTATATTTGTCTTGATTTTGACATTTTATATAAACAAACATGTAAGGTAAAGACAGTACTATACAGTACTGTGTCATGCCGTGTAGTATAGTACCTGTGTATTGATAAAGATATCAATTGGTGAGAATTTGGAAAGTATTAAGATTAAGTTTTCAGTACTATTTTAAGAAACAGAACTGAACATAAAATTATTTTTATTAAATAGCATGCTATACATGTATATAATAAATATGTATCTAGTTACAAACATATATGCAGATATATTTTATTTCTTCATTTGACAACAAACACACCCTCACTCAGACATACTCCCTCATTCACATACCCACACACGCCCCTCAAACACACAATCTTACTCTCACTTTCATAAAAAATAAGTATAAATTAACTTGTACAGTGCTTGTACATACATGTAATGCTTCAAAAGTTTAATTCAGCCCTCTCAGATGTTCATATGCTTGAAATGGCATCAATGTATGAAATATTATTCTTAAATCTTCTGTATAATTGAGAGAAACCAAAGAAGAATACTTGTAGAGACTAGAACCCAGGGTTTTCAATAAGTTTGTGGCCAACAGGCCCAAAAACTAGACTAACAGGCCTACTGGGGGAGGGTCCAGGCATTTTCTAGCAATATTTTATAAACTTTTGAGATTCCTAACTGGCCCAAACACATTTCTAAGCGACTAAATTGGCCTGCTGCATGCTGTTATTGAGAACCCTGGAATCACTCCCTCACATGCTTAATGGTGAAAATCTGTGCAAGTCTCTCATGTTTAAATCCATTGCATGTTTTGGTAGCTAGCTGAATATATCTTGCTGATCATTGTAAATTATAATCAATAAATTTATATCACAGAACTGTACACCCCTGTCAAATAGTGATTCATAATAGATTAATTCATGAACTATTCATGAAGCATGCAAGAATAGTTCAAGAAATATTCTTGATTTCATGAATTCTTTCCAAAGGGCTGAAAATAAAAAAAATACAATAATACAGTTAATACTTGTAGTAAGGGTATACATAATGTTTGTGTAGATTTATGTGTCACTTTTCCGTACTGGTTTTAATTTGAGGACTTAGTAAATATTTCTCTAGTGATGAATGTATGCAGCTACTATCATGAATCAGTACACTATGTAAGGTCACCAGACATCGTTATGTAACTATTGTAAATCTTAATCTGGCGCCCGGCATACGCTATCAACACTATATCACTCACTAGACATTTATAGTTGAAAATAAACTGGTTCCAGGCTCAAGTACTAGAATACTGAGATGAGGGAATTCCTAAGGTAATGTTCAGACTTCTGACCCCTAATCTTACATCATCTCATTTAACTTTTTTTGTAACATTTACAATATTGATGCTATTTAAATGTTCTATTTTTCATCTTTACATAGAGAAACAAACTTGATCTCGTTGATGCTTACATGTAGGTATAACTTAGGTAAAATTTAAGACAATAATCTGGTCAGACTTCAGTTTGCACTTGTTTTTGTCTCCTAACCATACCATTTTGGTTTCTCTTCATATGATCTCCAGGGGATGGAGCTCTTCATGAGATTTATATGGAGATTGTTGTGATATACATGCTACTGGTGTGGACCATGATGACTCAGACTGACAGTCATTTCATTGGTCAGTTTAATGAATGTTATATCAGTGTTTTCATTGGTCAGTTTAATGAATGTTATATCTGTGTTTTCATTGGTCAGTTTAATGAATGTTATATCTGTGTTTTCATTGGTCAGTTTAATGAATGTTATATCAGTGTTTTCATTGGTCAGTTTAATGAATGTTATATCAGTGTTTTCATTGGTCAGTTTAATGAGTGTTATATCAGTGTTTTCATTGGTCAGTTTAATGAATGTCATATTAGTGTTTTCATTGGCCAGTTTAAAGAATGTCATATCAGTGTTTTTATTGGTTAATTATTAGGATAATGCACAGAAAGAACCAATCAGATATCTATAGATATCAAAACTTTATTCAGAGCACAAATATAGGAGTCTGCTTTTCTTGATAATCCTATTCAACAGAACTCTTATTAATGAAATGCATCATACCCTTATAGGGTTTTCAATATTCAATCACATTTTGATTGTCTTTGTAAAGTGTATGATTATAATGCAATTTAATTACATTGTATTTATGTTCTTTGTTGTTCAGCTTTGAACAAAGAGGTCTGACACAGGATATTGATATATTGCTCTCTTAGTTGTCACGGTTCATATAATGTTTTATCATCAGTTATAATCTTGCTAGTTGCTGTTACAGTTTCATAAATGATTCATGTGAATTTATTATTGATCCAGGTAGAGTGCTTGTTGAGCAAATTTGCTTATTAAATGTAGTTTATTGAATAAAACTGTTTATTTTAGACATGTAGTGTTTTATATTGCTATTGTCTTATCATATTACAGTTAATTTGCTGGTGGTGAAGTTTGACATGTAATAGATGTCCTATGTTTCTGGTTCAAAAACTTTGTTGTTAACCAAGTTCTTCTGAAAGAAAATACTGCATATTAAATTGGCAAATGTTGGCTGGCTGTAGGCCCTGGGCGGGCAGGTGTCGGCTGGCTGTAGGCACTGGGCGGGCAGGTGTCCACTATTACTTCTGCTAATTCTGCTACATTTCTGAAGGGATTTTGACCAAACTTTCACATAATTTTGTCACCAAGTACCCCATCATAATTATAGTCTTTTGATCATTTTTGGTGGAATTATGGCCCTTTTTAGCTCACATGTCACAAAGTGACAAAGTGAGCTATTAGGATCACTCTCCATCCGGCGTCGTGCAGTGTGCGTCGTCAAACTTTGTTTTGACCACACTAGGGGCCACATTTTTAGCTCAATTTTATCAAAACTGGGTCAGAACGTTAATATCAACAAAATCTCGGACAAGTTCGATATTGGGCCATTTTGGGTAAAAAACTAGGTCACCAGGGCCAAATAAGGGAACACTTTAGAAATCACTGTTTTGACTTTATCTTCATGAAACTTTGTCAGAATGTTTATTTTAATAATATGTAGGTCAAGTTTGATAATGGGTCATGTCCGGTGAAAAACTAGGTCACTAGGGCAAATTGCTGGAAAACCGTGTGAACACTCTAGAAGTCACTGTTTTGATTGGATGATCATGAAACCTTGTCAGAATGTTTATCTTCATAATATCTTGGACGAGTTCGAACATGGGTCATCTTGGGTCAAAAACTAGGTCGCTAGGTCAAATCTTATGAAAAACCATGTTAACACTGTAGATTTCACAGTTATTATTGGATCTTCACCAAACTTTGTCAAATCGTTTGTTTTAATGATATAACGGTCAAGTATAAATATGGGTCATCTGGGGTTAATAACTAGGTCACCAGGTCAAATCTTAGGAAAACTTTGTTAACACTGTAGATGTCACAGTTTTAATTGGATCTTCACCAAACCTTGTCAGAATGTTTGCCTCAATGATATTAAGGACAAGTTATAATATGGGTCACCTAGGGTCAAAAACCAGGTCACAAGGTCAAATCTTAGGAAAACCTTATTAACACTGTAGATGTCAAATTTTGATCGTATCTTCACCAAACCTAGTCAGAATGTTTGTCTTAATGATATGTAAGACAAATTCGAACATAGGTCGTCTGGGGTCAAAAACTAGGTCAAGAGGTCAAATCTTAGGAAAACCTTGTCTATGCTGTAGTTTTCATGGTTTTGATTGGATCTTCACCAAATTTTGTCAGAATGTTTGTCTTATTTATATGTAGGACAAGTTCTAACATGGGTCATCTGGGGTCAAAAACTAGGTCACGGGTTCAAAACAATGTTTTAATGAGTGAACAGTGATTGTCATGTGAGCGATATAGGGCCATCTTGGCCCTCTTGTTTTTAGATCTGAGTATTACATATCCCCATGGATAAAACCTGTACACACTGGTGCCTTCTTGTGCATCAATTGTTAAGTATGAATCAATTAAATGGGTCATAATTAACTCTTACACACTATTAAACAAATGCTGATCAGGGCACAGGAGTATAATTTTGATAATATAATTGTCATCTGGGACTTTAACATAACTATGATTGGTTGTCCCTTTGACAAATTATTATCCCTTTTGTGCTATAAGGCTGTTTATCATTTACTATAAAGATCAATTTACAACATGATTGCAGTCTGTATGGTAGAATGATAGCAAGTCATAGAACTATGTTACTTTACTTGTTTCCTTTTCATTTATGCTGACTCGCAGAATAAGAAAATGGTGGAAACCCCTATTTTGTGGTGTTAAGTTGAATCATGCCATGAACAGGCCCTTATTTCATAATACGGTACAACCTCCAAGAGCAGCCCTCTCTTGAGCAACAACATCCCTTCAACAACAGAATGATTTTTCCCAACTGTATGATTTAACTATCAATTTAATCTCTCTAGAGCAACAACTTCTCAACAACAACATAATTTTGCTACCCCACAAAGGGATTTGCTTTGGAGAGGTTGCGCTGTATTTTCTTTATTCTGTATATTATTGGTTGTTTATTTATATTTCAGGTAACAGAGGACACCCTGCATCATTACAGCCAGCATTCCCATCTGGAGACCCAAGAATCAAATATATTGTTAAAGAAATTGATCCAAGAATTCATTTTGCTCTAGTCTGTGGTGCCAAGGTAAGTTACTAAAAAAGCAAGTTCTCTAGTGTTACAGTTTACAGGTTAGGCAAAAAACCAAACCATTTTTCCAATAACATCCCCCACAGATAGATACATGTATAATGTTGGCAGATATGCAGAAATTATTTTTGATATATATTTCAGTGAAATTCAGAGATTTCCAATATATCTCATATGATAATGAAAACATCATGCAAAAAATGGTCAAGACCATTTGAAAGTCAAGACTTTTATAAACATGTTTTATATAATTTTTATAACTTATGTTCATCAGTTATATTGTTTAGTTTGTCCATAGTCGAAGGACGATGAAGTATGCATTACATTGCAGTTCATCGTCAAAGTCAGGTGTTCTTGAAAAGCTAACAGGTAAATGACTCAAACTGAGTCGTGCTCATTTTCCTATTAAATGCACAAATTTCCATTAAACATGTACAGTGCTATGAATTATACTAAAATCTATCAACAGGACATAAAACATACTTTCAACAGGTGAAAGATGTCGAATATTTTGCCTATGTTTCAGACTACCCTTAATTTCAACATTTTCCTTGCAATGCTTTGTATTCAGATGTTGACATAGATAGAAGACAATCCCATAACTAAAATGAAACAAGATGAAATAAAAAAGACCAATTTATTTATGGTACCTAGAACTAGTTTGTCCGGTGCTATTGGCAACTGACTGGTTTTATGTAGCTTTCCCTTCACAAGCTGCCTAAGTTTCCCACACTAACTGTGAAAATACTTATAGTAGATATGTAACTGGAGTAAAGTGTGCTTGAACACAATGGCAGGATTTATAATATTACATGCACATACAACACTTACTGGATACAGTACAATTAAACATGTGAACATCTCACCAACCTCTATAGACTTCAGTAATTGAATCAAATGTCTGTCTGATTGATTTTCACAGAACTTGTTCTTATTTTATAGTGTCTCAGAATTACGTCTTTCGTATGTATACAGTCAAACCTTGGAAATGACAAAATGTAGACAGTTTGTCTTAATTTGGAGGTCATTTTGTTCTAAAAAGTCAATGAAGGTTCCTATATTGACAGGTGGCCACCAACACAGGTTTGACTTTGTAAGAGATAAAGTAAACCAGTGATCACAAATTTGGTATGCAATGTACTAAATATGCATGATCAGCTGATCCTGTATTTCATTTGTGTAAAGTTAAACATTCAAACCTGTGTTAGCATCCACATTTGAATAAAGGCCTGCCTGTGAATAAAGGTCATTCTTCTAAAAACCATCATTGATTATTTTAAAACAAAATGACCTCAGAATAAAGGCCTCCTGTCAGTAAAGGCCACATTTTGTCTTTACTCAGTGTGACCTTTATTCACAGATGGCCACAGGTTTGACTGTATACTGGCAACCAGTGATCTCAAATTATACTGAATATGCATGACTGGTTGATCCAGTATTTTATTTGTATGGAATTGATTGTGAATTGTTTCATTTATTCATCATGTTAACATGATTCTGCTGTATTTGTATAATATGATTCCTCCATATGTGACTGATATAGTATTACCTTACTGTAGAATGTCAACTGAGTATGTATCAGTTACTTTATTAATATTTAAATAATATAGGATACAAAACATGAATTTGAAGAATTTATGATCTAATAAACCTCTAGTTATCATGTATTGATAATTTCATGATGCTATTTTAGAGACAGTTCACTGTTGGCAGCTAGATTCTGTCCATAGGAAGCCATTTTAGATTAGGTGGGTGGGGGGCTAAATTTATACATTTTTTCAAACAACAGGGGTGGGGGGCGATACAGTATTACAGTCCACTTATATGAGTTTGTTCACTACATTAAATATATCGGAACAATATGAGACCCAAAGAATTATGTGGTTTTACTTACAACATGTCAGCTGAGGCTCACTGTGGAAGCCATTTCTTAATAGATTATTTGTGCAGTTCAGATCTCATTTCAAGTCTCATTGTGAAAAGGAATTACATATGTATTTATAGTTCTATGAAACCTGGCTGTCTGGTGCAAGTAGTTTACAATACAAAAACTGCGCAATATGATACACTTACGTACATCGTGCCAGCTGAGGCTTAGTGGAAGCCATTTTTTTTACTGAATATTTTTTCTAAGAAGCCAAGATTCCCAGGAAAAGCCATATATTAATTTTATGCACAAACATCAATTTTCATGGATCAAATTTTCACTGTCATCTCTTTGGGAAACTTGTGTAGGCTGAATCTTCTATAAATAACTATAGTCAAACAAGTCGGCCACCCTTAGGGAAGAATTTATGTGGCTTTTATTGACATATTACCTTTGTTTGGAGGTCATATGGTCTAAATTACCAATGACAGTTTGAAACAAATGGCCATTATACATAGCGTGACTTTTATTCAGAGGTGGCACAGGTTTGAACTATGTTTTTTGAAAATTTGACATGAATTTTAGTGGTTTTTTTTATGGAATAAATATTTTTTCTTCCAGTCTTGCCCAGCTATTAACGTTTATTCAGCTGAAAATGTTGACAGAGCCTTAGACTCAGCTACAAGAAGTTTCTGTGCTCAGGAAGTGTCTATGTTTACTGAAGTGGATGAAATATGGTTGTCACGGATATTTCAATGGTATTCAGAAGATTTTGGGAAAACAGATGTTGATGTCATAAAGTGAGTATTACTTAATTACATGTATTATGTAAGTTAATCATTTATCTGTTGTTTAACGTCCCATTAGACAGCTATGGTTATTTTAGAGCCAGCCCATAGAGAGGGGTGAGAAGATACAGAAAAAACAGGCATTTCTATCCTTACTCTTTTTGAATAGTATTTTCTGGTGATATTTCCTGGCATTGATACACACCTCGCCCTTTTACCTGTGATTTTATAGACATGGTACTTGGGTAGGTAATATGGATAAGGACACTGAAAAAGTGTTCCTGAGAAATTTGAAAAGTGGAACTGAGAATTAAACCTATGACCTTTCCTATAATTGTCCGACACGTTGTCACTCAACCATCAGTGTAAGTTAGGTATAGGTACTGTAAGCAGATACCTATATGTTGGCATTAATTGATTTATAAATTGTTTTAAAGAATATGATATAAAAATCACACTATCGGTGCATAAGAAGCATGAAAGCGTACAAAAAATACTGATTCTGGTAAAATGTATAAAATAATCTTGTCTCATAAAAAACATTCATGCGTCTTGGTAAAATAGTAAAAAATTGCACTGAATATTTTGTGTGATATTGTTATTTTGTGGCAAGATCTTAGAATTCTTTATTATTATTTAATATTTGAGCTGTTCAGGTGTCATTTTAAAGAAACTATGTTTAGAGTTATTATGTAACTGTCGTATTTGTTAACTGTTGTATATACCAACCATCTGGTACTTGCCAGGTTTTCAGTACAAAAACAGTACAATATGATGTACAATGTACAGTCAAACCTGTAAACAAAGATCAACCTTGGGAAGGACATAATGTGGCCTGTATTGTCAGGGTGCTTTTATTCAGTGGGCATTTTGTAGTAAATAATCAATGACAGTTTCTAAAAGAACGGTTATTATTCACAGGATGCTGACTCAGAGGTTTTACTGTATTTGAAATTATTAAATGAAAAGAGAGAAGCAACAAAGAATCAAAAGGATGCTATTTTTGGGATGACGTTAATGTCATTTGATACTTTCTTGTCAGTTTCAAAACTTAACATTTGCGGCTTCTTTAAGAATGATAATAAAGCATTTTCTATCAATGTATGATGATCTTCATATTCTTAATAGGGAATAATTTAATGTTTTTGCTAGAACTGAATCGTCCCTGATGGAAGCTGAATCTAGCTGAGCAACCTATGTTTAACCTGCACTTTATTATTTGTGTTTTATTGAAAAAATGTTAGCCATCAAAAAGGACAATCTTTAACTCGCCATTACTTTTGGAAGTATTTTATGGACAAAATTCCTTTTGCTTTAATCAACTCAGAATGCTGTTAATTAAAACAGGTTTAAGCAAGTTGATATAACTTAGACATTACAAATAGAGTCAAACCTGTGAACAAAAGCCAAATGTTTGGAAAGACAATGTGTGGCCTTTATTGACAGTTGGTCTTTATCCAGAGTTTTGTTGTTCTAAACAATCAATGGAAGTTTTTAAAAGACTGGCCTTTATTCACAGGGTGGCCTTTATCTGGAGATGGGCACTAACTCAGGCTTGACTGTATATGTTCATACTGTTATGGATAGCAAAAGAATGAGATTGATTGATTTATCATTAATTTTGTTTACTATGAGTATTACTTAGATTTGTCTGTTCGGTTCTCTTTCAGGTGGACAATACCTTATTTGGAGAAAAATATTCAAGATAGAGCCCATGTTCTACTCTTCAAGCTTGATAAAATCAAACCAGTTGACATTAAATACAATGAATATGATTGGTCATTGAATAAGCCACGCCCAGTTTATGACCCCACAGAAATTCACCCTAACGACTTGATGGAGATGGAAAATAATAGTTGAAGTTCTAAATAGTATTTAATTATAAGGGTAGGAAATTAGCTGGCTCCTTCTTAAGCATGGAAATGTATTATTGTTGTTGATATTCTTAATGTGTGCCATTTTATACATAAGTAGAGTGTTGCTGTGGGAACCAAACTGGACAATAAATCTTCATTGAGCATTATCTAAATAAATAGTCATTTTGTTGAAACTTAGATATCAATTTGTTTTGTGTAGATATTTGATATCAAAGTTATATTACTGTTTTATAATACAAAAAGGAAATGTTAAATTGTTATATGGGTTAATCATAGTAATGAGTCAATGACAAATGATGTATTGTTTCAAGGCTGCTGACCTACAGCACAATGGAATATAACAATGATGAACAATTGACACCAGCTCAATCGTTTAGATTGCTAAAAAAATCTAGGTACAGGTATAATTAATAAGTTCCACACTATGATTATGCTTTAATTATATAGGTCATTTATATACTTGCCAAGGCAATGTTCTATTTGTTGTTGATTTGAAACTTCTCTCTACTGCATCGAATTTTATTACCACAGTGTTCATGTGATAAGGTCATTTAAAATAATAGTTAGATTCTCATGTACCTACTTGTTACGGGAGTTACCCGTCACCGAAAAGATTTATGTTCCCAAGATAGTAGTGCTGTCAGTTGCATTGCACAGTGATTAAACAAAGGAATCTTTACATGAACAAAGTCTCTTTACATGATAAAGTAGGCAGTTGCTTACGGAGAATGAAAGTCTAGCACTGGTTCTTCCAAGGAACAATGGATAGGTGAACTGTCTGACTCTGACTGTTGAAATGGGCGTAAAACTCAAACAAACAAACAAAGTGGATATCGTCTGATTCTTTGTCCAAATATTGAAAATCTAAAGATTTATTTTCTTTGACCTTATGTGTATTTATTTTTCATCAAAATGTTGGTATATGGAATGTTACTGCAGTAAAACCCCTGAAGACCCGACCACTGTCAGACTGGACCACCACTGTCAGACTGGACCACTGTCAGACCACCAGAATCCTGTGTTTTCTTACTGCATGATTGTATTCAGACTTTCATTTTAATGAAATGCGAAAATAAACAGACTCGACAAATTGTCCAATTATCAGTGAATTCTGATTTTCAGTGAGTCCGCTTTTCAGGGATTTAGTTTTACTATTATATTTGTTCTAGGTCAATTAGTATTTTATAGGTTCCTTTGTTGGAATTAAATTCACTTAGTTAATTGACTTGATAAAATTTAAGTGAAAATTACTTCAGTAAATTACTCCTAATAGCAATTTGTTTTAGTTTATTTCTGTACAGTACAACCTTTCCAAGACGGCCCTCTCTTGAGCAACAGTCTCTTCAACAACAACAACAACACAATATTGCTACTTTCAGTGGGTGTAGCTTTGGAGAGGTTGCACTGTACATAATGTATAAATCTTTATAGTCTATGAACAAGTGACTTTAGCCTTTAATTTAATTGTTTATAATTTACTTGATATATATATTATTTAATATGTTGATATTTCTGTTAATCTTAGATTTTGATATAACTTTATGTTGTGTATAATTATATTTCTGTTTGTTTTGAATATTTTTGCTAGATTTGTTTATTATTTGTTATTCTGTTACATAGTGCTTAATCGAGTCAGCTTAAGTTTTGTGTATGCAATATCGCAGTGAATTAAGTAGCCAGTATATTTGTAATGTTCATAAATTGTTACTTATTGTCTAAATTACCCCTCAGTAAATTTCATTGTTTTGTCTGTTGCATTATAACAAATTTGTTTATCATAATGGAGCATTAGAGATAATTTGATCAACTTTCCATCGTACAAAACAGAAATGACAGTAATTTTGTATAAAATGGTGTAAACTTGTACCGTTACTGAAATGTTACAAATTATTAGATTGTGATCTAGTCCCATATAAACGTAATTGAGCATTATAGATAATTTGGTCAACTTTCCATCAATGAAATTACACATGCCATTTTTATAGCTTGTCTGTTTTCAAAGAAAATTGAGCTATTGTTATTATTGCCTCATCTGCGTCTATACAAAAACTTTAATGTAGCTCATAACTCAGAAACTATAAGGGGTAGCAACATGAAACTTCATAGTAGGGTAGATCACTGAGGTGGTGAACAGACGTGAACAGCGTTGGCACTGCTTGCAATGCTATTGTTAAACCATTTTTAATGGTTTAAATTTTGTACTGTTACTTAACTGTTACATGTTTTTAGATTATGAAGTACATGTGTAGTCCCATGTATAAACCTAAGCATATTTGTTATCCCTTAATGTTCATTTGGGAATGTTCTGTATTTGTCTTGCATACTTTTATATTTAACTCCATATGTTTTTACTGGATTCAAACATATTCCACTGTTGTTAGTTATGCAATTCTACGCGTGTTCACTTAATACACTTTACTTTTTTGCAAGCGAACAATTTTTGTAAATTTTGGTTAATTGTTAAATTCTGTGTACATGTATTTAAAAAAATCTTTATAACCTGTGTTCTTCTATAACTGCGTCCATAAAAATCTGATGATTTTTTGTTATGCAGCAAATTCATTAAAAGTCCACCAACCCAAACATATTTTTAGCATTTGACAAAGATTTTGTTTGTCAGTCTCTATAATTCCAGTTGTTTGTTTTCAGTACATGCAAATAATGGTGACAAATAAATAGCTAACCTACCACCTACTGTCAAAAGTTATGCATCACATATCTGTAAATCTATCAATTTTTAAGAACGGCCTTTTGTACTAATTTAATAAAATTTAATTTTCTTATTTTTGTATTGCTTTCCCATCTTTCTTACTGACAGATTTAATATTGAAATATTTGTCTAGAAATGTAAGAATGGATTATTTGTAGACAAATTTATTATTGGATTATTTGTTGAGAATTTGAAGATTGGTATATTGTAGAGAAATTTATGATCGGAGTAATTGTGGAGAAATGAAGTTTAGTATATTCCTTCAGAACTCTATGATAACTATGCTAATAACTTGATATCAATGATATTTTTTCATGACGTTTTTCATGGTAAATATTGAATGTTAGAAAAGGACAACATGTCTCTTTTCCTTGATAGAAACTTTCTCCATTACTATTATGACATTGGAAAAGTGACAGGGTACCTTCATGCTTAACACAAAATGTGTATGTTTTGTACTTTTTACTATAAGTCTTCCTATAAAATCTGTGTGAGATTTTAAGTTACAAACAAGATTAAGTAGAAATAAATGATTTTATATGCATGTACGCATGTTCCTTTCTAGTCTATTTGTATTGTGGGGCCATCCTTAAAAAAATATTTTGTTTGCAGTTACGCTACCTACTCACCAAAAAGGCCCCTACTTAACTATTCTATTGGTGGCTCGGGTAAAAAAATTTGTTAAAATAAAATATAGCATGCTAACATTTTGAGTATTTTGAGTTCAGTATAAAAATTAAATTGTAAAAAATATTTCCTACTTACTGAAAATTTTCTAGGGAGGGTTACCGCAAACAAACATTTTTTAAGGATGGCCTGATTTGATATTTTATTGCCTTTGTTTCTGTATTGTTTGTGTATGTTAATTTATATATTGACAATTTCTGTTTATGGAGTCTATATGTTATGATGCTTGTTCACCTTATGTCTTGTCTAGAGAGTATGATAATGTCAGCATATCATTTATACACATTCCATTATATTGAGATGTTACTTGGTTATTGTATTTCAAGTAAATGCTAATTATTTGTTATTCAGATTTACCTATAGTTAATTAACAAGGCCGTCAATCATTCCTTAAAAATAATGGATTTTTTGATACACTTTTGATTAATTTTTAATTAAAGAATTTCTTTGATATGCTATGTGGTTTTGAAGTTTTATTTTTGCTAAGTTTGTTATATTGACATATATTTGACTTTGTTTTGACACATATCCTAATCTTGTATACTCATTACTCAATTCAGTTGGCTTAATAATTGTACCAGTTGAAGTTACTTGGTGGTGTTAGAAAATATGAATATTTCTGTATTTTTGTCCTTCACCTTATATCTGACCGAAGAACGAGACTTAGAAGGTTTGTACTATACTTGCTGACAATTTCTATTAAGTCATTCAAAATTGATTCAAATAGAAATTACCTAATATCTACAATAAAGCTTATGATCTATGTATACATGTATACAGTATTATATCATTTTCAACATTTTACTATGTTCATATTTTAAGAATCATTTTAACACACCTGCTTTTTATGTAGCCTTCAAGAAATCCGAGAATGTTACAAGTCATTGTTATTATGTTTTTGCCTTATAATTGTTGTTCTTGGGATTGTATGAAAATACACGAATCAAACTTTGTTGTTTATGTAACTGTGGACTACAGCTGCTTGGATTATATAGATTATATAAATTATTGCAATTTAAGTGGTTTTTTGTATCTCTCAAAGTTACTTCAGTTCATGAGTGAAACATATTTCAGAAAGTTAAGTTGAACAGACATATATGTATTCATATACAACGCAACCTCTCCACAGCACCACCCTTTGGGAGTAGCAAAATTCCACCCTTTGGCAGTAGCAAAATTCCACCCTTTGGGAGTAGCAAAATTCCACCCTTTAGGAGTAGCAAAATTCCACCCTTTGGGAGTAGCAAAATTCCACCCTTTGGACGTAGCAAAATTCCACCCTTTAGGAGTAGCAAAATTCCACCCTTTGGGAGTAGCAAAATTCCACCCTTTGGGAGTAGCAAAATTCCACCCTTTGGGAGTAGCAAAATTCCACCCTTTAGGAGTAGCAAAATTCCACCCTTTGGGAGTAGCAAAATTCCACCCTTTGGGAGTAGCAAAATTCCACCCTTTGGGAGTAGCAAAATTCCACCCTTTAGGAGTAGCAAAATTCCACCCTTTGGGAGTAGCAAAATTCCACCCTTTGGGAGTAGCAAAATTCCACCCTTTAGGAGTAGCAAAATTCCACCCTTTGGGAGTAGCAAAATTCCACCCTTTGGGAGTAGCAAAATTCCACCCTTTAGGAGTAGCAAAATTCCACCCTTTAGGAGTAGCAAAATTCCACCCTTTAGGAGTAGCAAAATTCCACCCTTTGGGAGTAGCAAAATTCCACCCTTTGGGAGTAGCAAAATTCCACCCTTTGGGAGTAGCAAAATTCCACCCTTTGGGAGTAGCAAAATTCCACCCTTTGGGAGTAGCAAAATTCCACCCTTTAGGAGTAGCAAAATTATGTTGCGATTGTGAGTCTCTTGCTATAGAGAGTTAAATTATTAGTTGATTTGTGCAGTGGAAAAATGATTTTGTTGTTGAAGGTAGGTTATTGCTCAAGAGAGGTTGCTGTATATACCTACAACGAGCAGGGTTACCATACCAACATGTATATACATGTAGATAGTGAGCTCACCTAGTAAGCTCAGTTTACTTACTGAAATATTGTGGTTGCAGGTCTGAGACCTTATTATTTTGATTTAATACAGGTTTTCAAAAAAAATTCAGTTATATACAGCGGCCGACTCAACTATCCAGTTTTCCTTAATGGTATTCTAGCCAGTACTAACTTACCCTTCACAAGGAACCGACAACTTCTCATAATATAAGTCTTTTACCTGATCACTATTATATAAAGGTAACCAATGTATCTTAGAATGTTATAAAATATGTTTCACCTTTTAAAGCAACAACGAAGTTCAATAAATTTATTATATTTGCTTGCAAAAAAGAAACAAATGTGTAACAATTGGTTTAAAATATCATGGTTTTACATATACACAAATGTACATACATAATTATAAAATAGATGTAATTCAATTAACATTTGGCAAACAGTAGAAAAATACAATTATATTATATCTAAATGTTGATGCAACCTACTAACCCATGTACAACTTCCATATTCACAATTATAATAATCATTATGTAAAATATTAAATATCCCAGCTAAAATAATCATAACACAATCATCTAACAGTATTTTGCATGATTAATCAACCTTAATAAAATGAACACAATTTTTAAGACTAATTCATGCTGGATTACCAGTTTTTTTCTCATACATAGATGGAAATTATTAACAAGAAGTGTTGGTGAAACACAGAATCCCCCTATAGGCCTACTGGACAGTATGACCTTTGACCTACTGACCTCAAAATCATTAGGATTCATCTACATATGATAACCAACCTCCAAACTAAATCTGAGGACCTTGGGTCAAATAGTTCTCTAGTTATTGCCCAGACACAAGGTTTGACCGACATATGACCCAATTAAAACTGCTAAATGACAACAATGGATGAATCAGAGTACATGTATAAAAATATTTATTTTGATATAAAATAAAAAGTTCCCGATTCCAAAGACCCTACACTGTTTTTGGTCCAGGTCAATATTTTTTCCTTGCCAATATTCACATCTTCATATAAACTTTATTTCCAAATTTAGAAAAACATATTTGTTTTTTTGCCAAATTATCAGCCCCATATTCTTTTGATGTGAGTTGAAACAATGTACATGTATTCATTCATTTCAATATTTGTAAAATTTTCAACAAAACATGCCTACTAACAAAGCAGAGGAGTTTCAAGAACGTACTTCAATTATGTAGCTTAATAAGATACAATGTATTCAACCAAATCAAAAGGGCAAGAACTCTGTAAGTACACATTTTTGGTTACATCTTCTTTGATTCAATTTGATCATGTTGTCAACAATATTTATATTGTTGTTTAGATAACATTCTGTTCATTTTGTTTTACCAAAAACAACTTCATTGATCATGCAAGCTTTAATGAATTTTAAAATCATAGTGACACAAACATTATAATGTTAATTGAACATTTTTTCTATACAGTTTTACATTCTATACATTGCAATAAATATTAACATGAATAGTAAAATAACAATTCTGATATAAATCGATAAAAATTTCATTAAAACTTAACACATATTAAAATAATTATTTTTGATAAGCGTTGGAATGTATTGCCCTAATCACACTATTATACAAAGTGGATTTCTTATAAATAAGATATAGTCATGTAAACAAATAAAACAAAATTATTGCACAGTTCAAGAAATAAAGACAACCAAGATCGCAACAAGTGCCTGTATGACAAATAATGAATCAAGATCATACCAAACACCTGTATAACACAGAATAAATCAATATCACACCAAACATGACAAAGAATAAACCAAGCATCTGGAAGAACCTGATAACTCTGTCATGTTGAAATCTTCAGTCATTCTTCAGTATTGTACTGAACAGTAATGTTTCAATGCCTGTTCCAGATATTATACCTGAGGAAAGATAATTTAAGGTAATTAAAATCCCCAAATATGTTCATATTATGTACAATTAGTTGATTATAATCAACTAAAACTGTAGCCAAAAATCATTGCGTTGAATATTTCATAAAATCCGTTATGTTACAACTTCAAAGGTGAATGAGAATATTCAGTCAGAAATTTCTACAGTATACGATAAACCTAGGGTAATTCTGATCATAAAGTTGAAGAACAATTAACTGTTAATTGCACATAATGGGTTAAATAGGACAATGGATGATTATGACTTTCAGATTTCAAAACAAAGCAAAAGCACAAAAAAGCAAAAGCACAAAAATAAACACTGAATCACAAGCATCTATAATTCTTATATGTTGGCCATTAAAAAAGTATCATGATAATAATAAATGACAACTTGGTCCAAAAATCCAATGTGACTCTCACACAGGGACTTGGAGAAAGAAGTATGAATGTGATGGAAGAAAGCAAGTAGTTAAATGTACTCACCAAATGTTATGAACAAGGCAGCAATGTTGATACAGAGTTCTCTGTCATTCTCCGGGTATTTCTCATCATTCAGCAATAAATAGAATATATTTACATAAGAAGCTCCGCCCAGTAGCCCAACATATACCATCAATACAGGTAATATAGATGTTGGTAAAAACTTGTACTGAAAACAAATAGCAAGTTTGCATTAAAACCAAGGTATCTGTTAGCATAAATAGACAGGGACAGGGTACTCACATTTTAGACAATTATTACTATACCACAGAATTTATATTGAAATACATTCATAAAGTTTTTCATCACACAAATACTGTACTTTTCTAACCTATCTGCTCAATGCTACACAAAAAATGTTGATATTACAAAAATAGTATAGCCCAATTATCAGCATTTCTATGATAGTTACCTTAGGAACTTATGTTAATTTTACGACACATTTTTAAAAAATTGCAAGAGTTGTTGCCCTTGTTGAAAAATAAAAAAATATTAAATTCCATAGAAATTGCATGGCAACCTATATTTTTCTTTACCAAATTAGATTGATACTGTTTTATTGCATCTTTTTACCATGATTTTCATTGAAATGGATGTTATTTTTCGTTAATCTTTGAAAAATGGAAAATCTCATGGTAAACCATTTTCTATCATGGAAACCTATAAGAATTAATAAGGTTTTTAATAGCGAGATGGTCTTAGTAAAGCAGAATACTAGACAAGTAGTTTGAAATAAAATATGCAGGGTGTAAATTAAATATGAAATTTATGTAGTTAAAGTCCCATAAGCATATAAATGTGTCGGTCGTAATAGTTTCTGTTTGTTCTATAACAAAGGAATCCGGTGTGTTTTCCTCTCGTGCATACTTTATAGTAAAAGAAAATGTTTCCAAAACCACTATTGAAAAAAATACTATTTATAGAACAGCTGTGTTTTCCGGCAGTCATATTATGCACACTGCGTAAAGTGACGTCACACGCTCTATATATTTCAAGTTTACAAAAGCAACATTCACAGCGTAGTGAGTGTTTTAAGAAGAAAAAAGGCTTGTTTCGTCGGTAATTATCATCTAGGGATAATATCAACAATTGTTTGTTTTTTGCATATATATTTTTATAGCAAAAAGCTAATGGGACTTTAACCTGTGAATTGTAAGTATTACTATATTGGTCCATAGGTGCAAACCATACAATAATGCAGTAAACTTATGAGTTCTCCAGAACTTAAAAGATCTGTTGAATCAAAAAGTCTAACAGTGAAAATGTAACAAAATTATTTGCAAATAAGTACAGAAGATAGACTTTTATATTTTGTTTCCATAGAAACAAATCAGTGATGATTTACTAACAATATAATTGATTAAACATTGTGTATATTAAAAAACTCACGTGAACATCAATTATCCATAACATCATATTAATGAACTGGAGAATAGACAATATATGCACTTTACGTATTTGAACAAACTGTACTGAAGATCTTGACACAAACACACCAGCCTGAAAATATCACAATTCACATGAATACAGTGCAACCTCTCCAAAGCAACACCCTTTGAGAGTAGCAAAATTATATTGTTGTTGAGAGGTTGTTGCTCTAGAGAGGTGAAGTTAATAGTCAAATTGTGCAGTAGGAAACAATCATGCTGTTGTTGAAGGGAAGTTTTGCACTGGGGTTAAAGGTAGCATCAAGAGCCAGAGTTGTTTGGCAAGTTTTCCAACTTCAATAATGAAGGAAGATTCTGGGCACACACCTGGGTAGAACCAATGACCTTCCCTAAGGTAAATGGATAGCTTCTCACATGCGCATTTTTTCTGGTCCTTGATGGATTTAAAACTCACAGAGGTGAGGGGCTAGTGATTACTAGTCAAGGACCATAACAACTCAATCACAAAGGCAACTCATTTGTACATGTATAAACGTGAGATTTGTATACATTTAATTGAATAGACATTTTTTCAGATGAATACATGCAATATTTCCATAGACTGAACTATCAGGATTATAATATGACTGTTTAAAGTAAAGTTATCATAGAACTATTAAAAGGATTTAAAAGGGCTAGCAGATTTGCTTGTATGTTTTCAGCCTTCAGTAAGCATTTTTTTTACCATAAATCTATTTATTGAGTAAGTATAGGTATAATCTCAAAATCTGACAAAACTTCACTAGTAAGACCAACTTAACTGACAAGTTTAACATCAGCTCTCCTATAACATTCACTCCCAGCTCTTATACATAAACAAAGCAATAATCTTAAAAAGAACAAACATCTTTCTCGATTATATTGGATAAATTAATATAATGTTTCGGTATACCTGATAACATAGAGACAGGCCAGCATACAGCTCTGGACATCCTATATTATACTCTGACTTAGGTCTGACCTTTGCAGCACAGCCCTGAGCTATGTATTCAAATAAATATACAGCACATAACTGAAAAAAGAATGACAAAAATGTACAAATCACATGTAAGCTTTTGATTTTTAATGAACCAACACCAGACAGGCACCAAAATTCACTGGATTTGTCTGTTTGTTAGGGTCATACATCACACAACAAGACAAGGTTTCTATCTTTAATGATTGAGGATCTTCCGTTAGCTAGCTGTACTGCTTACTCACATGTGAAATTTGTCTAGTTACGGTTAGGATTTGAACTCACAGTGGTGAGGGCTAGTGTTTACTAGTCACGGACCATACCCACTCCACAACTGAGGCCACCGTCTTTATATAGGTTGATATTTTGTAATATAAAAAAATGTCCAGGTAAATTATATACTGGTATATAGCAATTTGATTTCTTCTTTCAGACTTTTTCTGTCACACCACAAGACCAAGCAACTATTATTGAAGCTAAACACAGCATCAACATTCATCATACACACATACAGTAACTTTACTATATTTTACTATCAGATTGAGTCTCAAAGATTTCGAAAGCAACACTTTTTAAATTGCATTTTAAAAAATATCTTAATTCCATTTTTGTTTCCATTGAGACATTAAAATGATGAGTAATAAATATAAGCTAATACTTAAACTTACATTAATAAATAGTTCATCACAAGACATACATGTTTATGATTCTGCCAACATTATGATAGTAGAACAGACATGAATTATCCATTAGCATAAAACATGTGTCACATAAAAGTTTTGTGTCACCTCAATAATTGATATACTTACATTAATGGAAAGCCACAAAACAAGTTTTGTACATCGTAAAATTCTTCTGAAAGAACTTTCACTTTTATACATAGAACTTGTATTCACTAAACTACGATGATAATCACTGGCTTTATACTCATCATCAGCATCATCTATAGACAAATAATACACAATGGTAATAATTTGCACATTAAACTTGAGAAACCAAATTATGTTTATCATTCACCGATACTTTATACATACTATACCAACTATAGGTCTGCTACACTGCTCTAAAAAAAGACAAACAACCACATGTAGTCCAATTAACTAGGGACTGCTACCTGTACCATCAGTATTCAAATAATAGGTCATAGAAATATGCAACAATGCCACTACAAGGCAGCTGTAGATTTTACTTTCAAATGACTAATCTAAGAGTAGAGCACAGACTTGGGGAAAACCTGGAGCCTAACTCACCCAATGAGACTGTTCTACCATCCAGACCCATTTATATAAACATTGCTTAAAGACGTTTTCGCAAAAATTCAAATTCAAGGGCAGAGAACTCAAAAACGAGATCAGTGACCCCCAATTTTTTTTCGCTTAAAATGTTTCTGTTATCATATGCTACGATTATGCAAAGTTTAAAAAAATTCATTGATCAGTTTTAATTTTTCCTTTATGTCTATGTGAAAAATGTAGCGAACTACCGAAAACGTCTTTAAATTTAATCAATGGGTTAAATTTAAGGTAGGTTAAAATTTTGGTCAGCTGGGTTAACTAAATGTATAACATTTTTGTTAAGATAATTTCTGGTTAAATTCTGTCCTTGTGTCTGATATTATTGGCTATCAAGTCATCTGGTTCCTCTGTTTGTCTGCTTGCTCATCTTAATTGCCGAGGTTCTGTAGGCTTTAGGTACAAGAAAGGCAGTCATTTTGTTTCTGGTTAACCATATTAATCCAGTGGTTAAATCTAACCAATATCTATAGAATTGGGTGCAGGAAGATATTTCAGGTTTTCATTACATGATATAAATATCATACAAATACATGTTTGTACATAGTTTACCCTGTATATTTGATGCTTCACCTAAAATTGGCTTTCCTTCGTCCCTGTCCTGTACTACATTGGTACCCACATCGTGGGGGGCTTGTATTACAACAAAGTAGGAGATTAAATAAACAGCGACAGCCGGACTTGTTAACAGGAAAGCATATCTGGATAATATAAAAATAATGCTATGTTTGGATATGGATTCAAAAACTTTCCATTCCAATACAATTTTAAGACATTTGGTACATAAAGGGACATAATTTATTTATAAAGAATTGGTAATATCTACCTTTGAAGATTAATTCCTAATTTTTATGATGTATACACAAATGAAAATGCAGTTGGTCACTCATAAGATTTGTTACAGTTTACACATAGTTAAGATGAATAAGAAAATAACTTGAATAGACTGGAAAAATGTCAAATTCTTTAAACAAGTACTCAGTGGATAGAATTTTTAATGTAAACAGTCAATAAAGCAAACCATATCATACATACTGTGTCAAGTGTCTTAACTTTTCCTGGTTCTCACCACCAGCTCCTACAACACAACCAAATGTGATGTAGACCAGGGAACCAAGTACACCCGCCATACCAGTACCACTAGACCATGCATTAACCATCTTACTGGGAAATAGTCGTAAATAACCCAACGCTACACTGAAATATGTATCAAGACAATCTAGTATATAAACCACAGGGGATAGTACATGTACAGTCAAATTTTTTAACAAAGGCCACCCTTGTGAGAGACAAAATGGGTCCTTTATTGAGTCTGACAGGTATGTGGCCTGTAATCAGAGGTCATTGTGTTCTAAATTATCAGTGATTTTTTTAAAACATAATAGCCTTTATTCACAGGGTGGCCTTTAATCAGAAGTAGATGCTAACACAGGTTTGACTGTATATTTCAATAACAGTATTTTTTCATTAACAACAGGGAGTTGTAAACTACCTGTGATAGTAAAATTGTATTCAGAATTATCTGAATCACTCAAATTCAATTAACAACATTACAGGACGAGGTACATTATGTATTACCACCTTAACTTATCAATCAAAGTATCTTCAGTGGGATATAATTCATTTATTATGAATAAAAATACACTCACTTTTCACCAAAGGCAGAGCTGGCACCAACAAAAACCTAGATAAAAAAGACAAATGTCTCCCATCACACTGTTTGTATCAACTAAGTCAACAAAATTCATAATGAAAAAAACAAAACAAATAAAGCATCTACCAGCTGACTTAGGCACCGACTAAAATAACTAAGAAACTTACAGGACAAAAATGTTATTATTACATGATTGTATTGGCTTCTATCTAGGCTTAAATCCCCTTACTCAAAATTTGTTAAATGAATTTCATTGTTAAATCAGTGGTTCAAAATAGGAACTGATTAGTTAGAAAATTTACCATAAATACAGTCAAACCTGTGAACAAAGGCTACCCATGGTCAAGAAATAATATGACCATTAATAACAGGTGTCCTTTATTCAGAGGTCAGTTGGTTCTAAAAATCAATAAAGGTTATTAAAAGAATTGCCTTTATTCACAGGGTGGCCTTTTTTCACAGGTGGGTGCTAATACAGGTTTGACTGTATATAATTATAGAGCACTAGTGCTGATTTAAGAAATGAAACGAGCATGATAATACTTACAATACAGACAAGGGAGAACCAGAAACTGGGAGCATAGGCAACACCAAACAAACCTAGATAGTAGAAAGTATGAAATGATTTAATATATACTTTGTACTTCAAGCAATCAAACAAAACATCACAGGAGTAAGAACAATCAGATTCTATATATTAAGTTGCAATAACTTTTTATATATGGTACAATGTTATACCAATGGAATAGATTTCACTATTTCTTCAATTACATCAGTTTCTATTATAAATAATAAAGACTACATTTCAGAATGCTACACATTTGGGACAACTCAAACTCCTTGAGGTCTTCAACAAAACAATGACAAACTAACAATAAAGAAGAATAAATGAAAAGATTTATTATTTCAAATGAATGAAAAAATAAACACAAGAAAACATATAAAAGTATGATTTAATTATAAACATATAAAAGTACGATTTAATAATAAACAGACAGATTTACCTTCTAGGTGGAATTGGAATTATCAATTGCAGAACTTCCATGATTTGTTAAAATCTTGGCAGTTTCAGCAATAAACTAATAAACTTGAAAAATGACTTTTTGGTTAGAAGACCCCAAAGTTTGATAAATAACATATTGGAATTTATCCAGTAAATAAAGCAGACACTCAAGGGAGTTTTCCTTAATGGTTTTGTATACAACATCTAAACTTTTAAAATTGAAATACTCTAGTAATGTCATCCAACAAACAAATTCTAGACAGAAAATAACAACCCTTATCAAGTATAGTTCAAGCTACCTATTTTGAAATTTGACCAAACAGTTTCAGAGCAACTAATCACAGATTTCCCAAATTGAAATGTAAGGACAAGAGTTTAAATGGGGCCAGATAATTATATAGTATACAAAACAGAAGTTTCTGTGAGTAAAGATTTACTTACAGATTAAATGAATACAAAGTATGCATCTTTAATTTAAACAAAAAAATATATTAAAAAGAAAATACAAAAAAATCTAGATACCTACCTATAAGCATAAGTACAGCATTTATACAAAATCTGATACCATACGGAACTTTTAACAGACATGCACCATTCACAGCTATAATGTAAAAAGGTAAAATTTATTCAGAAGAAAATTAACTTTTCATGTAAGAATTATGTACAGAAAGTCTCAAGACAGGAGTGAAGTTATCAACTTGAGATCAATCTTAATATGGAGCATAAGTTTACATTCTCAACACTTTTTTGTGAAATACCCAATATCAAAGTACAGCAACTAAACAACCTCATATACTTCCGTCAGTTCCTTTTACACACCCCTCTGTCCCCCTGATGTAAGTTTCAATTGGTTATTTCTCTTGGCTTTAATCACTTTTTTGAGTTTGTGCACTGCTATAATGGTGGTACAAACTAACAGCTTTATGCAACATGTACCTAAAATACCTGCATTCAAGTACTGCATTATCGCCATCCCTTTTTTCAAAACTCAATTTAAGATCAAAAGTGAGATTCTAAATTTTGAGATTAATCTCATGATACATGAACTATGATCAAAGTTATATACAGAAAAATGTTTATCTATCAAATTTTTATCAGTATTACACCAGGGAAACAAAGGTGCAGGGGACACAACTTGTCTAATGTCAATATGACTATCATTTCAAATTCAGGTTAACTTTTATCTCATTAATCAGATAACCTGATTTAAATTTTATCTTCTTCCATAAATAACGTAAAGTTAACAATATTTGTGAACTAAGTACAGTAATGTACAGAGAGGGGAAGCTTACCCTAGTATGATCAAATAGTTGGGTTGTAGTTTAGAAATGATGTAAGAAAATGATTTAAATGTTGATTCAAGTTTACTTATAATATCAGTAAATATGACAGGAATTTTGAACTCTTTGAGAGCAAATTACAAATCAAAGAGAATCAATTATTAGTGATCGATATATTACTATGGAAAAACTATAAAAATATAATAATTAGATTAGACATTTGGTAACAATAGGTAATACAAAAAATGCAACAAAAACATGTAACTCTATGTACTTTTAACAATTGCTGACAAGGCAACATTAGCTCCAAATACGAGTCCAATCAGATTCTTTTTGCCAAAACTGAAATAAAGTGAAAATAGATATTTGGGAATAAGGAATGGTTCTTGATTCAGCATATCAATATCATGTGTACAACTTGTGAAGTAACCTGGTAAGGAATCACAGACAAGTTATAACAAATATAATTATACACTACAGGGGACTTCTTGCGTATTTTTTTCAGTAAAAATAGCAATCTGACATGTATTTTGGTTTCAATGTAAAAGTTTAATTGTAAAAAAATTCCTACCAATGCACTGATAATTGTCTGGGTAGGATTACCACAAACAAACATTCTTTAAGGATGGCTCTACTGTCTGTTTAATGAAGGTATAATTAATCCATGGTGCACACAAGACAAAGCGCTCAGAATCACTAAAATTTAGTTTAGTTTCAGTGCCAAGAATGTTATAATATACAATCAAACAAGTGAACAAAGGCCACCCTTTGGATATACAAATGTTGCCTTTACTGACAGGTGGCCCTTATTCTAAGGTCAGCTTGTTCTAATTAACCTAAGGCAGTTTTTAAAATAGCCTTTATTCACAGGGTGGCCCTTGTTCAGAGGTGGCCATTATCATAGGTTTGACTCTATTTATGAACAGCAACTGTAATTAAGTTACATTTTGGATAGAAACGCATTGATCATTTCAGCAAATATATGTCATATTTGCATTCATGTTATTGCAATGTACGCAAATTGCCACACAAAGAACTGATAATTGAATGTTTTGCATTAATTCTGGTCCTTCTAATTCTTTTAAGAGCTATTGAGTATTGATGTATTATTAAAAAAGAGTTCTAGTTAGGGTTAGTTGGTTTCTCTGTACATAAACATGCATCAGGGGTGTCAATAGAGCCAAATTAAAAGTCCTGAAAATCATATGCGGTTGACTTTTTTCGCCAAACAGGAGGCCTTTAACCCCATTGTTTTTGTTTCTTTTGTTTCTTAGCAGATTAAATTGACCATAACTTTGCCATTTCTTGAGATATTTTCTTTACTCATAGCTCTTTTGCTGAGATAAATCCTGAATTCCAGATATACCCGGAATATAGTCACCCCTGATGCATCTAACACATCTCTGTTTCTCTGTATATTTGTATTTAAAACACTGTTGACAACAAACCTATCTGCTATGGTACTTGCTGCCGAGGTGACAATCACATAGGGCAGGTTGTTGATTGTTCCGAGCAAAAATAAACCAATCTAAAAATAAGACATTTTCATGACAATACATTTCTAATAATCTTACAGTCAGTAAAATCAAGTATACTATTGCAAAATAAAAATATTTAAACAAGGGCCAATTCACATATCAGTCATAATTGTATAAAATAAACATCATTTTTCTTGTTTTATGTGAGAGTATCATGATTATTTGATATTTAAATAAGAACACAAATTAATAAAGAAAACATATGATAATTTTCTAACTTCAAGTTAATGTAAGAAAGAAAAACTAAAAAAAAATTACAGCCAATTATGGCACGCACCCCTGTCTATAACACTCGAAAGAGGAGTGTGACTGTATTGATATATAGATAGATAAATAACAGTCATTGGACATCAGGTGTAGATTTTGAATCTGACTTGAAACAATCATTGTATTTTATTACATTCTCTTTGGATACAATGTTCACCAAAGATAATGTTGATGTAATTTCAGGATATGTATGAAACAAACCCAGTTTCTTATATCCATATTGATGCAGTAATCTTGTTGACATCAGTAAACAAGTAGAGTAGTGGAGTGTAACTTGAGGAACTTCAATCAGGAAGTCGTGCCCAGGAAACATACACGCAAAAACTGGATTTATCTGAAATACAAACTAACCTGTGAATAAAAATAATACAAGTACACAACTAACTTAGATAACAAAGTAGAATTATTCAAAAAGTAGTCATTAAAATGAAATTGATTAATAATTCATAATTTTGTTGACTTATCCGAAAATCAGTTATCCGAAACTAATCTACCATTTAGTTTTTTTTAATTTGTAGTATTAGATATATGTTTACTATAAATGTATGAACCAAAGGTTAAAGTACTTAAAGGGAATCGATACTCACCCTATGAGTTACGATTGTTAAGTTACTATCGAAAAATCGACAAATCCATGAAAGTTCTTGTTTACATTTCGGCTGTTCACCTCTCACGTGAAGAGCTATTCACGGGACATATCACTCTTTTTCCAGAGTTGTCGTTCCTTATCTCTCACACATAGAATGTAGGCCTACATGTAATCAGTACTTAGAACTAGCGTTATTGGCACTTAATACAAGTTTGCTTTATTAAAGAATATAAAAAAAATCTGACAAAATGATAAATATTTGTGCGTATTAAAAAATAAAAATGACCTTATGTAAAAAAATACTATTTTAATGATTCTACAAGCAAGCCTAAAGGCGTAAAAATATGGCTAGGACCAATCGTGATACGTGTCTAATGTCCAAGCTTTGGTTAAAGCTAAAAAAATGGGTAGGTAGGTCGGGCATTTTTATTTCGACAAACTCTATTCTTAAAAGCGTGCAGAATGGTATAATAGTAAGACCGTGATTTGACTGTTCCTCGGGCTACTGCATGAATAAATAGTGTGCTAGGGTCGCGGGTGAATTAGGGCAGGTTCAATAACTAGAAGCAAAGACTTATCCTATTATATAAGACCTTGTCACAAGCAACTGTTTACGCCTTACCGAAGTCAGTGACACTATTTATATAATTAATAGTCTTTGCTGAAGCTAGTAAACTGGCACCTGACATATTATTTTTGGTGGACGATTGACTTTCAAAGTTTAAATTCTGTTGAGTCATTCGGCCACTGAACGCAAACCCCTTATTTGTACTAACACATCAAAGGCACATGTAGCTTAACTACTAGTTCATACACCAAGTAACACATATACCAACACTGACACTGGTAGAGTCGACTCTGTAAGACAAGTGAACATTTTGATATACTATTGTTTTTCGTTTCATCGATATTTAAATCTTTTTGAGAGTCTAAGTGAATTCAAACTACAAGTTGTAAGCTTATTCAAATAAAGGGGCATGCCCAGGAAGTGCTGTGTCTTTTTGTTTGTACACCAAAAATGAGTTTGTCACTTGTAAAACCAATTATTACCTAAAAGTCAAAGAAGAATGTCTGCTAAAAAATGACCCTATAACGCACGCGTCGGTATTTGTGTGTCGGTTTGAATAAAAGGCTTACAGCCTTTTATTGACGACAACGATATTTCCGATACGTCTGAGAGTTTAACTGAGCATGTGCGCTGCCTTTCAAGTGAACATAACATGAGAAATACTTACCATTTCAGTTTGTTGACATTTTTCCGCGATATTTTCAGTTTTGACAGATACCGAAAGGGTCGAGTTGTGGAAATGACGAATAATTTCTGAGGCCGAAATCGGCAGGTTTGGTAAATCTTGAAATGTGTATTTTGAGTAAACTAGCGGGATGTTTTGTAAATACTTTACAGGGCTTTCATTAATTGATTTAGGCATTAAAATGATATTAATTTGATTGCTATTTGAGACGCTTCAGTTCCAGGGCATGCCCCTTTAAGTCATTGAAATTCTGCAGTGCTCAATTACTTACGTACGTAGCCCTTGAATTATCCAAGTTTTACCTGGATTGAATAATTCCTGGGAATTTGCTGGAAAACAAAATTGACATACGCATTAAGACATGAGCTATTCTAACGCAAACGCGAGGGCAATTTAATGACAACAAATTGTATCGTCATTTCATTAGACATGTCTGATGCCATACTATGATTATTATGTGAAAGGACATTATGTTGCTAAAATACACCCGTTTTAATTGAGGTTCCTGATTCAAACTCATCTTAAACAACTCGGGTACTGAGGCTATAAAACTTGAGAACAGCATCCGAGCTCAAATCTAAATTCCATTCTCAAAGTATTATGGTTGACAAGATAAAGCTGATTAATGTTTAAATACATCTTCAGATATACTATTCTGTCAGACAAATGTATCAATAATATATCATTATTGTCTGATCATAATTAGACCTGACTTAAAACGTTCAAAGACAAGCTATGAGACATTATAACCTCGGGCTGGATATTCCTCTCGGGTGAAATGTAACATTTGTATCTCAGTAATGTCGACTCAACGAAATTATTTTCTCTCGAGAAATTTCATTTCAGAGATATTTGTATACTTTTCTGATAATCGTTGAAATTAAACCATGTACAGTTCAACCTATGTCAGCAGCCATCTCCGGATAAAGGCCACCCTGTGAATAAAGGCCATTATTTATTTTGAAAATCGTCTTTGATTATTTAGTGTAGAAATTACCTCCGAGTTAAGTCCACCTATCAATTAAGGCCACATTATGACTTTTCCAAGAGTGGCCATTGTTCACAGGCTTGATGGTACTTGTAGAAACTAATGCATGCAAACCATATTCTTGCGAACCTTTTATCTTCATCCTGAATGTTGTTAATTGTTGCTTTCATTTCAAGTATAAGATAAAGTCCATATTTAAATTCAGAGTCTGTTTTGTAAGAAATTCGCTGTAACAACTACATGATACTAGAGTTCAAAATTCACGGTGTCCTTATATTTACTTCCTTTTATTGAGGTCGAATCTATTTGATTAATCACAAATTACCGTGATGTTTGCATTTATTTGGCCATTGTTAATTAGATAAGTATATAGTATTGACGGATCATAAATATTATATTTTGTATTCTCATTCAAGAAATTTCGCCATCAAAGATTCGGACGAAGGTTTTTGCTTGTGTTCGAATGGTTGACATACTCATGCATGATTGATAAATGTACTTGTGTTCAATACGCGAACAAGTGTGCAATTGCACGTTACCTACGATGTACGAAAGAACCTGTTATACAGAATATAGTAGTTCTTTTCTTTGAAACAATACACATAATGAGATAAAATAGAAAAAATACAACCATTTTTGTATTATGATTACTTTATTCATGGTCCCATGATAATAATTATAAATGAAAATGTCTACAAAAGATGTTCTACTCTTTTTAGTCGTCCTATTTAACGATACAATGTATTTATCCTCAACAAGTCTAACATTGGGTTCCGTCTCAAGATTGTCTGCTCAGCTGACAAAAGTCTGTTAGGAGCATCCGAACAGGGGCGACACATACATTTTCTCGGTATGGTAATCGACGCAATGGCCAGTTTAAACATGTTCTTCTGGACCTTGTGCGGACATTTGATCGCAAATCGTTTCCTCTTCTTTCCAACGTATTGACAACATTCACATTTCGTTTCCAATGCGTTCGGTTTGTCGGATGATGTTGTAGTGTATGATGGACACGTTCCACTGCAGGCCTTTGCTCGTATTTGAACTGGAATGCAATCCTCTACTTTTATTGTCATTCGTACTTGGCGAACGGAACAGTTAGAACTTAGCTCCATCGGAATAGAATGGCTCAGCTTGGCTTTGGCCATAGTAATATATATTACAACGAGACAGAATGGTTTGACGAAATCCATCTCGATATCTGAAATAAATTGATGGTGTATTCATTAGAATTTACTACAATGTAGTACCGAACATATACAAGTTGTTTTAATTCAGTATTGTTATATTTCTGACCTACCACGACAACTGACTCGCTGATAACATCTATAAGATGAGAATTATCCACAGAATTACCAATATAATTATTATACTACTATTTGTTTAACTTGTTCCATAAACTGTTAATAAGAACTCGTGATTAGTTAATTGGATACTTCAATAATTCCTTTCAAACATTACTTGATATTAATGTCACGTGAGCAAAAAGGAAGTCAGTTGCTTCTAAATGAACCTATTCATTTGCATTCATTCGAAAGTGCTGTTTAAGTATGGGCTAGAGTGCATATTTGGGTGTTCTTCGTAAATAAGAAAGCTAAAAGGAGGGTAGTGACTGTAGGTTTCTTATTACGAAGATCCTACAAATATGCATTCTAACCGTATTCATGCTCAAGCATGCACAGTGTGTATTAAGTCGTTTTTTGGAACTTAAAAGTTAGAAAAGCGGTTTTATGATAATAAAGCCGAAAATTTAAAGAACTCCTAGCCACTGATCGGATAAGAAAGTGGGGCTAGCAATAATTTAAGTTAGTGACTAACAAGGTATTACAATACGCGTTCCATTATATCAATACAATTTTAAAAGAATCCCAATTGAATGACAGAAATAAAAATGACAAAATAGATTAACCAGTTTACATGAATTATTGTCATGAGTTATGATATGTTGCTTGTTGGGCTAAATATGTCGGTAAATTCACAGGCAAAGATGCTTGCGAAAGTAAATTATTTCGTGCAATCATAGCTTAATTATAACAATACTATAATATAATTTTATATGTTTTTAAAGAAAATCAGTAATATGAAAAATGTTACTTCACCTTCAGTCCTAAGTCCACGTTTAAAGTCCGTTGTATATCGACCAGGGCACCGAAGAATTCAGTATCATTGAATGCTTAATTTCGATTAATGCCTGCTTGAAGCGTCGCCTTGACTTCACAACAACAGCCGCTTAATGTCTCAATTCCGCCAAATATTGCTAGCCTTTATCGTTAGCAGGACTATAAATAAGTGATAAAATACATCCTGGGACATAGAAACTGTATTATGTTTTAATATCAAGCATTAGTTGTCAATTTAAAGCATTGATTCTTCCTGGAAACGAATTACGTATTCTAAAATACGACGGGTTACATTGTACAGTGGAAGTTTGTATTTTAATTCCGTCAAATCGTATAACATTCACTTCATAAAAGAACATGGCAAGAGACTCTAGATATACCAAGGCCATATAAACTTGACAAATAAACTTATTTGTAAAATAAATCACTGGGTGGGCCCTGTATCTAGTACTGCAGTTCTCTTATATAAAACTATTATATAATCTTTTATTTAGATATAACAATAATTATAACAATCAAGGTATTTCCTGTGTTGCTCGGCCAAAAAAAAAATGCTGCTGAATGGCATGGAATTTGGAGGAATTATACTCGAAATTTCACCAGTTTGACGCCGGTTACCAAGAAACTAAACGACGTAAAACGCCACCTATCGGCACCAGCTATGTGAATGACTCGTTGTACTTTACATCTTAAATTGTCATACATTGAAAATTCGAAGTTTGCGGATGAGCGAATGCAGTAGTCTTCATCAATGCTTTGAATATCCATGAACGACCGGCGTGTCTAAAATTAATCGTCGTCAAAACGTCAGGTGCTATGAGGACGTTTTTGTCGCCCTCGTAGAAATTTTACTTTCCAAAAGCAGCAATTGACCAGTCGCCAGACACAGGAATGCTCCGCCCACTCAATCACGTGGTGTGGCTACAATGCGAAACCTTCGACAAGCTAAATTCCTCAGACAGGTATAAAATACACCGATTTTTTAAATATTTACTGGCTATTTCGGTTGATTATTACATATTATACAATCAATAAATATTCCTGACGCTTCGTATCTGTCATGGATACAAATTTGAATTTCAGAAAGCGACAAGAAATACACAGACTGGATAGATGTATACAGTAACCGAGAAATAAAGATACTCCAGGGATTCTGTATATTACAGTCCCCGGGATACTTAAAATTATGATGACTGATTCATGTTGATGATAACTTTAATGCAGTTTGAAAATGTGATCTTTCATGTGAATTTTTCAGTATGGAAATTAAAATTAAAGAAAAATTATCCGTAACACGTAAGAGTGATAACGCGGACTTCTTATATAGGCGTTATAATCATATTCATTTCTACCATGATAATACAAATCTATGATTATATTTAGAAAATTTATAAGACTGATCAATTAACCTTTTTGACATGTACAGGAACATTATATTTATATAATATAATAGTATTCGTGACACATAGTATACTTTTTGTAAATACATTCATACACGACCGCGACAATATATGCATGTAATGCGACAGTAATAATACTTTATGATAATAAAAAAATAATATTTCGAAGAAAATGATAAAGACTTATATGTCATAATGTAAATTCTATCAAAATACAGCAAGGGAAATTACTAATAAACCCTCTTGACGCTGCGTTGAAAAATGGATATATGAGAGCGACACGAAGTACGCTCGAATGTGTACGTCAGAAGTATGAATATTAAATTGTAAATTAATATGGATAAATATAAATATTTACATATATCTTACAATATACCAACAAAACTTATAATCTCAAACATCTATGACTTATTTAAAGACATTGAACCAGGAACACGAGGCATGTGCTATACGGACCAGCAGTCCTCTGTATTCCACAGTAGGGGGTGTTAAAACTGAAAGGGTCATTGCTAGACATGCTTTTGTTTACATAATCAGTTACTACATGCTTATAAAAACAACAGGAAGTTATTCATAAACTAATTATCTCTATTAATCAATAAAATTGTGTGACCCTAGCTTTTCACTGGGTGTCAAGTATATACATACACTATATTTTATAAGTTGATCGTGATCTAGACCGATATGAGGGGCAATAAAACAATTAAGAATTTAGACCTCATGTGGAGGGGTCACTTGTAAATATGAGCCGTTCAATACTTTTGCCAAATTACAGTGACTTCGTGTCGATCAAAGTGTTCATGTAGCTTCTACAGAGAGACCGAACGTGTAATTTTAGTACGACAGCGCTATTGAAATTAAATTTTAAGCGTCCTGTAACAGTGAATAATAGTTATGTTAAAAATGTTGCCCCAACTTGGTGCAATCAAGCATATGATAATTCCCGTTAGTTTTGTTGACATTAGGGATGACCGTACGTCTAGATCCAACTCTTACATTTTTTCAAGATTCCTTAATTTTCAGTTTGGGTAAAGGAATAAACTGTATAAGATCTCCTTCCAGTCGATCTTCATCGCGATCGTCCGAGTTGCATGGTTCCAACTGACATATTCTAACCATTTAAAATGTTTATTCAATCAGTTTTAGTAAAAATAATCATTGTCTTTGAGCTTCTACATAGCATATCAGATAACCTTCGACACGACAGCCATTGTTTGAGCACGTCTTTCAAGCTTAATAGCTTGATAATTTTACACAGATCTGTTCATGCAACTAAGTTCTTCTTACCACGTGACATGATATAAAATAAAAACAATGATTCATCTTGTAGTGGATGTCTGGTTGAATTCTTGGTAGGTCAATATTGCATTGATCACCGCGAACATGAAACATGCATGTAGGAAAAAGTTGACTAGATTTTTACCATTGTTTTCATAAGTGATCTAAACACCGAGTCAATTACATTATATCTATTTTTGTTGACACCGAACTACTGTTAAGCGGTGCGAATGAATTTTGATGCGGACCAAAGAACTACGTTAAATCTACACCTGTCATGCACATCTGCATTTTTTTGTTAGACTAGTTTCCGTTTCATGTTGCTGGTCTATGTATGTTCAACTTCAATGCGTACTTTCTGTACTTTGATTTAAGTACGTGTATGTTGTGGCCAATACAGCGTCGATCATTATCATTTTATTGACCAGTGCCATCTGGGACCATTATACAAAGTTTAATAGTCCCAGGTACCTTTTTATAGGGTCATAATCAATTAGTACAACACATTTTACCCTATAGAATCCCATTAAATCGTGACAATTACGTATTAAAGTAACTAATTGAACTCCGAATTATAACAGTTATTATAACGTTTGTACGCGACTATACGAGAAATCAGGCGGCATTTAAAAATGTGTTTACTACACCAAACTAATGCATATAATATTATTTCATTATTCTTTAATTGAATAAAATTATTGGGAATAAATGAAATATGACTATATAATTATATATAGTGTATTGGACAGCAAACAGTATTTGATTATACATAATATTTGCTGTTTACTGGTTGAGTCGGGTCACGTGATGACCTAATGTTCCTATATAAAGTCATTATAGCGTCAGGAATCATAATTTCAAAATAAACGTGATATGAGAAACTAAAAGCTCGGCTAATTGATAAGTGACTGGTACTCGGTAAGGTAACGCGCTGGACTACCTAACGAAAGGATTCGGGTTCAAATCTCGTCCTCGCCTTTTAATACTTGTGGCACGCCTTTCCTGTGTCCCAATCCCGACCACCAAGCAAAAATCACAGGAGACGGACGAGGCGTGTATCGTTGCTTTACATTAGACACGATAAAGAATCAGGGAAAATTCTGTACCGTAATTGATTTTTTCAACCACTTACGATGGCACGAAAACTATACTAGTATCTCTAACAATTTCTGACAATATTCAAGTTACTTATATACGGTTTCGTACTGATTGGAAATATTTTTTTCCACTTTATTTCATTGTAATTAAAAATGGTGGCATTTCCTCACGGGCAAGGCTCACCATCGATACGATGTTTTTAACTCATCAAATGTGTAATACTTTCATTAACATTATTGCCGTTTCATTCACGATTCGTATTTTCGGCACCGTTAAGTCATGTAATTTCAAGTGACAGACTTATCAGAAATGTATCGTGCCTCAAACGTTCTTTGTCGCATTTGATCTATTTCTTTTCAGTTTGCTCCACCAGTCCAAACGAATGTTGTATAATGTGTAATGATTAGTTGATTCGGAAGCAACCGAAATGAAAAATGTAAAAGTATAGCCACTCATCTTACGTTTAAGATCTTCAAGCCTTGTACCTACAGATATCTCTCCTTATAGGTAGTCTCGATAAACTCATGGAAAGAAGTATCTACTAATACGTATTGTTGTATGCAAATGTACTTAGTATGTTGTTTCTTAAAACTTCCTACGCTCTTCCAATCTGGTTTCACCAAAGGCGATTCTACTATCAAGTAACGTCTTGTTTTCATGTACAACGAAATAAGGAAAGCACTTAAAGAAGGAAACGAGGATCGCGCAGTATTTTGCGATGTATCACTAGGATTATCAAGGTCTTCTTTACTAGTCTGGAGTTCCTTCCCCTTACACTATGTTACCGGGTCAGGCAAAGCGCAATAATGGCGGCGTCCACTGAACATTCTAAAGTATGGGTTCTTTTTTCTTATATCAAGTGATCAAGTGCTTGTGAGGGTTGGGAATGAATCCTAATTATATAATATATATCATAGATGTCCGTTTTTTAGATGATCACAAAAGATTTTTTTGGAAACTATAAAGACTAACGACGAGTCACGTCCGAAATTATAGCTACTTCATGAAAGTATATATATCAACAAATAAGAATGATCATTAAAATATCTCACCGTTGTTACAATAGTAGTACATAAACATTTAAAATTAGGCATAACATCACAAATTGTCAGTCAAAATAAAAATATTCCGTTGCCTGTGCATTACCACTGAAGGCCGCCATTATTGAGCTTTGCCTGACGTAATTGTAGAGCACGTCCGGGAACCAGACTACTTCTTTACAAGCTCTGTACTCTAAAAGTGGTATACAATGTTCACATCTTCAGTGGTTCACCCCATATCTTAAGATCGGAGGTAAAAGGTCGTAATATCAAATACTAAAAACTCTGGTGTCGAATATAGTATATATTAAGTTAATATGATTATATAAGGAAAAGCACAGGACCTAGAATGGATTATAAACTTCATCGTTATTTAAAGATGTTCATAAACACAGTCGTATATTCGCTGATGACACAAGACTTTACATTATCGTCGAAGACCCTTTTATCAGTGCTGAAATTTGAAATTATGATATTTTTTCAAGTTTCCTTTTGGTAAAGACTTGGCTTGTCTCATCTAAACCTTCCAAGACCTAATACGTTCTCTTTTCAAGAAAACGCAATGAACCTGATTATTCTCCTTTGGGCCACAGGTAACTGTATCATGAATAGATTATAAAAATATGAAAAAAAGAAAAATTAGCGCAACGCATGTTTGGGGTCATGTAACTGAAAGTCAATGGTGAGGTAGTAGTGAACAGTGTTCGTGGTAGTGAATAGATTTGTGTAACAAAGTGATACAATGTAGACGTGAAATTGCTGAATTATAGACACGTAATGCCATCTCGTGTTATGAATGTAATGCTTTTGCTAAACTTTATGTACTGTTTTTACATTTAAGGATTTCAAACTCTAATGGAAATTCTAAATTTAGAATCATTTATTAAACTTGTCTTTTCTGGATGACGTCATTGATTGCCAGTGGGTGCAGTGGTAAGATGCTCGCTTATGAATTGAGAGGTCCTGGGTTCAATCCCCGGTCGGAGCATGCTTGTGTTTAAAAAGAATGAGTAAACATACAAGCTAGTTTAAAGCAATTTAGAAAACCTGATCATGTATCACATTCAAACTGTTATAGCCGAAAATCTATCTTGTGAAAGTGTTTTATATTTTCACATCTTGTTTATATATTCGGAAAACGGGTGTCTGTTTTATGCACATGCGTTTATTTTAGATGAAAAAAAGTTCATTTGTTGCTAAAGGTCATTTTGTTAAATGAATGGGTCCAAAATGTAAACCACAAAAAACAATTCTACAAAAACTTATTTCATGTGCATTTTTTCTAATTAATGCCCTGTTTTTTTTTCAAATTTGGGCAAAAATGATGAGAGGGGGTGTGGCACTTCAAATATATAAAAAAATATAATGGGACGGTGAAATTTGCTAAAATTTAAAATAAATGTCTTAATTACAGTTTCTTAAAAGGAATAAAAGTAATGAAAGCTGTTACAGACCGAAATCCATAATAGCTGCACGTCAGTCTTAATTTCGCTTTAAAAAATATTTCTTTCGTACATGCCCTTGTTCGCTCTGTTATATCATCGACCAAATTAGTCAGCTTATCTACGCGTTATTAAGTAAAATTGATTTTTTTTCTAGGTATGCGTCTCCATCAATGTTATTTAAACTTTCCTAAACCCCCCAAAAATATTGATATGTATGCAGGCCTATTAAAATCTCTGATGTGTACACCTTTCAATGTAAACAAAGGGAACGATAAATCGATAGCATGTACAGAGGACAAAGTTATTTTCAGTAAAGTTCGGCTATACTACTGATGGGATTCGTATGGAAATTTACAGGAATGATCTTTACTAAGTTGCACATATATCAAAGGTTTTACTGTTGAGTGATTTTTAACGAAGTTGTGGCACTTTAATTTTTAATACATAAAGTCAACACACAGCCTTCATCTTTAAAACTGCTGAGGAAATTTCAGTGCACAGGAATGTTTGTCACAAAGCTTAGCTATGCAGTGTTATTCTTGTAACTATTAATACGATGTACTTACATTCCAAGAGTATATACAATGCGACACAGTATGTTTAAATTTACAAAAGTACTAAATGAAACGAATAAATGTAAACCTAATATTAACAGCTGTTTGTACGCAGGCTATTCTTTTCTTACTTTTGATTTCTGACAGTTATTTTTACTTAATTAACAAAATTCTCACATTTACAAATTAAGCTAGATAATAACTGTACTGTATTGGTAAATTATTTTATAAGTTTCATGTCTGCGTAGATGTTATCATCTACATGCTCTGTTTTTGTAAGATTAGCAATGCTTTGACATTGCTTATAGTTGTGTTGATATATATCATTGTGTGTGTTTAAGTCATTATGTTAAGTCTTTATTGAATTTTTAACACTTTCCTTTTTTCTGATGTTTAAGAAATTTAACTCACCATTGAAGATATTATATCATTGATTATTACTTCAAATTATTATCATGTTGTATGATACTGACTGCATGAATGTTGGTATCCTTCCATCCACATTGCAGAATATCTTAATGTCTTGAATATCCTTTAAATTCTTTTAACTTGTAATGTGTATAAAATAAGTATATCTGTACACTGAATACATTTTTGTTGATGTATACAATGAATATAGAGAATAAACCAGACTGATTTGTCCACAGGCAAGTAAATATCGATATTCTCTTGATTGCAAGTGCTTCAATAATTGAATACGTATTGTTTAAAGTAATAATTCAACAAATAATAATAAAATGCAGAAAAAACAGCGTTTTTGTTATGTTAGTTATGGTGTGAAGGTGTGAAACAGTTATACCTTATAAGGTTTTCTATAGTTTGCGTTAATCCCCGGGGCACAAATATTACAATATGGACGTAAACTAAAGCGTGCTTTTAATTTTAGTTAAATATCTATTAAATTGTTCAGTATTTTCTTACTCAAATAAAAAGACACTAAGTATAATTTACCATCAACCAGCCCATGAAAATACATTGCTGTAAATGCTAAAATAGATTTATTAGACATACCTTTGGTATAAAATATACATATTCAAAAGTTGTTCACAAGCATTAGCACAGTGGTATAAAAGGTGTTAAAATTATGTTACTATTTATCATTTCATGATCTGGTGTATAGCGATTCTCTTGGTAGAGTCGCACATATGCCTTTGTTTTTTAGTTTGTGTCGTGCTATTCTCACGACACCGTTTGTAAATCAAACGACGTGTTATTCTTACGACACCGCTTGTAATTAAAACGACGTGTTATTCTCACGACACCGTTTGTAAATAAAACGACGTGTTATTCTCACGACACCGTTTGCAAATAAAACGACGTGTTATTCTTACGACACCGCTTGTAATTAAAACGACGTGTTATTCTCACGACACCGTTTGTAAATAAAACGACGTGTTATTATTACGACACCGTTTGCAAATAAAACGACGTGTTATTCTTACGACACCGTTTGCAAATAAAACGACGTGTTATTCTCACGACACCGTTTGCAAATAAAACGACGTGTTATTCTTACGACACCATTTGCAAATAAAACGACGTGTTATTCTCACGACACCGCTTGTGATTAAAACGACGTGCTATTCTCACGACACCGCTTGTAAATAAAACGACGTGTTATTATTACGACACCGCTTGTAATTAAAACGACGTGTTATTCTCACGACACCGCTTGTAATTAAAACGACGTGTTATTCTCACGACACCGCTTGTAATTAAAACGACGTGTTATTCTCACGACACCGTTTGCAAATAAAACGACGTGTTATTCTCACGACACCGCTTGTGATTAAAACGACGTGCTATTCTCACGACACCGCTTGTAATTAAAACGACGTGTTATTCTCACGACACCGTTTGCAAATAAAACGACGTGTTATTCTCACGACACCGCTTGTGATTAAAACGACGTGCTATTCTTACGACACCGCTTGTAAATAAAACGACATGTTATTATTACGACACCGCTTGTAATTAAAACGACGTGTTATTCTCACGACACCGTTTGTAAATAAAACGACGTGTTATTCTCACGACACCGCTTGTAATTAAAACGACGTGTTATTCTCACGACAGCGTTTGCAAATAAAACGGCGTGCTATTCTCACGACACCGCTTGTAATTAAAACCACGTGTTATTCTCACGACACCGTTTGCAAATAAAACCACGTGCTATTCTCGACACATATAACTTACCTACACCAATAAGTCCCGCATACTGAATTATTGCTAAATATGTTATCTTTTTATTCAACATATTTCAAAGGAATACATATTTACTGGTCAGTCATTGACAGTGCATTCCAAATGATTGTACAGTACAACATGATCTATGATCAAACATTTGATTTAAGGTCAAACACCCAAATAGTAAATGCCCAGTGTTTACTCATTTCAAAGGCTGACACGCATTGTTTTGCGCGGTGCTTCCCAACTTGTAGGTCCTTGATTTCTTATACATTAAGTCAACACACAGGATTTTACGCTCGGATTATTTCTGGAAGAGTTGTGGGACCTTAAAGGTCATTGTTGAGTAAAGTATGTCCAGACTAGTTCTCGTTTTCAACTTTGATGCTATTCATACGGTAATGCTTTATGTGGAATAAAACAATATTGCTAATATTTAAGGTCAAAGTCATGTAGCTTTCTATTACTTTCAATAAATTTGCTTTCTTATACAGAAAAATTTCAAGGAGAAAATTATAACTTTATGGTTTTGCTTCAGTTCACACTCTGTTTCAGTCTTTGCTCTTTGGCAAAGGCATATTCAGTTATATATGTATGCCAAATTAATTTCAAAGCTACATTTCGGAGACATACACTTGTGTCAATTTAGAATGAAAAAACTCCCAACTAGTGTGCGAATTATGACCCAACTTCACAAATATATATATATATATTGTTCCTTGTGTGGACCTCTACAAATGTTATATATATATATATATATATATAGCTGGTTCAAGTATGTTGCATAAACAAGTCACAGGAGCTATGTAATAACATGCTTAAAATGACATCTTCGAAAAATCTTCGTGGCAGGAACTACAAGACCAACTTGCATATATAGTTTTAATACATAGCATCGCATAACGGTCCTATGCAAATAATATAATATATTATACATCATGTCCTTGCGATTAAAATTGTCCTCGCACAGAAGATATCTTTTTCTTTTGCATAGACTTACATAAGAAAACACTTCATAATCTGTTTCGGAATTTCACTACTTCCGTTCGGCTTTGATTCCCTTTTTGGGCAACGCTATCGTTTTGCTGCGAACAGCAGCAACTTCTATACTTGTATTCATAAAATATATTGTTAAAACAACATTCATGCAAAATCCCAGTGAAATCCGTCGCCTAGTTCACGAGTTATGCCACAAAATGTAAATCAATGCTTCGGGACGATCACTGAGGTGATTTTGACATCCACTAAATTTACATCAAATAGACGATATTTAGTCTTAACCGTTGTGTACAAACATAATGAACAGCTACACTTAGAAAACACAACTGTTGGAACACATTTACCCCCATGACAATTTGTAAATTCGTTACATGTGAATGTTTAAGCAATAAACAAATTTTCGGCTTTAATTTTTATCCCCGATAGACTCCATTTTGGTTCATATGACGCGCGTGCTATCGATCAGTTTGTGACAACGATTTTCATTGGCCGATTTCAAAGGGGTTTTCCCAAGTGAAATGACGTATGTAGAAGAATTTGGTTCCCGGCCAATGAAAACGAACGTTACAAAATACGCTGGGATTTCTCTAGAGTCATCGACAGAATGAAGTTTTTACGTTGATATTTAGATAAAATCGGAATTTAAACGTTGAATTACATGTTATGAAGGAAAAATAATGTAAATAAATAAAGCTTTCAATGCAGGAATATGTTTTTGTTCAATTACGGCCGTAAAAAGTATATTCATTTGCATGAATTCACCGGAATCCTTGATGAAATTGAAAAACAAAAGTCACCTCAGTGATCGTCCAGAGAATTTTTTTTTCAATTTTTTTTTTTCATATTTTTATAATCTATTCATGATACAGTTACCTGTGCTTTGGTCTACGCTTATTTTACAAAATTAATGTACATGTATTAAAGGGGCATGCCCTGGAACTGAAGCGTCTCGAATAGCAATCAAATTGGTATCATTTTAATGCCTAAATCAATTAATGAAAGCCCAGTTCAGGTCAGAAAAATGGCAAGTTAGATATTTTTTGTCGGGTGGAAAAACGTTGATAGATTGCTTTAGAGACAAGGGAATTCTAAGATAAGTGAATCAGTGAAATGTTCTTGATTTCGAAAATGGATTGAGGTAGAAGAATGAATTAGAGGTGACCATTTGTTGATTTTTCGATTGTTGACATTTTGAACATTCAATTTAGATACCTTTGTCACGCTTGCGTGAACATACCTATAAACATTCAGGTGAAACATAGACTGACCAGTACAATAGACTCCCCCGCACGCTCGAAATCCCAACTATACTGCGCGAGAAAAGTAACGTCTCTCTCTCTCTAATATGGCGTCTACACCAATTATAGCAAGTGCGACTCCCGTCTCTTCGGACAAGAAACGAGAAGCAACTTCTCCACTAGACGCTGACGATGTTAAGAAGTATCGCCTACGCTCTGATAATAGCGAATGTACTGATCAAGAAATTGCCACGATCACATTAAGCAATGAACAGCTTCAACAACTTAGCGAAATTATGAAATCGTCCCTTGAAAACCACATGGAAAGGTTTACTCGCAATATTGTTTCAGGAGTTATTGACGGACTCGAACGTAAAATTTCTGTCCTTGAATCAAATAATTTTGAACTGACATCAACTGTTGGTCTTAAATAGCAAAATGACAGACAGAACCAATATTCCAGGATAAATCGACGAATTCCATAGTACTTGATATTTCGAAGGCTATTGGTGCAAATGTAAACATCGACGAGATTGACAGATCTCATCGGCTGTGCAAACCGAAACCCGGTAATGCAACGTCCGTCGTGTCAAAACCTCGCGACATAATTGTGAAGTTTGTGTCATTCAGAGGCGTCAAAAACTGTACGCCCTGAGAACAAAACGTAAGCAAAGCGGGTACAAACATGCATTCGTTAACGAGGAACTGACGAAACAGCGTAGGGAGCTCCTATTCCACGCTCGTAAACTGGCTAAAGAGAAGAAGATTGACAGTACATGGTCGTTTGTTGGAGTAATATTCATCAAAGACAAATCCTTAAGGGTCCACAGAATAACTACGAAATCAGAGGTCGACGACCTCATTGCTACGTTTTGATTCTGCGTTATCTATGGTGCCCACTATACTTTTCAATAAACACGTCTATTGAAGCGTGAGGAAACTATTATACCTATTATCCAGACGATATGTATACCGAGTAGGTGACTGCTCGACAATCACGTCTATTTTTTGTGTTGAATGTACATTATCTTCAATATGTATCCGATGGCAAGTAATCCTCGTTGAATGATCTCACTCTAACTTGAATGGTAATTATTGACATTATATTAATACGATTGGCTGGTTGTTGTACTATTTACAATAACTGAAGACTTAAAATTATATCATGTACTTCAAAGTAATGTATGTGTTCGTCAGTTGTCGCCATTTATTATGATACATGATTTTATTGATTGCAAGTCATGAGCAATGGCAGTATTATATACCATTTTAAGAAAGTGAAATTCGCCACATAATTCAAGCAGTTATGGCCCGTGGCTTGTAATGATCTGTACTATAAATTGTACTGCATTTTAAGCATTGTGATCTTTCCATTTTGTTTGATGAGTTTGTTTATGATTTATTTTTATTGTATGTAAGCGCGTGCGTGTTTGAAGTTTCTAACGCATATAATATAAGATTATAAGTAACGTAAAATTTATCCTATATCCTATCAATATGACCCAACTGAAGGTAATTCGAAATTGTGACAAAATGGCTGTCTGACATTTTAGCTATGCATCCTAAAGAAGTGGAATTGTTCAATAATTACTGAAAGTACATAACTGAAATGAGTTTTTATCAATAGCTAATGATTAAATGTACATTTCTGCACCAGTAAAATAATATTTGATGATTAACAAGTAACTATAATTCTCACCTGAACTTATGCTAATTCCATTTGCCAAAATAATGTATCATTATATCAAAATTAATTTAAACGACAATGTCCAACAATAACTTCAATATGTCATTGAGGGTTTCCATATTTCAAATGTTCACTTTTAAATGTTTTTCCATGTTTATTTTCAATTCTTAACACAGTCTTCAACTTTAACACAGTGATTTTTTCCATATTTGCATAGGCTACTATGTAGTACATAGAGTAAACACGTGTGTGGAGGATTTTTGTTAAATGTGAATATTGAGGACTGTGTTTGGAAATTTTCATTTAAAATCGTTTTATTTGCACTTATAATTAAGTCATGAACATCAAATTTATACCTACGTGTAGGTAATTTTATTCTCCGCTATTAAAAAATTATTTCATTAATTATTTCCAAAAACTGATTCAGCGATAAGTATTTCCAGAGAGGCACTATAAATACCGTAAAAATGACCGTTTTGACGTCGAAAACGACGTTATTTCGATCGTTTGGTTCCACCTTAACATAAATATTCTTAGCCAAATACCAAATAAGATAATTAACTTAATGTCATCATACAATGCTGAACAGCTCATAACATCCCCACCACACTATACGGAACACTCAAGCTCACTAATAGACCTTATATTTGTTAAAAACAAAAATCATGTTATTTCTAGCTTTGTTGCAGACCCTTTTGTTCCTGAAATTGACTCGTTTTCCCACAGGCACCACGTATAAACGTCGCATTTGGCTTTACGACAGAGGAAATTATGACGACTATAGAGCACAATTACGGACGACAGACTGGGACAGTATTCTAAATAGTAACGACCTCGAAGAACTGACTGCCACAATAATAGACACAATCACTTCAGCAGCAACTACTAATATTCCAAACAAGATAATAACAGTGCGACCAAATGACATTCCATGAACAACACAATTCGGACAGAAATCACATAAAAAAGCTAAAATATCAAATACATCAGAAGCATGGACAGCATTTAAACAAGCACGAAATACAGTAACAAGACACCTTCATCAAGCCAAAAACAATTATAGGAAGAAACTAATTGACAAAATAAATGCATTCAACATTTCAGCTAAAGTCTGGTTCAAAACAACTAAACAATTGACAAAAAAGACACAATCACAAACAATACCAACACTACTTGACAATAATCTCGAAGTCACCACTGACAAAGAAAAAGCTGACCTTCTTAACCACTTCTTCTGTTCCCAATCGACGGTGGAAGATCAAGATAATTCTCCCCCCGTTCCTATATTGCAAGCAGAGTCCTCATTGTCACAAATCTTCATCACTCCAACAGACGTCAAAGATGCTCTCAATCTAGTTGATGACGGCAAAGCATGTGGTCCCGACATAGTCAGCCCGAGACTCCTCAAAGAGGCCACAGACGAACTTGCAATTCCTCGTTCATTGTTCTATAACAATCTTCTTTCCAACTCTTTCTTCCCCGACTCCTGGAAACTAGCCAATGTTACGCCTATTTTTAAAAAGTCCGATCCTTCCAAACCATCAAATTATCGTCCGATTTCCCTTCTTAGCTGCATCGGTAAGCTCATGGAACGTTGTGTCCATAAGTATCTTTACAACTATCTTGTAATAAAAAATCTCCTCACTCCTTTCCAGTCAGGCTTTATCAAAGGAGACTCGACTGTTAACCAGCTAGCATTTCTTCACAACGACATATGTTAAGCACTCGACGAAGGAAAGGAAGTGCGAGCAGTCTTAAAATTGTGATATATCGAAGGCATTCGACAGAGTGTGGCATTCTTTCAAAACTCTCTTCTCTTGGTATATGTGACTCGCTCGTGTCATGGGTTTCTTCTTATTTGTCCAATCGCAAGCAACGTGTTGTCTATGCAAATGCTACTTCTTTTTGGTTATCCATTAATGCGGGTGCCCCTCGAGGTTCTATCTTAGGTCCTCTATTCTTTATTACCTACATTAATGACATTGTTTCTTCAATGAAATCCAACATACGACTCTTTGCAGATGCCACTAGTCTCTATATCACAGTAGAAGATCCAGCTGCAGCATCAATCACTTTATATTCTGACTTAGCAACCATTCATGCATGGTTCCAGGCCTGGCTTGTCTCATTCAACCCTTCGAAGACAGAATCTATAATATTCAGTAGGAAGAGAAACAAGCCTATACATCCTCCATTGTCTATGAATCATGTAAATATTGCAGAGGTGAACTACCATAAACACTTAGGACTTACCTTTTCTGCAAATCTGAAGTGAGACACCCACATCTCACTTACTCTAAAGAAAGCTTGGCAACGCATCGGCATAATGAGGTCCCTCAAATTTCTTATAAACCGATCGTGCCTTGAAAGGATGTATATCTCTTTCATTCGGCCTGTCTTAGAATATTCAGACGTTGTGTGGGACAACTGCAGTGACTTCTTAATACATGAATTCGAATCTGTCCAGGTCGAAGCTGTGCGAATTTGTACAGGAGCTACAAAATATTGCAACATAGAGAAACTACTCAATGATCTAAGATGGGAAACCCTTATAGAGAGAAGAAAACATCACCGTCTTGTTCTTTTCTATAAAATGATTCATGGTCTCACTCCATCCTGTTTGTCAAATCTGATTCCTAATACAAATTAAAACCAACAAAACACATACACCTTAAAACACCTAAGACAAGTTAAATTAAATACACAATCGTACAGCTCCTCATTTCTTCCAAACACATTACGTCAATGGAATCAGTTACCTACATCTATACAAAATGCACTCACACTGCAATCATTTAAATCAGCTCTCAAAACAAACAAAGCAAGGTCTTCACCTCTGTGTAACTGTGGCTCACGCATCGGACAAATTCTACACACACGTCTCCGACTCGGATGCAGTTCTCTTAATCATGACCTTCACAGGCGGTCTCTCGTCGATTCTCCCTTATGTACCTGTGGATCCATAGAAACAGTCGAACACTTTCTTATGCGATGTCCGAACTATACCAACTCCCGAGCAATTTCTTTTGCCAACATTAAATGTCCATTTGTCCTATCAAACCTCTTGAACGGCCCTGAAAGACTCTCCTACGAAGAAAACGAATCTTTGTTTCTTGACGTCCAGCGTTACATCATAGCAACAAAACGATTTGAGTTGGCCGATCTCCCTGAACATTCCTGACTGACCGCGTACCGTGGACATGAAACCACCATTTTTAGTATTTCTTTCTCAAACAATCTGTTTTCAAACATCTAACATTATTTTTACTGTAACTGTTATGAATTATTAAATATCTATCACTGACCATGTATTTTTCATGACTCATAGCTTTCTTTCACATGGAGAGGAATTTATATAAGTTATCCTCGTTTTCCAATCCAAAATATCCTATCTTAGAAACTATCACAATTCATGTATGTATGTGTGTATGTTTGAAAATATAATTTGAAATAAAGTTTAAACTAACAAAAGCCCTGTAAAATATTTACGAAATAACCCGCTAGTTTACTCAAAATACACATTTCAAGATTTACCAAACCTGCCGATTTCGGACTCAAAATTATTCGTCGGGATCTGTCAAAACCGAAAACATCACGGGAAAATGTCAACAAACTGAAATGGTCAGTATTGCTCATGTTATGTTCATTTGAAAGTCAGCGCACATGCTCAGTTAAACTCTCAGACAAATCGGAAATATCGTTGTCGTCAATAAAAGGCTGACAAACACATTTTTGGTGTACGGTAAGCAAGAAAAAAACAGTAGTTCCTGGGCATGCCCCTTTAATGCCTTGATAGTTTGTTGTTACATGTATACTTCCAAAGGATTGACATGCGTATAATGACTCGAGGGTCATATTGCGGGATATTCGCTTCTTTCAATCAATAAGAGCGGGCTTCGAAACTTTCATAATGTGTAATGTTGTACCTGCTAAGGGAGGTAACCTATTTCATGAACTCGGCCCGAATTTAGTATCGGAGTTATTGCCCCTCGACTTGATGAAATTTGTTAGTAGTGTGACTTATAAATTGATACAGTTTGATTAGTACACACACACACACACATATATACACTTGGAATTATTGATAAAAGTCGATTAAGATATATGTATGTATATATTGACGAAACCGATCGGCAATTGAATTATATAATAATACCTATGGAATGTTAGTTATTTTTCATTATGTATACACTATATATATACAGAACAACCTCTCCAGAGCGGCCCTCTCTTGAGCAACGACCTCCCTTCAACAACAGTATTAGTTTTTCCACGCTGCATGATTTAACTCTTAATTTAACCTCTCTAAAGCAACAACCTCTCAACAACAACATAATTTTGCCACTCTCAAAGGGTGTTGCTTTGGAGAAGTTGCACTGTACTTATACATGTACATCATGCGTATACAATGTCTATATACTCCGACAAAGATAAAAACTTCTTACATAGCTATAATTTTTTTGACAGTTTACAGAATACATGTATATATGTGTGCATGCGCGTGGTAGTCAGCGAATGGAAATCAAAAGTGTAAACCACTGAATGCATTTTTGTTGGGTTCGAACTACATGTACCAGTCAACATATCGATTAACCAATCGGTTGATAAAAGTGACATTATTAGAGGCTGTATTTTGTGTTTCCTAAGGGTGGTGGCTTTTGTTCACAGGTTTTAAACTGTATAACAATTTCAACGTTGTTCAAAGTATCGATTTATTCAACAATCATACGCCTAATATCTAGTGCCATCTGTACACTTATACACAATACACTTGATCTGCAGATAGTTACGTCCCATATATTCACGGTCACAATGACCTAGGAAAATATCATATTTCATGTCAAACTGCCATTCAATACAGTCCTTGATTGTAAAATTCGACGTAAACCGCCTTCCATAAATACAACCTAATTTCAAGTTTTAAATGTCTTTCATTAGGTTAAGTAAGATTTATCGGTCGTAAAAACAGGTTAAAGTCGTTCGTATATACACTGTACATGTAGTTAGTTATCCTATATTATACCAGGGTCTTTCAATTGAATGGTCTGGACTCGTGCTCTTCAGGCGTTTATCTCTGTATAAACATCAAGTTGTGCTGTCGATACTTATCGGAGAGCTTTTTTTCACGCGTGTATAGATATTTTCACATTTTCAATTTCCATTTTGTCAAAAACAAGAAATCGAAAATTTAAAGTAAAATCATGAATTAACGGAGTATTGATTTTTCTAAAATGTTTTGCAAGCATTTCAGTGATAGATGATTTTTAAAGACGGAATCACTTACTATAAATAGTAAAATCCATTACAACCGGTCAAACTCAAAATGGCGACTTCTCAAAAAGGCTCAAATTCATGTATCATTATTTCTTAACATCGGAAACAATATGAAAAAGTAATTGCATGAGTTACTTCAACAACCTTTAAAAGACATGAGTTAATCCCGACTACATCACTCTATAACTTAAAAGGGTTATATTTACTTACAAAATTACACGCTTTGCGACAACAATCTAGATCTGGGCTTAAAACAAGTTTTCGTCCATTTATATACCGTCGAATTACAACAAAATAAATGGATTTTATCCTAAGAAATTGGTCAAATTAGAAGGGGATACATACGAACTAACTTTTCGTGGAGCTCTACACCAATAAAATGATTAGTAATTGGTGAATATTTGGGTATCTATTTCAATGCGTTCTTCACCGTTTCACAATGACGGCCATCTTGCGCGCGATCACGTGATCGCTACCCAACGCTTTAATTCACGGAGTCCAGACCCTTCTATTTGAGTGACCCTGATTATACATTGTGCATTTCTACTGCATACAATCGACGGATCGACAGTGAAAGATCGGTAGACCGTACACAACCAAATACAAAGGGTACTTGCACAACTTGGCATTGTGAGGTGCTATTACGTACAAACCGGAATTGTGGGGATGCATTGAAATTTGGAAATGTGGGTTGCATAAAGCGACTTTTGGAGATACAAAACATCAAGAGAAGATCAAAGCCAGCCTCCCTCAACATGTCTCTCATGAGAGTGTCGACCTTTCAGTAGTATATTCGTATGGTACTTTCGTATCATTAAGGAGAAGACGCTTTCAGTTCGACTGGAGTATTCTTCTACCGTTAGAGCTTAAAATGTGGCCAAATGACACTGACTGTGGACACGATGTATAATACTTCGAGCAGGAAAGAATTTAAACGTTTCATTGCCACACTTTAACCTATCAGCTATGTGTTTTTTACATATACATGTGGACGAATTAATCTAGTATACCAGGGAGTGAAAATACAGTTCGGTAAATAAATGAGCAGAAAGACTTCATTCACATCGCGTTTTTCTTATTCACCTACATTATTTGCAATAGTTAGCAAGATAAAATTAAAGTAGTAGAGCGTATAACAAAATAAAGAATGCATTGATAATGTTGCATTTTTAAGCAGGTGTTGTATCACGTCCTTCTGTACTGGATACTGGTGTTTCCTCAGGGCCACTAAAATATCAAATATATTAACGAATGGTTACAAGAAGTCAAAACAGATCCCAATAGCACTTACCTGGAATAATTTGAACCGATTTGTTACATGCCGCATCAACCTACCGGCAAACTTTAGTGAAAGTACATTTGTAGATATGGAAAGTAATTGATATAAGCAATATTTGCTTGTTTTCCAGTTTAGTTGTACATCATTGTATTTGTATTTTTGTATATTCGTTTCATGAATGAATAAGTTTAAGCTAAATAAAAACAAAATAAACTGGTTCCCGTTCCATGTTGTAGTGCACCTTTGTGCAGACAAGTCAACGGGAACCAGTTTAAATACAAAACACCCACACAGTTGCCTCCCTTTATCAACCATTAGGGGAGATAAACTATAGTAATTTGTTTGAGGGAGAAGGAAAAGAAACTCAAACGTCTGTAAATACTTATACATCGTGTTTTAATAGTTTTAACAACCCATTTCATATAAGTGAACAAACATATGATATACATAACACATGATCAAAACTGAATCGCTCAGCGAACATAACAAAAATATATACTATTATTTTAGTAACATATTGGCATGTTTGTGACTAAAAAAGGATAACGTATACAATGCCTATCTCCCTATAGCAGGTAAGATTTTGTCCAAGAAAATAAGTTGAGACATTTTTGTATAGTGAGACAGTAAACATGATAAATATTCTTGTACAATAAGTAAATTATTCAAAGGTGATTTAGTCGTTCTACAAAGGGGAACAACTGAGTGTAATTGCTGTTCTGGAAATAGCACTTAAATTATAAACTAATTTGGTATAGATGGTAAGAGATATTAGACATAAGTTCATCCACAAATCTAAAATGTCTTTAAATGTTTAAATTCACACAAGAACGATAAGATATCTTTAAAAAAACATGCAAAGTTCTGTTTAATCAAAATAAAATGCTGTGTTCAACAAAACGCATATGTCATCGGTGGCACGCTTGACGAAACGGTAAGATCAACTCACCTTCGTACGGGCAGATAAGACAATCATTAGATGTCGGCGGCATATTACATATTGAATCAACTAGTGAGAAATTGGTGCTAGCCTTTAAGCATGGATACATGAGTCACGTTTAATAACATCAGGCCAGATTGGCATGAACCTTATTGAAAATCATTTCCGAAATTACAACTCTAATACACCTTGCGTATGTTGAAGAGTATCTTCAAACCAAATCATAATTAATAGATGGATTAGCAATGTATTCCTGTTTACTGAGTACATACAACCGATGTTTCAACAAAAGATAATTTAAATCTATTTATTGATTTATATTCCATAAAAGGTGCCGGTAAACATAATATGGGTCGACAGATACGGACCATGTTGTATACTATTATAGTCTATTGTTCATGTTTCGCCCATTTACTTAAATAAACAAAGGCCGTTGAAATAATTAAAGAGCTTAGTCAATATTAGATGTCAAGAATAAAGCATTATACCAACAATAGAGAATATTGTCAAACAAAACAACTGGGTATTTAATGGTTTCGAAATGAGCACATTGATTTCCGTAATTTGAAATTACAGTCAAGCCTGTCTTTTTGAATTAAGACCATTATTGATTATTAAGAACACAGTGACCTCTGAATAATGGACACCTGTCAATAAAGGCCATATTTTACATTTCACAAGGAAGGTCTTTGTTCACAGGTTTGACTATGTTACGAACATAAACTAACAATATGGTAATTAAACAAAAAAAAACAAGTAAGATACAGTTTTATACCAAATTTACATACATAAACTGATTCAAGACTTAAAAAATCTACAAAGAATTGTCGTTCTTTTGCCTAACAGTTCATTTATTTAATTCATCTATAAGTTTAACACCGTTTTTCAACCATTTTTTTCAGTAAAACTGCCGATTCACTAACAAGTTGTCCTGGACAGTTTCTAATCACTACTCAAGGAATCGGCAGCTTCTCCACGTGTGCAGGAAGATCGGCATTTTTGGCTATTTTTCATGGAAGGGAACAATCTGTCGCGACCGTAAATCGAACTCTGATCGTCGGGTTACAAATCCAGCGCACTAACCGCTTGACCACGGCCGTGACGTCGTACATAATAATGAGAATACGCCGTTGAACACCAGAAAGCAATAACGACAACTTTGAATAAAGCTGCGACAAAAACCCGCCGTGACCTATGAAAAATGCTCAAACATTCTACTACAATAAATAAATCTACTATATAAATATGCAAAACAACAAAGCAAAAACTCACAGTTAAGAAGAATACGTGAACACAACTTATATTATATAAATATCACATCCCACATAGGGTGAACATTACGTTCTATCACCCTATGTGGGGTGTGATATTTATTTTATTATACCGAACAAATCAATAATTAAGAAAGAAAAGAATGCAACAAACATGGTTCTTTTCGTACTGGTTGAGTCAAAACACTAAGTCTTCTTCAGGGATTGAAACGAAGCATAGTTATTTTTGCTGTCAAATATCTTCTGCTAAACTGGATTTCAACTTATGCGTGGATCATAAAAGCATCTATGATATAGAACAGATTGACTAAAACACGACACCTGGTAATATCGCGTCAGCGCGTGAGGGCACTGAGTTTCGTTATGGCAAGCCGCGCCGAAATGTAATGTCACAGGGTAACATTACAGATTGTCACCCTCTGACGTCACATAAGACTATATGGTAAATAAGTCACGTGAGGTATAATAAAATAGAATGGTTATATAATCGTGTAAAAATATGCGATTTATCTGAAGTCTCTAACGAATATGATCATACAAATGGAAACATTATAAGTGTATCACAGATTGAAAATCTCTTAACGTGAACACAGTCAAACCCAGGGCCAGTATTAACAAAACTCTTCCTAAAGTTTGAGGATTTTCCTTAGATTTCTTAGATTTTTTCTTGATATCAGGAAATTCCTTACTTAAGGATGACGGACCTTATACAAACTTTTAATGACTATGAACAAAAGTTAGAGGTACCAGTACCTGATCCTTACTAATTTTGACATTCAGACAGAATTAATTTGATATTAACTTTCAACCATATAATATTTTGAAATGTTGAACCTGCGTCAGTTTTATTTGACTTTATATCGTAAAGGGAAGTAATCTCTCCCTTTTCTATAATTATAAAGCATTTTTAATTTCATGTTTTCAAATTCCAAAATCACGCAATAAAAAAAACAAAAAAACTCGTGCTGAATGATTTAGAAATGATTCGTTCTACAAATTCGATGAAAATAAACAAGAGTTTAATGGTTAGAAATGAATGCTTGTATTAAGGTATGCAGTCCACAAATATAAGGAGCTTTATGAAAACGGACCCAGAACACAGATATATGAACGACAACCAGGCTACAGAACACAACTTTGCAGACATAATGACAACACAAGTAAGGCAATCGAAATAAATAAATCGTAAGCAATCGGTCATTCCCGGACATTCTCGTCAATGAGAATATTTATGTTCTTACTTTGGACAAACGCCGAGGAGTTCCTATTGCATAATCAATGTTAGCGGTTATGCGACCCAAACATCTAAGTTGGTTGGACTTTCTTTTCTTTTTAATTTTGTTAACTTGTTGTATATGCTTGTCTAGCAAACAAGATGCTGGAGAAAAGAACGAATAATTGTACTTAGTCAAAATCACTAAAAATGTTTTATTGACTGTCTCGTAAATGCGAACCAATATCAGTTTTATAGGATGTCCTCACAGAAAATGATCTATCATCACATATACAGTCAGTAAATTGTTCCTTTCACTATACGATCTTTGTTCCCATGTTATACAACTATATATATAATTATATGATATGTTTAATTCAAATATTAGATCGAGATATTCAGCATCAGCAATTTCCTAGTATTTTATCCTTGTAATTTTCACTGAGTCAAATCTTCTCATTGCTGCACATAACACGGCATGTTATCCTAGAGTGGAAGGGTAAGTTAGTGCTGATTAAAATACAATCCTGGAAAACTTGTAAGGTGAATTGACCGCCGTATGTAACTGCAATATTTTTAAAAAAAAACGGCGTTACCCCCCCCCCCCCCCCCCCTCAAGAAAGCTGTTAATTATTCATCGTCAAAATAATATAGCCCAATTACAATTATTTCATTAATATCTACCCTAGATACTGTTTATTTTGAATAATTGAACAACATATTTAGGTATTGCACAGTGACCTATATTTTTCTATAATCGTGACTACTCCAATGGATTTCAGTAGAAATTTAATGGGACCTTAACTCAAAGGATTGTTTACCTTTTAAAAATTCTCAAGGTAAACCATTTACCAATCTAGAAACCTAATGTGGTATGTTCGAGCAGGACAGACCATGTCCCAAGGTTATAAAACTTGAAAACAGTCTCTGAGCTCAAATCTCAATTCCCTTCTTGAAGTATGATGATTGAAATGATAGAGGTCAGCTAATTTAACTGGTTAAGTACAAATTAAGGTCAGTTGTGCTATTAGAATTGACACGAATGTAATTATAATATCGCCTGATATCTTAATTAACTTCGGAACACAAGAGACGTGGTATGAGATTTAAGCTTGGAGACTGGTATCATGTTGCATAACGTCGAACTTATTAGAATCTTATTAGTATGATTAATATATACTTTACTTTTCATGTGACGAGGTAGAATGTAAGCTTGGAATTATAATTACTATTATTGTGTTCGGCTTAAAATACACATAGGTCTAGAACGAGCGAATAATATAAGATTTTTAAAAAAATTGCCATTGAATTAAAAAAATCAAAACCACATTTTCACTGTTCGCAAAAGAATTGTTAATGTATTCTTATAACTCTCAATTCATGTCCTTGGTACAATGAAGCAGAAAAATGTCAAACGCGAGAAAAGGTTTATCCATATTATTCTAATACTAAAATAAAACATTTATTTCTTGAACCAAAACGACACGGTAGTACAATAATTAAAAAATAAATTCGAATATTTTGGCCAAGTTTACAGTATGCGGACTTTACGTACCAGACGTTAAAAGTAAACCAGTGAAAAAATAAATCTTTAGGTTAAACATTGCCTGAGTGACAAGTGTATATAATCACAAATCCTTAATACATGTACTTATCAAATAATGTTTTATATATTGACAGCGTTCAATCGTGACTGAACACACCGAAATATCAAATGTCTGTGATCAGTTGTATGTAAATACTAGTAAGTCACAGGGTTTTCAATAGTTTCAAATCTATAGGTCAGTAAATATGATCAATTTTTTATTACATAGAAGTCGTAATATTTTCATTTTTACAGACTATACGACAAAATAGCTTTATTGTTATTTATCTTGACCAGTTCAACACAAGTTGATAATAAAAAATGCCAATTGTATTAGATAATTCACCAGTGTATATGTAAAAATAAGTAAATATCGCAAAACAAACAGCACATTAACACTTAAACTAACCAAGAAAAAAACAACATTATTTAAATATACGATAATACACTTGTATTTAGCAGTGATTTTTTACGATAAGTTCTTATTAATATTTATATTAATTTTTTATTTAAAGCATTTTTGTTTCCTATTTTTAAATTTGTCACTATTCTAATCCACGTATGGTGAACACAATTAATGTGCCCCCCCCCCTTAACTTTTTTATATAAACACAATGTACAGTAAAACCTGTGTTAGCGGCTTCTCCGAATAAAGGACACTCTGTGAATAAATTCTTTTAAAAACCGACAGCAATCATTTACAACAGAATGACATTCCAATAAAGACCACCTGTCAATAAAGACCATAATCGTGTCTTTCCCTAGGGGGGGGGGGGGGTCTTTGTTCACAGGTTTGACTGTATGTGTCTTCTCAGTGTTCTCTGACAGTCCTGTTATAATCGATTGATAAATTTGAGCCAACTTAATGGGCTTCTGTCATGGCGTTATCATAGAACACTATGAAAATGTATGATTTAATATTTAGATTAATTTTAATTGATATTATGACATAAAAACATGTGAAGTAACTTCTTTCTATGGAAATTAGAATTTGCTAACATCGACAATATTACAAGAATATTGAATTCACCGTTTCGACAATTATATGGACAAATCGTCGTGAACAATTATATTAGTGATAAATAATATGATATCATCAGATATGACATGATTTGAACGATAAAGCATAAAAATGGCAGCTGGATATAATATTAGAAAATAATTTAATCCCATTGCCCAAATGTTTGCATAAAAGTGAAGAACTGTTTATATCACATATTGGATAAGTACAACAAATTAATCTGGAAGACGTCTAATTCAGAAAATCTCGCACAATTAATTTAGAGGTGCGTGGCCTTTGACGCCAATTGTCTTTGCCTATACATACTTCCTCACCTCTCCACCATTTCTCCAAATCTCGATACGAGTGAGATTCTCGCGAGTTTTCATGAAGCATAGCACATATTCGGCACCAGAAAAATGTATTTATAAAGGATCCAGTGTGTTTCCAACGAAAGTATTCATTATAAAGGTCATCATTTTGATCCAGTTTATAGAGGTACTGAGCAAGTTTTTCAGGCGATTCGAAATCATCAACATGGATGTAGGAATGTGGTGGTGCTGCGCGCGCATAATCCTCTGGAGCTCCTCCCATAACAATTGGTATCACATCATGCCTGAAAATAAATTAATTAGGTTTATTGAAAGTAATATATGTTAAACTGTTAAAAAATATACATTTGAGATATAAAAACTGATATATAGATCTACTGTGAAATATCGATAAAAAATAAGGGCTCAATTGGGATCAAAATATAATCAGGTTGTATTTTTTTCAAGTTAAAATATGGAAAAATATTAAAAACCTGTCAGAAAATATGTAGTCTTTATACTAGGGGGTGGTCTGAATATGTGGGTGGTAGTTTTAATATCGGGGTGTTGTTGATATTTGGGCGGTGGACTTTATAATGTGGTGGTATTGATATGTGGGGCGGTCTCAATATATGGGATGGTCTATACATTTGGACAGTGTTCTTAATATTGGGGCGGTCTTTATATTTGGGCGGTCTTTATATTGGGGCAGTCTTAATATAATGGACGGTCTTTATATTGGGTTGGTCTTAATATTGGGGTTGTCTTTATATTGGGGCGGTCTTTATATTTTAATGGTTGCTAAGTGAGGACTACTGTGTGTTAAATTATGTATGTTATTATTGTGCTAAATTGATAACTACTGTCCAAGATTTATCCTGAATTTTGACCAAAAAAAAAACTTGTTAACAATGTCTAAATGTTGACAAATAGTTTAGCCAAAAAAATCATCACCCACTGACTATCTATCTCGATAAATGATAAAACCCTAAAGCAGCCATCAGATTTTATTTCATTTCTTATGATATGTACGAAATGTTTTCATCAATGTACTCAACATAGCAACAATTAAAAGTCAATATACACCCTACTATGAAGATGGATGTAAACGTTCAATGATCATAAAGATACAACTGATTTAGCCTCCATTAGTCAAAATATATCAATTATCACCATGTTACTTAAAAGAAAACAACAACCTTTACAATGCCTTGAAGACATTACTCATCGAATCACTTCGTTATATATATATATAAAAACTTTACCACTTTGAATATCATAATTTCATCAAATACATACGTTCCGTCGTTTTTCACTAAAAAATATATTTGTAACTCCGCAGGACATTCCCGAATATTTTCAATTTGGGTGAGGAAACAAGTAAAGAGACTCGTACGAGAGAGACCTATCTCCCTTCAATTCAATACACCCTTTCTTACATTTCGGTGCTTACGTCACTTACGTAGCAAATCCTTAATGTGTTTTCATATGAGATTATTATGTGATATGAATGATATAAATTAAAGCACGGAATATCTTAATGCATGACTGGGGAAAACACTGATATAAAGTTCATGTTATAAAAGTGAGGAGGTAATTATGTCTAAATGTTCAACTAACTCTAAAATACCATTATTACCCGACACGACTCGATACGATTCGAAGTATTCGAAATAATTGTCCATTTGGATTCGATACGATCCGATCCAAAGTATTTGGATTTGACTGGATACGATCCGAAGTATTCGAAATTCTCCATTGGGTTCGATCTGAAGAAATTTGGATTCTATGCAGTTGTATTAACTGCTAAAGTAATCAATTTAAATACTGCATGGCCATGACCTTTTCAGTTTATTAATTTGAGTTTATCACCGTTTTTTTCAATATTTTTTACAATTATATACGGTGGTCGATTCACCAGTCTTCCTGGACTGTATCCTAACCAGTACTAACTTACCCTTCCACCAGGAACCAGCAACTTCTCACATGTGGAGGAAAAACGTCATTATTCAATATTGCCAAATTTTCATTGTGATATGGCCGCGACCGGGAATCAAACCTGGATCGTCGGGTTACGAATCCAGCGCTCTTAACAGTGTCTGGACCACGGCTTTATTCTATCAGTGTTTGTGACTACTGATTTTGAAACTTAGTCCAGTACAAAATTAAAACATTTATTATTCTCTATATCTTTGTGCAAATGTAACGCATAATTCATGAACATAACGGAATCATTATCATCCGTAGTTAGTCTCAGTTAGCTTGTCCTATATCAAGTTTACAGACTTTGAACACCGCTTTGCATCTTTTTCTGAGGGTGGGACATTAAACAATAAAAAAGAACACCAATTAAACTTACTACACCCTTCGTCCGACTTGAACTTATCTGTAAAAACTTTTATTATAGTTCAAAAAATTGTAATGTTTCTAAACAAGGTACGGCAAATAAGATCAGTGTCCTCCAAAGCCCGTAATCTTTAACAAGGTCTATTATAAGATTTACTGTTTTTATGCATTAATAATGTCGAAATATAAAAAAAATCGTAACTGTTTGAATGCAAAACGACGGACGGGCTCCTTATTTGTCACCTGTCTGTATACTAGCAATCTGTCATAATCTATACTTATAGCTTGTGTTACTTTTGTTATTATCATATCCGACAATAAATAAATATTGTTTTGATCTACTTTGATTTGAACATTTGAACTTTACGATGTCAGTATTGCAAGCCGATAACTTGATACATGTAATTTGGAGTATAAATTCAATGTGAATAACATGGCATCACAATAGGTTTGGTATCAACACGTTTGTATACATTATACATGTATTAAGAAATCAATTCATGAATAAATATATTTGTAAGAGCCTATAATGCCAAAATCTATTGAATAATTAACTTGTAACAATCAAACCTGTGTCAGCGGCCACCCACCACCAGATACAGGTCACCAAGAAAATAAAGGCAATTTTTTATTAACCCATCATTGATTATTTAGAACAAAATGGCCTTGGAATAAAGGTCACCTGTCAGTAAAGGCCACATATAATGTCTTTCCCAAGGGTCATATTTGACACAGGTTTGACTGTACCTAAAATGAAAGTATTATTAGAAAGTTGTCCATGTTTAAGCCTTCAAATATTTGAATTAAGAATTAATGTACGTAGATTAGTTATAGCCAATATTCTTAATACTAATATAATACATTTGTATTTGATTTAACTGCTGTTGATAAAGTTTTATTTTGTGGATCGTATGTTGCCATGTACCTCTTTGTCTTATATACATTGTATTGTATGATGTCCATAACTGTATCATGTATATGTACGCACACCAATCTTGACATAGTATTTATATATACACTAAAACCTGTGAACAAAGGCCATCCAGGTAAAAGACAAAACATGGCCTTTATTGACAGGTGACCTTTATTCGACGGGTTATTATGTGCTTAATATAATCAAAGACATGGTTGTCTTTATTCGGAGAAGGTCGCTAACCAATTTTGACTGTACTGTATACGTATTGAATATTTATGACAGATTGTCAATGTGTACTCATAAGCACATTGCCTACACGTATTTAAGAGACAAATCTAGTATGATTCTACACAGTAAATCTTGTATATATTTGTCTATTGCTATTTAGCCGTTGGAGGTATACACCGGAAGTTATACACCGGAACAGTACTTAATTTAGCTGGTTTTAAGTTCAATACGCAAATCAACTTAACAGACAGGATACTTGATAACGGTACGAATCGAACGATTAAAAAGATAAAATCGATTCGATATATGCATAAATCTGATTGTTGATTTAATGATTGAATTCTGGTACTGATAAATAATTCAAAATGAATACGTCCACAAGCTGTACTTTATGTATACATAGTAAATTACGATACATAAATATTCCGAAAGGGAGCATTCATGAATATTTAACCAAAGGCGAATAATGCCAATAACTTACAATTGTTGTTATGTGAATAATACATTATGCTATCTTGGTGCGGACAGAATTATATTTAAAACTTGTAATAGATACACCAAGAACAGCTTCCTGATTAATTGAACACTGCTCTGTATGCGACGAAGTACCTTAATATTGTCGGTTCACCTCTGGGACTAACGAGTAAGACACCATACAAACATATCAACGTTACTATACTGAATATTATTGTTTCAGTGAATTTAACACCATTTTTCAACAATATTTCAGTTATATACGGCGGCAGGTTCGCTTCACCAGTTTTCATGGACTGTATTTTAACCAGTGCTAGTTCACCCTTCCACGAGTAGCCGGTATAACTTCCCTAAACATGGAGGAAAATCGACATTTTTGGTCAAATTTTCAAGAAGAATATGTGACAAGTTCACTGGATCGCGGTCAAATCATCACCAGGTAACGAGTCCACTGGATCGCGACCACTGTCACATCATCACCAGGTAATGAGTCCACTGGATCGCGACCACGGTCACATCATCACCAGGTAACGAGTCCGCTGGATCGCGACCACGGTCACATCATCACCAGGTAATGAGTCCACTGGATCGAGACCACTGTCACATCATCACCAGGTAACGAGTCCACTGGATCGCGACCACTGTCACATCATCACCAGGTAATGAGTCCACTGGATCGCGACCACGGTCACATCATCACCAGGTAACGAGTCCGCTGGATCGCGACCACGGTCACATCATCACCAGGTAACGAGTCCACTGGATCGCGACCACTGTCACATCATCACCAGGTAACGAGTCCACTGGATCGCGACCACTGTCACATCATCACCAGGTATCGAGTCCACTGGATCGCGACCACGGTCACATCATCACCAGGTAATGAGTCCACTGGATCGAGACCACTGTCACATCATCACCAGGTAACGAGTCCACTGGATCGCGACCACTGTCACATCATCACCAGGTAATGAGTCCACTGGATCGCGACCACGGTCACATCATCACCAGGTAACGAGTCCGCTGGATCGCGACCACGGTCACATCATCACCAGGTAACGAGTCCACTGGATCGCGACCACTGTCACATCATCACCAGGTAACGAGTCCACTGGATCGCGACCACTGTCACATCATCACCAGGTAACGAGTCCGCTGGATCGCGACCACGGTCACATCATCACCAGGTAATGAGTCCGCTGGATCGCGACCACGGTCACATCATCACCAGGTAATGAGTCCACTGGATCGCGACCACGGTCACATCATCACCAGGTAATGAGTCCACTGGATCGCGACCACTGTCACATCATCACCAGGTAACGAGTCCGCTGGATCGCGACCACGGTCACATCATCACCAGGTAACGAGTCCGCTGGATCGCGACCACGGTCACATCATCACCAGGTATCACCTATTAAATGCCTCTTAAATTATATAGAATCAGGTAGTTATATTACCTAAATTCAACTTCCTGATAGAATATATAATACACATTATAAAATACATTGTATATACATACATTATATAGAATAAACACATTATATAAAATATATACATAATGTAAATATAATTATTTGTTTATGACATTTAACAATTGTGTAGGTTTTTGGGTCTGGACGAAAAATACGGGTAAATTTTTCTGTTATAAAAATTACTGATTTACAAGCGTGTGACATTTAGGGAAATACATTTCAGGGTTTGGTTAGCCCAAACCTGATTGGACAACTTGAACATTCGGTTGTTCAAGCCTTTAAAACATCATTAAAAAGTGTTATCATCAAACCATAATTAAGTTTAGGTATACACAATGATACGTCTCTAATCCGAACTTGTATTGACTGATAAAAATGTTTGGATAAAAAAACTTGTCAATCTTGAAGACCTCAGCCTTTTTAATTTGTGAATTTTACCTTCGTTAGTATAATTATTATAATGTATCAGGTTACCGGGGAAACACAGTTAAAGGTACCATGGCCCGTATTCACAAACCAACTAAGATGAAAAATCATCTAAGAATACCGAAATTATCTTAGTTTTCACCAAGTTTTGCTAACATTGTAAGATTTGTCTTAACTTTCGTCTAAGAGTGAAAAAAATCTTTTTTTAAATCGACGATTTTTATCTTAAAAGTTTAGTCAAGGTACGAGGTGTCTTAACTGGCTTTAAGAAATTTTCTTAGATAAAAAATAAAACGAAAATGGATGCTACGTCGAACTCATTATTTGTCCATATCTATGAAGAATAAAGTTAATTTCTTGGATTATGAACTTTTAAACACTTTTCTGTCGTTATTTTGACTTGATCTTGGGCGGAGCAGATGTCAAAATAACGTGTCAATTTCACTTACAAATATTGTGAAAAGATACATTAAATTTTGCCATCACAAAATAAGCAAAGTTCCAGCAGAATGTAGACCTTTGATGCTTAACTTGAAATTCATTGCCAGTGATCCAAGATGCCTTTCACTGGACTTTATGATAGAACAATCAACAAATACGTGTTATGTGACTATTTGCGCATATGTGGGATATTGTACGATTTTCGGATAGACATTGGTTCAAGCTAATTGTCATTAAATGTACGAAGCAGCTAGTTTTTAAACATGATAACAGACACTTAGTCTAAACTTTGAAACTGATGTGATATCCACGTTTATTATCAAGTTCCGTCCGATAAACAGCCTTTCTAATTAACCATATTGATGTTGTGAAAGTTTTTAAAAGACAAGAGAAAAGTACATATGTACAAATGTACTGATGATGTACATGTACTTTAAATGAGCCAATTTATTTGATTATTGTCTCAGTAAGTTCTTTTCCCAATACCGTTTATTATGATAACATTTAGTACATTTGTATTGTGACAAACAAACCTACGACATGTATATATGGGATTAGACTGTGAAAGATTAAATATTGATTGTGTGTAACAATGTGTTTATTGTATGTACAGTCATATACACATGAAAACTGTGTTAATCTATAAGTAATGAAAAAGCGACCGTTGAAACAGCACATTTTTTATAATGATTCCAGAACCTCTCGAAAATACGGACACAATCTCCGAATCAGTACAATCTTTGTGTATAAATTAATCTACTTTTTGCTGTGTTTTACTTGTAGATAAATACAGTCTAACCAACGAACAAAGACCAGCCACGGGAAAGACAAAATGTTGCCTTTTTGACAATTGGCTTTTTCTTTGGTATTTGGTCGTTTTGTTTTAATTTTTTTTAAATGTCCTTTATTCACAGGCTGGACTTTACCAGGATGTGGCTGCTAACACGGGTTTAACTGTAGCATGACCAGTGAATCGTTATTGTAATCATTAAAGATGACTTTGTATAATATAATACTTACTGTAAACCGGTAACAAAGAATTTCTCTGTTATATAATCCCTGCAGTTTGAATTCTCGAAGGATAGGTAAAATTTATAGTCTGTGTTGAGCATATCAAAGCACTTACGATTTCTTCTAGGGCACTTAAGTTTTCCACAGTTTCCGTATATGTCTACACCTATATAGTTACTCAACTCGTAAGCATATTCCTTGCGCGTGTTCCTGGCGCCACAGTTCGATACAAACCAAGCCACTTGTTTTGTTTTTCCGACAGCGTAGCTTTTGTTCTGTGGAAGGAATTTAACATTTTCGTCAAACGGAACGAACTTTTCGTACGGTGCAACTATATCCGAGTCATGCCTATAAGTTGCAGTCCAGTTGTATATACTCCCGAAGGATCTAAGCCCAGGCGTGTGGTATGGAGATTCCAACATGAAGAGTATCCAGATTTGATTGGAAGGTCGACGAGCCCATGGTCTTTGCGCGGAATGATGGAATAGAACAGCATCGGCCGTTCCTGCCAGGGCCCGATTGTCTGTCAGCTCACACGTGTTGACAAGGCATTTCTGATCTATGAACGTTTGCTGGCCCCGTTTTACTTGCCAGCTCCCGAAACCAGAGCTTAGTAAAATTGTTTTTAAAGGCACAGATATGTTAGAATGCTGCTGACTATATAATGATGCGGGTTTAAAATTCAACTGATTCACAATTCTATCATTTTCATAGTTTTCAGAGTCCGGCCAAACTACGTTTTTGTCATTCTTCATAACTTCCGTCACTGGAAAGCGTAATCCGACGTATTCCGTAGTGGCATTTCTCAAAAGCGGAGCCACTTCCGTGAAAGATAGTTTAACATTATGATTCCGTTTATTAAACAATTCACCGGGCTCGCCGAGATTCGGGATCCAGGTATATGAACTTCCGGTACTTGCCCCTGGCAACCATGCCGCGCGATTGTAAAAATTGAACGTAAAAAGCAGGAATAGAACTACTGATATTGTCCAAGTCACAACCTTTTTCAAATGAATCCGCATTCTAAATATTACTTATTATTTTCTACGATTCAATAAATCATTTTTTACATCCAATTTCCTTCATTGCCTCCCATACACGCAATGAGACAAAGACATTCACTTTAAACTTCTTTTATATCAAACTGTCGAAAAATATTTAAGTAAATACTTATACTTTTATACTTCAATTATCTGAAACACGTTTAGACAAGTTAAATTCTTATTATTATTTAACAATATACCGGTATTTACAACGCCAGTTTATAATCCGCTCCGTATGTAGTGTATACTAACTCGATCGCTTAAGGCAAATGAAAGACTCTATAATGGAACCAGTTTAGAGGTATAAGGTAGTCAACTCCGTTCAAATCGTACTGTCCGTCAGATATTGATTTTCAACATGTTTGATGAGGTTATAGATCAAGCCAGAAACCTGAAAATAAATTTAAAAAATATGTCAATATAATACAGCTTGGGTAATATAAAATCTAGCTTATCATGCTAGTGTAATACAGTAAAAAACTGTAATCGGACGACTTTCACGTCCCAAGTTTTACGTTATTCATAAAAAATCTCTGACAATCGGAATAAAAAAAACTGGTTTTAGACCCAGTCCGGGTGAGGTTTTTTTACTGCATGTAACTTTATTTAGGGCTTTAAATGAGTCGACGAAATTTGGACAACGAATGAAGCCGAGTTTCTCCGCCATGTAATGATACAAAAATTCAATAGTGACCGTGATTGTGCTTTTTAAAGGAGAAAAAGGCTGTTCAGCATTTTACGCAAATAACTACTATAAATTATGACGATTCTTATCTTATCGATGTTAGTAAAAAAAACTATTCGTTTTTAAGTTATTGACGGACTAACATTGTATGTCTCCTTTATCAGCCTTCACTATTATTTTCTAATAAAACTTTCCGTGTACGTAACTGGGGATAATTGACGTTTCAATAATTTGTTAAACCAAATGTAGTGAAATTTATAGATTAACTGATAAATGATAACTTCGGTATCTGGTATAGACTAATTGTAAATTTGTAAATGAAGCATTTGTATGATCAGAGAAAAACAAATATATCATCAATACTATCAGTTAATGTAGCGGACACCTGTACACTTTTTTATATGAAATAATAATAGTTCAAATTATTGTTGTACCGTAATAGAAAGTTATACTATATACATACTGTACATACAACAATAACATGATTGTACTAAGTTCCTCCACGTGATAATTTGTCTTAGATAGCTTGTGTATATTTATCTCGAGTTTGAATTTCACATGCAAATCGTATATATTTGTGTAATTAATGAATAATGTGATATTTTTGTATATAAAATGCATTGGCTCATGTGACCAGAAGCATGGATAGGTTTGCGTTACGAATAAAGAATATTGAATCTTTAACTGTTATTCTTACATGTACGACGCACACCACCCGCTGAGTTAAAACAAACTTTATCTGAAATATAAATGTCAATCTGTCTGATGGATAATCTGCAAAGGTTATGGGTTATCATACCGTTTTCGTTAACTTTGCAAAATTCCATTGTAATATCGTTATGTTTACCTTTGCCTTTTACGACAAATAAAACTACTCAAATAACCATTCGCGTGAAGTCTAGATTCTGTCAGCTTCAATTGATACTCTAATTACAGTTGTTGTTACCAATTTGTAATCCTAATCAATATTTGAGCCAGTATAGATCGCCATGTTATGAACACGTGACCAGCGTGTTTACATCCGGTCTATTGTTTACATAATATGTTTACCCTCTCGTAAAATAATAAAGTTAATTTGGCCGTGTGGAAGTAATATTTGCAAATATTGAACCGAAGTCGATTTAACATAACGCAAATACCCAATGCAACGTTTTCTCAATTATTCTGACACAGAAACTAAATCTTGTCCAATTTCGATCAACAAATCCATGGCTTGGTGATATTAGGCACGTCGTCCTTTTTCTATTTGTTTTTATCAAACCGGATGTTGAACTTTAGAACGAGCCTTGTTTGCTTAAGAATCCGTTCCGTAAAATCTATCAAATTTATTGAACCTTAATTTATTCAGCAACCACAGAGGTTAGATAGAGGTCGGAGGGAAAGTGATCGGTAGGCAGGTGGTAACGTGATGTACTACTAAACGAAAGGTCGCGGATTCGAATCTCGACTCCGCCTTTCTATATTTTGGTGTCCCCATACCTACTATCGAGCCAAGTACTACAAGAAAAATCACAGGAAAACGGATATTGCATATATCGGTGCTTTACACCGGGAATAGGAAAAAATATTCGAACTACGAGTAGGGATAAACTGCTATAAACCCCTGAATTGTGGTTGTTTCCCTTGAAAATTGATCAGATGCCCGATAAGGCCATGTCCGCCAAAGTTGGACATGAATGCCCGGTTCGCCTGCATATTATCTTCCTTCCCTCTGGTGTGCCTCTGAGATTACCATAACTGCCAAAACGGACCGTTAAACAACAGATAAATAGAGCTTGTGGATTTTTGATTGAGTCGATGGTATAGTAAACTGGTTCCCGTTGACTTGTGTGTACAAAGCCTTTGGTGCACTGTATCATGGAACGGGAACCAGTTTAATGGTATAAGTGCACATTAACATGTTCTAAATGACCTTACTTGAACTTCAACGTAAACATAGCTTCATACAACGTATATGCTTTATTTACAACTAAACTCACACGTTTATGGTAAATTACATTCATTATAATTCACTTCAGGTTGAACTGCTACCGTGACGGACGGACGGACATGCGTACTCACTGAAGTGACGTTGTGGGGTGCCGCCTTTGATCTTCTTTTGATCTTCTAAATCCCACAAGCAACATTTTTGCACCCCATAAGCACAAATTTTCCCCACAACGTCGGTTTTTACTTACTGGAACCCCATAACGACAACTTATACTTACCCTAACCCTATAACGACACCTGGGTGCGTACGGACATACTCGTTTATTTCTTTCATCATAGGTTAAGAGGTACAATGTACATGGTATTGTATAACTAATAAACAACCAAACATATAACCATACCAAACAGTATACCGCTGAAGTTCTTTGTGGAAAAATGATTAGTTCAAAGAAGTATCCACATATTAAGCATTCATGTTTAAAACCTTCTAAACTTTAAAAGAAATTAAAACGAAGAACCCATACAGAGAAGTTACACTAAACGTAGCGAGTATTATTCAGTATGATTATATTCTCAAGCAAATCTTTGTATCGCCAGGAACGTAAATTGTATGTAACGAATGTGAGAAGCGCAGTATGAATAAAGACTTGACCCCGTATGTAATAAAAATAAATGTAAACACATTTTTATTATTATATTATACTTCTATAAATTATGCTATTTACACAGTCAAATTTCAATATCATCAATGATACCTCAGTATCTAGGTTATACAACTTGAGATTGTTCTTCAAGCTTAAATCTCATATCTCGTATTTTAATGTTTCTAAGTTGATTATGATCAGACAATTACAATGATATTATTGTAGCAAAGTATTGACTAATACTGTTATACTGATATTTATGCGTTTTGCGAAATCGTCACCTTGGTATTGAGAGGACCTGTCTTGCTGTTGGACCTTGCATGGTGGGGGGCCTTTGTGGTAAACATAGGTGACAAAATAGTGTTTACTCCTGTTAATATTTTTTATCATATAATGACATGTTCTGTGTTTACCAAGGTCATATTTCTTTTTTGTTTTGTAAATGGCCAAAGGTATATATGTCTACTAGCTATGAATATATGTTAAATGGTAAATTTTATACTATAGTCTGCTAGCATTATTGGTCTGAACATATCTAAACATCACTCAGGTCTATTTCTTCAACCATAATACCTTGAGAATGATATGGAACTCTCTGAGACTGTTCTCAAGTTTTATAACCTCGGGGCCTGTAACAAACATGAAGTTTACGAATGGATAAAATGTTTACCGTTATATAATTTAAAAGACGACTGGTGGTCATCTGCATCTATTATTCATACTGTTTACGGCTAAATCTACCAGTTCTATTGGACTATTACACTAAATATTACCTATAGTCTTTATGCTATATAGGTTATATTATTTATCTGTGGCGTAGAATAGACATGCCACATGTTAACCGTTGTTACACTAATTATTTTAAATTAAAACAAGAGCTGTCCGAAAACAGCACGCTCGACTATTATAAGTCTCCTCAGTGTAGTAAAAATGCTTGGTAGATGAGAAAAAGGCATATCATTAAAAGACAGTGCAACTATTCGAATCATTGCCAGAAAAAAAATTGTTGAACATCTTGATGATGGTGTACAAGATAGTGTCCTTAATAACTAATTTTCACGAAAAATCTGAGTGAAAAAGGGGACATAACTCTAAAAATACTGTTAACAGAGTTATCATGCTTGTCCTACAGATGCACATTGTCCCCATAAGGAAGTATTCAAAGTTTGAGTTGAATATCTTTGATAACGTTCAAGTTATTGTACTTTATCAAAAACTTTAACTGTAACGCAGACGTCGACGCCAGGACTAGTAGTATAGCTTTTGTTTTTCTTAAAAACGATTTTATTTTCCCACAAAACGTTGCAAATGGAAACTGAGTCAGCAACTTTAACGTCGTAATTCAAAATTTATGTGCGAATCTAACAACTTACAGACTCTTTGATACGTTGCACGCCTAAATAACGAATGGCTGCATCAATGCTGGTGTGGTGTATAAAGAAAGTAATAATATGCACATTTCAATAGTACCCTATAGTGCATTGATTGCACGCAACAAATATTTTATAATTCATCATTCGTTTGATTTAAAATCTACGACAGTTAAGACATGATTCATCAAGTAAACAGACGTATAACAATTGAAACTTAAACCTCCTCTACGTACTGATAAAACCTACATCATGTCCTCATCTTAGCTGTTTGCTGGGGATTATAAAAGTGCTCGTTCAAATAATTTATCATTTGAACAAAGTCGAGATAACTTGTTCAAACAATACATGTGTATAAAGTGCATGACATGTCTGAAACGTGTTCACGTAAAATGACAAATCATATTTAACCCACTAGTATCTCATATCTTACTTAACTTAGATTACACATATAAAAAAACATACCAAAAGATTAGAAGAGCCGGGGTACACGTTTAACACGTCGTCTACAGTACAGCCTCTCTAGAACGGTCCTCTCTTAACCAACAACCTCCCGACAACAACAACATGATTTTTCCACTGTTAATTTCTAAATGGTGTTGATTTGGAGATTTAATGCACGGTATATTTATAAGTACATAGTTTTTTTACATGATCCGTTTCGCAACAAATTCTAAAATCTCAGTACTAATATTATGTAACATTTTAATTACAAATATGGAGAATTTTGCCATACATGTATATAGAAAAAAAACCGGAATTCTCTGAAATTCGGACAATTTTTCAAGACCCTTGTTCATTCAGAATTTCTTCAAAATTCTTTAAAACCAGAATTCTCCGAAAGCCGGACTTATAGCCCAGTCAGGAAGGAGAAGAAAATAAAATACTTGGTTTCAAATGAATAAATGAAACGCGTGACAAATAAATATAACATGTCTAATTTGTTTATGAGATATATGCTTGTACCAAGATGTGTTTTTACAACTTCCTAATTTTCCATGTTAATATATTTAGCCCCATTTTCACTGTCACGGTACCTCTCGGTGAAAAATAACCGATGTAGCGATCTACGTATAGCGCTCACCACATTTTCACCGTACCAACAGTTGTATCGAACATTTTAAAATATCCGGGGCTGTTCGCCAATTTGATCCGGATCAACAAGGTCCATCCAGGATTGTACAATGAGAATAAGGCTTTAGAAGTTTGTGTTGTAAACGACATTATTAAAATTTACTCGAACTCTAAACGTTGATACAAAAATTTCTCAGACACTGAGGGGGAATAGAGCCACCGCCAACAAAAAATTCGAGTGCTTGTCAAGTTCCTTTAAGTTTTTATCCCAGACAAAAAAATGCTTGTCATTGAAAGAATACCACGATTATCACGCTCGTCGACAGCAAACATATTTTTGTATTTATTTCATCAAAAGACCAAACATAGTATGGCGGTTGAAGAAACGGTTTAATAACGTTGTCACTAACCTTGTAGTCATATAAACTATATATTCATAGACTAAACTTTCAGTTTTTAATCCGTAGGTTGGATCACACTGAACAGAATATTCAGATTAACACAAACATATTTTTTCTTTGCTACCGTTTATGCGAGCACCAAAATCCGGATTAAAGATTAAGTACAACTAAGTGACACCGCGAATATGACCGTTTGAAATAATAGTTACATTGTATATACATATCTAATAGAACAATATACACTGAAATATTCATATATGTACTAATCAGTATAGCTTTAATTTATCTGATTACCTGTACATGGTCCAATAAGATTTCACGTTTATTTCATACACCATTGATAGCGGGTCGGCTGACTTTTATATAAATGCATGCTAACTGATATCGCAGACATACGCATAACTCATGCTTTCCCGTCCAAAAGCATGACAATTATAGTCATTTTTACACGTGAGAGAAAATCAATATTTTTAAATAACAATTATAAAAATATATATTTTTTAAAATTGAAACAATAAGATACAGACATAAGTTAAAAAATGTCACTTTAAGTAGAAGTTGTAATTGAACTTAATAGTATAACAGTTTTCAAACCAATAATATCATGCATCGAGTGTACTGTTTTATCATTTAACAAACAGTTCTCTAATCCCACTAATTATAAGCCAGCGATTATCTCAAGCTGTCATTACAACCATTTATTCAATCTGGTATATTTTTGAAATACCACCGTTGTAGCACCAGAAACATGTTTTAGCACGAACGTTGCACATAACTAGGTAAATATTCAAATTTTCTTAAACATAAGGTTAATGTAATTCACTTTGTTTTCGCGTGATCTTTATTTCGCGATTTTGTCTACCCTTAATATATCCGCGTCTGAAGGCTCTTAATTTAAATTTCGCGTTGACACATTCTGTACGCTGTTATATTAATGTCCGCTCATTACCAGCGCCGGTGTACCCGCTGCTGTGCACCATCCGAAAACGTAAACAAAAAGCCGCCATCTTAGATGAAAAGGGTAATTTTTTGCTTATTTATTCGATTTCGCTTTTCTTTCAAATTTCTGCTATAGCAAAGAACATGCTACACAATTTTCTGGACACAATGAATTAATAACCATAGTATTTCAGTGCCGGTGTAACGTTTTCAAGCTCCCCCTTTTTCAGGTTACCCCCCGGTAACTTAAAAACGTTTTCAAAGTACCGGCCCCGGTAACATTAAAACGTTTTCAAACTCCCTCCCCCGTTTTAATACCCCCCCCTATGTTGATTCTTTGTGGCGAAAACGTTTATATTTCAGGTTATAATTCATACTAAATGATTCACAGTCAACATGGTTTATTGACATATAATTCCTGTACTTCTAAACTGAATTTACGTAATAATTATGGAATCCTATTGGGGTCATGGAGAGTATACACCGTTATTCAATTAATGAACAACAATACAAGACCAGGGTGTCCACAAATTAAGTAAAGCAAAATTCCCTGACTTTTCCCTGACTAAAATCAAATTTCCCTGACTAAATCTTTTGTATTTTACGCTTAAGTACTGACATCTGTTGGTCCCCTCCTCCCACACAGCCAACAATTTTCACCTTTTACTTTGCCAACTGTTATTGTATTACTCTTTTGTACATATATTTAATCTAAATTGTTCGGAGGTTTGTTTTTCCTTAATTTTTATTTCTATTATTCTTTTTCAACATGTATGTATGTTTAAACAAATATTGATTCTATCAGATGAGTGTTTGTCATTTCAAAATTTCCTGACTTTTCCCTGACTTTTTCTTAAATTCCAAAATTCCCTGACAATTTCCTGACCTTGAAAAACATAATTTTTCCTGACTTTTTCCCTGACCGTGGACACCCTGAAGACCTGACCTTTGCAATCATACCCTTATTAGTGTTCAATTATTAACTGTTTTTTTGTACCTTTTTTTTTTTTGGGGGGGGGGGCAAAATATTTCAAGATTGCATTGGTATTTGCACAATAACGCTCCTAGGTTCCATATTTAAATGAAGGAATGGACTTGTGTCAGTGTATAATGACGTCATTCGATTTCGTCATAAGGACCACATTATTAACGTATGACCGTATTATGCAATAAGATCAAACAATTTTGATGAATAAAAGAAAATAACGCTACACTCCTTAATAATCTTGAAAAATAATCCGAATGCAAAATCCAAACTGTCTGTGATGGTGATCGAACTCACTTAAACTATGGTTGCTAAATAACTGTAGTACATGCATTTATGTGTTGGTAATCTCCTTATCTCTCTTATTATGAACTTTCATATTATTACCCGTTTTCAAAACGCCCCCGGGATAACCTGAAATCGTTTTTAGATTACCGGGTTGGGCATTTGAAAATGGAGGGGGTAGTCTGAAAACGATTTAATTGTACACAATAGTTTCTCAACTACGAATTCTTAAGTTTGGGAACGATTCTTTCTTAACTTTACGATAACTCATGGGCATTCTTAAAGATAAGAAAACGCAGCTTCTGTCGTTATTAATACGATACAACTTTTTATTTCAAGACTGTTGAGTGCGATGTACAAGATATTCGTAAATAATGGAAAAGAAATTTTGTTTTATGTTCGGGGGCGTAGCCAGCTATAAATGAATTTTATGCACTCAAGGAAGAATGTAAACCCCGCTGTTGCTTGGTTCTGGACTTTTTATGGCCCGCTATTCGAAATTGCGTTAGAGCATAAAGTGTTCCCCCTGTCCGTCCGCGCGTCTGTGTGTCCGTACATACCACATGGTGGTTGTGGGTTTTGGGTTGGTACATTTTGGCATTATGCGTTTCAATTAAGTACATGGATAATTTCGACTTTAGGGGATAAAAACATCGAAAAGATCAAAGGGTGCACCCCACAATATACCTTTCATGAGTTCGTCCGTCCGTTCAAATTTTGGTTACCGAGCGACAACTCAAGAAATATTTCAAAGATAGGTTTCATATGGAACATGAAGAAATATAACAAGAAACGCGACAGTGCCACGAAACCAGGTTTTCCAAGGCTTTAAAACCACAGTACTCTAGAATTCTTCGCTAAGGCTTCATCAGTGGTTCAGTTTCCAGTGCAACTAATTAGTTATCATAGACCTTAATCTACTGGCATAGAATGCAATCCCAAGTTGGTTACCTCCACACAAAATATCATCGCGATGTCTAAATCCTTAATTAAGTTATTCACCGGAAACTGATTTTCTATTTTTAGAAACAGTGACCATGACCAAACTGACCCCAAATACAATTCCAAGCTAAGCTTTCATGCAGGGTTGTTAAATATCAGTTGAGTCAAGATTAGTCATTCCAAACTTAAGAAATTGACCGGAAACTGATTTCTATATTTAGTAACAGTGACCTTGACCCTAATGACCCTTGATTCAAAACAAAAGCATGGACTGGATGTAAGCTACCAACACACAAAATTTCATCGCAATATCTTAATCCTTGATTAAGTTATTCACTGATTTTCTATTTTTAGTACAGTGACCTTGACCCCACAAACCCCAAATACAATCCCAAGCTAGGTTTTGATTCAAGGATGCTAAATACCAAGTTTAGTCAACATTGGTCATTCCAAACTTAAGTCATTGACCGGACACTGATTTTCTATTTTAGTAACAGTGACGACCCCATGGATCCCAAATGCAATCCCAGGCTAAATTTTGATTCAAGGATGCTAAATACCAAATTTAGTCTACATTTGTCATTCCGTTAACTTAAGTTATTGACCGGACACCCCAAATCCAATACCAGGCTAGATTTTGATTCAACTTGACCTGACGCTGATTTTCTATTTTTGGTAACGGTGACCTTGACCCAACAGACCCCACATACAATCCCAGGCTAGGTTTTCATTCAAAGATCCTACAGATCCAGTTTGGTCAAGATTGGTCAATCAGAACTTAAGTTATTGACCGGACACCGCCTGTTTCAATTTGTGAAAACCTGGTTAATAATAAATTACAGGTCAAGATCGATTTCACTTAAAATCCAAACATATTCACAGGAGGTATGGTCCCTTTTTGACTTAGCTCTCGGGGAGGCATTCGTGTCATCCGGACACACTTCCAGTTTAAATAAGAAATAAAATGGTGAACTTTCAGTTGTATTTGCAGGGATTAGAGGCACTGTCAAATATTATTAATTTGTATGCATTTTATTTCAAACACCGTTATTAACGATTATTGGACATAATAGTAGCTTTCGACGTAGATGGCATTTTTATATTTGCGTTCACTTTTCAAATTACGTATACGTGTGCGTATCGCTGATGTTATAACTTTTTGACAATCTTATATTTTTTATACTGAAAAAATAAAGCTAATAGATATTAAAGTGCATTTGGAGTTTTCGTATATATTAACTGTACATGTTCTTCTCCGATTTTTATTGTGAAATCTTATTGCTCAAACGATACTAATTTGATCTGACCAGCATTAATTATAAAATGTATGATTGGGTTGTACGTCCAACATATATTGGAGTGCAAGTATGAACTACTCAAAAACACATTTATCACAAGCCAATGTTCACATTATCTAAAACATATTTCCAGGCAAATATAACAATTAGTGTACACTTTCTGAAAGATGAGGGCCCCGTTTCATCAAACATCTTACGCCACTTTTTAAGTAAGAAGTGTCTTATCTCCCTTACTAGCGTTAAAATACATTTCATCAATATTTTCTTATCTACGAATTCTTAAGTTTGGGAAAGATTCTTACTTAACTTTACGATAGCTCATGGGCTTTCTTAAAGATAAGAAAACGCGGCTTCTGCCTTTATTATTATGAGACAGTCTTTTATTTTAAGACTGTTGAGTGCGATGTAAGATATATTTCTGCTTGTCATATCATTACTCACATTCAGGAGATTTTATAACAACAGAGGCTCAGTATAGCTGTAGAATATTTCATCCATAACTGAACATTAATGGTTAAGAACATATTTCAGTTGTGCATCATTTATTTCAAATTCATACAAATGCATTTTATAAAGTTAACTGATATCATTTGCTTCACTGAATTCATGTTGTCAAGGATACAATTGCATGTCAACTGGTAGTTTTAAATAACTTATACCTGTATCATACTCTATTCACCAAACTGAATAAAATAATAAATAAATTATAATTGATGATATACTAAAGTCACAATGAAGTACTTGCATGCATGGGTTCTCAGCTGGAATTTTTTTAATCACAATTTGTGCATTGACAACAAGATGTAAACAAGGTAATACAGATTTAAGATTATACAGTTGTCCTTGGATTTCATGTTCATATCAAACATTAATACAGCAAAACAGTGGCTGAATATATTTGCACCCAAGTTCATGCAAAGCAATGTTTATCTATCTAAATGTTTATCACATCAAAATCACATGAGGCACTGGAATCTTTTTTTACTAAAGAAATATATTAAATATTTTAAGGATATGTTATTCAAGAAATATTTCAAGAATTGGTTTCATATTTTACATGAAGGAATATAATAACGAATATATATAACAAAATACAGGTCAAGTTCGATTTCACTTAAAATCCAATATTTTCTCTCGGGGAGGCGTTCCTGTCCTCCGGACACATTTCTAGTTTAAATTAGAATTAGAAATGGTGAACTTTCAGTTGTATTTGCAGGGATTAGAAGCACTGTCAAATATTCTTTTTTTGAATAATGCATTTTATTTCAAATACCGTGATTGACGATAATTAGACATGATATTAGGCTTTCGACGAAGATGGCATTTTTATATTGTTCACTTTTCAAATTAAGGTTACGCACCTGCGTATCGCTGATGTAATAACTTGCAATCTGATATTTTTAAAACTTATTTTAAGACCGTAAACATATTTTTATCTTCAAAAAAACCTTTTGGTATTTCTCTTTAACCGATCGTATGTGCTTTAATGGCCATAAAACAAATTTTCATGATAAAAAATGAAAAATAAAGCTAATAGGTATTAAAATGCATCAGAAGTTTTCGTATTTATTAACTGTTCTTCTCCGATTCTCACTGTGAAATCTTATTGCTCAAACGATACTAATTTGATCTGATCAGCATTAATCATAAAAGGTACGGTTAGGTTGTCCAACATACATGGATGTGCGAATAAAGGAATTTTATGTGCAAGTTTGAGCGACTCAAAAACACATAATATCATGAGCCAATGTTCACATTGTTTAAAAAACATATTTTCAGATAAGATATATCAAATAGTTTACATTTTCTAAAAGATGAGAGCTTCATCTTTCATTTGGTATATAATTTACAAAATTCGGCTGAGAAGTCAAATAAAACTCTCTATATAGTATATGTATAGAATCAGTTGTATTTTTCTTATTAACATAACTAGGGCCGGTGAATAGACTTACCCGTTCTTTACACATTTAGATAAGAACAGTTGATAAAAAGGTTTAAGAATTTCGTAACTTTTGTCGTAAGTGTCTTCGTAGGAAAAAATCTTACGTAAGATAAGAATATATTGATGAAACGAGGCCGAGAGCTTCATCTTTAATTTGATACATAATTTAAAAGAATCGGTTGAGTAAATAAAATAGAAATCTCTATATAATATACATTATATGTATAGAATCAATTGTATTTTTTTTATTTATATAGCTAGGGCCGGTGAATACACTTTACCTGTGTAGACTGTGTCGCGGTTTGTACACATTTAGATAAGAACAGTTAATAAAACAGTTTAAGAAATTCGTAACTTTTGTCGTCTCTCCTTAAGGTGGATCGCGGGTTTCCTCCAGAAAAAAGTAATTTTTTTAGACGTCAACGCACGATAAAGAAATTTTGTATAAACATCCTTTAATGTATTGGCTAATGCAGACATAATTTATTCAAATGATATTTCCATGGAAACCAAAGAAAATGGCCACCTAGCGGACCGGTATGTTTTTCGTTGAATTTCGCGTTATTTTCTGTATTGCTCCCGATAATTTTGTATTTTAAATTATGCAATATATTTAACTACAATGTTGAATCATTTAGAAATCCGAAAAAGTCAATAATATTTCATTTTGCCGTCATTAAATCTTAAAAGATGTCGAGCGAACTCTGCAGGGGTGGCAATTTACAATGCCAAAAAATGAGACATTTTTCTTTCAGTCGCGTCAACAGTAAAAAAACGGTCCGATGAAATTTTTTTTAAAACTCAGTAAAGATTATTAAAATAATTTGAAAGACTTTAAAAAAATAAAAACATATGGTCACCGACTTCGTTTTCGCTACATTGAAACTTATTTAAACACGGGAAAAGCTAAAAACGTGGCCATAAAATACAAGATCGACGTGACGTTAAGCCAAAATATGCCAGTAACAACTAAAAAGTCCGCAACGTCATGTCGATCTTGTATAAAAACCTTGACGTTTTTAGCCTTTTTCCAAGTTTAAATAAGTTCATTGGCGCGAAAACGAAGTCGGTGACCATATTTTTTTATTGTTTTAAAGTTTTCTAAATTGTACAAAGAATCTGTTTTGCGTTTTAAAAAAAATTCATCGGGCCGTTTTTTCACTACTGACGTGGTTGAGAGAAAAATGTCTCATTTTTTTGGCATTGTAAAATGTCACCCCTACAGAATTCGCTCGACGTCTTTTAATATTTAATGGCAGCAAAATGTAACATTACTGACTTCTTCGGATTTGTTAATGATCCAGCATTGCAGTTATGTAAATTGCATAACTTAAAACACAATATTATCGGAGCAGTACAGGAAATAACGCGAAAATCAACGAAAAACATATCGCTCTGCTAGGTGGCGCTTTTGAGCGGTTTCCATGGAAATATCATTTGAATATATCATTTCTGCGTCTAAAAAATGACTATTTTTCTGGAGGAAACCCGCGATCCACCTTAAAGAAAGAATCTCAAGTAAGATACGAATGTATTAATGAATGAGTGTTTAGAATATTGATAAATCAATGTGATTTACACTTTACGGACTTTTTTGCATCAAATGATCGAATATTGTAGTTGTCTGAAATGTACTTTTGCATATTTTGTATATTCACTTTATAAGTAGTTTAATAAGAAGTAGTTTACAATACAACTTACGTGATGAGAAATATAGGCAACACGTTTTTATAGCATATGGTTCTCAGGTTTTTGAAGCAGTTTTAAATGACAATATTTAACCCTTGGATAGATGCATCGAGGATAGTTCGTACAATTATTACATTAATGTATGAATCTGTTTTTACTTTACTATGTTCATGCATAATAATCCTTTGCCGAGCGGATCGTGTAGAAAAGGAAAATAAAATCATGAACAAATGTATGTTTATTTGCTTCATGCAACAGAATTTGTAAAAATATTAGAATGCTGAATCATCAAAAACACAGACAACTTGGTCAACTTTCAAAGAATTACATTTATATTTATTCAGTATCTTAATAATTACCAACAATCACAGACTATCATTATTAAAGTTGACCATCATCTTTCAGTAACCATAAAAATCACAGACAATAATCATTGAAAGTCACATTTCAATTATCACAATAAAATCACAGACAGAATCAATGAGCATCCCTTTAACGAAAAGTAAACACTGATTCGACGGTGTTTCTTAGTTTAAAATGGCTGATAATGATTCTTCGATACAGCCTGTGTCACATGATAATGCCTTTAAACTTTAAAGCATGTAATTTCACTTTCTATATGAAATTAAATACTTTATCCATGAAGCAATTAGAAATATTTGCATTTCAGAACTTTGCCTGTGATAAACATTTTCTTAAAATATTTACTACAAGTAAATTTCCCACAAGGGTGCAAAACTTACATGTACATGTATTTAACTAAAGGTTATGCGGGAACAGGCTCAAGTACGTAAAAAAGCTCCTACTGTGCACCCGTTTCCGCTGCTGTCCACCCTCAGAAATTCGTTATACTAGAAATTACGTTGTATGTACCAAAAGCCTGATTTTAAGCAGCTGTATTACAACTTATGGATAAAAATGAGCGTCGATATGCGAACAAGTCAATTTTCTGGACAAAATGATTGAAAAATAAGATGCTGTGCACCACGGCATTTTTCTCTCGATTCGATTTTCTTGTCCAAGGTAACTTTTATACCAGAGGAACCTAGTAAATACTATAGGTATTAATGTGTCCAGAAATTTGTCTAGCATGTTTCTGGCTATAGCAGAAATTTGAAAGAAAAGCGAAATCGAAGAAATAACCAAAAAATTACCTTTTTCATCCAAGATGGCGGCTTTTGGTTGACGTTTTGGATGGTGCACAGCAGCGGGTATACCGTTTTACTGTTTACGGTATCGATGTTGTACGATGGATGTCATTATATTTCATGTGTAATCCGGTCATATTCCATGGTAATCGAAAACTTTATTTACATAAAAAGTCATGTGAATTGTTCGTTATCTGAGTGAACAATTTATTATATTGTATGGTATGTGAATATTAAAACGTCAAAACCAGTCACAATCCAAACAGTTTTGAATACTAGTACTAGTATAGAAAAGTGACTAACTGTCCGTTATTTAGTTATCTGAAACAATGTGTTAAAATTCATTTACCATACATTGAGAGCATGAAGGAGGAAATGGATGTGCCCTCAGGAAACACGCACGTGTTTAAGGCACACCAAATAGAACAGATCTGCAATATGTTAACAAAACACTATATACATCACACGTTATACTCATGAACATAACATACTGATGATTGTATTGCATCTTGTGGCGAGACAGTGCGGCGAGACATTTCTTGCACCAATTGACTTTTTGACGAAAAACTGAGAGCAAAATTATGTTGTTAGTTTAAACATATTTATTCCAAGTCATTCACAGGTACATGATAAAACAAAACATATATATATTATATAAGGAAAGGATTAGAACGAAAGACGAAGTCTTATAGAATTCTTCTCCTTAGGCGGATGGTAATAAGTTTACATTGAGCTTGCTCTAATGTGATGAAGACATTAACACAGGAATAAACATGGCAAACATACAAACAAACAATATGATGAGTGAGAGTTCAAAAATGTATATGAGTATGTGCAGAAGAGAAATATGCATGCATAGAGAGAGAGAGAGAGAGAGAGAGAGGGGGGGGACAATGAGAGGGAGAGAGAAGGGGGGGGGGGGTGCGCAGGGCTCATAGATAAGATATAGGTTACTACGTGAGTTGATATTACTAAGCTCAGATAAATCTCTTAGTGTCAGATATGAAGTTCTGGACATGATTGAAAATGGTGTTATTTTCCTGATCTGAAAGGGCTGGGTCACCAAATAATAGGAGGTCCAGGCTAATGTTATAATTTCGGAGGTTATTGAGCATTTTATTACGCCATGTGCCATAACAGTTACACTCGAAGAAGTAGTGATAATTTGACTCAATCTGACCACATCGACACAACGGTGAGGGGCAGATGTTTTTCAGAAACAAGTGGTAATTAAGAGCACTGCACTTTGTGCGGAGGCGTGTATGCAACACTTGGAGTTTTCTAGATCCTACATAATAATACATTGGAGTTCGTTTTTTACATCGAGATATGTTTTAAATGTTCTAAGTGTCGATGAGCAGCGGATACTAGACGGAATACGATTCCAGTCACGAACAACTGAAGGTAGGAAAGAATTAAAATAAAGCATAGTTCTAGCTGGTACTAGGTGGATGTCACCAGAGTTTCTTAGGTTGTAATTCGAATTAGTAGGACGAGGTATTAGAGAAGAGAGGTATTCGGGTGTCTGGTTACTGTGCATTTTGTAAAATAGAGACAGTCTATGTTTGTATCTTCTTTCAGAAAGTGTTTCCCAACTAATTTCTCTGTATAGTTCCTCCAATGAAATAAGTTTAGTTGCACCCGATGCTATGCGAGCGCATTCGTTCTGGATTTTATCAAGTTGGTCAAGTTCGTATTTGGTACAATTGCTCCAGACAACATCAGAATATTCTAGAATAGGTCTTATAAAGGATGTGTATATAATTTCAAGGGATTTGCGGTCGATGGAAAACTTAAGTTTTCGCATGATGCCAACTCGTTTCCATGCTTTGTCGGTTACGTACTTAAGATGAGAGTGCCAATTACAATCATTGGACAGAATGACACCAAGATGTCTGTGCTCTACAACCTCAGGTATGCATTGCTGAAACATCTGCAAGGATGGATGGGGAAGGCGATTGCGTTTTCTTGATACCAAGAGAGACTCCGATTTTGAAGGATTAAAGGTGACCAGCCACTTCTCAGCCCAGTTTGAAATAGTTTGGATATCTGACTGAAGAAGGTTGGCAGCTACATCAGGTTGCTCGACTATGACATACAGACTTGGCGAAAAGATTAATACGAGATCTAATTTCACTGACAATGTCGTTAATAAATATAAGAAAAAGAAGTGGACCAAGAATCGACCCCTGGGGAACACCAGCTGATACATTGCACCAATGTGACTTTACACCAGGTAATACAACTCGTTGTCGCCTGTTTGCAAGATAATTCATGAACCAAGTTAGAAGAGATCCTGAGATTCCCGCGTTGTACATTTTAGATATCAGGCCTTTATGCCATACTTTATCGAAGGCCTTACTTATATCAAAGAAGACGACACGAACTTTGAGACCATCGTCAAGTGCTTTACAAAGTGTGTCATATATGTAAACAAGTTGATTAACTGTAGAGTCTCCAGGAATAAATCCAGATTGGGCAGGGGTAAGAAACTTTGTAACATGAAGATGGTTGAAAACGTGTTTGAAAATAAGACGTTCGAAAACCTTTTCAACTGTGTTTAGAAGAGAAATTGGTCGATAGTTGTTTGGCATTGACGCATCACCCTTCTTGAATATGGCACTTACATGAGCTTCTTTCCATGAGGATGGAACAGTACAGCATTGTAAAGAGAAATTAAACAAATCACTGAGAGGAGAAGAAAGTTCATGACAAGCTTCCTTAAGAATGCGGTTGCTTATGCCATCAGGACCTGCAGCTTTATCAGTTTTAAGAGATTTTAGTACTTCTTCAGTTTCTGATGCGCTAAGAACAATTTCCGAGAGAAACGTTTCAGAGGAAGGTGGTCCAAGATCCGGTGCGTGTTTGTTTTCATCATCTAGAGTGGTCTGAGATTGAAAATAATTATTCAAGATGTTTGCTTTTTCTAAGTCAGAGCACGTTACTTGCTGTGTTTCAGGGTTTAGTATGGGTGGAATACTATGGTTTGCCTCTTTAGAGATGAAAGTTTTTAATGTTTTCCACCAATCTTTCGAAGAAAGAGAACCAGTTTTTAATTTGTTTGACAGTTTAGAGAAGTAGTCAGCCTTAGCCTCACGAATAAATAGAACAGTTTCGTTTCGAACTTTCCTAAATTTTTGCCAGTAGTATTGGGACTGTGTTCGTAATGCTTTTCTATATAAGCGTTTCCGTATACGTATGTTTCTTTTTACGGTGTTTGTCATCCATGGTGCATCAGAAGGCCTTACCTTTATCAATTTATTAGGGATATTTTGTTTCGCAAATTATGTTGTTGAATACATTTCAAAAACAAAGAATTCTACGGTTGTCTATACCTAGTATATGTCTGTTTATCAGTCTGTCTACATATTTAATAATGAAATTCATCAAAAGTTATTAATTGGTATTTATCTGAAGGTACCATGATGCGGATACTTTGACCTTGTTTCATCAAACATCTTACGCCACTTCTTAAGTAAGAAGTGTCTTATCTCCCTTCTTAGCGTTAAAATACTGTAGAACGCTTTTATTTCGCGAGGTCAAAATTTCGCGAATTTTGTAAAAAATCAGCTGTTTTCTTTATTCGCGTATTTATGATTCGCGACATCGCCAGACTGAAAACCGGAAGTGGTGATCAGAAAGTCGCTGTTTCTGTATATACTTGTCTATTAAAGACAAAGACAACTTTTTTTGCCTAAAAAATCGGCGTTTTTACATCATCCTGGGGTAAACAATGACATAAGATAAACAGTAAATTGGAGTGACCATCCGAAAATGGCGCAACTTTTATTATGAAGGCGGTTGTTGTATAGTTGGTCTTATCAGGTAATTGTATTTATCTAACTCGATCGTTCTCCAAATTGTATAATATACCTGTAAAATTGCTAGTTGTAAGTGTTAATCATTTGCAATTAACAAAGTGTCAAGCGAATAAAACCAGTTCTACAGTACGTTTCATCAATATTTTCTTAGCTACGAATTCTTAAGTTTGGGAACGATTCTGTCTTAACCTTTCGATAGCTCATGGGCTATCTTAAAGATAAGAAAAAGGAGCTTCTGCCTTTATTATTACGAGACAGCCTTTTATTTAAAGACTGTTGAGTGTGATGTACTAGATATTAGTAAATAAAGGAACAGAAATTCAATTTTATGTTCAGGGGCGCAGCCAGTTATAAATGAATTTTATGCACATAAGGAAGAATGTAACCCCCGCTGTTGCTTGGTTCTGGATTTTCTATGCCCCGCAATTCGAAATACGGAACAGCGTAAAGTGTTCCCCCTGTCCGTCCGTGCGTCTGTGTGTTAGTCCGTACACACCAGAGGGTGGTTGTGGGGTTAGGGTTTGGGTTAGGGTTGGTACATTTTGGCATTGTGAGGTTCAATTACATACAAACTGAAATTGTGGGGATAATTTTGACTTATTGGGTGCGACTTGTGGGATAATAACACCGAAAGGATCAAAGGGTGCACCCCACCACATACCTCTCATGAGAATGTCTGTCCGTTCCGAGAAAGAACTCAAGAACTATTTCAAGGATTGGTTTCACATTTTAAATGAAAGGATACAATATTAAATACAGGTCAAGTTCGATTTCACATCAAATCCAAACAGGAGTTATATTATTTTTTATGGTCCCTTTTTGACTTAGCTCTCGGGAGGCATTCGTGTCAGACAGACGGACACATTTCTAGTTTAAATTAAAACTCAAATGGTGAACTTTCAGTTGTACTTGCATGGAATAGAAGCACTGTCAAATAGTATCTATTTGAATCATGCATTTTATTTCAAACACAGTGATTAACGATTATTAGACATAATATTAGCGTATGTGCGTATCACTGATGTTATAACTTGTTAACAATCTGATATTTTTAAAACTTATTTTAAGACCTGACCGTGAACACATTTTTGTCTTCAAAAGAAATCTTTTTGGCATTTCTCTTCAACCGATCGTATGTGCGTTTAATAAATAGCCATAAAACATATTTTTCATGATAAAAATTGAAAAATAAAGCTAATACATGTATATTAAATGCATTTGGAGTTTTTGTATTTATTAACTGTTCTTCTTCGAATCTTACTGTGAAATCTTACGACTCAAACGATAACAATTTGATCTGACTAGAATTAATCATAAACGGTATGGTTGGGTTGTCCAACATACATAGGCGTGCGAATAAAAACGAGGCCTATGTTACCACGGTGTGGGCATATAAGTATTAGTGATCGTTCATATTTTGAATTTTATGGGATATATCACAAGCGACGCGAAGCGGAGCACAGTGATATGTCGCATAAAATTCATAATATGAACGATAACTGATTTACAGTTTGTCCTAATTTCTGTCACGTACGCATGTTTTCTCTCAACAAAAACTGTCAATCATCACTATAGATGTAATTTAACACTGCCCACAAAGTACCTCAATTCAGAGGGAAATTAAAAGGAAAGCATTCAATGTGTTTTATATGCGTTAATACGAGCCAACATTTTACTCTAACAATGGATTTTCACATAGCTTACGACGAATTCTAGATCTATGATTGTTTTATTCTTGAGGAACTGGTATTGTCTTAGTTATTATATAAACAATCAATACCCAGAAATGCATTATTTCAATGTTTCTTACTGTTTGACCATTCTTTCAATTTGGACCATTCGGCCTGTGCACCGTTATTTACTGTTTTCGACCGTTCTGTTTCTTGCAAAACTTCTTGGATTCTTGCACATATTTAAATTCGAATCCGGCTTAGAGCGGAAAACCTTGCAAGTGTGGTATCTTGTACCGGCTAAGATGTTATACACCCACTCCATACTCAACGTATTACTGTCGAATATATATAAGGTGCTGGTTGATTTATAAAATACATATTCAGGTTGATTATGATGATGAATTATTCATGTATCTACATGTATTTATGAGTAATTGTCTGATCCTAATTAATTTAGAACTATAAAAAGACAAGCTATGCAATTTGATGGAAACAAGTTCATAACCATGAAACCTGGTACATGTACTATACGTACCAAGGAACGATGGTAACTGAAATTCTGTTTTAAACGCCTAAACGGGAATTAAATCCAACAAAAACTACGAAAACCTTGGAAAATACGTATGCTATGCGACCTGGTTCAACAAACGCTATCGAATCTCCTACGAAGTCTACGAGCAGTAATAAGGATGACGTAATAAAAACGGAGGAAATTTGCACCGCCCCATTCAGCGTTTGGTCACGTAGCACACAAACTTGACTTATTTTCTCCATATCAGGGTTTTGGCAAACTTTATGCGATATATTTTTCAAATTAGGACAAACTGTAATTTTATTTAATTAAAATATTTTACAGTTTGTCCTAATTTCTCGTCCGCATTTCATTTGAAATTTGAAAAATATATCGCATAAAATGTGCCTAAGACTTGATATGGAGAAAATACGTCATTAATTTTTCTGTATGTACAGAAATTAAGACAAACTGTAAATCAGTTATCGCTCATATTTTGAATTTTATGCGACATATCACTGCGATCCGCTCCGCTTCGCTTGTGACATATCCCATAAAATTCAAAATATGAACGATAACTAATACATACAAAATTTTAACTTTCCAGCATGTATTAGTTAGTGATATGTCGCATAAAATTCAAAATATGAACGATAACTGATTCACAGTTTGTCTTTATTTCTGTGCATACAGAAAAAATAAGTGACGTATTTTCTCCATATCAGATTCTAGGCACATTTTATGCGATATATTTTTCAAATTTCAAATGAAATGGGGACATTTCATTGGACCAGAAATTAGGACAAACTGTAAATCCTTACACCAAAGAGTATAAGAAGCAAATAATCATGTCAAATTACTCCTTATATACATGTATTTATTATATCAATACATTTCTTTCATTACAAACTTAAAGACTTTTGGACAGTAAATTTCAGATATTCCTTACGATCAATTAGTCGGATTTATCAATTCGCGAAGCCTTTCATTCACGAATATTAGCGAAATAAACACCTCGCCGGATACCGGATTTACAGTACTTGTTGAAATATGGTAGGCCGCGGCCGTGGTCAAGTGGTTTTAGTGTGCTGGATTTGTAACCCGGCGATCCGGCTTCGAAGTTGCCGGTTGTTAGTGCAAATGTTAGAATATAGCACAGGTAGAAAACTAGGGGAGTGAACCGACCGCCATACATAACTAAACAAATGTTGAAAAAATGCCGTTAAACCTAAACAGTACTGTCCCTTTGTACCTCCCGTGTGCAAAAAAGGTCCACGGGTAAGTTTAATATCAATTTACAGTTTGTCCTAATTTCTTGTCCAATGAAATGTCCGCATTTCATCTGAAATTTGAAAAATATATCGCATAACATTTGCCGAAACCCTGATATGGAGAAAATAAGTCGAATTTGTGTGCTACGTGACCAAGTGCTGAATAGGGCGGTGCAAGTTGCATCAGTTTTATTACGTCATCCTTAACCGTGCAATAAAGTAGGCGGAGTTTAAAGTACTCATAGACTTCGTGGGAGATTGCGTCATTCGAACCAGGTCGTATAGCATACGAATTTTCCATGGTTTTCGCTATTTTTGTTGAATTTAATGCCCGTTTACATCAGAATTTCAGTGAAATATAAGCTGGCAGTCCATCTTGCCATCGTTCCTTGGTAGTAGTACCAGGTTCCATGGTTATAATAATTACTCATAAATACATGTAAATACATGAATCTTACATCATCATAATCAACCTGAATGTGCATTTTATAAATCAACCAGCACCTTATATGTATTCATCAAAAATACGCTGAGAATGGAATGGATTTGATGCTCAGAAGTCGAATGTAAGTTGTATAACATCTGGGCCGGTGCTAGACACCACACTTGCAAGGTTTTCCGATCTAACTGAACTGAACCGAAACATGTGCAAGAATCCAAGAAGTTTGGCAAGAAACAGAACGGTCGAAAACTGTAAATAACGGTGCATAGACCTACTGGTCCAAATTGAAAGAATGGTCAGACTGTACGAAACATTGAAATCGTGCATTTCTTGGTATTGATTGTTTATATAATAACTAAGACAATACCAGTTCCTCAAGAATAAAACAACCATATATCTAGAATTCGTCGTAAGCTAAGTGAAAATCCATTGTTACAGGTAAATGTTGGCTCTTATTAACGCATATAAAGCACACTGAATGCCCCCGCTTTCTTTTTAATTTCCCTCTGAACGGAGGTACTTTGTGGGCGGTGTCAAATTACATCTATAGTGATGATTGACAGTTTTCGTCGAGACAAAGCATGCATACGTGACAGAAATTAGGACAAACTGTAAATCAGTTATCGTTCATATTATGAATTTTATGCGACATATCACTGTGCTCCGCTTCGCGTCGCTTGTGATATATCCCATAAAATTCAAAATATGAACGATAACTAATACGTAAAGCTGCAAGTTTGAAGTTTGTTTAAAAAAAAATCGGTAGATATGTGGAAATTGAGAAATCCAAAATGACCGCTAAATAATTGAACAATGGCTTATTTTTATTTTATTGAATAAAATAAGTTGATTTTCGTACGTATTACGTAACATTAAACATGATGTCACAACCTCGCATCCAGCTGGACCAGTATGAAAATAAACAATCTCATTAATTTGTTATACCTTTTCTGGATTATCAAGACGAATCCTTAAAAATGCACGAAAATGTAGCAAAATTACGACATGGGACTGAAACCTTCGTCAACAAAGTGGCAAACTGGAAAACAAAAACACCAGCTAGCTACTAAGGTCGATTGTTTAGATGTCTGTTAAAACATTTAATTGAAATCAATGTCATTATCAAAAAAGTCAAATGTTATCCGTATTTCTGAAACTTAAGACGGAAACTGTCATTAATATTAAAAATCTTCAATATAAGTGCCACTAATTTGTCTTTGTTGACTGTGTGTATGATTTGTGTTTTAAAAGTACGAATTTTTCTAAGCTTTGTGTATTCCGTTTGTTTTCTCATACGGCTAAATTTAATGTTAAGCAATTCTGTTGTCCTCAAGTAATCTTAATGCATTCCGTAACAACGTTATTATTATAAAGTGAAACTGATTGAGAAGTAACTGTGATTCTTAACGTTCAAATATTGGATCATTTTATTGAGCTCGGTAGACTGTAAGGGCATATCAAGAAGGTAATTGGCTAGCATACTAGTAATATTATTTCGTTTGTAAACGGTTTAGTCTATATTGCCGTATTTTTTCGTATTTGACAACGTGAACTACTTGGCATGGTGCTCAATATACCTTGAAGATGTGTAATTGCTTCCAGATACTGCAACTGGTGTCTTCCATAACTTCTGCAATGGACATTTCGTTGTCAAACAAACAACTAAGCAACTTAAAGGCAGTACATGCAGATCAGATTTTGTAGCGAACTATCAAAAGAAATCAGAAAGTAGCGGTGGCATCTGGTCATCGTTATCTTGAAATTTGCCAAGTGTAATAAAACTGTCTATTTGACCAACAAGGAAGAAATCACAAAACATGAGTTGTGTCATCAATCAGAAAAATATGTTAACAACACTAAAGCGTCTTCACCTGAAGGATGTAATGGCTAATGTCAGGAAAGTGAATCGTATAGAACATTCGGCAATTCATGTGAAGCGTTTTGAAAATGATTATCGCTATTTGCAGCATGGTATACAGATTATTTTTGTTTGTTTGAGTCATTCATTGAAAAAAATCAGTCAAAGACACAAAGCGCCTAAGTCGTTGCAACAAAATGTCGATTGAGGTAAATACTGTTGTAGATTATACACAATCATCAGTAAATATTGAAACATTCAAGTCCTATGGGTATAAAATCAGAATAACAAAGTCTAGTACGATAATGGATTTTCGACAATGCAAATACAGAAAACCAGCTTTTAAGCTGACCATATATTGACATTGTTATATGACCAGTAAAGTTGATACAAAGTTTGCTGCGATTAAAACAAAACCTAATTCTATTCAGCTGACTTTGCTAAGAATCTTGAATTCAGTACAAAGAAAATGTAGCTTTAAAGGCATGAATTGTCTCGTCAGCGTTATAATATGAAATATTAAACGAATAAAGATGAAAACACTTATGGTTTGTGGTGTTCAACAAGGGTATACAGTTATTGCAATGTGTTTGCATTTATTTGCAAATTATTATTTATTATTTTATTAAATTTATCTATTTTGAACAAATTCACTTTTGTATTATTGTAAGTATATAACTTCACATTTTACTAGGAAGTTTGTTTACATTAGCTATAACATATAATGTTATGCTTCGTAACGTATGCTTCGATTGGCTTTTCTATGTATTGACCATAATACCAATTGTTCGTACATTGGTGAATATTTAGCGATACAGTTTTATGGCTTCCTGTTCATACTGGTGTTTCATACAGTAATGTTTTGATTTCATTATGTATGTATGCGTTTGTGTTTGAATGTAAATACATTAATATATGAAGTTTAGGAGACCATGACTTATAAACAAGATCACCCTTTTTTTGATGAACGCACAATCTAAGTATTTCGAGAGATGACGAATTCCTATTTTTATAAACAAAGTCATGTTTAACTATACACCGGATTTCAGACGCTAAATAACATAACAAAAGTATACAAACTCTGACTTTATATTTATGATTATGTACAATCTTATTGTAAGTTATTCGTGGGTACATTTATTTACAAACAATAGTAAATGTTATTGAGTATAAGCAACTGATGTTCAACTGAAGTAATAACATATACATATAATCAAGTGCACCTTTTCATATAGACCAGGGGTGCTATATATTACATCCCTGTATACATGTACTAAAAACTCCCTAAACCGGAAACTTCTGCAACCCGAACATTCCTACGGATCCCTTGGTCCCATTAAGGAGTTACACAGTACAATATACATGCTTAGTCGATTAATATACATATTGTACAATACTGTAATAGCTATACGTATGTTTGGTCTATCGTTTAATAGTGACAACAATAAATTTATTTCAACTATATATTTCAAACGGAAATCTAAAAAATCGATCTAGCTATAGTGTTTTTTGCAGTTTGCCATTTTGTTATCACGGCAACCGAACCATTTATTAGCAACGCAAGAATGCAAAGATCAAGCCGACCTTTACAATAAATTATCACACATGTATTTACACAAGTGGAGTGTATATTGACAATTCAATGTCGCAATAATAATAACCCTTCATTAGAAACTGAGATAGAATGTACATTTACTCCACCCACTTCGAAAATGAATATGTGACGCCACAATGGTCCGACTGTGATGCCAATAAAATCGTACAATTGGCGGAATGTTGTTTATGACTATAATTGTATTAAATTGTAAAAATATTCATTTTGTGCTGATAGGTGAAGGTTTCAGGCCGTACCGTAGTTTAGGCATAATTTTTAGGCATAATAAATTAACAAAAATGCACATTTCTTTTTCGTCCAACTGGATATGAAGTGCTTTTGATGTAAAACATATGAAAACCAACTTATTTTATCCAATAAAATGAAAATACATGTATACTTGTACGTGATTTCTCAAATATTTGGCGGCCATCTAGGCGGCCATCTTGGATTTCTCAAAAACGTGCCACAATTCCATATGTCAACCTAAACTTTTTAAAAACTTTAAACATGCAGCTTTACATTGATATTAAACTTATCCATGGACCTTTCATGCAAACAGGAGGTTCCTAGGGACTGTATACAGACTAAAATAATGAATAAATGATTTGAAATATGGACAATATGCTTTGGAAAATGTTCATCAATTCACCACAGTGAATATATCAGCATTGTGTTTTTATCTGTCCTGTATTGTTAAGAATGAAGACAATGGTGTTTCATTCTTCAATCAGGTACATTTTGAATTTTTGATATTTCTTTTTTCTAAAGCAGCAAGGAAAGGATATTAACCCAATACAGAGGTCCGTATCCCTAGTAACCTAATGACGTAATAATGACATAATACTGCAATACCAAGATGCAAGTAATGTCTGTATGAATAAAAGTGATTCTGACATACTCAATAAAGAGTGCGTTGGCCAAAACACACACACAATTACTTCAACTTTGTCATCTCATACTTAGATTAAGGTTTTAAATTAACAGACGCGATGTTTTAATAGTAATACTAAATGTCGCTGCTAAGCAACGGTGATTTGCATGAGGTGAACATTTTTAATCTGTCAATGGATTGTCAAGTATAGCACTTTAAACAATATCCACACGTCAGCCTGAACGGAGGAATATGAAACAGTTAGTGAAAGTAGTTGCACAAATGGCCACACCCTTAAATACTTATACAATGCATTAATTATTGTCTCTATAGTATTGTTTCTTCAACGCATCACAAATACTAACATCATGTTCTGTTGATAAGCCCATGTCTTATGTCATCATATTTATGCATATATTTGCTATAAAACATATATGTTTTAATGAAATAAATATTTGAAGTTTAAGTAGATTAATATTTGGGCCGCCGTATGATACGTAACTGAAAAATACTGAAAACGCCATTAAACCAACTGAAATATCAGACATTGAACAGTTTAACCTAGTAGCCACATTCTTACTGACACGGATTGGACATGCGAACATTTCCGGATATTTTAAAATGTTTTTTACAACCGGGAAAATATTCAGAACCGGCTTTATCATTGAACTTCCGGGTAGAACCGAGGCAGGTTCGGGGTTGTACCCGGAGTGTACCGTGATAACACATAGTGTGTTCCGGAGTAGTGGTCAGCAGTACACATGCGCTGTATAGACTTGCGGTTAACCCCGGCTTAAGATCGCTAAACTGGGACCAGCACCGTGACAGTGAATTTAATGATTCATCAACAATTTATTTGTATGCATCATTAAACAACACATCTTGGTACATAACATGTATATATCTCATGAACATAGCCTTGTTATTTAAACGTATTTGACACGCATTTCATTCATTCATTTGAAACAAATCTATTCATTTTCTAAATCATGATAAGAACCTAAAAGGAAGTATATGTTGGCGAACTGAACTAAAGAAAATACAATGTCAAGTAATTTTAACTTTGAATATTATAAATGTGCTTCGTCATTAAGTCTATATTTCACATTTATAATCACGGTTTTGATGTAATTGTATCTATATAATTGAATGTTTGCTCCCCCTAAACTTCTTACCAGTTTCTCCTTTATTAACCTGAAATCTATTTGATAAACATACATTGTACATATTTTTTATGAATTGTCCAATTCCCACTATGATGCAATCTGCCCTCTCAAATCTGCACATCTGAGATTTGAACTCGGAGCCTGTTCTCAAGTTATAATACCTCGGAGCCTGATGTAAAGATAACATGGTCGACACATAAGTTGGTGACATGGTTGTTATTAAGTAGTCTAGTGTAGACGACAAGATTGCACTTATGGTATTCATGAAATCTCGCTCAAGATCTCCAGGGTTATGAATAAAAAATAAGCACAAAATATATATAAGTTCTGAATACATGCGATTAAATGGCTGTACGAAGATAAAACTGTATTTTGTTTAGAGCTTTTTATTTGATGCAACTACAATGTAGTCTAATAAACTGTTTGTTTCAGTGAGTTTAAAGTCCCATAAGCTTATAAATGTATTGGTTCTAACAGTTTCTGTTTGTTCTATAACAGAGGAGTCCGGTGTGTTTTCCTCTCGTGCATACTTTATAGCAAGAAAAAATGTTTCCGAAACTACTGTCGTATTTTACAATATCATTGAAATTAATACAATTTATTGAACGCCTGAGATTTTCCGCAGTCATGCTATGCACACGTAGTAAAGTGACGTCACGCGCTCTACATATTTAAAGTTTACAAAAGTAAAATGAGAATTTTCAGACGAAAAAGGGCTTGTTTCGTCGGTAATAATTATCTTGGGATAATATCAGCAATTGTTAGATTTTTGCATATATGTTTTATGGCAAAAAGCTTATGGGGCTTTAACACTGTTTTCAACGATATTTAAGTTATATATACGGTGGTTGGTCACATTTTTCTTAGACCGCTTTATAACCAGTACTCACTTAACATTCCACAAGGATTCGGAACCTTTCTGTACATAAAGGAAGAAAATCGATATTTTTTAAAGATGGGTATGACCTATCGCGACCGGGATTCGAACACAGATCGCCTGGTTCCTTGTCCAGTGCATTGATCACTGTACCACAACCAAAACATCAACGACATAAAGCTTTCAATACCCGAACTAACAAGCGAAGAGCATTTACGTGACCGTAACTCGAGACAATCTAAGAGCGTCCCGAGTTGTGCTATTCGCCGCCTCAATGAGAACCATCCCCATTTGAAGTTTCATGTTGTTACCTCTTATAGTGTCTGAGTTACGAGATACATTAAACTTATTTACGACGCAGACACAAGACACAGACGCCGTGGTGATCTTCGAAAAAGGACGAGCTAAAATGAGAATTGAACGTAGTAAGACTGGGTAGGTATATTGTCACAACAGCCCCCCCCCCCCCCGATCCGAAGCATTAATTAAAAACATGTTTGGAATACCTATCACGTGCAGTACAACTGAGCCATTAAGATTAAATCGTAAGTTTAGTTAAATGATTTGTGAAAAGAAAACTTACGTGTCTGCTCATGAACAGATTGTATAGCCACACATATTAAACACGGTTATAGATTAAGATGAGATATTTTTGTTTTATGGCAAGTAGAATGCGCGCGCATTGTACACAAAGATAACGAATCGGGTGACATAACATCGTCCAATGTTTTTTTTATCATATTTTGTTTTAAATATTGAGTTTAAGAAAGCCATACAGTCCTTACAGATAAAATAATCAAGCTTTGTACATGACGCATAGTGATACATGTATTTGTCTTTTATCTATGTTTATTATGATATTGTAGTACTCGCGATGACTTAGTGTGTAAAATAATGCATAAGAAATGATAATCATGAAGAATCACGCTATGATAAAAGGACTGCACATTATAATTAAAGTTATTGAACCATGCGGCGTGATCAGTAAACCGTCCAAGCGAATACTTATACATGTACATAGCCTCACCAGTTTTAATAACACTGCTCATTATTACTTCTGTAGGGGCAGAGTGAACTTTCCCTATAAAATGACTCATTTGACAAACAAGATGATAGTCAATTACACGAATGTCAACAATATTCCATGTTTTAGGGCGTACAATTCAACAATCAAACTTGAAATAAACAATTGTGTTAAGACTATTAAATTTTGTACTTTGGACATTTTGGTTTTTTATTTTTCTAAGATGATAGAAAAAAAATCGAATGGACCTAATGTACCAAAAAGTTGAACCATCTCCTTACTCTGTCCCGACAAATGCTGTTAACAGCAAAGTATGCTACGACAGGTAAAAATGTCCCTAGGAAACCAATAGCACGAGTTTTTGTGCAATCAAATTTATGCAGTCCGCATCCCAAATATATGTTGACCAACCTGATAGCCCGACAATCAAACCATGATTATTCTTTATTATATAGTTGTAGCATGTAAAGGACACCTGGCACCTCATGTCCAACTTTGGCGGACATGGTCTTATCGAGTATCTGATCAATTTTCAAGGGAAACAACTACAATTCAGGGGTTTATATACAGTCTACCTATTGTTACCCTCCTTGCTTGCGTTATGCTGACTTTATTAGGGGTCATAAAGTAATAAAGTCAGTCACGCGTAACAGATAAAATATGTTATCTTAATTGATCCAAAAATCGATATTTCACTGTATAACTTGTAGATCTCTGATAAGACTTTCAAGAGCATGTCCCAACTATTATGTACGCCGTTAAACTGGACAGAAACGTATGATATTGACATTAATTTGTTTCATCAGTAAAATTAATTTTGCAAATGCGAATATTATGAAAAGACTAAATTCAAGAATCCTAGTAATAATTTTGTTATTGTATGCACCGTCAAATAGTAATTTGATTCTATTCTGCATATAAACACATTAGCTTACAATACATTTATTCTCACTACTGAAACATGGCTGCATAATGTTTCATCCATAAGTGAACATTAATGGTTAATAACAAAAACAGTTGTGCAGCATTTATTTCAAATTCATACAAATGCATTTTATTTTAAAGTTTACAGATATCATTTACTTCACTGAATTCATATTGCCAAGGCCTGATACAAACAAAAAATTTGTTTGAATAAACTTTGAAACTTGAAATTGCATGTTTACTGGTAGTTTTAAAATAGCTTATACCTGTATTATACTCTATTCAACACACTGCACAAAAGAATAATTAAGTTATAATTGATGCTATTCTAAATTCACAAAGGAGTACTTGCATGCATGTGCTTTCAGCTGGAACAAACATCACAATATGGGCATTCACAACAAAATTTATACAAGGTAATAACGATTTAAGATTATACAGTTGTCCTTGGATTTCATGTTCATATCAAACATTAATACAGCAAAATAGTGCCTGAATATATTTACACCCAAAAGTGTTCATGTAAAGCAAAGTTTATCTGTCTAAATGTTTATCACATCAAAATCACATTAATCACTGATATCCTTCTTTACTAATGTCACCATAAATTGTTTAACGACAGAAAAGTGTTTAAAAGTTCATAATCCAAGAAATTAATCGATTAGAATCCGGAATCTTCATAGATATAGAAAAATAATGAGTTCGACGAAGCATCCATTTTCGTTTTGTTTTTATCTAAGTTAAGACACCTCGTACCTTGACGAAACGTTTAAGATAAAATTCGTCGATCTAAGAATTTTTCTAAGAATGTTTTTCACTCTAAGACGAAAGTTAAGAAAAATCTTACAAAGTTAGCAAAACTTGGCGAAAACTAAGATAATTTCGGGATTCTTAGATAATTTTTCATCTTAGTTGGTTTGTGAATACGGGCCCTGGTGTATATAAACAGTACAATCAATTTCTGCAATTTGATTGAAATGATATCTAACAAATATAACTCGACGTGCCCAATTGTTTGTGAGTCCATGTTAGATGCGTATAAAAAATCAATAATCAGGTAACGTTAGCAACCATATAAAGGGATCTCAAAAATATGATTTTATTATCCGTCCTTTGTTTACACATCATTGAAAAAATAGATACACAAAGTAGGTAATCTATATTATTTTATGACATGTTTTTATAAGTAACATGTGGACGTATGCCAAAGTGATATATTTAGCATATAATTATATTATCAAAAATGAATTAATAATAAATTTCATTTAATGAAATGTCATCGTCTATTTTTGGTCAATTAGAACAATAGATAAAAACATTAGAACAATCGTAAAATATAAGAAATATATATTACTTGATCTGTAAAAATATTTACATTATGCCTTCCACCAGGCACATCTTATAAAATAGTTGTCAGATGCCTTTTCTTATTTTTTGCAACATGATTAAAAAATACTGTGCTGTATTTCTATATATACTTTGTGATAAAAAAATTGGAACGTTTTTATTGCAAGTAAAAGTCAGTTTCACATCTGTCTAGGTAGAATAAGACCTACTTCAATTTTAACATCCAAAAAGCTAATGGGGCTTTAACAATAGTGAAAACCATTTTTTTATTTATGTTATTTTTTCATAATATCAACAAATTTGGTTATAAATATCGATTTTGCTTTTATACGGAAGTAAAGTAAAATATTTCACATATTCTAATATTTTCATCCATGTTGTAATATGTTTTAGTCTTCAACCTCAATTATCCTAAAACTTGATTCAACGCGTCCAATGTTTATTACCCTGTATAATACATCATGCTGTGGCTGTATATACATAGATACCTAATCAGCAGATATGATCTTCGCCAAATGATCGTTGTTTCCGTAAACGTACGTAAATGTCCGAGATTTGCCGAACGATTGACGAATTGAACTTAAAAAAATCTAAGGAGTAGTTTTAAAAATCATCAAAAGGGTCGAAGAAGATATTATTTGATTGTTTTCATATTTTACATGGTGAAAGAAATTAAATTTTCAAAACGAATGCAATGAGTACAAATTTGATCACATTTCCCCCAAAAAAGTTATGATGCTGAAAACATCAAATTTTCATTGAAAAATCTACCAATTTTACGCGTTTTACAATGAATATAGAGGGAATCGATAGGTGTCTTTTTCAAACGCAAAAGGGTCGAAGAAAGCATTAATTTAAAATAATAAAAAATACACCATTAGAAAGATAAAAGATTAATTAAACTTTTGTGATGAGTACAAATTTCGTATTTTAAATAGAATAAAAGTTATGACGATTATAGTGAAAACCCCCTTCTTTGTTTAATGTAATTTTTTTATCGATTTTCCAAATCAGCATGTCCGCGAAAGTTGGGTATGTCCACTGACATTTTCCTCTCATACATTTTTCCAGATTTCCAATTTACTGAATGAAATTTCATTCCCCAAATTGGTTTCAGACGAGAATTTTCCCAAAAGAGGCGTCAACGGGGTCGAGTTGGTGAAAAATATTTTCCCTTGGGATAATTATGGTGTTTTTTGTTGAATTAATACAATTTTACAAAACAGGTCTGTTACTTTTGCTTGTGTTTGACGGTAGATATCCTTCATTACATTGGATTAAAGTATAAGAAAAAAGGAATACTTTCTAGATATGTTTGATTAGCATTCTGCTAGAATCGTTGTTATAGTAGATCATTGACCGAAACATCAGATTACACAAGTGATACAAAAATTCACCAATAAGGTAGCACATGCTGATGATCTCTTTCAGACATTGGCTGGACTACTTAAATCATTATCAAAATATTTTAAAATAACCGAGCATGTATCAGTTTCATTTAGTAAGGTAGTTAACATAAAAACTCACGTGTTGTTATTGTTTATTGTCATGGATAGGTGGTTGATTTACAAACAGTGTATTTGGGCGAACAGAGCCTTCCATAGTAAGGCAACTTAGGGACCTCTTAATATCGATGTTGTCTCATTTTCTAGTTGAAACAACAGAAGTATATATAACACGGTTCACAAATCAGTTGGTGGCCTGGTTGTTAAGTAGTCTAAATACCGAAGTGTACAATGAGATTGTATACATGTATTCTAATGACATTGTCGAAATCTCGAACAGTCTGTGAATTAAAAACGTCTCCAGCGATACTGATGAAATGCAGACACATAGTAACTTAAAGATATGTACATGTTTTACACGAACATCTTTAAATGACTGTTGTTCAATTGAAACAAAACTGTATTTTGTTTCACAGCTGATTATCTGATACATGTATGCATGTAGTCGAATAAATTGATCACATCAGATGGATTAAACCTGTTTTCAGGGATATTTCAGTTACATACAACGCCCTGCTCACTTAACTAGTTTTCTTGGACTGAATTCTTACCAATACAATCTTAACATTCCACAAGGAACCAACAACTTCTCCATATATGGAGAAATACCGTTTTTTTTGTCAATTTTTTAAAGGATTGAATGACCTGTCGCGATCGAGATTCGAACCGGACCGCCTGGTCATAAGTCGAGCGCACAGGACCACGGTTAAATACATCTCCAACATGAAATTGTTAAACTTCAAACTTTTTATTTACTCAAATCATGTTTTTATATGACAATAAGAGCAAAACAGAACATAATTATAACAAGGAAACAACGAGGTATATAACTGTACGAAATTGTTAGTTAATTTGATGTTTTGAACAATAAAAAAAATACAGTAAGGCGGTGGTGGCTACCAAGAAAGAAAGTTTATCACGAATTATTGGAAAAAACTATTCTAAATATATGATATCATTTCCTGAATGTTGTTTTAAGACTCCCCCAACCCCCCAAAAAACACAAGCTTAAAACAAACATGTTAGTTGGTTTGTTAATTCAGACCACTACAGAGTAATAATAATTAAAACTAAGTCTGGTCAAATGAAGTGAGAGAAAAAAAACTTACGTGCCAGCTTAAGAACATCAATCCAGATTGTTTAGCCACACAAATTAATACGGAAGTTATTGAACAAGAGGAAATATTTGTGTTGCATTGCCAGAACGATCGGGTGACATACTACAAATATCGACCAATGTTTTTTTATTATATTCTTTTAATATACAATGTACTAGTATTGCGTTTAAGAGAGTCATATATATTAACCACTAGACATTGTGACGCGTAGTGATTTTTGCTTTTTTAACTATGCTTATGATTTTGTGGTACAAAAAATTGTGCAATGATGCATAAAACATAAAAAATCAAATAATAACATTGCCTTTTAGGATCAAACATCATATTGAACTAAATGATGCATGGTATTATATACGAGTAGTGCAAGTGATTTTAAGCCATCCATGCGAATAGTTATACATAGTTTCGTCAGATTTAACTACATAATCAAACTTATACAGGGGAAGAATCAACTGTTCCGTGAAATGACTTATTTTAACAACCAAATTAATCACGAATTGGAAGCGATAAGCAGTTAAATGAACAACTTTACATTTTAAAGCAATTAAATCGACACACTGACTTGAAATCAACAACGATGTAAAATAAATTTATTCGGTGGAAAGTCATTTTCGCGTAGTTGTTTTTTGTAAGAAAAAAGACATGTTAAATGGACACAATGGTGACATTAACCTTTGACTTACTGACCTGAAAATACACAGGTCCTGTAGTGGTTGTCGTGAGGAACCAACATATGAAGTTAGATGATCGTAGGTGGTAGCATTTTGATCTTATAGGCAAGGTTATTTAAGTTTGGTACAAAGAAGCAGACAAACAAACAGATAGACAGACAGACCAAAAACAATATGCACCTGATATATCGATACACACCGGATTTAAGCAGGACTAGACATATTATTCAAAGCAAACAGTAGTTTTGGTGACTATCACATGGAAATGAACAACTAGAGCTTTATGAGATGGTCCAAAGACAGTGCATTGTGACGTCATTAGGTCACGTGGATTCCCCACACTGAAAGAGACGCTTATACCGAGTCTTCCACATGCAAGGTCTATTTTGGTGAAGGATAATGCAGCATATTATAGGCTAATGTTCAAGTTGTACTCCAACGATAGGAGCACGGAAAAGGGCTATGCAGAACTGGTTAAGAAGAAAGCGACAAGCGACACATGGGCACGAGGCGCTTTGGTTACCACCATACCATGTAGACTTCAACCCCATTGAATTTATTTTGGGCATTGTGAAAGTTTAGTAGGAAATAGATGCTAAATTATATATTAGTATATCTCATGACTAAATTTTCATTATATATACAATCAATTAACTCTGTTATAAGTATACTCATATTTAAGCTTCAAGATGATGCATGTGAAAGACCTTAATCATGGGGGGGGGGTTACATGCATTTACAGTGTACTGAAAATGCACGAGCTATCGAACAATGATATTGAGCATTAATATATCGCTGTTGACGAGCTTCTTGAACATATCATCACTGAGCTAGACTCGGATTTAGACTCCCAATCTGACTGAGAGACAGATACAGCTGAAGGGCCATCAACTGACACAGCGATTATAGTAGATGAACTGTATTGTGCAATATGAAATTATTTGTTTAAATAAATTAAATAAATAACAGAAACATGTAATAGTAAAATATACAGTATAATAATAAATATGTATATAAAGTTTTACAATGTTTTAACTTTAAACATACTCAAAAATTGTAAAATATGACTGAAAAAAGTACGTAGCAATCTAGCATTGAACTTGGTTCATAGAGATTACATATTCTTATCTATTATCTGTAATTACAGACTATTTATTTTACATGCATTTATAGTTCTGATTTTGCACAAAAGTAGATGAAGTTTTGTCGATTTTTTGTACTACGGAAGCGTGTTATGGCCAAAATCACGAATTAACATTCGGATTTATTAAAATTGGGAATTTTTACATATTTCAAAGGTCTGGCATATTTTAATTGTGAATAGTATAAATTAATAATTTATATTTAACAGATATATTTACTTCTTGTGTATTTTGTAATAAAGAGTAAGGCATTTCCTTTTAAACTAAATGTTTATATTTTAGCATGTAACAAAGTGATTCAGTTGAAAACATTGTGTTCATCAAGCTAAAATGATTGCCTACTAATGAGTAAGTTGCTATTTGTATTCTAGAAAGTAATTGCATTCTATTCTATGTAAATTATGTTTACTTTGAGAGTATTAGTTTGATATTTTATTCAAATCAATTTACCAATGTCAACTGAAATATATTGGTATACTATCATACCAGACAAAATTTGATAGTACTCCTATATTTGCATGACGAAAAAGTCGCAGATAGTACACACCAAATTGTTTTAAAACACAAAGTTTACTCACGTTTTAGTTATCATGTCATACCCTGATAACTAAGTGATGTGAGGGTGGCATATTCCAAAAGAAATGAAATGAGGTAAGAAACTTCACACTTGCATTTGTTTTTAGATGTTTTACTCTCTAAAAACATGAATATGCACTAACTTTTAAATCATGAAAACAGTATAGTTTGACAATTGCTCCAGGAAATGCCAATTGCATGCGTATTAATTAATGAGTGTTTCACTAAATAAGTTGTATTTTTTCTCCATTTTTCAGTATTGAAGGAACACTTTTGGAGATTAATAAGCATTCCAGTTTGCCAAAAGTAAGCTTGCTGTTTAAAGTAGGACAGCAAAGTTGTGGTTACAATAGATAGACATGGTCGCCAATTTAAAGAAATTTATTACTGCAGAAAGGACGGGTTTATGGATGGATCACTGTGAATCGATGCAGAAAATGTAACCCTTCTTTGCAGCATCAGGGCATAATTTGCACCTGAAATCTGGTTACGTGTATCTTCAACATATGTTCGATCTGAAACATACACACCCAAGTGTTTATCTAGCATTTTGTGAAGGACACTATTTGATAAGACGAAGTGATAGATTCTGGGTAGGATTATCATCTGACCTTATTATTGAATAAGTTTTGATAAAGAGCGTAAAGTCAGTTGGGGTATGACACGAGGTCGAGGTATGTCAGAAGTTTAAAGGACACAGTGGCTCCTTTCAATGCCTGCATGTGCTGACATGAACAACGCTAAGCAAGACTTCACGGGACAGATGTATGTAAATAGTTAACAACATAAAGATTGTTCGGATGCTAGGATGAAGAGGGATCAGAAGGATAGAGAAATATTCTTAGTATTTCTAAGATAACGCAATCCATTTTCAAATCAACAGTGTTTACGAAATATTTAAACTGGAGCTGTTGCGAAATAAGTGTCAATGTCGACCAAGTCATAGAAGTTGATAAAAAAAGGTTTGGGAAGAAATGGCAGGAAGTGTGTTCAAGACCATACTTTCAAAAGACACCAACAGGCCATAACGCTCGGCACAAAAATAGTATTGGAGCCCTAGGATATTAATTTAGACCCACAATTATTATTCCAGCGTTTGCTTACAGTTGCTGATGATTCGGTTGACAAAATAGAAAATGTGTTTTCCTACGAGCTTCGTGGCCATCCTTCTTCACTTTTTGACTCGTCTGGACTGTTTCGAGAGGCTCAAAAGCCAGCATTAGCTAGCGCAATTTGGGAGCTTGGTCAGTGTGATGCAACACAAACGCCAAATGACAACGCCAAATCGACTTTTCACGACATGTAATCAATATGTAACATTATAATGCAGCCACATTATGGCTGTGGTCACATTGTTTTTGATGGCTACGAAAATGGACCTTCAACTAAAGATGTGACACATGAACACTGAAGAAAAGGAGTAATTGGGACCAAGATAAACTTTGACAACGCAAGAACACCCTTTAGAATAAGAAAGACATATTCTTTTCCAATCATGAAAACAAATGTTATCCACTTATTAGGAACGTTTCTAACAAAGAGGGATTGTCTTGTTACAAATGCGTCAGATGATGCAGATCTTCAAATTGTTCACAGTGCAATTATGAAAGCAAATGATAAAACGACAGTAGTAATAGGCGAAGATACAGATATTTTGATCATGCTGTTAATGACAAAGAAAGCATATTTTACAGATCAGACATTAAGACTGGCATTAAGAAGAAAAAGATATGGGACATCAAAAAAAGCGATGCTTGATATAGTGACACTTGCAGACATTTGCTCTTTATTCATGCTTTCTCTGGCTTAGCTACCACTTCAAGGTTGTACGTACTTGGAAAAGGTGCGGTGTTGAAAAAGGCTATCAATGATTCTCATTTCCAAAAGCAAGCAGATACCTTTCATTGTATTTCTACTCATGATGAAATAGAGGCAGCTGGAGAACAAGCGTTGATCAAAATGTAAAATATACTAACATTTGAATGATTGTATCAATTCATAAAGCTTACATCTGTATTCTAGAATATTTAATGATATCTTGCTGAAAAAAAAATCAATTAGTGGGTGGGGTATTGCTTATACATGTCTAAAAGATAAATTAATGATAAATGCATATTGTTGCACGTGATGATGATTTCTCGAATATAATGAACTTTCGTTTTAGAGTTTAAAATTAAAATAAAGCTTATATGGGATGTTACAAATGTGTTATTTTAGCTTTACTATAAATGACCCAAGTATCCATAATATACTGGGTCTTTATAACGTAGATTTTGCAGATTGACCACATGTGGTTCAAATACATGCCATTTTGAGCAACTTATACATTTGTACTTCGAATTTTTATGAGGACTTTTTTCTGTTACAACACAAAAAATTATATTGTAGATAACAAAAATGAAAATATCTTTTATGAAGGAATTTGTTTTAGACTGAGTCTATTTTTGGGCTAGAATGCCTGGCCTTAATTGTCACTGACTGGATAAAAAGTGGGACGAGCACTAATTGTGAAATATGTTTGAGTGGTTCAATATCAAATAAGTCTATTTGAATGATAATATTGAACGTTTTTGTTTTGAAATCTGAAAACGTTTGTTTCGATGTAACCCATGCGAACTAATCATGTATTTAATGCTTCTATCATTTACACTGTTGTATCAAGTTTGCAATTGCTAAAAATGTTGAAATATTGTCTAAATCATCTTCTTTAAATGAATGTAAACATTCCTTTAATACTTAATTTTCGTTTGATGAAGACAGATTTCAGACAAGATAACGTAACCACATATCCTTAAACCAGATAGTCGAAACGGATGTATCGTGATGCATTATAACTGAGTAATTCATATAATAAGATTCACAGATAAATAAATTATTTACATCCTAATACAGAACAACCTCTCCACAACTACCCTCTCTTGAGCAACAAAAAAAAACTTACCGTTTAGAAAAACATACTGGATATATACCACTCCACGATTTGACTATAAATTTAACTTCTCAAGAGCAACATCTCTTAACAACAACATGATTTTGCTTCTCCAAAAGGGTATTGCATTGGACGGGTTGCATTGTACTTTCTAAAAATATAGTTGCTTTGCGTAAATGGCTTCACATTATCTTCCCCAATTCTAAACTAAGAATCAATCCTTAGAGTCCAGAATAAAAAAAAGATTTAAAAGGACTACCAAAAAGGGAATAATATATGATATTTGATAAAGATTCCAGGAAAGAGAACACCATACAAAACAGCTTACCCCTCCGAAGACTACCCTCCTCCGAATTTCCCAACCCAAAGCCCACCTATCACATAATAGGACAATACAAAATAGTGAGGTTACAGGGGTTCGATGTAGTATTGAAGGGCCAACCTCACACTTACGTCTTGGGAAACAAAAAAGATGAAGTTACATACTATGAATAACTGCACTCGGGTATCACTGGAACATGTGTTTGGAGCCGTGACGGAAGACTACACTAAATCAACTGAGTATACGTAGTACATGTACTTGAGCATGTTACATTTATCTTATCAATATGTTTCAATCAGATTTGTTTCGAATATCCATATCCCCTTATTGACTTATACTGAATAACAATTTCGTCACGGTCAAGATATAAAACATGTAGAAATCTAAATTCATCAAAACTCCAAAAAAGTGAAATTAGTCACCTTCTAGTTAATCCATATAATTCGAAACAATAGATTTACTATGTATCCACTATTATCATTCCCCTAAACTCTATTTCTAACACAAAGTCAAAAATGTACGAGTACTAACAAACAGAACGTCTACACTGTACCGTAACACAAGACGCTCATTGTCTACGTTTTACACATAAAAGCTGTAATTGTGCGTCTATAATATATGTGTGTATGTATATCTATTTATTTACTCTGTTTATCTATATGTACCTTATTTATTGTACAATATATTCCTCATGGATATCCCTGGCGAAATCCTGATCATGATATCATGACTGAATATGTTGAAACATGTTTGAACATGTTTGACTATCTTTCAGTCATGATGAGGGATCATGTTATGAGAACATGTTTGACGACCAAAACATGATCAGTCATACTTATCATTTTTTCAGCTTTAGTTTATCCTAAATTTGTCATAGCAATGTGTTGACATGTATTCACAACTATTACAAGAAGTGTGGAGTAATTAATCTGAAATCTAAACTGTTGTCATGTATGACTGTGTTATGACTATGTTTTGCATGATCATATATGGATGTGTTATGACCATGTTATGTATGATTGTGTAATAATCATGTTAAGTTATTGATTGCCAAATATGTTGTTCTGATCATGCAAGTTAAAAGTATGAAAAAGTTAAAAAATGATGCGAAATTCTCCTACCAGAGGGCACCGGGCCCCTTCCCCTGAAGTGCAGCTAGGGCCCTGCCACTCCATCCCAGTCGTATGGTATTCCAGGAGAATAATAATTGAACATGCAGCCAACAAGTGACCCCGAGGACAGGACCAATTTTGACCCCAGGGCCATAATTTGAACAAACTAATGGTAGAGGTTCGTTAGATTGTTTAAATTTTCTTGTAAATAAGCCTATGCAAAATCAAGTACAGTTTTATACCCGAGTGGTACCAATTTTTACCACAGTGCCATTATTTGAATAAACTTAGTTGTCTAGAGGTCCACTATACAATGCTACACACAAACTATCTAAGCACTAGGCATTGTAGTTTATGACAAGAAGATTTTTAAAATTTCCTAGAAAACACAGGTGTTTATTTAAACATTTGGTACGAAAATGCATGAGTACGAAAATGCTTGAATACGAAATTCACCACTGACATGACCTGTCTTGAAACACACAGACACTTGGGGTTAGGAGCTTTAAAAAACCAAAATATTTGTATTTTTGTCAATCCCAACACATAAACTTATCATATCTATCAATAAAACCTAAAAATAAGCCGTTTTGAAAAAATACATTTTTCAACGTCAACAATATATACTACAAGATATAAATGTTCGTTGGAAAAATAGCTCACACGTACCTTCGAAAACACCTCGTATTTTATTCCATTTCCAACATTTTCACATAATCCTTGTGTCAGTCGATGTAGTACACATTATTCTTCACGATTATTGTCAAGTTTAAGTTTCAACCTCAACATTAAAACCAAAATATCCAAAACAATTAGCAAAATTGTCAATATTTTGCATCAGCCACATTTACAATTTATATGGTTCCCGACTTTGTAGTGTTTGAATGCACCACGTATTGAACACATGAGAACCAGTATGTTATTTTGCCTGCTGGTTCTCATTATTTCAGTACTCGATGCAGTCATATACTACAAAGCCGGGAACCATATAGATTGTAAATGTGGCTGATGCAAAATATTGACAATTTTGCTAATTGTTTTGGATATTTTGGTGTTAATGTTGAGGTTGAAACTTAAACTTGACAATAATCGTGAAGAATAATGTGTACTACATCGACTGACACAAGGATTATGTGAAAATGTTGGAAATGGAATAAAATACGAGGTGTTTTCGAAGGTACGTGTGAGCTATTTTTCCAACGAACATTTATATCTTGTAGTATATATTGTTGACGTTGAAAAATGTATTTTTTCAAAACGGCTTATTTTAGGTTTTATTGATAGATATGATAAGTTTATGTGTTGGGATTGACAAAAATACAAATATTTTGGTTTTTTAAAGCTCCTAACCCCAAGTGTCTGTGTTGAAACATAGTGTGAATGAATATGACTTGCTTTCATGTTTGTTCATTGATAACACCATTTAAGTAGCCTAATTGAATATTGATGTGCATGCTGGAGTGCTGAACGTAATCACAAACATCTGGATGTCGTAATCTAATCACAAACGTCTGAATGATGCAGAGTAAATTCAAGGACAAAATGGCGAAAGTGAAAGTTGCGCGCAATATTAGAATTCCTATTGTCTTCTGCCAAGTGAAGATATTTTAGAACAGCACTGTCGAATTTAAGTGTTTTATTGTTTCAAAAAAATGAAGATTTCGTCTATTGAAAAGAATATTTTGTTCGATTGTCGTTTGAAAAGAAAATAAACAACGCCATGACCAACTGCAGAGTGAGTGAATTTTCCTTTCTAAATACGTCTTAGCATTTGAATTAGACTTTTGCTTGTCACTGTTATTAATATTTTCTTGATATCAATACTCAGTACACAGGTTGTACAATTTTATCCACTCAATGCAAAGATATCAACTTGTTCAAATGCTTTAAAATCGCGAAAACCTGTGACATTCATTTTTATGTCGAGTAATCGGAACATTTTTTTTATAATAAACTGTTTTTTTTACTCTCATCTAATGGAATTACTATTATAAATAGTACTATGGACTATTACAGAAGAGTATTTTTTTCTAAACAATTTCAAAATAGACAGTGACTCAGACTAGATCTACTCAAGAATACAAATTACAAGGCTTTTTTCACAGGTAGGGGATGGGGCCTTTTTTAAATAACCATGATTTTTACAAAAAGGGGAAGAAATAATTTATGTAAATTTAATTTTAGTGGAAAACTGCATGATTTTGAAGAATTTTCCTAAGGGGAAGATGCCTGTTAAAAGCCGGAAAAAAGCTGTGGAATAGATTGAAGCTGGGTACTGTATCTTAATGTTAAATCAACATTTCTTGGCATGTTATTACCCAGTACACTTTTTGACTGTCAATATTCTTTGTGATTAACTACATTATATGTGCTAAGTGTACTAGGTGAAAATTAACTTGAATACATTTCTCAATTTCAGCAGCAACATGGCTTTGGAGCTGAGTGGTTCAGTGGCTCTAAGATGAAAAAGTTTTCGAAAACATTCAAAAATGAGAAGAAACACCCTAAAAGATTTGTCTTGTGGTACTGGAGTTGTTTGTCGGAATGCTCTCTCGCCATGAATGCAGTTTTCAACTAAACCAGGAATGAGAAAAACTTTGGTCCCCTGTTAAAGATGCTGCATTGACTCTAGAAAAAATGAAACCTTGGAAAAAGCTTCAGCAAGTGTTAGTGTCCATTCTCAATAACTGACATATTCTGGAAGTGTAATGCAAATATGAAAATTCCGTGAATATAGTGCAGTGTTGGATGTTGGAACTGATTACATTAATTTTGTATAAATTTCTAGTTCAAATCATTGCTGAACTGCTGGTTTCAATTTAATATTCTATTTTCATTTGACAATACTGTACCAATTAACCTATTTGTATACAGAATTTGAAATATGTTTTAAATAAGTAATTTTTATATCACAGTTCTTATTATTATTCAAAATTTAAGTTTTTATATGTTACAATTACTATAATATTATGATACATAATTCTGAAATTTGTATTAATCAGTGAATACTCAGCAGTATAATTCTCTAAGGTACTTGCAATAATTTAAATTACAATGTATGCCGCTTTCGAAGAAAAAGGGTTTATATTGCTTTGCGCATATTGGTCGGTCAAATGGCCAGTCAGTCTGACCGTAACCAAAGGTCAAGGTCTTAACTGTCTGAGTTGTACTTGGGGAGCATCTGTGTTTCACGAAGTGAAACACTTCTTGTTTACAGTTAAAGTCTATTTTTGTTCACAGTAATTTTGTTTTTATGCTTTCATTATGAAGACAATTTTTTTTGAAGAATACAATATTATTAAAGACATAATTTGCTTGTCACTTGTATGGAAGATCTTGATTAAGTATTGTGAAAAATGTTTCCATAAATATTCAATTCATAATTGTACTATTTATACAAATGTTTGTTTTTAAAAAAATGATTCATACAGCATTTATGTATTCAGATTATATTATTTATCACTATTATTGTCCTTGACAGTACCTAGGTTTGGTCTTCTTGAGATCAAGGTGATGGTCACACTAAGCCCTTGTTTCTTTGTGCTTTTTTATTTTATGATTTTTATGAATAAAATTTTGGTTTTTTTTTATTCAGAAATATATTTATCATTATAGGATTATATTTATTAGAAAGTAAGAGAATCAATAAGTTACTTGACAGGTTAAATATAAACTTTGTTTTGTTGCAATTTCTGATCATAATATGGATGATTTAGATATAATACAATTGGGACAAATTTCATGAACAGGTCACTCACTATTTTAATTAAGATATTGTATCTGATTGCTCAAACAAATTTGCATTCAGGCATACATTGCCCTGTTTCTTTTTTTTCAGGTCAGATTTTATTATAATGGTAATAGGTTAATTTAGTCAAAGCATTTAACCGTTAGGGAAATACATGTCACTAACACACCCTTCTTAGGCTTTTGGAATTTATGTTAGAATTTCTTTTATAATAATATATGTATATAATAATAAAGAAATGGCCTGCTGTATTCATTGTGATTTTAATGTCATTTTAATTTTGAGTGTTGTAACATGAACATGGGTGATCATATTTGGTCATGTTGACATTGGTTCAGAACAAGGACAAACACGACTGAATATGTTTAAAACATGTTCTAAGATAATGGACAAAACACATTTGAATCATGAAGCAAAACAAAACACATTTGAATCATGAAGCAAAAACATGTTCCAAACATGTTCAAATATGTTCTAAATATGTTCAACCATATTCTTAGATAATGGAAAAAAAGTGTTGGAATATGTCTGAACATGTTCCAATCATGTTGCAGGAACATGTTTAAATATGTTCAAACATGTTTATTTTTAGCGGTGAAACGTGATCATTCATGATCATATTCGATCATGTTTGACAATGGTGCCATTTAACGAACATGTTTAAACATGTTTGAATATGTTCATAACATGGTTAAAACACAGTCAAACATGTTTTTATATCATGTTCAAACATGTTTAAAACATGTTTGATAATGTTCTGATCATGTTTATTTCGCCAGGGATGCACAGTGTGTTATTTCAATTCCTATATAAAATATTGTAAATTATGAATGGAATATGCATGCTATAATGTAAATCACTCAAAAGTTGAAATTATGAGTTTATCAGGAACAGAACAGAACTAGTTAAGATTATGTATCTATTTTAAGTCTCATTCATGTACAAACACTATTTACAAGACAAATAACAACACAAATAATGCATGACCATTCAAGCATTGAATTATAAGAGACTACAAAATGTAAGATAACCACATATTGAATAATTACATTTCTTAATACTTTCGCCCCTAAATATTATCAATAACAATGATTTCTATGACACTCTTAAATTAACTTTTTTGTATCACAGAAGCCAAAGGCTTTAAAACGAAGCCTATCATCTACTGTAATTTCGTGAAATTCGCTTGAAAAAAATATTTTGACGTCAAAAATTTATATACGTGTTCAGTCACCTTAAAATGTCAAATCTTATAGTTATTATTAACATCTTTAAATTTATTCCTACATAATATATTTTTCATTGTTATATAACGTTTCTTTTATTCTATCATACCAACATTCATAACACATTTTGTGTATAATTACAAACGGTGTTTATGTAACTTATGAAATAATGATATAAATGTTTTTATTTTCCTTTCCATTCTGTGTTTATATACTAAATGTTTTTCGTATAAATGTATAAATAGTTTAATGTGCATTTAAGAAAATGTTAAAAAAACGTCCAATATCCCTCCCCGATCAGATCGAGAAAAACTACGTAGCAGCTGAGACTCGGATGAGATAAGATTATAAAGAAAAAAATATTACTTACAAAGATAAATTGACAACATTTAGTAATATTAAAACATGTTTTGGCACATTGTCTTATTAATGGTTGACTAGTATATAAAAACGTTAGTTGATTATTCTTACTAAAATCCGCGAATGTAGGTTCAAAATTCAAAGCTCTAGGAAATAATTTTGATTTAAAATCACCATATATTTGACAATCTTAAATGGAATGCATCCTAAATTACGTATCAGACAGGACAATGGCGTTCTGATCGAATATCAGATTCTCGTTTCTGCCCGTCTCAATACGAATAGGGGCAACCCCACACCGAAATTCACAGAATGCTGACCTATGTGTAGGAGATAAAATCATTTTACGGTACTCCTCTGTCTTATGCTCCTGCTTATAAGTCCTATAGATCCACCTTATTCCGACCTCTGCCTGATGAACCAACAATATTATCAATTGTACGGAACCACTCCATGGTTAATGATTCTACCAGACGAAATAAGGAGTTCTTAGCTATCGGAACTGACAGATTGCAAAACGGATCAAGATTGTAATCATTCAGTTGCTTTTTTACAAAATGAAACCAGTTCCTACAGTCAAGTACCATAGCGCAATACGCTTATTTAGTCGTGACGTGTTGGTATGGGACAGCTATACGAGCCCCAAAATGACATAATGTCATCAGCATATAAAAGTATACATACAAAAACATTATCAACAATAACACCAATATTTAGTTACTTTAAATACAAAGCAAGATCGGTGATATATTAATTAAAAAGTAACGGTGATAACACACAACCTTGACGTAAACCACAATGAACATCAAACCAGTCAGTAGTAAGAGAGTTAATTCTAATACACGAGACTACAGATGACTATACAGCTTTCAGTACTTTGCCACAAACACCAGTATCATGCAATCGTTTCCACAATTTAGACCTATTTATTAAGTCATATGCCGTTCGAAAATCGATAAAAGTACTAAAATTACTTTTCTTCAATTTCTTTCAGATATCGATAAGATTAACAAGGTAAGAACTATGGTCAGATGTACTCCTTTTCTTTCGGAATCCATTTTGTTCGTCTACAATAATATTATTAGCCTCAGACCAAGTCCTAAGTCTATCATTCAAAATATTACAATACATTTTATACATAGTACATGTCAACGTTATTATACCTCTGTAGGATAAAGGACCACTAGCATCAGTATTCTAATAATGATCTAAGTATAGGATTAATGATACATTGATTCCATACAGAAGGTACACTACCTTTATCAAAACAAATATTAAATAAAACATGTTAAAACTCTACAGTTGTTTAATTTTTCAACACCTCAGAAGGAATATCATCTATACTAGTAGCTTTCTTAAGATTGCCTTCTTAACTTCTAATATAGATATGTGGTCATCAAATTGTTGATGTACATTATCTTGCTCTTTGAAAAATGATCAGTTACATCCTGATCATTAACATCAGGGGTAGTGAATAAAGAACTAAAATATTGTTTCCATTTACATAGTACATCATTTAAAGCCCCATTAGCTTTTTGAATTTAGCAATACAGAACAATAGATACGTACGTACAATGACAGTAAAATATAAGAAATGCGTTTTATTTGCTCTAAAACATATTTACGCAATGCCTTTCTTTAGCCACATCCCGTAGAAATGTTGTCAGATGCCTTTTCTTATTTTTTTTGCAATATCATTGAAAAAAAATACTGTGCTATATATCTTTATGTACTTTGTGATAAAAAAAGAAAATTTCGGAATGTTTTTATTTTAAGTATTAAAAAGTCAGTTTCACAGCTATGATATCTTTCAAAATCCAAAATGCTAATGGGGCTTTAAGCAAGATGAGGTGGAACCATCCTCGTATACTACTTGCATAGGTATACTAACACCTTTACTTAGGCCGATACCAAATTTACCGATTGATTGCCTAAATTTCGACTGATCAATATTACAATCATCTAAATGTTCATTTTGCATTGAATACCAATAAAATCGATAGGCTTTCTGCACCTCACGGTCAAAACATTCCCTAGCTTGTACACAGTCAGCTTTAAGTTTCACTTTTTCATTTTTTATGCAAACATCTTAACCACTTACGTTCTGTAACACACAATGCATTCCAGAAATTCATGTCGACACTAAACAAACAATCCACCTGACAAATAATCCAAACGCATATTTTTGTAAGCACCTTAAATAAGAATCAAAGGGGAGTAATTCTGTATTGACTAAAACTTGGACTTCCCGAGTTATTTTCACTGATATTTTCGTCTTATTCGAAATGATTAAATAATTATTCTAATTTGATGTACATTAATTGATTGTGATTATGCAGTATATCAACGAACAATTTCGCCAAATGATATTCAACCAAACCGAATAACTGTCCTCAAAAGGGCCGTCATTATCGGATAAACATGGCCCAATGATTCTCCAAAATGGACCCCTCTTTTGGAGGAAATTGTAACGTATTAACTAAAAGCTTAATAGCCATGTCAACATATTAAAATATCTAAACTTAGCTTAAAACTTAAGTTAAGCCCTCAGTAGTTATCACAATTAGACACGCTACAATGGCTGGATCGACTATATTATTACTTTAAAGTCCCATAATCATATAAATTTATCGGTCGTAATAGTTTCTGTTTGTTCTATAAAAGAGGAGTCCGGTGTGTTTTCCTCCTGTGCATATGTAATAGAAAAAAATGTTCCCAAAACCACTATCGTATTTTTCTATATCATTGAAAAAAATATACTATTAATAGAACAGCTAGATCTATGTTTTCCCGCAGTCATATTGTGCACGCGGCAAGAAGTGACGTCACGCGCTCTACATATTTCAAAAGCAAAATTCACAGCGAAATGACTGTTTTTAGAAGAAAAAGAGCTTGTCTCGTCGGTAATTATTATCCTGGAATAATATCAGCAATTGTTGTTGTTTTTTTGCATATATTTTTATAGCAAAAAGTAATAGGGCTTTAAAGTGCTTTATAACTCTTAGATGTTCGACAAACGCAAAGGTACTGTGATAAATTAGTTTATTGCAGTTAGCAATATTGGCATATATATTAACCAGCGTTAATAAATAATAATATAAGATATTATATATGTACAACTTACTTTCAGCACAAAACAATTATTTGTTCGAAGTTTATTAAATCTATGAGATATAAATAACTACGTATAAACATAAGCCAGCCATAATTTGAATTTGAGGACAGTTGAGGAATGAAAGAAATACGTAGGAGTAGAACTTTAATAAAACATAATTAACGATGACTGAAATGCTCTATCTGAAAATTTTGCAATTTGATTATACTTGTCTGAGAAGGTATACCATATATATTAGCCATGTGTGCTTAAGATACTTTTTACGTTATCCCATATATATTATATGGAGAGCTTTTCTTGTGTTAAATGTCTGTCTGTACTTTTATACCATAAATAAGTTAACGAAAATTATATTATCATAAATAAGTTAACGAAAAAGTCGGCTGTAAATGAATAATTCATCAAATTTGAACCATTTATGATTTTTTATAGCTCAGTCACGACGTAATAATCTAATACAGATATCTTCGAGATACATTTTAGTACAATTTAATCTCAATTGGATAAAGTTTAGTTTCAGACCTAGAATGGATGACTTTAGCTTAACGTGACTGAACGCTTATCTACTTGAAATACAACTATATCTATATAACACACAGGTTCCGTTATGTCCGCCCATATCGGATATCCCTGAGGGGAGGGTAAAAAACTAAAAAAAAATATATTGCTCTTAATCAAGTCCCATAAGCTTATAAATGTATTGGTTCTAATAGTTTCTGTTTGTTCTATAACAGAGGAATCCGGTGTGTTTTTCTCCCGAGCATACTTTATAGCAAGAAAAAATGTTTCCGAAACCACTATCGTATTTTTTTCAATATCATTGAAATAAATACTATTTATAGAACAGCTGTGTTTTTCCGCACTCATGCTATGCACAAGTAGTAAAGTGACGTCACGCGCTCTGCATATTTCAAGTTTACAAAAGCAAAAATCACAGTGAAATGAGTGTTTTCAGACGAAAAAGGGCTTGTTTCGTCGGTAATAATTATCTTGGGATAATATCAGCAGTTAAATGTTTTTGCATATATTTTTCTACAGCAAAAAGCTAATGGGGCTTTAAGTGAACTTTTCAAATTATGCTTAATTTGTCGTGAAGCACGCATAAGGGCTTAGTTGGGACTATTAAAGGGGGTTAAATAACTGTATAATAATTCATTTATAACAAAATGACCCCCGAATAAAAGCCACCTGTCAATTAAAGCCACGTTTGTTTTTCCCGAAGGTGGCTTTTGTATATCCTCCGGTACTCTATTTCGAAGCACACCGAATACGACGCCATTTTTATTTTGGTCTCGTTTTCGATTTTTTATTATCGTGTGACGTCATCCCCGCGGAAATTTGCTTACACACAGAACGACGATTTCTGCTAGACTTTTGAGGTACTTTTTTAAGATGTCTTATAAAAATCTTTTAAAATTATGTATTTTTCTACAATGAAAAAACAATAAAGCGAACAGCCGACACCCCCTCCCCCTCGCTCGCTTTTTTTTATAAAGTCACGTGACAGTCACATGACCTGTAATGTGATCTACAATTAAATCAATCTGATTATCACTGTCTAGAAATGTGTACTCGTTAGCTAAATAACGTCTAGGCACTACTTGAGGTCGTATTTAAAGAAAATATCTGTCTTTTTACTTTTCTTTCAGAAACCAGAGGTCAAATGTAGAAGCTACTCCCCAATTTTTATGACCACTGCCTATCTGAAGTGCAAGGAGACAGGTGCCCCTATACGTGCTACAGCAAGACAGTATGGTATATACCAGAGACCACTCTGCGACACAAGCAGACCACTCTGCGACACAAGCTGAGTGATGGAGGCATTTCTGGTGGAGCACCTGAAGTTTACTGCTTCTGTGGGTTATGGATATAGCAGGTGTTTGGACTGTGTGTTATGTTGATATGACTAAGGCTTCTTATGTGAAAGTGTGTATTTAAGTTATAGTAAAATTTTTTTATTTGTGTAACACTTTTTCAGTCATAATTTGGAGTTCATTTAACTGTAAACTTGGAAGTTTTATTGCAGGATGTTATTGACACTGCTTCAGAGTATGCTGTATAGTGACCCATTGTCAGTTAAGGTTGGTTCGTACACCTGAAGTCTCGTTGGCATAAATTGAGGGTCCTTGCTCCGAGAGGCTTAGAACTACAAAGGGCAAAAGCAACGTTAACAATATTATAAAGAACTTGAACACATATTTACAAAATATAATTTACTTGATCGCCCAGAAAGACTTTATAACATAGATGAGAAAGGTTTAAGTACCAGACATAAGCCCCCACCTGTTGTCTGCGGACAAATAAAATCACAAGCAGTAGTGTCTGCCAGTAGATTAAATGTAACCGTTTTAGGTTGCGGTAATGTTCAGGGGCAACAGTAATACCACCTTACTTTGTTTTTCCTGGGATAAGAATGAATTCAGCTTTGTTGTTTGGTTGCACCCCTGGAGCTACTGGTACTGTACCAGAAAGTGGTTGGAGTAACAGTGAAATATTTAAAAAATACCTCCAGTCGCATTTTATTTAATTATATTCCAGAAAGGTCTGAGTCTTGCCCAGTTGTTCTATTTTATGACGGGCATAGATCATATATCAATTAGGGGTTAGTGCTATGGGCTAGACATGAACATTTTATTTGCATTACCAGCACACACCTCTAATGTTCTACAGCCCATGGATGTAGGTTGTTTTGGGCCGTTGGAAAGGATTTTCAATAGGATAGGTCATAAGTTCATGAAAGAGGCATGCGGAAGATTTATTACGAAATTTGACATACGTAAGTTAGCGTGCAGTGCTTATTCTTAAGCATTGTCTGTGTCACCTGAAAACATACTGTCTGCCTTTCGAAAGTCTTGGATATTTCCCTTTAACTCACAGGCTGAGAATGAGTCATATTTTCTTCCAGCAACTGTTTTATAATTTGAAAATTGTAATTATGAACTACCCATCCAGCCGGGAGTCGAACCATCCGTCCAGCCGGGAGTCGAACCGCCCAGCCAGCCGGGAGTCGAACCATGCATCCACCCTGTCAACGCACCAATTGCTTCTCAAACACCTGTGTCACCCACTACTTTTTTCTTAGACAAAGAAACCCCACTTATATGTTTGTACTTGTAAAATACCACCAACTAAAGCTAATTAATACAGCTATAGCTAAAGTGGTAAAGCTATTACAAAGGATGCTATGTTTGAGGCAATTCAGGACCATTGAGCTGCCAAGAAACAACCAAGAAAAGGTAATGTAAAAAGTTACATGGGAAACCTGAATAAAAAAATACACCATAGCCCTGTTCCCAGTACTTTAGTTTAGTAATCGAAAGACAGACTGGTGTTGTTATTTCTAATGATGATGATTCAATAAATGATTCAGAAAAATGTTGTGTTTGCACCAAGTTTACCCCAGATGAGGTTAGAAACAGCATTTCTGTTATATTTACTAAGTGGATGCAGTGTGACAAATGTGGTCAGACTCACTGGAACACCTCAAGTATTGCACCAATGTTGTTGTCATCAGAAGAGGTGATCAGTTTTTTTTGTATACAGTTGCAAATACTTGAGTACCACGTTGAGTATAACAATATTTATTGCGATTATTTTACGGAAGTTGTCACGTACAGTTGGTGATATTTGCGTACTATGTACTCACAGTGAAAATAAAATAGTGTTTTATGTGTAGATGCACTAACAATATAGAAACCAATCAAATGCATCGTTTCATTGTACTCTCGTTCAGCCATATTTGTTTACCTTCACCGGTCAAACTTTTGAGTTTTTGCCTACCGTACGCAATGTGTTTTATCTATGAGACGATGAAAAGTGATCAAACTTTGTAATGCAGGTACATGTAATTCATTGCTTTATTTGCTTTTAGTTACAAAAATAATGGTTGATTCTTATGTGCGTCAGAACTGTGTACGCGAGGATAGGTTTTTACTGTAGACAATAAGTAAACTAACGAACAAAAAGTTTTTATTCAGGGCAATAATATGCAACTTGTAGTTACAGTACACTTTGGAATGTCCGTAACGCTGAGTGAAATAAGCTAATCTTGACAGAATAATAAGATCGACAGTTCTTACCCCCACCAGGCACCAATTGTTCATGTGTTTAAGTTTGACGTTCGGCCAGATATTTTTGAATGCTGATTTTATATGCAGGTTAAATCTGTGACATTTTCGAAACTTTCTGCAATATTGCAGCAAATTGTTTAATTATTAGCAAGTGTATAATTTTCTTACCTAGAAATATTGTGTGTACCTTTCGTCTGTTAACGCCGGAGAGAATCCGTTTTTCCAAAATTTCCAGGGAAAAGGATATGACGTATATACATGACGTCATCATTATAATTGACATCTAATTAAAAAAATGTTAGGAAAAAGCCGCGTGGATGTAATATAAACCCCCTCATAATGATGTTCTCTTTGACCACGATGCAACATAATCAGGTCCTGTACTGACAGATCAATTCCAAGCCGGCCCGACAGATATCATTCAAGCACAGTTACAACTCCGAAATATCCTTGTAGAGTTAACAGTGTATGAATCTAGTCCTATTATTAGCTGAATTATTGCTGGTATGTAATAAGAATCATATCCAAGCACATAAATTTAAAAACTGAAGGAAGCGACATATGTAATCTTTGAAATGCAACTATAAATAGATGTGAGAGGGAAATTAAAAATCAACAAAATATTTAACATTTCAATGTTTAATCAGGCATAGCTTTCCTCCTTTCCAAGGTAAAATACATTGCTTTTTTGGTGAAAGCGAAGGGCATGTTTGAATACAGCACCATTCTATAAATAGCGACTACGTCATCAAGCTACATTTAACACTAGTCACATCACTATCAAAATTTTGAATAGTTTTCTACATACGCGCGGTGGCAAAAAGTCGGGAAATAGTATCGTTCAATTTCATTTAATCAGGAGATCAAACAAAGATGACTAATAAAGAACCATTGCAAATTTTATATTAAGCACTGTATGTGGTTAATTTGTACACTTTCAAAACCTTTTATGTACATCAAAGTTTATATGGTAATTGAGTTGCATGACGTCATATTACACATGCATAGTTTAATTGCAATAAGGACGATAATTTTACAATGATGCAGTTTTAAGCTTCGACAAACCTTTAACACGTGGACAAAATTTGTGCATAACACTGTTATTAAGAAACAAAGGATTAGTAACATGAATGACCATATCGAGGGTTTAACGCAACAGTGTCGTAACTCATATTGAAATTTTATAAGAACAAGTTACGACAGTGTTGCGCTGAGCCCTCGATATAAAGACTCGGCACTATATTGGCATCGCTACTTGAGCAGTAGATTATGACAGTTCATTGTTTTCGTTGAAGTTCAGAGGTTAAAACTAGTTCTTTTCCCAGCATTCAAAGCGCGATGTTACACAGGTTGATGTATCACGTGGCCCGGGTGTATACATTGAATACACCACACACTGCTTGAACAGTGTAACAAATGTTCCTGAACACACTTCTTTCTGATAAATTGTAACAATCATGTAGTAACTATAGTTCTGATAATTGTGACAGAAGTATTGTACAAGACGTCTTTACTCTTTTTAGTATAATTCTTATTATTTCCTGAGTCGTCGAAGGTCTGCTTGCCCTTCTCTTTCGTCAATACCTTCTTTTACCGATAAACGATCGCCGAGAAACTAATTTTATTTAATCTGTGGTTTGTCTTGTTTCAAATCATCACGCTGCATTTGAAAACAGCTAAAATGACGATTCCTTTATAAAAGCGTTCACAATCAACATAATTGTGTTTAACGTATCAATGTGTATATTGTCTTGCATGCTTATGAACTACGAACAGGACACAAATAACCGGCGATATTACACGAGAGCAACTCGGTTTTCTTACGATGTTACGCGAAATTTGCCCGATGTTTACCGATTCATTAATGTTAGGGTTCGATCATTATCCTTAAATGGATGATTTTTTAAAACAGTTGTTTATTTTCTCAAAGGTCCAACGTCTCATGAACAACCATAGTCATTTTGGTGAATTATTCAGCTTTAACAATGGTGGAGGATCTCAAGATTACACCTGGATGGAACCACCGACTTCCTGTAAGCTGGGTCACATGCGAAATTCATTTTGTTTCGGTTTAGATTCGAACACGCAGCGGCTACGGGCTAGTCTGACACAATAACCCTGGAGGCTACTTGAATTTCAAGTGCAGCGAGGTTTTGGACAGTGGTAACTAAACCAATAGTGTACTGTAGATTTTCAATACATATAGTAGATACTCTAATAGTATTAGCAAATCAGCGTTTATGGCCTTTGGCCATTTACAACCAACGTTTCAAAGAAGCAACAGAAACGTACCGTTCATGATAAAACTAGACCCCCAAACAAATTGCATTCTTGCCATTGTTTACAAATGCTGATGAAGATGTAATTTTAATTATTTTATTTACGGTATTATCTAAGATAATAATGCTTAATGTTTAGAGATGCAATCAGCAAAGAATGCTAAGATTAATCCGAGTCCATTATTTGATTGATGTAAGTAGTGCGGACACATGATATGAATTTAGACAGAAAATAAATTGATGTACTCGCGGGAAATTAAATCAAATAAATATTTTGATCTTGCATAACATTTGTAAAATTGTTGCTTAAATGAATTAAGGTGGAACCAAACGATTGAAATAACGTCGTTTTTACGGTATTTATAGTGCCTCTTTGAAAATACCTGTCGCTCTATCAATTTAAGTAGATATTTAATGACATAAACATTTAATAGTGGAGAATAAAATTACCTACGTGTATGTATAAATTTGATGTTCATGATTTAATTATAACTGCAAGTAAAACGATTTTAAAAGTAAAATTTAATGTTTTTTTCTTCTCACTTTCAAACTTAAATTATTTTTATAAAAAAACTGCCCGAGGGATTTTTTTTATTTTTTTCTAGAATAAAGTTTGATGTGTCATCTACTGTTCTCATAAATTTTAAGAAAATCTATCGAGCCGTTTTTATTTTATCCAATCTTCACTATATAGCGTTACCCTACAAAACGCTCATTCGCCATCCAAAACGTCTGTGTACAGCGCTATTCTCTCTGTTCAGGGTTGACTCTTGGTTGGTCCCGAATGAGTGACCTGGCGAAACCCTGTGAAACCAGGAGTACAACCCTAGTGACACTGTAGTCATCAATGGCAGTCCTGGATGGACATTGTTGTTCTGGTGCTGTCGGGCAATTAGTCTCGTATTTGGTAAAATGTTTAATATATAATGCAACCATGGCTTACCGAGAAAATATTAAGAACCTGCTTAATCCTTAAAGCTACTGGACAGAACCGAGGTAGATCCGTTGTTGTACCTGGCTGTAGCATGATATACACAAGGTATTAGTGTTCCGGATTATTGGACTACCATGCGCGATTGATACGTATACCGGTTATATGCCACAGGGAGGCCCCGGTGTAACGTTTTCAAGCTCCCCCCGTTCCAAGGTACCTCTCGGTAGTTTAAAACGTTTTCAGATTACCCCGGGTAATAATTTGACAATTCATAATAAGAGAGAGCTTGCACACGAATAGGGAGATTACAAATACATAAATGCGTGTACTACAGTTATTTAGCAACCATAAAGTGAATTCGATCCCCATCACAGACGATTTGGATTTTGCATTTGCAAAATAAAGGAAGTATTTAGGATTATTTAGGAGTGTAGCGATACTTTTTATTATTCATCTAAGTTGTTTGATATTACTGCATAATACGGTCATACGTTAATTATGAATATTAATGTTAAGTACTTTCCTCTTGTGTGCGTTTGGGAGATTCTGTGAACCTCTATTTTTACCAAAAGGGGTCTGAGTTTAATACATGTGCTATGTTCAACTTTAGTAATAACAAATAATGTGGTTCTAATGACGAAATCATAAAATTATGACGTCATATACTGACAAGTTCATTTCTTCATTATGGAATCCTATGTGCGTTATTGCGCAAATACCAATTCAATCTTGAATTATTTTGCCCAAAAATAGATAAAAAAACAAAGGTCAGGTCTTTAATTTTTGTTCATTAATTGAATAAGAGTGTATACTCTCCATTAGTCTGGAGTTCCTTCCCCTTACACTATGTTATCGGTAATTGGTAGAGCATGTCCGGGAACCAGACTAACTCTCCATGACCCTAATAGGATTCCATAGCTTCATGTGTTTATAGCGTACATTCAGTTAAGGAATACAGGAATATATATGTGAATAAACCTTGTTGAATGTGAATCATACGAATGAATTATAACCTGAAATATAAACGTTTTGTCCATTAAAATTAACACAGGATGGGGAGGCGTTTGAAAACGTTTTCAAGTTACGGGGGAGGGATTATTATTTAACAGGGTAGGGAGGTTGAAAACGTTTTAATGTTACCGGGGCCGTTACTTTGAAAACGTTTTTAAGTTACCGGGGTACGTTAACCTGAAAAGGGGGAGCTTGAAAACGTTACACCGGGACCAGCACTGTGACAGTGAGAATCTGGCTTACACTTGAACGTTCTGATTACACCATGCATTTTACGCATTTTAATCAAATCTGAAACAACGGACTCGTTTGTTGTAATCATGTATGTATTTTTCACATACTATAGCCATCATCTTCGCTTGTATTAAGTATCTATATCATAAATGCGCTATAACAACGGAGTCGTAAATCTGTTGTTTTTTATGAGTCATAATTAATATTTACCCCAAAAAATAAACATACATAGAATGCATATCATTAAAACAACACATCTAAATAAACTTCTCAATCATAATATAATAATTATATATTATGTAAATCATGGAACCTTGTTTTTTATACAAAAAAGTGCAATTAATAGCGGCCAAGTTTTGCAATTTTGTCATATTATTTATTTACGCATATGTACACAAAATTAAGCACGCTAAAAAGATAATGTAATGTGTTTATTGTTATCTGAAAATAATGGCAATGTGATTAGGGTTATTGATAGACAATGTATCATTAATTCCAGCAAATCTTTTTAGATCATTGTGTACAGTAAATAAAATAGATGCAAGTATGCATTAGATACCAAAACCAGACGTTTGTTTGAAACGACGTTCTTGAAAGCGAATAAGCGCTTTATAAGGTAATGTTATCATTCAAAGCTTTAATAAAATTAAAACGGCTCAATAGATTTTCTTAAAATTCACGAGAACAGTAGATGACACATCAAACTTTATTCTAGACAAAAATAAAAAAAATCCCTCGGGCAGATCTTTAATAAAAATAATCTAAGTTTAAAAGTGAGAAGAAAACACCATCAAATTTTACATTTAAAATCGTTTTATTTGCACTTATAAGTAAGTCATGATCATCAAATTTATACCTACGTGTAGGTAATTTAATTCTCCGCTATTAGAATGTTATTTCATTAAATATTTCCATAAACTGACAGAGCGATAAGTATTTTCAGAGAGGCACTATAAATACCGTAAAAATGACCGTTTTGACGTCGAAAACGACGTAATTTCAATCGTTTGGTTCCACCTTAAATGATGTGATACAATGTGCTTATTTTCGTTTTCATCTGGATTAAATAAAGGTTGTAGTCATATCATGTTGGGATCCATAGACAACGATTGGAGATGTCTTTGTCAAGTATCAAAGTATTGAAAGTACTCATGGAAATTGAACTTACATGTACGTCCACTGCAACGTGGAAGGGAACTAATTTAACAAATGCACGGCGGACGTAGAAAAACGTAGCAACTGGTCCGCATAAAAATCACGTGCAGCGAGCGAGTCACAGTTAAGGAAGGCTGAACTATCGTTCAGTTGCCGAAACTGATTAAATTGACTAACTTTTTGTAGTATCTTAGATACTTGGTCATAGCGTGGCTATAACAACCCAAGGCTTCCAATAAAAAACAAAATAAATATGTATATATTTCCACGGACAGAGATGAAAGATGACAGTTACTGGTGTTTTGTACCAGTATTGTATAATGACTTATCTTATAATTGTTTACCCAGCTGCTGGCATGTTCGATATGAATGATGAAATGAAACCCGTAATTAAAGAAACTAAAAATCTGATTTCCAGGAAATGTCACGTACAAACAGTATCCCACTTTATTATACAGAACACATAGATATAGATTAAGACTCACAACAACAGTTTTAGCTCTGAAAAAGATTCCGAAAACACAAACATACATCATACCCCTCTTCCCCAAAATTACTAACCCCCAAATATTCACACAATAACCATAAAACATATATTCAACCAATACTTTTATTACTCAATGTCTTACTATTGACAAAGAGACGATCACATTATGCCCATAGAAGCGTTTACATAATTACACCATTTAATGTTGCTAAAAGATACAACAGCATAACAATATAGTACTGAACATGTTAGATATACATGTGTTCTACGTGGAAATGAATACAAATACGTTATGAACGTATACTATACTTTCACCAGGAAGAAGATTTACTAATTGAAGGGCTGTGGTCGATTGATCAGTGAGCTTGACTTGTTACCCGGCGATCCTGGTAGGAATGCCGGTCGCAGCTGGTTTTACCCCTGCTTGGAAATTTCACCAAATATATCGAGTTTCCTCCATAAACGGAGAAGTTTACTGGTTCCTGGTGGAAGGGCAAGTGTGTACTGGTTAGAGCACAGATAAGGCGAACCTGCCATCATACAGTATTATATACATTATATTTCAAATATCGTTGAACAACGGTCTCAACGATCCACTAAAAGCGAATCACCAGATTTAGATAACAGAGGGCGACAGTGTAATTAATTCTCTGTTGCCATGTTTTGAAAACATACCACAGCTTGTTCTCAGCTTGAAGTTATTTATTATTATCTAATAAACGTAACAGCATGGCAAGTAGACTGTTGGACACATATAACCTTTTTATATACATTTTGTGCATCTAACTTTACAGTTAATGAACTTAACACAACGAGAGCTATTTTTCATAGTTTTTTCTTTAGTTTTTGGCCAGCAAACATGTAGTTTATTTAGGAGTGTTTCAAATTTGGAAAGTTCACCTGCCAGCTCGCGTGTTTTCATCCAAACCTCTTAACGTCATACGTAGTTTTGGTACAAAAAATGGAAGTGAAATCCAATGTTCATTTCACGATACAAACTTGGAATGATTAATAAAATTCACAAAGTAGTCATAAACTATCGATCAAACACATCATAATAATAGATTTAGCTTTGTACTGCGCTAGGTATGCATACACATCGTTCATGCTTGCTCCATTTTTTGAACAATATTGAACATAATAACCAGAAGACTTGGAAATAAAATGATAAAACATTGATATTATTCATGTCGAATTTTGATAAAAAAATAAATACATGTACTTTATTAATGTAACTGTTCGTTGTGCCCAATATATTTTTGGATCACCCTTTATAGATTCTCTAACGATAAGAGATATCGGGTGTTCCAAGCATATCGGATCGCGTTCCAATATCTAAGACGAACACATCGAAACGAGAAACAACATAATTTGCTTGAAACTATCAACAGCGTTTTAATGTAATGAAATTTCCATTAAACTGCCACAATAAAGGTCATTCGATCTTCCTCACTGATTTGTTTTTACTTTTGTTTATTAGCCAAAATATGTCAAAGTGATGTAAAGTCTCCCCGGCTCGCCTCATGTTAAAAGCATCGTGATTTTGTGAATGATTCAGTAGGAAATTAAGGTATTGCTGTAAATATGTATTGTTGTGAACGTAATTGGCATAGTTGCAGTAATTAAGAAAGGAGCTAATAATAAAGGTATACAGAAATTTGATAAAAACACAGCGACTTCGTAAGGGGGTTATAATTTAATTAATTTAGTTTTTTTTGTCCCATAGGAGTTTTGTTTTGGATTTCTTGGCATCCGTTAGTCGTCAACGACTATGGAGGAGCGCCTATAGAGGTTGTTGATGAGCACCGTCTTGTGTGGCTGAAAAGAGCCATTTTGGACCGGCTTTTCTTATTGCAGCCCTGGCATGTGAAGACTGGTGCCACTTGTTCTTCTACATAGGTATGATTTTGACTGGCTTTACTGTTGGTTCCTTTTTTGTTCGTTTTTATCAAGGGTAACTTTTTTCGCCTAACTTCAGATATGCTTCCAGCGGGCTCTGTTGTCGGCAGCGACTTCCCATTACATTGCGTCAATGGAGCAGGTTTGTATTCTCTCCTGGTCCCCGACATGAGTTCAAAGTTTAGGATTTAGGCTTTTATTAGTATCATGATATTATTGTAATTATAGGATGTATGATTGTTGGTCAAATACAATTATGGATATTCCATGGCCGTACTCAATGCTTTGACATTGATAACACGGGGTAATAATCTCATGGACATACGTTGTGATACAGACGGATTGACACTTGGTAACAATTGTTACACTTTTCAAAGAGGACAGTAAAACTGAATTAATCGAAGATATTCATATGTGACAATTTTGAACCAACAGCTGGCTTAATCAGTGTTGTTATCTCCCTTGAAATGAGTCGATAAATTACAACCAGATAACAATTCCGCAATTTATCTATAAGTAGATTATATAGGGATACGATTGGAAACTTGAAAACGGGTACAAGTAGTAATTTCCAATGCGTTGTCTTTTTGTGTATTCTAAAGCCTCTATGGTAAATTGAGTTTTCTACAATAAAGCGATTTTCAGGAAAACGTTTTTCAATCATTTAAATCATCTTGGCATGTTTTTAATGTCCACATGGATTCAAATTAATCATTTATTTAAATGATAGTATTCATTATCATACATCGTATAATTACGATACTTGTATAATCATAACTAAGAGTCTAAAATAAAAACAACACTACCGTGGGATATACAATCTCCGGAGAAATAATCAGAATCGTTCACGTCAAATAACGTAAAGAAAGAGACAGCAACTCAGAGAAAATTGGGACAAAATCTCTCTATATTTGCATCAACTTTGACCTCGGAGAATCTCAGTCAAGCACTTTTCATACAAATAATTTCTCCGTCATCCAAAATAATCTATTCGGGTTGATCTAAATGACACTGGCACATAGTGATGTGTTATTGTGTCGAGTCTCTTCCTTTCCCATTGGATTTATTATATCTATTGGAAGTTTCTATTTTTATTCAGATGTTTTCGATAAATTTTCAGTTTAGAATTACGGATCAACTTGATTAAAATACGCTGATTGAAAAAAATGGACGTTATAGAGTAAACCTTCTTATATTGGTCATTTGTGGCAATACACACATGTAGTTATTTTATAACTTTTAAAATTAAAAATGGCAGATAAACAATAATGGAAAGCTCCTACCATATATCTGTATTAGATTCCTTTTCACTAGACATCTGATAAACGACACCAGAACTACATAGCAACGTTGTACAAAGGTTTATGTTGTTATCCGTTAAAATGAATCTGAGCGTGACTTTCATCCACGTGTGTCAGGTATAATCGTATACAGCTTACATTACAGGTATCATTATTCATAACATAACAGATGCTGCCATCATGAGGGTAATGTTTAATATTGTCGTTAATGAGATGCAAAATGTATACGATAGAAGCATTTAGTGTTTTCTTGAATAATTGTGACTGATCGGATTGTTCTTGATCGTTTCCCACATTTCAAGGACACATTTCTTTCTTCTTAATTGATTTACTTTTAACCCTTATAGTGTTCTTTGTTTTGCTGTGAAACAGATATACATGATTATAATGTTGTTCTAGTACATATTACACCAACCCAAATGTCTAGTCAATACTAGTATAAAAATATATAATAATGCGATTCTTAGAAATAGCACGAATATTTCTACCAACCACTAAATACTTACTGTATTCCCCGTCACCCCAATCAATCAAAAACCCACTCAGCGCAAGACTATAGACAAAAAAGAATTTTGTTTCTATTTAAATTCGCATTACTCATACAAATCTTTGCAAAATAGACTTACGATAGTTCAGTAATACAAGGCGGTCGGTGGACATAATCAGTATGCCTGTGATGTATTCTATCTAACCAGTACATGTACTTAGTAAACCTTCCACAAGAAGCCGACAATATCTCCATGTATGCAGAGAAAACACGTATATCATTCGTTTTTCTGAATGGACGTCGCTCATCAATTGTTGCTCCAAACAATTGAATTGTGTTCTATTATGAAACTATATATATCATACGACTTTGTAATATGTCAGTGTCATTACTGAGGGAGTAGGTGGAGGGTAGAGACAGATACAAACAAATATGATTTGTCAGAAGTTAATTCGTATTTCAATTGTGTCAGCATTAATCAGAATCGCTTGTTTCATTTCTTTATTACAGCTGGCCCGGCTACCTCAGTTGTTAGAGCGTTTGTCTACTAATCGAGAGGTTGTGAGTTCGAACCCCGGACGAGGCACACACTGTCCGTGACAAATTTGACTGAAGATATTACATCCTTATTCAATATATTCGATTTAATCACTAGTCAAAGATAATTCATTTAAATGTGATAGATACGCATTTTAAATGAGTAAAACGGGTACCTGAGATTTTAAGAGCGTATCGGTACGGTTTAGAAATATGTTTATGCTTATTTGGGAATTTATCTGGAGACATGAGTCTTTATTACAATACGACCTGTCTGAATTTCCTGTGTTGACCTAATGTCAAATATCATTATGAAGAATGAATATAAACAATAGTCGTACCGTACTGAATGAGCAAACAGTATGACATAAATACTGTAATAAGACAGACAACAACTTGATAATGATTGATGAACGTATAGGACACTTGGCAGATATAATGACTGGACGTCTGTAGGAAAATGAATGGTTAGATTATGTTTAAGTGCCCGACCAGATATGTTAGAATGTGTAAAAGACAAAATAATTAGTTATTACATAGATTATCATTCAGTTAGGCATTACCCGTTGGTGAAACCAACTCAGGCTGATACTAATTCCAGTAAATGTAATGCCCCGTTGTTCTGTATCGTCTACCCCACTCTACGGGGTGGCCCTGAAATGACATTAGCTGGCGAATGGGCCGTTAAACAAGTGATAAACTGATAATAAATGCATATTAGGTTTCTTTTTGGCCTTCTTTTTGAGTTGGTAAAAGCTAAACATTGGTTTGGAGACAATAGGCATACGGTACGGTAAATTTAGGCATCAACAAAATGGTTTAACATTATACATGTAATATTAACATTGGTGTTCAAATGGTGACTTGTAAGTTCTATTGGAATATAAGACCAACAGTTTGGCGATTTATTTTAGAATTTACTATTCTATTTGTCATTTTTATTATTGTACTTTGTAAAGATACTACTCTCAAATCTAGCAACATAGTAACTGCCCAAACAGATAATGATTCTGTAACTGAAAGTATTAGACACGAACAGGAGACTATCATTGGCGATACTGTTAATAAATTGCAATGGTAAGAAATGAAGCCACCAAAATGCATGTAGACAATGGACTCGATGATTTAAAACTAGATAATTAATCGGGCTATGTTAAAGATATAGCGAGATTATTGATATTGGAACCACTAAATAAAATTCGAGTTCTTCCAGACAAGATTTAGAAGACATATCGGATTTACAGGATTTGTGTCGATTTGATTTAAATTGAAGGGATTACCGCAGTGTCGCCTGAATGTTATAGTGAGCTATCCACCATTTCAAACATTTTGAGATTTTTTACATCGTTGGATTCGTATCAGAGAGAGAGAGAGAGAGAGAGAGAGAGAGAGAGAGAGAGAGACAGGAGAGAGAGAGAGAGAGACAGGAGAGAGAGAGAGGAGAGAGAGAGAGCTATCCCCTCGTGCCCTTGTTTTAGTAACTGAAGCCCCCCGTTAAGCTTTTCAATCACATTTTGCGCTATATCCATGTTTTTCAATTGATTTTGAATGTTTGTTGGCTTTTTACTCAAATTTGTAAAAGTGAAGTTAGCTCATTATTATTCTCAGGCGACGACAGCCATGCTCTGGAAATTTTCTTGCTTGATCGGCAGCCCATAACAAACGAAAGCTTGAAAAGTATTAATGTGAAGAAGTATTGTTAATGTCCCTAGTGGTTGGTGCACTTGCTTGCATGAAGCTTTACAGACAAGCAAAACATTCACCTCATATATTGATTATCATGCCTGTAACATGAAAAATTACCTTCTTTAAGTATATTTTCAAAGTGTCCTTGATAATTGTTGTACGTGCATGTATGAAGCTTTGAAAACAAGCAAAAAAAAATGTTTTACCTAGTACAATGATAATCATGATGACTAACAGAAAAAACAGCTTCTTTTTAACAGCGCACAATCATTCCGTAAGACGCAAACATCAAATCATTATTCTAAATCCGCTATTTGATTGATGTAAGTAGGACGGACATATTATTTCGATTTAGACAGAAGATAAATTGATGTACCCCCGGGAAATTAAACCAAATAGATCTTTTGACCTTGTATCATTTGTAGAATTGTTGCATGAATAAAATAATGAGATACAATGTGTCTATATTGTTTCAGTTCAGATTGTTTGGATAATGGCAGAAATCTGGGAAGGGGGTCGTTGTGAAAGCTGGGAAAGTGGCCAACTTGATGGCCCCGGTTGTTGCTTTGACGTTAAACCCCATCAAAAACACGATCCGGACAAATGAGATGTCAGTGGGATTTATTTATCTCTGCTTTATCTTTTCACATTTACAACATTTCCTATGAATAAAATGATCTCATTAACTTTATTGCATTTGTATGCGTGTTTCGTGTTTTTATTGCGTGGTTTGAAGTAACAGCGCATTCATATTGACTAATAAGAATATTACTATGTACTGTTCCTGGATTTCCGTGTAAAAGAGAATTAAAAAGCAAGTCAAATTATGCATTAGTATTAATATAATATATCCCTGGTATTGTAATTTTCGGACGTTTCAGTTCAGAAGCTACACAAAACGTCCTATTACATTATAATAAATTTATAGTATTGCCCAATTATGATTATTTCTTTGATAGTTACCTCGGATACTTTAATTTATTTGCGACACACACATAAAAGATTGTGAAAGTTGCTATTAAATATCAATTTTCTGTAGATTTAGCGCTGTGACCTATGTTTTTCTTGGCCAGTACATATTATATAATAACGTACGCGTATTATGTCACAACATTGAGTCAGAAAAATTGCTGACTTTTTTATTTCAATGAAGTATCAGTTAAACATTCGATGTAAGACATTTACATCGACATTCAAATATAATATAGTAATTAATGAGCCTATTGAGGCTAACAACGTGTTACATGTAACAATTGTTATTCTGCACGCCTTCAGCACAGCTTATTTGTAAATGGACTTTTTATATAAAATTAACAATGATTTACCCTTGGTGGTAAAAGGACACCAAAATCACCACCTTGTTATCAAGATGAACAATCTCAGTTTTGTGACAGTGTTTACACATATCTCTGTGTGCATTTATTTATGAGCCAGACAAAGTAAACGCTACCTTATAATAATAGCAATTTCTTACATCATTTGAAAACTGAAGGTTTGTTTCTAAGGCCGACTATGTTCCAACACAAGAATTTACCTTTGTTGTTCTGTACGATCACAAAGTGAAGACCATTTCTTAACAGTCGAACTGTTTTAATTTCCCTGCATAATGAAGTGCTTCTGTCATTTTCCGCCTACGAAAATAGTTCCAATTATTCAATTCAATGGCATAAATACAAGTTCAAATATAACGTGCATTCAAGTCAAAATCAAATGGATGTGCCAAGTCGTAAACCAGCAAAACAAAACAGTCGTAAAATATCCAATCCATGCTCTACCTCGGATTACTACAACATTTACGGTCAGTACACACATTTCAAGGAAGGATTGACGTCATAATTCACGTGCAGTATATGCTAATTTAGTCCGGTTCCTAGCTTCTATTGTAAACATATCGAAGTCATCATTGAATTTATGGACGGTCAACCAGATATTTAAAAAAGTGGTTTATTTGGGAAATTATAATCGATCAATTTAATGCTTATAGCGTGTAACTTTTTCTTCGAGCATGTCTTAATGTATGAGATATTACATTCTGCATATGTTGATGAGTATACAAAGGGGCAGGTAATGCAGACTATGTATGAACTACGTTTGGTAATCAAATGGAAAACATAAATGAAAGTACTGAAAGCACATGGAAGGGGAACAACTTAAACAATTGCATGGCGGGTGTAGAAAAGCATAGTACTTTTAATTCATGCGCGAACTATCATTCGGTTTCCAAAACTCCGCCTTATACCTCACTCTACAAAGAAATTCAACATTTGACTACTTCGTAGTTCCGAACAACAACAGAAGCTTCAGAGCTTTTACATATATTCATCTGATAAACATTCAGAGGTAGTCTACAGCTGAATCACCTAAGCCATCGGACCTCTTAAAGAACTTTTGACCGTTGCAAAGAAGCACAAGCTGAGCTGGTATGTCCATGTGTCGCGGTCAGAAGGTATTTCTAAAACTCTAAAACCACCCTACAAGGAACCGTTCGATGAGTGAGGACGAAGGAGAGGCGGACAGCAGAAAAGATGGTAGGACCACATCTACGAATGGAAATGTGGAAATACCTGAGTTACAGCGACTCAAAAAGAGCCAGGAAGACCGGAACAGATGGAGGGGAATGATTGTGCGTGCGATCATTAGCGATGTCCCAACGACAAGCGTGGTTTACAGGATCGATGGTCAGTGAAACATTCAGAAATTGTTGATGTAGGTGCGTAAGCTGATGGCAAAGAAATGGTTAAACGAATATTCTACAATCATTACATCAATACGACAATAATGCAGAACGTGCTGTTGGACATTGCTCGTCCAAAGCCCAAATTCAATGGACGGAGAGTTGTGCCTCAGATATACAGTATGAAAACAACTTGCTACGGAAACGGCATCCAAAGGAAACAATGAGTGTGTCAGGAAACATGGCATTTTGTGCATACCAGCACGTAGGGACTTATAAGTCAGTAAGAAATTATTGGTACATTAAAAACGGTAAGGATATAAGGGTCTGTACTGAATATTAAGGTCAATTAACTTTATAATTTTTGAATGTTTTACAAGTTTATAACACCATTGAAATATCGCCATCACAGACATTGACTATATAAATGTCAATGTCATGACAATATAATAAAATGAACTTATACATCAGTGTACAGTTAAACCTGTGTTAGGGTCCATCTCCGTATAAAGACAACCCTGTGAATAAAGGGCATTCTTTGTCATTGTCTACAGAACAAAATGACCTCCTAGTTAAGGTCATCTGCCAATAAAGACCATATTTTGTTTATTCCATGGATGGCCTTTGTTTAGAGATTTGACTATATATTTGTCTAGAAAACGGACTGTCCATGTTTGTTGCTTTCCATTTGTTGTTGAATTACTCTGACTAGGATACTAACATGTATATGTAACATAATGATGTACTATGTTCGGAGAAGTGTGCGATGTGATATATAATGATGTAAAATTAAATCCAGCGTAGGTAACACTATGTATTTTAGATAATCGGGTATAATCTTTGTTGTAACTGATTGCATTGATTAAAAAAATCCTTATACAGCCGACAGATGGGGTAACATTAACAGTTAGTTGCCCACTTGTAAATTTAGGATATACTTGGTTTAAGTATTAGTATGTGTAAAAAAGATAAAACGTCCTTGATACGAGCTGTGATTACGTGGTTACTACACTGTTTACATACATTTGTATTTTGTCATTTTATATATCAATGCATTTAAATACAAGCAAAAACACGTGGCGTGCTAATAATTGAATTTGTTTCTGAACAGTGGCGTCCCATTCATCTTGTTGTTCAAACCAGCCACCCTGTGACTTAGGCGATTCTTTCAAAACAGTCATTGATTATTTGTACAAAATGACCTCCAAATAAAGGTCACCCGTCAAGAAAGACCACCAATTTCGAGTTTGATTGTACGTCTTTTCTCTCTACTCTGACTTAATATTATACAACATCAAACATCATGACATTTTTACAGTCAAATGTTCAGCACTCATTTCGATCTCCTATCGAGACTTATTATATATTTTTGTTTTTTTTGGCACTAAATAAGATTTGGAGGGGTTAAAAGTTAGTGAGAAAACATAAAATATCAGTGATCTATGGTCGATGTGACGCAGACAGTCGACCTCAAGTAAGTGGATTAGAACGATGATATTGAGAGTATTGGTTTAATAGCTCTCATTCATGTTAGATATTTTCACGTCTGTATATTTCATTCACACGTACATATAACTAAATGTATACAAAATCTGTTTGGATAAAGTAATATCTTAAAAACAGAATAATTCTAGCTTCAATGTCATTTACGGACGTACAAAATTGCCAATTCATACTCGAGACTATCAATTATAGAGTAATACACAATAATGTGCTAAAAACTGATAACAAGTCTGCTGGGTTTATCGTTAAGTGCACATTATTGTGTATAAATTGACAGAAAGACAGAAACATAACACACAACGAAATAATTAATCTACAAAATTAATTTGATAAAAAATCCTCTTCAAGCATGTCCAAGAGTTAATGCCAGTTTTGATGTACAACATGTTGTTTCACATTGTCCATGCCAATAACATTGATACTAACAAATTGAAGTACATGTGCATTGTTTTGTATAATCGTTGCTAGTTAAGAATGAATCACAAGCTGTGTGGGCAACATGTGTCCTACTGTACAAAGAGTTTAAAGCTTTAATAATTGATAGTACAGTAGTTCTGCCTATTTCATCAATACAGTACAGTTCCATTACAGAAGAAATTAACTTTGCTTTTTTTCGGTGATAATACAGTGCAACCCATCCAAAGAGGCCCTCTCTTAGAGACGTTTGTTACAGTTTTACATAGACATGTAGGCAACGTCAAATCATTAAAAAGGCAAAAATTCAAGTGCAGATGATTCCAAAACGAGATCAGTGACCTCCAATTTCTTTTCGCGTAAAATGTATATGTTAATATATTTTATGATCATGCGACGTTTTAAATAGATATGTTGTACAGTGTATGTCCATGTAAAAACTGTAGCAAACGTCTTTAAGTTATATCCTCCATTCAAATACAACATGAGTTTTCCCACTGTAAGATTGAACTATTAATTTAACCTCTCAACAACAAAAACAACATAATTTTGCTTCTCCGAAATGGTGTTTCTTTGGAGAGGTTGCACCGATCTCTCATTGTGTTCGATCGAGTACCACATTGGCATTCAATGTTGTCTGTTAAGACGAGGATATACGTATGTACGACAACTTGATTTTCAGTCTTGAAATTTAAAGTGCTGGCAAAATTAGTCGTTTAATAGTAGATCTGTTGATAAGTAGATGGCTTTTTGTTCGGGAACCTTACGGCGCGCATGCGACATACGCTGACGTCATGAGTTTCCCGCTTCCGATTTGTAATTAATTTAATAAAGATAAAAGTTGTTCTGGGATAGAAGTATAAAGTAGCCCAAGAGCAGCGGTAAGGTAAAAATATCCATAAGCCGAAACATTTACCATTGTTATAATACGAAAGGAAAACTCCTACACTCCATTAAAGTCAGTTATAAAACCTTTTCATTCCTGCACGTATTTATACATTATCTCTTTTGTATATTAGTGTTTGATTTAGATGAAAATTCAAATTACATAAATAATTCCCATAAAAGAGAACATAAACACAAAATTCCAACACTAAAACATATATCATAACTCATCTAAATGATATTTAGAGTGTAATCCGAATATTAGGAAATATACGGCAAAAAAAAATTCAGAAGAAGATATAAGGAACAATTTATCTACCATTTAATGTCTTTATGATTTATTGTACTATGTAACTAAATTGACTTTTATTGCGTTGAATCCCCATTTAAAGTTATTTTAAAGATGCAAAAACAGTTATACATCGATTTGTGCATAATAGCATCCGTTTCTCTGACGATATATGTACCATTTAACGAAATGCATTTTTCGTGTCTCATTAAATGCTTTGATTTGCATTCCAACGACGCTTTACACAAATCATTCAGTTCTTCAAGTGTCTAAAGTATTTTGCGTTTCTTCGTTTTACTCCGATGAAAGTATTTACTGTTTTCACTTACATTTGTGTATTTTCATTTTATATTGTATGTTTGATCTCCAAAAGCTAGTTTAATGTAAGTTATCCTTGGACATAACGACTTTTACATAGTGTTTTTGTTTATATATATTCATGTCAAACTATCACTGTGTACCCATATGAATATTGCCCACATGCATTTTGGAAATGAATCTTGTCTTGCACTTGTAGTATTATCCTACGATGTAGTAAAAAGCCAGACGTTCACCTGGGTAGAACGACTGGATGTCCGTAAGGTCCCTAGACAGTTCCCTCACATGTGAAGCTTGACTGGTCTGCGTGTTATTTGTACTGACAGCGGTAATGAAATTGTGATTTCCTGTCAGAGAACATAACTAACAACCACGCTATTCTTTGTAGTTTCTTTCAAAACCTAAGTGTCATAATGTGCACTGTCGACTATATTTAGTTGTTATTTTATTGTCAAATAATTTGTCTTGATATTCATAGTGTTTTGAAGTCTGCAACTGATATGAACATATCGGTTACCATCCGGTTATAATCGTTTGTGTCTAATTATGAACAGACGATAAAAGAGAATATATTAAGAATACAACAATTGAGTCCTATAAGCGTATTGTATTGCCTAATTGATAATCTTAGCCATTTTTCCTATATCAAAAGACAACAGACAAAGTAAAGATGACAAACCATTTGATAGTTTATTTAATCAGCGTCCATCAGCATGCAATTCGGAGCTTAGGGATTAGAATGTGGGAACTTGGAAAAGGAATCTGTCCATGGAAATGTTATCTGTTAAGATGGTCTAAGTCTTTGCTACGTAAGGATATTGTCTGAATAAATGGTTTTTGATAGTTTTGTTTGGATAAGTACTTTATCAGTGCTCGGATTTCCATTGCAAAAACAATGATAAAGGAAAAATAAATACAAATGTGTGTTAAAAGCAAGAGTAACTTACGTATTACAGTATTCCAATTAAAAGCCACGACGTCTCTTCTCATGTTATTCACTTTAGTAAAATATATATTCTTATGTCGACTACTCAAATGGAAAACCTGAAAAAAGATGGAGATCAATCAATAATTAGGGTTCTACGTACATGAATGACAGTATTTTAAACACCAGTCATGGAAGAACATGTATAAATGGTTGTTCATATCATATACATACGATAGATAGATAGATATTTTATTTAATTCCAAAAGGCTTTAAAGCCCACAAGGATATACACAGCACAATACAAACAGTGTGATGCAATGAATTATACAAATATATTATTACATCTAACAATATTATGGAGAAGATCAGAATATAAAGTAGACTTATAATAATTATTCTTCTTTAAGTATAGAAAGTATTAAAAAGTGAGATTTACAAATATCTATTATGAGATAGCAGTTGAAAATTAATACATATTACAAATATATATTCGCATAAATATAGAAAATGTGAACAATTTTATACGTAAAGCATAATACATGGTGGACGACGTATGGTCCGAACCGATCATGCATGTTTTGTTCACCTGTTCAACACATTAAGGTGTTAGGCACGGGACCGTGAAGTCTAAGCCTGGGTACTGGGCCGAGGCTATAACACTTACTATCGGTCTACTGAATTAAATGTTAAATAAACTTGTAAACTTGTCTCCGAGCTCAATTCTCAATTTCATTCACAAAGTATCATGGTGTAAAAGATAGAGCAGAAATTAATATCTAACAACATATTCAGATCAATCAATTAATATACTCTCTGGTGCATGTATCAATTATATCATTATTGTCTGATCATAGTTAAAGTACATATTTTATAAAGGCAAGATATGAGATTTGACATGCGGAACATTTCTGTAACTTGGCCGGTCTTATCGGCAAAGTTGTCTCCCCTGAAAACGTCTTATCGATCACTCCGATAATCCTGTGTACAATATTATTGTAGATTGAATGTATGATCCATGGTTGTCAACATTGTGATTGTAAATGTTATCAGGGTGATTATTTAATGTATAATGCTAATTGTTTTGACAACATTGTATTTTTACCGATAGATTTACATTCATGTACGAATAGTGTAATAAGTTCGAACGGAGATAGGAATGTACCGAATACAAATACATGCAGTTTAAATAATCAGTCGATAAATGTATCGAACAGGCTATACAACAATGTAAACGATAAGAACGCACCTATGCAAAACATTACCAGTAAACAAAATAATAGTAATAAAACGGCGAGTAAAACCACAGAAAGAGATACATTAAATTTACTGTCTCTTAACGTTTGTGGTTTAAAGTCAAAATGCACTGTCCAGAGTTTGTAAACTTAATTAATCGCTATAGTCTGATCGGATTGCAAGAAACCAAACTGGATGATCTTGATCACATTGAATTGGAAAATTATGAAATGCGTTTTAAAAATCGTAAATCAATAACCAGACGGAAATCGGGCGGAATCGCATTAGCTGTGCGTAATGATTTATCTAAATTTATATCTGTTTTAGATACTGACACCAATCTTGCTCTTTGGTTTACAATCTCGAAAAGATTAACAAAAACTGAAATGGATATCCTATGTGGTTTAATCTACATTCCGCCGGAAAATTCGGCCTTTGCATCGGAAGACCCATTCGTAGAATTACAATTAGATTTGAATAAATGTTCTACTAAATATTCGTCAATATGTCTTTTTGGCGATTTTAACTCTAGGACCAAAAATATTAATGACTACATAATTTTAGATAGGGATTTCTGTGAAAGGCATGAGCTCGAGGAAGTTTTAGTGGAATATAACTTAGAAATGTCTTAATTTGAGGAATCATTAAATGTCGATAAACAACGCCAAAACAGTGATAATCGCGTTAACAGTTACCTTTATAGATTAATCGAATTTTTGCAGTCGAACAACCTTTATATGCTAAACGGGAGAGTGAAAGGTGATATACCAGGTCAAAGTACTTGTAAAGGCGTGAGCACGGTTGATTATTTCATCTGCAATTCCAATTTATTTGACTGTATTTCTTCAGTAAAAGTGCTTGATTTTTGTCCATTATATTCTGACGCCCATAATCCTGTCGAAATCGCGATTTATCTGAACATAAGTTTGCCTCAAAATATTAGTGTTGTTCGAGAACCATCTATCAAATTATGGAGCAGATTCAAATCAAATGAGTTTCTGAATAAAATTGACAGAGAAAAAATAAGTGAAATATGTGAAAAATTGACATCTTATGAAAATAATGGGTTTGACCAAAGTAGAGCGGATGATGTGGTAAACGATATAGCTTTATTGTTTGTAAATACATCTAAGGAAGCTTTTGGCTATCATAGTCAAACTCGTAACAATAATCTTAACTCGAATGAATCTAATATACCTAAATGGTTTGGTCCAAAATGTAAGAGAACGAGGAAAGATTTTCATCGCGCGAAATATTTATACAAATTAAGAAAATCGAACGAAAATAAACATAATTTGAGAGTTAAGAGTAAATTATACAAGGATACCATGAGACATTTTCACAATAAATCTAAATCAAATAATGTACGTAAGTTTCGGGACTTAAAATCAAATCATCCTAGAAAATACTGCGGAAGATTTTACATGGTAAGAAAACCTCAAATAATGAAGCGCCTATTAATGACTTATATAATTTCTTCAAAAATGTAAATTATAATGTTAACGAAGAAATAACAAACAGTACTGATATCAATGTAGGCGATCAAAACGTAAATGAACAAATAAATTACACTATATCAGGATTTTAATGGTAAATGCTTAAGAATAGTGCAAAACATGTACAATATTATAAAATCTTGTGTAATGGTAAAGTCAGAGCTGTCTAACTATTTTCAGTCCAATATTGGTGTCAGACAGGGTGAAAATCTCTCGCCATTATTGTTTTCCATATTTATGAATGATTTACATGACTATTTCAACAATGATAATAACATAAATGGCATTAATATTCCTACTCCCGATATTAACGGAGATCTTCTCAACTTCCTCAAGTTATTTATATTACTATATGCTGATGACACAGTTATTATGGCCGACTCCGAATATGATTTACAACACGCATTAAGAACATATGAAGCATATTGTAATCTATGGAAACTAACAGTAAATACAACTAAATCAAAAGTTCTTATTTTTTCGAAGTGTAGACAACGACAATATAATTTTACTTACAAGAATGAACCAGTAGAAATTGCTAATGAGTATAAATATTTGGGAATACTTTTTAGTAAAAGTGGTTCATTCTACAAATGCAAACAGCACATTGCAACAGGCAACAAGAGCAATGTATAGCCTTTTAAGAAACTCAAATAGACTTAGCCTCCGAATAGACATACAGATTGAACTATTTAACAAAACAATTAAACCAATACTTCTGTACGGAGCTGAAATATGGGGTTTGGTAATTTAGAAATACTTGAACGTGTTCAGCTTAAATTTTTAAAATATATTCTAAAACTAAAACGTTCGACACCAAACTACATGATATATGGAGAAACCGGATGCACACCATTATGTCTAGATATCGAAGAGAGAACGATTGCATTTTGGTCAACAATCTATCAAAGTATCCTATCTATGTGCAGAAATACTGATGAAGAATCATTTCAAAGAAAATTCTCATGGTTGTACAATACTAGACGTATTTTAATCAAATGTGGCTTAATTAACGTTTGGAATAACCATGTATTTCCAAATTCTAAATGACTCAAACTAGCAGTGCGTTTTAAGTTAAAAGATTTGTTTATAAATGATTGGTTTTCACTTGTAGAAACTTCTTCTAACAGCACATTTTATAGAATTTTTAAAACTGAATTGGGTATGGAAAAGTATTTAAAGAAAACCCCACCATCCTTTTTACATTATATGATACGATTTAGAACAAGGAATCACCGTATGCCTGTTGAAATAGGAAATTGGTCAAGAACGCCTTTAGATTTAAGAATATGCAATGTTTGCAATAAGATCGGTGATGAATACCATTACTTGCTTGAATGTTCTAAATTTAATGACGATCGTGTGAGATATTTAAAACCTTATTATTATCGACGACCGAACACATTGAAACTCTTTCAACTTATGTCTGTTACTAATAAAACGGAATTTTCAAAATTATGTAAACTCATAAAATGTATATTGTCTTCTCATATATAAAACATTAGAATATTTCATTCAAATTTGTATTAGTCTTGTATACTATGTCTGAGTTAGCTTAACATATGTATTAAACATAACTAATATAATGAATTAAATGTACTACTACCAATAATGATAACAATAATAATACATAAAATGTGGCTCTCCACAGAAATACAATTGTAATTGATTATCATGTTTGCTATATAACATGTAAATTTCCTAATACTAATATACATGTATATGATTGTCAGTATTTTGATTTTGTTAAAGAGCCTCTTATCAATGTTTGTACACTATGTTCCTCATATTTTCATGCATACATGAAGTGAGAGAATAAAAGGATTTTGACTTGACTTGACTTGATAACGTTTATCGATAAACTGATTTACTATATATTTACATAGGAGCTGTATGGTTTAACACTAATAACTTGTTTATAACATTAAATGAAAAATTTTATAACCTCGTGAAGTAATCTTCATTATCTGCACTTCATTATTTCAATATAATTTTTATTAATGTGGTATGTGAACTTATTGCTTCCATTTTCGTTTGAAGTTGGTGACTATCATTCGTTCATAATTCTATATGAGAACTGTTAAAATACTCTTAAACCTCGTTTTTGACAGGCCATAAAGTTTTTTTTTTACTAAAATGACATTTTTTATAACCTCGTGAAGTATTCTGTGGTGTCAACGCTTTAAATTATATGTTTTTTAAGAAATTTGAAAATGTGGAAATTGCTTCCAATTTAGTTTGAAAATGGAGATATTCGCGTTCAAGCGCGCGTTTCAGTATCAAAGTAAAAAAATGTAAGTACATTGTACATGTACAGTAGTCGATGTAGCAACTACCGAATTAGTTGTTGTTACTATGACCTTTCATACATTTAACACGTGACTAATTGTTAAATTGCTTCAGCAGGTGTATAATTTTAGTTGGTATATTTTTACCATGTTACAAAAAACTGCTAATTTTTAGCAAACTGTTCGATAATACATATTTATTTTCATAATCAGGTTTATATAGTCCAGTTTCATAACCGTTGTTACCTCCCCTTATATTTACCCCCCCCCTTGATGCTCTTTAGCGTGGAGTTAAAGCAATCACTTCCGGTGGTTAGCAAACTAAGAATGACAGAAATATCGGGGGGAATTCCAAAATCTACCGAGAAATAGCGTAGTTATTTGTTGCTGCAGCAATTTTAAGGGAAAATTGTCAACATGAGTTAATTATAAGGCAGTAACCCAGCATAGATTTCCAGCGAATGAAAAGGTCTGAAAATTGTGGGTAAAGAGGGTGAAACTGGTCAGCCAAACCTTCGCACTGGACGAAAAGTACAATTGACATTGTTCAGCTCACTTCGTGGACGGACATTACAACAAAGACAAGATATTTCAAACATCGGAAGTCCAATTAAATGTTCAAAAATAAATATTTACTCTCAGTTTATTTACTTAATTGACAATTATAACTGATTAATTTAGCATGATGACATGACATACAATAAAAATGAAACTTCAATATTATATATATATGATATATGTGGTACATAAGGTGTCCTAAGTGGCACATAAACAGCCCAGTACATAAAGTGACGCATTTTGTTTATACATGTATCAGAATATCGGACAATAGTTTACATTTACAGTACATTTTTTTAGAAAAATATTGTGCTAAAAACACTATTCAAATAACTTGGTAAAATTTTGGACCAAACAAAATTAAGTCAGTGCTTGCCTTACAAGTACACATATTTTATTAAAGTCCCATAAGCTTATAAATGTATTGGTCTTAATAGCTTCTGTTTGTTCTAGTATAACAGAGGAATCCGGTGTGTTTTCCTCCCGTGCATACTTTATAGCAAGAAAAATGTTTCCGAAACTACTATCGTATTTTTTTTCAATATCATTGAAATAAATACTATTTATAGAACACCTGAGTTTTCCCGCAGTCATGCTATGCACACGTAGTAAAGTGACGTCACGTGCTCTACATATTTCAAGTTTACAGAAGCAAAAATCACAGTGAAATACATGTAAGTGTTTTCAGACGAAAAGGGGCTTGTTTCGTCGGTAATAATTATCTTGGGATAATATCAGCAATTAAATATTTTTGCATATATTTTTCTACAGCAAAAAGCTAATGGGGCTTTAATCTTTGCATGATACTTATTAATGATAATTTTTACTCTGTCAAATTACATGCAAGTATCCAACACATCATTGTTCAAATGACCCATGTTGTAAAATTGTAATATGAAGAGGTTAAAGGTTTTTCACTTCTCAAGGTGAACGTGTGGCAAGAATTTCCATTGTCTTAATTGTGGCCTGTCATTGAAAATAACGTAATCAACACGTCACGCATTTTGCCAACTCTTCAGCGGTCCAAATCTGACACTTGTATACATGTATTGTTGAAAGTAAACTCTACTGTTTGCTTTTCCGAAATCAAAATGCAAATTGCATAATGAATAAGTATTTATTTGTCTCATAATCGGTGGTCACTGCATAGTATCTGATACTGTAAACTGTCAGATTCCATAAAAGTATAAAGTCTATTTTGAAAAAAGACCAAGCAGTACTTCATAAAAATATGTACGAGTTAAGAAGTCATACTTTACTATCCCTTTAGGGAGGAACAGTGGTGTAAGGGTAGAGCCTCGGACTCCTAACCTGGAGGTTGCGGATTCGAATCCCGTCAGTGGCGTAATTTGACCGGAACCTCTTCATAATCCCTTCTTTCGGCGGTCAGAATCCAGGAAGCAGTCAAAAAGAATAGTTAATATAGGTTGTAAGAAGTTTCTTTACAATCGATGAAGACTAAACGGTTTACCTCAGGGTCCCGTCAAATCAGGCTTCTCATGACCTCATCTGATTTTCCCCTACTATTTTTTCCTATACATAATAGGTTTTATGTAAATAATTGTAAACTTCAATCTTACATAAAAGCAAATGTTCAACCTAAAAAATGTATGGTTTATATTTTAAAAATTGCTTTGATTACTGTATAAACATACCGTCATATTTCTCCTGGGCTATATGATATTACTTACTGAAAAGTCTAGTCAAATTTATCTTATATGTTTGTAATTTTTGAGAAAGAAAACAACAACAGTAAAATTTCATCCCATTGTTTGGCAGGCCTTTGAAATTGATATCCAGTGGCTATATTTTGTATGGGCTTGCATTACGTCTAAGCAGCTATTTGAGTTAAGACATTTTGTCTTAAGTCGCTCATTCTCTTCCACATATTCGAGTGATTCATACTGAGATGCTAGGGCAGTTTCCTGAGGAGATCAAGAACTGGTACAGAGTCCAAGAAAATTGATTAACCTCTATGCGGCTTATAATGATATAATGATAAAGATAGGCGTTACCATCTAAAACAACTGACTTACTTACATGACTTAGATTACCATACTCAATAAAGAAGCATTAATTTCAGTAAAGAACAAGATCAATTGATTCAAGTTAACGTTTACGAAACTATGGTGTATTCAACCAACAGCTAGCAGAGGAAGAGACAAGTACGCACCTTTGATATTTGACCAGCCTGATCTTTTAATTGAAATTAAATAAAGCGATTGGTGCCCTTTTAGGCATATTGTGTAGCTAAAAGCAATTCATGCATGCAACTGCTTACAAACAGGGAGTACAACAAATTGACTACAACATAAGGATGCAATAACATGCCCAAAGGATTAATCGAAATACACAACCCTTGTATTTACATATTTACATCCTAACACTATTGTAAGGTGTCATGTGGATGGCTTCGACACCATGCCACCTATGACGAGGCAAATAAATGGGGTTTACCCGAAAGTGAAAAAGAAAGAAATACTTTTAGTACACAACCAAATAAAAATCTTATACATATTCATAGTTTACTGATTCATAATTGTTTTTATTTATCTGGTCCAATTTTATGCAATACGTGATTAATTATGAAAGTCATTGGAATTAATTTGATACCATATTTTAATATACCAGGATTGAAAATTAATAAGTTCAAGTCCCCATGGTAATAATTACTTAAATGAAGCCGCGCCATGAGATTCATGTACAGATTTGATTGAAAGAATTACATTGTCAGCTACTTTAGTACATAAAAACATTTGTTTGATTTTTTCTTCTTCAGTTAGTCTTCATTATGTATTGATATGCAAAACAAGCAAACGACTGGTGGACGTTGTAAAATCCTGCCATTTGTTTTTTTCTGACCATTTCCGACTGGACCTACGGATTTACTACATACATGCATGTAATGTTACGTTCAATATTAACTAAAATTACTTATAGTAATAGCATTGTTGTTAGTCACTATACAATACGCAGTTAATCTTATATTAAAGGCCACCTTCAGAAAGTAAAAATGTGACCTTCATTGGCATATGTCCCTTATTCGAAGGTCATTTTGATGTTTGATCTGTGTCGGAGGTGACCGCTAACTGACTGGCTAGACTGTAGCACATTTTGACCAGACCAAAAAGAAACACGTTGATCACTGATAAAACCTATCAGTTAGGGAATCATAAGTCAGATGATACATTGTTCCACCAAGAGCTTTGTGTTGTGGCATTTTGCTTGCAGCCTTTGCGTTTTTGGCACTTAAGATAAAAATCTTGACACAGAAAAGGTGTACACAGAAGGAAGATATGAACGGTAAGTATAGGATATCGATCGAGTACGAGGTCTATCTGCGTAGGAAAGACCTGGTCACGGGATTCACGTGAACACCGAGAGCGCGTAGCGCTCGAGGTGTTTCGAGAATCACGTGATCAGGTCTTTTCTACACAGATAGGCCGATGTACGAGGTTGGTATCTGACTTACACAACGTTCGACTTTTGCGAGATGGCTTTACATTTACCGACATGTCCAATAGCTATACAGAAGATATATTTTCTCTGGCTCTGGTCATATGCAGCGACATCGACATGGAAACACCCGAAACGATGAACAGGTACTAAGTATATACTATAAAGATTTATAAATAATCTAAATTTGACTGTTATATTTTCCTTGTCGCCTAATTTAGAAATGTGGATACCAATCACAACCCCCTATGACGATGAGGTCATTGAATGTTAGTTGAGAGCTTGCTTATTTATTCTTGTTGCAACGTTTCTGTCGGTTTAAAGGAAAAGGAAAAAAAGTTTTCAGACACAAATATGTTTTTACATAATATACGTAAAACGTCGATTTTCTAGTATCTTAGGGCAAAGAATAATATGTAGCCGTGAGTTCTTTTCATGCCCTGCCATCCGATACGGCGGTAGGACATAAAGTGACACCCCTGTCCGTCCTTCCGTCCGTTCAAATTTTGATCTCAAGACATAATTCATGGATTCATTGTATATAAGTCTGCCCGATTATCACAGTGGTTAGAGCGTTGGTATACTGATAAAAAAGTTGTGAGGTCGAACCCTGAGCGAGACCCGCACTGTCCATGACCAATTCGGCTTAAGATATTACATCCCATTTTGAATTGTCAACCACCTCTAAATTATGTGGGGTAGCTTTACTAGCTTGTTAGTAGCTTACGGATAGAATGGTATTTAGTCTAGATAAATCCAGGGAAGCTGGTTAGGATGACTACCCGCTACGATATAATTGATATTATGTTGAAAATAGCGTTAATCCGATGAAATAACTAAATAAATAAGAATGGTTTCATTTTCTACAAGAAAGTGTGTGATAATAGAATACATGACAACTTCGATTTCCGTTAAAAACCAAACATTTCACAGGAGTTATGGCCCCTTTGACTTAGCGCTTAGTGGAGGTATTCGTGTCATCTGGTCACATTTCTAGCCTGGTATTGCTATTGTTTTAACTATGATCGGAAGTTTCGCGTGTACTCAAACATTCTCTTTTAATAAAACCGACACCCATATCGTCAAATCTAGCAAAGAAGGAACTGTATTGCGCTTTCGTCAGCCTTGTGTGTGTCATTGCGGTATAATTAAAAGTAAATGATCTAATTAAAATTGCTGTTTGGTTTGTTATATTATGTATATATGACACATTTAAGGTATTTTGTCCATCCTTAGTTCAAGTAAACTCGGCTGTCTAATTTGTGATTGCTCATGCTTATATAATCATAGAGCATACACATTGTTTATACAAACAATAAATTCTTAAAGCGCTTATGTAAATGATTGTGCACGTGGGCAGGTCTAGCTTCTTTCGAATACAGGCCTGGTCACGTGCAGAAAACAGACCCGCGCACGAAATTCTTTTGATAATACAGGTCTTTCTAAAGGATATGGACCTATCACAAACAAAAAAGTAGGTGTGTAATAGACATTTGCGATTTAAGACGGTGACGGTGTCGGACTTCGGATTAAATTAAAGGGGTCGTCTCACATTTATAATGAAAATGAATTTCATTGGAGTACATGCATGTTACTTTGATGTCAAGTCATATTTACAGAATTAAACCGATTTGGGTTTTTTTCCGGCACACAATTTTTAGATCCGGCAAATATTTACTACACGTGGTAACACTTCCCGACGATGTCTCCATATTGTTCCTGCTGATTTATAACACTTGAGCTCAACACAAACACGATACTGTCGAATATATCTATTTAATTTTCGATACTTTCCAGGGGCGTAGCTTGACCAATAATTGTGTATACATACATTTCTGAATGCTCGTGGGGGTTATTGTGTACCTCGGCCCAAGTGCGTTTTAGATATCTCGCTTGAAAATCTATGCCTGTTTCAAGTTCGTGAAAATCTTCCACGACTTTTTTGCATCCACACACTGCAATACCTTTCGACTGAGGTTAGTTTGTTTATCACTGGCAAATAATTCGCATGTACATACTATTTATTACACCAATAAATCTAACTGCATACGAAGTCACATGTCTATTATTTCCACAGATATCAAATGCAAACAACAAAACAGTAGATCTACATGTACCTTCAATATTTACGCAAAGACTCATGACGAAATGTATTTAGTTCTAATCAAATATCAGTGTAATTTTACAATTCCTTTTCCGGCTGATTACATCTAGAACATGTCCAGAGTCCAGCTGTTTTCAGTGTAAACATTTAGTCCTAAGCTTGACAATCTACTTGTTGTCATGGTGTTTCTGGTGTAACATATCAATAAACCATCGCTCAGCTGTAGTTGTAGATACTAGCGAATACACAGAGCACCGTATGTACGGACGGGTGCAAATCTTGGTTTGTAGCCTTCAATTCTCCAAGTAGGAAAAGGTAGCTCAGTTCCAATGTGGCGCATTAAACCAAACCGATGAGCATAATTCAGATGTCCTATGATATATATGATGCGTATATTTAGGTATGTTGCTATCATTATCAGGGTAATTAAACTACAACTACATTTGTATAATTCAATAGTCTAGATTCGTGATCATTTTGAATTATTAATTTACTTGTATTTTGTTCATTAACAAATTTTGATTTTAACAATATGACAAATACAGACGTAAGTAGTTTTGTTCATGAATGTGCAAATTTCTGTTTACGATTACATTCACATAGAATCAGCTTAGAGCTTTTGAGTATGTGCCAATTTAGGAGTAACTTGAAATGCAAAGTCGCCCGATGCCAGTGACGGGAAAGGGCCGCATAGACGACAGGTACCTGGAAGACGCAGCTAGGCGACAGCAGAAACGCCCTCTGGCATAATTTATTCGCGACAACCAAGAGTCGTATAACAGATTCATTACAAAAGGTACCGAAATTTATGCGTATGCTTGGTTTATAGGCCTATTGGTTTAGTTCTAGTTCTTTTGAAAATGAATAAAATTGTAAAATAAACATGTTTTTGAGTTGACATGCAAACAAATAATTAGTAACACTTGCCCTATACAAGAGTATGAATCAATAATTTTGAGATGACCCCCGAATTTAATCCCAAATCCGATGTCCACCACCGTCACCGTCTTAAACCGCAAATGTCTAATAGTATGATATAGTATGTATATTAACAGTTACACTAAGAGTTAATTGGACAAAAATGTCAATCGTCTAATGTTTGCTTTGTGAACGGTACGCAATCCATACTGCAATGTTTATGTAACGGTAAAAGCCCGGACTGGTAGACACATGATTTATGTAGTTCGCGGTGTTGCTCGGCCAAAAAAAGTTTGTTAAAATGGCATAACATTTGGAGATATTATACCTGAAGTAGCAGCGCTTACGAAAATATAGTTCTTATTACAGTTTGACGTCGGTAACCTAGCAACTAAACGACGTTAAAACGCCACCTAGCGGCACCAGTTTTTGTGCATTGCACTTATGACCTAAATACGATGTAATTTCGAACATTGAGCGCGGAAGTCAAACCATATTATAAGCTAATATGACATGTGTTCCGTATTAATGTCATTTAGACTTAAGACAAATACATTTCCAACCATTAATTGAGTAATAAAATCGCAATGTATTGTGAATAAACTGAATGAAAAGAAGTTTATATTGTACCTTGATGCAGGATCAATAATATTATACAATGAAGAACCAAATGTTACAACATTACACAGATATTATCTTGAACAATTATTGCTTATTTCTGACAATAAAGTATTCGTCATACAGTTTAACAAAAAACTGCCATTGTCCACATAGCTAAGACGAGGAAACTGTATTATCTGAACGAGTTTTTGATTTTGTATCCTGTTCAATGATTCACATTATATAGCCGGCATGTCATGGATGTATAATATACAGTCAATCTGTTTTAGCGACTACCGGCGAATAAAGGCAACCCTGTGAATGACGGCCATTCTTTGACAAGCCATAATTGATTTTTTTTCAGACCAAAATGACATCCTAATAAAGGCTACCTGTCTCTTGAAACCTCATTACGTCTTTCCCTAGGGTGGCCTATGTTTACAGGTTTCAGTGTATTTGTCTGAAGTATGGCTGGATTAAATATTATTATTGCAAATACGCCGTTTATGTTTTTTACAAAGATGTTTTTTTTCCAATCTGTACGTAGTGAGGACATTCATAATTCTATACATTATGCATCACATATAATACAGAATTTGACAAGATGTATTCCAATCGAATTTCGATTTGTTTTCAACATTAATTTGAAATCCTTTGATTCAAAGGTTCAAAGTTGTGTCTGCGTTGTCATAGAGACAAAGCTGAATGATAGCATAAAGATTCACGCAATTTTTATCTTTCGGCTAATTTCACATTAGCCAATAAATTTATATACAGCTAGGCATTGTATTAGTGTAAACCGTGTCATGTGTCACTAGGTCATAGCGATTAATTGCGTCTTGACCTAAAATTACTAAACCTTCTCATTGAATTCATCCAACTTTGGATATGAAATTGCATTATTCTTTACAATACTCATAATATGCTGTCCAATATATTTATATATCATGAAAGTAATTGACAGTTTATTCAATTGCTGGGATATTTTACTAAAATACTCGGGGGAAAAGTGTGGTGTAATTACCCTTATATCAGTTTATGGTGATTCTATAAGCCGGCACTGTGGCGATAATTTAAATATATGCCCCGTGTCTATTGTAAATCTTACGTAATATCTCGGTACAAATTAATCACAAAATAGAACTGCGAAGGTTAGTCAAAAATAAATTATCTCTGAATCATCGACGTACCTTATCGATAACTGGCACGATCCTTAATTAATATAATAATTATTTACATTAGTTTTCGTGGGACAAAATAACCTTAAATGACGTCACTGACGCATGACTAAATGCATGGTGTTACAGTTCAACCTCTCTATAACAGCCACCGTTGGAAAGGACAATATGGTGTAAGGAGGTGGCTGTTATCGACAGATTGAAAGGTCAATCTGGGTTGCCGGTATACTGGCTGTAACTCGGAGGTAACTGTTGTTCGGAGGTGACCGTTTATGGAAGTTACACTGTATTTTCACTTTGCTGGTATGAACACTAACACTTACTAGTAACTGACATAATCACGAGCACTTCGTGATGATCACCAATAGACCTGTGATTTTTGTTGTTCGGTACGAATACATGGTTAAGAACTTAAGACCAATTCTCGACAATCGATAAGGAAATTTTCCAGCATACCGAACAGCTTCCATTAACCTTGAGCCTACGAAAATAGTTCCAATTTTACAATTCAATGGCATAAATGCAAATTCAAATAGTATGTGCATTCCAAGTCAGAATCAGATGGCTATCCAAAATTACAAAACAGTCGTAAAAAATAGTACATCAGTCTGCATCAAAATTCATGCGCGCCGAGCGAGTGAAGGCTATAGAAAGCTGAACTATCTCTCGTGTCTCTTGCTCAGTGTCCAAAACTCAGCCCAATACCTCATCCTACAAAAAAATCAACTTTGAACTGTTTTGTTGTTCCGAACAACACCAGTGCCTTCAGAGCTTTGATTGGTATACTTTAATGTTTTCGTTTATAAGATAAAAACGCCCTAATTAAGTCTTGCTGAATAATATATAAAAGAAGTAAATCTTTCAGTTTTTCCTCATAGAAGAAATTGATCAGCTGTACAAGCGTTGAACCTCAGCAAAAAAAAGATATTAATCGACTTGTTTACTGTAAGATTATATCCAAACCATATGTCGCTTATGTCACATGCTTTTGAAGACTTCAAAGAAGTGAAAGTAATCAAGCGATTATAAACAACTGGATATATTAATAACTTTGTAACGGTTGACTGTATGTAAGATTATTTGAATTGGATGTAGATATTCATTCATGTTAGAATAAATTTTGTACAATTTCTAAAACTATTGTTTTTTGTTGTCTTATTTGCTGCCTCGTATTACACTTGTAGTTTTCTTTAAGCAACAATTTTGTCTCCTGTTTATAATATGACGTGTTTTGTGTTTACCTTAGATATAGGCCATACTTGTTCTGCTCTGTAAATGGCCAAAGGTACAAATATATCACAAATAGCTATGAATAAGTGGTAGAAAATGATTTAAAACTTTTATTCATTTACTGATTAATTTAAAGTCGCATTTGTACATTCTTTTCTCCATTTTAGTCAGGGAGTTATAGATTGCACAACAATTGGTTTATGTTATACATGTATTGGGTACAATCGCAACATTATAATGATCTTTGGTCTTTATCTATCTGATTTTTTACAATTTTGTTTCGTTGAATAACAAGTTATCTGATCGTACGCCGCAAAATCGCATCTGGCACTTGAAAGCTAGAATGTGTGTGACCTATGCTGCATTTCATTAGAATGTTCGAAGTTTTAGACCACATGTGTAATTTTGACTTCATGGCCCCTAAAATGAAGGGGTCATCTATTCAGTAAGACAAGCCATTCTACGATGTTTCATGAATCTGGGTCACATGGTTCTACAGTTAACGGGTGGAATACAGCTTTGTCATCAGACCTTTATGAAGAAAAACAAACCTGTACGAGATCGCATTATTTTTCCGGAGATTTGCTTAAGTTAAAACATAAATATTTCTGAATCATACATTTATCCATGTTGGATGCAATATAATAATTGACATACTTGTAATGCTTTGATCATGAATTCAGATAAAGCGGGTCTATATAATGCGTTGTGTTTTTATTTTTGGTTTACGAGTAAAAATAAAAAGTAACAAAATCCATTTCCATCAAACCACACCTATAAGAGATTCGAACCCACCATCCTTTCGTTTAGTAGTCCAACGTTTTTTTCCCAGGAAACTTTCGTATCTGTATGTTTGAACTAGAGTACCATAAGCTATCATGTCTCGTAATAATTTCCGATTCTACTTTTATTCTGTGACTAATTTGTTCTAAGCTTCTCGTCCCCTTGCATGTCAAATAATATGATAGTAATAACGCTCACACGTTCATTACACCTCTGGACATTACTAATTTTTGCAATAATTATTTCGTGGTTCTGTATTCAGATCATAATTATTATATTTGTGTAGCGATGTTCTGAAAAAAAGTGAAATGGGCGACTTTTTCGTGTAGTGTGTCTACTTACTGTATAAAAATATAATTCCCGTTTTTAGTTTTTTTAGTGCATCTTTTCATACGAGTGTTATATGGCTACCGTGCAACATCCCCAAAAACAAATCCCTTTGGAAGAAACAAAATTATCTTGTTATTGATAGGCTGATGTTCTGGAGAGGTTTAATTAATAATTAAAACGTAAAGTGGGAAATAATACGCTGTTGTCTAAGGGTTGTTGTTAAAATCGCTAAATTGACTCCACCAATCACCAGTACATATCATATGGAAGTAATCTGCCATCATCATCATCATCATCACAGTCTGTTACTGTTTGTTTTTTCTGCCTCCAGCGAGTTTTGTTAAACAATTACGTGAATTGCATAATGTTTTAGTCCGTTGTTTCTAATGTTTTTATTTCAACAAATGAATATTGAACTGTTTAAATGGCTGTTTAATGATTTGATTTATTGTCTACATAGATAACCCATGACAAGAACGTAAGGTCGATATTGACGTCTGGGCTTCTATTATAAAGCAAACATTTCTATTTGTTCTTAACATTGAAAGCTTTATCATTCAGCTAAATATCAGAGATTTAGCACGTGCTTAACAGTCTGTTAAAGTTACAGGACGTGCTTTACGTTAAGTTTGGAAGAATAGTAATAATATGTATGTATATTAGATAGAACTTTACTTCCAAACAACAAAGTTGGAACCGCGTAGATCAGATCCAAACATCGGAATAAAATATACTAAAATCGGTTAAATATGCAAGGCTTGTCCATTTACTGACCAGACAATGGCATTGTAATATGTACCCTCGTGTCTCTGGTAAACACAAACATTTATTTACCGTCTAACAATATATGTCCGACCGATCTCCTGTATGATGGTCACTCATGACATATAATTGACAAACCAATAATTATTTCTTGTCTGATCGGATTTGCAGAATCATTATTCCATGGTTGAACTGAGAAGTGATATTGTTTAAAAAAGGATTATTTAGTCAGTCACAGTGTTATATTTACACAGATATGTACACGCAACTTGCCAAGATACAAACCGTTGATATTTCTTCAATATTTGTTTTTTACTCCAATAGTATTTTTTTCGTGTTCAATACGCACGCCGACTAAATATTTGAAACAATAATTGTTTCTGGACTGAAATAATACAAACATGAAGAAAATTGATTAATATCATATAAAATTGACCTAATAGTGACGTTCTCAGCCATTCCATGTTATAATTATTACATTTTACATTAATTTTCTAAACTCAGAATAAGCATAAATTAAAAAAAAATTACTAGTTTATTTTCTATTATTTCATCAATGTAGATGACATTGGTTTGTGTACTATATGCTGATTACGCACGCTTTGTAACTGCTTTGAAATTAGTAAATTGTTCTGAAAATTCTCCGGTCTATGTACCTGTTTTTAACACTATTTTAGTTATATATATATATCGCGAGCTTACCAACCAACTAGTATCCAAGATTTCCACCCCAACATAAACATTGGTCCCCTGCAAGTAACAGTTAATTTCAGCTTCTTCTAACGAATAATTTTGATCGAAAGTGGTGGACGAATAGCCTTTTTACAGTGATCATGTGCAATGTCCGATGTTCGAATTCACAAATCAGATATCTGTAAGACGACGCTCCCGCTATATCTGAGTTGAGCGGACCCGGAAACAACTAAGTATGGAGATTCAGCAGTATGATTACATATATCGAAGTTATCTAATGAGCGCCAATAGAACATGTCCAAGTCAATTTAATAATTATATTTTGTCGGTTGTTAGATTCTTGTATGACTACCCAAACACGTTCAAGAGAATTCTATTCATCTTAATAGATAAATAGACAGATATACAGGCATGCACTTTGCATCATGTATGTAACTGAAAAGTGTATCGATTCCCTGAGATAATATTTCTTTAAATGTGATGCAGTATCCGGTAAACTAGCGTTAAAACGCATAGCATTTTTGTCCTGGTAGTAGAACTTAGACTTTCAAATAAAAATTAAATCAGGCACCATAGACAGTCCAGTGTTTTAAAACAGATGAAACAAGATCTAGAAACACTGGTTATTTAGAGGTACGATATAATACAACACTATCCGAACATTGATCTTACTGCTTTTAATGTTTCGATTACAATAATGTAGTGAGACTTAATAAGGAATCTCAGGCAGTTATTTCTTCGTTGTGCCCAGTAACTCTCTCCCCTCCACGCTTTATTTCTTTCTCTGTTTGTAGTATTGGGAAGCACGACATACCGTATCGGATTGTTATTTTATGATGTTGTTTTTGTGATTTCTCTCTTTTATAAATACGGATGATATCCTGTTAGCAGTGAAGAAGTCATCGACAGTTCAAGCCATTGACAGCTAATGAGATTGCACCACAAAGGAAAAGAACAAAAAGAACAGAAGATTGTTTAAATTCATGTACATGCTGCAAGTTGTATACACGATTTTAGAAATAAGATCCTTTAAATAAAAACCTGTCAGAACTTGTTTTCGACTCCAAGGCGTCAGAATTAGATTAAAAGTAAGCATTGTTATGATTGCATGTAGTATTTCCATGATATCAGGTTTTATATTTTATTATACAATGTGCAGAATTATCAATACCTTGATTATTTTCCTCAAATGACTGACATAGTATGATCGTTTTAATATATTGCACACTATAAAACATGATGAGGTGTACATTAAGGCAGGGACTTTCAATTGAATTATCTGGACTCGTGCTCTTCAGGCGCTTATCTCTGTATAAACATCAAGTCGTGCTGTCGATACTTATTGGAGAGCTTTTTTCACGCGTGTAGATAACACACACATTTTCAATTTCAATTTATTCAAAAACAAGAAATCAAAAATTTAAAATAAAATCATGAAATAACGGAGTATTGATCTTTCTAAAATGTGTTGTAAGCATTTCAGCGATAGATGGTTATTAAAGACGGAATCACTTACTAACAATAGTAAAATCCATTACAAATGGTCAAACTCAAAATTGCGACTTCGTCAAATAGGCTCAACGTATCTGGCTTGGTTAAAGTCGCTAATACGTATCTTATTTCAAGTTTATCGCTAAAATAACGTAAAATGATATTTTACATTATTTACAAAGATAAAATATCATACTTTAATACAAAGCAACAAACAATTCTAACCGAATGCTCAAAAATTGTGTTTATTGCCCCTTTATCGACTTTTCCTTATCAGCGTTAAACATCACTAACGTAATGTGCATTGTTTTGGTACGATATGATACTATAAATTCATTATTGACATAATTTTGTTATAAAATCTCTTACTAGACATTAAACCTGTGCGTGGTTTCAATTATTGAACCGTAAACATAAGCCATTTTGATTGTCTGTCAAAATTGAATGGGGTGTGTCAAATTTTATGATTTCATGAGACGATAATGATCCGACACTTTAATTGTTAATTGCTGTCATTCTAACATTGCCGTCTTATTTGATGACGGATTTCAAAGCGGTTTTCGGTATTTTGTAGCGGAATTGTTAATATAGGGAACCGTGCCTCAGAATGTTGATACTAAAGTCTTGTTTTCGTTTTTTATCTATGGCGTTTTACGTAATAAGCAGCGGGGTTTCTAACGAGGACGTTATCAAAAAAACTGAGACACGGTTCCCTACATTATATATTTATAGTGATTTTAAGGCTATCTTTTGTAAAATATTCCTATGTACAGAGTAGTTATAGTGTTCAAAAATTTGTAAAATACGTGCGATATTGGTTTATAGAAGACCAATCAAATTTAATTCAAATTACTTGCAATGCACTTTATACAGTCGGTTTATTTTTGTATTTAATTATGGTTTAGTTTTTAAATCTATAAATTGGTGAAACTTGATTTGACCTGACATCCAAGCTAGATACCTGAAATGCATGTATCATTATTTCTTAGCATCGGAAACAATATGAAAAAGTAACTGCATTAGTTAGTTCAACAACCTTTAAAAGACATGAAATTAATCCCGACTCCATTATGTACCGTCGGATTTCAACATAAATAAATGGATTTTATCCTAAGAAATTGGTCAAATTAGAAGGGGGTACTTACGATCTAACTATTCGTGGAGCTCTACACCAATAATGTTTAGTAGTTTGTGTATACATTGTATTTGTGTATTTATTTCAATGCTTTCTTCGCCGTTTCACAATGACGACCATCTTGCGCGCGATCACGTGATCACTTCCCAACGCTTTAATTCACGGAGTCCTGACCCTTCTATTTGAGTGACCCTGATTAAGAGATATAAGTCATGTGACCAAACAGATTGAAAATACCGCTTGAACTTGCCCCTTATAAACCTATGTTATAACTCGCAACAATAATACAATACAATATATTACAATACAATACAATATATTACAATACAATACAATATACAATACAATATATTACAATACAATACAATATATTTGCTAAATAAATGAATTTCGATAGTCTATTTAATAAATTAATGTTTGATGCGTTTAACGATTTTTTGAATTTAAAAATAGTTGGCCAATGATTGTAATACTTAGGTAAATAGTCTTTTCTTAAATTTCTGTAAAATGGACGTACAAGTGTACTTATAAAATGGTTCGTTTTCGATACTTAACATGTTACATTTATTAAACAATCTTTGTTCTTTTGGAATATTCCTATGTCTACCTTCTACAATTAATAAATTGTGAGAGGAGCATCTAAATCTTGTTAAGGCTATTCTGTATTTATCATTATTTATGTTTAAATATTGTTCGACCTGAAAATTAGTTTTGTATATACGATAACTTTCCAATTTTGATAGAGTATTTATTTCGTTGAACCATTTTTGATAATATTGATAATATAAACATCTAATTAAACTTAACATTTGCTCTTTTGACACATTCATATTGTTCCATAAATAAGAAAATCTTAGATTATTTAGTAAAATTTGAACTTCATTTGCTCACGTATTAATAAAATTACCATTTTTATCACGCATATTGAATAATTTGAATATCAATGTATCGCGATTGTTAATTATTCTAAACCATAATTTAACAATTTTTTTTGCGTATTAAACTCATTGGTACTCGGGCAAGTTCTCCATATATTGTAGCATATGTAGTTTGTTGTCTAACGCATAATAGTTTTTTTCAGAAATTTTAAATGTATACGTTCTATATCTAACGATTTGTGAAAACTTCGCATCCATAGTTTAAAATAGGTGTTACCATCGAGTCAAAAAGTTTTATCTATTCTGTAATACAAAATGGAACAGATTCATATAAAGAATAGGGTAAAAACAAGGCTCTATTTGCCTGCTGTGCTAATGATTTTTGAGCTTGATAAAACAACCATTAGCTGAAAGACAGACACTTAAGTAAGTAAATTTTGTAACGATCCTTAATTTTCGCTTATATAATATACATCTACATTTTCCGGATTATTACCTTTCTTAAATACCATAGCAACTGTTTTGTCAACGTTGACGTTAATTCCCCAAAACATGATCTTTTTCAACAAACAAATTGTTTACGATGTCAGAGTGCGCATTAATTTATCCACAAGGTTTAAGGAATACATGTATTGTTGGAGTTATGCCTAATATTCGGATGTAGACATTTCGGATAGTTAAAGAATATACTTATGCAGCATTATTGAATTAGACTGTGGCTTTGTAGAAATGTTTTTTTTATTTAATCTAAAACGATTTTCAATTTCTTCAAAAATCATGGCATTTACTATCAACGATGAAATATGACATAGCTATTTAGAATACAATGTACTTAAAAACACGGCTGCATGCGATTGTGTTCAATTGGGTTTCTCTTCTGTAGTATGCACTTCTAGCCGGCGTAATGCTCTTCTTACGAGAGTCCAATCGAACCGGCCTATGGTCTTTCTTACATTGGTCTTTTTCATTTTAATCGTTTATCTTTTCACTGAAACCATTAAAGTCTTTGCAAAACAATGTCACATGACCGTTTATACACCTGTGTGGTGATAATTGATCAACCAATATCGGAAACCTAAGCAACGGTCATTATTCGGACACTACTTCATTTTGTGTATCGATCAGGTGAAGAGCTTATTAACACATCTTGTGCTTTCATGCCACACTATTAGCGACATTAGCGCTACCAGAAGAGTGAATGCGTGTGACTTGTCAGTTTGTTGCTCAAATCTATATAAGACATTCACATTGCTGGGCTGGTATTCAATAAACATATTAAGTAATTTTTTAACTTAAGTTATATTTTCCCTTAAATTCGACTTTTTTCTTAACTCTTTTGTACTAATATAAAGGAGGAAATCACAATAATATGATTTTATCTTTGTTCTAAAGATGCCAATTATGAAAATGATAATTCATTTTCACACTTTTGATGACTGGTTTACAAACTTTTACCATGAAAAGTATTTACACTTAAGTAAAAATTTCGGCTTAAGTTAAAGAAAATCTTAAGATGCTTTGTGAAAACGGACCCTGGTAAGCACTGGGTGGATAAAGGATTGGAGGGTTTTTGGGAGGTAGTTTTTTGCGGAAGATGGTATTTTATGCTTGTGTTTTCTATGTCTACAATGTATATTCTAAACACAAAGTCATTTTAACCACGATTACCATGCACTTTAAAGTGAAAATAAAACAGATATAGGGTCAATTGTAGGTTTGCACTTACGCGAAAGGCTCATTGAAAAATCCCCTGACCAAAAACAATAGCGTCGATAATGACAAAGAATGTTTTCATTTTTATTACAAAATTATCAGTTTTACCACGAATACAAGTGTAAGAACTATCCATGTGACCTGCCGATTTTGTTGATCGAGTTACCGCAAATAAACATCTATCAGGATGGTCCAGTTTGCATTCTTTTATTGATTCAACTGAATACAATAATTATACATGTACAGTACAACCTCTCTAGAGCGGCCCTCTTTTGAGCAACAGCCTCCTTTCAACAACATCATGATTGCGTTGTAGAGGTTGCACTGTTTATATACTTTTCTAACGCTACTAGTAACCTTTTCGCAATAACTTTAAGAATACCAACAAGAACTGAATAAAATGTTCACGAGGTTTAGAACAATATGAATTATAAGACATCGTTTGATATAAAATCAACTTTGAAATACATTTGTAAGTCTAAATATAACAATGTATTATTAATCTGACGAAAGCCATTTTTACAAGTTACAAAGGCCAATGCTAGAGTAATATCTAACGCAAAACTTCATGGTTTTCATTAGAAATATTCTTGCGAATTTAAAAATCATCAAATATAGGATATTTGCTTATAATTATTCGCTGTAAGAATTAAATTTAAATACTTTTTAGATGTTTTCATGCTTGCTTTCAAAATCTGATAAATGACTGTTTAATTGCTCATGTGGGCATTGTTTTATTTTTCCAATAAATAGTTAAATTAATCCTGTAATCTTTGTTAATCATCGGGGATACATCAAATAAAATACAAAATCTTAATATTACGAAAATGTTTGTTTGTTAGTTTTCCATCAAACAATGTCTGATATTCTTTTAACTGCCCTTATAAAAATACGGAATCATCTTCGGTAGTTATAAAATGATAGGATACTGGTACCGTTAGAATAGTTCTAAAGTGCATATACTTTAGTATGCATGGCTTACCATAACGGGCTAAAACGATTACTAGTATACACGACAGATTTATAATACATATCTAATGTACACATGGGACTAGCCGATACGAATAGTTTTGATGCTGTTAAAATTTTCACAAGAATTACCCATTAGACTTATTTTCTGTGCACTGAGCTGTTATGTATTCTTGCAATGTGTTGTTAATCTATACACGCGCGTTCATTTTAAATCTATCTTTGTGCAAACAAGTTTAACTAATACTGCATGTGTATCCTTTCTGTACCGGTTATTATTTTGTATTCGTTTCTGTTGTCCATGCATCTTAGGAGCTAATCAAATACATTAAAAAGTATCAGACAGAAAAATCACCATAGCAACCAAGTAATTTTCGTTTAGTTTTCTATTTTATGCATGCTTCAGTTTATAATGAGACTGATTCACTTTGTATATGTTTGGCTTTAATATCAAGTCTTTCTTGTACAAAGAAAGCACACGTTTTCATTGTTTCTTTTGATTCGCTTCGAGAACAAACATAATTATAGTCAGCTTAAGCCAATTCTCAATGAAACTGGTGAATATAGACAATATCCCAAACCGCAGTATCCATTGAGTGCATAAATAAAACCAAGCAGTACATATTCATATTTCAATGCCCATGAACTGTTTCTTGTGAGCAAACGGATTGTGTGAGGACTTCGTGACCGAATGGTTAGTTCTCCACTGTGAGTTCAGATCCACCAAATATCAGAAAAGAATCATTAGAGAGGAAGCAGTCCAGCTAGCTTAAGGAAGGTCGGTGGATATACGCAGGTGTATATTGGGGTCTTCCTCTTACTATAATGCGTGATGATGCGACCTATACCACGGGGAAAAGACACAAGGCTCGTCGAAAATATCAGGAAAAAACAATGATGCAAAAAGTATAATGAAAGTTTATATCTTTGTTTACATATTGTGAGCATCAGGTTACCGGAAATGTTATAAAAATTGTATGCATATCGATTTGTAATCATCAAACATAAGTAAACATAACGAATATGATTATGTAACATATAATTCAGATTCGAATAGAATAGTACCAATACTACAAAACGTTACAAAGAATGTCATCAGAAAAAAATTAAACAAGTTTAGACGCAAAGTTTACATCTATTTCGGCAAGTGTATCATTAATCTGATATAACGTGATGTAAGTTGAAGTATCCATCGAAGAAAACTGGATATTAATAATAACAATATCTTAAATTTTAAGAATATGAACTGATTAAGTAAATGTACACAACACTTAACTTATTTTCAATGTGGCCTTCTGGATTCACGTAAAATTACATTTAATCAACAAGTATATGAATAAATAAAGGAATGATAGAATGAATAAAATATTAAATGAATAAAAGAATGAATGAATGGAGGAAGGAGGAAGAATAATATATTACGCTTAATTTTTGTAAGCAATTTATGTCTAACTACATATCCATAATACACTCAGACACTAAATTCGCTTCCTATAAATGCCAATACAAATGTAAATAAAATGATACGAAGAATGAATATATAACTTGTAGGCATTCGTCATACAATCATGAACCGCGTGATAATGGTCTCCAAAAATCTTGAGATAAATTTCAACGAACCCAACACAACACAATGCAACTGCAACCGGTTCTAACGTAATTAATAAAAAATCAAAGTAACGACTTGAACACATCATCACTAAATATTAAACAGGTCCATATAAAGTTGGGCTTGTGTTTGCGGCAACCTAAAACTAAAGGCCACCCTATGAATAAAGGAATATCTTTTAAAAACCGTCATCGATTAATCATTAATCATCGATAAATAAAGGTAACCTGTCAATAAAAGCCACAATGTGTATTTCCCAAGATTGACCTTTGTTTACAGGTTCGGCAGCATTAGTATCTATGAAGAAGATCCAGTCGTTATAAAATGTCTATTTACTTTTCGTCCTAACACACGAATAAATTATTTTATTGCATTTATAAAACGTAGATATATATATAAAAAAATAAACCAAATTTGCTGCTTTGTCAGTACAAAAACATTGAAACATACCTTAAATAAGTCCGAGTATTTATAAATCCAAAATATCAAGAATACTGAATGCCACACATTTTGATAGAACGCACTAAAACAATAGCTTTGATTATAGACCGATAGCAAAATATGTGAGGTAACGTAGGACACTCCGACTCTCTGTCACTGCCTCAGAATTGTGTTGTCCAATCTCTCTCTCTCTCTCTCTCTCTCTCTTGTTTTTGGTGTTGAGAGTATACGGTAATTAAAAAGGCAATAACTCTTAACAGTGTCTGTCTATATGTATCGGAGAACATGGGAGGTCTGAACTATTCCAAATTTTAATCGAGTTATATTGTATTAGATATTTTCAAACAGGGATTGCAAATTATGTTTGAAAAAAATAATTTCGATATACCACATGGACAAAATAGTGTTACACTTACTCTGAATTAAGTACCGGCCAGCAGCATTGGAACGGACAACCAATGTTTACAATTTATTCCTCTAGAATAGAGTATTTATGTCAACATATAATTCTCGACCTGTTTGTATTATGTTATGCCATTAATACAAGTCAATACGTTGGTAGACATGCATAAAGATAATTATCTACAAGAAAATACTGTATTAATTACTTATACCGTGTGCACTGTTTACTTGTGATTTGTGAAACAATATCTCACATTCTGATATAGTGAAACTCGAGGTTGCCCACCACACGTGTTCAAAGCATATGCAAGGCCTGCCTCGCCCGACGTGCTCTGACATGATTAAAGGTCTACTAGACTTCACGTCCATTGAAGCGTATATCGAGCAGCAGAAACTCTAGTTTCTTGGTTCTCTGTGTTCGCTTGGGCCCGAGGTTCTTGTAAATATACTGTTCAACCTACGCCTAAGTCAGTTTCAGAACGCTGTGATCAGTCGATCATGTGGTTTCATACCAGATATTGTGCGTATTCTAAGAAAATATGGTATATATACATGGCCTGAAGATTACTCGCGATCAGGACTTTTTCTAGCAAAACAACCGTGGAAGAGACTCGTTAAACAAAGTATATTTGTATTCGAAGAAAAGGCGTGGATCAATCAAATGCGTGGTCAGGCTTTTTTGTGACATATAACTATATGCATTCTGTTGTGACAACATCAAACGTATGGCGCGGGTCCTCAGAAAGACCCGACAGTGTCATATTAATGACAATTCTAGCTCGTCTTCTGTGCAAAACTCCTCCTCTTGAACCACTGAACTGTGAACGATGCCAACTGCCATATACTGATGAAATCCAACATAAATTGTTTGATTGTAAGGGCAACAAATTGTCTTGAAAAGCTGAATGTGGTTCAGTGTAGGTATGAAGCAGGAACAATTTACATAAGTTAAATTAAACTTTTTTCCAATCCGATGTATCATTATATTACATGTATGTATTAAATGTCTTGTATGTCTGTCATGCAATTACCTTTCGGAATAAATATTGTATAAACTAAAGAGGAAGACTGCTAAAGAAAAGCAACAGACAAACGTTAGTATTCTATCTCCTTGGTGGCGTTGACAATCAATGATAAAAAGCAATAATCTCTGAAGAATACCCCGACTATCTAGGGAACTGTGCTCTGCTCTTGAAGTCGCTGTACTGAATATGTCTTACTATACATGAACTGTTACTTTTGTTCTTATGTGTTCATGGGCGTGTATGCGTATGTGGGGTGCTAATGTCTATGCTTGTGTGAGGTTGTTCACGTGCATACGTGTTACATGGTGAGGCTGTTACCAACAAAAAGGTTAGGTTTTGAAGTATGACGTAATGCAATATTTTCATTATAAGTATACTTAAAGTCAACATGCTATAACAATACAGTTAGTGCCATCGCTCTGTTATAAATGACACAACAGTCATTATCCCAGATTATATTACCACGTTTAGACATAAAAACAAGCACATTCAGATATAGATTTCGATACGCCGTAGATTGCACGAGTATTTGTCACGAAACATTTATCAGCATCAATAGTTTCAAGTCCATAGTAAATACCCAATTATTGATAATTAATGTTTGCCTTATTTTTCCAGCCAATCAGCAGCTGGGATTATTTAAATTTTGTACCGATTAATTTCATGAAATCGACTGTCTGGGCTCTTCAGCAGATAGAGTCTGACCTACTTTTATCACGAGTACGATGGGGAAAAAAGGGCAAACGCTAAGTTGCTGCTCTCTGGTGTATTAAACCAATAATCAATAAAAAAGTCAACAAGGGGTCAACAAAATTAACGGGAGTATGCGTAAATTGTACGACTGTATTTGTGAAAGTTTAGAAAAGAAATGCTTATGGAATATTACAGAATACACAGAATTCCCTTCCTATCTTATTTCTAATGAGCGTAGAACAAGAAACATAAATTTGTTAGGCCTAACAATTATATCATGTTATATATTTGTATCACGTGCTTTGATGCAATGTAAACAGAATATTTGGAGGATATTTTAAACATTTTGAATAATCAAATTTCACATCTATTTTGTGAAAGTATATCTAATTTTCTAGAATTATATTTTGACTAAACAAGGCAATACACTGCAATACAATATAAGAAATACAATACAATAAGTTTATCAATGATTTAGGCAACCAGCCCAGAATATATTTGTATTACAATAATAATTACTGTTGATCACATATACGGTGTCGTGTTGTTATAATAAAATCATAGACATTAAAGAACGAAACATTGCATGCACATTACAAATCATACGTTCTGTAAAACTACAAGTAATTTTAAATTGATATTCGTATATAACATGTATCCTCATGTGTAAATAGAGATAACGTTTAAAATCTGCTTTCCATTACTCGTAAATTTATGGTTTATGGTGTGCTGAAATCTGATAAACCTTTTCTCACAGTGATGGAAGCCAATGTACTTCATGACACAAATATTCATTATATCGTGTTAAATAAATGTCATAGTCAATGGATTATTTAACATGATGGGTATGTAATGGAATGGCGTTTTTTTCGGAATTTCCCAATCTAAAAATAGAATCAGATCAACATTCATCAACCGGAATTATTAGTTGTTATTTGTGATATATTCATCTTTCTTTAGGATTGATATACACGGCTGTTCATCAAATAATTCATTAAAACTCGATGTGAATCAGAATGTTATCCTCAATGTTTTTTAATCAGAGACTTCTAATATAATAAAACAGCTGTTGACTAAGAAAGCCATTGAATATAATATGATATTCACCGGCAGAATGCAATATTGACCTCGGCACAAAATATAAGTTTCGATCACGCATTACACTTGTCGACCTTTATCAACGGGGAGGAAAATGTATTTATTGTATTTGTATTACGGTTTCCATTAACAATGGCTTAAATGTGACACTGGATTTAAATATTATGTATAAGAATAGCGATCTAATACACCGTAAGAACAACCCGTAATGATGCTTCTAATACCGCTAGACATCGTATAATTTTGTAATTTCATTGCCGAATGTCTTCTGTCTTCCGCCATTAATGATGTTTTCTTTTTTTTGTTGACTAATTACAACAGAGAGTATCGATAGAATCTCCTATGAATGAAAATTAGCTTGCAAGGAAAAGGACGTAAATTCCAGAAAATATCAATTGTTTATACCGATCACTTCATAACACCAGCAAAAATCCAATTTCTATCAGAAATACCACATTTTAACAACAAAGACAACATATAGAAAGGAAGATACGTAATTCATATTGTTATTTTCAGAAGGTACACGAAACACTGACGCGCATGCGAACGTTGGGTTATTCAGCCATGCTGAGCTATGAGACACCTATTATTTGTGCACACAGTTCCAACAGAATCCATTCTCTTTTTGTCTGATGCAAGACCTTTGGGCTCACGGTTATCACTATTCAACTAGCTGGCGGCTTACCAACCGACCTCATCAGTTCTAATCCCGTTTCTACTGGTGTTCGAACCTTCGATCTCCATTCTCCAGTTCCAATGTCGGACACCATAACCACTCGTCCACGGTTGCTGTTATGATCATTGTATACTATCTATAGAAGTGTCATTCTAATACAATAAACTTTCAAAAATGCCTAACGATATTGTTTCTAACACCATACTACAGTAGCACGAGGGTCGTTCGATAAGTTCGTGGAATTGTATTACAGGAATACAATAAATTTATTAATCACAGTAAAACATCAAATACATGTACCAATATATATATGCGGCGTTATTGTCGTAGAATGATATCGCACACTAAAAGTTTTACATTAGTAACATACCAGTAGGTGAACGCACGTTGCGGGGCAACGCGACACTAACGTCATTTCATGTTGTAAGTTAAGATAATATTCAAATGTAGTATTGACAATATACGATCAGCACTTCGTCAAGAAAAAAAGACAGCAATTAGATAAATTTACTTTTACGAATGAAATAAAAATCATGTGTAGATAACTTCATATGGCAGTAATATGGTGCTCTAGTGTTGATGACAGTATGTGGTACACGATCTTGTAGAAAATCCGATGAGACAAAATGCACTTATATTAGTTCAATCTCCAAAGTGACAATGAAATTAATACAGTTTTTATGGCATCTCATGTTGGAAACTTTCAGAAGAGACAAAATGCTTTGTAACACAGCTGCTCCGTACGAATGCAGAGTATACATAACACCCGGATTTCTAACAGGAGCACAATGTTCCATTGGTTTGGCTAACAGATTTCAAATGTGTTTGGAATTATATTCCGATCATGGTAACAACATGTCTTCAGCAGCTAAGGTTGTGTTAATTTAAAGCATATTTCTATTCCCGAGGGAGAAATGTTCGGTTAAACAACCTTCTATAAGGTGTTATGCGACATGAACTCTTTGTCTGCTGGTAAATTCAATATATAGTGTAATCTCTGCAAAGCAATACCCTTTAGTAGTAGCCAAATTATATTGTTGGTGAGAGGTTGTTACTCTAGAGAGTTTAATTAATAATTCAATCGTAGAGATGGAAAAGCTCGTGCTGTTCTTGAGGGGATACTGTTGCATAAGAGAGGGCCACTCTGGAGAGGTTGTACTGTAGTTCATAATACGAGAACATGTATATCTAAATAAACATGTACTGCACTGTCATAAATCTAACAAATCTATTCTATACGTACATTGCAATATGAATCGATATAAATGAAGCTGCTGCCTGGTGCAGGGCTGTAGTATGACTATTTATTAACTAGGAACTGCGCATGCGTTAGTTGTACTCTTCAGAATAATGGTTGGTGAATATGTTTGTTTCCCCTGACATTTTATCCATCCGTTATAAAAAGTAGTGCAAAGTATTTGGAAAACTTTGTGTAATACCTGTTTAGCATCATTATCTTGTTGTCCATGCATGGCCCATTCAACAGCTATGGTCATTCTAGAGCTACTGAGAGAGAAGGGAGATAAGATTTATATCTTTATTCATATTTCGAATAGTTTTGTCCTGATTCTTTATCGTGCTGATACACGCCTCACCTCTTTCCTGTGATTTAACGTAACACAGTACATGGCTCGGTAGAATTGGATGGGGACACTGAAAAAACGTCCCTGCAATATCAAAAGACAGAGCCGAGTTCCGAACACTCGGCCGTTCGTTTGGCAGCCCAGTGTGTTACCACTAGACCTCCTGTAACCCTTCTAATGGTTTGGAGTCATTAAAGAGAAGTGCCGACAGAATAAGCCATTTATATGTAAATTAAAGCATTTATTTGTTGAGCGCGACTATATCTTATCTAAGAATAAACCAATATGGGCGGATATTACAATTACTCTTAGATTACACAAACATTTATCACGGACCAGAACAATAACAGTCAATCTTAACGAGTCTATTTCCTGACATGTAGGTAACACTATATATCAATTATTCAAGCATATCAACATATTTTCTGTAATTTGAACAAGATAGAATACTAGTAGTCAAGATGCCAGCATGATTTGCTATTATAATATCATTAGACAAGCATTAGATACATTTGCTGCAATATCACATTAACAAATATAACGCTGCTTTGACTAGGAAGCGCAAGCGATCCACAAGCCGGCAACTTAATTCAGAGTACAGTGAAACTTCACCAAGACAACACCCTTGTTTAAGAATGGTTAAAGTAATACACGTTGTTAAATCGTGCAATGGGAAAACAGCTCGGTTGATGCAGGGAATTGTCGCTCAAGAGAGGGCCGCTCTCATGTCCAAATTGTTTTCAAAGGTATATTAAGCATTTAATATATCTAATGATCTTGATTTTCTTTTCTATTATTGTCATTTTCCATATGATAAAAAGTACAGCTTATTTGATGTATTCACTTAATACTCATTCTAATCTTGAATTCCTATTATTTGAAAGTTATAGAAAAAAAAGTGTGTACCATGTTAGTACAAGCAAATTGATAACACCTACAAGTTTAAGTGTTTTTTTTTGTTGTTTTTTTGTAATCCTAGAATGAAAATAATTTGAACAAATATTTCAGATTTTGTGTTCAAAAGCTTTAAACAGTGAGCGAGCTATATGTATTTTTTTTGTATTTAATTATTTTAGATATGTACGTTGTATCAAATATTAGTTTTATGTAAGACGATTTTAGATCATAAAATACTCTCTCCACATTACATTTATCTTTGTTTAGAAAAATTCCTCCTTTCTTTTAAAAGACAGTTAAAGCACTTTATTAATGTCGAGTTAATTTCACTGTAAATCTAAGCCGGTTTGTTTTTGCCGAGCCTGTCTTCGGCAACTACAGCCCCTATTTTGACACGTTGTGGAAAAACAAAAACTTCATTAAATTGTAGCATTTATATTTAGCTAGTTTTTAAATGTAAGTCTTAAGTTTCTACCTTTACCAGATTTCTTGAAAAATGCAAAGACAAAACTGCCTTTGCTATTATAGCAAAACTATTATGTTTTTTTGTCATGACAAAATTGCCCTGGTAATCTTTAAACAATATCTCTATAAGGAAACATTGTATAAGTGTGGAGAGATGTCATAATGCACACATCCTTATGGCTTTTTCCAATAGACACGAAGTTTTACATTGTGCCATGACTAAAATTTGTCAATTAGTAAAAATGACATGGCAATGTTTCATGTCCAGAATTAAGCAGTAAAATTGCTGTAGTATATACGTTCGTCTTGATAATAATTGCTAGTGTTTAATTTTCCAAGTTCATGCCCAATACAGATTTTGTTTAATATCATTCTTTTCATGAAAAACATAAAATGCTGATAAAACAATTACTGTCAGTATTATACATACTGCATGTCTATATGCTAAAAATCAATATTTTCTTATGAAAGAGCCAGTTGTTTGTCTTTTGTAGGCTTTATATCTTAAAACCATTATTTTGTAATGTGTTACTCAATATAGTGTTGTATTATTTAAACTATATAGAGCAAACTTCCCAAGCCACACCCTTGGGGAGGAGCAAGATCATACTGTTGTTGAGAGGTCGTTGCTCCAGCGAGCTCAATCTTGTAGTGGAAAAAATCATGCTGTTGTTGAAGAGAGGTTGTTGCTCAAGAGAGGGCCGCTCTAGAGGGAATGGACTTTACCAAACTTTGTAATTTTAGCATTTGTTCTAACTTAATATAATGTATAATTACACCACAAAGTCATTGTACTGTGTTAATGTAATTGATTAGCATGTGTTTAATGTATTAATTATCGATAAAGCTATTCGTAAATAATACCACCAGCTATCTTAATTCCTTGAAGGAAGAATTTGGTATATATTCCGATAAAGTTAAAGATACTTTTAACACGAAATAACCTGTTTAATCATTCAGGACAGACAAATTACTTCTCGCGAAATTTCCTATTACACTTTTCAGTTTTATGATTAACAAAATTAATCTTACTGATTTGCATATATTGAGTTAAATGTTCTATAATCGTGCACGTATTTGGAATTAGGTACCAAATACACATATTTACTTCTGTTGAAGATGTATAATTCCGAGCTATTGAACATTATTCAAATTACGATGTTCAAGGGAATTAAATCAGTAACGCAAAAAATGTGAAGCATTCGAAACAACAACGACAACAACAACAACAAAGTCTCTGCTTTAAACATTTGTTGTTTTTGAATATTCCAGAGATGAGCAGTCAAACCTGTATTAGAGGCCACCTCTGAATAAAGGCCATCCTGTGAATGAAGACTCATATTGAAAAACAACAGTGATTATTTAGAAGAAAATTACTTCTGACAAAACGCCACCTGTCGATATAGGACAATGTTTTTCTTTCTCGAGGGTGACCTTTGTTTACAGATTTGATTATATTTTCATTGAAAAAGAAAGATAACGACTGACTAATGATTATACCGATATGACGCTTAAATATAAGCTAACAATGCATGTAGTTTAGTATAAAACTCGTATTTATTGGGGTAGTCCGTGGTAGAGTGGGTATAGTGTCTGACTGGTAATAATAATCGCCATATAGTTGTGAGTTAAAATCTCGTGCAAGTGAGGAAACTGTCTAGCTAACTTACGGAAGGTGGTTGGTGGTTGGTTGTACCCATGTGTACTCGTGGGTTCTTCATCCACCAGATAGAAAAGTCGCTAAATGGCCCTAGTTGGGAGTTATCTGCCCCTAACACTACGTATCGTAGTTATGCAAGGCAATGAACCAGACAAAGTGACCCTGGCTCTCGTTGCGACCCTTAGAGAAAACGTTAAATCGTATGAAGGATTGACGATGATTTGTTGTGTTCGACAGATCCTTGCTATTGCATATGAACTATTCATAAAAAGTTCAAGAAAATATCAAGTTTTTATGAATTCCATTCAACGGTGTATACTAGCTTCATAATTCAGTACAGTGTATTTGAAACATTAAAACTGTAAAGAAACAAGCGCGTACCTTATTACACTATTACACACAATTTGTGAATTATTCATAGTGGTATAATCATATGAGTAAGAAATTCTATATTTAAGACATTGTATTACCATACACGTGTAATTCAACAATTATCAGCCAACAAGCATAGCAATAATGGAGACAGAATTGCAACAATAAAAGACCTTTCATGAAACCATAGTCTGATTATGTTCTAGATATGGTTGAACTAGACGCTGATAAGAAAATCGAAATTACTGGTCACGTTAACAGTTCGCGGAAATGATGGTAGCATTGATATGAAATATATTACCTGATAAACCGGCGAGTTGATTACAAAACTTTGTTTATTGCTTTATTGTATTGATATTGTATCAGTCACAGGTATCACAAGTTATTGGTGAGGTGGATATAATTATACTACGCGTAGTGTAATCAATCCAGCATGGGGCACAGAAATTAACGTGCGTCGCGTCTTAAAATCTGTACCAGAGCAATTGGACTTTAAGACACAACATACAATATGATACTAATAAGAGTATAAGATATATATGTAGCTTTAAACTTGAACTACATGTGTATATACGTATACAAGTATAGATTTAGTCGCGTGAATATCTGTGTTTGTTTGTTTAGGTTACAAGTACGCCCCTTTTCAACAGTCAGAGTCATATGAGGCGGTCAGTTCACCCAATCATCGTTCTTGGGAAGAACCAGTACTAGACTCCCATCCACCCTAAGCAACTGCCTACTTTCACAGACAAAGTCGGTAGCTTGACTCGAACCCACAACTCTCTATCAGTGAGAGGTTACGAGTGATTTGATGTCAGCGAACTTGGCCAGTCGACCACGGAGGCGGGATGCGTGAATATCTAATAAAAAAATGTTTACAAAATCTTTAAAAAAAATCATAGCGAGTTAAAACATTTTATCACAAATAAAAAATAAAAGTCTTATACTCGTAAATATCACATTGTTTTGACATTATATTTCAATAGCCATTGTTTCTATTATACATGACTTATTAAAACAAAAGGCGCAAAATCGAAGAGTTAATTGAGGCGCAGTTATAACATTCCTGTGTATAAAATGTCCGAATTATTTTCGGTTAACTTTAGACATAAATACCACAACAGAACATTGATAGGGATACTTGATCTGTACAAATAACGTGGTTTCAGTCGACAATTCTATACTAATAGTGTGTCAGTTTTGTTGTCATAAAAGATGAGTTTTTATTGACTATAATATCTTGTAACAGTACAATCAAAATTATTGATGAAGTTTCCTGGACACAAATAGTATTATGATTGTATTCTGCAACACTAACTCGGTGAATTGGACAAACATTATCGTACCAGGAAACAGGTTCCATTGGTCAAACGGAAGAGCTACCGGAAGAGGTAGATCTCTTCAGAACTGTTCGATTGGTCGACTTCTGTTTTTAGAAGCTCGTCTATCTATTCCGCCCGATGAGTAGTAGAGGTTGAAGAGATATCAGTCACGTGGCAAACACTACCGTTTGAAATTGCCTTTTTTAAACTATTGTTACAACTCACAACAAAAATATTGGTTTGACTGTTCCTTTTAGTTATACCTAATTATATTCGGAAACAGACATTTCGGCTGCGATTGCGTTCGATTGGGTTTCTCTTCTAAGCTCTTCTAGCCGGTGTGTTCTCTTCTAACGACAGCCAGATCGAACCGGTTGCGGGATGCCGTTCATTCGTTCTGAGTAATATCATGTGACAACATAATGTATAATTGGAAAAATAATAATATGAGTTATAATGCAGATAAAAAAGTGGCATTTGTGTTTGGTCCTTAAGGTGTATGCTTCGTGTTTAGCGTGAAAGCATTAATTTTGCTTGGTGTCTTAATGAAATTTCACAGCAAGTATTAACAGTAAAAACGCATAAGGCATGAACAATTTTGCAAAGAGCAATTTGCATATTTAACACGTGTGGTACTATTTTGAGTGTTAACATTTCATTCAACGTTACATCAGCTGTAGTATGTTTGTTGTTGTTTCTTTAATTGATTTGTAATTCAAGTTACATCAGCCTGTACCGTATAATATTACAATAACTCATTTGCTGTAGAGACGCCTGTCTTTTTAAGGATCGACTTTGCCAATTGTAAGAACACAATAATAATTGTTTTCATTGATTTAGATACTTAAATAAATTAGTATTCATATCACAGATCTTATAGAACCTGTTTTATTCCTGTCTCCAAGGTGATATATTACGTTCACTTCAAACAGTGAAACAACATGATTTTCTCACATGTAAAACTGTTCAATGTTATCTTCATAAATATGTGCGAAGCTGTAATATTGATAATATGTAAAACAATTAAATGTATTATGGAATCATACAAGTAAGATTAACAATTCACGACTTTATGTTTTATGGACTATTACACAACAAACTGGTTTTACAAACAATACGTAGCATAATCATTTATCATCGTCTGTTTTAAAGTTTTATCTACAGTTAATATTCTGAGCTCTTCTGTACGTGAAAGTTTTACTTACTGTACTTTTCTGTGAAATCAACGTATTTTATTTCATTGAGTTTTAATTTTATTGTTTATCGCTCAAAAGAAAATTATTATAAATCGGAGGTACATTGTTACAAAATTCTACACATTGACAAAACGAAGTCTAATGAAAATATATGTGAAAATACAATAAAAAGCATGTATACTAGATAATACATGGTAAAAAAATACAGAATAAAAAAATATTACTTATTGTAACTTATTTTATATAATATAATATAATATAATACAATATGAATGAAGATAATTGACATGTTTATGCACGTACTATAATTATGTATTGGCACAATTAGAAATTCCGCTTGCAACTCATTCTAACTTTTGTAGTTCAGTGTTCAACCTGTAAACAACCTGTATTTTTTACCAATAAAGTAATACGATTTCTTTCGATATACCTAAGATTACGTAAAATATAACATAAATTGTTTCAACATACCTGGCATCAAGCATGGTAAAATCCGATAGAATGCATAAAACCGTATTTGTTCCCGCACCATACACTCAAAATATCAAGTATCCGTTAAAGTCACTTACTTGTAGGTCCCGAGCGATTAGAATGTCGTCACACTACATCAGCATTCAAATAACTGTTGATACTGAAACGTATTTTTGTTCTAGCATTGGAAACTTAGATATTTAAAGGAGACGCTCGTGAAAGTATGGAAATGAGAATGTTGGACAGTTGAGATTGTAGGTTTACAAATGTCGAATATTATTGTCATCTTTACTTTGAATTAGAAGTTTATATCTTTTGCAGTAATGTATTCTGTTATTTCAATACAAACGTGATATTGACCAATAAGTACTGACTGAGATGAAATCATAATTATATATTAAAACATAATTATTCTACATTTCAATGTGACATTGTTGTTTTTGTTTACAATACAGTGTTACCTCACCAGACCGGTCCTTATAACCTCCCTTCAACAACAGCATGCTTTTTCCTACTGCACGATTTAACTACTAATTCAAAATCTCTATAGCAACAACCCTTCAACAAAAGCATACTTCTGCTACCCCAAAAGGTGTTGCTTTGAAGAGGTTGCACTGCAATTATACATTTCTATTTGGTTTCGTTGTCTTTGTTAAATATATATATGTTATTCTTCTATTTGTCCCATATTTACAAAGGACTCCAATATTTTTCGTGTTCGTGACAAGTATGGTTGAGTAACTAGTGTTCGTGGTATAACGAGATTTCATGGTATTTTCGCGCATGTGCGTTATACAAGAATGTTTGTAAAATAAAGTAATTTGAGACGGCCCATGATAACACCAGTCCACCACTTTGTGCATTTACACCATTTACCTACCTATTAAACTTGAAACACTCAAATGGATGTATTGGAAAGAATTTTCCTTTAAAATACAAATAGATTTTCATCATATTGAACTTTGATGAAGATTATTCACCAGTTTTCTGTAATAACTGAAAATTTATAATACGGCATTGTTTTGATGTTACCACGAAAACTGTTGACACCTTCCTGATTTTTTAACCAAATCACTTCATATTTATTTCATTCAAAGACATAAATAGACATATTATTACTGTCTGTTAGATGTAATAACATTGTATAAGACTTAGCGCTAAACCTTATCCTAGTAATTTATCGTTGTGAATTAGTGATGTAAGCCATACACTAGTTTTCCTTTTAAATATTGCGTCTTGTACCAAAATCTTATCTGGGGAATAATGTAAAAAAGCAGCCTCCTAAATATCTTCAGACAAAGCATTAATACATGATTACATTGTCTTTGCTTGATAGTCGGGGCTGAATAATATCAGTGAGTCTCTGACATTCGCTCGGAGAAATAACCTCAAAGGAATTTTATTTAATGGGAACAGTACATTGCAACAATTACATAGACGCAACGCACCAATAAATACATGCTAGAATATGAGATATACAAATGTACTTCCCGCCAGACACGTCGTTTATTTGTTTAGTCATGTATTCAAGTGTCTGGGTGTTATTTTCAACCTGATTAACAAGTATATTTTGTCACATGGAATCACAGGAGAGCTGACTATACATTTAAGAACACACGCATGACAATTAGGCAACACTCGTTCACTTTCATTTTATATTCGGACGTTTGGGTGCTAAACTGACGTTTTAAAATATAATATTTGTATTGTTGACATTATAACTGATCACCATTCCAGGTAATGAGGATATAATAAATATCTGAAATGTTTACTCCCTGAATATTTATCATTTGGTCACAGTCATTATCAATTACTAGTACCATAATTCCTTCTTTTAATGACAGACCATGAATAACTCATTTGCGCTAAATGTAGACAATAAACGATAAATATTATTGCCCATTTGGTACCACCAATATTTTAATATTGATATTGTAGATTAGTAAGCAAGATTTATAATTTGGCTAACACACCAACTTCTCGAGCGTTCCCAAACGTACATCTCTATTCTTATGCTCCTTTTAAACAGGATGCGTAACAATCTGTTACAACCGTTAATGACAAAAATATATGGCAACTGTTGAGGAGTGCCCCCTTGTGGATTTAAACGAAAGTTATTTCAATACTTTCCGGAGACACTGTTTTAGCATAGCACTTATACAAACATCATTTGTTCCGTATTGACGTTCAAGATAGTTTAATTATTTCCAAAACAACACAATCTAAATTGCGATCTACAGACAAAGCGTGGTCTGCTTGTCACTCAGTACGTGTTTGTTTTCATGTTATTGTCAAATTGCGTGCTGTTGTAAATTACGTTCCGTTAATTTGCCGAAAAAGATTAATATTGATAGTCGGTTCAGATTCATCGAATGGATGAAACATTCTAAAGTTATTGTATATATTTTAGATTTCTTTATTGTTAAAATGTGATTGTGCTAATGTTGTGTTTTGGTTGTACGTTCTGGCAGATGATGTATTATTATGCACAAATATATTGCTGAGACTTAATCACATATACACAAACCTGTAAACAAAAGTCACAATTGGGAAACACATAATGTGGCCTTTGTTGACAGGTGGTCTTTATTTAATTATCTAAAATATGTACATTGTCTTAATTGCACAAGGTTCGTATTGACAGGATTTATACCATACCTTGATTATATCAGAAAGATTGAGCCCCCAAAGGACATATAGAACAGACTTTGTTCTTAGGAGGTTTGCCAACAAGCAGTAATTCATACAGAAAGCGGCCGCGGTCGTGTCGATCGTGGTCCAGTGGCTAGTGCGCTGAACAGGTAACCCAGCAATTCGGGTTCGAATCCCGGTCGCGTAGGTCATATCATTGTAGAAGAATTACAAAAATATCAATTTCCTGCATGCATGGAGATGTTGCCGGATCCTTTTAGAAGAATAAGTAGGTACAGGTACAGGTAAGGTGACAGTCCAGGAAAACTTGTCAGGTGATTTGACTGCCGTATATAACTGAATAGTCGTTGAAAAAAACGGCGTCAAACCAACTGAAAAAATCTTATTGAAAGCATGTACATTTCTGGTATTTGTAAACCAGCATCTCTGCAAATCTTTTTCTATGATGTTACTGACTAGCAGAGCAAGCTTAATACAATTACAGTTTCATCAGACTGAAGTAAATTTGATCATACGTATCAAGTAAACAGATTTGTATGTGCCATATTCCAATATAAAACAATGCTGTCTATCGATTGGATCCATCTCGAATGCAAGAGCTGTAAATCTTCAGAAATGTGTACAAACGTACTATCGCATGACTAAACAATTTGGTGCATTTGAAAGAGAATCGAGTCGTTTGAGAGGTTTGATCCATTAAAAAAAATCGTAGATAAGGAAAAGATACATAAAAAGCATGCAAAATTCCCACATTTGAGACACAACCCACTCAACCAAGCAAACATTGAAGAACAGTATCCCAGAATGTACTACCCTGGAACGGTTTATAACATGTACATAATATTTCAACTCCCATCTTATGTTTGCTAAACCCAATAGGGAGTGCGTATGGTCTGCGAGTCTAGCAACCCAAGACACAGCACATGGCCGCTTTCGGAAAAGGTAGGTAACTGATTTCTTTTTCTTTTCGGATTCTTTTTCGCATGAACATAGATATGTTTTTTTCTGTTGCATACAGGTTTGATCAATCAACATAATATGGTCTATGGTAACTAGTCTTGACCAAGTCTTTGTCCATATTGTTCTATTTTTTATATCTTTACTTTATCCCCACATATTTCTTTTGTCCGTGTTATATCATTTACTATTCATCTATGTGACAAATGCTGTGGTGCACCTTCTGGTTCAATTAAAGTTCTCAGTCTGAACTGATTCGAGTTTTGATTACGTTTAGTATAAGCTAAAAAGAACTGACTTCTGTAAGCTTACACGTTAATGTGTCTATGTTTACCTTTCAATCCTCTTATAGTTCGTTCAACTATGTATTTTAAAAAGAACCATGTCATCAATTATCGGAACCTTTGGGACTTGTAGTTGTCTTACATTTATTTCAGATATTAGTTACTTGTAGGCGAATAATTAAGTGTAATCTACTTGTAGTACTTAGCATACCATTCCACCGAAATAAAATGGAGGAAGGAGTCATTTTACGTCTAGTTCAATAGAATTAAAAGTTCTTGCAATCAATCAAGAGGACGTTGTACAGACACTATAATTATATTATGTAATTGTATCATTTGACTTTAAATAAAGTTTCTGTGATAATACATAATTGCGACTTAAAAAAGTGAAAAAAGTACTAGTATATTTGTGTTAAAGAAAATTCTCACAAAGGCTGTTATATTTATGTCAGAATGAAATAATCAAATAATATTGATGGTCTTACATCGTAAGTAATGTTGATTAACAAATGCATATGAACATTTAGGCTAAATTGTAAAGCTTGTGCCAATGGTGTTTCGTATTGCAATAGTATACACTGTCCGCATACTATCTGTCAGTCCCTTCCCAGCTATAATGAATTCAACAACACCTAGTATATTTAAACAAAACCTAGACTCAATCAATACTCTCCATAATGGAGGATTGAATAAAATATATATGAAGTCATTATGTTACCTAGTCGTGGGCTTAATGTCCATTATCTAATTGGCGCCGACATTCGTTAAAACTTTACACGATGCTATTGGAGTTTGGTGTGCAACATTACGGTGATGTCTATTTTCACGGTTGATTCAAAGGCGATATGACATCACTATTGTAAATTTCAATAAAGCAGTATTTTAAACATTATGTATTGTTCAAATAAATCCTTCACAAACAATAACTGTAAATAAATAAAGTTTGTTTTCTAATCCGTCCTGTCATTTGTCGCAAGCCTGATGATTTGTTTCTTATGTAAATATAAGCTTATCCGGAAATTAAGGAAAATATCACAAACAGTTCCGGTGATGTGATACACACATTTACAATACAGTGCAACCTCTCCAAAGCGGCAAAGTTATGTTGCTATAGAGAGGTTAAATTAATAGTTAAATCGTACAGTTGGGAAATTCATGCTGTTGTTGAAGGGAGGTTGTTGCTCTGGAGAGGTTGTACCGTACAACGCAATGTATTGCTAAATCGAGATATGTCGCAATTTATTACTTTCCCTGGCGATACCTAACCCAACTGAACAACGATTTGTCGATGTTTAAAATCAGAATACTGATATTAATCAGATTTACATTTTGTGCGTTTTTCAAGAGCGCGACATTCTAAATCAAAACATTTTTCCATTACGGTTTACTGTCGGATCTTCAGTCAGGCGACTGTTCAGCTGTAACGATAGAGGGAGACACCAGTGTAAACATGAGTAGAACCGTCGCACTTCCGTGAGCTAGCTGGACAGAAGACTCATATTTAGAATTTAGCGATTACTAGTCAGAGACCTTTACCACTACTCGGCGACGGAAGCCCAAATACAGTATAACATATACGAAGTGAGTATTATTGTTTTACCCATCTCTAATGTAACGATTGTCGATTATCCTTCCTTTGCAAATGTTGCTTGATCAAAACTAATATCTTCCATCTATGGTGTCACATTGGTGTGTTATCATTTCTTTTAAACTTATCTAGACCACAATGCTTCTCTAGATATATGATATTACTAGTATAACACTGTATGTAATTGAACTACACAAGCAATTACAACTAATGGTAACCATGTATTTGTTATCCATTAGCATTTCAACATTTATTATTCAAAGGAATCAGTGATAATTATGATTGTCTAAACGCTTTGTGCTAACATCTCTATCCAATTCTATCTGATGAACCATTGTCATATATTGAACCAACGAATCGTGAACGCTATCAAACACCAGTGAAATATTGAAAAGTGAAAAGAAATACATGAATGCATGTTAGATTAAATTGTTGTTCCAAGTAAATGATTGATGCGTTGTCCTGATTTAGCGTAAATTAGTGACCTGTTTAGTTCATCTTAAACCTTCTAGCTTTACCTACATCCATAGTGTACACTATTGTTTTATTTAATGTTTAAGTTCTCATTTTATTCGAGTCTTACTTTATTATAAAAATGTTTTATTGCTGTTCTTTTCGTGAAATGTTTACCATGTGCTTAACTTGGAATCATATCGGCTTTTGTTGTATTGCTTTAGCTGTATCCAAATTCTAATATGCCTTGTGAGTTAGGAAGCTCGCGTGTGTGTTGTTTTCTTTACCTTTACCTTTTATCAAAGACGATTGCATCAAATTTTAATTTTGTTCATTAGAAATGGACCCAATATCAATAATGCATGCATGAGTCGTACTATGCAATTCTATTATTGTTGCATAAACGTAACGTGCATCTAAATCCCGGTGGACCTAATCGCTCCACTGTTTATCATATCTTAATCAAAATGGGAGGAATTTCCTTTCAAGTATGTGTGACTAACACCTAACATTTTCATCAATGAATTAGTAGCGTCATGCTCCGGGCTCAGATGCTATTTCTGTTTTATATATACTGTATTTTCATTTATTTTCGTTGGGCTCAATTTTCGTGGTTTTTACTAAAATGTCTATTTCGTGGGGACATAAATTCGTGGATTTTTATTTTTGAAACAAAATGCCTTATCTCTGCATTTAAATTCGTGGGGATTTGATTTCGTGGATGAGCCGACCAACGAAATCCACGAAATTAAATCCCCAACGAAAATTAATGATTCCACAGTAAGTTAGATTTCTTTCGTTTAACAATGCAACACAATATAAAACACTTTTTGATTTTGTCTTGTTTCAGGTTTTAGCTGAAATCTCCTCTACTACTTTCACATTACGTGTTGGGATCTCCGGCCTTTCAGGTGTCTCTTTGTCAGTTAACAAGTCTTCGAGAAGTTCGTATACTACTAAACATTTCTTGTTACTAGTGTCGACAACTAAAGATAGTGGTAACATTTGTCCTAGTTTTAACATCACTGAAATATTTAAACTAATACAAGGAAAGTTATGTGCTGCCCAAAGCTGTAACAATTACTATCTTACGTCTGGCTAACTTGATTAACCGTCGTATAATGGATAAGGCTGAAGACAATTGACATGTCGGTACTTGTTAGTTTGGTTCCAGGCTGCTTGTACTTTAGTAGAAAATTAGAATGTGAAATTTGTAAAACTTAATCCACCGTAACACCTGCAAACATCTTTTGCAAATGAAACTTGCGCTTATTCTAAACCTGAATGAGTTTGAACCAAACGCACTATAAAGATTTTATTCACATATAAGTGATTATCAAGCGCTTCAAAATCTGCCAATGAAGGAAAATAAATGTACATGCACTAATTAAACATACATTTTAAGTGAATTCAACATTGTTTCAAACATGAAAATCAAGAAGTGGGTATTTATTGAGAAATAACAATTATGATAACATAATTATGCACTTGAGAATAATAGAACGAGGCATAGAGATACCAAGGACAATACGTCAGTTCAGTTGTCATTTTCTTATCTTATTAACTGTTCTTTACAAATTGTATCACCTAAGCGATGCCAGTATGGATACCTTCTATGCCAAGAAGTATTTACTGTATAGTTATGGCCCGGTCTCCCCTACTGTTAAGCATACGAACATAAAAAAGCAAAAAATGTTGTTTTTTTGTAAATTGTATATTATAATAATATCTGTAATAATTATTTTTTTCTATGTTCTTTAAAAAGCCCCTATCTAAATGATCGGACATTAAGCGGTCATTTTTATCAGACATTCACCAATTAAGTTGTGAGTCATCTAATTATCGTATTTTCAAGCATATAGGTTCTCTGTGTGAGATTCCTGAAGTGTCCATGATTCAGTTATATTTTGTTGTGATGTAGTGTCAGCCAGAATCTAGGCATTCGTTCAAGTATTCAGAAAATAAAGTACAAATAGATGAAAAATAGTGTCCCAGTCACATTGGCTTCTCGCTAACATCGCGTTTAAGAATTGACACTTAACAAATCGTGCACTAGTAGTATGTGCTTATGTAATTAACGTAAATTATACGAGTCAACCATTTTACCTAACGTGCAACAACGTGTATAAAACATAATGACCAACAGACAAGTAAGAAAACCACAACTTCATAAACCAAATCGAGATATCACCCAGACATTTTCCCCGCTTTTTATGTTTGAGAAACGTCATGGCTTTGAAAACCAATGAAACTTATATAACTTAATATTAAAGAGTTTGATTAGACTTGGGCATTAAGGAGCAAATTGTGTTATATAAAACTCAAGTCTCGCATTTTTCATCATGATTATTATATTACGGTACCTAATCTCCATAATTACAAGTTTGTCTGTGAATTGTTGCAATTCTCCCCTTGTCCAGATTGTCACAAGTTCTATTATATGTTTAGTAAGCATTTTGCTAAACGAAATTGCACAAAGATTTTTATTTCCAATAGTAAATATATAACGACGTACATACTGCAAGAATTCCGTTACCCATATATCCACTCAATACTCCAGAAAATGTGGGTCATGGGTTGAATAAGCCATATAAAAATAAGGTTGTACATGTTCGGTGGCATCACACTGACTAAATAGATTGTCTTCTGTAAACGCGGTAATAGTAGTTTAGTTATGATATTACTATGAACAACCAAGTGATCAAATGTTCCTATGATAGACATGTTGGTCTATATATAGACTTGTAACTTGTTTTAATTATGATAGTGAGCAATTCAGAGAGAGAGAGAGAGAGAGAGAGAGAGGGGGGGGGGGGGGGTAATTGTAATTTTAATTACAATGTACATTTTTATATACAATGTATATTGTAATCTTTTCAGTAAAATTTTGTTCAACCTATTGGCAATTTTGTACATCAGAACTAATAGGCACCAAAATTAATGTTATATGTATTATGCATGCTTTCTAAATATCAAGCCAACTCTGACTTTCATAATATCGACATTACCATGTTTCGTACAAAGACATTTTAAAGAAACATTTACTTGTCAGCAACTTGCTCAATAAATACGTGACAATTATTTATTCATTAAAATAATATACATTGTACTTTTCTCCAATTGATATTCCGTGTTGACGGTGAATTTAACTGGGTTATAAAATTGCTACAACGATTTGACCCTATTATTAAATTGCCACTTGACTTTTTCAGCCTTTTAATGAACCATGATGTCGAAGAATTCATTTCTGAAGGCTCTTATAGTGTTTAATTGTAATTATTTGTGCTCAGCGGAGACGCTGGTTTGTTTAATAAAATCAGAAGGCCGAGATAATCAATGTATACCAATGTTTAGTCATGTTCTTTAATCGGTTGTTGTAATTACATTTTAGTGCCTCTAACTTTGTGGATCAATATTCAGAAACGGAGTAAGAACAAAAATACAATACAACAACAAAGTCATTTAAACCTTTCCTTATTGAATCAGTCTCGCTACTAATCGAATATATAAAAGTACAAGGCGAATGACGAAAATAGCGGGAATCATCTTTTTCTTTCTCCTTAATCTTCAAACTTTTACCCTTTCTATATCATGATGATTATGCACGTGACATTCTGTTTATTGTAATTTGTGGGAGACACTATCCTTAACGTCATCATCATTTTCGCGAATTTAACCATCTAAGTGACATTTCTTGTCAAAAACATCTTCAAAAACATATTACCTTCCTTTAAATATCTTAAAATAGAACGTCTGCTTCCGATTCGGAATCTCATTGAAAATGGTATGAATCACAGGTACATGGTGTCATTATACCACCAAGTACCTACTTCTGGGTAGTTTAGTGTCAAAGTAGAGCTACAAGCGAACCGAACGTTAGTCTGCTGAAGTTTGTATAGTAACGGCCCGTGAAATTTTTAATTTACGATAAACAAGAAAAATTATAACGAAACGTTATAGGTAGACGAATTAATGTCCGTGAAGTTGGCAGCCCAGCAGCCTAGCAGCCCAGCAGCGTGAAGTTGGCAGCCCAGCAGCCTAGCAGCCCAGCAGCGTGAAGTTAGCAGCCCAGCAGCCCAGCAGCGTGAAGTTAGCAGCCCAGCAGCCTAGCAGCCCAGCAGCTTAATATATTACTACAGTTAAACTGCACAACAAATCATGCAAAAACTTAAAAACGCATGAAGTAATAACATTATGTTGCTGTCATGTTTATTAGAAGAAAAAAATACGATTTGTATCGATTTTGTGAATCTGGCAGTGTAGCGGCCGCATAGCGGACTATTATAGTCAAACATATAAAATGCACAAGAAATCCGGCTAAACACTTACGAACCGATTATATAATTCGATTTTATTCCTTTAACGTTCATTAGATGAGAACTTACACATTTTTTTCATTTTTTGTTTCTTTTTGTGAAGTTGGCAGCCCAGCAGCGTAACAGCGTAATATATATTTATACAGATAAACTTCACAACAAATCGAGCTAAATACTTAAGAATGCATAAAATAATGTCAGTCTGTCGTTTAAACAATAATTAACTGAAAATATATGATTTTCATTTTTTTTCAATGTGGAATTAGCCGCTGCTAGCAGCGTGAAGTTGGCAGCCCAGCAGCGTCACAGCGTAATCTATATTTCTACAGATAAACTTCTCAACAAATCAAGAAAAATACTTCAGAATGCATAAAATAATGTCAGTCTGTTGTTTAAACATTAATTAACAGAAAATATATAATTTTCATATTTTTTTTTCAATGTAAAATTTGCCGCTGCTAGCAGCGTGAAGTTGGCAGCCCAGCAGCGTAACAGCGTAATCTATATTTCTACAGATAAACTTCACAACAAATCAAGAAAAATACTTCAGAATGCATAAAATAATGTCAGTCTGTTGTTTAAACATTAATTAACAGAAAATATATAATTTTCATATTTTTTTTTCAATGTGAAATTAGCCGCTGCTAGCAGCGTGAAGTTGGCAGCCTAGCAGCGTCTAATTTCACGCACAATTTTTTTTTGAAAAATCATATATTTTCATTTCATTAACGTTCAAACAACAGACTGACATTATCTTATGCATTCTGAAGTATTTTTCTTGATTTGTTGTGAAGTTTATCTGTAGAAATATAGATTACGCTGTTACGCTGCTGGGCTGCCAACTTCACGCTGCTAGCAGCGGCTAATTTCACATTGAAAAAAAATATATGAAAATTATATATTTTCTGTAAATTAATGTTTAAACAACAGACTGACATTATTTTATGCATTCTGAAGTATTTTTCTTGATTTGTTGTGAAGTTTATCTGTAGAAATATAGATTACGCTGTTACGCTGCTGGGCTGCCAACTTCACGCTGCTAGCAGCGGCTAATTCCACATTGAAAAAAAAATGAAAATCATATATTTTCAGTTAATTATTGTTTAAACGACATACTGACATTATTTTATGCATTCTTAAGTATTTAGCTCGATTTGTTGTGAAGTTTATCTGTATAAATATATATTACGCTGTTACGCTGCTGGGCTGCCAACTTCACAAAAAGAAACAAAAAATGAAAAAAATGTGTAAGTTCTCATCTAATGAACGTTAAAGGAATAAAATCGAATTATATCATAGATTCGTAAGTGTTTAGCCGGATTTCTTGTGCATTTTATATGTTTGACTATAATAGTCCGCTATGCGGCCGCTACACTGCCAGATTCACAAAATCGATACAAATCGTATTTTTTTCTTCTAATAAACATGACAGCAACATAATGTTATTACTTCATGCGTTTTTAATTTTTTGCATGAATTGTTGTGCAGTTTATCTGTAGAAACATATTAAGCTGCTGGGCTGCTAGGCTGCTGGGCTGCTAACTTCACGCTGCTGGGCTGCTAGGCTGCTGGGCTGCTAACTTCACGCTGCTGGGCTGCTAGGCTGCTGGGCTGCCAACTTCACGCTGCTGGGCTGCTAGGCTGCTGGGCTGCCAACTTCACGCTGCTAGGCTGCTAGGCTGCTGGGCTGCCAACTTCACGGACATGACGAATTACCAGAAGCTTTGGTTTAGGTTTTTTGTATGTACATTTTATTTATAGTTGTTTGTTTTTCATGAAGAAAACTGAAAGTGGTAAAACTATTTGTGGAACTAGTCTTTCATAAACAATCGACTAAAATATATCCTAAATACAATGTATAACCAAAGTCACAATAATCTGCCATGACACAACCACTGATTGACTTACTTCAAATAACATTTCCGATTTTACGCCACAACTTTTCTAGGCATTCACGATCTTCGCATATCATAAATACCTAGTACTTACCTTTCAAATACATGTATTAATAACAAAAGGGAAGACGAACACATTCAGTCAAAGCGACAAAAAGCTAATCCAATGACTGACTAATCAAAATGACCGATATCACCCTTAGCCAATCAAATGGCCAAATTCGTACTCATGTCTAAAATTCGTCTAGAATATTTAAGTCATTCAAATAAGTCTCTTATTCATTCATAACAATTTAATGCATACGTATGGAATATTGCAGATATGATGACGTCATTAACTAACACTAGACGACAATCTACACTAATTGTTGAATATAGTCAATCTTACGTGATGCTCATATGTAGTAACCACACACGAGTTCTACACACGTATTCTATATTCCATGCACGTAAAAATGTGTTTTACCCATGATAGCTTTACTTAATCAATTGCAGCTATTTGGATCCCGCCAAATTAAATATAATATTCATTGCTGGAAATTTGTCTGGTCCCTGAATTCAAGTCTGGTTGATGATTATGTATAATTATGCAGTGCTATTAATCAGAATTGCTATAATAATTATGCTAATGAGTTTTAGAACAACCACTTCAAATTTTCAGTAACACAATTGACTGGCCATGGTATTGCATACAATACAGTATTATATGGGTAATATCAATGAAATATTATATTGAACACATGTCATAGCTTTATCTAGATTAAAAGAAATAAGACGATACTTGTCAACTTGTTATCTTCAAACACGTGTTACACGCGTCCACTTACACAGTATCGTAATACTTTGTAGTCAAGCTGTTTCGGTTCTTAAGCGAACAATATTACTATCTCAGATGTACATATCGATGTCAAATCAAATTATAATCTCATATATAATTCCACAAACCCAAACATACTATCCGTTTGGCTCAGTAATAAAACTTACGTAAATGACTGTACGCGTAACGAATATACATATCGTAGCTGACACTGAATGTTTATACATGTAGTATGCTCATCCTATATTTTGTATAACATTATTTACAATCGAAAAGGAGTAAACGTATTACAAGCAGTCCTTCACGCTTATCCATAAATATTAAAACGTAGCGTTAATTACAATGCTTCGCAAGATATCTTTTAGACGCTTTAAAACCACTTCTATTTTTTATTACACCTCTGTATATGGTTAATTGGGTCACAACCAACTACTTAAAAATTATATGGTGTTATAATGACGGAAAGCACTGTAAACTTCTTAGACAACTAACCAACATTAAAGACGAACATATAATTGGATAGATGCAATTAAAAACAAACGATGTTTTTATCAGGGTGAAGTTAATTAGGTGACACTAGAAACTGAAAATAATGGTGTCAATACACGGTTTAATTGTCTTGGAACAGACTATGATTGATAATTGACGAAAAGTCCTTTGTTATCTTGACAAAAGCAACAGTCTACTGTCAATCATCATTGCCGCGAAACAAGCACCGTAGTATTTTTTATTAGATTGTAACCAAGTTTCACTACAAACTTTCAAAAGTCCCATACTGTTGAAATTCAAATGAAGCGCGTCAATGTTTATAATTTACTCCAAACCAGATCAGCCTATAAGATCAGTCGTGTAATTATACAACGACATGATCTATTTTTATACAAGACAGAATATAAGTACCTTTTCATTGTATAATAACTGTTTTTTAAACAAGCTCGATAAATGTTATTCGTCATCGAGAATAAACCACACAAACACAACTATCTCGTCAATAATATTTGAGATAAATTCCCGGTAAGTGAAGACTATATAGCGAAAGTGCTTACGGAGCTAATGGTATTAATTCTGGTTTTAAGATATCTGCGTCACTTAATTAACTATGTGACTGGTGTGTTATGCGCAATACAAGAATACAAACCATCCTTAAATGGTTCTATGAAATTCAAAATTTCTGATAATGTCCAACAGTACAAGTATTTGAATTATTTAGATTCGCAGTCAGATTCAGGAATTGTCAGTGTGCAAAGGGAATCGTGCAAATTGAGAATCGATGCTTAACGACTATAATTTGTTCAGGTTTGATGACAATTTTCGTGATAGAAATTTAAGCCTAAGAAAGCGCAGAAAATCGTTTTCGAAACACAAATATTACCTGCATGAAATAGCAAGTTCATACGTTATACAAAAAATATTTCAAATTTAAAATGATGGTGGTGACGGTCCGTTTCTTTCCTAAACTTCCCTATATTAGGTAAACGTGTATTGTTCCATACACTAATTCAAGGAATCCATTCTAACGAACACTTTTATAAGAAGTAAGAAATGAAATTCAATTGTCTTAGAACGATTAAATTACACTTCTTCAGACTGGGAAAGTAATTAATCAATTTGATTATGGACTTACTTATTGTCAGTAAAGCATACATCACTATATCTTTACATCAGGAGGACGTACGAGGTCAGATCGTATATTTAGGTCAGACTGCAGAAGATGAATGTGAACAAAAATGATACGTTCATTGAAATATGTAAAGAGGTTTATGGAATTCGTATTCATTATGCGCATATCTAAAACGAAAAGGTGAAACTGATTTTTTTTCGATTTGAATTGATTATTCGTGGTCAATGAATAATTATTCAATATGATTTTACCTTAATGAAACATTCGTTCACGAATGATATATTTAAAGACAAAGTGCTTATATAATGAAAATCCATGAATATGGTTATATATACATGTACAATAATAAAAAAATGTACAATAAGTACATTTTCAAACTATTAGATCCAGCTAAATGTATTTAAATGTCTGCCCCCAATAGTATCAACATTGGTTAAATGTAACCAATTGATTAAACAGTAGGTTTGGATAAAATATTAACCAAATGTTAACGGATCAACTGCAAAGGAGCAGCGAGTATAGACTACACGTCTTACAATAGTTACACATAGAACATTATTAAAATGTAGAACATGAAACGGAAAATGTAAATAGTAAGAAAACTGAACTTTCTGATGCTCTGACATTATTCATTATTCCCTATTAATTGTCTTTTATCTCCGTTACATGTTGCTATTGGAAACCATCAATCTTATCTTCCTTAGTTTCTGTCTCAATATGTCCGCCATGAAGGACGGTAAGCTCAATGAAGCAATTTGTATTGTAAATAGTTACAATAACATAGACTTAACCGTCCAACAAGATATATGCTTGTCAATTAAACATAATAGATTGGTATGCAAGAAGTATCCATCTCGGGTGATAAGCGGGTATTTGGACTTGTCTTCTCTGAATAATGATGGGCTAAAATGTCAGACTGGTATTAGATAGTTTGATAAATTGCAAATGTTCACTAATAGTTATGCATTGTTTTTACATTTGCTGCATAAATGCAGAATTTGCTAAAGACCCATACTTTCTACTTAAGTGTGTATATATTGACCATCTTACATGTATAAACCAATTAGTGTTATATTTCACTTCGCTCGATCCCCTTTTATACATAACATAACGTTAGATCTCTGTAGCTAATAGCAATGTCTACAAATGGAGGAAAAACGTTATTTAGCACCCTTGTACAAACATCATGTAAGTTAAGTATATCTGAATATCATGTTCACATAGATATGTATAGTGACTAAAATGAACTACGAATGTAGTAATGAATCAGATAGAGTGATGTATCTTCCCCCCCTCTAATGTATATTTCCGTATGTTTGACACCGTTGTCCGGCGACATTTCAGTTATACTCGTATACAGTGGCCGCTTCACCAAACAAGTTTTCCTGAAATGCGTTCCAATCAGTACTACTTTACCATTCCATATGGAACCGGCAACTTCTCCACGTTTGGAGGAAAAATGATATTTGTGTCAAGTTTTCAAGGAATGGTACGTATAACCTGTCTTGACCGGGATTCGAACCCGGGTGGTCGCTGGGTTACAAGTTATGTGCACTAACCATTGGACTTCCACCACCGTGACCCCCGACCAATGTAATGAATATAGCGAAATACAGAAAAAACAACCATCCAAGAAGTTCATAATAACCATGGTCTTTGCTTTACCGTTACTTGTATATTACAAACAAACACAAACAACTTCACTTATTTGCAGTACAGGACGGTGCGGTATAGAATACCGGACGGTGGGTGTTTATTTGGCGACCAAGAAAGCAGCAAATGAATTGAATTGAACATAGAATGTTTGTACATGTACAATGGTATCAATCATGGTATACATAACACAGCAGTATCTTTGAAATACTCGAGTGTGCAAACTGAATCGCCCAGGAACAGCCAGAGATCAAAACCCTGTAGGGAAAAAATTCTCTGGAAACCTGTACCCCATGTCAAGTTTCAGATTGCAGTGCATATGGGGCTACACTCTTTACAAATGCGATATGAAAGTTTGAAATTAAAGTGATTATACAAAAATATGTATAATCATAATAATCGAAATTGTTTCTTGACATCTAAACATTTTCAATACAGTAACTACTGAAAGTGAACTTGTGAAGAGCTATCCGGTAGAATTACCAATTACACATCATTCCACAGTTTTAAACATTACGCGCTCGAAAATTTCGTGCACTTCTGTATAAAACACCCTCAATAATATGCAACGCGGAAAGACAAATATTTCACGCTATACTATCGAACCGCGTGAAATGAATATTATACATTATTCAGAAATGTTCTTTATTTGTCAGTTCATAGGACAAGTAATGTAAATAATGAGAGCCAAGAGATTCGTGGTTTCTCTAGTATTGTCTTAAATTTTATATTTTTATATTCCTCGGGCAACTGTCACGTAACGCTAAATTGGATTAATGTATACTTCTTGTACTATATGACATATTGTAATTATAATAATATCGAACTTAGTCTATATATTATAATTCTCGGTACTTTTTGTGTTCTGTTTCGTATATGTTGCCTTTTGTCTGTTGGTGTGAGCCGTGCATGCTGGTCGATATGTGAGTCGTATCATTGTGAAAGAAAGGGAGTAAGCTGGTAAGAAATAAATTGGAAATTAGAAATGTTAAAATTAGCGTCAGTCATATTTTACCAAGACAGATGCCTTGTCGGTGAAACTGACTTCTACTTGAAATAAAAACGTACGTATAGAAATGTAACACAATACTTCTTCAATGATACTGCAAAAAAATAAGAAAAAACATCTGAAAATATTTTTACGAGATGTGGCTAAAGGAATGCATTATGTAAATATTGTTGTAGAGCATATAAACACATTTCCCATGTTTTACTATATTCTGATGTATTGACCTTTATTATTAAATACAAAAAACGTAGTACTTGTCGAGCATTTGAATTGAATTAAGGGTGGGTAAAGAGGTGGATAGAATATGGAACGGTATGATGTAGTTTGTATATGGTTATTTCTGGGAGCTCTTTTCTTTTATAGAGTTTAAATGGGAGAGAGGATATGGTGTTAGTGCGACAATGTAGCTCAATATGATGATAATGTGTACCAAGTGAACGTCTAGTTGTGTCCGCACTACAAATAGGTAACTTGAGCATGTATTCGGAGTTTCGAAGACTAAAAAACATTCTAGTAAGTATTAATCATGAACACGTATGTATGCTTGTTTTATTTAAGTAGTGTTACCTCTTTAGTTGCTACATTTTTGTATATAAATGGCCTGGTACAACTACAAATTGATTCTTAAAAATAAAAAATGTAAAAAATGTGTTACGTTTCTCCTTCACTTGTAATGGAATCAATGGCTAAAATGATTAAAACGTGTTCTATCTCTCAAGAACGTACTTACACCACCAAATAACATAATAATTCTGCCATTAGAGTCCAATAAACGCTGGGATATTCATTATAGCGTCCTTACTGTCTACAATATTGGGGAAAAACGTCATTATTCCGTCAGTTCTATCCTAATATTCACACATTCAATCAATCACATGGTAAGTGAAGATTCTACGTTCTTTTCAGAAAATCACTAAAGGATAGAAAATGAATGATTGTGCTTTTAATAGTGTCACTAAAGGCTCATCATCTTATCGTAAACATGAATTGATGTCTATGTTTGAACATGATGTAAATGCATTGTGCGTTTTTTTTTCAAACCCTAAATATCTAGCCAGAATAAATTGTGCCTACAACCAAGCATTACACTAGTTTGTCAAGAAGGGTATGGGTTATTATTCTTTTTGGAAACAAGAACTATTTTTGTATATGTTAGAATTGACGATAACTCAACGAGCAAACTCAGTAATATAGAAAACAGAAATGGTCCTGTGTCGTTATAGGGATCATTTTAATTAATATGCAATAATGAATAAGATCAACAGAATTTGTCATTTTTAACTACGAACTATTAATAAATTTAAAAAGAAACACATTCATTTCTTTAAAAAAGATGATCGAAGTTCTACTGTATAAATTAATTAATATGTTTCAATTTAGTTAAATGCGTTTTTAGAGTCCAGCACGTTTCATATCTGATTTTGATTTAAGCTGCCATAGCGGTTGTAAAATGTTTTTTTATTGAGGATTGTCCAATATCATTACATTAACAAGTAAAGTGGCCATTATGACGAAAGATCGAATTCACGAAAATAATGGTTTTCCTCTGAACATAAATTAGATGTTGTCACGTTAAATAACAAAAAATAGCATAGTGATGTGTTTGACAGTTTCTTGTTCCTGTCCGTGTTATTCACTGAAAACTCCAAACTAAGCTTCAGCTGAAATCCAAATGAATGGCTGTTATCAAAATTAACGAGGTTTGTCACTGAATAAAACTACGCTAAGTGGCATTGAGAATGAGAAGAGACACCGTTGATATATGTCCTAGATTAATGTGCAGGAAGCAATAATTGGATATTGAAGAAAAAAAAACTTTTGTCTTGTCGAAAAAGCTGAAACTCCTATTCAGTCTTCATGACGTTAAATGGCCACAGTTCTGCTTAAAATGTCATTTGATTGCATGGTAATTACCTGCTTAAACTACATAAGGCTATCATTAAACTATTGTTGATTTGTAGTTACCCAACCGTCACATAAAAAATCCCCTGATCCCAGAAATAGTCCTATCGATTTTGATATGCATACTGGGTTTCGTCGAGACTCTAGTCCTACTGGTGGAATCTTTCATCTATATGCGTAGCCTTGAGTTACGGACTGTTAAGTGTGAGGTGAGGCCAACCAAACTAGTTTAACTCCGGTGTACTTTTGTTACAGACTGATTGAAGGCGGTGCGCTAACTTTAAGGCGACGACTGTGTTTTACCTTCTTTTATATGCTTTCTTTTCATTATAACACAATTAAATGACTGTTTGTAAGATGAAATTAATTGAACAAATTATTTTTATTGCTCAGCACATTTTAACTGAGGCAACTGCAACTGGTCCTTGGTGCTAGATAGGTTTGGTGTTAGTGTATTCAGCGGAGGGTAGAACTATTTTTGAAAGTGGAATGTTTTGTAATTGATTTTCCAGGAGTGCTTTCCTGGTTTTTGTATTTTAACTGGTATGATCTATTTTTGGGGGAAACAAAGTGTATTCAGGGAAAGCATGGAAAAGAACTGGAATAATTGCTCCAAGATATAAACGCAGAAAAGAACGGGGAACCAATTGGTCCAAGATAAGAACTGGAACCAGTTGGTCCAAGATAAGAACGGGAACCAGTTGGTCCAAGATAAGAACGGGAACTAGTTGGTCCAAGATAAGAACGGGAACTAGTTGGTCCAAGATAAGAACGGGAACCAGTTGGTCCAAGATAAGAACAGGAACTAGTTGGTACAAGATAAGAACGGGAACCAGTTGGTCCAAGATAAGAACGGGAACTAGTTGGTACAAGATAAGAACGGGAACTAGTTGGTCCAAGATAAGAACGGGAACTAGTTGGTCCCAGATACGAACGAGAACCAATTGGTACCAGATAAGGACGACACAGATTTATAAATTATCCTCCTATGGTTCTAATCTTATTACCAGAAATTGCCGCGAAACAAGCACCGTAGTATTTTTTTATTAGATTGTAACCAAGTACTACAAACTTTCAAAAGCCCATACTGTTGAAATTCAAATGAAGCGCGTCGATGTTTATAATTTACTCCAAAACCAGATCAGCCTATAAGATCAGTCGTGTAATTATACAACGACATGATCTATTTTTATACAAGACAGAATATAAGTACCTTTTCATTGTATAATAACTGTTTTTTTAAACAAGCTCGATAAATGTTATTCGTCATCGAGAATAAACCACACAAACACAACTATCTCGTCAATAATATTTGAGATAAATTCCCGGTAAGTGAAGACTATATAGCGAAAGTGCTTACGGAGCTAATGGTATTAATTCTGGTTTTAAGATATCTGCGTCACTTAATTAACTATGTGACTGGTGTGTTATGCGCAATAAAAGAATACAAACCATCCTTAAATGGTTCTATGAAATTCAAAATTTCTGATAATGTCCAACAGTACAAGTATTTGAATTTTTTAGATTCGCAGTCAGATTCAGGAATTGTCAGTGTGCAAAGGGAATCGTGCAAATTGAGAATCGATGCTTAACGAGTATAATTTGTTCAGGTTTGATGACAATTTTCGTGATAGAAATTTAAGCATAAGAAAGCGCAGAAAATCGTTTTCGAAACACAAATATTACCTGGATGAAATAGCAAGTTCATACGTTATACCAAAAATATTTCAAATTTAAAATGATGGTGGTGACGGTCCGTTTCTTTCCTAAACTTCCCTATATTAGGTAAACGTGTATTGTTCCATACACTAATTCAAGGAATCCATTCTAACGAACACTTTTATAAGAAGTAAGAAATGAAATTCAATTGTCTTAGAACGATTAAATTACACTTCTTCAGACTGGGAAAGTAATTAATCAATTTGATTATGGACTTACTTATTGTCAGTAAAGCATACATCACTATATCTTTACATCAGGAGGACGTACGAGGTCAGATCGTATATTTAGGTCAGACTGCAAAAGATGAATGTGAACAAAAATGATACGTTCATTGAAATATGTAAAGAGGTTTATGGAATTCGTATTCATTATGCGCATATCTAAAACGAAAAGGTGAAACTGATTTTTTTTCGATTTGAATTGATTATTCGTGGTCAATGAATAATTATTCAATATGATTTTACCTTAATGAAACATTCGTTCACGAATGATATATTTAAAGACAAAGTGCTTATATAATTATGTTATAAAGAAAATCCATGAATACGGTTATATATAATTGTAAAATAATAAAAAAAATGAACAATAAGTACATTTTCAAACTATTAGATCCAGCTAAATGTATTTAAATGTCTGCCCCCAATAGTATCAACATTGGTTAAATGTAACCAATTGATTAAACAGTAGGTTTGGATAAAATATTAACCAAATGTTAACGGATCAACTGCAAAGGATCAGCGAGTATAGACTACACGTCTTACAATAGTTACACATAGAACATTATTAAAATGTAGAACATGAAACGGAAAATGTAAATAGTAAGAAAACTGAACTTTCTGATGCTCTGACATTATTCATTATTCCCTATTAATTGTCTTTTATCTCCGTTACATGTTGCTATTGGAAACCATCAATCTTATCTTCCTTAGTTTCTGTCTCAATATGTCCGCCATGAAGGACGGTAAGCTCAATGAAGCAATTTGTATTGTAAATAGTTACAATAACATAGACTTAACCGTCCAACAAGATATATGCTTGTCAATTAAACATAATAGATTGGTATGCAAGAAGTATCCATCTCGGGTGATAAGCGGGTATTTGGACTTGTCTTCTCTGAATAATGATGGGCTAAAATGTCAGACTGGTATTAGATAGTTTGATAAATTGCAAATGTTCACTAATAGTTATGCATTGTTTTTACATTTGCTGCATAAATGCAGAATTTGCTAAAGACCCATACTTTCTACTTAAGTGTGTATATATTGACCATCTTACATGTATAAACCAATTAGTGTTATATTTCACTTCTCTGGATCCCCTTTTATACATAACTAATGTTAGATCTCTGTAGCTAATAGCAATGTCTACAAATGGAGGAAAAACGTTATTTAGCACCCTTGTACAAACATCATGCATGTTAAGTATATCTGAATATCATGTTCACATAGATATGTATAGTGACTATAATGAACTACGGATGTAGTAATGAATCAGATAGAGTGATGTATCTTTTCCCCTCTAATGTATGCTTCCGTATGATTGACGCCGTTGCCCGGCGACATTTCAGTTATACTCGTATACAGTGGCCGCTTCACCAAACAAGTTTTCCTTCCACGTTTGGTGGAAAACTGGTATTTGTGTCAAATTTTCAAGGAATGGTACGTATAACCTGTCTTGACCGGGATTCGAACCCGGGTGGTCGCTGGGTTACAAGTTCTGTGCACTTACCATTGGACTTCCACCACCGTGACCCCCGACCAATGTAATGAATATAGCGAAATACAGAAAAAAAGAACCATCCAAGAAGTTCACAATAACCATGGTCTTTGGTGTTTATTTGGCGACCAAGAAAGTAACAAATGAATTGAACATAGAATGTTTGTACATGTACAATTGTATCAATCATGGTACACATAACACAGTTATGAAAGTTTGAAAGTAAAGTGATTATACAAAAATATACATAATCATAATAATCGAAATTGTTTCCTGACATATAAACATTTTCAATACAGTAACTACTGAAATTGAACTTGTGAAGAGCTATCCGGTAGAATGACCAATTACACATCATTCCACAATTTTAAACATTACGCGCTCGAGATTTTCGTGCACTTCTGTATAAAACAGCCTCAATAATATGCAACGCGGAAAGACAAATATTTCACGCTATACTATCGAACCGCGTGAAATGAATATTATACATTATTCAGAAATGTTCTTTATTTGTCAGTTCATAGGACAGGTAATGTCAATAAGGAGAGCCAAGAGATTCGTGGTTTCTCTAGTATTGTCTTAAATTTTATATTTTTACATTCCTCGGGTAACTGTCACGTAACGCTTAATTGGATTAATGTATACTTCTTGTACTATATGGCATATTGTGATTATAATAATATTAAACTTAGTCTATATATTATAATTCTCGGTACTTTTTGTGTTCTGTTTAGTATATGTTGCCTTTTGTCTGTTGGTGTGAGCCGTGCATGCTGGTCGATATGTGAGTCGTATCATTGTGAAAGAAAGGTAGTAAGCTGGTAAGAAATAAATTGGAAATTAGAAATGTTAAAATTAGCGTCAGTCATATTTTACCAAGAAAGATGTCTTGTCGGTGAAACTGGCTTCTACTTGAAATAAAAACGAAGTACGTATAGAAATGTAACACAATACTTCTTCAATGATATTGCAAAAAAATAAGAAAAAAACAACATCTGAAAATATTTTTACGAGATGTGGCTAAAGGAATGCATTATGTAAATATTGTTGTAGAGCATATAAACACATTTCCCATGTTTTACTATATTCTGATGTATTGACCTTTATTACTAAATACAAAAACATAGTACTTGTCGAGCATTTGAATTGAATTAAGGGTGGGTAAAGAGGTGGATAGAATATGGAACGGTAGGATGTAGTTTGTATATGGTTGTTTCTGGGAGCTCTTTTCTTTTATAGAGTTTAAATGGGAGAGAGGATATAGTGTTAGCGCGACAATGTAGCTCAGTATGATGATAATGTGTACCAAGTGAACGTCTAGTTGTGTCCGCACTACAAATAGGTAACTTGAGCATGTATTCGGAGTTTCGAAGACTAAAAAACATTCTAGTAAGTATTAATCATGAACACGTATGTATGCTTGTTTTATTTAAGTAGTGTTACCTCTTTAGTTGCTACATTTTTGTATATAAATGGCCTGGTACAACTACAAATTGATTCTTAAAAATAAAAAATGTAAAAAATGTGTTACGTTTCTCCTTCACTTGTAATGGAATCAATGGCTAAAATGATTAAAACGTGTTCTATCTCTCAAGAACGTACTTACACCACCAAATAACATAATAATTCTGCCATTAGAGTCCAATAAACGCTGGGATATTCATTATAGCGTCCTTACTGTCTACAATATTGGGGAAAAACGTCATTATTCCGTCAGTTCTATCCTAATATTCACACATTCAATCAATCACATGGTAAGTGAAGATTCTACGTTCTTTTCAGAAAATCACTAAAGGATAGAAAATGAATGATTGTGCTTTTAATAGTGTCACTAAAGGCTCATCATCTTATCGTAAACATGAATTGATGTCTATGTTTGAACATGATGTAAATGCATTGTGCGTTTTTTTTTCAAACCCTAAATATCTAGCCAGAATAAATTGTGCCTACAACCAAGCATTACACTAGTTTGTCAAGAAGGGTATGGGTTATTATTCTTTTTGGAAACAAGAACTATTTTTGTATATGTTAGAATTGACGATAACTCAACGAGCAAACTCAGTAATATAGAAAACAGAAATGGTCCTGTGTCGTTATAGGGATCATTTTAATTAATATGCAATAATGAATAAGATCAACAGAATTTGTCATTTTTAACTACGAACTATTAATAAATTTAAAAAGAAACACATTCATTTCTTTAAAAAAGATGATCGAAGTTCTACTGTATAAATTAATTAATATGTTTCAATTTAGTTAAATGCGTTTTTAGAGTCCAGCACGTTTCATATCTGATTTTGATTTAAGCTGCCATAGCGGTTGTAAAATGTTTTTTTATTGAGGATTGTCCAATATCATTACATTAACAAGTAAAGTGGCCATTATGACGAAAGATCGAATTCACGAAAATAATGGTTTTCCTCTGAACATAAATTAGATGTTGTCACGTTAAATAACAAAAAATAGCATAGTGATGTGTTTGACAGTTTCTTGTTACTGTCCGTGTTATTCACTGAAAACTCCAAACTAAGCTTCAGCTGAAATCCAAATGAATGGCTGTTATCAAAATTAACGAGGTTTGTCACTGAATAAAACTACGCTAAGTGGCATTGAGAATGAGAAGAGACACCGTTGATATATGTCCTAGATTAATGTGCAGGAAGCAATAATTGGATATTGAAGAAAAAAAAACTTTTGTCTTGTCGAAAAAGCTGAAACTCCTATTCAGTCTTCATGACGTTAAATGGCCACAGTTCTGCTTAAAATGTCATTTGATTGCATGGTAATCACCTGCTTAAACTACATAAGGCTATCATTAAACAAGTGTTGATTTGTAGTTACTCAACCGTCACATAAAAAATTCCCTGATCCCAGAAATAGTCCTATCGATTTTGATATGCATACTGGGTTTTGTCGAGACTCTAGTCCTACTGGTGGAATCTTTCATCTATATGCGTAGCCTTGAGTTACGGACTGTTAAGTGTGAGGTGAGGCCAACCAAACTAGTTTAACTCCGGTGTACTTTTGTTACAGACTGATTGAAGGCGGTGCGCTAACTTTAAGGCGACGACTGTGTTTTTCCTTTTTTTAGTGGGTTCTTTTCATTATAACATAATTAAATGACTGTTTGTAAGATGAAATTAATTGAACAAATTATTTTTATTGCTCAGCACATTTTAACTGAGGCAACTGCAACTGGTCCTAGGTGCTAGATAGGTTTGATGTTAGTGTATTCAGCGGAAGGTAGAACTATTTTTGAAAGTGGAATCTTTTGTAATTGATTTTCCAGGAGTGCTTTTCTGGTTTTTGTATTTTAACTGGTATGATCTATTTTTGGGGGAAACAAAGTGTATTCTGGGAAAGCATGGAAAAGAACTGGAATAATTGCTCCAAGATATAAACGCAGAAAAGAACGGGGAACCAATTGGTCCAAGATAAGAACGGGAACCAGTTGGTCCAAGATAAGAACGGGAACCAGTTGGTACAAGATAAGAACGGGAACCAGTTGGTCCAAGATAAGAACGGAACTAGTTGGTCCAAGATAAGAACGGGAACCAGTTGGTCCAAGATAAGAACGGGAACCAGTTGGTACAAGATAAGAACGGGAACCAGTTGGTCCAAGATAAGAACGGAACTAGTTGGTCCAAGATAAGAACGGGAACCAGTTTGTCCAAGATAAGAACGGGAACCAGTTGGTACAAGATAAGAACGGGAACCAGTTGGTCCAAGATACGAACGGGAACCAGTTGGTACAAGATAAGAACGGGAACCAGTTGGTCCAAGATAAGAACGGGAACTAGTTGGTACAAGATAAGAACGGGAACCAGTTGGTCCAAGATAAGAACGTGAACTAGTGGGTCCCAGATACGAACGAGAACCAATTGGTACCAGATAAGGACGACACAGATTTACAAATTCTCCTCCTTTGGTTCTAATCTTATTACCAGAAATGTGTCGACAGACATTGTCACTTAATTATAAGTAATGTGTAACAGAAATAGCAGAAGGACAAAAACTGTTTGAGGTAATTGTAATACAATCCTGGAAAAGTCCTTGAATAATAGATGATCTTAAAGAAACTGTCAATTCTTAGAAATACCTTAGGACAAATTAACAGCAAAGTTAATTTATATAACCAGTGAAGATAAAAGCGTGAATGCTGTACAAACTCGTGGATCAAGGTTACACTTTACTCACACCGTGTATCCGGATAATAGGAACACCATTGAATACAAATTAACGCAGACGCATGCATTTAAAAATATTTCATATTTTTGATATTTTTTTTCAAATATTTGCGTGGGATACTAAAATTTGTTTGTAAGTAAACATCCAGCTGGTTTGTATAATCTTTATGTACGATGCCATTTAATTATTTGTTCTCGTTGATTAGAAATCGTCAGATTTTCATTTTTAGTTGTCATTTTCTTGAGAAATGTTGGTCTTTTGTACGTCTACATACCTCATTTTAAATTATTTTGTACTGACACTTTCACAAAATTATGCGTAAATGTATACAGAACGATAGTGTATATTAAATGATGTTGTTGTTATTTGAAAAATAGTCTCACAATTAAACACCAAAGAGAACATGTACAATTTGGTTTGGATCAAGTGAACGCCATCCTGAAAAACACATGGATAAAAAGAACTTACAAATGGATAACTGTCAACGTGGTCAAAGTGACTTTTATAATTTATATTTTTAAAGCAAATCACGTATGTTGTTTTTACTTTCTTTATCTTTTATATGACAGAACATCTATAGGATTATTGAGTCTGTTTCTAAGATGTGTGTGTTGTAATTTCTTGACTTTTTCTGTACAATAGATATATTTGAAGACTTTGGAAATCCTTTGAAGAAACCTGAAAAAAAGAAGTTATGCTATCATATAAAGACATTTTAACATGCTCTTTATACAACAAACATTTTTTTCCAACACTATTCATATAAGTCAATTCATAAAAATGTTCATAACACATTTATCCTGGAGGACATGCCTTGTCGCACCCTACTAGTATATGGATCCTTTCGAATATAGCACCTCGGGGAAGCTCTATTCGGTGAATGGCACTGTTTAAATTGGGGAGCTATATACAGAACAAGAACAACTATAACAAAACGTTATAAGTAGACGAATTACAAGAAGTTTTTTGTATGAAGTTGCTTTTTTTATAAAGTTGACAGTCTACTTTATCCATTCCTCTATTATGGAGAGTATAACATATTTACAAGTTATAGATAATACACATATTTTGACAATCATGAGTATTTGACAAATGAATACAATCATGTATATAATTCACATGTACATGGTATTACCATACCATACATCAATGGAATAAAGTACACCATAAATACTACCAAATCCACCATAGTCTGATATGATACAACGACATTAAACTTACATCGATATTATGCCACGTTAACACCATAGAACGATGCCTATATTACTTACTTGCGTTTCAACCATAGGCACTCGATTCCGTGATTTTTATACGTTTACAGATGCTATTTTTCAATTTCACCCATCAAACAACGCAAATCTGTCGAAAGAAAAATCTTAATTTTTTCCCTTATTAGGTGTATAAAAGGCACCAAGGTAGTGAACTAGCAATTTTTTCGTTTGACGGAAGTGACAAAATAAGCGTTGGTCCCGACTTTCCTTCTAAAAGCTGTCAAGCGTTTAAAGTTTGGGCACACTACAACGAAAGCAAGATTTCCGGAAAGCAAGTGCCGATTAGAAGGAAAGCCGGGACCCACGCTTATTTTCGTCACTTCCGTCAATCGAAAAGATGGCGACTGCACTACCTTGGTGTTTTAATACACTCAATAAAGGAAAAAATAAAGATTTTTCTTTCGACAGATTTGCGTTGTTTGATGGGTGAGATTGAAAAATAACATCTGTAAACGTATAAAAATCACGGAATCGAGTGCCTATGAGTAAAACCATAGAATTTTACTCTGCGCCCGTTCGCCAAGTTTTTGGCCTCATTTCTCATATACATTATGCCAGTTAACTGCTATTCAAACAATTATTAAAGTGATAAACTGTAAAAAAAACTTTACATTGCATTAGATAAGATATTAATAGTGATTAATCTAATATATTTTAATCTTAAACTCTTACAACACTTGATTAAATGGTTAACTTTTTTAATTATTTGCTATGTACATGTATTTTTCTAGTTTCTCATTTTCCACGAGAATATAAACTAAAGAAAATTAATATAATGTGACATTAGGTCATGATATGTACTTCAAATAATTATATTGTAATATGTGTTAAATTGTACTGATATTTTTTTATATAGTATACGTAATTATACTGATCAATCATGGCATTGTATTTTTTTTGTAAAATGTCTGTGATGATGTACTGTATTGTACAAATCCGAAATTATTTCTGGTTCATTTTTTACTCACGCCCATTTGAACAACATATTTCATACATATATATATATAGTCTGTTTAATTTTATATTACAAACGTATACAACATACAGCATAAGTGTGAAACAGGTGGTGTTGAAAAAAGATGAGATTCGAAATGAAGCCATTGGTGAGTTTATTGGTTATTATGTAATACGTGAATTCACGTTCCGCATACTAATTAAATGCTTACTTGTAGGTTAAGGATTACAGTCCCTTATACAAGTATTTCAACTTTTGTTTATTTTCATTGAATGTGTAAAATATATCATTTATAAATCATTTACTGCGAGCTTTTTCTGAATTGTATATTTTGGAATGAGTAAACATTGAAAAAAAGCTATAAAATCATAGAAAAGAGAGAGTGCTAGTTAGTTATATTAACTCCCTTTATGAACTAATGTCAAACATTACTGATCCGGGTCCAACATTTCGCTATGCTGTATAGTTGAACGTTGATACTTCAAGTCAAGTAAATGTTATTTACAGAGTCGGTTAACAAACATATATCACAAGCTCTAGTGAGCTTTTAAACCCGACTACACACATGTTATAACAATTATCACAAATGATCACAGATAAACAAATTAAACAGCACATTAAGACTCATATTGTACTAAGCAATACACTACAAACACAAACAAATTAGGTTCATCGTAGATTTGCAGATTAATTATGCCAACGGATTCATATATGAAACATATCATTATTGCTTTGTCAAAGATATACATGCCATTGTTGACGTGCTAAAGCATGAATTCGGCCAGTGACAACAAATGCAGATGGCAGTATACAAAATATTTAATGATAGCGGCAATGCAAAATCGAAAACCACAGTTCAAACATTTAAATCAAAACACAAAAGCTAGTTACAATCAAAGACATTATAATTACAACAATCATAATACTAGTAACGCTAGAGAAAAAAAATCATATAAAAGTAGAAACAAGAGGGCTAAGATGGGTCTTGATCGCCCACCTGAGAACAAAATTAATGCCCATAACTCTTGAAGTAAAATATATATACAGTGCAATATTTGCCAGAAAGGGCATCTAAAAATGGCTTGTATACATTTCAAATCATCCATGTAGGACAACTTGCCAATCAGGGGAAATGGGACCTCCCTGATTAGGCCAATAAAAAGAAATGTTTTGCAATGTATAAATGTTCTGTCTGTAAAGAAGCTCTTATTGATTTAGAAACTAGCATTTCATGTATCCCAGCGTCCCTATTTTATCGGATTAAAACTGCAAGTTTTAAAATATTACCATCTATGTATTCAAAAGTTCAGAGTGACGTTCTTAAAGGCATAGGATGTGCTAGTTTAGATTTAAGATAGGTAATTGTCAATTCAATCATGAATTTGAAATATTCGAAAGGCTACATAGTCCTCTCATACTGGTAATATTGGACTTTTTAGAGAATAATGGTTGTATTGTTGATTTTGGTAAGAAAACTGCAATTATCAAACCAATCCTACAAAAGGCTATACTGGGCAATTAGATTCAATAGATGTAGCCATGTCATTGTGTAGCATTATATTAAAACCATAACATCGGACTTGTATCCCGTTGACATTATCTAGGATACCGCATTGTTAGAACCAATTCAGTCAGTTACGAATAAGTTTCAAATAGCCCATTCAAAATGTATTGTTAAGGCAAACAAGGTAAGGCAAATTATGAATTACTTAATCCTATGCCGTATCCTATTGAAATCGAAAGTTCACAAACGATAGAAAAATTATTTGCAGTAGATACAACTAATAGCATTCAAGTTGGTACAGAAGGTAAGTCAACCTTAAAGTGAGATGTTTTACAAGATGATGACAAAAAGGTTGTTGACATTGCCAGCTATCTAGGAATAGTCTTAAGCGAGGCTAATTTAGATGAAGGACACAAACTTTACTGACAGTAACTGGCAAAGATGCTGACCTATTTGCAAAAGGAAAACGACTCACAGTTAGGATGTACTGACGATCATTATAACATAATAGAGAAGAGTTGATAATCCACCTCATAGACAAAGGCCGTATAGGCAAAATCCAAAAGGTCAGGAGTAAATTGATAAGCATAATTATCAATGAAAGTCAGAGAATGCCATTATTGAAGAAAACAATTCAGTGTGGGGATCTCCAGTAGTTTAATGTGTGAAAAGAATGGTCAAACAAGGTTTGCAATTGACTACAGAGGATTGAATAAGATAACACAACCACTATATTGAAATTGGCCGTATAGACCTTGCTAAGGTTAAGATTTGCAGTGAATTTGATTTGAACATATTATCAGCCACCTCTTGATGAAACTACAGCCCACTACAAGTGATACCAGTTTAAAAGGCTCCCATATGGACTAATTAATACGCCAATGACATTTCAATGTGTAATGTCCAGAATTTTAGCTTAACAGTTATTGATAATATTTTATGTTTCTCCCCAGGCTTTGAATCCCATTTACAACACAGTCAAGATTTGCACATTTAGGTCTAAATCCTGTAAAGTGTCAGTTTGGCTTAAAAAGAGTTGAGCACTTAGGTCACTCCATATCAAAAGATGGTGTTGAGGTTAATCTAAAAACAACAGAAGCCATCAATTCATTTCTAAGACCCAGACAGTTAAATAAGTGAGATCGTTCCTAGGATCTTGCAACTTTTTCCGGAAATTGTGCAAAAACTGCTGCAAAAAAGGAACTCTGTTGAACAATTTGTTAAGAAAAGACTGTAAATTCAAGTGGACAGATGATTGTGATAAGACATTCAATGATTTAAAGTCAAAGTTATTAACGCCTCCAATTTTAGCATTACCAGACATTAACAAACTATTAAGGATTACGGTAGACGCATGGAAGACTGGAATTGGGTATTTTCTATCTCAAGAAGTCGAATCTGGGAAAGGAAGAGTTATTTCTTACAACCAGAGAAATTAAAATAAACATGAAATTAATTGGGCTATAACAAAATTAGAATGTTTAGCAGTAGTAGAAGCTGTCAAAACGTGCCATCCATACATAGCTAACGATAGGTTCACTGTTTGTTACGGACCATTAAGGTTTGCAATGGCTTGTGGATATAAAAAACCTTCAACGCAGACTTCATTGATGGAGTCTACAATCGTCTCAATATTACTATGAGATCATTTATAAACCGTCTAGGCAAGCAGAAGTCAGATGCACAAAATGTAAAATCTTAAGGTGTATGTTTAATTGAAATAGAGTTTGAATCTGAAACAGTCTCAGCAACACCAGTAATTAGTTTTTTTTAATTATTATTGTAACTTGTAAAGAGACAACAATACTATTGATCAACCGTCCATGTCACCAAACGTGGACAACGAATTACTTAAAAGCATTCCACACAAAGTGCTGATTTAAGACTGATTTTAGAATATCTAGTTCAAGACGAAGTCCCGGATTAAGAAAAACTAGCTATTAAAGTTTTTGCTCACGCACAACAATGTGCAATTATTGATAATGTTCTTTACCACTTCCACTCAACCAAATCTCGTGGCATTCCAACAAGATAACAAAAGGTAAGAAGTTAGAAGTTCGAATAGAATTTAAATTAAGAGAAGACATACTTACTTGTTATCATGATAGTCCAGTTGGTGCATATTTTGCTTTTGATAAGTGCTTTTCGGCTTTTAGGGTTAAATTTATTCATAAATACATCAAACAACGTGATGCTTATCAAAAAGCAACTAGAAATTAATCTAATCATAGAGCACCATTAACGCCTATGCCTGTTACTGAACCATTTGGAACAGTTCTAGGTCCATGCAAAGAAACTCCAGAGGGATTTAAGTATATTTTAGCAGTAGTGGATAGTTTTACTGGTTGTATTCAATGTTTCACTATGAAAAATCAATAAAGTGACACTGTTGTTTGGTTATTGTATTCAGAGATCTTTTGCATATATGGTTGCCCTATGCGTATAGTAAGTGACCAATGTTCTAATTTCATGTCTCACTTAGTTAAGTTATCATGTGAAATGTTTAAAGTTAAAAACCACAATACTTCGGCATATCATTCTATGTGTTATGGCAGGGTAATAGTAAAGGAAAATATCTTAGAGCTTCTTGCATGTAAAACCAAGGTGATTGGAGTAAACGCTTCCTCGTGTACTTATGGATTTAAGAATGACTCAAAATTTCCAACCATTTTAATTAAAATTTGGAAGAATAATAAGACATCCAGTAGATCATATTTTTTATTCTTAAGCATAATGTGAACAAAACAAATGAAAAACATTTGTCTGAATTCATCATTCACTAAAATCATGTTACAAAATTGCTTCTAAAAATTATCAGGGAAAGAAAGAACATCAGAAAAATTACTATGACAAAGCTTCAGAAATTCCAAAATTCATAAAGGGAGATAAAGTTCTTCTGCAGAATGGTGTCCAAGAGATAGACAAATCTAAGAAATTGAGTCCAAAATTTACAGACTGCTCTACCAAGGATATCGTTACAACAATATGAACGAGTATTACATAGAGGCATATTCTCGTGTACATGTAGATCAGTAATAATACGGAACAAATATAGGAGGTACTAGTAACTAATTTGCAATTGTGTTTATATAAGTTTATATAAGTTTATATAAAGATGAAATAAACTAATCAAGAGTAATTCGGCCAATATTTATCTTCTACATGCGAGATATATGATAGAAACGTGTGACTTTTAATGAAGGGTTACAGTTTGGTAGTTGTACATTTTCATTGTCATCATAGCAATTATATTTGTTAAGCATTGATCAATATTATTCAAATTGTCTAACCTTCTGATGTTATGACCGTGGACTTTCTATTTCTACGGCTTTACACTTAGAATATTCAGATAACACTTCATCTTTTAGTCATCCATTACCATCAATGACACGCATATATATATTATATCATAGACATAATGATCATAGCTTGAAGTTCAGGGGTTTCTTGCAATCCGAAAATGAAACTAGCCTAAATAAGTGTCAGTTTTTGTATATATATAATTTATCACATACCCGTGCCGTTTTGGCCGTGCCGTAATTTTAAACGATATGGCACGGCCGTGCATATATAATATGTAAATGACGTCACGATGTAGCATAAACATTGATTGGTACATGTTTTCACAAATTATAACTTCACAGGAGTAATGTTGAATTGCAATTTTAACAATTTTAGTAAACAAAGATACTGTTTACATCGTTAGATATGTTCAAACATTTATTATTTATGATATTTCATAATGTATTTTTGTGTTCCTGATTAAAAAGCCTTATTACGCATGTATCACTCTTTTTTATTAGTAGCAATGTCAAACATGTATGTTGGTTTTCGCCGTAATTTCAGTGTATGTGATAAAAAGAATATTAAATTCGTGTAGATTCCGTCTTGAATTTATTGAACTCGTTGAATAAAACTTTATAAAGCTCGCCAAATGCTCACTTCAATACTATTATATACAACTCGTTCAATAAATTCAATACGGAATCTACACTCATTTAATATCCTTTATTTATCACATACCCGTGCCGTTTTTGCCGTGCCATAAAAACGATATGGCACGGCCGTGCATATAATATGTGAATGACGTCACGAAGTGATGTCATGAACTTGATGAAGCACAGAAATTGATTGGTACATATAACTTCACATGAGTAATGTTGAATTGATTTTAACAAGTAAGATACTGTTTACATCGATAGATCTATATGTTCCACATGTATTATTTATGATGACTGTTTCATAATGTAACTATTTTTGTGCTCCTGGTTAAAAAGCCTTATTACGCATGTGTCATTCTTATGTTATTAATAGCAATGATAAACAGGGGTGTTGGTTTTCGCCGTATTTTCAAGGTATGTGACAAAAAGAATATCAAATTCGTGTAGATTCCGTCTTTAATTCATTGAACTCGTTGAATAAAACAGTATGAAGCTCGACAAAGGCAAAATTCATTGAAGAATGTTTTGACGATATTGCCTTGAAGTATGCAGGTACTCTTCGCTGGCAGTTACTCGTCACTTTTTTCGTACTGTTTTATGAATGGAAAGGGTTGTATTGTTTTAAAGTTTGCAGAGTTAAAACGGAAATGACATAGTAAAAGGTTAACAGGAATCGCAGCAAAACGACACAAAAAAAACAACATTTATCAGTTCCATTTCAATGTTTGATACAAATTACCCGTTTGTTCCCATTTTACTGTTTTACTTAAAGTATTGTTTTAATGAGGGCCTATTTAATCGTTGGTATTGTGTTGGTAGTATTCTTAACCTTCATTTCTTGTCCTCATCATACTTCTTACAGTTGTATTTTTATCATCTAAGTCGTGAAATCCTTGTGCTTTTATTGATGTACTTATGTATATGACTTGTGCATACTTCTCTTAATTTTTCTATAAATTCAAAACTTATATCAATCAGTCTAAGACAATATGTTTGTATATATGTATGTATGTATGTATGTATCTTTTAAAGACAGAATGAATACTGTTAACTGACCCATTCAGTGACCATGCTTTTTAATGGTATTGACACGCGCTAAACAAACACCTGAATTAACAATCATTTGTATTAATATGTAACTCGTGGCTACAAATTGAATTGAAATAGAATCGTTATTGATGATTAAAGTTCCCGAGGAAAATATAAGTTTAGGATTGGATAATATCAGACATAATATCAGAAATATATTCTAATTACTCTAAAAAAGTTTCATAATGACATTTTTTATGCATAATGCATTTCTTTCCGCAACGAATACTAATATGTTAAAGCATTTGACGATAAAATATGCAATTCATGATATATTCATGTCGTAAAATCATCTTTAACATTACGTGGATTCATAAAGCACTCTATTCGGACATAGACATGTATACAACCACTCATTCAAGTCAGATTAAGTGGATTATGAAAGCGCTAAAATAGAATCGAACATATGTATTCATTTATTTCCGATTCATAAGGCTCTCAGGCCCATGTGAACAACATATTTACATACATAAGCATATACAAATACATAGACGTAATAAGGTGACGAAAGAAGTGGTATAAAATTTCGTTAGAATTGGGTACAAAATACGAGAAAATAATGTGAAGATTTTGTAACAGTAGGACTCGGCCGATCTTAATAAAACGCCGTGTCCACGAACTTCTGGATCACCCCTCGCATATACAAATACAGTTTACACGGATAAGGTTTATAGGTTATACATGTTCATTTATGCGTATCTGACATAAAAAGGGGGGGGGGGGAGTAATCTGAAAGCTGTAACTTTACGAAATTATTTAGGCAAAACAACAATAATAAAAAGAAACAGACAGAGAAAAATATATATATACTTAAACTAAGTGTTTACTGCTAAATTGACATGGTAACAAATAAAGATTTTTTAACTGGGACGATATAATGTCATATTTACATGACGTAAACAAATAGAGGACGATTTACACATATATACATTATGACATTCTTACTGATGACTCGTTTATATTTATATAATGCATTATGACATTTTAACTGATGAAATAAAAATAGATCGAAGAAACATTCAGTTTTTCACAAAACATAAACACATGTTATCAATACAGGAAGGTTTACAATTACATGTACATTTTCACAAGTATTTTTAAAACCATTGAAATATATAACATTTTTGTTGGGGGGGGGGGGGCAAATGTCCACTTGAAAAATAAGCATTGGGGTAAGAATTAAGCACGGGGGGGGGCAAATCATCCACTTAGAAATAAGCATTGGGGGCAAATAAGGGGGGGGGGGTGCTCACATGTCCATTTTTCATGGGGGCCAATTTCCGGGGGGGGGGGGGAAATGTCCGTATCCCGATATAACATATTTTGAAGAAACATTCATTCAGATCTTCACCAACATAAAGCATGAGGTAATATATATTTATTGTATTAATATGGTAATATATATTTTATGTCGGATGTAAGTCTTATAACATGGAAAATTAAAACGATTATGATAATACATGCATATACGTGTATATCAATAGACCAAGAGGAATACATACTCGTATAATTCTAAACTAATCCGTCAAGAAAGACAGTAAACGCTGTTGAAATTGCAAACAATTAATTGTGTGAAAAGAAAAACAATGTATACGCATCTATTTGTTTAAAAAGAAATCAAGAATACACGTAGTTACAGTTTGAAATTACGTATGGGTATAACAGGTGTAATAAAGTTTATTTATACCAGTATAATCTACATAGATCTATATATGACTGTTACTGTTTCGTACTTGAAATACTTTGAAGATATAGACACTAAACATTTTAATGACAGACTCATTTTGTATTAGAAATAATTGCTTTAATTTAGATATGCTTGGTCTCTTCCAATAATAACTGTTAAAATACCGTTTGCGTAGATCCTTAAAAAGAATGCATTCTACCATAAATGAAATTCATCGTCAAGCTTCTTACATGAATTACATTTTCTATTGCCTCTTTCAATGATAGGTGTTTGTCATCTACCAGATTCTATATTTAGGTTATGAGAGGAAAGTAAAAGCCTTGTCATGGCAATTCTAAATTTTGAAATATTTAATATACTATAGAAATAATGAACTTATGTTCAATTACATTACTAAACAATTTTGATCTGGTCGAATTGTTTATTCTTGCTTGCCAGGTTTGCAAATTAATATCTTTTAAACATTGTTTGAATATGAACATAAAATAATCAATATTGACTACTCCTTGTTGCAACCAAACGTCATAGAATCCAATTGTAGAAAGTAAATCTCTAACTAAAGTGACACAAGAAATTTTACTTGTATTTGCATCAGCGTCTCGCTTGAGTGTGTCATAAATTATATATAGTATATTAATCAAACTAAATCTATCTAAAATACCGTATACAAAAGCATTCGGCGTTGAACTCTTAACCTGAAGTATATTGTTTTAAGTATATAGTATGTATACGTTCAATATTAACAGCTGTGTGGAATCCCAAACTTCGCATCCGTAGCATAATAATTGGTAAGACTAATTTGTTGAATAATTCAAGTTTGTGATAACACCAATATTTTCAAATTTAAATAAGTATTTGTTCAGTCTGAATATAGCTTTTAATGCTTTGTCTGATAGTATTAACTGGGTTTCATTAAATGACCCTACTTCAGTAAAAATAATGCCCAAGTATGAAAATGTTTTAACGATTTCAATAGGATTATCATTGCACATAAAGTTCAAATTACGCGGTAAAGCGCCAGCTTACCTGAATACGACTATTATGGTTTTATTGGCATTGACTTTGAGTTTCCATTTTTTTTCAGTAATCATATTATAAATTTAAGCCGGTTTGTATGGCTTCCGGCGGCACTGCTTAAATGATGATGTCATCAGCACATAACAATAAAAACAACTTAGTTAGGTATAAATCGATTCCTTTGAAATTATTCGTGCTAAAATGATTTTCTATATCGTTGAGAAACATGGAGAATAAGAATGGTGAGAGACATTCAGCCTGTCTGACGCCAAAAGAACATGATTGTGAAATCGTCACTTAGTAGGTTATCAAATTTTACTCGGGTTTTAATCTCGTCGTACATACTTTTAATAACTTTCAACAATTTCTCCCCGAATTCCATTCTAAATCAATTTGGTCCATGATTTTTTCTTTCCACATAGTCGACTGCCTACCTGAAATCTACAAAACAGCAATATAGTTTTTTCCCATTATTTATCATATGATTTATAAGCCGGTTTAGTACAAAAATGTTATTAGTAGTACCCATATCCCTGCCTGTGCTTCTAAATATACATTATAACAATCCGTCCAATCATAAATTCGATTGTTTAAAATCCGAGTAAAAAAGTTTGCCAAGAACGCTCAATAAGGTAATGCCGCGATTATTGTTAGGATCATTCACGTTTCCTTTTTTAGTGTAGTGGAATGAACATTTCTTCAGACCATGTTAAAAAAATACACCTATCCAATATAACGTTTAATAAAGAGTACAAATATTAGCTTTGTGAATGAAATATTCATTCACTAACTTAATATCTGGACCAGCTGATTTACAAGTTTTTAGCTGTTTAATAGCTTTCATTATTTCCGAAGTAGTCATCTCTATATCTAATTCTTCGAACATAACGCTATATTCATTGTTCACTAAACGTTCATTAAAATATAACGCGTCTTCGTATGGTATATAGAAACGGTCATTCGGGTTGTTAACCGCCTTAAAATAGTCTTCAATCATATTCATCTGTATGTTAGGTTTTTTTAATATTATATGCATTCTTTAACATATTCCAGTACATGTTTGCGTTTTTATTTTCATTTTGCTCAAGAATTGCTGTTTGCGACACTTTATATGTCTTTTTATTGTGGCGTAAAGTCCGTTTATAAACCGATCAACATTCGACCAACGACCCGCGATTTGCCTCGGATTTGCACTGTCTATAATAGTTTAACGCTGAAATGAAATACCATACATTCTTATGTTCGTGCTCAATATTTTTGTCACTTATTTTTTGTTCTAAAAAGTGTATTTGTTACTGAATCCAATATCTCTGAGAACTGAGACAGGTGCCCGTCTATATTCTCTAAATGTTCCGCTGATTGTGTCGCATGCAACTTACTTATAAAACTATCCGTATTGATTTCCTGCATGTACTCAGCTTTTTTGTCATTCGACCATGAATATTCATTATACAATTGTATGCACTCACAATGTACAAGATTATTCACATCGTGTACGTTTACATTTGACATATTATAGCTCGACCATGAGTTTTGAGCCGTGACGGAAGAATACACTAAATCAACTGGGGGTAGTGGATATTCGGAACATATGTTATTAAATATACGAGTAATTTAGCACAACGTTTTAATAACTTGTCGCTGGCGTAATGGGTTGAACGTATGTATTCATGAGCCAAAAGGCATGAGTTTAATTCCAGATTGCACCATACTTTTTTCGGGCATATCATCATATTTTTGAAAAGTATGTTTGAACATTATTGTAAAACTTCAAGTACATAAATATGAACATGTTTTATATCACTGTATATTTTATTTTTATTGTTTATGTTGTTTTTCATTGATTTTCTTTCTTTTTGTCTTTTTTTGTTTGTTTTATTTTAATAAATACAATGTAATTTCATATTGCACAATACAGTTCATTTCACAGATCTCCTACTTCACTCGCTGTGTCTGTCGATGACCCTTCTGCTGTATCTGTCTCTGACTGAGTCAGATGTGGAGTATGAATCCAAGTCGAGCTCAATGATGATAGGTTCAGGAAGCTTGTCACTGTGACATCAATATCTTTGTTTAATAGCTCGTGCATATTCAGTATACCGGAACCAGCCAGTTGCTGAAACTGCTTATAAACCCTCCGTGATAACAAATCAATAATTACACATAGTTTTTGCAATATCAAGTTTTTTGACTTCAGAATAATTCATGATGATACGATTTATATAAAACATTTTGATCATTGATACTTAACAAGTAAAAACACCTAAGAAAAACACGCATAACAAGAGGGCTGGTGACTGGAATTGAACTTGGACTTAATTTAATACGTCAGCATGAGCGAATGCGCCCTACCTATTGCGCCAGCATTACAGACATTTACTGAGCAGGTTAAATTTATCTTATCAATATGTTTAGGTCAGATTTGTTCCGAATATTCACATCCCCTATTTCACTTAGTGGACTATTCTGATTAATTTCGTCACGACTCAAAACTCATGGTCGAGCTATACTTTCATTTTCAAAACAACATTCAATAATACAATGGTCGGATAAACAATTTGGATCGTGCTCAGTAAAATCTGTAAATAGTGGAAGTATGTGTTCTGACATAATAAAATAATCAACTACGCTACAGCCTCGGTGACCAACAAATGTATTTTTACCAATGACCAGGATCATTTCCTAACCTGCCATTTAAGATTCTCAATTTTGTCTGTTTACAAAACTCTAACAATAGGTTACCGTTAGTATTAACATTACCTTTGTCTAATGGAAATCTAGGTAAAAATAACATCAAAATCGTAATCTGGTATTAATTTGAATCGTAATCATGCTTTACAAAATCAGGTTTATCTGATGTGCGACTATTTAAATCACCTGCAAGTACGATATTACATTGGTCACCATAAGTATTCTGAATAATAGCAACATACTCTAATAAACGGTCAAAAACATTGCGATCCGACAAATTATATCTATTACTGCTCTCTGGCATGACATAACAGATACCAATGCATAAATTGTTTTCAATGAAAACATTTTACCATCCAATCTTAGCCATAACAAGTCATCAGGCCGGTTCGATTGTTCAAACGGAAGAGCTGCCGGAAGAGGGAGAGCTCTTCCGAACTGTTGGATTAGTCGTCCTCTAATTTTAGAAGTTCTTCTATCTACTCCGCACGATGGTTAGAAGTGGTGGAAGAGATATCAATCACGTCACCAAACAGCTTGACTGAGCTAACAATACCGTTTGAAATTGCTTTTTAAAACTACTGTTATGACTCACAACGAAAAACAGATATTTTTCATGAATAAATTGTTTACAATGTCACGACCTAACATTCGGTGTTCGATTGGGTTTCTCTTCTAAGCTCTTCTAGCTGGCGTATTCTCTTCTTACGAGAGTCCAATCGAACCGGCCTATTATCACTCACATAAAATAGTGATTTATCACTTACATATTGATTTTTTACATATATACAAACACCTCCGGATTCACGCTTAGCTCGGTTTGATCTTTTGCTGTAAAACATGTAAAATTGTCCACATCCATATAAACAGAATCACTCGACCATGTCTCCGTAAAATCACTATATCATGTTTTTAATAAATTAAATGTTAAAAAATCTGAACATTCAAGTTTATTTAATTAAGTGTTTTGATATCAGGCTTTGCACATTAAGGAGACTAAAGCTAAGTCGCACCTACTCCTCTGACCACTAACCATTACCTGCAACATTATTGTTTGCTGCTATTCAATGTATCGCTTGTGTCCTCGATCTGAGTTGCTGCTGGTGTACGCAAATGCTTGCGGTCCGATTCGTTCACCGAAGCAGTGGACTTATTCTAGACGAATATTACTTGTAAATGAGTATTTGTTTATTATAGCTGTTATCGAGTACTTACTGTAATGTCTATTACTAGTTTGGCTAATTCCGGCCATTTGATTGGCTAATGGTAATGACTGAATCTATTAATAGTTGACAGGTAAGTAAATCATGAAGGCATTGCCTAGATAAGTTGTTGCGTGGCTATTTGAATTTCAATGTGGTTATATGATAGTGCTCAGATTTATGGTGAATTCGTTAACATTTAGGGTTGATTCTATTTGATTGATGTAGGGTATGATATAACCATGTGCTTTTGAACTATATACATGGATTTATTCATTTGTCAAATACTCATGATTGCCATTATAATGTGTACAACTCATATCATGTAAATATATGTTATACCCTTGGATTGAATTAGATATACAGACCATATCCTTTATGAAAAAAGCAACTTCATACAAAAAAAAAACCAATATGCTTCTTGTAATTCGTCTACCTATAACGTTTTGTTATAGTTTTTCTTGTTACGTCTATATGACGCTTTGTTGGCCTGCGGTGTACGTCTTACTGGCGACCTCGTTATACGGTTGCTGGCCCCTACAGAAAGTGACCTGTACCTTTGAGTATCGTTTTTTTAGTGGTGACACGCTGTATTGTCGTATACTTGCTGCTAGATGGACTGTGACTCATTCGGTATCGCACTTTCGGTTACCTAACTTTGGCTGTTATCCATATTGTCCATTTCGTTACGTTCTCTGAATTCGTTGTTTTATGAGGACGAAAACACGACATTACTAACATTCGTGTTCACTTGTGCTACCTTATGGACATCGGTTAGAGTGGTTTCATCTTTTTTATCAATAGTTTGTAAATCATTTAAGTCTATCAGACCACTACGCCTTATCACCGCAAACCAGTCCGGAAACTCATCATGTATTACTGTTTTATCACATAGTAACTTAACTGGATAAACTATACTCACTTTGGAACTAGGGTTTTTAGTACGAGCCTCTTTGAACATAGGCCAAATGCGCTTACGAGCATCAGCGATTTCTCTGGGCAGGTCAATATCTATGGAGTAACCAGGGTATGATTTCAGTGCTTTGACATTCGAAAGGATGTATTCAATGTCGTTGCAGTTCACGAGGTTGGCTATTATGGGGCGGGGTTTAGCATGTCCTACTCCTAACTTCAGGTAGTTCGCGGTGTTGCTCGGCAAAAAAGAAAATTTGTTCGAATGGCATGAAATTTGGAGAAATTATACCCGATGAAGCAGCGCTTACGAAAATTTTGTTCTTTTTACAGTTTGACGTCGGTAACCTAGCAACTTAACGACGTTAAAACGCCATCTGGCGGTACCAGCTATGTGAACGACTCGTTGTACTTTTCCTCTTGTAACTTTGCTATAAATTGTCATAAACTGAAAATTCAAACTTTGCGGATGAGCGAATGCCTCGGTCTACCGAGTGATCATCATCAGTGCTTTGAATATCTATGACCGCCCGGCGTGTAGGAAATTAATCGACGTCAAAACGTCATTATGGGTACGTTTTTTCGACGTAAAATATTCAGATAAATGCAAATGTAGCTAAAACGCTCTGGTAGACGTTTTTCAAAAAATAACATTATGTAAAACATTCATTTATCTACGCATTGTGCGAAAAAAATCTATACCTCTTCAGGCTACTTTTTTCAGTATCGTAACGTTTCCTAAAGTCATACCATGCCAAAATGACGTCAATCATTTTGCAAATAAAGACAGCGTTTGGTTGGAGCAATATTCATCAAATTTGGTTGTTTTATCTAAGGGTTGATCGTCTAATTTATACCTTAACTTGATCATGAAGACATCGATGCACGAAAACTATTATTGTGAAGAGAAAAAATCCGAAACGCTGTATGTTCGAAGATGTACATGTTCGTTTTTGTTTAAATTTATACACGCCACAAAGTCAGGATAAATGCACGTACAAATATGCAATTTACAAACAGTTACTGCGTTAGGACACGAATGTAATGCACATACTTGCGGAAAAGATGTTACAAAAGTATTTTTCATTCAAACTGAGTGTATAATAGACAAAATGCGGGTGTGCGTAAATGGAAAGTTACGGTTTGAAAACATATCTCGCGACTCTCGAACTTGCCTATAACCATGTGATCGGGGGGTAACTTGTGAAAGTCGGTTGAATATGAATAAAAAATTCAGACTATAAACCTATCCTCTTACTTCTTACCTTTTTACCTATAATCGCTCACAAGAAGAAAAGACTATTAACAATAAAAATTTGACCCCGGGGCCATCATTTGAACAAACGTAAATGTCTTAAATGTTTTACGCAAAATATCATAACTCAAGGACTTGCTTCGGACAAAAAGATTTTTAAAGATTTCATATATCTATGATTGTGTGTAAGATCAAGTAACCTCCGGGACGGGACCAATTTTTACCCACATGGCCATAATTTGAATAAACCTGGTAGAGGTTTACTAGATAATGCTACATGTGCAAACCAATTATCTATGCATTTTTAAATATTTTCTTTTGGTTGCTATGACAACCAGAGTTCTGCATGGATTTTTATAAATTTGCTAGATCATTTATTTACAGCGTTCTACACACCATTATTTTCAGTTGACACCGCTAATAAATTTTATTTTCTTGATTGTCACATTTATCGAATACTGAACTAAATCAGATAAATTTCAGGAAACGTGACGGCGGTTTGTCACTCGACAAAGAAGTGTGTAAATTTCGCCGAAAGGTCAGTGGCTGTAGAACTTCAGTAAACCAGTTTTTGCATTTAACTCAAAAATCATTAAAAAATACGCCTTTTTCCTGGTTTTGCGGACAGTCTAACCATGAACAGATAACAACATCCAGAATTAGTAAACACACGCAGGAATGTCTCGTACGAAAATTGCTAAAAATGAACAGGTTACGCCTTACGCAGTTTCTGATATTCCAACATGAGAGGGCTTTATTATGTTTGTCCTGGATGTTAAGAACAAATACAGGTTTTCAGTGAGAATGAAGTCGTTGTGAAGTTGCAAAAATCTTTTACGAAAAACAAAACTTGTCACCGGCGCAAAGGTTATTACTACATTTTGCGGAGCCGAGGCTTACGTGTCAGCTATATAAATCTGACACTAAGTCGTTATGGCATTGATGGACCAAGCCAAGATATCACGTGATACTTGTACCCTGCTAACTGAACGTGATTGAACGGGTCAAATTCAGTATATTAACCGATTATTATGTATTGTAAAATACATATTACTTACAGCATAGTTTTTATTGTGGTGTGAAAAATGTATGTAACGAATCAATACCGTACTATATATTTATTTATTGTAAAAAATAATTATCATGAATGTTGTTATCTTTAAAATATAAACAACGGAGTAAACATAGATACATTGTTATTTTAATATTATGGTTACATATCGACGTTAATATTTTTATGACTGCATACGTAACGTTACAACTTCCTAAGAGAAGACGAAAGACTTGTGCTGATCTTAATTCGGCAAAAGCATTTATTGCTTTTAAAAAAGTACATTACATTCCTAACTATAATTGTTGGAATTGTTAAAGGTCTACAAATATCGCATTATGGAAACATAAGATTAACATGCGCTTAAAATAAACCAAATATAAAGCACGATAATTGCCTAAATAATGACGTAATGACGCCGTGTTTTCATTTCAAGTGGTGCAGGAAACGTTACGATACTGAAAAAAGTAGCCTGAAGAGGTATAGATTTTTTTCGCTCAATGCGTAGATAAATGAATGTTTTGCATAATATTAATTTTTGAAAAACGTCTACCAGAGCGTTTTAGCTACATTTGCATTTATCTGAATATTTTACGTCGAAAAAACGTACCCATAATGACGTTATGACGTCGATTAATTCGCGACAGGCCGGGCGGTCATGGATATTCAAAGTATTGATGGTCATCACTCGGTAGACCGAGGCATTCGCTCATTCGCAAAGTTTGAATTTTCAATTTATGACAATTTATAGCAAAGCTACAAGGGGAAAAGTACAACGAGTCGTTCACATAGCTGGTGCCGCTAGATGGCGTTTTAACGTTCTTAAGTTGCTAGGTTACCGACGTCAAACTGTAAAAAGAACAAAATTTTCGTAAGCGCTGCTACTTCGGATACAATTCCTCCAAATTCCATGCCATTCGAACAAATTTTCTTTTTTGCCGAGCAACACCGCGAACTACCTTAAATGAACCCAATCGGTGTGCCCGTGCAATACAAATGTCTCTTGTGTCAATTTTGAGGACATCTGTTAAAAAAACTAAATATAGAGCCACTGAAAATCAAATTGTTTCGTTTACCACGAGCTTCTTGATCAATGGATTTATAACTAAGTGTTTTCAACAAAGTCGTTTGCTGGTTTGTTGCACGTGCTATGTTGTTTATTTTACTACTAGATATATTCAAATAATCAAAACAGGTGTAACGTAACTCTCGTTGTTGGATTCAAATAAAATAATGCAAGTACTTCGCTTTCAACGTTTTTATTCTCTGCGACCAAATTAGAAATATTAACTAACTTCAATGAGTACCAATTTCAATTGTTCATACTGATCTTACTTCCGTTCGTACTCCCGTTCGTACTACCGTCCGTACTCTCCTTCGTACTACCATTCGTACTAGTACTAACTTGCTATCTGTGTTCGAACTTTTATATAGGATGTCCGAAAGTGTTTCGACAGTTGGGTGGTCCTTGTTTTCTGACCAATGGGAACTAAGTTAGACTTTTAATTAACCAATCACTAATGACTTACGCAACATTGTGCAATTGATCTTTCTTTAATGTCATATTGCTTTCGTCTTACCAATAGTGAAGAGTTATGTTGATAAATGTATTCTAAAATTACTTATTAATTATTAGACAACTGTCACTATATGATCAGTTCACCACAACAATCAAATACTATCAAGTGCAAACTATCCATCTGAACATACATACAAATGCAAGTGCACATCATGTACATTTCCTAATTCGTATGCTTCTCTATCAAGTATGCACTTATAGTCATTTAATTATCAATCAATTCATCAATTATATTTACTTATAAAAACAAACATGTATGAGGCCACTATGTTACACAGGTCATCATTGCTTCTTGAGAACTTGATTGTTCTGCTTTCATACTCAATATTTCTTCAAATATCATTGCTAGCTTTGAGCCAGCATAATTTGCCAATTCAACTGCATTCTCTAAAATCACTCATATTTCGCTTTTGTCGTTTGTTTTCAGGTTGAAATACAGACTTCGTTTTGAAAGATGTACAACCAGTAGCTATGTCTTCAATTATATCCATTTGAGAAAACCTAGCCACCATTTTTTTAATTGCTCGTTTATTCCAGTGTAACAAAGAAAATACAAATATATCTATTTTAATGTCTTCTATGAAGACAAATCTTACTTTTCTATATACAGTCTAATCCGTTTTTACGATAGTTCATAATCCGTAATACATATGTTCTAGAAACAATAATTTGACACTTTTAAACAGGGCGGGATGAAAACCAACTACTTTCGGCTATCTTGCTACGACGTAAAAATTAGTATTAAAGGACATAATAAGACAATATGTTATTTTTTTCAAAGAATATGCAAAATGCCACATATCATTTTCACTTAAAACATACTGTGACTCGAGCATGCAAAAAACATTAACATTGATCATAATGCATTACATGTATAAAATGTGCTCATAATAAGGTTAAGCATACATGTATTTATATTCATATGTTAATCCTCTTGATTGATATAATTATATATATATTGGTTTGTTTATAATATATTGATTTGTTTATAATTATACAAATATAAATCGTGCTGTTAACGTTGTAAAAATGTGATTTTATTTTTAGGTTTAAGCATATTTAGAATTATGTGATAAACCCCTTGAATGACATAATTGTACATATTAATTTGTTTGGATTTATACAGTTATACAGAACAGAACAGAACAGAATATTTATTAATTGACTTAAGCGTTGAGCTCATCGTCATAATCATATATACAACATACAGTAATACACAAACACATGCATGCAAAAAATGACAAAATACAATAGTACATATTTAAGAGGGCAAAAAGAAGATAGTGGTAAATAGACATTTCATGATAATTATATTATAATGATAATTCGTAGCAAATAAAGTTCAAGTTGATAAAAGAGAAAGGTTATAAGTAGTTTTGGAGCAAACAACATAGTATGCAGAAATATAGAATTTCATAAAAGAATTTCCTCTTAACCATTATTACACGTGAATAATAAAGACCTTTACCAGATACATTGATTAATATTGAATAAAATACTAACAATTCACATATGTATATACAATACGCTGTTGTAAAAATTGCCTTTATATAAAGATTTTAGCATATTTAGAATTATATGTTCATCACCATGTTTGATGTAATAATTTATTGATTTATTTACATATATATAGACGTTGCTGTTGTGTAAAAAATCAAATTTATTCGATGTGACCTTGTTGTTTAAAATGCATTTGTGCCGTTGATGTATACTTTGAACAAGTCGAAATAAATAAAATTACATGTATGTTCTGATCTGACTAACAAAAACCGATATTCCAAATATGTTAACTGTAAAGCTAGGCAATTAACATGATGCAGGGCTTTATTTTGCACGAACCGTCCATGATGCTGAACATTTTAAGCAACGTAATGAAAGTGTATAGGTTTAGCATCGTGATGAAAGTTTTATGCATGGGTGTGACTCTTTAAGCATGTCATAGGATATTACCCTTAACTAAAACCAAAATAAATCTGTCTTATGAATTGAGATTGAAACGTGATACTCGACATGTAGTCGCATTAGCATAAATAACCTATACATAAATATACAGCGCAGCTTCATTTACTATGTTTTGGTTATTCAGTGACGTAAAAACATTAATGCATGAATGCTTTGCTGTATACAGCATCGATATTCATTCATTTACATCGACTACTTTCATATTTAATAGGATTATATCAACGATATCGGCCGATCAAATATATATTTTCCACCGTCTGGATTTTGCGTTCTATAACACACCTATGCAGTTTGGTTGTTTTAAGGACGTCCTTATTATATTTAAGGAAGCCAATATTAAGGAAAAACTAAAGTTAAAATATTTCGTGAATATCACTTTTTTAAAGTTTTAAAAGTTTTATTTCAAATTTAACGAAAATCTCTCGAAATTTGAGAACAAACTTCAACCGCAAGGAAAATTTTATTCAGAGGATCTTTCGTGAATACCACCCTTAGCTGGATTTTATCATATTAGTTCGCGGCTGCGATGCTGTGAAAAAAAGTTGGGTATGTTTATAATTTCATTATTTTTATATTATTTCATTTCGACATTTTTTTACATTTTCCGTGATTAAATTGTTACTTCTGAATGGCTTTCACAATAAGTATCATTCGAGTAAACACTTTAAGGCCGATAAAAAGTCATACTACTCTGACCTCACCAGATCCAAATAACAAATGGCTTGCTTCTTCTGAAATATATACTGATAAATAAAGGTTTAGCAAGTTTTTCGTCACACCATATTTTCTGTGTAGATAAATGATATAAACATGTTTGTGTAGTAAAAAGGTGTGCCTGGCTCTATAGAACAAAAGTATTTCATTTTTCGTGCGATTTCATCGAAAACCACGTCGAAACGTGAGATAAACGAAAATCACGTGCAATCCATGCAGAGCGAAATTGGTAGACTATCCAGTGTCACATTACACATTTTCTTTCTAAGCGTAAGCTGAAACAAAATAGACCACAAAATTAATCCGAAAATAACGATGGGACGTTAGCTATTGGAATGCTAATGGCTGGCATGTCTGCTATAGACGTCGCTCGGCATTTCGATGTTCATGAGTCGACCAACAGTCGCCTGAAGACCAAATTCAAGCAAACAGGCAACGTGACGGCACTACTTTACAGGATAAAGTCTGTCCACACTGTACTAGGCATACGCCAAAATAATGTTGATGTGCTTCAGTGGCCCGCCAAATCGCTAGATCTCTCGCCTATAGAGCACTTACTGGGTTCATCTAGGACGTAAGGTTAGAGAGCGTGAAAACGTCAATAACCTTCGTGACCTTCAGCGTACTTTGCAAGAGGAATTGGCCAGAATCCCCTATATATCATAAGGAAGCTTATGTGTAGCATTAGTTAATGTAGAAGTTAATGGTGACCATACACGATACTGGCATGTGCTGTGAATTTTGTGTCTGACCCTAACCTTTTCAACGTTCCGTTTTTTTCCTAACGCAGCACCTTTGTGAGAAAAATTGATATATTTCTGCAGAGATTATTGCATTATTGCATCGGTAGAAAAGATTTATTTAGGATTTGGTTAACTTTTCTTCGATTACAAAACAGTTATTTCCAAACTTGCTAAACTTTTTTATAAGTACATGTATACTATATATGACATCCCAATGCGCATTTGTTGCCCGAGTTTTTCCCTTATTATAGAATTTTGAATTTCATCCCTCGCGTAACAAACGACAGAGTCTAAAAATATATTTTCTGTACTTGTTGATCAGAAATAATTTGTATTATCTGGTGTGTGCATTATTTGTTTTTAACTTACTATATAGCGCGTGTTTAATTTTCTTTTTCTCCATTATACCTTTTTTTCATTCAGTAACTTGGTAATATATTTTCTCGATCGTCTGCTACCGGTTGATATATTCACAGAATTAATTCATTCTTGCTTTAATCTGTTTTTAGTTTTATCGTGAAATCAACTGTATTACTTTCAATCAAGACTTTTTGCCGCCATTGTCATTATAAATGTTATGTGACTCCTGATATTGTTTATAGAGACATGTATGACAAGCGAAGTGCACAATATACCTTAAACTATGGGTTTAACAGTTAAACCCAGGGTTTAAAAGCTCTTAAACCCATAGTTTCAACTGCCGTTTGCACATTAATTGTTTAAACCGTGGTTTCTTGATCATCCCTTAAACTGTGGTTTAAAGTCTTTTGTAAGAGAGGACCAATCAAACGGGATGTAACTGTGGTTTAAAGTCTGTTGTAAGAGAGGACCAATCAAACGGGATAAAACTGTGGTTTAAAGTCTGTTGTAAGAGAGGACCAATCAAACTGGATAAAACTGTGGTTTAAAGTCTGTTGTAAGAGAGGACCAATCAAACGGGATGAAACTGTGGTTTAAAGTCTGTTGTAAGAGAGGACCAATCAAACTGGATGAAACTGTGGTTTAAAGTCTGTTGTAAGAGAGGACCAATCAAACTGGATAAAACTGTGGTTTAAAGTCTGTTGTAAGAGAGAACCAATCAAACGGGATGAAACTGTGGTTTAAAGTCTGTTGTAAGAGAGGACCAATCAAACGGGATGAAACTGTGGTTTAAAGTCTGTTGTAAGAGAGGACCAATCAAACTGGATAAAACTGTGGTTTAAAGTCTGTTGTAAGAGAGGACCAATCAAACTGGATAAAACTGTGGTTTAAAGTCTGTTGTAAGAGAGGACCAATCAAACGGGATGTAACTGTGGTTTAAAGTCTGTTGTAAGAGAGGACCAATCAAACGGGATAAAACTGTGGTTTAAAGTCTGTTGTAAGAGAGGACCAATCAAACTGGATAAAACTGTGGTTTAAAGTCCGTTGTAAGAGAGGACCAATCAAACTGGATAAAACTGTGGTTTAAAGTCTGTTGTAAGAGAGGACCAATCAAACGGGATGTAACTGTGGTTTAAAGTCTGTTGTAAGAGAGGACCAATCAAACGGGATGAAACTGTGGTTTAAAGTCTGTTGTAAGAGAGGACCAATCAAACTGGATGAAACTGTGGTTTAAAGTCTGTTGTAAGAGAGGACCAATCAAACGGGATGAAACTGTGGTTTAAAGTCTGTTGTAAGAGAGGACCAATCAAACGGGATAAAACTGTGGTTTAAAGTCTGTTGTAAGAGAGGACCAATCAAACGGGATGAAACTGTGGTTTAAAGTCTGTTGTAAGAGAGGACCAATCAAACTGGATAAAACTGTGGTTTAAAGTCTGTTGTAAGAGAGGACCAATCAAACTGGATAAAACTGTGGTTTAAAGTCTGTTGTAAGAGAGGACCAATCAAACTGGATAAAACTGTGGTTTAAAGTCTGTTGTAAGAGAGGACCAATCAAACGGGATGTAACTGTGGTTTAAAGTCTGTTGTAAGAGAGGACCAATCAAACTGGATAAAACTGTGGTTTAAAGTCTGTTGTAAGAGAGGACCAATCAAACGGGATGAAACTGTGGTTTAAAGTCTGTTGTAAGAGAGGACCAATCAAACTGGATAAAACTGTGGTTTAAAGTCTGTTGTAAGAGAGGACCAATCAAACGGGATGTAACTGTGGTTTAAAGTCTGTTGTAAGAGAGGACCAATCAAACGGGATGTAACTGTGGTTTAAAGTCTGTTGTAAGAGAGGACCAATCAAACTGGATGAAACTGTGGTTTAAAGTCTGTTGTAAGAGAGGACCAATCAAACGGGATTAAACTGTGGTTTAAAGTCTGTTGTAAGAGAGGACCAATCAAACTGGATAAAACTGTGGTTTAAAGTCTGTTGTAAGAGAGGACCAATCAAACTGGATAAAACTGTGGTTTAAAGTCTGTTGTAAGAGAGGACCAATCAAACGGGATAAAACTGTGGTTTAAAGTCTGATGTAAGAGAGGACCAATCAAACGGGATGAAACTGTGGTTTAAAGTCTGTTGTAAGAGAGGACCAATCAAACGGGATGTAACTGTGGTTTAAAGTCTGTTGTAAGAGAGGACCAATCAAACGGGATAAAACTGTGGTTTAAAGTCTGTTGTAAGAGAGGACCAATCAAACGGGATGAAACTGTGGTTTAAAGTCTGTTGTAAGAGAGGACCAATCAAACGGGATGTAACTGTGGTTTAAAGTCTGTTGTAAGAGAGGACCAATCAAACGGGATGTAACTGTGGTTTAAAGTCTGTTGTAAGAGAGGACCAATCAAACGGGATGAAACTGTGGTTTAAAGTCTGTTGTAAGAGAGGACCAATCAAACGGGATGAAACTGTGGTTTAAAGTCTGTTGTAAGAGAGGACCAATCAAATGGGATAAAACTGTGGTTTAAAGTCTGTTGTAAGAGAGGACCAATCAAACGGGATGAAACTGTGGTTTAAAGTCTGTTGTAAGAGAGGACCAATCAAACGGGATGAAACTGTGGTTTAAAGTCTGTTGTAAGAGAGGACCAATCAAACGGGATAAAACTGTGGTTTAAAGTCTGTTGTAAGAGAGGACCAATCAAACGGGATGTAACTGTGGTTTAAAGTCTGTTGTAAGAGAGGACCAATCAAACGGGATGTAACTGTGGTTTAAAGTCTGTTGTAAGAGAGGACCAATCAAACGGGATGAAACTGTGGTTAAAAGTCTGTTGTAAGAGAGGACCAATCAAACGGGATGAAACTGTGGTTTAAAGTATCACGTGGACGCTTAAAACTACCGAATAAGAATCAGGACTTTAAACTATGGTTTAAGACATTAAACTGGGGTTTGTGATGCTGAGTGCACATTTATAATATACATTAACTATGGGTTCAACTGTTTAACTGATCATCTTTCGTGCCGTTTGCACATTTATTGCTTAAACAGTGGTCCCATCTCGTAAACTACAGTTTAATGCTTGATAAACCCAGGGTTTAATAGGAAGCCAATCGAATGAGCTGAAACTATGGTTGAAAGTATCACATGACTTTTAACTCAGTTGTATTATTTTTATAATTATGTATAAAGATAAAAAAAAATTTTTTATATAATAATGAAAGGCGACGCTGTACGTCAAATCAACACCTCTTTAAAGATTCCGGTCAAATTATGTAAAAAGGTAATAAATATGATAATTTCAAATGTCAGATAACGACGTTGATCTTTTATCAAAATACATTCTATTATTTGCCGACGATATTGTTCTGTTCACTACTTGCAAAAACAATGTATATGTATATTCAAATAAATGGGGGTCTCAAAATAAATGTACCTATAACTAAAATTTGCATTTTTGAAAAACGAAAACAAATCCATAATGATATATTTACAATTAATAATGACAATGTAGTAATGGTAGATAGTTTTGTATAACTCGGTATTCTGTTCACTAGTAACGATAACATGAAAAGTGCTGTCAAGTTTTTATCCGATCAAGCTTTAATTGCGTATTATAATCTCTTAAAACTATTTGATCGTGTCAAAATAAGCATCAAAAAAAATTTACTCTTTCGATACCATGGTTGTTCCTATACTACTTTATGGATCAGAGATTTGGGGAGTGTATAATTATCACGGGGTTGATAAACTTCACATTAAATTTTGTGAAAGGATTTTAGGTGTAAGAAAAAATACTCCAAATTACGCTGTTCTATGAGAATTAGGTAGAGTGCCTCTATTTATACTAGCCAAAGAAAGAGCAGTGATTTTTTTGGATCAAAATTATGAAAACAACCATTTCACCTATGCATGAGGTTTATATTTCACAATTGTTAAAAATGTTCCGAACTGCTGGGCAAAAGCTATTAACAGAGTGGAAGACAATTTAGGAATCTCTTTTATCTGAACTAATTTTGACCAATATAATATTATGAATTATTTTCCCATACTGGCTTAGATCACGAATACGTGACCAATTTATTCAAGAATGACATACAGCTGTAACTATAGCATGTCAAGATTAACATACTTCTGTAAAAATAAAACTGAATTTGTTTGTTCCAGCTACACCAATGCTTTAGATAACGAAAACCTTATCAGCATACTAGCAAATTTTAGACTTAGTTCTCACAATCTTGAAGAAATAGAAATATTCCAAAAGAAAATAGAATCTGTAAAATGTGCTCTCTTAATCAAATTGAATCAGAATATCACTTTTTGGTGTGCTGTACTAAATATAATAGTCTGAGAAATTGTTCCTTTAAAAATACATCGTGGCCTACTATAAACTGCAATATTTATTTTTAAAAAGCATTTACGTTACGTAAAGATGCCTTAAAATGCCTTTTTAATGTTTACCTTTTTATAGATATGCAATATATACTTGTACGAGTATGTAGATAAACCTTAGCAACTTAGCTAAGATAGCTTAATCTTTATATTTATATATTCGTGGAATTTGTAGTGAACATTTTGTTGAAGGAATTATCTTCACTGTTTCGATGTTTTTTAGCTTTGTTTGACTGTGTATCCTACAATGCGCTATATATATTTTAAGTTACGTGTTGTATGTTTATCATGAGCTTAACAGTATACCAATTACGTTTCTTTTGTTTGTACCGTGACATGTGTATAGTATTAGTACTATGCCATGTGATTATCTAATGTTATATTTACACTGTTCTGTGTGTGTGTTTATTTTTCATACTCAATCCATGTATAACATGACAATATTAACATATGTACATGAAGAAATAAAGAGGCATATATATAATGTACATATTTTTATATGTTTGTTATTATAATATAAATTTCACCTTAGGCATGTAATTGCCGATTTCGTGAATAACTGAAACTGTATTGTCCACACGTGTCAGGCATGCTGGTTAATCCAATTATCACCTTATCATCGTTATACATGCATATCTAAAATTTCATGACGGCTTGTTAGATAGGAATATTAAATCATAACCGAACATATCTCAAGTCGTGATTTTTAAAAAGGGGTACTATTCCACAAAACGTGTTATTTCTTTACGATGGCGTGCCAGTGGAAATAATGAATAAATTTTGTTATTTAGGTATTGTTTTCACCACAGGGGGTTCTCTCTGTAATGCACAAAGTCATTTATCTGGGCAAGCATTGAAAGCCATATTCAAGTTGAATTAATATTTACATAAATTTACATACATTTCTCCTCAACATAAATTAGAATTATTCGATAAACTATATAGTCTCGCCAATATATAATTATTGCTCTGAAGTTTGTTGTTTTGCGAAGGATTCGTCGATAGAAAAAGTACACATGCATTTCTGTAAAAGATTGTTAGGGGTGAAAAAAACAACACATAATGATCTTATTTATGGGGAATTAGGACGTAGTAATTGTATTCAGCATGTTAAAGTAATCAAATACTGGCTACGTATATTACAAATGTCTCATTCAAAATATGTATACATAACTAACAGTACGCTAAAAATGGACTTCGAACAAAGTCCATTGAAAAATAATGGGTGTAAAAATATTTACGATTTATTGAATTCACTAGGTCTCTCAGACGCATGGCTTAAGCAATGTGTCGGCAATAATGATATATTTCTTTCATTACTAAAACAACGACTTAACGATCAATTCTTACAGAACTGGCATTCTCGTATAAATAACTCAAGTAGAGCTCTTTTTTACAAAACTATCGCAAATTTTAGATTTCAACCGTATTTAACATGTGTAACCATTAATAAATATTGTCAAGTTTTAACTCGTTTGAGAGTATCCTCTCACAGATTATATATTGAAACAGGAAGGTGGTCAAAACCAGCAAAGACACCAATTAGTGAACGTAAAGGTTTTAACTGTCTTCAGACTGAAGATGAATTTCATTTTATAATCGAGTGCAATATATATACAGATCAACGTAAAAAGTTCATTCCAATGAAATACTGGGTTACACCTAACAGGACAAAATTCATAGAATTGATCAATACTGAAGATAAAAAAGTAATTAAAGATCTAGCCTCTTACATTTATAATGCGTTTGAAATTAAAATAATATCATGTATAATAACTGATATCGTATAAACTGATTTACGTTTTCTATATTTATGCGAATATATATATGTAATATGTATTTATTTTCAATTGCTATCTCATAATAGATATTTGTAAATCTCACTTTTTAATACTTTCTATACGTAAAGAAGAATAATTATTATAAGTCTACTTTATATTCTGATCTTCTCCATAATATTGTTAAATGTAATAATATACATACACACACATTCATGTGTATACACATGCATATATACATATAATAAATACATGTATATGAAGAGTTGAAAAGTTTCAAATTAATTGGTACTTCCTAGAAAGAACAAAAAAGACAAAACAAACAAGCAAAACCAAACATTTATACTGTACATATATACATGCTATAAACAGATAACTCATTTTGTAGGCGTACCTACATTTGGGCGTGTACTTAAGATTTTGCGGCTAGTTTTCATTTTGTTTTATTTTGAATGCTTTAAATATAAAAACGCTTAGATTTTTGATAGTATTTTCATTTCTGCTATCAAAAAGTAATTTTAGCTTAAACAAGTTAGGTCTTTGCCAATAAAATCTATTGATATATTGTTTACGTAGATCGTTATACATAATACATTCAAGAATAATATGATATTCGTTTTCTATTTTTAAACACAAATTACATAATCTATTTTCAACTTCTACTGTTGGTGTTTGCCATCTGCCAGCTTAATAATCTATATTTATTTCTTTATTCAAGTCTCATCTATATATACAACATATATTGCACATAACATAAAACAAAAATTATATATAGCCACTCATACTAAGAGTTATAAGAGACATTATTTACATTATAATTAAACATCAAATTATCACATGGTACATGTATAAAAGATTTTGATATTACATTATATAAATATCCCATCCCACATAGGGTGATAGTACGTAATGTTCACCCTTGACAAAGTAATGTCAACCTCGGCTAACGCCTCGGTCGACATTACTTGTCTCGGATGAACATTACGTTCTATCACCCTATGTGGGATGTGATATTTATATATTATTACATAATACATGTGTAATGTAGCTTCTATGTGTAAGTTATGTGATGAGACTGTTAATCGAGTCATGGCTACTCTGCATTTTGTAATGTTTACGCATTTGAGGAACAAAATAAAAATCAAAATCGATAATTTCTCTATAAAATAAGGCCCTAGTAGAATATTCTAATCGTGAATGCCATTCTTGAAAATTTGTGTCTCGAAGACGTTTCTGAAAGACGTAAACTTATGAATTTATTGACTTCTCCTACACCTTGAGCAAACCAAACGTGATTAAAACCTATTCTAGATTATACATAATTTACAAATGTAACCCAGGAAGTCCCAACAGGATGCAAATCCGCGTCTAACTTAAATATGTTATATATTACTTTACATAATTTGTTTTTAGAAAAATGTACTACTTTTAGCCAAAACTTAACAATCTTAAGGTATCTGGTATATTTAAGGCTAAATCTACCTGGTAAACCATAGATAAAATCATTTTGTGTTGAACGTTTCACACACAGAATATTCTTATAGTATATAGTATGTATTCTTTCAATATGTTCCGCGTTATAAACCGAACCCCAGACTGCACATGCGTATCATAGAATTGGCAAAACTAATTTATCAAATAAATTTAATTTATGTGATACTGATACATCTGTGAAATTCATTAGATACTTATTTCTTTTAAAAATTGCTTTTTGAGCTTTTCCGACAAAACCTGATTCTGTGTTTGCAAAAGAACCCCCTTGTGAAAAAAACAATGCCAAGATAGGAAAATGCTTTAACAGTTTCAACTTGTATGCCGTTAAAAGTAAAAACAGAGTTCATTGGCAACTGGCTAGCTTTTCTAAAAATTATTACTTTTGTCTTGTCTACATTAACTTTTAATTTCCATTTAATACAATAATCATGAAGAATATCTAAGCCTTTTTGTAACCCCAGTCTCTGTATCCGAAAATATTGCAAAATCATCAGCATATAACAACATGAATAATTTTATCATATATAAATCAACATATTCTGTATGGCATTATCGTCAATTTTGGATTACATACATAAAATATGAGTTTTGGTTATTTTCAAAGATATCTGCATATCATGAGTGCAATATGTAATCCATACATTGAATCATTCGAGCGTAACGAGCGTCGAAATGAGGATAGGGTCAAAATTAGACATTTTATGGGTATGTGTTGGGAATACAAACTTTGAGGAAAATGAGCAAAAGTGCTAACTTTTGTGTTTGGTATCGAAACTGATGTCCTCATGCGTCAAAAACAGTCTGACATCGACTCCTCATGCTTCTGATGAGCCGTCCAATCTTAGATTGTGGGATTTGAGCCCATTCTTCCGCAAGTGCCTCTCTGAGCTGTCTGGTGGATGTTAGCTGGACAGGACGCTCAGATATCGCTCTCTGCAGCATACCCTAGTCGTGTTCGATTGGATTAAGGTCGGGAGATCGAGCGGGCTAGTCCATTCGAGCAATAGTTTCCCTTTTAAGGTACTGATTGGTGTCAGTGGCCCTTTTTTAAATCCTTAAACCTGTCTGCTTACATAAATCAGGTAGTTGTATAACTACCTGCATAAATGTAATAAAAATGAACCGTTTGTATTAGAGTGACCTTTATCTTGAGAAAAACGTGGCATGAAATTATCGGCTAGGATATCGTTTGCATTCAGATCTGAGTCAAAAATAACATAATCAGGTTTATGAGATGTACAACTGTTAAAATCACCAGCTAATAATAAACATTTACCGTTTGTGTGATTATGTATAAAAGCAATCGGCCATGTCAGTCTATCAAACATATTTGTTAAAACGACTACTATAGTCCGACAACGACCTGTGAATGATCAAACTTTCATCAAAGATCAGCTAAGTCCATTTTGTAGGGTGAGTGGCTTTTCGGAACGTTTCGTAGGTTTCCGTAATATATAAATATCACTTATTTGACCGTCATAGCTGAGACTAAGTGCGTAGCGCGATCGGTAAAGGCGCCAACCGTTTTACTTTTGAAGCCTGGTAGTCAAGATGCTATGGGTTCGAAACACATATGAACGTTTTTCCTTTCCATTTTTGTTTGATATTTGGCATTTTATTATTGCAAAATTTTATTTCAATATTTGGAATGAATTTCATATGTATTTCATTTAATTTCATTTCAGGTAATTTCATGAAATTTCTGCGTTCATTAGCAGTATCTGTACTTGAGCCACTGTCAGAATCTAATAATTTGCTTCATTATATTAAGTTATATAACATGACATCATCTACATACTTAGGAACATTATTTGAACAGAATTTGATTTTGATTGCATATTATATATATACCTTTCAAAACATAAATGCACCGAAATCACGAGCAATGCATTGTTTGAAAAAATAGTGGCAAGATTAAGGACACAGTTCAGTTAAATAATGTTACTAGTGCGGTGCACTGATTTCAGGACAACGTAGCTAGGCCTTTTACAGTGGTCTACAAATGTAAGAGGCCAACAGTGGCCTACAAATGTAAGGTCGTGTTTAGTAATGTACTTGGTCATTGTATTACTTATCCCTATTTTAAAGAATGGAACAGTCCATGACCTTCCGTCACGACTCACTGCTCGATTTCTATCTATACCCTCGGGCGTAACATAGCATAATCCAATAAATAGATCGTGTAAATCACCGTTAATCCTAATCCATATAATGTCATCTTCGTTTTGGTAAAACAACATATTATCTGTTACAAAAGTATTTCGTACATAGATAATAATCCCTCCAGAATCACGTTATGGTTTTTGTGATCGTTTCAGTTTGGGGTGATGGATCTTTTCCCGTGCTGTTGTTTGTGTTTCCGTTGCTTTCGGGAGGTTGGGAGTTAGAGTGTTCTGTGTTGGTAGTCTTTCTAGGACGTGATACTGAGCTTTTGGTTCGCCTATTTATATTCGCTTTTCCACGTCTGGTTGTTGATCTCGCACGTTGAGAAATAGTTTTAGTGTTGATTTTCGGACTAGCATTAACCTCTGAGTTGATGTCACTATTATTTGCTGCATCCACTGGTTTAGACTTTATTAAATCAAGTGCCTTCTGAGACTTTGGTGCAGCAAGTAAATATACATCATCTCCACCCATCGGGGTTAATCAATAGCTTATATCAGGATTGCTGAGGTCAGTATTTATGTTTGACTCATTAGACCGTGTATTGTGATTGCAGACAGGAATGTTCACGCGGGATGTCACCGGTGGAGTAGGGTTAGAACAAGGGTCAATATGTTCCAGATCTACCAGCCTACTGCGCCTCAATACATCATACCAGGCTGGAAATTCATCCTGTTTGATTTTACCGTCACATACTAACTTTGCTGGGTATACAATGTGTACTTTCGATTTAGGCTGTTGGTGTCTAGTTGTTTTGAACAATGGCCACAAACGTTTTCGTGCGTCTGATATTTCACGAGGCATATCACGATCACCAGAATATTTCACTTCACAGTATTTCAGAGTTTTGGTATTAGACATTATCATTTTCAGCACATTGAAATCCATGAAATTCAGTATGATTGGTCTGGGATACTTTTGATTTTTTTATACGGCCCAAGTCTATGTCCTCGGTTCATGAGGATAAAACCGAGGTCTAACTGTAAGATATCCGAGACGAATTTCATAATCCGATCTTTACAATTTTCGTTTTGTTTTCTGATATACCACGGAATATAAGATAACTTAAGTCACGTACGTTCCTTTATTACATCCCTTGCATTTTACGTATAGGATATCGATCGAGTACGAGGTCTATCTGCGTAGGAAAGACCTGGTCACGGGATTCACGTGAACACCGTGAGCGCGTAGCGCTCGAGGTGTTTCGAGAATCCCGTGATCAGATCTTTTCTACACAGATAGGCCGATGTACGAGGTTTGTATCTGACTTACACAACGTTCGAGAGTTGCGAAATGGCTTTACATTTACCGACATGTCCAATAGCAATACAGACGATATATTTTCTCTGGCTCTGGTCATATGCACCGACATTTACATGGCAACACCCGAAACGATGAACAGGTACTGAGTATATACTATAACGATTTATAAATAATCTGAATTTGACTGTTATATTGTCCTTCTCGTCTTATTTAGAAATGTGGATTTGGCTACCAATTACACCACCCTATGACAATGTCATTGAATGTTAGCTGAGAGCTTGCTTATTTATTCTTGTTGCAACGTTACTGTCGGTTTGAAAGAAAAGGAAAAAAAGTTTTCAGACACAAATATGTTTTTACATAATATACGTAAAACGTCGATTTTCTAGTATCTTATTGGCAAATAATAATATGTTGCCATAAGTTCTTTTCATGCCCCGACATTCGATACGGCGGTAGGACATAAAGTGACACCCCTGTCCGTCCTTCCGTCCGTTCAAATTTTGATCTCAAGACATAATTCATGGATTTATTTCATATAAGCCCGCCCGGTTATCACAGTGGTTAGAGCGTTGGTCTACTAATCAAGAAGTTGTGAGGTCGAACCCTGAGCACACTGTCCATGACCAATTCGGCTTAAGATATTACATCCCATTTTGAATTGTCAACCACCTCTGAATTATGTGGGGTAGCTTTACTAGCTTGTAGTAGCTTACGAATAGAATGGTACCTAGTCTAGATAAATCCAGGGAATTAAGCTGGGTAGGATGACTACCCGCTACGATATAACTGGTATTATGTTGAAAATGGCGTTAAATCCTATGAGATAACTAATTAAATAAGAATGGTTTCATTTTCTACCTGAAAGTGTGTGATAATAAAATACATGTCAACTTCGATTTCCGTTAAAAACCAAACATTTCACAGGAATTATGGCCCCTTTGACTTAGCGCTTAGTGGAGGTATTCGTGTCATCTGGTCACATTTCTAGCCTGATATTGCTATTGTTTCAACTATGATCAGAAGGTTCACGTGTACTCAAACATTTTCTTTTAATAAAACCGACACTCATATCGTCAAATCTAACAAAGAAGGAAATGTATTGCGCTTTCGTCAGCCTTGTATGTGTCATTGTGGTATAATTAAAAGTAAATGATCTAACTATAATTGCTGTTTGGTTTGTTATATCATGTATATATGACACATTTAAGGTATTTTGTCCATCATTAGTTCTAGTATGCTTGACTGTCCAATTTGTGATTGCTCATGCTTATATCATCATAGAGAATACACATTGTTTATACACACAATAAATTCTTAAAGCGCTTATGTAAATGATTGTGCACGTGGGCAGGTCTAGCTTCTTTCGAATATAGACCTGGTCACGTGCAGAAAACAGACCCGCGCACGAAATTCTTTTGATAATACAGGTCTTTCTAAAGGATATGGCCCTATCACAAACAAAGAAGTAGGTGTGTAAATTATCCTTGTCGCCTTATTTAGAAATGTGGATTTGGCTACCAATTACACCACCTTATGACGATGAGGTCATTGAATTTTAGTTGAGAGCTTGCTTATTTATTCTTGTTGCAACGTTACTGTCGGTTTGAAAGAAAAGGAAACAGTTTTCAGACGCAAATATGTTTTTACATAATATACGTCGATAAAGCATCGATTTTCTAGTATCTTATTGGCGAAGAATAATATGTTGCCATGAGTTATTTTCATGCCCCGTCATTCGCTACGGCGGTAGGACATAAAGTGACACCCCTGTCCGTCCTTCCGTCCGTTCAAATTTTGATCTCAAGACATAATTCATGGATTTATTTCATATAAGCCCGTCCAGTTATCACAGTGGTTAGAGCGTTGGTCTACTGATCAAGAAGTTGTGAGGTCGAACCCTGAGCGAGACTCGCACTGTCCATGACCAATTCGGCTTAAGATATTACATCCCATTTTGAATTGTCAACCACCTCTGAATTATTTGGGTTAGCTTTACTAGCTTGTTAGTAGCTTACGGATAGAATGGTATTTAGTCTAGATAAATCCAGGGAAGCTGGGTAGGATGACTACCCGCTACGATATAACTGATATTACATGTATGTTGAACATAGCGTTAAATCCGATGAGATAACTAAATACAATGTAAATAAGAATGGTTTCATTTTCTACGTGAAAGTGTGTGATAATAAAATACATGTCAACTTCGATTTCCGTTAAAAACCAAACATTTCACAGGAGTTATGGCCCCTTTGACTTAGCGCTTAATGGAGATATTCGTGTCATCTGGTCACATTTCTAGACTGATATTGCTATTGTTTCAACTATGATCGGAAGTTTCACGTGTACTCAAACATTTCCTTTTAATAAAACCGACACTCATATCGTCAAATCTAACAAAGAAGGAAATGTATTGCGTTTTCGTCAGCCTTGTATGTGCCATTGCGGTATAATTAAAAGTAAATGATCTAACTAAAATTGCTGTTTGGTTTGTTATATCATGTATATATGACACATTTAAGGTATTTTGTCCATTATTAGTTCAAGTATACTGGACTGTCCAATTTGTGATTGCTCATGTTTATATAATCATAGAGCATACACATTGTTTATACAAACAATGAATTCTTAAAGAGCTTATATAAATGATTATGCACGTGGGCAGGTCTAGCTTCTTTCGAATATAGATCTGGTCACGTGCAGAAAACAGACCCACGCACGAAATTCTTTTGATAATACAGGTCTTTCTAAAGGATATGGACCTATCACAAACAAAGAAGTAGGTGTGTAAAACTTAATATGAGGTACTAATCAAAATGTGTATATGGCACAGCATGGACACTTATATTACAGGCAATATTATTTCTGTTCCGATTCATGAATTATTTAACAGATTAATATTATTACAATGCGATCTTAATAGTCCCATAAGCATATAAATCTATCGGTCGTAACAAAGGGGTTTGTCACGAATACTTTATAGCAAGAAAATTTGTTTACGAAACCACTATCGTATTTTTCAATATCATTGAAAGATGTTATGCACACATCATAAAGTGACGTCACACGCTCTATATATTTCCAGTTTACAAATGCAAAAATCACAGTGAAATGAGTGATTTAAGAAGGAAAAGGGCTCGATTCGTTGGTAATAATTATCTTGGGATAATATCAGCCATTGCTTGTTCTTTAGCTCACATCAGGTGAGCTTTTAGGATCGATCGTCCGATCGTTCGTCGTCCGTCCACAATTAGTTTGTTTACACTCTAGCATCCACAGTTCTTGACGAATCCTGATCAAACTTGCTCACAATGTAAATGGCCACAATGTCTCGGCTAAGTTTGATAATGGGGAAAATATGACAATAACTTCTAGAGTTATGGGCCCTTGACCTAGAAAATTATATATAGTTTAGCTTGTTTACACGCTAGCGCATTCATTTATTCACCAATCCTAATAATATTTTCAGTAAATGTGTATAACCAAAAGATCTTGGACAAGTTCAATTATGGGCGGAATTGGATCAGAACTTTTACCAAAGTTATTGGCCCTTGAACTTGCTATATTTGAGTTTGTTTACACTCTATAGCGCCTTCATTTATTCACCGATCCTAATCATATTTAGAATGACTGTGTATGACCTTACAGTCTTGGACAAGTTCATTTATGGGTGGAATCGGACCACAAATTCAAGAGTTATGGGCCCTTGGATTAGAAAATGTGCTACCTTTTAGCTTGTTTAACAGTATTATACCTTCATTGTTGGTTTTGATCAAAATCTACGTGAAAATGGGTTATACGAGATGGAAACTATATTATCTGGTCATTATTTTAGTGCCTTTGTTCTCAGATGAGCGATAAAGGGCCATTTTGGCCCTCTTGTTTTCATATCTCTGTATAGCAAAAAGCTAATGGGACTTTATGACTTTGAAACATATCATATTTAAATAATATAGTTTACACTTGAAAGATAGAAAAACAACATTTCAACAAAATCTACAAATTACTACATTTTGAAATAATTAAAGATTTATTGAAGGTTGTCTAAGGATTTCCTCACTAAGCTCGATCTTTGACACCTCGCTGTCGTCTATTCTATACCACTGTTTCGACCACCGAATGTAACAAATGTAATGCCCCTTTTGAAGGGACCCATGATGTACTATTAGAGCACTTAGGGGCCCTATGTACTCCAAAGCGTTCACTGACCCAGGTGTCATGTGCTTTCTAAGGGTTATATATCCCTCTACCTGTATTGGTCTATTGATTTTCCTGTTGTAATTTTCAAACCTTTTCAGGTTGACAATGACGGTTCTGGGCAGTTTTGTGATGACATTCTGTTTTGTAGCAATGCCAGACTTCTGACAACTTGCACATTTGAAGTCTTTAATTTCTTCTGCTCCGAAAAATCTTTCGACTGATTGTCGCAAGGAGACACAATTTTTAATCGAAACAGATATATTGTTGAACACTTCCGATCTTGAGGAACGTGTTCTACACTGCCCACATTTGACTGTACTTTCAATGTGTCCCTCAAAAGTTCTTTCGTATAAAGATTTTCCATCAGAAATTCTTTGTATTTGGTTCAATGTTAACTGCAGCATTTCATGCGCGTCTTGTTGTGATCCAAAATTGTATGTAGGCCAGACATCTTGCATTTTTTCACAAATTCCTTGACTTTATAGATATCATTTACTTACACAATAATTACACAATAATTACACAATAATTTTTGGGGGTGAGAACTCAAATAAATAGTAATTATGCTCTGAAATTCAATTGATACATAAAACTGACATAAGAAAAGATCAATACAATGTACTACATTAACAACAAATATACTGCACGTAATCCATATGAATGGTACATATGTTGAAACCAAGAAGAGGAAAACCAATGCGTTCCAATGCAAAAACATATATATGAATGCAATACAGAGTAATGCTATATCCTTTATAGCTTAACATCTATGAAAACTATATATGAACTATCGTGAGATAATTTGGCACAGACATTTTGTCATAAAAAAAAACTGCCCTTTAGATGCAGTGATACTGAATTGAATTATACATTTGAATAATGTTGGGTATGATATCACAGTTACCACAAATGAATTGTTTGATGTCCACATTTGGGGAACATTAGGCGAAATACATAAAATCTGACAAAATATTACTCTTTGAACTGTTCATACAAAATAATTCACTTGCCATGGAAACAAAACATCTAAGAACATTGCTCTACAATGTAATTTCAATTAATCATATGCAATTATGAAAACTTCAGTGACTAAATTGCATTTTTGAAAAAATCTCTAAAATGAGATTTTTTAAGAATTAATTTCAACAGGTTACCATGGTAACTAAAAGATTAAATACATAAATATTGACCATATCCCTTTTTCTCTCATACACTATATGTATATCCCTTCATACCTCTCATATTGGCCCGTCTCTAATTTAACAGGGGCCACAAAACCTACAGTGCAGTTAAAAAGAGAACTGTACAGACAGTAGTAAGGTGTGAAAAGGGTAAATAGGACATCCATCATAACAAATATACAGCAAAATACGGTATAGAAACTTTCTATACCAAACAATATAATTATCTTATTGCTTGAAAACATAACATGCAACATTAATAACGCTCTCTCAGAATTTTTTTAGAAGTACCGGTATAAACAGAAGAATATGAATTCACAACATTTTGATAAGCGATGACATTACATAGACTCAAGCTTTTACTCGCGCTTCAAAATCTACAATCTAGAACAGATTTTATTTGAACATCTTGTCAAATAAATGGAAAATGATTTAATAAACGAAAAACTATTTTAACAGTATGCGCATCATTTCTGCGTATGTGTTATTTCAATGTTTTATTAGTAAATAATGCCCGCTCAGGTATAGATGACTACACATTGGAAATTGGAGTGAGGTATAATAATAATAATTACTTAAATATTTCAGACATTTATAAAATAGAAATAATGTTTCCAAATCAATGTCAAAATGTATTCAAAATCAGGACTACTTTTACTTGATCAATCTAAAATTCTATCTGAAGTGAAATATTACCATTCTGAACTCTCTCCAATAAAGAAACGGAAAATGTAGAACTTAATAATATTGTGGATCGTATAATATGCTAGAAAATTAATAGATGCAGAAAGTCAAATGTTGGAAACGAACTTGACACATGAGGAACTGCTAAGTAGACATAAAAAATGAAAATAATCCATCCATCTATATGAAAATTGACCTACCTCTCCAACAGATGACACACTAAATGCAACAATGTATAAAAGGCTAAGGGTAACCAATCTTCAGTCAATCCAAATTGTACTATATTGCAGAAAAAAATGAAAAATGTAACATCGCCCCTTTAAGATTTACCAAAATGAAACTAACTGATAACTATCACTAAGATAAAAAATAAAGCGGGCCAACACCTGGAATTTTCTCAAAATTAACTACTAAGTGTGTATAATGTCGTGTGTCAGAATTCATTGTTACTTGATTTTCGTTAATAAACCATGTATAAATTCCAATAATTAAACTTATATGTTTGGAATAAATATTTTCCTCCGTACAACTTTATAAATCAATTTTATAAATACAAAACAGTCCCTAAAACTAAAAGATTGTATTGTCCCAGTGGAGTTTGAACCCATGATCATCAGTAATATGTCAATTGTCTGTAAAGTTCATTGACTTTTTTAACATCTAAGTCTGACCTTGTCCTTGAGAGGTACAGACCCGGCCTATAAAAGACACAACACCACATATTGGTGAACATTTCTGCCAAATATTTTCAGAAACCCATCCATAGATGACAAAGTTACTGAGCAGAAACGAAAGACTTTGTTTTTGGGGTATAAAAACAATATTTTTACACATCATCAACATATAACATCTGATAAAATAGAATGTACGCTTTTTTAAGGATTTCCTCACTAAGCTCGATCTTTGACACCTCGCTGTCGTCTATTCTATACCACTGTTTCGACCACCGAATGTAACAAATGTAATGCCCCTTTTGAAGGGACCCATGATGTACTATTAGAGCACTTAGGGGCCCTATGTACTCCAAAGCGTTCACTCACCCAGGTTTCATGTGCTTTCTAAGGGTTATATATCCCTCTACCTGTATTGGTCTTTTGATTTTCCTGTTGTAATTTTCAAACCTTTTCAGGTTGACAATGACGGTTCTGGGCAGTTTTGTGATGACATTCTGTTTTGTAGCAATGCCAGACTTCTGACAACTTGCACATTTGAAGTCTTTAATTTCTTCTGCTCCGAAAAATCTTTCGACTGATTGTCGCAAGGAGACACCATTTTTAATCGAAACAGATATATTGTTGAACACTTCCGATCTTGAGGAACGTGTTCTACACTGCCCACATTTGACTGTACTTTCAATGTGTCCCTCAAAAGTTCTTTCGTATAAAGATTTTCCATCAGAAATTCTTTGTATTTGGTTCAATGTTAACTGCAGCATTTCATGCGCGTCTTGTTGTGATCCAAAATTGTATGTAGGCCAGACATCTTGCATTTTTTTACAAATTCCTTGACTTTATAGATATCATTTAAATATATATTACACTTTCAGCTCATTTGATTGGTCCTTTTGTAAAGAAATCAGCCTTCGTTAAAGAAAAAAAAAATACAATTTTTTTTTAAATGCTTTAGTTTATGTTAAAAGCATTAATTAATTTTGTGGAGACGACAGCAATATTTCAATTATTCGTTTATTTTTATACCAGCCTTTTTATTAGCCAATCAAATCCAATCTCACTGGCTTGCTGCTTATAAAAGCATGCGCTCTGGGATTAGTAGTCAGTCTGCTGGTTAACATCTGGAGTGGTAGAATCATAAAGCTGAAAGATATATTAATTTCTGGGACTGGTCAGTAATTTGTGGAGTTTAATACTCTTGATTGCGGCATACGTACCATGATATATGTTTTTCTCCCATTTGCTGAATTTAGTCTTAGGGATCAAGAACTAGAGCCTCCGGATTGCGGCATATGTACCATGAACGAGGTTTCTATTCCCATTGCATAGATACAACGACGCTTCTTTGTCCTTTTATGGTTATGGTATTATTTTCTTTTTGTACGAGTGCATACCTTGGAATTTGGTCAGCGTGAATATGGACTAGAGCATCTCGATTGCGGCATATGTACCATGACAGATATCTCTACTTCCTAGTACCAGTACCGGGTCGTAGTTATCTCTTGTATTTTATTATGCATTGTATTTGGTGCGTGTCCGGGCCTTTGGGCAGTGTACGTAAGGGTTAGATCCTCTTGATTGCGGCATATGTACCATGATAGAGATTTCTATTCCTTAATTCCAGTACCGGGTCGTGGGCAACTCCAATTAATGCTTTACTTCTTTTACAAACGTCTTTGTGTCTATTAAACATGTGTGTCGTGCTTACCATTTTGATTCATAAATTGATTTTGCGCATGTAAATAAATAGTGCTTACTTCAGTTAAACAATCATACGGACAAAGTAGTCCCTTAGGAAAATTGATGTATGTACATGAACATTGTATTTGTTCAATTGTTATATTCCTATAAAAGACACAACACCACATATTGGTGAACATTTCTGCCAAATATTTTCAGAAACCCATCCATAGATGACAAAGTTACTGAGCAGAAACGAAAGACTTTGTTTTTGGGGTATAAAAACAATATTTTTACACATCATCAACATATAACATCTGATAAAATAGAATGTACGCTTTTGCAAGGATTTCCTCACTAAGCTCGATCTTTGACACCTCGCTGTCGTCTATTCTATACCACTGTTTCGACCACCGAATGTAACAAATGTAATGCCCCTTTTGAAGGGACCCATGATGTACTATTAGAGCACTTAGGGGCCCTATGTACTCCAAAGCGTTCACTGACCCAGGTGTCATGTGCTTTCTAAGGGTTATATATCCCTCTACCTGTATTGGTCTTTTGATTTTCCTGTTGTAATTTTCAAACCTTTTCAGGTTGACAATGACGGTGCTGGGCAGTTTTGTGATGACATTCTGTTTTGTAGCAATGCCAGACTTCTGACAACTTGCACATTTGAAGTCTTTAATTTCTTCTGCTCCGAAAAATCTTTCGACTGATTGTCGCAAGGAGACACAATTTTTAATCGAAACAGATATATTGTTGAACACTTCCGATCTTGAGGAACGTGTTCTACACTGCCCACATTTGACTGTACTTTCAATGTGTCCCTCAAAAGTTCTTTCGTATAAAGATTTTCCATCAGAAATTCTTTGTATTTGGTTCAATGTTAACTGCAGCATTTCATGCGCGTCTTGTTGTGATCCAAAATTGTATGTAGGCCAGACATCTTGCATTTTTTCACAAATTCCTTGACTTTATAGATATCATTTAAATATATATTACACTTTCAGCTCATTTGATTGGTCCTTTTTGAGATCGTTTCAGTTTGGGGTGATGGATCTTTTCCCGTGGTGTTGTTTGTGTTTCCGTTGCTTTCGGGAGGTTGGGAGTTAGAGTGTTCTGTGTTGGTAGTCTTTCTAGGACGTGATACTGAGCTTTTGGTTCGCCTATTTATATTCGCTTTTCCACGTCTGGTTGTTGATCTCGCACGTTGAGAAATCTTTTTAGAGTTGATTTTCGGACTAGCATTAACCTCTGTGTTGATGTCACTATTATTTGCTGCATCCACTGGTTTAGACTTTATTAAATCAAGTGCCTTCTGAGACTTGGGTGCAGCAAGTAAATATGCATCATCTCCACCCATCGGGGTTAATCAATAGCTTATATCAGGATTGCTGAGGTCAGTATTTATGTTTGACTCATTAGACCGTGTATTGTGATTGCAGACAGGAATGCTCACGCAGGATGTCACCGGTGGAGTAGGGTTAGAACAAGGGTCAATATGTTCCAGATCTACCAGCCTACTGCGCCTCAATACATCATACCAGTCTGGAAATTCATCCTGTATGATTTTACCGTCACATACTAACTTTGCTGGGTATACAATGTTTACTTTCGATTTAGGCTGTTGGTGTCTAGTTGTTTTGAACAATGGCCACAAACGTTTTCGTGCGTCTGGTATTTCACGAGGCATATCACGATCAACAGAATATTTCACTTCACAGTATTTCAGAGTTTTGGTATGAGACATTATCATTTTCAGCACATAGAAATCCATGAAATTCAGTATGATTGGTCTGGGATACTTTTGATTTTTTTATACGGCCCAAGTCTATGTCCTCGGTTCATGAGGATAAAACCGAGGTCTAACTGTAAGATATCCGAGACGAATTTCATAATCCGATCTTTACAATTTTCGTTTTGTTTTCTGATATACCACGGAATATAAGATAACTTAAGTCACGTACGTTCCTTTATTACATCCCTTGCATTTTACGTATAGGATATCGATCGAGTACGAGGTCTATCTGCGTAGGAAAGACCAGAGGCGTGTTCAACAATGCGAGCGCTCGAACTGCAATCGATCGCCCGCCTTCTGAACGGTTTATAAACACGGGTGCTCGGTGAGCACTCCGAGCGCTCGCGATACACCTATTTTGGTGAATCGCTATGATTTCCAAGATGGCGGCCGATGAATGGAAATTGAGCGAGCTGAATTTTAAAAACCAAGACACGGGACAGACATTTGTTATTATAGTCACAGATTGTGTTTATCATCGATGTCAAAACGATAAGTATATGTATGTATTTTTCTAATTACATTAAAATGACATATAGATCGAAAATCTAGTTTAATTATCTGAAATCTTGTTCTTCATATTGTTACCGACTGATTAACAAAACATTTTCATTGATTTTTTTTTTGTTACACCATTATACAATATTATAAATTATACAAAGTATTTTTTAAAATTATTGTGAACCATAATCACTGATTGGAAATAAGTGATCTTTTTTAAAAAAATATTAAATTTATTAAAAATAATTAAATTCAGTCGACTTATTTCCAGGGTGCAACTTATATTAACATCCTGTCTTTTTTACAGAAAATCATCACCACTTACAATGACATGAAGCATAGCTAAAGTTATCAATGTCAACAACATCTCAACAGAAGCAGATACAAAATTAATGGTGGCGGTGAAGAAAAGCAAGGTAAAATTATAAAGCAATTATCTTTTTTTCTGTCGAATCCAGAGTAAGTTTTATCCTATGATGACATTTATTGTGACCTTCCGTAAGTTGAAATGATGTTTAAGATATCCCTTTTGTGTAGAATTTTATTTATATGCAGTAAAACCTGTGAATAAAGCCCATCCTTTGGAAAGACAATGTGGTCTTTATCGACTGGTGGCCTTTATTTGGAGTCATCTTGATCTAAATAATTGATTTGAATTTTTGAAATAATGTCCTATATTCACAGGTTGGCCTTTATTCTGAGGTGGCTGATAACAGGTTTGACTGTACTTGAGAATAGTTCAAACAATTGTTATGCATATTTTATGTTTTCAAAGGAGGACTCCTATTATCCTGTTTATAGCACAGTAGTGTACATAGTATTGTAATTTCTTTCATTTTTGTTTCTTAGGAATTGTACATGGACACATTGAGCAATTTAATTGCTACTTGACAGATGACCTTAGCCATCACCTAGCAACAAGCCTGGGGGAACTTGTGAAAGATTTGCATGACAAAGAATGTAATATACAACCTTGATGATTGCAGCAAGGTACACACTTCATGTTTATATATGCTCAAATATCTCCTGTTGATAAGCGGAAATAAAGATATTGATTGATTGAATTTCATTGTACGAGTATTATTATAATTTATGTTGTTGTTGTTTAAGATTTTTTCATAATATTCTATAAACCATACATTCGATAATCTAAGAGTTTAGTGTCTGTTATGGCAAATGTAAGACTTAATATTTAAAATATCTTTATGAATAGAAAAGTTTTAAATTGTTCATATGTGTCAAAGTGTTCATTTATTTCGGTTATTAACATTTATCTAGTTGGGTAGAAGTGACTGTATATCACATACCCATCATGCTGCTGTCTTGCTCCCTGACCTAGGCATATCATGTGGTTATCCAACAAATTGTATTATGTATATCTTCAACTTTTGTACTAAATTCCTTTCATGTGAATATTTTTTTTATTATGTCTGAAGAATATATCTGGGTCATGTGGCATGGATGATATTTTCAGTTGATTTACTTCACAATTGTTCTGACTGTGATTTAAGATACTTTCTAAGAGTAGTTAGTTTCTATGAATGCATTTAGATGTCTGATCATTCTACATTGGGAAATACCTTTGACAAATAATATTAAGATATTGTGTTTCTGTGGTAGTACATGTGTACAATAATAATCTAAATAATAACAATAATCACAAAGACAATGACATTGCAGTATGGATAAAAATGTATGTATATAGGTATTAATGTCTGACTGCTTATTTCATATTGCAGGCATAAAACATTATGGAAAAAAACTGTTGAAACTGATACCGTAATAGGCGACAGATATGGAGGTACTTTGGTTGCGATGGAGGATATGCTATGGCATCTTATTGAGGGTTTCCACTCCATTGTTGACTCTTTTCAAATCAATGAGGAAGATACATTAGAGTGTGAGCAGCCAATAGTTTCTTCAATACTGTTACCATGTTAAATGAAAGCACCTCTCCTGTAGAAAGCTTTGATGATGAAACTCCTAGATGGTTTGATATATACCAAGAGGAACAGAGACATGTGTACAATGTGAGAATAGCTTTAGACACAAGGCATGTGTCTACCTTTGAAAGACTAGTCATCATACTTCAATGAAAGGATAAATAAAAAACAATCACACTTTTTTTTAAGTTTTATGTAACTAAACTAAATGAATACAAAGTTTGTATAAATCTATCAAGGCATTTTTCATTTGTCTATTTATTATACTGTTTATTTGTGTATACACCTCTTTAAAATTTATTTAAACAACAAATTCTAGATAATTGTAAACATAGTTTTACTAACAAAGCAGTAATTTCAGCAGTCATTTGAATCATGTCTCAATTTTAACAATTATAAAACATGCATGAACTTAATTCATAATAAGTGTTCATTAAACAAATACATACTTATAATGTTAAAGACATAGCATACTCATTCTCTGTTTGTTTATTAATATAACTAATTGAAATATGATAAATGACTACCTGTAACTATATAATTATATGTCTTCCAATGTTTCACACAGTTAAAAAATGAGACTTAATGAAATCTAAATACTCTGAAAAATAGAAGTGAGGTAAACTAATTAGTCATTACTTGTATTTTGGACTACATTTTTTTGTATCTAGATATAACATTTGTACAACTGATTAAATTGACTGAAATTTTGCATTTATTATGAAGTGATAATTAACATGAAGAGCTAGAATATTGAACAATTCATACACAAAAATACATTTTACAATTTAGTATTTACATTGACACTGACATAGACTGATTGACACAAATGATTGAATGTTGCATTTACACCAAAATAAGTCAACTTCTTAGAAAATTACATATACATGTATACATAGCTTCAACTATAATTTGCTTAGTCTTAAAATATCTTTCAATATTATGCTATGTATTTTATATGATTGGTAACTTGTGTTATACAGTACAACCTCTCCAGTGCGACCTACTAGAAACATTACCTCCCTTCAATGACAGCATGCATTTCCCCACTGTACATTGTTACTATTAACCTCTATAGAGCAACAACCTCTCAACAACAACATAATTTTGATTCTCCCAGTGGGTGTTGCTTTGGAGAGGATGTACTATACAAGTTATCTAAATATCTTTCTGTATCACTCAATATTTTATTTCAATGACCACATGTACAGATACAGAATTCATTTCTAGTCAGTATACAAATAAGTAAACATTAGCTTTGTATAGCTTATAATTGACTGCAATGGAAATAAGGGTTTATTTTAACTCTTTTGTGTGTTATCTTTGATATAAAATGTCTGATTTTGCTATTAATGAATGCATACATGTTGTTTCTAGTTATATAGATGTTTTATTTATGTACAACATTTTAACACATTGTATATTGAAATAAATCTATCTACATTTGTATACATGTATTTACCTAACTCAATACTTGTTAGACCATAACAAGAGCTTTAAAAATATACTATAAAAAAATTATTTAACATAAATGCATTTGAAAATAAAATTTGCACATACATAAAAATAAAAATCCAAATAGTTGTAAAACTAGTTCTATTTACAAAGTACTATCAGCAGTCAACTGAATTGTTACCTCCAATAATCTGTGGATTTTTTAGTTTGAGTCTAGAAGAGTAGAAAATAAGTAATTTGATTTGTCAGTTAATAAACATTTTGCAGAATTCACAATAGATTAATATTTACAAAGCAATTTCTAACAAAGCTTCAGTTTAGTATGATTAAGTTTGTTCATTGAAGTACTACACGTAGTATTTACCAGGAAGTCTGAGCCAAAGTGGTAACATGAGTAAATGATAAAAATGAGATAAATTATTTGACAAAATGATCATGCAGCTAATTCAGTGATCTTATCACAGGCCAACAACTTAAGATAGCATTTTTCATTATCAAGTGGTGATATTAAATTTGCTTAAAAATTGGTTATTCAAGCATATAATTATGTAAAATACAGCATGTAAAGATAATGTGTAATGATAGACACTTTGTACACATCCAAAAACTAAAGTTTTCTTAATGTGTGCTTCAACAGCACAAAGTATCTTACTATATGTACATACTCTGGTGGAACTCACAGTGAACAAAATTGCAAAAAAAAATTGCTTTGGAGTGAGATGCCCATTATCCTAAAGGGAACCAACAAATATTTAAACAGACAGTAGGTAGAATCACCTAACAAGTGGTAATTATTATGGCACTCAGTTTTCAAATGATTGCAATATATAGCAGACAGTATCTTAATTCCCTGGAATCATGTACTGACCTAGGGTATGCATAAAAATCTCTGAATTGCAATGTGCTGTCACACACACCCTGCAGAAAGAATACATGGTATCTTTTCCTGCATATTATATGATAATGAGTCACTACATTCTGCAGGTCCTGTAATGGGAATAATCTGTATGTAGCTTCAATCTATAGCAGAATCAGCCAGGAAAGCACCTTCTGTGAGAAAACCCATTTGGTATATATCTTCATATACAATCCAGTCTGGCCAACGTATCATTGAGGGAAGAATACTTTCCCCACACATTACCCAACAAAAGTTAGCAAGGTTATTAATGTAGGGAACATTTACATAGTCAAAACTGATCAGCTACACCACCAAAGATCTCCTGATTGCAGAGGAATCACTCGCCAGCATAAGGTCTTTCCAGACTGATTGACTGCACCACACTGAGTAGACCAACCATTTCCAATAGTGACTGAAAAATGAAGACCATTTACATTGATTAGATTCATCTTTATCAAAAGATCATGTACAATAATTAATTTAATTTAAGCTCATTTATTTAACATCGATTCTAGACCAAGTTATTTAATTTTGTAGATCTCCAGTAATATTGTTTTATCAAACAGAAAACGTATATCAATTAATAATAACAAAGCAATACTATTAGTACAGCAGGGCCGTTGGAATCTCTACTTGTACTGGTAATTAGACCGTATATAGACGGGGCCATAACCCCCTCCCCCCCCCCCTCTGTCTGAGAATATCTAAAATAAGCTCCAAATAAAAAATTCCTACTCACGGGCCGGGATACTAACAAGGAAAGTATTGAAGTAAAACATATTTATTTACGAAAATATTCACCCGAAATGATTTTCTTGGCCTGCGAAACTCGAAAGAGTGCCTTAATTGAACACAGGATCACTGTTGGTCGGCACAGTTCTCGCCCTTTCAAGTAGAATGACTGTTTTCTTGCGTATAACAGAAACCATCTCTAGCACCCTGTCACTGTCGTTATCGTCGAGACTGCTCGGTATCTCATAAAACACAATTATGTATTTTCACTTCCGTAAACTTTCGTCGTTATGGACGCCATCTTGAAATTGAAGTGGGCGCTCGCAACCGTTCACGATACCAATATTGCGTACGGCGAGCGCTCGGTCGATCGCAGTTCGAGCGCTCGCATTGTTGAACACGCCTCAGGTCACGGGATTCACGTGAACACCGTGAGCGCGTAGCGCTCGAGGTGTTTCGAGAATCCCGTGATCAGATCTTTTCTACACAGATAGGCCGATGTACGAGGTTTGTATCTGACTTACACAACGTTCGAGAGTTGCGAGATGGCTTTACATTTACCGACATGTCCAATAGCAATACAGACGATATATTTTCTCTGGCTCTGGTCATATGCACCGACATTGACATGGCAACACCCGAAACGATGAACAGGTACTGAGTATATACTATAACGATTTATAAATAATCTGAATTTGACTGTTATATTGTCCTTCTCGTCTTATTTAGAAATGTGGATTTGGCTACCAATTACACCACCCTATGACAATGTCATTGAATGTTAGCTGAGAGCTTGCTTATTTATTCTTGTTGCAACGTTACTGTCGGTTTGAAAGAAAAGGAAAAAAAGTTTTCAGACACAAATATGTTTTTACATAATATACGTAAAACGTCGATTTTCTAGTATCTTATTGGCAAATAATAATATGTTGCCATAAGTTCTTTTCATGCCCCGCCATTCGATACGGCGGTAGGACATAAAGTGACACCCCTGTCCGTCCTTCCGTCCGTTCAAATTTTGATCTCAAGACATAATTCATGGATTTATTTCATATAAGCCCGCCCGGTTATCACAGTGGTTAGAGCGTTGGTCTACAAATCAAGAAGTTGTGAGGTCGAACCCTGAGCGCACTGTCCATGACCAATTCGGCTTAAGATATTACATCCCATTTTGAATTGTCAACCACCTCTGAATTATGTGGGGTAGCTTTACTAGCTTGTAGTAGCTTACGAATAGAATGGTACCTAGTCTAGATAAATCCAGGGAATTAAGCTGGGTAGGATGACTACCCGCTACGATATAACTGGTATTATGTTGAAAATGGCGTTAAATCCGATGAGATAACTAATTTAATAAGAATGGTTTCATTTTCTACCTGAAAGTGTGTGATAATAAAATATATGTCAACTTCGATTTCCGTTAAAAACCAAACATTTCACAGGAATTATGGCCCCTTTGACTTAGCGCTTAGTGGAGGTATTCGTGTCATCTGGTCACATTTCTAGCCTGATATTGCTATTGTTTCAACTATGATCGGAAGGTTCACGTGTACTCAAACATTTCCTTTTAATAAAACCGACACTCATATCGTCAAATCTAACAAAGAAGGAAATGTATTGCGTTTTCGTCAGCCTTGTATGTGCCATTGCGGTATAATTAAAAGTAAATGATCTAACTAAAATTGCTGTTTGGTTTGTTATATCATGTATATATGACACATTTAAGGTATTTTGTCCATTATTAGTTCAAGTATACTGGACTGTCCAATTTGTGATTGCTCATGTTTATATAATCATAGAGCATACACATTGTTTATACAAACAATGAATTCTTAAAGAGCTTATATAAATGATTATGCACGTGGGCAGGTCTAGCTTCTTTCGAATATAGATCTGGTCACGTGCAGAAAACAGACCCACGCACGAAATTCTTTTGATAATACAGGTCTTTCTAAAGGATATGGACCTATCACAAACAAAGAAGTAGGTGTGTAAAACTTAATATGAGGTACTAATCAAAATGTGTATATGGCACAGCATGGACACTTATATTACAGGCAACATTATTTCTGTTCCGATTCATGAATTATTTAACAGATTAATATTATTACAATGCGATCTTAATAGTCCCATAAGCATATAAATCTATCGGTCGTAACAAAGCGGTTTGTCACGAATACTTTATAGTAAGAAAATTTGTTTACGAAACCACCATCGTATTTTTCAATATCATTGAAAGATGTTATGCACACATCATAAAGTGACGTCACACGCTCTATATATTTCCAGTTTACAAATGCAAAAATCACAGTGAAATGAGTGTTTTAAGAAGGAAAAGGGCTCGATTCGTTGGTAATAATTATCTTGGGATAATATCAGCCATTGCTTGTTCTTTAGCTCACATCAGGTGAGCTTTTAGGATCGATCGTCCGATCGTTCGTCGTCCGTCCACAATTAGTTTGTTTACACTCTAGCATCCACAGTTCTTGACGAATCCTGATCAAACTTGCTCACAATGTAAATGGCCACAATGTCTCGGCTAAGTTTGATAATGGGGAAAATATGACAATAACTTCTAGAGTTATGGGCCCTTGACCTAGAAAATTATATATAGTTTAGCTTGTTTACACGCTAGCGCATTCATTTATTCACCAATCCTAATAATATTTTCAGTAAATGTGTATAACCAAAAGATCTTGGACAAGTTCAATTATGGGCGGAATTGGATCAGAACTTTTACCAGAGTTATTGGCCCTTGAACTTGCTATATTTGAGTTTGTTTACACTCTATAGCGCCTTCATTTATTCACCGATCCTAATCATATTTAGAATGACTGTGTATGACCTTACAGTCTTGGACAAGTTCATTTATGGGTGGAATCGGACCACAAATTCAAGAGTTATGGGCCCTTGGATTAGAAAATGTGCTACGTTTTAGCTTGTTTAACAGTATTATACCTTCATTGTTGGTTTTGATCAAAATCTACGTGAAAATGGGTTATACGAGATGGAAACTATATTATCTGGTCATTAATTTTAGTGCCTTTGTTCTCAGATGAGCGATAAAGGGCCATTTTGGCCCTCTTGTTTTCATATCTCTGTATAGCAAAAAGCTAATGGGACTTTATGACTTTGAAACATATCATATTTAAATAATATAGTTTACACTTGAAAGATAGAAAAACAACATTTCAACAAAATCTACAAATTACTACATTTTGAAATAATTAAAGATTTATTGAAGGTTGTCTATAAATCAGTCTTTATAGATATCTTTTTTTTTTTTTTTTTTTTTGATTAATATTTGTATTTGGTTTACATATGTATGATAATATGTTTCATTTACTAGTACAATGTACAACTGAAGTACAAAACAGAGATTCCTTATTTACTTACACAATAATTACACAATAATTACACAATAATTACACAATAATTACACAATAATTACACATTAATTTTTGGGGGTGAGAACTCAAACAAATAGTAATTATGCTCTGAAATTCAATTGATACATAAAACTGACATAAGAAAAGATCAATACAATGTACTACATTAACAACAAATATACTGCACGTAATCCATATGAATGGTACATATGTTGAAACCAAGAAGAGGAAAATCAATGCGTTCCAATGCAAAAACATATATATGAATGCAATACAAAGTAATGCTATATCCTTTATAGCTTAACATCTATGAAAACTATATATGAACTATCGTGAGATAATTTGGCACAGACATTTTGTCATAAAAAAAACTGCCCTTTAGATGCAGTGATACTGAATCGAATTATACTTTTGAATAATGTTGGGTATGATATCACAGTTACCACAAATGAATTGTTTGATGTCCACATTTGGGGAACATTAGGCGAAATACATAAAATCTGACAAAATATTACTCTTTGAACTGTTCATACAAAATAATTCACTTGCCATGGAAACAAAACATCTAAGAACACTGCTCTACAATGTAATTTCAATTAATCATATGCAATTATGAAAACTTCAGTGACTAAATTGCATTTTTGAAAAAATCTCTAAAATGAGATTTTTTAAGAATTAATTTCAACAGGTTACCATGGTAACTAAAAGATTAAATACATAAATATTGACCATATCCCTTTTTCTCTCATACACTATATGTATATCCCTTCATACCTCTCATATTGGCCCGTCTCTAATTTAACAGGGGCCACAAAACCTACAGTGCAGTTAAAAAGAGAACTGTACAGACAGTAGTAAGGTGTGAAAAGGGTAAATAGGACATCCATCATAACAAATATACAGCAAAATACGGTATAGAAACTTTCTATACCAAACAATATAATTATCTTATTGCTTGAAAACATAACATGCAACATTAATAACGCTCTCTCAGAATTTTTTTAGAAGTACCGGTATAAACAGAAGAATATGAATTCACAACATTTTGATAAGCGATGACATTACATAGACTCAAGCTTTTACTCGCGCTTCAAAATCTACAATCTAGAACAGATTTTATTTGAACATCTTGTCAAATAAATGGAAAATGATTTAATAAACGAAAAACTATTTTAACAGTATGCGCATCATTTCTGCGTATGTGTTATTTCAATGTTTTATTAGTAAATAATGCCCGCTCAGGTATAGATGACTACAAATTGGAAATTGGAGTGAGGTATAATAATAATAATTACTTAAATATTTCAGACATTTATAAAATAGAAATAATGTTTCCAAATCAATGTCAAAATGTATTCAAAATCAGGACTACTTTTACTTGATCAATCTAAAATTCTATCTGAAGTGAAATATTACCATTCTGAACTCTCTCCAATAAAGAAACGGAAAATGTAGAACTTAATAATATTGTGGATCATATAATATGCTAGAAAATTAATAGATACAGAAAGTCAAATGTTGGAAACGAACTTGACACATGAGGAACTGCTAAGTAGACATAAAAAATGAAAATAATCCATCCATCTATATGAAAATTGACCTTCCTCTCCAACAGATGACACACTAAATGCAACAATGTATAAAAGGCTAAGGGTAACCAATCTTCAGTCAATCCAAATTGTACTATATTGCAGAAAAAAATGAAAAATGTAACATCGCCCCTTTAAGATTTACCAAAATGAAACTAACTGATAACTATCACTAAGATAAAAAATAAAGCGGGCCAACACCTGGAATTTTCTCAAAATTAACTACTAAGTGTGTATAATGTCGTGTGTCAGAATTCATTGTTACTTGATTTTCGTTAATAAACCATGTATAAATTCCAATAATTAAACTTATATGTTTGGAATAAATATTTTCCTCCGTACAACTTTATAAATCAATTTTATAAATACAAAACAGTCCCTAAAACTAAAGATTGTATTGTCCCAGTGGAGTCTGAACCCATGATCATCAGTAATATGTCAATTGTCTGTAAAGTTCATTGACTTTTTTAACATCTAAGTCTGACCTTGTCCTTGGGAGGTACAGACCCGGCCTATAAAAGACACAACACCACATATTGGTGAACATTTCTGCCAAATATTTTCAGAAACCCATCCATAGATGACAAAGTTACTGAGCAGAAACGAAAGACTTTGTTTTTGGGGTATAAAAACAATATTTTTACACATCATCAACATATAACATCTGATAAAATAGAATGTACGCTTTTGCAAGGATTTCCTCACTAAGCTCGATCTTTGACACCTCGCTGTCGTCTATTCTATACCACTGTTTCGACCACCGAATGTAACAAATGTAATGCCCCTTTTGAAGGGACCCATGATGTACTATTAGAGCACTTAGGAGCCCTATGTACTCCAAAGCGTTCACTGACCCAGGTTTCATGTGCTTTCTAAGGGTTATATATCCCTCTACCTGTATTGGTCTTTTGATTTTCCTGTTGTAATTTTCAAACCTTTTCAGGTTGACAATGACGGTGCTGGGCAGTTTTGTGATGACATTCTGTTTTGTAGCAATGCCAGACTTCTGACAACTTGCACATTTGAAGTCTTTAATTTCTTCTGCTCCGAAAAATCTTTCGACTGATTGTCGCAAGGAGACACAATTTTTAATCGAAACAGATATATTGTTGAACACTTCCGATCTTGAGGAACGTGTTCTACACTGCCCACATTTGACTGTACTTTCAATGTGTCCCTCAAAAGTTCTTTCGTATAAAGATTTTCCATCAGAAATTCTTTGTATTTGGTTCAATGTTAACTGCAGCATTTCATGCGCGTCTTGTTGTGATCCAAAATTGTATGTAGGCCAGACATCTTGCATTTTTTCACAAATTCCTTGACTTTATAGATATCATTTAAATATATATTACACTTTCAGCTCATTTGATTGGTCCTTTTTGTGATCGTTTCAGTTTGGGGTGATGGATCTTTTCCCGTGGTGTTGTTTGTGTTTCCGTTGCTTTCGGGAGGTTGGGAGTTAGAGTGTTCTGTGTTGGTAGTCTTTCTAGGACGTGATACTGAGCTTTTGGTTCGCCTATTTATATTCGCTTTTCCACGTCTGGTTGTTGATCTCGCACGTTGAGAAATCTTTTTAGAGTTGATTTTCGGACTAGCATTAACCTCTGTGTTGATGTCACTATTATTTGCTGCATCCACTGGTTTAGACTTTATTAAATCAAGTGCCTTCTGAGACTTGGGTGCATCAAGTAAATATGCATCATCTCAACCCATCGGGGTTAATCCGTAGCTTATATCAGGATTGCTGAGGTCAGTATTTATGTTTGACTCATTAGACCGTGTATTGTGATTGCAGACAGGAATGCTCACGCAGGATGTCACCGGTGGAGTAGGGTTAGAACAAGGGTCAATATGTTCCAGATCTACCAGCCTACTGTGCCTCAATACATCATACCAGTCTGGAAATTCATCCTGTATGATTTTACCGTCACATACTAACTTTGCTGGGTATACAATGTTTACTTTCGATTTAGGCTGTTGGTGTCTAGTTGTTTTGAACAATGGCCACAAACGTTTTCGTGCGTCTGGTATTTCACGAGGCATATCACGATCAACAGAATATTTCACTTCACAGTATTTCAGAGTTTTGGTATGAGACATTATCATTTTCAGCACATTGAAATCCATGAAATTCAGTATGATTGGTCTGGGATACTTTTGATTTTTTTATACGGCCCAAGTCTATGTCCTCGGTTCATGAGGATAAAACCGAGGTCTAACTGTAAGATATCCGAGACGAATTTCATAATCCGATCTTTACAATTTTCGTTTTGTTTTCTGATATACCACGGAATATAAGATAACTTAAGTCACGTACGTTCCTTTATTACATCCCTTGCATTTTACGTATAGGATATCGATCGAGTACGAGGTCTATCTGCGTAGGAAAGACCTGGTCACGGGATTCACGTGAACACCGTGAGCGCGTAGCGCTCGAGGTGTTTCGAGAATCCCGTGATCAGATCTTTTCTACACAGATAGGCCGATGTACGAGGTTTGTATCTGACTTACACAACGTTCGAGAGTTGCGAGATGGCTTTACATTTACCGACATGTCCAATAGCAATACAGACGATATATTTTCTCTGGCTCTGGTCATATGCACCGACATTGACATGGCAACACCCGAAACGATGAACAGGTACTGAGTATATACTATAACGATTTATAAATAATCTGAATTTGACTGTTATATTGTCCTTCTCGTCTTATTTAGAAATGTGGATTTGGCTACCAATTACACCACCCTATGACAATGTCATTGAATGTTAGCTGAGAGCTTGCTTATTTATTCTTGTTGCAACGTTACTGTCGGTTTGAAAGAAAAGGAAAAAAAGTTTTCAGACACAAATATGTTTTTACATAATATACGTAAAACGTCGATTTTCTAGTATCTTATTGGCAAATAATAATATGTTGCCATAAGTTCTTTTCATGCCCCGACATTCGATACGGCGGTAGGACATAAAGTGACACCCCTGTCCGTCCTTCCGTCCGTTCAAATTTTGATCTCAAGACATAATTCATGGATTTATTTCATATAAGCCCGCCCGGTTATCACAGTGGTTAGAGCGTTGGTCTACTAATCAAGAAGTTGTGAGGTCGAACCCTGAGCACACTGTCCATGACCAATTCGGCTTAAGATATTACATCCCATTTTGAATTGTCAACCACCTCTGAATTATGTGGGGTAGCTTTACTAGCTTGTAGTAGCTTACGAATAGAATGGTACCTAGTCTAGATAAATCCAGGGAATTAAGCTGGGTATGATGACTACCCGCTACGATATAACTGGTATTATGTTGAAAATGGCGTTAAATCCGATGAGATAACTAATTAAATAAGAATGGTTTCATTTTCTACCTGAAAGTGTGTGATAATAAAATACATGTCAACTTCGATTTCCGTTAAAAACCAAACATTTCACAGGAATTATGGCCCCTTTGACTTAGCGCTTAGTGGAGGTATTCGTGTCATCTGGTCACATTTCTAGCCTGATATTGCTATTGTTTCAACTATGATCGGAAGGTTCACGTGTACTCAAACATTTTCTTTTAATAAAACCGACACTCATATCGTCAAATCTAACAAAGAAGGAAATGTATTGCGCTTTCGTCAGCCTTGTATGTGTCATTGTGGTATAATTAAAATTAAATGATCTTACTATAATTGCTGTTTGGTTTGTTATATCATGTATATATGACACATTTAAGGTATTTTGTCCATCATTAGTTCTAGTATGCTTGACTGTCCAATTTGTGATTGCTCATGCTTATATCATCATAGAGAATACACATTGTTTATACACACAATAAATTCTTAAAGCGCTTATGTAAATGATTGTGCACGTGGGCAGGTCTAGCTTCTTTCGAATATAGACCTGGTCACGTGCAGAAAACAGACCCGCGCACGAAATTCTTTTGATAATACAGGTCTTTCTAAAGGATATGGCCCTATCACAAACAAAGAAGTAGGTGTGTAAATTATCCTTGTCGCCTTATTTAGAAATGTGGATTTGGCTACCAATTACACCACCTTATGACGATGAGGTCATTGAATTTTAGTTGAGAGCTTGCTTATTTATTCTTGTTGCAACGTTACTGTCGGTTTGAAAGAAAAGGAAACAGTTTTCAGACGCAAATATGTTTTTACATAATATACGTCGATAAAGCGTCGATTTTCTAGTATCTTATTGGCGAAGAATAATATGTTGCCATGAGTTATTTTCATGCCCCGTCATTCGCTACGGCGGTAGGACATAAAGTGACACCCCTGTCCGTCCTTCCGTCCGTTCAAATTTTGATCTCAAGACATAATTCATGGATTTATTTCATATAAGCCCGTCCAGTTATCACAGTGGTTAGAGCGTTGGTCTACTGATCAAGAAGTTGTGAGGTCGAACCCTGAGCGAGACTCGCACTGTCCATGACCAATTCGGCTTAAGATATTACATCCCATTTTGAATTGTCAACCACCTCTGAATTATTTGGGTTAGCTTTACTAGCTTGTTAGTAGCTTACGGATAGAATGGTATTTAGTCTAGATAAATCCAGGGAAGCTGGGTAGGATGACTACCCGCTACGATATAACTGATATTACATGTATGTTGAACATAGCGTTAAATCCGATGAGATAACTAAATAAATAAGAATGGTTTCATTTTCTACGTGAAAGTGTGTGATAATAAAATACATGTCAACTTCGATTTCCGTTAAAAACCAAACATTTCACAGGAGTTATGGCCCCTTTGACTTAGCGCTTAATGGAGATATTCGTGTCATCTGGTCACATTTCTAGACTGATATTGCTATTGTTTCAACTATGATCGGAAGTTTCACGTGTACTCAAACATTTCCTTTTAATAAAACCGACACTCATATCGTCAAATCTAACAAAGAAGGAAATGTATTGCGTTTTCGTCAGCCTTGTATGTGCCATTGCGGTATAATTAAAAGTAAATGATCTAACTAAAATTGCTGTTTGGTTTGTTATATCATGTATATATGACACATTTAAGGTATTTTGTCCATTATTAGTTCAAGTATACTGGACTGTCCAATTTGTGATTGCTCATGTTTATATAATCATAGAGCATACACATTGTTTATACAAACAATGAATTCTTAAAGAGCTTATATAAATGATTGTGCACGTGGGCAGGTCTAGCTTATTTCGAATATAGATCTGGTCACGTGCAGAAAACAGACCCACGCACGAAATTCTTTTGATAATACAGGTCTTTCTAAAGGATATGGACCTATCACAAACAAAGAAGTAGGTGTGTAAAACTTAATATGAGGTACTAATCAAAATGTGTATATGGCACAGCATGGACACTTATATTACAGGCAATATTATTTCTGTTCCGATTCATGAATTATTTAACAGATTAATATTATTACAATGCGATCTTAATAGTCCCATAAGCATATAAATCTATCGGTCGTAACAAAGGGGTTTGTCACGAATACTTTATAGCAAGAAAATTTGTTTACGAAACCACTATCGTATTTTTCAATATCATTGAAAGATGTTATGCACACATCATAAAGTGACGTCACACGCTCTATATATTTCCAGTTTACAAATGCAAAAATCACAGTGAAATAAGTGTTTTAAGAAGGAAAAGGGCTCGATTCGTTGGTAATAATTATCTTGGGATAATATCAGCCATTGCTTGTTCTTTAGCTCACATCAGGTGAGCTTTTAGAATCGATCGTCCGATCGTTCGTCGTCCGTCCACAATTAGTTTGTTTACACTCTAGCATCCACAGTTCTTGACGAATCCTGATCAAACTTGCTCACAATGTAAATGGCCACAATGTCTCGGCTAAGTTTGATAATGGGGAAAATATGACAATAACTTCTAGAGTTATGGGCCCTTGACCTAGAAAATTATATATAGTTTAGCTTGTTTACACGCTAGCGCATTCATTTATTCACCAATCCTAATAATATTTTCAGTAAATGTGTATAACCAAAAGATCTTGGACAAGTTCAATTATGGGCGGAATTGGATCAGAACTTTTACCAGAGTTATTGGCCCTTGAACTTGCTATATTTGAGTTTGTTTACACTCTATAGCGCCTTCATTTATTCACCGATCCTAATCATATTTAGAATGACTGTGTATGACCTTACAGTCTTGGACAAGTTCATTTATGGGTGGAATCGGACCACAAATTCAAGAGTTATGGGCCCTTGGATTAGAAAATGTGCTACGTTTTAGCTTGTTTAACAGTATTATACCTTCTTTGTTGGTTTTGATCAAAATCTACGTGAAAATGGGTTATACGAGATGGAAACTATATTATCTGGTCATTAATTTTAGTGCCTTTGTTCTCAGATGAGCGATAAAGGGCCATTTTGGCCCTCTTGTTTTCATATCTCTGTATAGCAAAAAGCTAATGGGACTTTATGACTTTGAAACATATCATATTTAAATAATATAGTTTACACTTGAAAGATAGAAAAACAACATTTCAACAAAATCTACAAATTACTACATTTTGAAATAATTAAAGATTTATTGAAGGTTGTCTAAGGATTTCCTCACTAAGCTCGATCTTTGACACCTCGCTGTCGTCTATTCTATACCACTGTTTCGACCACCGAATGTAACAAATGTAATGCCCCTTTTGAAGGGACCCATGTTGTACTATTAGAGCACTTAGGGGCCCTATGTACTCCAAAGCGTTCACTGACCCAGGTGTCATGTGCTTTCTAAGGGTTATATATCCCTCTACCTGTATTGGTCTATTGATTTTCCTGTTGTAATTTTCAAACCTTTTCAGGTTGACAATGACGGTTCTGGGCAGTTTTGTGATGACATTCTGTTTTGTAGCAATGCCAGACTTCTGACAACTTGCACATTTGAAGTCTTTAATTTCTTCTGCTCCGAAAAATCTTTCGACTGATTGTCGCAAGGAGACACAATTTTTAATCGAAACAGATATATTGTTGAACACTTCCGATCTTGAGGAACGTTGTCTACACTGCCCACATTTGACTGTACTTTCAATGTGTCCCTCAAAAGTTCTTTCGTATAAAGATTTTCCATCAGAAATTCTTTGTATTTGGTTCAATGTTAACTGCAGCATTTCATGCGCGTCTTGTTGTGATCCAAAATTGTATGTAGGCCAGACATCTTACATTTTTTCACAAATTCCTTGACTTTATAGATATCATTTACTTACACAATAATTACACAATAATTTTTGGGGGTGAGAACTCAAACAAATAGTAATTATGCTCTGAAATTCAATTGATACATAAAACTGACATAAGAAAAGATCAATACAATGTACTACATTAACAACAAATATACTGCACGTAATCCATATGAATGGTACATATGTTGAAACCAAGAAGAGGAAAATCAATGCGTTCCAATGCAAAAACATATATATGAATGCAATACAAAGTAATGCTATATCCTTTATAGCTTAACATCTATGAAAACTATATATGAACTATCGTGAGATAAGTTGGCAGAGACATTTTGTCATAAAAAAAACTGCCCTTTAGATGCAGTGATACTGAATCGAATTATACATTTGAATAATGTTGGGTATGATATCACAGTTACCACAAATGAATTGTTTGATGTCCACATTTGGGGAACATTAGGCGAAATACATAAAATCTGACAAAATATTACTCTTTGAACTGTTCATACAAAATAATTCACTTGCCATGGAAACAAAACATCTAAGAACATTGCTCTACAATGTAATTTCAATTAATCATATGCAATTATGAAAACTTCAGTGACTAAATTGCATTTTTGAAAAAATCTCTAAAATGAGATTTTTTAAGAATTAATTTCAACAGGTTACCATGGTAACTAAAAGATTAAATACATAAATATTGACCATATCCCTTTTTCTCTCATACACTATATGTATATCCCTTCATACCTCTCATATTGGCCCGTCTCTAATTTAACAGGGGCCACAAAACCTACAGTGCAGTTAAAAAGAGAACTGTACAGACAGTAGTAAGGTGTGAAAAGGGTAAATAGGACATCCATCATAACAAATATACAGCAAAATACGGTATAGAAACTTTCTATACCAAACAATATAATTATCTTATTGCTTGAAAACATAACATGCAACATTAATAACGCTCTCTCAGAATTTTTTTAGAAGTACCGGTATAAACAGAAGAATATGAATTCACAACATTTTGATAAGCGATGACATTACATAGACTCAAGCTTTTACTCGCGCTTCAAAATCTACAATCTAGAACAGATTTTATTTGAACATCTTGTCAAATAAATGGAAAATGATTTAATAAACGAAAAACTATTTTAACAGTATGCGCATCATTTCTGCGTATGTGTTATTTCAATGTTTTATTAGTAAATAATGCCCGCTCAGGTATAGATGACTACAAATTGGAAATTGGAGTGAGGTATAATAATAATAATTACTTAAATATTTCAGACATTTATAAAATAGAAATAATGTTTCCAAATCAATGTCAAAATGTATTCAAAATCAGGACTACTTTTACTTGATCAATCTAAAATTCTATCTGAAGTGAAATATTACCATTCTGAACTCTCTCCAATAAAGAAACGGAAAATGTAGAACTTAATAATATTGTGGACCATATAATATGCTAGAAAATTAATAGATGCAGAAAGTCAAATGTTGGAAACGAACTTGACACATGAGGAACTGCTAAGTAGACATAAAAAATGAAAATAATCCATCCATCTATATGAAAATTGACCTACCTCTCCAACAGATGACACACTAAATGCAACAATGTATAAAAGGCTAAGGGTAACCAATCTTCAGTCAATCCAAATTGTACTATATTGCAGAAAAAAAAGAAAAATGTAACATCGCCCCTTTAAAATTTACCAAAATGAAACTAACTGATAACTATCACTAAGATAAAAAATAAAGCGGGCCAACACCTGGAATTTTCTCAAAATTAACTACTAAGTGTGTATAATGTCGTGTGTCAGAATTCATTGTTACTTGATTTTCGTTAATAAACCATGTATAAATTCCAATAATTAAACTTATATGTTTGGAATAAATATTTTCCTCCGTACAACTTTATAAATCAATTTTATAAATACAAAACAGTCCCTAAAACTAAAAGATTGTATTGTCCCAGTGGAGTTTGAACCCATGATCATCAGTAATATGTCAATTGTCTGTAAAGTTCATTGACTTTTTTAACATCTAAGTTTGACCTTGTCCTTGGGAGGTACAGACCCGGCCTATAAAAGACACAACACCACATATTGGTGAACATTTCTGCCAAATATTTTCAGAAACCCATCCATAGATGACAAAGTTACTGAGCAGAAACGAAAGACTTTGTTTTTGGGGTATAAAAACAATATTTTTACACATCATCAACATATAACATCTGATAAAATAGAATGTACGCTTTTGCAAGGATTTCCTCACTAAGCTCGATCTTTGACACCTCGCTGTCGTCTATTCTATACCACTGTTTCGACCACCGAATGTAACAAATGTAATGCCCCTTTTGAAGGGACCCATGATGTACTATTAGAGCACTTAGGGGCCCTATGTACTCCAAAGCGTTCACTGACCCAGGTTTCATGTGCTTTCTAAGGGTTATATATCCCTCTACCTGTATTGGTCTTTTGATTTTCCTGTTGTAATTTTCAAACCTTTTCAGGTTGACAATGACGGTGCTGGGCAATTTTGTGATGACATTCTGTTTTGTAGCAATGCCAGACTTCTGACAACTTGCACATTTGAAGTCTTTAATTTCTTCTGCTCCGAAAAATCTTTCGACTGATTGTCGCAAGGAGACACAATTTTTAATCGAAACAGATATATTGTTGAACACTTCCGATCTTGAGGAACGTGTTCTACACTGCCCACATTTGACTGTACTTTCAATGTGTCCCTCAAAAGTTCTTTCGTATAAAGATTTTCCATCAGAAATTCTTTGTATTTGGTTCAATGTTAACTGCAGCATTTCATGCGCGTCTTGTTGTGATCCAAAATTGTATGTAGGCCAGACATCTTGCATTTTTTCACAAATTCCTTGACTTTATAGATATCATTTAAATATATATTACACTTTCAGCTCATTTGATTGGTCCTTTTTGTGATCGTTTCAGTTTTGGTTGATGGATCTTTTCCCGTGGTGTTGTTTGTGTTTCCGTTGCTTTCGGGAGGTTGGGAGTTAGAGTGTTCTGTGCTGGTAGTCTTTCTAGGACGTGATACTGAGCTTTTGGTTCGCCTATTTATATTCGCTTTTCCACGTCTGGTTGTTGATCTCGCACGTTGAGAAATCTTTTTAGAGTTGATTTTCGGACTAGCATTAACCTCTGTGTTGATGTCACTATTATTTGCTGCATCCACTGGTTTAGACTTTATTAAATCAAGTGCCTTCTGAGACTTTGGTGCAGCAAGTAAATATGCATCATCTCCACCCATCGGGGTTAATCCGTAGCTTATATCAGGATTGCTGAGGTCAGTATTTATGTTTGACTCATTAGACCGTGTATTTTGATTGCAGACAGGAATGCTCACGCAGGATGTCACCGGTGGAGTAGGGTTAGAACAAGGGTCAACATGTTCCAGATCTACCAGCCTACTGCGCCTCAATACATCATTCCAGTCTGGAAATTCATCCTGTATGATTTTACCGTCACATACTAACTTTGCTGGGTATACAATGTTTACTTTCGATTTAGGCTGTTGGTGTCTAGTTGTTTTGAACAATGGCCACAAACGTTTTCGTGCGTCTGGTATTTCACGAGGCATATCACGATCAACAGAATATTTCACTTCACAGTATTTCAGAGTTTTGGTATGAGACATTATCATTTTTAGCACATTGAAATCCATGAAATTCAGTATGATTGGTCTGGGATACTTTTGATTTTTTTATACGGCCCAAGTCTATGTCCTCGTTTCATGAGGATAAAACCGAGGTCTAACTGTAAGATATCCGAGACGAATTTCATAATCCGATCTTTACAATTTTCGTTTTGTTTTCTGATATACCACGGAATATAAGATAACTTAAGTCACGTACGTTCCTTTATTACATCCCTTGCATTTTACGTATAGGATATCGATCGAGTACGAGGTCTATCTGCGTAGGAAAGACCTGGTCACGGGATTCACGTGAACACCGTGAGCGCGTAGCGCTCGAGGTGTTTCGAGAATCCCGTGATCAGATCTTTTCTACACAGATAGGCCGATGTACGAGGTTTGTATCTGACTTACACAACGTTCGAGAGTTGCGAGATGGCTTTACATTTACCGACATGTCCAATAGCAATACAGACGATATATTTTCTCTGGCTCTGGTCATATGCACCGACATTGACATGGCAACACCCGAAACGATGAACAGGTACTGAGTATATACTATAACGATTTATAAATAATCTGAATTTGACTGTTATATTGTCCTTCTCGTCTTATTTAGAAATGTGGATTTGGCTACCAATTACACCACCCTATGACAATGTCATTGAATGTTAGCTGAGAGCTTGCTTATTTATTCTTGTTGCAACGTTACTGTCGGTTTGAAAGAAAAGGAAAAAAAGTTTTCAGACACAAATATGTTTTTACATAATATACGTAAAACGTCGATTTTCTAGTATCTTATTGGCAAATAATAATATGTTGCCATAAGTTCTTTTCATGCCCCGACATTCGATACGGCGGTAGGACATAAAGTGACACCCCTGTCCGTCCTTCCGTCCGTTCAAATTTTGATCTCAAGACATAATTCATGGATTTATTTCATATAAGCCCGCCCGGTTATCACAGTGGTTAGAGCGTAGGTCTACTAATCAAGAAGTTGTGAGGTCGAACCCTGAGCGCACTGTCCATGACCAATTCGGCTTAAGATATTACATCCCATTTTGAATTGTCAACCACCTCTGAATTATGTGGGGTAGCTTTACTAGCTTGTAGTAGCTTACGAATAGAATGGTACCTAGTCTAGATAAATCCAGGGAATTAAGCTGGGTAGGATGACTACCCGCTACGATATAACTGGTATTATGTTGAAAATGGCGTTAAATCCGATGAGATAACTAATTAAATAAGAATGGTTTCATTTTCTACCTGAAAGTGTGTGATAATAAAATATATGTCAACTTCGATTTCCGTTAAAAACCAAACATTTCACAGGAATTATGGCCCCTTTGACTTAGCGCTTAGTGGAGGTATTCGTGTCATCTGGTCACATTTCTAGCCTGATATTGCTATTGTTTCAACTATGATCGGAAGGTTCACGTGTACTCAAACATTTTCTTTTAATAAAACCGACACTCATATCGTCAAATCTAACAAAGAAGGAAATGTATTGCGCTTTCGTCAGCCTTGTATGTGTCATTGTGGTATAATTAAAAGTAAATGATCTAACTATAATTGGTTTGTTATATCATGTATATATGACACATTTAAGGTATTTTGTCCATCATTAGTTCTAGTATGCTTGACTGTCCAATTTGTGATTGCTCATGCTTATATCATCATAGAGAATACACATTGTTTATACACACAATAAATTCTTAAAGCGCTTATGTAAATGATTGTGCACGTGGGCAGGTCTAGCTTCTTTCGAATATAGACCTGGTCACGTGCAGAAAACAGACCCGCGCACGAAATTCTTTTGATAATACAGGTCTTTCTAAAGGATATGGCCCTATCACAAACAAAGAAGTAGGTGTGTAAATTATCCTTGTCGCCTTATTTAGAAATGTGGATTTGGCTACCAATTACACCACCTTATGACGATGAGGTCATTGAATTTTAGTTGAGAGCTTGCTTATTTATTCTTGTTGCAACGTTACTGTCGGTTTGAAAGAAAAGGAAACAGTTTTCAGACGCAAATATGTTTTTACATAATATACGTCGATAAAGCGTCGATTTTCTAGTATCTTATTGGCGAAGAATAATATGTTGCCATGAGTTATTTTCATGCCCCGTCATTCGCTACGGCGGTAGGACATAAAGTGACACCCCTGTCCGTCCTTCCGTCCGTTCAAATTTTGATCTCAAGACATAATTCATGGATTTATTTCATATAAGCCCGTCCAGTTATCACAGTGGTTAGAGCGTTGGTCTACTGATCAAGAAGTTGTGAGGTCGAACCCTGAGCGAGACTCGCACTGTCCATGACCAATTCGGCTTAAGATATTACATCCCATTTTGAATTGTCAACCACCTCTGAATTATTTGGGTTAGCTTTACTAGCTTGTTAGTAGCTTACGGATAGAATGGTATTTAGTCTAGATAAATCCAGGGAAGCTGGGTAGGATGACTACCCGCTACGATATAACAGATATTACATGTATGTTGAACATAGCGTTAAATCCGATGAGATAACTAAATAAATAAGAATGGTTTCATTTTCTACGTGAAAGTGTGTGATAATAAAATACATGTCAACTTCGATTTCCGTTAAAAACCAAACATTTCACAGGAGTTATGGCCCCTTTGACTTAGCGCTTAATGGAGATATTCGTGTCATCTGGTCACATTTCTAGACTGATATTGCTATTGTTTCAACTATGATCGGAAGTTTCACGTGTACTCAAACATTTCCTTTTGATAAAACCGACACTCATATCGTCAAATCTAACAAAGAAGGAAATGTATTGCGTTTTCGTCAGCCTTGTATGTGCCATTGCGGTATAATTAAAAGTAAATGATCTAACTAAAATTGCTGTTTGGTTTGTTATATCATGTATATATGACACATTTAAGGTATTTTGTCCATTATTAGTTCAAGTATACTGGACTGTCCAATTTGTGATTGCTCATGTTTATATAATCATAGAGCATACACATTGTTTATACAAACAATGAATTCTTAAAGAGCTTATATAAATGATTATGCACGTGGGCAGGTCTAGCTTCTTTCGAATATAGATCTGGTCACGTGCAGAAAACAGACCCACGCACGAAATTCTTTTGATAATACAGGTCTTTCTAAAGGATATGGACCTATCACAAACAAAGAAGTAGGTGTGTAAAACTTAATATGAGGTACTAATCAAATTGTGTATATGGCACAGCATGGACACTTATATTACAGGCAATATTATTTCTGTTCCGATTCATGAATTATTTAACAGATTAATATTATTACAATGCGATCTTAATAGTCCCATAAGCATATAAATCTATCGGTCGTAACAAAGGGGTTTGTCACGAATACTTTATAGCAAGAAAATTTGTTTACGAAACCACTATCGTATTTTTCAATATCATTGAAAGATGTTATGCACACATCATAAAGTGACGTCACACGCTCTATATATTTCCAGTTTACAAATGCAAAAATCACAGTGAAATGAGTGTTTTAAGAAGGAAAAGGGCTCGATTCGTTGGTAATAATTATCTTGGGATAATATCAGGCATTGCTTGTTCTTCAGCTCACATCAGGTGAGCTTTTAGGATCGATCGTCCGATCGTTCGTCGTCCGTCCACAATTAGTTTGTTTACACTCTAGCATCCACAGTTCTTGACGAATCCTGATCAAACTTGCTCACAATGTAAATGGCCACAATGTCTCGGCTAAGTTTGATAATGGGGAAAATATGACAATAACTTCTAGAGTTATGGGCCCTTGACCTAGAAAATTATATATAGTTTAGCTTGTTTACACGCTAGCGCATTCATTTATTCACCAATCCTAATAATATTTTCAGTAAATGTGTATAACCAAAAGATCTTGGACAAGTTCAATTATGGGCGGAATTGGATCAGAACTTTTACCAGAGTTATTGGCCCTTGAACTTGCTATATTTGAGTTTGTTTACACTCTATAGCGCCTTCATTTATTCACCGATCCTAATCATATTTAGAATGACTGTGTATGACCTTACAGTCTTGGACAAGTTCATTTATGGGTGGAATCGGACCACAAATTCAAGAGTTATGGGCCCTTGGATTAGAAAATGTGCTACGTTTTAGCTTGTTTAACAGTATTATACCTTCATTGTTGGTTTTGATCAAAATCTACGTGAAAATGGGTTATACGAGATGGAAACTATATTATCTGGTCATTAATTTTAGTGCCTTTGTTCTCAGATGAGCGATAAAGGGCCATTTTGGCCCTCTTGTTTTCATATCTCTGTATAGCAAAAAGCTAATGGGACTTTATGACTTTGAAACATATCATATTTAAATAATATAGTTTACACTTGAAAGATAGAAAAACAACATTTCAACAAAATCTACAAATTACTACATTTTGAAATAATTAAAGATTTATTGAAGGTTGTCTATAAATCAGTCTTTATAGATATCTTTTTTTTTTTTTTTTTTTTTTTGATTAATATTTGTATTTGGTTTACATATGTATGATAATATGTTTCATTTACTAGTACAATGTACAACTGAAGTACAAAACAGAGATTCCTTATTTACTTACACAATAATTACACAATAATTACACATTAATTTTTGGGGGTGAGAACTCAAACAAAGAGTAATTATGCTCTGAAATTCAATTGATACATAAAACTGACATAAGAAAAGATCAATACAATGTACTACATTAACAACAAATATACTGCACGTAATCCATATGAATGGTACATATGTTGAAACCAAGAAGAGGAAAATCAATGCGTTCCAATGCAAAAACATATATATGAATGCAATACAAAGTAATGTTATATCCTTTATAGCTTAACATCTATGAAAACTATATATGAACTATCGTGAGATAATTTGGCACAGACATTTTGTCATAAAAAAAAACTGCCCTTTAGATGCAGTGATACTGAATCGAATTATACATTTGAATAATGTTGGGTATGATATCACAGTTACCACAAATGAATTGTTTGATGTCCACATTTGGGGAACATTAGGCGAAATACATAAAATCTGACAAAATATTACTCTTTGAACTGTTCATACAAAATAATTCACTTGCCATGGAAACAAAACATCTAAGAACACTGCTCTACAATGTAATTTCAATTAATCATATGCAATTATGAAAACTTCAGTGACTAAATTGCATTTTTGAAAAAATCTCTAAAATGAGATTTTTTAAGAATTAATTTCAACAGGTTACCATGGTAACTTAAAGATTAAATACATAAATATTGACCATATCCCTTTTTCTCTCATACACTATATGTATATCCCTTCATACCTCTCATATTGGCCCGTCTCTAATTTAACAGGGGCCACAAAACCTACAGTGCAGTTAAAAAGAGAACTGTACAGACAGTAGTAAGGTGTGAAAAGGGTAAATAGGACATCCATCATAACAAATATACAGCAAAATACGGTATAGAAACTTTCTATACCAAACAATATAATTATCTTATTGCTTGAAAACATAACATGCAACATTAATAACGCTCTCTCAGAATTTTTTTAGAAGTACCGGTATAAACAGAAGAATATGAATTCACAACATTTTGATAAGCGATGACATTACATAGACTCAAGCTTTTACTCGCGCTTCAAAATCTACAATCTAGAACAGATTTTATTTGAACATCTTGTCAAATAAATGGAAAATGATTTAATAAACGAAAAACTATTTTAACAGTATGCGCATCATTTCTGCGTATGTGTTATTTCAATGTTTTATTAGTAAATAATGCCCGCTCAGGTATAGATGACTACAAATTGGAAATTGGAGTGAGGTATAATAATAATAATTACTTAAATATTTCAGACATTTATAAAATAGAAATAATGTTTCCAAATCAATGTCAAAATGTATTCAAAATCAGGACTACTTTTACTTGATCAATCTAAAATTCTATCTGAAGTGAAATATTACCATTCTGAACTCTCTCCAATAAAGAAACGGAAAATGTAGAACTTAATAATATTGTGGATCATATAATATGCTAGAAAATTAATAGATGCAGAAAGTCAAATGTTGGAAACGAACTTGACACATGAGGAACTGCTAAGTAGACATAAAAAATGAAAATAATCCATCCATCTATATGAATATTGACCTACCTCTCCAACAGATGACACACTAAATGCAACAATGTATAAAAGGCTAAGGGTAACCAATCTTCAGTCAATCCAAATTGTACTATATTGCAGAAAAAAATGAAAAATGTAACATCGCCCCTTTAAGATTTACCAAAATGAAACTAACTGATAACTATCACTAAGATAAAAAATAAAGCGGGCCAACACCTGGAATTTTCTCAAAATTAACTACTAAGTGTGTATAATGTCGTGTGTCAGAATTCATTGTTACTTGATTTTCGTTAATAAACCATGTATAAATTCCAATAATTAAACTTATATGTTTGGAATAAATATTTTCCTCCGTACAACTTTATAAATCAATTTTATAAATACAAAACAGTCCCTAAAACTAAAAGATTGTATTGTCCCAGTGGAGTTTGAACCCATGATCATCAGTAATATGTCAATTGTCTGTAAAGTTCATTGACTTTTTTAACATCTAAGTCTGACCTTGTCCTTGGGAGGTACAGACCCGGCCTATAAAAGACACAACACCACATATTGGTGAACATTTCTGCCAAATATTTTCAGAAACCCATCCATAGATGACAAAGTTACTGAGCAGAAACGAAAGACTTTGTTTTTGGGGTATAAAAACAATATTTTTACACATCATCAACATATAACATCTGATAAAATAGAATGTACGCTTTTTCAAGGATTTACTCACTAAGCTCGATCTTTGACACCTCGCTGTCGTCTATTCTATACCACTGTTTCGACCACCGAATGTAACAAATGTAATACCCCTTTTGAAGGGACCCATGATGTACTATTAGAGCACTTAGGGGCCCTATGTACTCCAAAGCGTTCACTGACCCAGGTTTCATGTGCTTTCTAAGGGTTATATATCCCTCTACCTGTATTGGTCTTTTGATTTTCCTGTTGTAATTTTCAAACCTTTTAAGGTTGACAATGACGGTTCTGGGCAGTTTTGTGATGACATTCTGTTTTGTAGCAATGCCAGACTTCTGACAACTTGCACATTTGAAGTCTTTAATTTCTTCTGCTCCGAAAAATCTTTCGACTGATTGTCGCAAGGAGACACAATTTTTAATCGAAACAGATATATTGTTGAACACTTCCGATCTTGAGGAACGTGTTCTACACTGCCCACATTTGACTGTACTTTCAATGTGTCCCTCAAAAGTTCTTTCGTATAAAGATTTTCCATCAGAAATTCTTTGTATTTGGTTCAATGTTAACTGCAGCATTTCATGCGCGTCTTGTTGTGATCCAAAATTGTATGTAGGCCAGACATCTTGCATTTTTTCACAAATTCCTTGACTTTATAGATATCATTTAAATATATATTACACTTTCAGCTCATTTGATTGGTCCTTTTGTAAAGAAATCAGCCTTCGTTAAAGAAAAAAAAATACAATTTTTTTTTTAAATGCTTTAGTTTATGTTAAAAGCATTAATTAATTTTGTGGAGACGACCGCAACATTTCAATTATTCGTTTATTTTTATACCAGCCTTTTTATTAGCCAATCAAATCCAATCTCACTGGCTTGCTGCTTATAAAAGCATGCGCTCTGGGATTAGTAGTCAGTCTGCTGGTTAACATCTGGAGTGGTAGAATCATAAAGCTGAAAGATGTATTAATTTCTGGGACTGGTCAGTAATTTGTGGAGTTTAATACTCTTGATTGCGGCATACGTACCATGATATATGTTTTTCTCCCATTTGCTGAATTTAGTCTTAGGGATCAAGAACTAGAGCCTCCGGATTGCGGCATATGTAACATGAACGAGGTTTCTATTCCCATTGCATAGATACAACGACGCTTTTTTGTCCTTTTATGGTTATGGTATTATTTTCTTTTTGTACGAGTGCATACCTTGGAATTTGGTCCGCGTGAATATGGACTAGAGCATCTCGATTGCGGCATATGTACCATGACAGATATCTCTACTTCCTAGTACCAGTACCGGGTCGTAGTTATCTCTTGTATTTTATTATGCATTGCATTTGGTGCGTGTCCGGGCCTTTGGGCAGTGTACGTAAGGGTTAGATCCTCTTGATTGCGGCATATGTACCATGATAGAGATTTCTATTCCTTAATTCCAGTACCGGGTCGTGGGCAACTCCAATTAATGCTTTACTTCTTTTACAAACGTCTTTGTGTCTATTAAACATATGTGTGTCGTGCTTACCATTTTGATTCATAAATTGATTTTGCGCATGTAAATAAATAGTGCTTACTTCAGTTAAACAATCATACGGACAAAGTAGTCCCTTAGGAAAATTGATGTATGTACATGAACATTGTATTTGTTCAATTGTTATATTCCTATAAAAGACACAACACCACATATTGGTGAACATTTCTGCCAAATATTTTCAGAAACCCATCCATAGATGACAAAGTTACTGAGCAGAAACGAAAGACTTTGTTTTTGGGGTATAAAAACAATATTTTTACACATCATCAACATATAACATCTGATAAAATAGAATGTACGCTTTTTCAAGGATTTACTCACTAAGCTCGATCTTTGACACCTCGCTGTCGTCTATTCTATACCACTGTTTCGACCACCGAATGTAACAAATGTAATGCCCCTTTTGAAGGGACCCATGATGTACTATTAGAGCACTTAGGGGCCCTATGTACTCCAAAGCGTTCACTGACCCAGGTTTCATGTGCTTTCTAAGGGTTATATATCCCTCTACCTGTATTGGTCTTTTGATTTTCCTGTTGTAATTTTCAAACCTTTTAAGGTTGACAATGACGGTTCTGGGCAGTTTTGTGATGACATTCTGTTTTGTAGCAATGCCAGACTTCTGACAACTTGCACATTTGAAGTCTTTAATTTCTTCTGCTCCGAAAAATCTTTCGACTGATTGTCGCAAGGAAACACAATTTTTAATCGAAACAGATATATTGTTGAACACTTCCGATCTTGAGGAACGTGTTCTACACTGCCCACATTTGACTGTACTTTCAATGTGTCCCTCAAAAGTTCTTTCGTATAAAGATTTTCCATCAGAAATTCTTTGTATTTGGTTCAATGTTAACTGCAGCATTTCATGCGCGTCTTGTTGTGATCCAAAATTGTATGTAGGCCAGACATCTTGCATTTTTTCACAAATTCCTTGACTTTATAGATATCATTTAAATATATATTACACTTTCAGCTCATTTGATTGGTCCTTTTGTAAAGAAATCAGCCTTCGTTAAAGAAAAAAAAATACAATTTTTTTTTTAAATGCTTTAGTTTATGTTAAAAGCATTAATTAATTTTGTGGAGACGACCGCAACATTTCAATTATTCGTTTATTTTTATACCAGCCTTTTTATTAGCCAATCAAATCCAATCTCACTGGCTTGCTGCTTATAAAAGCATGCGCTCTGGGATTAGTAGTCAGTCTGCTGGTTAACATCTGGAGTGGTAGAATCATAAAGCTGAAAGATGTATTAATTTCTGGGACTGGTCAGTAATTTGTGGAGTTTAATACTCTTGATTGCGGCATACGTACCATGATATATGTTTTTCTCCCATTTGCTGAATTTAGTCTTAGGGATCAAGAACTAGAGCCTCCGGATTGCGGCATATGTACCATGAACGAGGTTTCTATTCCCATTGCATAGATACAACGACGCTTCTTTGTCCTTTTATGGTTATGGTATTATTTTCTTTTTGTACGAGTGCATACCTTGGAATTTGGTCAGCGTGAATATGGACTAGAGCATCTCGATTGCGGCATATGTACCATGACAGATATCTCTACTTTCTAGTACCAGTACCGGGTCGTAGTTATCTCTTGTATTTTATTATGCATTGCATTTGGTGCGTGTCCGGGCCTTTGGGCAGTGTACGTAAGGGTTAGATCCTCTTGATTGCGGCATATGTACCATGATAGAGATTTCTATTCCTTAATTCCAGTACCGGGTCGTGGGCAACTCCAATTAATGCTTTACTTCTTTTACAAACGTCTTTGTGTCTATTAAACATATGTGTGTCGCGCTTACCATTTTGATTCATAAATTGATTTTGCGCATGTAAATAAATAGTGCTTACTTAAGTTAAACAATCATACGGACAAAGTAGTCCCTTAGGAAAATTGATGTATGTACATGAACATTGTATTTGTTCAATTGTTATATTCCATCTGCTGTTTATAAACCCGTTCTATAATATTTGAGGTCATAGTCGCTCGGTACGACTGAAAACACTTTACACCCTCCTAAACCCTGGGTTTAACTGTTATACCTATACTTTAAGGATTAATGCATTCCGCGTGCAACAGAATGCATAAAACCTAGGGTTTAAGAGCTCTTAAACCTATAGTTTCAACTGCTGTATGCACATGAATTGCTTAAGCTCTTAAACTATGGTTTAAAATATGTTAAACCCATGGTTTAAGGACCAATCAAATGAGCTGAAACTGTTGTTTAAAGTATCACGTGACTTTTCACTTGTAATATGTTTATAAGTGTGTATAAACAGGGATCCTTGGTATACTAGTATACGAGAGAAAGGTGGCGCTATTTTATGTTAAATTAGTATCTCTTTATTGTCCACACGTGTTATATGTAGAACGTTAAACATTATGTGAATGAAGATGAAAACAATTCTTATAAAAACATACTGTTTGAAACAGCTAAATATGTGCATGCTGATAATATTCAATATTTAGAGGTTTCATAATTACAGTATTAGTTGTAAGGCTTCATGTTCATATGTGAAACAATTGTTTCTTAGTCTTATAATTATGATGATGAATAATATATATTCAGATGGAGATATTCCTATTCAATAAACCGTCATAAAATCTATGTATTTTTATTAATTGTATATAATGTAAAGACTCATACCTGAATTTCGAAATATATAACGATGATTAGGTGATAACTGAATTAACAAGCATGCCTGACATGTATGGACTATAAAGAGGTGCTAATTCAACATAATAACGTCGCCTTGCTCTATTACATTATAGAATTTATCAATTAGTTTAATTCAATCTTTATATTTATACATAATTATAAAAATAAAACAACTGAGTGAAAAGTAATGTGGTACTTTAAACATGTGATTGGTCCACACTTAAACCCTGGACCACAACACAACACAACTGTATTTTTCTCCCATATATGTTTAGGAATATTGATAATATCTGGATTTAGGTTCTTTTCTCTAACCCTATGGAAATATTCACAATTGATGAGATAGTGCTCCTCGGTTCCCACCTGATTACGGTTACATAAGTTACATAGTCTTTCGATAAAAGGAGTGCCATCATAACGGCCTGTCTCGACAGGAAGTGCGTGGTTCGCAGCTTTAAAACAGAAGAGATTAATGCGCTCTGATTCTTCAAGGTTGCATAAATATGATTCAAATTGGAAGTTTTCTTTGAAATTAGCGTAAGTTATACCTTTGTTTGAGTTTTGAAATTATGCATGCCAATTCTGTTTAAACTGGTCAATTAAAACGCATTTAATTTGTTTATGTAAAACTTTACTATTAATATGGAAGTGGTTCTTCCATAAGTCTGGCCGACCGACTGAGTACAAAATTTCTTTAATCTGATTTGTCCATTTAAAGTTACAATCTATTTGACTTAGCATATAATAATAAATCTGTTAACAGTTTTCTGTTGTTTACCAAGTAGTAGGCGATTCCAATACGAGATAATCCGACTTTTAACTACAATAGTAATAGGGTACCTGCCTAATTCGCCATACAAAAATATGTATTGGTGTAGAACGTTTAGCCTTTGTTGTTTTTCTCAGAAAGTCATTATGAACCATTTCTTGGAGATCAAGATTTTCAAATCCAAATATTTCACTTCCATAGGCCAGAATTGGCAGAAAATAATGTCACTGGGATCGTAATTGGTCCCGCCCTAAGGGCCACGTTTTTACATAGCATTATATAAGAAAGTGTGAACTGATCTTTTTGTCAGAAAGCACAAGGTTTAGAGTTTAGATATTTGGCATGGAGCAACATCTAGAGACCATCTAACAGTATTGCAGAAATATTGTCCCTAGTGATGCAATATAACGCATTACGACGCAATATATATCTAATCAGAAATCAAATTATTATAGTAAAGTTGTGTTTGATTTCAGATCCGACGGTGCTCCCAAGTTTGTAGACATTCTGATGTTAATACCATAATTATGTATTAAACTACAAAATTATAAGTTGAATAGAATGACGTAAATGATACACTTTATCTTATATTTCAGAAGTATACAGCATACAACAAAACCGTGAAACATCTTGTGTTGAAAAAAAATGATGGGATTCAAAGTGAAGAGAGTTGTAAGTTTATTGGTTAAATGATGTTCCGCAAAATAATTATTAGATACTTAATATTAGTTTAAGACTTTCATAGCAGTCTTTTACCTTATATTATACAAATGTGATGTTCATCGTACAAGTTTGACCATTCTAGAGCGGTACAGATCAAGTATTTCGATATTCCAACACACACACACAAAAATGATTACTTAGCTAACTTAAAATAAAGACATGTCTGGCAACACGTGTCATCAAATGCTAGTATATAATTATGTTTGTTTGCGGTTGTATTTTAGGTTCAATCTTATTTTAATTTTTCGACGGAGAAGTGTACGGCCAACGTATATCTAAAATAAGGATTGAGTGGTTTCGTACAATCATATGATGGTATTATTCAATCACGTCATGGACAGATTCAATCATACTATGTTTTGATACAAATATGATTATCTGGTACAATTTATGATGGACTGGTACACTTATATGTTGGACTGGTACAAATTTATGATGGACTGGTACGATTTTATGATGGACTGGTACAATTATATGGTGGTCTAGTACAATTATATGGTGGTCTAGTACAATTATATGATGGTCTGGTACAATTATATGATGGTCTGGTACAATTATATGATGGTCTGGTACAATTATATGATGGTCTGGTACAATTATATGATGGTCTGGTACAATTATATGATGGTCTGGTACAATTGTAAGATAGACTGGTACAATTTTATGACAGACTGGTACAATTATATGGTGGTCTCACACAATTCGTTTGTAGTCTAGAATTTTGGAATTCGTACATGCGTGATACTTAATATTATGCACATCTGAAAATGGCTGACAATTTATATAAATTTCATTCAGAAATTTGAGAACCTTTGCATTTCGTCATCTGTAACACATTTTGAAAGAAAAAAATAGGAAAATACCCATGACATCGAAGCAACAGCACATGTGTCTGTACGAAGAATAATTTAGAATATCCATTTAGGACTAACGATTGCTGTCCCTTTTTATGAAATCACGCGTTTGTTTTCTTTTCAGTTTGGTGTAACTATTCTTGTTAGTTTGGTGATGTCATTTTGGTTTTATAATGTAGATATGCATATCTACAACGTCATAACAAGTCGGGCATACAAACCAACTCTTCTTCCGGATGTTAAACATCATATCATGTCTGGTAACCAACTATTTGAAATTTACACAAATCATAGTTGGAAAGATGACTCTGCGCAATGCAACAGAATGATGTTTTTGGTGTATAGATGTAAGGATCATTGCGGCGGGTGGGGTAGTCGACAGAAGGGAATTGCTACATCATACTTGTTGTCTTTATTTACCAACAGAAGATTTATTGTTGATATTCAGGAGCCGTGCGATGTGGTCAACCACTTAGACCCAAACTTTTACGACTGGACACATTGTAAGGAATATGTTGATGAATTACCAAAACGCGATGTGCAATTTTTGAACATTAGAAAAGAGGATAATCCAACGTTTCATAAAACCTGGACAAAAACCGCTTTATAATTACAGTGTCATCCTACTCGAACTCGATAGATGCTATACGACAACATCCTGATGCTGGGGCACAACTAAGTTGGATAAAAAATCTGACCGATTTTGAGGTTATTGGTCGCATTCTTCGAAGCTTATTCAAACCTAAACCCAAACTTCGAAATCATTTGAACAATTTCATCGAAGAATCTACGCATGGCAGGCAACTGGTTTGTGGACATCTTCGAATGGGTCGACGCATTGAAATTCCAAAGGAACATGATAATTTGAAACCAATGAATGAAACAGCAATGTTTGCGATTCTAGACCAGTTTAAAGATGTTAGCAAGTACGTTATCTATTTGGCCAGCGATTCTGATCTTGTTCGTGAACACGCATCAATTGTTCTAAAGAATTACATAAACTTAAACAGGAAAATTGTCCATGTTGACTTGTTTGACCATTTGAACTCTAGTGTAGCTTGCGACGGATTTTATACAGCATTGTTTGAGCAGTACATGTTTACACAGTGTGATTATCTAATAATTGGACGGAGTAACTTTGCTGCTATGGCTGCATACATTAGAGGTAACTCAAGGGGACTTTACTTGTACAAAAAGCGCAGATTTATCCCAGGCTCATTAGCGGACATTCAAACTTTTTATACATTTCAATAAGATTTGTCAATATACGACAAAACGTTCCATAGCTATCAAAACTACAACTGGCATTAGCTACGAGGGAACTTTGCAGATGGACTCCGGGATTACATCTTGATGACTCTTTCTATCTATGTCTAGGATATCCATAATACTTTAAACAGCTTGTATAATGACTTTTATGCCATGACTAAGTGGATGCTTGGAAACGATCATATCTGAGAGCTAGTTAAGAAACTATAACTGCAATTTTAAAAGATTGACACTTCATTTCAGTCCCCCAAGATAGATTAGTTTCACTTCTATGATTTTTCTAGACGAATTATACTTACGAATATTTGTTTATTATAGCTGTTTGCGAGTACATACTCATGATACTGTAGTGTCTATTACTAGTTTGGCTAATCCTGGCCATTTGATTGGCTAATGGTGATGCCTGAATCTATTAATAGTTGACAGGTAAGTAAATCATGAAGGAATTGCTATATAAGTTGTTGTGTGGCTATTGGAAGTTCAATGTGGTTGTATGAATTCGTTAACATTTAGGATTGATTCTATTTGATTGATGTAGGGTATGATATAACCATGTGCATGTGAACTATATACATGAATTTATTCATTTGTCAGATACACATAATTGTCATTATAATGTGTATTACTCATATCATGTAAATATTTTATACCCATGGATTGGATTAAATATACAGACAATATCCTTTATGAAATCAAAGCTCTGAAGGTTCTGATGTAGTTCGGAACTACAAATCAGTCAAAAGTTTATTTCTATGTAGGGTGAGTTTTGGAAAACGAACGATAGTTCGCGCATGAATTTAATGCAGACATAAGTACTACGAACGCTTTTCTACACGCGCTATGCAGTTGTTACAGTTGTTCCGGTTCCATGTGCTTTCAGTACTTTGATTTATGTTTCCCATCTCATCACCAAAAGTAGTTCAGCAATTAGCATAATATTATATATAGTTTACATTACCTGCCTCTTTGAATACTCAACTTACGCAGACTGTAATATATCATACATGAAGACATGCTCGAAGAAAAAGGTTAAACGTTATAATGATGGTCCCAATTAAAATGCCGAACCTACATTTTTTATGAATTCGCATTTTTGCACTGATAGTGTCTGTCGCGGGAAATCAGTGCGCATATGCCGCGAAAATGACTAAACCTCCAGCCAATCAAAACATGTCAAAATGGTCATGAGATGAAATGACGAACCGGGGTTGACTGAAATCAGATGAGACAAAAAGGCAAAGTTACTTCGACATTTTGCAAATAATAATGTAAACAGCTATGAAAATGAATTGTCGAAATTGAAATTTCATTTTATAATACAATCAATGTGAGTAGTGTGATACATGTCTTAAATAATGTATATATACCGAAGAATAATGTATGACAACATTCTTTGCTAATGGTGGTATTACTGTTGCATATTTTCTGTGAAATGTGGGTTCGTCTCTTTAGATTATATAAATGTGAACAGCTCAAGTATCGTTATTTTGCATACGTCTCTAAATATATATATGATTATATAAATAGTAGGATACATTATGTAAGATTAAACATACGTCACATAAAGTTTATTGTAATAGGATACAAGATCATTTATGACAAATTCCGGTATATGAATCAAATACTCGCATTAATAGGATTCAGCATTAGTAAGGCCTATTTCTTAAGTGAAAATGGAATAAACCTATTGACATTTTAAGTATTTTTGCTGCTGAACATAAAACTTTTGCATATTTCTATAAAAAAATTGGCGTTAAGGATCGTTTCTTAAAGTGCTTTAATGAAACTTTCTTCAATAACGAGCATCTTTTACTGTAAATATGTTCTCTTTCCTTATAAGTTATACCCTACTCTCTTCATTTATTGGAAAATGTGATCAAATAAAATGTCACTCTTCTTTGACATCTATTTCTTAATTTTTTAAATCGCCATTTCAAAGTTTCGACTGAAACTCAAAGATTACATTTTTAGCTCACCAGAGCACGAATGTGCTCAGTGTGACCTTTTGTGATCGCACTGCGTCCATCGTGCGGTGTGCGTCGTTACGTGGCGTCCATGTTTACTTAAAACAACATCTCCTCCTACACCGCTATGCCGATTGCAACCAAACTTTGCTGGAATGATCATTGGGTGGTCCCCCTTCATAGTTGTTCAAAAAATTAAATTTCATTAAAAACTCTGGTTGCTATGGCAACAAATAGAAAAAAACTTAAAAAATCTTCTTGTCCGAAACCACAGGGCCTAGAGCTGAGATATTTGGTATGTGGCATAGTCTAGTGGACCTCTACCAAGTTTGTTTAAATTATTGCCCTAGGGTCAAAATTGGCCCCGCCCCGGGGGTCACTTGATTTATATAGACTTATATAGGAAAATTAAAAAAATCTTCTTCTCCGAAACCGCAAGGCCTAGAGCTTAGATATTTTGTATGTGGCATTGTCTAGCGGACCTCTACCAAGTTTGTTCAAATTATGGCCCCGGGGTCAAAATTGGCCCTGCCCTTGGGTTTATTCCTTTTTATATAGGAAAATTTGAAAAATCTTCTTCTCCGAAACCACAAGGCCTAAAGCTAAGATATTTGGTATGTAGCATTGTCTAGTGGACCTCTACCAAGTTTGTTCAAATTATTACCCTAGGATCAAAATTGGCCCCGCCCCGGGGGTCACTTGATTTATTTACACTTATATAGGAAAATTTAAAAAATCTCCTTCTCCGAAACCGCAAGGCCTAGAGCTAAGATATTTTGTATGTGGCATTGTCTAGTGGATCTCTACCAAGTTTGTTCAAATTATGGCCCCGGGGTCAAAATTGGCCCTGCCCGGGGGTTTATTCTATTTTATTTAGGAAAATTTGAAAAATCTTCTTCTCCGAAACCACAAGGCCTAGAGCTAAGATATTTGGTATGTAGCATTGTCTAGTGGACCTCTACCAAGTTTGTTCAAATTATTGCCCTAGGGTCAAAATTGGCCCCGCCCCGGGGGTCGCTTGATTTATTTAGACTTATATAGGAAAATTAAAAAAAATTTCTTCTCCGAAACCACAAGGCCTAGAGCTAAGATAGTTGGTATGTAGCATTATCTAGTGGACCTCTACCAAGTTCAAATTATTGTCCTAGGGTCAAAATTGGCCCTGTCCTGGGGTTTATTCTATTTTGTATAGGACAATTAAAAAAATCTTCTTCTCCGAAACCGCAAGGCCTAGAGCTAAGATATTTTGTATGTGGCATTGTCTAGTGGACCTCTAACAAGTTTGTTCAAATTATGGCCCCGGGGTCAAAATTGGCCCTGCCCTGGGGTTTATTCTATTTTATATAGGAAAATTTTTAAAAAATCTTCTTCTCCGAAACCACAAGGCCTAGAGCTAAGATATTTGGTATCTAGCTTTGTCTAATGGACCTCTTTTAAATCTGTTCATATAATGGCCATGGGATAAAAAAACGGCCCAGATGGGTCACTTGATCTTACTTGGACTCGTATAGAAAACTTCAACAATGTTAATCTCCAAATGACCTTTTCTCATGGTGAGCATTTATAGGGCCATCATGGCCCTCTTGTTATTATTATTTTGCGTCAGATCTAGAGTTAACAGTTATGATAACAGTTATATACATGTATATAATTAATTGTTTGTAATGTTTGTATATATGTTGAACAAAATGGAATAAATGGGGGAAAGATATGTAAGACTTATTATTAACTAGCATCATTCCATAGTTGATAAAACTTAGCATTGAGAATATTAGTTTACAATAAAAATAGTTTTGGTTGTTGAAGATGTTTTTTTTTGTCTCGTGTCTTAGATTAATGATTCATATAGATAATACATTTTGTACAAAAAAATGTGAAAATTTATTATAACATAATAGGGCTGTGTATTGTCAGCCCACTTGCGAGAGGAAACGGCAATGCAATACCTTCTGAGCTTTATATCAATAAATCTTGAATGACCGCACTATAGCGGTTATCCGAACAAGCGTTTCGGGATACTCTGATTTTATCGCTATACGCTGTTTTATCAATGGATTTCGCGATTCCCCCCCCCCCCCCAGCTGAAACTAGGTGCATTTACCTAAGATAGATATATAAGAACATGGTTAAATAAAACATAAAATGAATTTAGAACTGACTTCGTTTCGACAAAGTGCGGCTCTAAAGCTATCACGCACACGAAATAAATTTGCGCACGTATACCGGAGGTCGGTCTTTAACAAGTACCACCGTCTTTGTGGGCATGCTATTAATCCAGATACTAACAATGGACTTAATTTATCATTAATTTTGTAATTTAATGGTAGTTTTGTTTTTGTTTTTATTCAAGTTATTGTTGTTTTAAAGATGAAGATAAGTTCGCGAACCTCGCGAAACTTAGGTATCCGAATATTTGTGTCCGAACTTTTGTCATGGATCGCGGAGTTCGAATATTCGTTTGAACCCTATTACATAATAGCACCATTCCATTGTTGATATTTCTTAGACTTGAGAATGTTAGTTTTTTTTAAATAGACTCGAACCTTAAACGTTTATATTTTTGTTTCGTGTTCAGTTAAAATTTCATGAAGATCAAGTGATAAATTATTCAAATGTTGATGTTGAAATTGTTCAATAGATGAACATATTCGAATGGTCAAATTGTGTTGTTTCTACTTTCATTTTCCTTCTTTGACAACTTTTTTCAGTATTCAATTTTCTATTGGTTACTAAGCCGCTACATTAATCAGTCCACAAACTCTGCCCCTGCTCGAATATGCTGATAATCAGAGGTTTTAACTTAAATATTGTTGAATATTCCATTCAATAGTTTAAATGAAATAGGAATTGTAACAGATACAACAGGTATTACTGTCGAAGCTACACATACAAGACGATCTAAAAGTCGAAGGCCAATAATTTATTTACAATAATATTTATATCGTACGAACGTGTGTCATGGCAAGACATTCTCAAAGACGCAAAAACAACGTTTAAATGTTAGTGTGCATTGAAAAATTAAAAGAAATGCATCTCCTTTTGTAGGTTCAGCATTTTAAATTGAGACCATCGATAAGCATTAATCGATTGAAACTTCCCGATGAAACTTTTTTTTTTTAAATATCTTGCAGACTCACCGTCATCATCGCATCGTCCATTAATTCTATGATGACTTCTATACGTTTACAATAGAAGCTAGGAACAAGACTAAATTATCATATACAGCACGAGAATTATGACGTCATCCTTCCTTGAAATGTGTGTACTGATAGTAATTATTGTAATAAACCGAGTGAGAGGATTGTTTAGATTTTTTACGACTGATTTTTAATTGCTCGTTTACGATATTGCATAGCGATATTATTTTGACTTAAATGCACGTAATATTTGAATTTGTATTTAGCCATTGAATTAAAATATCGGATCTATATTATTTGGCGGAAGCTAGGTTAATGGAAGCTGTTCGGTATGCAGGAAAAGTGAAAACTGAGCGATTTTTGAAATACGGTAATAACTTATTGTTCGTACCGAACAACAAAAAGCAACTTCATACAAAAAACATAAACCAATATGCTTCTTGAAATTCATCTACCTAGAACGTTTTGTTATAGTTTTCTTGGTCTTTATATACCCGTTAATACGGCCATCTAATTTTATTTCTTATGTTAATAATAGCTAGCATTTGGATTGCAAAGTTGCAGTCCCAGGACTTCAATGGCTAATAAAGTTGAAGTCAAAATTTGATTGGTTGCCTTTGTTAAGAGATGGACGCTAACACGTGTTTGACTGTATATTCAATTTTTTGACAACACAAGTTGCTATTTATATTTTTTTCATGCCTCAATGATCTTTAACCACTGACTGTATTGTATAAATGTTTTGAAATTTTGTATTGTTATAGAATTTTATATATTTATATTTCTATCATGTTTGTATTGGTTTGTACTGTTTTGTGTACCAATTTTAGGCAAGTATTTGTCGATCTGTAAGTAAAGTACATTTAAACATGTAATAATTTTGTCTCTTAAACATTCTTAAACATTACAAACACGAAGAAATTAGGTTCATCGGATGCAATGTCATTATTTATTGAACATAAAAAAGATCCAACGGAAATCTTCTGACGTTCGCGATTCAACCGTATTTCGTATGTTGTCGATTACCAAACTTGACATTTAGTGCAATATCATACATGATGAATGTTGACACTCTGAAACACGAGGACTATATAGTTTGATAATTAGATAATCCATATTTTTTATAATTGTTGATTTAATAACATCAAAAAGACGAACTACGTTACCCGAGTTTCAAAACCGATTCCATGTTTTATGATAACATTGGACGCTTGATTTAATGTCAAAGATCATATTGAGTGATTAAAGATAAGAAAAGGAATCATTGAAAACAAACACAATGTATCCCATGTTCCATGAAAATACTAACCCCCCCCCCCCAAAACCCAACTATTTCTAAAGCGTAATGATGCATAAGAAAAATATGTTTTGTTTGTTTGTTTTGTTTATTTAATTAAGTTTTACGCCCCCTTTTAACAGTCATAGTTATATGAGGCGGTCAGAACCAGTACTAGACCCCATCATCCGTAAGCAACTGTCTACTATCTCACATAAAGAGACATGGTAGCGGGGCTCAAACCCACGACCCTCTATCAGTGAGAGGCAACATTGATTTGAAGTCAGCTACTTTAACCACTCGACCACGGAGGCGGGTTTAGCAAAATATGGTAAGAACGTTTACCATGTATATAAAATACAAGCTGATCCATTCGGATCCCATTGAGACAACAGTATGATATATGGATCTCTCGGTGTTCATCCTTCTACAATCTTTAGACATTATTTAGTAGACATACTATCTCATTGGAGTGTCGCGCGTTAATGAACCCGTATATCACCACAATTAAGGTGGAACCAAACGATTGGAATGACGGTCATTTTTTACGGTATTTATGGTGTCTCTATGAAAACACTGACCGCTCTATTAGTTCATGTTTTGATAAATTCTAAGAAAATCTATCGAGCCGTTATTATTTTATCAAAGTTCTACAACGTAGCTTTACCTCGTAAAACGTCCATTCGCTTCAACGTCGTTTCGTCTTGTGTAAAGCTCCACTCTCACTCCCGGTTGGTCCTGGAGGAGTAGCCCGAAACAAACCATGTCAAACCGGGAGTACAACCCTGATGGCACCGTAATCATCCGTGGCAATCATCGATGGACCTTGTTGATCCGGCTCGATGCCGTGAACAGTCCAGGAATTGTTAAAATTTATGTTTAATACATAATACAACCGGGTGTTACCGGGAAAATATTAAAAACTGGCTTAATTCTTGAAATTACAATTTATGAGAAAAACAGGATGAGCAGTGGTGTAGGGGTAGAGCGTCTGACTCCTAATCCAGAGGTTGCGGGTTCGAATCCCGTCAGTGGCGGAATTTGACCGGAACCTTCACAATCCCTTCTTTCGGCGTGAGTACTGTTTAGAATCCAAGAAGCAGTCATCGAGAGTTGTAAAAACTTGCTCTTCAATCGATGTAAAATAGATAAATTTAAACTAAACTAACAGATGACACAAGCAAACTTTAATTTAGACAAAAATAAAAAAAATCACTCGGGCAGATTAAAAAAAAGTTTCGAAGTGAGAAGAAAAAACACATAACTTTACATTTAAAATCGTTTCATTTGCACTTATAATTAAATCATGAACATCAAATTTATACCAACGTGTAGGTTTTTTTTTTCTTCGCTATAAAGTTTTATTTCATTAAATATTTATATAAATTAATAGAGCGATCAGAGTTTTCATATTGGCACTATAAATACCGTAAAATGACCGTTTTCATTCGTTTGGTTCCACCTTAATGCAAAAAATAAAATAAATACATGCACATGTACATAGATTCACATGTATAAAGGTTCATGTTGCTAAAAGTAAAGATTAGAATAAACTTATTTTAGCAAATTCCTTATTGATTTAGTTTAGTGTCACCTCGGGTATCTGGATTATGGGACAATTATTGGACACACAGTGTTTCGAACCGTCAGCGCTTCTATCAATTTCTACACGTCTCAACACCATGTCTATTTTTGACTATCACCCTTGTTGCATTAAGGAACAACGTCTGTATGTTTCATCCATCAATCAAACACTTCATTTTCCAAAGCTGGTTGTTATATAACGCGCATTTGAGGAATGCGTATCAGTTGATATTGGTGATTCAAACGTGTTGTATTGTGAATGCTTCAAGTCATTAATATGCTAATATATTAATATTCATCATACAAAGACTAAATTATTCATCATGTTGATCAAATCAGGTGAACTGTCAGCCCAATCCCGAAATATGATACAAAATGTAATTAATAAGTTTTCTTTCACGCAAAAAATGAGCATTTAATGATTGGTATATAACCGCCGCTGTATATGATATCAAGGGAATTACTTGACTACATGCCTTTTTTATACCTAGACTGTACCATGGGGCTTTTCAAATATGATTCTAGTATAAACACAAGTACAATGTATAATGATGAATAAAATCATGATTGAAAAGTATTGAGAAATAAAATATAGATGTAAGTAAACCCCCGAAAATCGGATCCCTTCCTGACGGGGCTAAAAGTCTAGTTTTCTGAGAAACTTTCATGAATTACAAAAACATGGGACTTGAATTATCGTCCGATTTTCAAGAAATGCCGAATGTCGGTTTTGAGGTAATGCCGATATTCAGGGAGTTCCGGTTTTCAGGGAGTTCGGTTTTCTCGGGTTTAATTGTACAATGATAGAAAATCGAACAAACTCTGGCACAAGCAAATCCTCATACGATTTCACCATATTATATCCTCCGGTACTCTATTCTGACGCACACCGATTACGACGCCATTTTTGTTTTGATCTCGTTTTCAATTTTGTACTATCGTGTGACGTCATCCCCGCGGAAATTTACAAGTAAACGTAACAGCTCTTTCTGCTGAGCGAAAATGTGGGGATTTAGCCATTTTTGACATATTTTATAAATCCACTGAAAACTATGTATTTTTCTTATTACTTAATTGTCAAAATATTGAAGCAAAATATTTTTCTTGAAACAATGAAAAAATAAAGCGATCTGCTGGCGCATCCTCGCTCGCTATTTTTTATAAAGTCACGTGATGGTCATATGACCTGTAATGTGATCTACAATTGAAATATTCACTGTCTAGAAATTAACAAAAAATATTGCAAAAAATGCTGCATAATAACTTAATTTTTTGATTTCTCTTTATTTTGTTTCACTTTTTTCTGTAACTAAAGGTCAGGTGCAGAAATTATTCCACAACTTAAATGAGAGAGGTCAATATCATATCAAGTGTAAGGGGACTGGTTTTCCCCATAAGAACAGCAGCTTTTATGCATTGTTTTCTACAAAAATTACCATTAATTATGTTTGTTCATAAAATAATTTTTGCTACACAATTTTTTTTATAAATTGTATCATACTGTAGCTAAAATGAGTACTAAGTATTCACAGCGAAAATCAGGAGTTATTTATGTTTAGCTGTAGTTAAATATAGAAACCAACCAAATGCGTCGTTTCATTGTACTCTCATTCAGCCATTGTTGACAGTCGTCACTTATGAAACTATGAGTTCTGTGGTTGGAAAATGTATTTTATCTATGTAAACATGATGTAAAACGATAAATAAATGATCAAACTTTGCAATGCAAAGGTAATTTATTGCTTTATTTTTTACTTATTTATCATAAATAATAATTTATTCTTAGGTGCGTCAGAACTGTGTACACGAGGATAGATACAGAAATGAATAAAATTCAGATAAATGAGTTACTACTAGTATGTAACAATAATATTTTAACAATAAACTACAATCATATTTTATAGATTCAATAAATTATTAGAAGCGTCTCGGCTGTCCATTAACACTCAGACTGTTCCCTTTATTTATGATATTTTCTGAATGCATAGAAGTAGGTAGACTGGATATCAGTCTAAACGTCACACTAGTGAGTTATAATATTGTGTCGTCTGTCATACAAATAAAATATAGTAGTTCTTACTTATATATAATTCAGACGGATTCGGGTCCACTTGACGTTAACACCTTTTATTCTATGCAACTGTTATGATGGTAAGCAACACTTATTTCATATACTGTTCGATTTATCAGAACGAATATAGCATCTGTATATGGAACACTTCTTTTATGTTGGTTTGAATTATCTTGTCTGAATATGATAGATTTGTGATTGTCGGTTCATATCGTAACCTCATTATAGCATACAGAAGTTCAATTCGGTGTTTTTTGGTTTCGCGACGAGAAATATGCAATTACTTCCGATACTATTTATTATGCAAAGCCTGTGAAAACATGACCAAGTTTGAATAATCTGTGCTCCGGCGATATACAGTGAATTTGTTTTCGGGGGGGGGGGGGGTGCCCCGGACCCCCTAGACAGGTGCCTACACATTATGTTTGGACAAGCTGCGTCCCTAAATTCCTCACCCTACAAAGAAATCAGCTTTTGACAACTTTGTGGTTCCGAACAACGGCAGGACCTTCAGAGCTTTGATTTGTATAAATTCCCTTTTCCTACAAAGTAGTTTTCAATTGACCGGTACTCTGCACAAACAAACACATATCTGCATATAAATACATGACCCCGTAAACTTATGTATAATACATAGTACACACGTATTACAGTCAAACCTGTGTTTCGTCCCCCATCGAATATAGGCTACCCTGTTAATAAAGGCCAATCTTTTAAAACCAGTAATTGATTATTGTGAATGGGAGGACCCCCGACTAAGGGTCATCTGTCAATAAAGGCCATATTTGTCTTTCCATGGATGGCCTTCTTTCACATTGGTTGACCCAGGTACGTTTGTTAACTTTATAAACGTACCTGGTTGACTGTATATTTTTATTATGTCAAATCAAATCACAGTGTCCATTGCCAATAACGCCTGAGTTTTTTACATGTTCCTAAGTACTTTGTAAGTTATATACATGTATACTTTTCACAGTGTCAAATAAGACAACATAAACTTTTAATGCTTTCTTTATACAATATGAACAGATTTAGCACTCTGTCGGCGCAATCTGAAGTCCCCCGAATCTGCCATTATATTGAAGAGGTTTGTCGACTTATTCGGCAGTATGTTCATGTTATATACACGTATATTCAAAGAAGATATTGTTTTTCACAGAACAATCTAAAAATGTCCGAAACGATTACAAGACAGAGGAAGATTTCAAGTATTATGTTGATACCATGTTGGTATTTGCGCGAATATTTGCCGAGCACTGATCTACCGTAGCGGTCTCTGTATACTTACAACAACTTCTAAGTCTTAATTAACAGAAATGGTTAGATATACTCTAATTTGTGCATCTAGATAGCTTTTGCAGTTAAGGGCAGGTAGTTTGTATGTTTGGAGCCAGTTTTTGTGGTTTCAAAACTAGCGACATGAACTCTGTTTTGTCATTTATTTCAACTGAAACAAATTATGCAACTTCTAGACGTTTATCTCAATAGGATTATATTACAATATTCATTCAAGTAATGCTGGCGTCACACTGTCCCGAAGTTGACAGCAGATGTCCACACGAATGTGGAATTTTGAACTTCGCGCGAAATTGGCCCCGATCCTAGTCAACAGCCAAATCAACAGCCGAATCAAGTACGATGCCTTACGAAGATCACACGATGGCACCCGAACCACACACGAAGGCAAAACGAAGATGTGAATTATTATTTAGATGTTTACCCGCAGGACACACGAATGTTACACGATGGCTACACGACGTCGTATTGAGAGTACGATGCCTTCAAACAAGGTCACGAAGGTGTCATGTGACCTCCCGATGGTATAAATTACAAATTTACTTTATTCAAATGAAAGTCAATTTAATTAACATGCCACCCAATGCATAGAGAAACAGGGGTAGGAGGCTGCCCAGTAAATGCAGAGTTCAGAAGAGGAAAGCAGAGGCAACTGGGTAGACTTCACTGAGCCTCCAATCAAAGAGAGCGGCATAAAATCAATGCAAAGACACTTGTATTCTGTGTCGACCAGGGCCATGAGGACAATGAGAAGAAGCCTTTGTAGTGTATGTAGACAGACCCACTGTTCCAAGGACAGGTGACCACCACATGAGCCATCCAGAGCACCACAGCAGTGTGGAAATTGTCATCTCTTCTCAAACTACTCAGCAATGGCGGTCAATATTTCAGTTGTAGTAGGACACTGGATCACATCAGCAGAAAACTCGGCTTCATAATACTTCATATGTTTTAGGGTGATAGACAGGTTGAAACCGGGAGGGAGAGACTTTCTGTACCATGTGTTCTTCTCTTCTATACGACCTACCCTAAAATAAGTACACTATCTAATACGAGTGTCACCCTCTAAATGTTTACAAAGAACCCATTGATGTATTACGTGGTAAACATTCTGAAATAAAATTTAATCAAACAATAACTGTCAATAATAAATGGTATGTAGATCACAATGCAAAAGTTACCTTGATTTTCACTATGTAGATAAGATTTACTACCCTGTGCGTATACATGTACGGTATGAAAGTAAAATGGCGATTGCGTGCTAAAAAAGTGAACTATAGGTTGGGTCATATATTATTAAGATAGATATGACCGTACTTTTCCGGACTGAGAGAATGTTAGTATTGGTGATGATAATGATGAAATGATGTACATTTGTACTTGTGGTCATGATAAGAATACTAATAAATTAGTAATAATAACATAATAAAATAACCCTATCACATAAGGAAGGCAAATAGCAAGAAATGACAAAAAGAAATAAGAAAAGTTTCCTTAAGAGGAGGTACTGGGCCTGTCAGAGTTGTTTATCATGTTTTCTAAGGTATATCAAAAGGTTGTCTCATCATCAAAGTATGCCATTCTGCAGGAAGTGAATTATGGATAAATGTGATTGAAGCTTGGAGAGTAACACATGCCTCTGTTCTGTAGAATTGCTCAGGACTCACTGAGGAAGGTGCTCTATGACCGGCCTTTTATATATTCACGTTACTATAACATTTGTGAAACGCTTGAGCAACTCAAATTCGGCTGTCTTTGTCGTCACCGTGGTTCCATCTCGATGTCATCGTACTATAATACGATGGCTACACGACGGCTTAAGATGCCCTCACGAATGCTTAATGCAGGCGTCACACTGTCCCGAAGTAGACACCAGATGGACACACGATTAAGGAAATGTTCAAATTCGGGTGTGATCGTGATAACATCGGGCCATTCGTGAGGGCATCTTAAGCCATCGTATGACCGCCGGTTGAGTTTCTCAAGCTTCGGCACCAACTTCGTGAGCGGTGACAAAATCTTTGGCATGCCAAAAAATTGCCGAAGGTCCACGCGAAGTATCATGTTCGTGTTGAATTCGTGTGTTCATTTTGCCCTTCGTATTGCCATCGTGAGGGCATCTTGTTTAATCGTGTCATCATCGTATTTTCTTCGTGTAATCATCGGTGCCATCGGACATTTTTGCCATACGAAGACAATACGAACGAAACAAGATGCCGTCCGATTGTCTTAAGAAGGCAACACGACTACGTGAAGCCCTATCAATGCCGTCGTGTAGCCATCGTATTATAGTACGATGACATCGAGATGGAACCACGGTGACGACGAAGACAGCCGAATTTGAGTTGCTCAAGCGTTTCACAAGTGTTATAGTAACGAGAATATATAAAAGGCCGGTCATAGAGCACCTTCCTCAGTCAGTCCTGAGCAACTCTACAGAACAGAGGCATGTGTTACTCTCCAAGCTTCAATCACATTAATCCATAATTCACTTCCTGCAGAATGGCATACTTTGATGATGAGACAACCTTTTGATATATACCTTAGAAAACATGATGAACAACTCTGACAGGCCCAGTACCTCCTCTTAAGGAAACTTTTCTTATTTCTTTTTGTCATTTCTTGCTATTAGCCTTCCATATGTGATAGGGTTATTTTATTATGTTATTATTACTTATTTATTAGTATTCTTATCATGACCACAAGTACATCATTTCATCATTATCATCACCAATACTAACATTCTTTCAGTCCGGAAAAGTACGGTCATATCTATCTTGATAATATATGACCCAACCTATAGTTCACTTTTTTAGCACGCAATCGCCAATTTTACTTTCATACCGTACATGTATACGCACAGGGTAGTAAATCTTATCTACATAGTGAAAATCAAGGTAACTTTTGCATTGTGATCTACATACCATTTATTATTGACAGTTATTGTTTGATTAAATTTTATTTCAGAATCCCTGGATTAAACCCACGTAATACATCAATGGGTTCTTCGTTAACATTTAAAAGGTGACACTCGTATTAGATAATGTACTTATTTTAGGGTAGGTCGTATAGAAGAGAAGAACACATGGTACAGAAAGTCTCCCCCTCCCGGTTTCAACCTGTCTATCACCCTACAACATATGAAATATGTGAAGCCGAGTTTTCTGCTGATGTGATCCAGTGTCCTACTACAACTGAAATATTGACCGCCATTGCTGAGTAGTTTGAGAAGAGATGACAATTTCCACACTGCTGTGGTGCTCTGGATGGCTCATGTGGTAGTCACCTGTCCTTGGAACGGTGGGTCTGTCTACAGACACTACAAAGGCTTCTTCTCATTGTCCTCATGGCCCTGTTCGACGCAGAATACAAGTGTCTTTGCATTGATTTTATGCCTCTCTCTTTGGTTGGAGGCTCAATGAAGTCTACTCAGTTGCCTCTGCTTTCCTCTTCTAAACTCTGCATTTAGTGGGCAGCCTCCTACCCCTGTTTCTCTATGCCTTGGGTGGCATGTTAATTAAATTGACTTTAATTTGAATAAAGTAAATTTGTAATTTATACCATCGGGAGGTCACATGACGCCTTCGTGACCTTGTTTGAAGGCATCGTACTCTCAATACGACGCCGTGTAGCCATCGTGTATCCTTCGTGTGTCCTTCGGGTAAACATCTAAATAAAAATTCACATCTTCGTTCTGCCTTCGTGTGTGGTTCGGGTGCCATCGTGTGATCTTCGTAAGGCATCGTTCTTGATTCGGCTGTTGATTTGGCTATTGACTAGGATCGGGGCCAATTTCGCGCGAAGTTCAAAATTCCACATTCGTGTGGACATCTGCTGTCAACTTCGGGACAGTGTGACGCCAGCATAACGGATGTTTCTGGTCCAAAGAAAAACTCTGTATTATGTTCCTATTAGTCGCCAGCAATGAATATATAGATTGGTCGTGTCTCTAGTTGTATACATGTAGTTGTTAACTAGCTTGATAACTAATGACGGTATACAAAGTTCGGCTTTCCTAAGTTAAAAAGACGTGATTTCATTAAGCGTTTAACGATAAATCAGTGTTAGCATTGTTGAGATGTCTATTTTGACAAAGATCTTCTATCATTATTTAGAACCCAGCCATAATGTAGCAAACTGTCCTGGAGGAAGTTGTCATTGGTAATAAATATAGGATTTTCCAGTGTTTCTAACTTAAGGCGCCGTTATTGGGTATAATATATCGTTACAAAACGAGTTATCTATTATTTACGCAACTGACACCATTTACATTGTCGTTTTCAGACTTAATTTTCCACGAATACAACAATTACGACCAATAAACGGTGACAGTGAAGATGCGTTGATCACATTTTAATGATGCACTGATTTTCTTCATCGTCGGTAAATAAAACAAAATTGATAAGGTACAAAAACTAAGAATGAATGTAGCAAAGACGTTATGTTTTCGGTCTCTGTTGCCAGAAGTCCCCTAATTTATCTATGGGTTAGCTAAATGAAGATGTACGTATATAAAATGTGATCAGTCATTGGCCAACCCTGGCTCGTACTGACTGGAAAACATTTGCACAAATTTTAATGCAATGATACCAAATGTTTATCCCGTTCAGCGAGGCTTTGTATTTTTTATCAATGTTCTTTGCTTACATCGAACGATAACCCAAGTGCATAATAGAAAATTATAGTAACTCCAATAGACATAATTATACTAGTATTAATCAAACGCAATAATGGTAGTCTAAGACTAATTAACCGGGTTTTCAACGAAAGTCTTGTAACTAGATCATGGAACATTCCCTGGGGGTGGGCTTGTGGATGTGTTGACGGGCGTGTTGTTGGGCGGCGTCGAAGTCAAATCATTGGTCTCTTAAATTGAACTGTTGCAAGCAAACATGACTTATAACAAGTTGTAACGGAGGCCTAGCTTGCAATTGTATTTAGGGTGACTGAGGTCAAGGTTTTGAAAATTGGAAAACATTTTCCGCTAAATAAACTGTCGAATGCCTGGTTTGGTGGAATTTCCATGTTTCTTGTATATGATATTATTTGTGAATTAGAACAAGCAATTTGTTAACCTAAGTTGTCTTACTCGCTTGTTTACTTATTTTAAAGTGTAGCTGCTTTTTCCTCTTTCATGTCATTTTGCAAATCATAATTTATAATTTCGATTTTTGTTCTATTCAGTAATCAGGTACGACCAAGCCTGTGTTGGCGACCATCTCCGAATAAAGGCCACCTTGCGAATGAAGTTCTTTCTTTAAAAAAAAAACATTGATTGTTTATAACCAAATGACCTCTGAATAAGGCAACCTTTAAACAAATGCATGCCGCATTCTGTCTTTTCCAAAGGGTGACTATTGTTCACAGGTCAGATTGTAGTTTATAATTGTATTTCCAGGATATTCCTAACCTGTCTGGGAATCTTGACACGATTGTTCAATATTCTTGTATCATCGACGGTGTCTATCACAGAAAGAACTGGCTGACCTTTGTAATGAAATCAGATTCAATTCAGCACATACTAGCTGATGCAGAAATCTCTGTCTGAAATACAATTGACTGAGTCTAGTAGTTTCGTTTCTGAGTATATAATTGTAATGTCTGCTAGAACATTATATTTCTACGCCTAATTAATTCAGAAAAAACATTGGGAATGTCCAGTAAAGTAATAATTAGCCATCACGTGACAATACATACACAGAGAAAAGGAAATTACAAATAAGTAAACTTGTCTCGAACCTGTCATGTTTATTGAAATGACATGAAACTATAAACAAATAAAAAACGTTGATATATTAAGTATATTTAAATGGTTTTGAATGAGACGTCTTTATATATTACAATTAGCTTATTAATTTAATATCGCCTAGTCCACTACTTTATCGAAAGCATAATTAAGTTCAGTTTGAGCATGTTATTGTGGGTCTGGTCCAGCCAAGGTAATTGCTTTGTCTGGCTTATTTATTATTCAAGAGCTAAAGTAAAGATACGTATTCTAAATAATGTCTTTGTATCTAGATCCATGATTATTATCTCTCCAACACCGTCTAGTTGATAACGTTGCGCAATAATATAAGACTTCTGTAAATGTGTACTTAAGTTATATGTAATGTCATAGCGATATAATATTGATATACTAACAAAATATTTGTATTGATAATCAAGTTGGTTCAGGCTTATAATTTATTAATTTTAATTTCTTTTTTTGAAGCTAAAAGACAGAATTATATAGCTTTCATTCGCTCAGCGCTCGATCACGAGTCCTAATGTAAATTGTTATGTTAAACTGGTTCCCGTTCCATGTTGTAATGCAAGTCCATGTAATGTCAACTTCCATGAGTACTTTCAGTACTTTGATTTAAAAATTGCTGTCTTCTGGACACATAATCAGTGTCTGAAAACAAAATATCGATACATTACTTTACTGTCGAAAAATACTTTATCAGATGCCTCTACTGAGTGTTCCCTTTCCTTCATCCTGTATGTTGTCTTCATCTAATTTATGAACGTAAAGGTGGTAATCATTTATCGGAGAGAAATATTTGCTATATATCATAATAAATGTCATTTGTGTTCGTTCGCACCAACTCAATTATTGTGTTTGCACTCACACGATGGAAGAAAGATTAAAGCACTTTAGGTCCATCCAAGTTTGAGATATGTTTTTCTTGTTTTGTTCATAAATTCCCCTCTTGTAATCTAATTGTTCAATTTAGACTGTAAAATCAATGGAATTTATCTGAAACGTGCACTTTTAGTGAAGCACGAAGTAAATTTATAATGACTACATTGCTGAGTACCACCAGAGAAAATATCAACATTTATACTTATGACGACTGTGTCTGGAAAATCACAGAGAAAAGGGGAAGGCGTATGTCGATGTTTTACTTCGAGCAAAGTAAAGTACTCGAAAGTAGTAGAGATATGATTGTCCAGTTCTCCCCCTCCCCTCTCTCTCTGTCTCTGTCTCTCTCTCTTTGGGCGGCTAGATATAGTTTTGGTTATACAGTGCAACGTCTCCGGAACGGCCCTCTCTTGAGCAACAACCTTCCTAATACAACAACACGACTTCTTCTACTATACTATTTAACTATACTATTTAACCTCTCTAGAGCAACAACCTCTCAACATCAAGATAATTTTGCTACTCCATATGGTTGTTGCTTAGGAGAGGTTGCGCCATGCTAGAATTTTGCTGATAAAGGACCACCCGTTTTGAGTGATTATGTGTGATTGTTAATATCTACATTGAATGGAATTGTTGATAATGACTTAGAATGGATCAACCGAACAGAGATGATTAGCGTATAACCTCTCAGGATCGGCCCCTCTCTAGAGCAACATAATTCCGCTACTCCCAAAGGGTGTTGCTTTGGTGAGGTTGCACCGTATTATTAAAATGGACTACAGTTAACAAGCTAAATGCAATATCGCAAAATGGCTGTACGGAATCTGCGTACTCAAACTTAACGCATAATTATATGCAGCATAATTTACTCTTGTCTACCACGTGTTGGGACTAATTACTATCAAGGGATTAACAAATGATCGCTCCGCTCGATTGCATGATTACCTCGACGTGTTTTAATAATTGGGGTATTGAGAATTGCGCGAACAACATACACCAAAATTTGTGACATTATGCACGTACAGGCTTAGCGACGGACCGAATTTTATGAAACTTTTATGGACCGACTTTTTTAAGTCGTTTCATGCTACTCAAATCAGTCTGGGACGTTGACGTTGATTAAGCGGTATCACTAAATAAACTTTGAAACTTGATAATAAGTCTTTAGTTAGAACTGCACGTGCACCAATTATCAACATTCGATCATCAAATGACAAACTTTCATTATATAATAAGACGTGTGAAAAATAAATCATTACTATTATTCAGTTCTGACATTTAAATAAAATCGCAATATACCGTACTTTAAGTAAAATGTTGATATACGATGTCAATAGTGTCACCGGTGTATATTGTGGGCCTAGCATACACTATGTTAAAGTGTCATCACCATGACGACGTCGACTTAATTGCACCTCGTGTGTACAACACTTTGATTATATTTTAGGACAGTCGATTTCAGCAACATTTATACGCATTTTAGACGACGGTAGTATTTTGATACGAACATCCGGATCCAAAAATCGGATCCGAACTTCGGAACGGGATCCGAACGTTCGGATATCCGGACTCCGGTTGACATCCCTAGTATACTATTTACATATGCAAAATGTAGATACTTTTCCCGTAATTTCGTGTGTACAACAATTCAGCCACTACTTGAATGGCCGGTTCATTAAACTGGTTTTTCAGGACAATATTCTATATTCAGTACTAACTTTACCTTCCACTCGGAACTGCCAACTTCTCGACACATTGAGAAAAATCGATATTGTTGTCACACATTCATGGAAGGGTGTGACCGGCCGCGACCGGGAATAGAACCAGGATCGTCATGTTACAGATCCAACCCACTAACCCGCCGTCAAGAGATACAATACTACAATATCATATAATTACCTATAAAATATCTTAATATTTTTTCTGTTGCAGAAACTTTCGTTTGTAATATGTTTACTGATCTACGTAGCCGGTGGGAACTGACACTTTGTATTCGATAGCCGTGGAAAAAGACGAAGACCTATAACACTTAGCCAGTGTCTCTGATATTCATATAAATCTTTATAACACCAGAGACGTATAATACAATAGGATAACACTAACTGTTTTAAATCAGTACCAGCAACTGTCACGACCTGAGTAAATATAAATTGTCTAGTCCTAATTGATTCAAGAAATTGTGGTATTGCCTCGTAATACAAAAAAAAGCTATGTATCAATAAATGTGTGACGAAGAACAATATCAAACAGTCCGTGTACACGAATTACAACTTCCCAAGTCATTGTCCTCTTGTATGACATGAACATAAAGTATATACAAGTCAGTACGAACGATAGCAGAGTCATTAATCAAAATGAATACTGCAGAGTACTCTCGTATACACCAAACACGATGACATACACTCTACAGAGTAAACTACTACATTTTGTATACTGACAATATGCATGTACATGTATATCGAGGGCTCAGCGCAACACTATCGTAACTTGTTTTTATTTCAATATGAGTTACGACACTCTTGGGTTGAACCCTCGATATCAAACATGCATATTGTATATAAATGTATATAATCCGCCTCAACTGCGTCATTACAATATTTCTTCTTACCTTACCTTTTCTGTTTTCTATGGTGGCTGATTTATGCCATGTCGTATTTTCGCTTTTTCGCCACAACAAAGCGAAAATGCGAAAATACGACCAAGTCACCTTTGTCGTATCTTTGCATTGTTGCATTTTCGCATTGTTGTGGCGAAAAAGCGAAAATACGACAGATGAAGGGCGACAATACGACACCAAAAAATGTGTCGTGTTTTCGCCTTACATCTGTCGTATTTTTGCTTTTTCGACGCGAAAATGTAACAATGCAAAAACACGACAAAGTCGACTTTTTCGCATTTTCGCATTGTTGCATTTTCGCGTTCCGATTGTACAAGCGCATGCGCACCAACTTGAATAAGGTTTAAGTAAACTACCTGCGCATGCGTAACCGGAACGCAAAGATGCGAAAATGCGATAATGCAACAATGCAAAAATGTAACAATGCGAAAAAGTCGACTTTGTCGTGTTTTCGCATTGTATCCCACGCCCCAATTTTCAAAAAAGTAATTTAGATGATCCCGCTAACTATAGGGGTATCACGTTGATAAATATTCTATCAAAAATCTATTCACAGATCCTTTTATACAGAATGACGCTTTCGACAAGAATACGTGATAAAATATCTAGAAATCAGTTCGGTGTAAAAAAGGGAAGTCAATCACTGACTGTTTATTTATTCTTCATAGTGTTAATACAAAAGTACTTAATGAAAACAAAACTTTACTGCGCATTCATTGACTACCAACGTTGCTACGATTCAATTGATAGGGCTCATCTATGGCACAAATTACTGGTAGAAAACGTTAGCAGCAAACTAGTAAATGCAATTAAATCTAAGTTTATATGTCGGTTAAAGTGTGCGTTAGGTACAAATCCGAAAAATCAGACTTCTTCCAGTCTACGATTGGATTAAAGCAGGGACATCCGAGCTCTCTTCTTACCATCATGATGTTCGTGAACGATCTAATAGATAATATTAACTCTGATTTGTCCGATATTTTTGCAACAAATGAGTTGAAGTTGTTCATAATACTATATGCAGACGATCAAGTAGTTTTTGCTAAATCGCTTTCTACATTACAGTCCATGTTAAATGACATCGAATCATATTTTCATATCTGGGGATTAACTACAAATTCCTCAAAACAAAGGTTATGATTTTTGAAAACGGAAGACACACTGCATATGACTTCTATCTATATGGTAACAAGAAATGTCTGTAAAAAAAGACAGTCGCGAAGTTTCTTTGATGTTATTTATACTGTTGAAACCAATAATTATGATTTTGTGAATTTCCTATATATTAGTGCCGTTTTAGTTATACAAAAATGTATAGTGAACAAATCGTTTGCACATGCTCCATCGATCTTACGGGATTTTTTCTTTTTATCAAAGACTTGATACATGTAGTTATATATACACATGTGACATATGTGTGCTTATTAGTACATGCCTTTATGCACATAGAGTCATAGACATACACATTGAAGTGAAGGGACACATAGTGTTTATTGCGCTTTATCAGACAGAGTAGTGTTTGACCAAAGACAGACAAAAAATGTTGATCAATCATTTGTCCACATAGAATTTTCGTTTCAGAGCAGCCATTTTAATTGAATGTGTATCGGTAATAATTGCGTTCTAAGTTTGCGAATATGGGATTTTCCGCATTATGACGCAAATTGGTACATTCATAAATTGCTACTATCAGGATCGAAAACCAGACACGAAAGAATGACTGTATTTACTGTATATTAACTCCACTGATATAATGTTTGTCTAGAACGGTTTGTAACTTTATTTCGACCACAGAAGAATACACATGACCAAGTTTGAATAATATGTGTCCCAGAATGCGTCTCCGGCGATCTACAGTGAATTTGTTTTCGGGGGGGGGGGGGGCCGGACCCCCCAAGACAGGTACCTACACATTATTTTTTGACAAGCTGCGTCCCTGAATACCTCACCATACAAAGAAATTTTACACAATAGCTATAAGTTGGCGTGGCCTTAACTTTTCTACGCTTGTAGATTTCACTCAATGGAAGGAAGGTTTTCCTCTGAATCATCCAATAGAATGAGGAATTTCTTGTGAATATTTAATACGCCATGCCAAGAAATTATAGGTCAAAAGTGAGATAAGACACCTTCGCGAAAAACTTGAACTGGTGGATTCGTTGAATTAAAAACGGTCATTGGTATCGGACACAAAAGAATATAGTTTAGCACGTATCGTTTGTTCTAGATAATTTATTTGGTGTATTTAAGAATATTGAACTACCTACCTCGCAAAAATGCAAGTTGTTTGATAGCTTAGTTACTTCCGTCTTATATTTCTCTTGTGATATTTGGGAGTTCATAGATGCGAACGATATTGAATTAGTGCATACAATTTTTAAGAAGAATACTGGGTGTTAAACGGTCTACGAATCTTGTGTCTCTTTACAGGGAAACTGGTTGAGTTCCATTAAAAATTATAAGGAAAATACGCAGGATTAAATATTGGATGAAGATTGTTAAGTCTAACGACAATTCACACGTGAAAATTACGTATCTTATGCAAAAACAAGATGCTGATAATAATAATAACTATAGGGGCAAACATTGGGCATCTCAGATTAAACAAATACTTGATCAACATGGATTAAAGTCCCATAATCATATTAATTTATCGGTCGTAATAGTTTCTGTTTGTTCTATAAAAGAGGAATGCGGTTTTTTCCTCCCGTGCGTACTTTATAGCAGGACAAAATGTTTCCAAAACCACTATCGTATTATTTTCAATATCATTGAAAAAAACTATTTATAGAACAGCTGTGTTTTCCCGCAGTCATATTATGCACACGGCTTGAAGTTAACAAAAGCAAAATTCACAGCGAAATGAGTGTTTTTAGAAGAAAAAGAGCTTGTTTCGTCGGTAATAATTATCTTGGGATAATATCAGCAATTGTTTTTTTTTTGCATGTATTTTTTATAGCAAAAAGCTAATGGGGGGAAAGACAATTTGATATCGATATTCCCTTTTCCATAATTAAACAAAGAATTTGTTATATGTTTTATCAAAGCTGGTACTCTTCTGTAAATACCTCTAGGAGATTAACAACCTACTGTATCTTCAAACATGAATTTATTTTCGAGGAATATTTGGATGTAATTAAAGAATTCAAATACAGAGCTGCGCTAACAAGATTCCGAGTATCATCACATGACCTTATAATATGTAGAATCAGGAAGATACGTTGGCACTGAAAGAAACGATATGCTTTATGTATATGTTCAATGAAAGTCGTGAAAATGAGTTTCACTTTTTATTAGTTTGCCCTTTTAACAGAGAGTTAAGAAGAAGATATCTTAATCCAAACAAACTTGACTTATTGATATCCTCAAGATCCAAGAAAGTAATACTAAATTTAGCTAAATATGTAGATGAAAATTGATGCTTTTCTGATGGTGCTAGCGTTCTGAGATGATAATAATTCGAAAATATTCATTGGGTGTTTTATTGGTATATAAATATTGTAAGTTTTGTGACCGTATATCCGAATATAATTTGCAATAAAGGAATGCATGAATCTCATCTTCAACAACCTCAATACCCTCATGTATGATGCAATATTTACAAAAACGTAGATTCCTGTCTACATTGTCATGACGTCCGGTCTCTATACAGAGATCGTGGTCAGAGCATCTCATTCGACATATTGCTTTCCTAAGGTAGAAAGGAAAATTACATGTTAGGTATCGTCCTACATTTAACAGGGATTTGAAGTTTTGATACAGATCACATCTGCTGGAGGAATCTATATCATATCTCCAGTCCTGTTTAATGAAGTCATCTACCCTTTGTTTAAATAAGTGTACAAATTGTTTCGAGTTGCCTAACCCTTGAGCAATCCATGCATACCCAAACCCATAGCGAAAAAGTAATTCTCTTACGTGACTTGCCCAATTTGTACGGCCCATTTCATCATGCTGCTTTAACATCAAATAACAATTTCTAGGGTATCTGTGTGATTTCATTTCAAGAAGACGACACCAATATTGGATACAACGTACATAATAGGTTGAGCTGAGGGAAAGTCTACCACATTTACCAAGGGCCATGCAAGGGCATTATATGTCGTGACAAACCCAAGAATGTCTTGCAGAAACGTGAATGAACGGTTTAAATCTGTTGGCAATAATCGTAGCCCCAAATCTCACTACCATAGCATAGAACAGGTTTGATCATGTCGAAAAGTTTAAATAAGTCTTTATGATAAAAATATCCGAATTTTCGCTGATATGCATGGATAGACATAATCGCTTTTCTAGCTTGTGCAGCAAGAGTTAATTTAGCCAGAGACCATGATAGTTTGGGACTAAACACTATATCCATGTATCTTTAGGATGTCGCAACCTCAATCAATTTACCGCGATAGAATCATTTTTCATAATTTCGCATAATTTTCATAATTGTATTGTTATAATCATTGTTGTATGATTTATAAAAATAAAAGAAATTTAAAAAAAAATGTAATTGAAATGTAAAGATATTAGATTTCGGTAGACATCAATTTTTTTTTAAATGGAGTGTCTTGTCTTAATTTTCCAGATTTCATCAAGCATTTTGCCGGACGACCGAGGACTAACAGACTTTAATTTGCTTTGATTGTAAAAATACATGTACACGTTATAATTTTGAAAAATTATAAGAACTAAAATTGGAATATTTTGCCTTCATTGTCGATTCTGATTGTTTTATTGTCTACAGACAACATTATCATAGTGTATTCGTTCTTTCTTCCTGATTTATATAACTTCGTAGAAAAATAGTAATCGGGTTTAGAATGTGACAGTAAAATCCAATAGCAGTAATTGTTATGTCTGAGCAATTGATTACCCACGGACTGCGGCATGAAATATTCAAACCTTTATCTATATCTCCAAATGAATCAAGATCTCTGAATGATATCTCTTCATTATTCGTCCTCGGATATATCCCACACTTAGACAGGATTTCTACCAATGCATATTCATCCGAAATCGAATAATTTTGTATTTAATGCAACTTTCAAAATAAGTGTGTTATCATCTACCATCACTCGTGAGACTGTAAACAACAAATAAAGTTATGCATATAAATACTGAGTGAAATAATGCACGAGATCTCATATAATTTATATATAAACATTTCGCTTTGATTCTAATTAATAATGAAATTAAAAAAGGCGACGTGATAAAAATTTATAGACATTGAAATGATTTTATGAATTTTACAGTTTTTCGTTTCCGTATCAAAGCCGAATACTCTAAGATCCAGATTAAAAGTTCCAGATGTTGTTGCTTTAAAAAATAGGGAACTGAAACTAATCTGAACTTAATATTGTATTATCGCTCAAACAGTATTCATGAATCTGTAGTAGCACTTAATGTGCTTAATAAACAAACTACACTGCGTGCAAAGTATGATTATGTCCACAGGCTGTCGGCATGTGATAACAGCAAAATAAAGTTTCAAAAAAAAATAATTTTTCAGCATATATATATTATAGAGTAAAGGTATAGAACTCCTGGGCTCTGAAATCACACCGGTCATGTTCATCAAGGTCCTGTTGTAACAATTCTGAACCGATTCTTAAAAGCCTGGTCTTATTCGACGCAGAAATAATTTCTCTTTAACCACCATCCATTCTTATATCCATATATTGCTCTGAACCGGAGCAACAAGCCCTTCAACCTACAAAAAGTACTACTCGCCATCGATGTGACCTAAGTTTGTTTTCATTAGCTACAGAGTAAATTTCTTTATTCCTTCGTGATTTCATACCCACTCCGGTGTAAATCGAAAGAAAATCAAATTGTTTATCAATCACCGCCGACAAATAATTCAATTGATGGATACCATAGTCATTACGATTCAATATTCCACGCTTTCGTCCGATTTCGCTTCTCAGCTGCCATGATCGCATAGTTAAACGCCGTACCATTTTCGTGCCGTTCCGGGACGATACGTGTCAACGATTGGTCAAAGTCGGAGGTGTGGCAACCTTCACCTTTAGCAGTCATTTTGCCAAAGAGAATTTAAATCGTCAAATAATGAATCGTAATGCCTTAGATATCCATCAATTGAATGATTCGTCGACGGTGAGTGATAACAAATTTGATTTTCTTTCGATTCACACCGGCGTGGGTATGAAATCCCGAAGGAATAAAGAAATTTAGTCTGTATCTAATGAAAAGAAACTTAGGTCACATCGATGCCTAGTGGTACTTTTTGTAAGTTGAAGGGCTTATTGCTCCAGTTCAGAGCAATGTATGGATATAAGAGTGGATGGTGGTTAAAGAGAAATTATTTCTGCGTCGAAAAAGACCAGGCTTTTAAGAATCGGTTCAGAATTGTTACAACAGGACCTTGATAAACATAACCGGTGTGATTTCTGGGCCCAGGAGTTCTATACCTTTACTCTATAATAGATATATAGTGAATTTTTTTTTTTTTTTTTTGAAAATTTATTTTGCTTTTGTCACATGCCGGTAGCCTGTGATTATGTCAACACGTACATAAAGTGTCGCTACCAAAACTAGCAAGCAATCTTTCTGGTTTTCATATTAGTTTTCTATCCCATTTCAGAATAATTTTCATTCAGTGTTTTGTTGACAATGGTTGTACGTACAAGGAGACATTGTAATTTGACACGATGCTATATAAATGAAGTTGTTACTTACATATAAGTAGATAAGAAAAGGATTTCTATAAAAAAAACACCTTGTTTCATAATACACGTGTATGTAATGTTATTACAACAGCTTATTTCTTTTGATTACCGGTTTCGAAGTTTTATAAACTTAAAATTCAAAAACAATTTTATCACAGAAATGTACTGACTTAGATTAAATTGTATTTATTCACAAAATAACACTGCTTATATTTGTACAACATAAATTATGTCTAATGCGACATCCATTTTGCTCTAAAATGTCGAGTTTTCGTTTTCCTCTGTTTTCGTACCTGTCATCATAAACTGATCATGTTTTTAATCTATTATCTAGCCTAAGCATTTGGTGCTTGGTAAATCTACAAATATCACCCCCAAACACCACAACTCAAATCCTACCCAGTAAATAGGACCATACACAATAAGAGAGCAAAACACTGTCTCTCCTGAGCGTATCGTCTGTAGAACAGCTTCAGAGGGAGGGGGGGGGGGGGGGGCTCAGATCACGTAAAGGAGTCAGAATAATAGACGAGCACTACACTTGCTTCCTCCCATATATTTCTGTCATTTAGTATTTCTGTCTATAAAGGCTGTTCTCTTCTCTACTAATATGCTACGCCGAACCTTGTGTTGAACAGGAATAATCATAACTATCAAAGATACATGTAAATTAGGGAGTGCTTGAGACACGCCAATGTGCTGAACGTCATAAAAAGTACCTAATTGCTCTTCATAAATGTAATTATTTCTTGTAATCCATTGATCACATATGGGAGAAACACGTTTCTTGCGAACAGCAAAAAAGGACAGTAAATAGCGAGAAGTTTAATACATCATAGAATGTGTTTATTCTGTCCATTAGTGCCAGAACCAGATCATTTATTCATAGTCCATTAGGACAATATGCCAGGAGAAATCAACTAGTCTGGACCAGCTTTGTGCTTGCATACTTATATCCCTGTAGGAATCCATGGTGCATTAGGTCTGACAAGTGATGAAGTGATTGAATGAAGAGTTATTCATATGAATACCATTGCATACACTTGTCTCGGACATTTGCTCCTCAGAGATCTGCTTTCGTGGATGTTAGCCACCGGTTTGCTTCGTTTAAATAATCTTACGTAATTAAATTATCAATCAAATGCTTACACGTTGTGTTGAGAACGTTATGTTTAGACCACAGTTGACTTCAACTGGCCAATCATTTGCTGAAACACGTAGACCACAGTTTGCTGGGAGAATCCAACCACTAACCAACCAAATTAAATACACATTTTATTACCCAGAAAGGATATATTTCTGTGAGTTTAATGCCGTTTTTTTTCAGCGATATTTCATGTATATACGGCGACTGGATCACCTTGATAAAAGGTATCAGTATATATTTATATCAGTTCTAACAGAAAGGATTTATCTGAAACTATTTCCCTCCTTATTGTTGGAAAGTTGCTACACATGAATTCTCCTCCTTATTGTTGGATAGTTGCTACACACAAATTCACCTCTTTATTGTTGGAAAGTTGTTACACATGAATTCTCCTCCTTATTGTTGGAAAGTTGTTACACATAAATTCTCCTCCTTATTGTTGGAAAGTTGATACACATAAATTCTCCTCCTTATTGTTGGAAAGTTGCTACACATAAATTCTCCTTATTGTTGGAAAGTTGCTACACATAAATTCTCCTCCTTATTGTTGGAAAGTTGCTACACATAAATTCTCCTTATTGTTGGAAAGTTGCTACACATAAATTCTCCTCCTTATTGTTGGAAAGTTGCTACACATAAATTCTCCTCCTTATTGTTGGAAAGTTGCTACACATAAATTCTCCTTATTGTTGGAAAGTTGCTACACATAAATTCTCCTCCTTATTGTTGGAAAGTTGCTACACATAAATTCTCCTCCTTATTGTTGGAAAGTTGCTACACATAAATTCTCCTCCTTATTGTTGGAAAGTTGTTACACATAAATTCTCCTCCTTATTGTTGGAAAGTTGCTACACATAAATTCTCCTCCTTATTGTTGGAAAGTTGCTACACATAAATTCTCCTCCTTATTGTTGGAAAGTTGCTACACATAAATTCTCCTCCTTATTGTTGGAAAGTTGCTACACATAAATTCTCCTCCTTATTGTTGGAAAGTTGCTACACATAAATTCTCCTCCTTATTGTTGGAAAGTTGCTACACATAAATTCTCCTCCTTATTGTTGGAAAGTTGCTACACATAAATTCTCCTCCTTATTGTTGGAAAGTTGCTACACATAAATTCTCCAGCTTCCATCCTCAATCAACCAATTACAACGATCCTTATGTGACAGTTAAAGTTGTAAACTTCGTCACATAAGGGTCGTTGTAGGTCGCTTTTAGGATCGATGAATGTCCGGCGTCCGTCGTCCGTCCACAATTAGACATTTGCGATTTAAGACGGTGACGGTGGTGGACATCGGACTTGGTATTAAATTCGGGGGTCATCTCAAAATTATTGATACATACTCTTGTACAGAGCGAGTGTTACTAATTATTTGTTTGTATGCCTACTAAAATAAAAACAATTATTTTACAATTTTATTCATTTTCATCAGAACCAGAACTTAACGCATACGCATCAATTTCAGTACTACTTATGTAATGAGTATGTTATACGACCCTTGGTTGTCGCGAATTAATTCTGCCAGAGGGCGTTTCTGCTGTCGCTTGCGTCTACCAGGTACCTCGCGTCTACGTAGTCTGGAGTTCCCTCCCCTTACACTGTGCAAAGCGCAATCTAAGGATATTCTTAACCTTAAGGAAATCTAAAAATAGACCGGAAATCGAAATACGTTCGTTTTCGTCAACAAATCGTTGTAAATATGAATCCCTCATTTTCAATCAATGACTCATTGCTTCTCGTGAAAGTCATGATTAGACAATATATAAATGATTTGATCATGACAAATAATGTTTATACAAAGCATAAATTCATAAACATTTAGAATTTTACTATATTAACAGGAGCGGGGCTTGGCAGTTTTATATAATGTGTAGGCCAAATTTTAGGAGATCTTTAATTGGTACATGCCCCTCAGAAATGTTTTACCAAGTGTTTTACACTGTCCTGAAAAAAGAGTGTGTAGGCCGCGGCCTACAAGGCCTACCGTATGCTACATTCCTGATTAAGCTGAATCCACTAGAAACGATCGAGCTTCAGTCAATAAGTCAAAAAGACAAACGCTCGTGTCATTAATGTTTTATTCGAGTTTCAATAAAACAAAGTACTTTACAATGCATAAATGCATAGGAAAAATATCAGCACGTTTCTAGCGGGAATATCATTGACATTGGACTGTGTTTATTTGTATGTTTAGAATTAATACACTTAACAAAATGTCTAAGTTATCATTTATACATACTTTTGGATGGGATTCATGAAGAAAAATAAACATTTTATCAAATATACATAAGCGATGATTTTAGTATTAACGTACCAACGTATATGACATACAAAGTTAATGCTTTTCCGTATTTTAGATACGTAATACTATAGAACAAATGTACATTGTACTTAGTAGGAGGTTACTATATAACTAATTAGCAATTTTGTTAAGTATATATAAAGATGAAATAACCTCATCAAGTGTTCGTCCACAATCAGTAATCTTTTACATGTTAACCTGGTGACTGTTGATTGGGGCGGGGTACAGTTTGGTGGTTTTCATATTTTCATCATAGCAATTATTTCATTGATAAATATTAGTAAAATTTTCTAACCTAATCTTAATATTTTGACCAGTATTTATGTAGTTTTCCTCTTGAAATTAAATAAACATGGACTTTTCTATCTCTAACGCTTTACACACAGAATATTAAACTTCATCTTTTAAACATCCATTTCATTAATGATATATGAATTGTATTATAGACATAATGATAATATCTTGAAGCTTGTAAGGAGTTTATTGCAATCTGAGAAAGACTTTAAGTTAAAACATTGTCAATTTTTGTATTAAAAAGCTTTACATTTAGAGAGCATGTTTTAGAGAATTTATGTATTTCAAATTAGATTAGCATTCATGTGTCCATTGTAGCAAATATTTTTGTGGGACAATTCTTAATCATTAAATACTGTCTCCACGTTATATTAGCTTTGTTAGAATAATTTCTTATTACTAAGACAGTTAAAATATTTTGTTAAATGCATGTCGGGTTAATTTCATTGTAACGCATCATGCAATATTTTGTTACATTTGTATAGGAAGTATCTTTACAGCGTTGGTATTAAATTGTGTCTTAACTATATTACGTTGTATACACATATGTGTAATTAAATATCATAGGCTTAACGCCCTAATTTTCAATAAAGTTTAGCCGTTACATTTGTATATATATTTGAACCAATATAGGTACTGTTATTTTCCATGACATTCAATGACGTAAAAGCACTGAACGAATGCTTTGCTGTATGCAGCTTCTATCTGTAGATGTGTATACTCATCAAGCAGTAAATTTCACTTTAAAAGGATAACAATCATAACATTGATGATATAAATTTTTGACAAACGCAATAATTATGTTCAAACTATGAAGAAACCAAATGTGAATATATACCGCCTGAATTTGACATTCTATGCGATTTGTAAACAAACTAATGAAAGGTTGGATACTTAAGGATGTCCTTAACAGATTTAAGGAAGCCACGACCTTCCTTAAAATTTAAGGAAAAAATCGCGAGTTTTAAGGAAAATCTTAAGTAAAAATGTTTTGTGAATACCACTTAAAATTTATGTCCGTGAAATTGGCAGCCCAGCAGCCTAGCAGCCCAGCAGCGTGAAGTTAGCAGCCCAGCAGCCTAGCAGCCTAGCAGCCCAGCAGCGTGAAGTTAGCAGCCCAGCAGCCCAGCAGCGTGAAGTTAGCAGCCCAGCAGCCTAGCAGCCCAGCAGCTTAATATATTTCTACAGTTAAACTGCACCACAAATCATGCAAAAACTTAAAAACGCATGAAGAAATAACATTATGTTGCTGTCATGTTTATTAGAAGAAAAAATACGATTTTTATCGATTTTGTGAATCTGGCAGTGTAGCGGCCGCATAGCGGACTATTATAGTCAAACATATAAAATGCACAAGAAATCCGGCTAAACACTTACGAATCGATGATATAATTCGATTCCTTTAACGTTCATTAGATGAGAACTTACACATTTTTTCATTTTTTGTTTCTTTTTGTGAAGTTGGCAGCCCAGCAGCGTAACAGCGTAATATATATCTATACAGATAAACTTCACAACAAATCGAGCTAAATACTTCAGAATGCATAAAATAATGTCAGTCTGTTGTTTAAACATTCATTAACAGAAAATATAATTATAATGTTCATTTTTTTTCAATGTGAAATTAGCCGCTGCTAGCAGCGTGAAGTTGGCAGCCTAGCAGCGTAATCTATATTTCTACAGATAAACTTCACAACAAATCGAGCTAAATACTTAAGAATGCATAAAATAATGTCAGTCTGTTGTTTAAACATTAATTAACTGAAAATATATGATTTTCTTTTTTTTTCAATCTGTAATTAGCCGCTGCTAGCAGCGTGAAGTTGGCATCCCAGCAGCGTAACAGCGTAATCTATATTTCTACGGATAAACTTCACAACAAATCAAGAAAAATACTTCAGAATGCATAAAATAATGTCAGTCTGTTGTTTGGACATTAATTAACTGAAAATATATGATTTTCATTTTTTTTCGATGTGAAATTAGCCGCTGCTAGCAGCGTGAAGTTGGCAGCTAGCAGCGTCTTATTTCACGTACAAAAAATTCTTTTTTTGGAAAAATCTTATATTTTCATTTAATTAACGTTCAAACAACAGACTGACATTATTTTATGCATTCTGGAGTATTGTTCTTGATTTGTAGTGAAGTTTATCTTGTCACCCGTACAGGAGATGTCAAGAAGGAAGCAGTTTAGACGGAAGCAGTTAATGCCTCCATACCAGTTTGAATAGACTGTAGGCGGGAACTAAAAATACATTCCTATAGATAGAGTGTTGATGTGATATTATTATTATATAGTTTTTCTTGCTTGTATCTGATGTCAGTAACAAGTAAACATAATGTACATAGTGACTGTTACAAGGCGGAACAAAAAGTTATTTTTGATAATCCAGACATTCGAATGCTTTATAATCACAGAACAGGGAGAGTGCCATAGTAATATAACTTCCCTTTTATGATATATTAAAGTCAAATATAACTGACCAAGGTCCAACATTTCAAAATGTTGCATGGTTCAAAGTTAATCAATCTATTATGTCTGAATGTCTCTATTTATAAAGATCAGGTACCTCAATGGTCATTCAGATGGGGCTTAGTGGGTGGGATGGCTACGCGCCCGGCACATGTGCTTTAAACTAAACAACAAACTGAACCAAGCGACTAGTTGATCAATCGAAGACAACAAAATGATCAATTTTAATTAAACTGTTACTAACCCCAGATATCGAGTGCTCCTCTTGTTAAAGCATCAGGTCCATCATTTAACGTCTCCAGAGTTAGAGTCTGTGTAGATAAACAATGAAGACGTAATTTCACTCATAGATCGAAATAAGTGTACAATAACCCCCTGGAAACCGGACTCTCAGTAATCCGGAATTTTTAGAAAACCAGACTTTTTGTCCAGTTCAGATGGGGTCCGGGTGGCAGGATTTTTACTATACATGTATATGATAGGATTTATGCGTTTATGTTGAAAATTCGTGATGTTATATATATATGCATAAAATATGGCTGTAAAATTTTCGTATTATTTAAATGCATACTACGGTATGATGTGTCACGTTTTAAAGAATATAGCCCGCTCTGTAAGCTAAGTGAATAGAGCGTTGTATGAAGTATAAAATGACAACAATTAAGTGTAGGAACATTTTAGGTGTCACAGGATTTGTCGCTGGGGATTTACGTCGTACCAACAGACAGGGTCGTTAGGTGACCTAGTTTTCAGCATTTTACCAGGGCAGAGCTTACACTGACCTTCCGTGAACTAACTAGACATATTTCTCACTCATAATGTGTTCGTCAGTTTCCATAAAACGTCATTGATTATATACAGCAAAGACTACCTGTGAATAAAGGCCACCTTTTGTTTTTCTCAAGGGTGGCCTTTGTTCGCAGGTTTGACTGAAGCAATTATATCTGCATGTATACAACCTACCGGCTTGATGAAAAGTTTGCCATCACGAACATAGCTATTAATACGGTTGTTGGTGTAATACTCAAATTCCCAATTCTGAAACAAAAACAAAGTCTTATTCTTTCATATAGTTTCATATTTACACTAAGTGAAATGATACTCATTGCCTCATTTGATATATTCGTTTATATCAAAATAATATATGAGAGACCACAGATTATATAATACATTGCACTTCCAATGATATGTCATGACCCTAATTCCAGAATCGTAAATATTACTTCATTTTTTTTTGCGTTTTGAGGAAAATGCGTTTAAAGACCGGTAAGTTAAGTACTAAACAATTGATGAGTTATACGTTCGTGGCACAGTTATTTAGTTTCCCTGGACTTCATTTAGGCCTTAACTAGTACTAACCACATTCTATTCGTAATCCTTTGCCAAGCTACCCCACATGATTCAGAAGTGGAGGACAATCATACAGGGGATGTAAGGATTTCAGTCGTCACGGACAGTGTGAGCCTCGCCCGCGAACTGCATACTGTCAAGCCTGTGAACAAAGACCACTCGTGGGAAGGACAAAATGTGGCCTTTATCTACAGATGATCGTTATTAGGAGGTCAATTTGTTCTAAATAGTCAATGTCGGTGTTTAAAAGAATGGCCATTATTCACAGGATGACCTTTATTTGGAGGTGGCCCCTTATACTGGGCTGACTGTACATTAATTATAGTATAGAGTCCGCTTTTTGTATACATGCACTTAGAAACTAATTATAAGCTACGTTCTTAATTGAAAACAAAATTCTGAATGTTGCGACTTGGAGTTAAAGGCATTTAGCGATTACTTGTCTGTTGGCGGTTGTTGCAACGTTACATCACTGAGTAAAAAATCAATTGCTCCTAAGCCGGCATATCAAATATCTCTGATAGCGATTAAAAAGAAAAAAAGCTGATAAAAGCTGACCTGTTTGTGTTGTTGTATCTACAGCATACTGTCCTGCAGCTACACCATTTAATGGTTGGTTTATACTGTAGTGATACGAAATCAATGAAATACCAGGTTTATCTGAAAAAAGAGGGACCAAAAGATACGAATGAATTAATACAAATGCGGACATATGTACATGTATTGTATTCAGTACACCATCTGTTCGGACGAGGAAATCAACCGACTAGCACAATTTTAAGAAATTATCTTTTTTTCACTTATTTTCCAGAAATTGTTAAATTTTGCAATAAATCGTCTTTTGCTCACTCAGTATTCGTTAAACTGGTTCCCGTTGACTTCTGTGTACAATCCTTGGTGCACTGCAACATGGAACGGGAACCAGTTTAGGTATTTGTCTCAGTGGGTTTAACGATGTTTCTTCGACAATGTTTCAGTTATATATGTCGACCGGTTTACCTAACCAGCTTTCCCGGACTGTATGCTAACCAGTACAAACTTACTCTTCCATAAGGAGCCAGAAAATTCTCGATATTTGGAGGAAAATCGACCATTTTAGTCAAATTTTCACGGAAGATTATGAGCTGTCGTCACCTGAACCCGGAGCACCGGGTTACAAGTCCAGCATATTAATCACTTAAACAAGGCCGCGGCTAAAGTTAAATTAGAGGGTCCAATAGATGAGAAAATTCAAAAGTGAAAACTACAGTTCAAAATACAGTGAAACGGTCACCTTCCAACAACGGTCACCTCTCAACAACGGCCACTGCTCTCGTCAGTATGCGGAAATCAGCATTATATTAAAACTGTTTTATGAAATAAGGCGACTTCGTCATAATTGTCATTATTATGCATCCTTTGCATTTCGATATGGTTCAGTTTGTTATGAGTTTATAGTCAGAGAGTGCTGGTTTTGTGGACATCTTGAAGTAATTATCTGGCACTTGGATTGTGTCCATTAATCCAGAACTAGTCCTAGCTACATCATATACCATACACAGCCCGAAGTTACTTTGACGGACACCGTCTTTAATGGGAGAACATTAAAAGCAATTTCGTTCAAAAGTATAAGCGACAGCCCGCATTACAGAATATATACAGTGCAACCTCTATAAAGCAACACCCTTTGAAAGATGCAAAAAGGGAGTTTAAATTGATAGTTAATCGTACAGTTGGTAAAAATCATGCTGTGATTGAAAGGATGTTGTTGTGCGCGCGAGAGAGAGAAAGAGAAAGAGAGAGAGAGGTTGCACTGTATCAGTTATCGTACAACTGGAAGTACCCTCTCAACTTGAGTGTTGAATATTTACCTACCTGGAAATGCAAATCTTACTCCCTGGGGATTTAGGAGGCTTATATGAATATCTTGTGAATCCGATTTCTCCATTATAAAAGCATCAACATGTTTCAATGTGTCCGTATGTATAAAGACAGCAAGTGCTGCCACAGCTAGAAATAACTTCATATTCTGTAAAATAACAAATAAATACAGTAAATATGTATGAATGGCGTTGTCAACTGTCAGTTTTACTGTTTTAATAAGCACAGAGTAGGGACGTTCTATGGCCTTTACTGGAAATTTTACATCGTACAGGATTCAAGCGATGTGTTGTTTCATAGATATGGTACATAACGTACAGGATTCAAGCGATGTGTTGTTTTATAGATATGCTATATAACGTACAGGATTCAAGCGATGTGTTGTTTTATAGATATGGTACATAAGATATTGGTTCTTCTGTACAAACTAATGCTTGTTTTGTCCAAAGAACTACAGAAAGCAAAACAATTACTCTGACTGAAGGACACTTTAACAATGAAAATGATAGTCATCAACAGACACTATATTTTAAGAACTTGTAACTAGTAGTTCAGTGAAATAAAATATTTTGTTTTGTTTTTGCTGTTTCCATGATTTAGATTTTTGGTATTGTTCAGAAGAAAATAAACAATGAGAATGGTGCGTGTCAAATTTTATCCTTGTATTCTTCAAACCATATACGAGTATATAGAGTATATAAAATAAACCATACTGATTTGTCCACATGTAAGTAAAAATCGACATTTTCTTGATTGCAAGTGCTTCAATAATTGAATACTTGTTGTTTAAATTATGCCCAATAATGCTTTAAAAAAGCAACAAAAACTAATTGTGACTTAAACAGAAAAAATGCGTAACATGAAGCATTTAGACACATGATTATTATCATTAAGTCCAAATTGTATCAACATAAAATAAAGTTTTTAAGTTTAAGAGCGTTTTTTGTTATGTTAGTTGTATGAAGGTGTGACACAGTTATACGGTATACGGTTATATGGTATTGCATAGATTGCGTTAACCCCCGGGGCACAAATATTACAATGTGAACGTAAATTAAAGCATGTTTTTAGTTTTTAGTGTATATCTACTAAATTGTTCCGCATTTTGTTACTCAAATAAAAAAGGTACTAAGTATTATTTAACATCAACCAGCCCATGAAAATACATTACAATAAACACCAAAATAGATTTATTAGACATACATTTAGTATAAATTTACATATTCTAACCATGTTTTAAGCATTAGCACAGTGGTATATAAGGTGTTAAAATTACGACATTGTTATCAATTCATGATCAGGTGTATAGCGATTCTCTTGCTAGGGTTGCACATACGCCTTTGTTTTTTAGTTTGTGTCGTGCTATTCTTACGACACCGTTTGCAAATTCAAACGACGTGCTTTTTTACAACACCGTTTGTAAATAAAACGACGCGCTTTTATTACGACTCCGTTATGCAAATAATACGAAGTAATGTTCTTACGACGACACCGTTTGAAAATTAAATGACGTGTTATTTTCACGACACCGTTTGTAAATAAAACGACGTGCAATTTTCACAACAACACCGTTAGTAAATAAAACAACGTGTTATTTTCACGACGAAAGTTAGTAAATAAAACGACGAGCTATTCTTACAAAGACACCGTTAGTAAATAAAACGACGTGTTATTCTTACAAAGACAACGTTAGTAAATAAAACGACGTGTTATTTTCACAACAACACCGTTAGTAAATAAAACGACGTGTTATTTTCACGACGACACCGTTAGTAAATAAAACGACGTGCTGTTCTTACGACACCGTTAGTAAATAAAACGACGTGTTATTTTCACGACAACACCGTAATTAAATAAAACGACGTGTTATTCTTACGACAACACCGTTAGTAAATAAAACGACGTGTTATTCTTACGACGACACCGTTAGTAAATAAAACGACGTGTTATTTTCACAACAACACCGTTAGTAAATAAAACGACGTGTTATTTTCACGACAACACCGTTAGTAAATAAAACGACGTGTTATTCTTACGACGACACCGTTAGTAAATAAAACGACGTGCTGTTCTTACGGCGACACCGTTAGTAAAATAAAACGACGTGTTATTCTTACAAAGACACCGTTAGTAAATAAAACGACGTGTTATTTTCACGACAACACCGTTAGTAAATAAAACGACGTGTTATTTTCACGACAACACCGTAAGTAAATAAAACGACGTGTTATTCTTACAAAGACACCGTTAGTAAATAAAACGACGTGTTATTATCACGACAACACCGTTAGTAAATAAAACGACGTGTTATTTTCACGACAACACCGTAAGTAAATAAAACGACGTGTTATTCTTACGACAACACCGTTAGTAAATAAAACGACGTGTTATTCTTACGACGACACCGTTAGTAAATAAAACGACGTGTTATTCTTACGACGACACCGTTAGTAAATAAAACGACGTGCTGTTCTTACGGCGACACCGTTAGTAAATAAAACGACGTGTTATTTTCACAACAACACCGTTAGTAAATAAAACGACGTGTTATTTTCACGACAACACCGTTAGTAAATAAAACGACGTGTTATTCTTACGACGACACCGTTAGTAAATAAAACGACGTGCTGTTCTTACGGCGACACCGTTAGTAAATAAAACGACGTGTTATTCTTACAAAGACACCGTTAGTAAATAAAACGACGTGTTATTTTCACGACAACACCGTTAGTAAATAAAACAAAGTGTTATTTTCACGACAACACCGTAAGTAAATAAAACGACGTGTTATTCTTACGACAACACCGTTAGTAAATAAAACGACGTGTTATTCTTACAAAGACACCGTTAGTAAATAAAACGACGTGTTATTTTCACGACAACACCGTAAGTAAATAAAACGACGTGTTATTCTTACGACAACACCGTTAGTAAATAAAACGACGTGTTATTCTTACGACGACACCGTTAGTAAATAAAACGACGTGCTGTTCTTACGGCGACACCGTTAGTAAATAAAACGACGTGTTATTTTCACAACAACACCGTTAGTAAATAAAACGACGTGTTATTTTCACGACAACACCGTTAGTAAATAAAACGACGTGTTATTCTTACGACGACACCGTTAGTAAATAAAACGACGTGCTGTTCTTACGGCGACACCGTTAGTAAATAAAACGACGTGTTATTCTTACAAAGACACCGTTAGTAAATAAAACGACGTGTTATTTTCACGACAACACCGTTAGTAAATAAAACAAAGTGTTATTTTCACGACAACACCGTAAGTAAATAAAACGACGTGTTATTCTTACGACAACACCGTTAGTAAATAAAACGACGTGTTATTCTTACAAAGACACCGTTAGTAAATAAAACGACGTGTTATTTTCACGACAACACCGTTAGTAAATAAAACGACATGTTATTTTCACGACAACACCGTTAGTAAATAAAACGACGTGTTATTCTTACGACGACACCGTTAGTAAATAAAACGACGTGTTATTCTTACGACGACACCGTTAGTAAATAAAACGACGTGCTGTTCTTACGGCGACACCGTTAGTAAATAAAACGACGTGTTATTTTCACGACAACACCGTTAGTAAATAAAACGACGTGTTATGTTCACGACAACACCGTTAGTAAATAAAACGACGTGTTATGTTCACGACAACACCGTAAGTAAATAAAACGACGTGTTATTCTTACAAAGACACCGTTAGTAAATAAAACGACGTGTTATTCTTACGACAACACCGTTAGTAAATAAAACGACGTGTTATTCTTACGACGACACCGTTAGTAAATAAAACGACGTGTTATTCTTACGACGACACCGTTAGTAAATAAAACGACGTGCTGTTCTTACGGCGACACCGTTAGTAAATAAAACGACGTGTTATTTTCACGACAACACCGTTAGTAAATAAAACGACGTGTTATGTTCACGACAACACCGTTAGTAAATAAAACGACGTGTTATGTTCACGACAACACCGTAAGTAAATAAAACGACGTGTTATTCTTACAAAGACACCGTTAGTAAATAAAACGACGTGTTATTTTCACGACAACACCGTTAGTAAATAAAACGACGTGTTATTTTCACGACAACACCGTAAGTAAATAAAACGACGTGTTATTCTTACGACAACACCGTTAGTAAATAAAACGACGTGTTATTCTTACGACGACACCGTTAGTAAATAAAACGACGTGCTGTTCTTACGGCGACACCGTTAGTAAATAAAACGACGTGTTATTTTCACGACAACACCGTTAGTAAATAAAACGACGTGTTATGTTCACGACAACACCGTTAGTAAATAAAACGACGTGTTATGTTCACGACAACACCGTTAGTAAATAAAACGACGTGTTATTCTTACAAAGACACCGTTAGTAAATAAAACGACGTGATATTCTTACGACGACACCGTTAGTAAATAAAACGACGTGTTATTCTTACGACAACACCGTTAGTAAATAAAACGACGTGTTATTTTCACGACAACACCGGTAGTAAATAAAACGACGTGTTAATCTTACAACGACACCGTTAGTAAATAAAACGACATGTTATTTTCACGATATCAACGTTAGTAAATAAAACGACGTGTTATTCTTACAACGACACCGTTAGTAAATAAAACGACGTGTTATTCTTACGACAACACCGTTAGTAAATAAAACGAAGTGTTATTCTTACGACGACACCGTTAGTAAATAAAACGACACCATTAGTAGATAAAACGACGTTTGTAAATAAAACGACGTGCTATTCTTACGACAATTATATTCCTAAGAGTTATTTCCCTTTACATTAGCATCGAAGTCTATGGGAGTATTAAAGGCAAAAGAACATCCATTTCAATAAAAACTCATACAAAAAGGATGTGATTACACAATATCAATACACATGTCTGCACCCACAATTTTAAGTAATATGAAATGAAACTAAAATAGTAAAATGATCACCGTTTTAATGGTTTAATCATCAGTACGTAAAAGTTTCTCAAATGCGAATCGATGATATAATTCGATTTTATTCCTTCAACGTTCATTAGATGAGAACTTACACATTTTTTATTTTTTTGTTTCTTTTTGTGAAGTTGGCAGCCCAGCAGCGTAACAGCGTAATATATATTTCTACAGATAAACTTCACAACAAATTAAGAAAAATACTTAGTTAATCAATGTCCAAACAACAGACTGACATTATTTTATGCATTCTGAAGTATTTTTCTTGATTTGCTGTGAAGTTTATCCGTAGAAATATAGATTATGCTGTTACGCTGCTGGGCTGCCAACTTCACGCTGCTAGCAGTGGCTAATTTCACATTGAAAAAAAATGAAAATCAAATATTTTCAGTTAATTAATGTTTAAACAACAGACTGACATTATTTCATGCATTATTAAATATTTTTCTTGATTTGTTATAAAGTTTATCTGTAGAAATATATATTACGCTGCTGAGCTGCTAACTTCTCGCTGCTGCGGCTAATTTCACATTGAAAAAAAAATATGAAAATCAAATATTTTAAGTTAATTAATGTTTAAACAACAGACTGACATCATTGCATGCATTCTCAAGTATTTAGCCCGATTTTTGTGAAGTTTATCTGTAGAAATAAATATTACGCTGTTACGCTGCTGGGCTGCTAACTTCACGCTGCTAGCAGCGTCTAATTTCACGCACAATTTGTTTTTGAAAAATCATATATTTTCATTTAATTAACGTTCAAACAACTGACTGACATTATTTTATGCATTCTTACGAATTTATCTTGATTTGTTTGGAAGTTTATCTGTAGAAATATAGATTACGCTGTTATGCTGCTGGGCTGCCAACTTCAAAAAATGAAAATCATATTTTTTCAGTTAATTAATGTTTAAACAACAGACTGACATTATATTATGCATTGTATTTAGCTCGATTTGTTGTTAAGTTTATCTGTAGAAATAGATATTCCGCTGTTACGCTGCTGGGCTGCCAACTTCACAAAAAGAAACAAAAAATGAATAATGTGTAAGTTCTCATCTAATGAACGTTGAAGGAATAAAATCGAATTATATCATCGATTCGTAAGTGTTTAGCCGGATTTGGTGTGTATTTTATATGTTTGACTGTAATAGTCCGCTATGCGGCCGCTACACTGCCAGATTCACAAAATCGATAAAAATCGTATTTTTTTCTTCTAATAAACATGACAGCAACATAATGTTATTACTTCATGCGTTTTTAAGTTTTTGCATAATTTGTTGTGCAGTTTAACTGTAGAAATATATTAGGCTGCTAAGCTGCAGGGCTGCTAACTTCACGCTGCTGGGCTGCTAGGTTGCTGGGCTGCCAACTTCACGCTGCTGGGCTGCTAGGCTGCTGGGCTGCCAACTTCACGGACATTTAAAATTTATTTTAAGTTTAAGGTAAATCTCTTGAACCTTAAGGTAAAACTTCAACCTTAAGGAAAATTTTATCCTTAAGATCTTTCGTGAATACCACCGCTGCAGAGCTACCTTTTCCTACTTGGAGACAAAATAGAGAAACTTAAACCCATATCCATGACTAAAATACTAGAAGATTGAAGGCTACAAGCCGAGATTTGTACCCGTCCGTACACATGGTGATCTGTGTATTCACTAGTATCTACAGCTACAGCTGAGCGGTGGTTTATTGTTATGCTACACCAGAAACACTATGGCAACAAGTAGGTTGTCGGGCTTAGGACTTTTAAATGTTTACACTAAAAAAAAAACAGCTGGACTCTGAATATGTTCTATAGACGTAATCAGCCGACAAACGAATCGTAAGATGACACTGATATTTGATTAGAACTAAATACATTTCATGATGTGTCTTTGCTCCTACTGACACAATTATATAAAAATATTGATTGCTTTAGGAAAATACGAGTCGTATTAATTGAAATGCGTTATTGAAATAAGTCGTAAATATTGAAGGTACATGTAGATGTACTGTTTTGTTTTTCGCATTTGATACCTGTGTCTATATAGACATGTGACTTCGTATGCAGTTAGATTTATTGGTTTAATGAATAGTATGTACATGCCAATTATATGCCAGTGTTAACCTTAGTCGAAAGGTATTGCAGTGTGTGGATGCAAAAACAGTCGTGGAAGATTTTTACGAACTTGAAACAGGCATAGTTTTTCAAGCGAAATATCTAAAACGCACTTGGGCCGATGTACATAAAAAACCACGAGCATTCAGAAATTTTGCGTACACAATCATTGGTCAAGCTACACCCGGGAAAGTATCGAACATTAAACAGATATATTCGACAGTTTCGTCTTGTGTGGCGGAAGAACAGATCGGTTTAATTCTGTAAATGTGACTTGATATTAAAATAGCAATGTAATTCATTTTCATTATAAATGTGAGACGACCCCTTTAATTTAATCCAAAGTACGATGTTCGTCACTGTCACCGTCTTAAATGTCCATTAGTAGTTTGATTCACATCTCTTATCCAATCTCAATCAAACTTGGTCACAATGTATATGGCCACACTCTAGCATCCACATCTCCAAACCAATCTCAATCAAACTTGGTCACAATGTATATGGCCACACTCTAGCATCCACATCTCCAAACCAATCTCAATCAAACTTGGTCACAATGTATATGGCCACACTCTAGCATCCACATCTCCAAACCAATCTCAATCAAACTTGGTCACAATGTATATGGCCACACTCTAGCATCCACATCTCCAAACCAATCTCAATCAAACTTGGTCACAATGTATATGGCCACACTCTAGCATCCACATCTCCAAACCAATCTCAATCAAACTTGGTCACAATGTATATGGCCACACTCTAGCATCCACATCTCCAAACCAATCTTAATCAAACTTGGTCACACTGCATATGGCCACACTCTAGCATCCACATCTCCAACTTGGTCACAATGTATATGGCCGCAATGCCTCGGCTAAGTTCGATTATGTGCAAAATCGGACAGGGACTTCAAGAGTTATGTGTCCTTGACTTAGAAAATTTGCTATATTGAGCTTGTTTACACTCTAGCGCATTCATTTATTCAACAAACCTAATTATAGTTTACGTTAATATGTATAACCTTAAGGCCTTGGACAAGTTCAATTATGGCCCTTGGCATAGAAAATCTGCTATATTTCAGTTTGTTAACTGTCCAGCGCCTTCAATTATTTTCCAATCCTAAATATATTTACAGCGAATGTGTAAAACCTATATTTCTTTGATGAATTTGATTATAGGTGGAATTGAACTAGTACTTGTATAGTTATGGGCCCTCGAATAAGAAAAATTGCTACATTTTAGCTTGTTTACAGTATTAATTTGTAGCTCCTTCATTTCTTCAATAATCATTGACCTGCATCCAGTATTCATGAAAGTTATGTAGAAATATAAGAAATATTATGTAGAAACGGGTTATACCAGATGAAAATTATATTACCTGGTCTTTAATGATAGTGTCTTTATTCTCAGGTGAGCGATGTAGCGCCATCTTGGGCCTTTTGTTTGTTTGTTTGTTTACTTGAGTTATACACCCTTTTCAACTGTCAGAGTCATATGAAGCGGACAGTTCACCTAATCATCGTTCCTGTGAAGAACCTGTACTAGACTCCCATCCTCCGTAAGCAACCGCCTACTTTCTCACATAAAGAGACGTGATCGGTACTAGCCTTAGGTGCATTATAACCTAGAAACGTTCATATCTTTGTAAATAACAGCAGTATGTGATTATCAGATTTGATGTACCAGCATAGTTTGTATCATTCGATACATTAGAGGATGCTTACTAATTACAGATCGCACACAATATCTATTTTAACGTGTTGCTAAGCAACCATTTTAAAGTTATGGAATATAACAAATTTCAGGAAATACTTGATGAATAATTCAGGTATAGAATATCACGAGGACCAGCTCTTAAAGTATAGAATTACAAAACGAGATTTGATCAGCAAAACAAATACAATTCTTCAGATTGCATGAAGGTCTCAATACAATATTCATGATAAACACCAACACAGGCATCTATGAAATATAAAATTATTGTCAGCATATATACAACAGATCAACATAAGCTATGTATAGCTATTGACAGACTTATTCATCATCATCTGTAGTTTAGCACTATTGGTCTCTCTTGGGCAAACATTTCGTATAATTTATAATTTCATACAATGCCAAACTACATGTATTACTGTTGTGTCGATTCTGTCCTAATAATCTTGTTTAATCAGTGAATACTGAATAGCCACAAACTACATGTATCAAATGATAAAAATAATAATTCGACAATAATGGTTATTCTGTGTGTTGTTTCATGACAGCATTAACTACTTAGGTTTCAAATATGTGTGACACTGAAAGAAATATAATACTTATAATATCAAATCATAGGATGATACCTTTGTTCTGTTTATAGATTGCCAAAGTACTTAGTTCAATTAGTGAGTACTGGTGTAAGACTCATATGTTTATAGAATATTCTTTCGAGAATTCGGTCACCTTTTCTCTCGGAAACTTGCTAAAGCAACATTAGTTTTTACAATCTCATAATTCACGGAGTTCATTCTTTTTTTGACAATACCACTCACGGGAAATAGTGTAAAGCAAATAGAAAAATGACACTTAGGAAAGTTTGACATATTCATTATAACTTCATTTACTAGCTTAGTGGCTAATTCGTCACAATCGGCACACAGTTAGTGATTCTGATACGTTGATTTTCATAGTCTCACACCGACTGAATAATGATAATAGCATTGCGTGACGATACTGGAGTGCTGTCCTCGACAATTTGTGCTTTATTGACCTTGGTCTTAAAGACATTGAACCAGGAATGCGAGGCATGTGACTTATGGACCAGAAAGTCCCCTAATTCCACAGTAGGGGGTAATAAAACAGACAGGGTCATTGATAGACTAGCACCTGTTTACATAATCTGTTACTATATGCTTATAAAAACAAAAGCAATTTAGTCATAAACTTATTATCACTGTAAATCAATAAAATTTATTACCCCACTTTTTGACTAGGTGTCAAGTCTACAGACCGTGACCAGACTGGTTTTATCTGATTAGGGGCAATAAAAAAACAATTAAGAGATTAGACCACATGTGGATTTTTGGGGGGGGGGGTCACTTATATAGTAGCTGTTCAATGTCTTTAAAGCAATATCTCTTTATAACATTTTTTTTGATACAGTAGTTTTGCATCGAATTTCTATCAGTGCTGTCGAGATTATGATACCTCAGATCGAGTAATAAAAGGTTTGTGGGGGGACAGTCCTGTTTATTCAATAGTTTTGTAGTATTTATTATCAAACACTCTGTATGAGTACTGTGATGTATCGGTCCTGATTTTGATTCCTATATTTAAAGCTATAAAAGTGTCATTGTTCAATTAATTAGAACTATAATGTGTATGACATACCACGAAATATATTCACAAATTGTTTACATCTTCATGGAAATACGTGAGTAAGTTCTCTTTTTTGTGTTATCCTATGTAAGGTGTAACTGGCGTACTTTCATTTCTCATACATTTTATTTTTTATTGTTTTGTTATGTACATGTATGTGGATATAATTTTACCAGTATATATGCTTAATGCCGAAATATATTTTTAATGCAAATACATTAATTCTCCGGCATCCTTCTGGAATCTCAAAAATCATTTTAAACAAGAAGCTACCTTTAATAAATGCATGTGCTCCCGTGACAGGCGTGACAATAGAATTTGGATGAAAACGAGATCAATATAAAAAGTAAAGTTTCAAATATACATAATTGCCGATACAATTCATAAAAAAATGGCCAAGTCCCAAAACTGCATCAAAAATATATATGAGAACAAACAAAATCAAATAAAGGTAAGCGATGTTACAGCTAGACTAAATTGCAAAATGCAGTTCATCAAGAAATTTAGCATTTTGCATATTCAATGAAGGTCACGGTCAGTTCAAGGTTTAGCAATACGGACTGGGAATGGTGCAAGGCAGCAACTGTAGGATAAGTATCAATGCGTTATAGTAAGCGTTGGTCGTGCTAAACGAAAGAACCTATTTATATACCATTATTACGCGTGTAAGTTCGATGTCAAATCTAGGTCAATGATGGGTGTCCATTGGGATGGTCCATGGCAACACTTGTATAAGTGTCAAAGCGTTCTAGTAAGCAGTGTTGATGTTAGGCGGAACGGTCAATACATGGCCCATTTATATAACATATGATACACCAAATCATGTCAAGGGCAAGGCTAAATCGAGGTTGGCAACAACTTTAGAATTATTAGACAATGCAATCACTATATCCCCATATAATTAGATGACGGTGCATAAAAAGAACTGAACTGTTTGTTATTGGTATATTAAAATCCTACACGAGCGAATTATATAGTTCTTTCCTATGTTTGGACCGTATGTGTTGATGGTTTATTGATGTTACTGATAAATAAACTCCGTGCAGCACTGCCAGTAAATGTCTGGATCTAAGAATTAGTACAAGGGATGATCGCCGGCTAATTGTGTATTATTGTGTAGTTATTGTCATTACAATGTCTAAACGATGCATTAAATTACCCAGACTGTTGTTTTACAAAGAAGTGTTGTCTGCACATCTCTTTATGATATCGCTTATTAAGTCTCTGGCTTATGTATTGCATTCTTGTATCGAATTATATTAGATGATATATAGCTAATATGGAGTCATATTGTAATCATTAGAGACATCCAGACAGATATTCAAACTTCAAAGAAGAAATAGCTGTACATGTACAATTAGATTGTTTACCAACAACATAAACTATACATCGTTATTTTTATGTATACGTCTCAAGCAAAAGCAAACCATAGCAAAAATGATTTTGTATATATGTGAAATGATACAGGAGTGTCAATATTTATGACACAAATGGGAGGAGACAAGTTATGGAGTCAACACAAGCCCCTCCCCAGTCAGAAACTAGGGAAGGAGTCGAAAATAAGACAAAGGGAAATAGAACAGTTAATGGGTCAATAACAAACATTACCTGATTTATATGTTGCAGTGCAAGTCTATATAGGTTCAGCTTCCATGAATACGTTCAGTACTTTGATTCTCGTATATTGACTATATACATTACTACATCCTTTTCTGGAGATCTTCTTCACTCACTGTCATTCTTCTGTTCTTCGTCTCTCTTGAATATTTTTCTTTCAAACGACTTCTCTTTGCAATGTCAATACGGACATCACTTTATAACATTTGTTTTGATACAGTAGTTTTGCATCGAATTTCTAACAGTGCTGTCGAGATTATGATACCTCAGATCGAGTAATAAAAGGTTTGTGGGGGGACAGTCCTGTTTATTCAATAGTTTTGTAGTATTTATTATCAAACACTCTGTATGAGTACTGTGATGTATCGGTCCTGATTTTGATTCCTATATTTAAAGCTATAAAAGTGTCATTGTTCAATTAATTAGAACTATAATGTGTATGACATACCACGAAATATATTCACAAATTGTTTACATCTTCATGGAAATACGTGAGTAAGTTCTCTTTTTTGTGTTATCCTATGTAAGGTGTAACTGGCGTACTTTCATTTCTCATACATTTTATTTTTTATTGTTTTGTTATGTACATGTATGTGGATATAATTTTACCAGTATATATGCTTAATGCCGAAATATATTTTTAATGCAAATACATTAATTCTCCGGCATCCTTCTGGAATCTCAAAAATCATTTTAAACAAGAAGCTACCTTTAATAAATGCATGTGCTCCCGTGACAGGCGTGACAATAGAATTTGGATGAAAACGAGATCAATATAAAAAGTAAAGTTTCAAATATACATAATTGCCGATACAATTCATAAAAAAATGGCCAAGTCCCAAAACTGCATCAAAAATATATATGAGAACAAACAAAATCAAATAAAGGTAAGCGATGTTACAGCTAGACTAAATTGCAAAATGCAGTTCATCAAGAAATTTAGCATTTTGCATATTCAATGAAGGTCACGGTCAGTTCAAGGTTTAGCAATACGGACTGGGAATGGTGCAAGGCAGCAACTGTAGGATAAGTATCAATGCGTTATAGTAAGCGTTGGTCGTGCTAAACGAAAGAACCTATTTATATACCATTATTACGCGTGTAAGTTCGATGTCAAATCTAGGTCAATGATGGGTGTCCATTGGGATGGTCCATGGCAACACTTGTATAAGTGTCAAAGCGTTCTAGTAAGCAGTGTTGATGTTAGGCGGAACGGTCAATACATGGCCCATTTATATAACATATGATACACCAAATCATGTCAAGGGCAAGGCTAAATCGAGGTTGGCAACAACTTTAGAATTATTAGACAATGCAATCACTATATCCCCATATAATTAGATGACGGTGCATAAAAAGAACTGAACTGTTTGTTATTGGTATATTAAAATCCTACACGAGCGAATTATATAGTTCTTTCCTATGTTTGGACCGTATGTGTTGATGGTTTATTGATGTTACTGATAAATAAACTCCGTGCAGCACTGCCAGTAAATGTCTGGATCTAAGAATTAGTACAAGGGATGATCGCCGGCTAATTGTGTATTATTGTGTAGTTATTGTCATTACAATGTCTAAACGATGCATTAAATTACCCAGACTGTTGTTTTACAAAGAAGTGTTGTCTGCACATCTCTTTATGATATCGCTTATTAAGTCTCTGGCTTATGTATTGCATTCTTGTATCGAATTATATTAGATGATATATAGCTAATATGGAGTCATATTGTAATCATTAGAGACATCCAGACAGATATTCAAACTTCAAAGAAGAAATAGCTGTACATGTACAATTAGATTGTTTACCAACAACATAAACTATACATCGTTATTTTTATGTATACGTCTCAAGCAAAAGCAAACCATAGCAAAAATGATTTTGTATATATGTGAAATGATACAGGAGTGTCAATATTTATGACACAAATGGGAGGAGACAAGTTATGGAGTCAACACAAGCCCCTCCCCAGTCAGAAACTAGGGAAGGAGTCGAAAATAAGACAAAGGGAAATAGAACAGTTAATGGGTCAATAACAAACATTACCTGATTTATATGTTGCAGTGCAAGTCTATATAGGTTCAGCTTCCATGAATACGTTCAGTACTTTGATTCTCGTATATTGACTATATACATTACTACATCCTTTTCTGGAGATCTTCTTCACTCACTGTCATTCTTCTGTTCTTCGTCTCTCTTGAATATTTTTCTTTCAAACGACTTCTCTTTGCAATGTCAATACGGACATCACTTTATAACATTTGTTTTGATACAGTAGTTTTGCATCGAATTTCTAACAGTGCTGTCGAGATTATGATACCTCAGATCGAGTAATAAAAGGTTTGTGGGGGGACAGTCCTGTTTATTCAATAGTTTTGTAGTATTTATTATTAAACACTCTGTATGAGTACTGTGATGTATCGGTCCTGATTTTGATTCCTATATTTAAAGCTATAAAAGTGTCATTGTTCAATTAATTAGAACTATAATGTGTATGACATACCACGAAATATATTCACAAATTGTTTACATCTTCATGGAAATACGTGATTACGTTCTCTTTTTTTGTGTTATCCTATGTAAGGTGTAACTGGCGTACTTTCATTTCTCATACATTTTATTTTTTATTGTTTTGTTATGTACATGTATGTGGATATAATTTTACCAATATATATGCTTAATGCCGAAATATATTTTTAATGCAAATACATTAATTCTCCGGCATCCTTCTGGAATCTCAAAAATCATTTTAAACAAGAAGCTACCTTTAATAAATGCATGTGCTCCCGTGACAGGCGTGACAATAGAATTTGGATGAAAACGAGATCAATATAAAAAGTAAAGTTTCAAATATACATAATTGCCGATACAATTCATAAAAAATGGCCAAGTCCCATAACTGCATCAAAAATATATATGAGAACAAACAAAATCAAATAAAGGTAAGCGATGTTACAGCTAGACTAAATTGCAAAATGCAGTTCATCAAGAAATTTAACATTTTGCATATTCAATGAAGGTCACGGTCAGTTCAAGGTTTAGCAATACGGACTGGGAATGGTGCAAGGCAGCAACTGTAGGATAAGTATCAATGCGTTATAGTAAGCGTTGGTCGTGCTTAACGAAAGAACCTATTTATATACCATTATTACGCGTGTAAGTTCGATGTCAAATCTAGGTCAATGATGTGTGTCCATTGGGATGGTCCATGGCAACATGTGTATAAGTGTCAAAGCGTTCTAGTAAGCAGTGTTGATGTTAGGCGGAACGGTCAATACATGGCCCATTTATATAAAATATAATACACCAAATCATGTCAAGGACAAGGCTAAATCGAGGTTGGCAACAACTTTAGAATTATTAGACAATGCAATCACTATATCCCCATATAATTAGATGACGGTGCATAAAAAGAACTGAACTGTTTGTTATTGGTATATTAAAATCCTACACGAGCGAATTATATAGTTCTTTCCTATGTTTGGACCGTATGTGTTGATTGTTTATTGATGTTACTGATAAATAAACTCCGTGCAGCACTTCCAGTAAATGTCTGGATCTAAGAATTAGTACAAGGGATGATCGCCGGCTAATTGTGTATTATTGTGTAGTTATTGTCATTACAATGTCTAAACGATGCATTAAATTACCCAGACTGTTGTTTTACAAAGAAGTGTTGTCTGCACATCTCTTTATGATATCGCTTATTAAGTCTCTGGCTTATGTATTGCATTCTTGTATCGAATTATATTAGATGATATTATAGCTAATATGGAGTCATATTGTAATCATTAGAGACATCCAGACAGATATTCAAACTTCAAAGAAGAAATAGCTGTACATGTACAATTAGATTGTTTACCAACAACATAAACTATACATCGTTATCTTTATGTATACAGCTCAAGCAAAAGCAAACCACAGCAAAAATGATTTTGTATATATGTGAAATGATACAGGAGTGTCAACATTTATGACACAAATGGGAGGAGACAAGTTATGGAGTCAACACAAGCCCCTCCCCAGTCAGAAACTAGGGACGGAGTCGAAAATAAGACAAAGGGAAATAGAACAGTTATGGAGTCAATAACAAACATTACCTGATTTATATGTTGCAGTGCAAGTCTATATAGGTTCAGCTTCCATGAATACGTTCAGTACTTTGATTCTCGTATATTGACTATATACATTACTACATCCTTTTCTGGAGATCTTCTTCACTCACTGTCATTCTTCTGTTCTTCGTCTCTCTTGAATATTTTTCTTTCAAACGACTTCTCTTTGCAATGTCAATACGGACATCACTTTATAACATTTTTTTGAGACAGTAGTTTTGCATCGAATTTCTAACAGTGCTGTCGAGATTATGATACCTCAGATCGAGTAATAAAAGGTTTGTGGGGGGACAGTCCTGTTTATTCAATAGTTTTGTAGTATTTATTATCAAACACTCTGTATGAGTACTGTGATGTTGTGATTTTGATTCCTATATTTAAAGCTATAAAAGTGTCATTGTTCAATTAATTAGAACTATAATGTGTATGACATACCACGAAATATATTCACAAATTGTTTACATCTTCATGGAAATACGTGATTAAGTTCTCTTTTTTTGTGTTATCCTATGTAAGGTGTAACTGGCGTACTTTCATTTCTCATACATTTTATTTTTTATTGTTTTGTTATGTACATGTATGTGGATATAATTTTACCAATATATATGCTTAATGCCGAAATATATTTTTAATGCAAATACATTAATTCTCCGGCATCCTTCTGGAATCTCAAAAATCATTTTAAACAAGAAGCTACCTTCAATAAATGCATGTGCTCCCGTGACAGGCGTGACAATAGAATTTGGATGAAAACGAGATCAATATAAAAAGTAAAGTTTCAAATATACATAATTGCCGATACAATTCATAAAAAAATGGCCAAGTCCCATAACTGCATCAAAAATATATATGAGAACAAACAAAATCAAATAAAGGTAAGCGATGTTACAGCTAGACTAAATTGCAAAATGCAGTTCATCAAGAAATTTAACATTTTGCATATTCAATGAAGGTCACGGTCAGTTCAAGGTTTAGCAATACGGACTGGGAATGGTGCAAGGCAGCAACTGTAGGATAAGTATCAATGCGTTATAGTAAGCGTTGGTCGTGCTTAACGAAAGAACCTATTTATATACCATTATTACGCGTGTAAGTTCGATGTCAAATCTAGGTCAATGATGTGTGTCCATTGGGATGGTCCATGGCAACATGTGTATAAGTGTCAAAGCGTTCTAGTAAGCAGTGTTGATGTTAGGCGGAACGGTCAATACATGGCCCATTTATATAACATATGATACACCAAATCATGTCAAGGACAAGGCTAAATCGAGGTTGGCAACAACTTTAAAATTATTAGACAATGCAATCACTATATCCCCATATAATTAGATGACGGTGCACAAAAAGAACTGAACTGTTTGTTATTGGTATATTAAATCCTACACGAGCGAATTATATAGTTCTTCCCTATGTTTGGACCGTATGTGTTGATGGTTTATTGATGTTACTGATAAATAAACTCCGTGCAGCACTGCCAGTAAATGTCTGGATCTAAGAATTAGTATAAGGGATGATCGCCGGCTAATTGTGTATTATTGTGTAGTTATTGTCATTACAATGTCTAAACGATGCATTAAATTACCCAGACTGTTGTTTTACAAAGAAGTGTTGTCTGCACATCTCTTTATGATATCGCTTATTAAGTCTCTGGTTTATGTATTGCATTCTTGTATCGAATTATATTAGATGATAGTATAGCTAATATGGAGTCATATTGTAATCATTAGAGACATCCAGACAGATATTCAAACTTCAAAGAAGAAATAGATGTACATGTAGTATTACATTGTTTTCCAACAACATAAACTATACATCGTTATTTTTATGTATACGTCTCAAGCAAAAGCAAACCATAGCAAAAATGATTTTGTATATATGTGAAATGATACAGGAGTGTCAATATTTATGATACAAATGGGAGGAGACAAGTTATGGAGTCAACACAAGCCCCTCCCCAGTCAGAAACTAGGGACGGAGTCGAAAATAAGACAAAGGGAAATAGAACAGTTAATGGGTCAATAACAAACATTACCTGATTTATATGTTGCAGTGCAAGTCTATATAGGTTCAGCTTCCATGAATACGTTCAGTACTTTGACTCTCGTATATTAACTATATACTTTACTACCTCCTTTTCTGGAGATCTTCTGCACTCACTGTCATTCTTCTGTTCTTCGTCTCTCTTGAATATTTTTCTTTCAAACGACTTCTCTTTGCAATTTCAATACGGATATCTACCAAGTGAATAATTAAAATTAAAAGTAGGCTGAAAAAATTGCAAGGCTTTGGCAAAATGTGAAGTACTTTAGGATTGCCTTGTTCCTAGATACAAGAGCTTGTCATGTGATAATTCAATATTAATGTTTCCTTGATGGCCCTTCATCAAACGTTGTATCAAAACTATTGTGTAAAATAATCCAACATGTATTTACCTGAAACATTGAAAACGTCTTGTAAAGTTGTTAAATAACATTAAATAACGCTTAATTCAATTCAAACTGACAGGGGATAACTGTCTCCATGCAGAAAATAAACAATTCCATGATGGCTGTAAATACAAAATCAATTGTTTGTTTTATAAGTACATGTTTGTTAGATCATCGTTAATTTTGTCTCCTCTTGACATCACAGGAAAACATTCCGTTCTTAATAGCCGATATTTACTTAAGTTTCAGACATTGACATGTCAATGTCTGAAGGATTTCCGACGCCATCCATCTAGGTTTAATAATCTATAGTATATAAAATCACAGGATGGGAGATTTATGTCTCGTTTATCACAAGTCAACCATAAAATATGTGCATAATCGTCATGATACTAAACCACATTTAATTCGGGGAAGAAAACACGCTTGTTGTATAATATGCTAGAAGAATCACACTTTTATCCTTCACTTAATCATGTTAGATTAAGGGATGCCAAACGGTGGACACACTTCCATAGTATTTAAAGTATTTCGCTGTTTGGTCAGCTCCTGGGTTCCTTTGCCTGTTGCCGACAGACAAGTTTAGACTCAGATCATCTCGTGCAACTTGTATTCATAATATTATATGTGTGTTTTTTATCTTCCTTGTTGCGATTTTTATTATTTTATACTATAATGTTCTCAAGTCGGTCAATAGCTATACATAGTTAATGTTTATAAACCAAAGCTCTGAAGGTTCTGCTGTTGTTCGGAACTTCAAAGCAGTAAAAAGTTGATTTCTAAGTAGGGTGAGTTTTTGGAAAACGAACGATAGTTCGCGCATGAATTTTGATGCAGACATAAGTACTACTAACGCTTTTCTACACCCGCTATGCAGTTGTTACAGTTGTTCCCGTTCCATGTGCTTTCAGTACTTCGATTTATGTTTCTCATCTGATCACCAAAAGTAGTTCAGCAATCAACATAATATTATATAGTCTACATTGCCTGCCTCTTTGTATACTCAACTTGCAGAATGTAATATATCATACATGAACACATGCTCGAAGAAGAAGGTTAAACGTTACAATTAAATTAATTTATAAAAACTTCCCGATGAATCACTTTTTTAATATCTGGTTTACTCACAGTTGTCATCGCATCGTCCATGAATTCAATGATGACTTCTATACGTTTACAATAGAAGCTAGGAACCAAACTAAATTAGCATATACAGCACGAGAATTATGACGTCATCCTTCCTTGAAATGTGTGTACGGATAGTAATTATTGTAGTAAGCCGAGGGAGAGGATTGTTTAGATTTTTACGACTGATTTGTATTGCTCGTTTACGATATTGCATAGCCATATAATTTGGCTTAAATGCACGTAATATTTGAATTTGTATTTAGCCATTGACTTGAAATATCGGAACTATATTCTTAGGCGGAAGCTAGGTTAATGAAAGCTGTTCGGTATGCAGAAAAGGTGAAAACTGAGCGATTGTTGAAATACGGTAATAACTTTATTGTTCATACCGAACAACAAAAACTGTATTTTAAGTAATAGAAGATCTATTTTGAAGTATATTGTTTGTACTCTGTATAATCATTGTGAATTCAAATTTCTCTTTATTTCGTTATTATTATTTGCCAGGATTTCAGTCGTTGCCCAGTGGTTAGTGCGCTGGACTTGTGTAACAGTATACAGTTGTACAACACAATACCTCCCTGTGAAATCATGGTGTTCAATACGTAACTACTGGGCTATTCTTTCCAGCTAAAACCAATAAAAACTGACCTTCGAATATTGCATATGAAGCCAAAATATGTCAATAGAAAAATGGTTGAATATGATTGCATACAATGTACATTCGGTGTTAATGATAAACAGTTTTTTGATGCTGCTCAATACGGTGATAAGGCGGTGTTTCAGAGAATACTGATAACATATGGTAAAATTTAGTTTTGGTCCTAGACCGCTTTATGGAAATAATAATTGGGTTAAAATCTCCTCTGATGTTTATTTATCATAGATAAATAGAAATTTCAAGACAAGTGTAGCTGAGGTGTTTTAGTGGCTGTAAAAGTTGAATTTGTGGAACAATCAAAGTTCTGAGATATCTAACATACTAGAAGGTTATGTGACATTTAAATAGTTTTATGACTTTTTGGTGCCAGAATGCTCTTAAATTTTTCGTAAAAGTTTTCACAGAAGCCAAACTTTGAATATTCCGTTTGATAAGCGATGCTGAATGGGTGACGTTAAACGCAATTCAATTCATGAATGTTTTAACATACACGAAACAAATTGAATAAACGTTCGTTCCAATAATTTAGATTGTTTAAAATTATCTCAATATGAAATTTCGAATGTTATTTCAGTGACTCAAAGAACATTCGAATTAAGTTCTATATAACAAGCACTCGAATGAAAACGTCAATCTGTCATTTGTCTGATAAACAAGTATTACATGGTGTACGCATTCTTTTACAAAATATACCATTGAAAGGCTGTATTTCAAATAGATTATAACCATGTACTCGTTCCTATATTTTAATCTTATTTGTCAATTCCCTTCACGTTTTATAAGAGTCAGAAACACATACAAGATTTGAGTTCCGCTTTATATCAAATTAACAAGTTTCTTCGTGATTCCATGTCGTATATCATCACATGTATTCAATTGGCGTTTTTCTCATGATTATTTAATCATTCAAGACTGCACAATGTGTGAAGTCATTTTACGACCTTCGCAGACTGTATGTTATCAATTAGTGCCAATTAAAAGTTACTGCCAGCAAGTATTAATCACATAGAATTTTGTATGGATATGTGAGTGACTTGAAGAGACAATGTTGTAATGTTGCAATGAGGTGTGTAGCTATTCTAATTATTTGTGATTAGCTTTTGCTGTAATTATATCAAGTCAACATTTCAAGGTTCGTCCATTACAGCCTACTATGCTTGACACTGGAAATGTAATAGCAAACACTCAACGTTTAGTCCCCCACCCCTATTAGAAGACTCGTAAATCGACGTAACACAAAAATATTTATACGAGATATATTCATTAAAAAGCGCGCGGTTTCGGATTAAAACAATAACATAAAATTGATGATTGCCGTGTAGCCCTATTCAACGATAGCCTCAGTGTCTGAAAAAAGTTAGATGATTCTTTAAACGTGACTATTTTCCGTTGGTATAGAATTAAACATCATCCTATAGTTTCCTCATATTTTTCATTAATCTCAATAATTGGATGATGGTTTATAAATTATTCTAGAAATTTACACGAGATTTGCCTGTACACATTTTATTCCAATAAAACAGCCTATTATTTCAGTTTATAAATCACCTCCCAGCGTACGTAAATCACACAACTCGGGTGTACGTCGAGATGCGTAAATCACATGACACAGATGTACGTCGAGATGCGTAATTCAACATAGATGTACGTCGAGATGCGTAAATCACATGACACAGATGTACGTCGAGATGCGTAATTCAACATAGATGTACGTCGAGATGCGTAAATCACATGACACAGATGTACGTCGAGATGCGTAATTCAACATAGATGTACGTCGAGATGCGTAAATCACATGACACAGATGTACGTCGAGATGCGTAATTCAACATAGATGTACGTCGAGATGCGTAAATCACATAACACAGATGTACGTCGAGATGCGTAAATCACATAACACAGATGTACGTCGAGGTTACCCACATTTACCCTCATAAAGCAATATGTGTAGTGTGTGCTTGTTATTTTATTAGCGAATAATTCGATTTTTTATGTAGAAAGTTAAAGTAATGCTGACATATTTATTTACAATTCTATAACACTATATTGAGGAAAGAAAAATGTTTTGTATGTAATACTTTGGAAGAGGAATAGCATTTTGTTTAAGAATGTTTAATGTATACAAATTTGCGAATATCATATACTAAAGAAATACTGGAACAGACCAAGTGTGTCAAAAGTTCTAGAACTTCTAAACTCAAACAGCAAATATATTATTATAAACCTTGGATATTTGTTGAAGAAGCTTTCACACATAGAAATACTATTATGTAAACTATTTTTATTTACAAAAAATATTTTATCACTCTGTAGAATTGTTTTCATGAGAAATCACTCATAACTAGTTAGTGTCATAAGGTAAAGGCATAAGTTAAATTATTATACGAAACATTCATAAGTATCCATTGTTCTCATATATAATACATATTGACCTTCTCCGAGTGTGATGTAAACGGCTCGCCTTTTTCATGAATTACTATCTGTTTTACTAGTACGGTCTATTTTAAGTTCCTTACTATTTATCAATAATTAGTATAATACTTCCTTTGATTGATTAATAATATCTATACATGTATATAAATGTCACTGTTCGTCAATCTTACACTATGCATAGCTGTATCCTTGTGGGCTTTTTAGCCTTTTGGAAACAAAATTTTAAAAAGATTTATGTACACAACATTAATAAAACAGTTAGCATTTTTTTCAGTTACGAATGCTTTATGAAATATCCTACTTAAAAGATGAAAGTAAAAAAACGGTTACTATAATTATATAATGGTATACAGGTGACTAATCAATCATGCGTACACGAAGACAACGTCCACATATATTTTAAATCTGCCTGATCCCGGGTAGGATTTCGAAATTCATAGCTATGAGAAACTATTGATTTCTGGTCAAAGACCACAACCACTCGACAATGGATGTCCCTGGTTTAACTAAGAAACAAAATGCATGCATAAGCATCGATCATAATATAATTACTACAACGTTTTATTTATTGTGTCTCAATGATTATGTAGGTTTTTATTTTAAATATATGATTGACCTCATCGTATTAAGGGTTTTACAGGAAGAAAATCAGTTTGATAGATTTTAGTTTCCTATTTATATTTTTCAACGACTTCTTTATCAAATAATTCGTTTACTTCGGTATTAACGTTTTCGTGAAGGATAGAAAAAGATCATAGTTTGAAGCATACTGGACTTGATTATATCAAATTAATCATATAGCGTAGTTCGTCCGTCGTTGAAGGACACGGCTTGTCTTTCTTTCCAGGAATGCATAAATTATTCAAGCCTGCTCCAAGAGAGTTACACCTTTCGCATGAGCGTCATTGGCTACATGCGTAATTTGAACATCAATTAATATCACTTAACGACGAGTGTCAACACGCGTTCACGCCGGTGTATGGAATTTCCCTTAGTCGTCCTGACAGTTTGGAAACGTTACGACAGAATTAATGTTCTGTGGCTAATACAAATGTAGTTGTCTTATTAATGATAAAAATATTGTTTGTTGCATATTTGTCTACGTGACGGGTATGTCCGTTTGGGAATTGGTTAAACAAGTTCGCATTTCGTAGAAATTCCCTGGCAATGCAGTGTACAATGTGGGCAATTATAATGTGCCTGGCCGCGAGAGGGTTAAAGTGACCTTGTCACACAAACTTGCACATGGTAAGATAGTTATAAGATGTTTCACAGGTATTCAGTAGATCAGTCAGGGAGAAAAACGATCTCAGTCAGAGTAAATTGAATTCAACACTATTTTTTACCATTTACATGTAGATTACCATAGTCGAAACTCACTTACTCAGCTCATTTCACATTGTTTTCTTGCATTTTTTAAGATGGAACTGATCATATATTATAATTATCTGGTCTGATAAAAAATAGTTATTAATAAGTTCTATCATCGAATGATTTTATAGGGCATCAATAAATACTTAATTATTACTTTAGAACGTACACAGAGAATTGGTCATGACATGTATTATTAACATCTTGATCAGCGAAATTTTCAACGTTGATATGGGATATCAAAATCCTAGCATTTATTGGAACAAAATGCATTAGCTTTCCACCAACTGTTAAAAAATGCACCAACCGTATGTATGTTAAGTAACAATCAATTCCATTAATAACTACCTCCGCTCCTATATCGGAATGTCTGGTAGTTTGTTATTCAATTTCTGAAGTCAGCTAGAACTAATAATTCAAACAACATAATTTTATCCCCCCCCCCAAAAAAATCCCTAAAGAAATGCCACAAACTAATATTCAGACATGATGAACACGATCACATGCTCACATGCAACTTCACGAAAATAAAGTTCCGCTGTCTCCTGGTTTGACAATCAAGGAAATATGATTTACAGTTTTTGTTTCCGTGTACGGAAATGACAAGAACAAAAATCAGTTAAATTTTTAGTATTCTGTAGGTGCATCTGATAGCAAAATGATTGCAATCAAGGTTCCAAATAACAGAGCAGAACGTTATTACGTGACAAATAATCTTCAACAAGCCGAATGCTATCAGGAGACAATCCTTTAGTAGTTGAAGACTATTTACGATCAAGGCCGGTTTGGAGGATGGTGGGAAATCCTGAAGAAATTCATGATGAGTATCATACGACGTTCACAAGATCACCAAAGGCCTCTTGGAGACATTTTAATATCATTTGCGAACGATTCAGCCGCAACCCGGTATTATGCAATTAAAATTCATAGGGGCTTTAGTAAGTCTCAAGTCTGAAAAAGAGTGTCTGTAATAGCAAAACTTGCTCAATGACTAAGGACAAAGTTCATGAAATAGACGAAAAATATATTAAGGTTAAAAAAGACCCTTTTTGAATTATTACTCAAAATCAATTTATGTGCTTGATTGTCAATATCTTTGTTCAGTGAGTTTTGACGCCGTTTTTCAGGTACATTGTATGTACGGCGAATTGTCCACCTTAACTAGTGTCATTGACTGGATTCCAACCAGTACTATGTCACCGATCTACAAAGATTCGATAAATTTTCCACGTGTGAAGGAAAATTAACATTTTTGCCAAATCTCTGTAGAAGGATATGGCTTGCTGCGACCGGGAAAAGAACCCACAAGTTCTGACCACTAACCACTGGTATCTATTAAAATACACATGCAGTAAAACTAAGCTTGAATGGTGTAGTTCCATTATCATAAAATGTCAACTTAGGTATAATGATGTGTATCATGCAACAAAACATAATGTATAGACTAAATATAAATTTTCAATTTTAAACTATTCTTAGAAAGATTTCCGATAGAACTCATCCAATGGTGGTAATCAAGTTCTCATAGAATGTATTAATGAAGGATCTACGTCTTTTTATTGACAGTGAAGTAGTTAACGTAACGGGACTGGCTAAATTGCTAAAAAACTTAAAATGATATTTCAAGTTCTTTACAAAGATTAAATATCATACTTTAATACCCAGCAATTCTAACCGAACCCGCAAAATGGTGTTTTATTGCGATAAATACTGCACCCCTTTTCGACTTTTCCTTATCAGCGTTAACCATCTCTCACGTAACGTGCATTGTATTCGTACGATATGATACTATTGATTCGTTAATGACGATAATTTGTTATAAAATCGCTTATTAGACATCAAACCTGGGCGTGGTTTCAATTATTGAACCGTAAACATTTTCGATTTGATTGGCTATCAAAATTGAATGGGGTGCGTCAAATTCGTTTATTTCATAAGACGATAATGATCCGACACTTTAATTGTTAATTGCTCAGATTTTCGAATTAAAATTGCCGTCTTCTTTAATGACGGATTTCAAAGCGGTTTTCGGTATTTTGTAGCGGAAATGTCAATAAATCAAAGATTATGTAACACCTGTTAAGATAAAATTGGCGACGAGTTCCATTATCTATTCGAATGTTCTCAATTTAATGATAAAAGAAAACGATTTTTGAAACCCATCTATTACCGTCGACCAAATATGTTTAAACTTGAAAATCTAATGTGCACAAACAATAAGTTAGAATTAAATAGGTTATGTAAATTTGTAAAATGTATAATCCAAAAAGTGAGAATGTAGTTCTTCCATATGCTGAAATTGTTAAATATTGTTTCGATATACTTTGACAAATGTATATTTTTCAGTATGTCTAAATTCTACAGCCTCGTTTATTTGTTTTGTTTTATTGTAAAAACCTCATATTTGCAAGTTTTGTACATGTATTGAGTGAATAAATGATATGTTCTGTTCTGTTATGTTCTGTTCTGTTAATCTAGGGAACAGTGCCTCAGAAGTTTGATACTTGTTTTCATTTTTTATCTATGGTGTACGTATTAATATTTTACGTAATAAACAGCGGGGTTTTGGGTACGGAATTTCTTTAAAGTCAAGTATCTAACGAACCGATGACATTATAAAAAAACTGAGACACGGTTCCCTACATTATAAATTTATAGTGATTTTAAGGCTATTTGTTATAATTTATTCCTATATAGTAGTTATCGTTGTTCAAAAATGTGTTAATTACGTACAATATTGGTTTATAGAAGACCAATCAAATGTAATATTTAATTCAAATTACTTTCAATGCACTTTATACAGTGGGTTTATTTTAGTATGTAATTATGGTTCAGTTTTAAATCTATAAATTGGTGAAACTTGATTTGACCGGACATCCAAGCCAGATACATTAAATCAAAGTAAATGTTTCTTAAGAATGTTCGTGGCCCATTGTAAGACAACGTTTTATTTTTTTTTCATCACAATTTATAAATTATTCAACGATTTCCAAAATGTACATCACTGTCTATCCATTGTCTTTGAACCATACCAATTAATATCAATTTTGGAGACACCTGTCATTGTGCGTAATTCAAGAACAGTGATATAGGGATTTTCTTTTGGTGGTGTTGACAGTTCTGTTTTATATTTTTCCTCTCGTCCAAAGCACTTTCTCAAATGTGTTAAGAGTTCTTATTCAGTTCCATTTCAATTTTAAGGATATTTTGTTGCGTTCTAAACTACTTATTTTAAGTTGCTTTTGGGTTTTTTCTTGACGTACCGTTTATCAAATCATGTGTCACTAGAAACTTTCTTATCGATTAAACGTCATTAAATTCATTTGTTTTCATATTAAACTTCTCTGGTTTGGCATTAATGTTGGTACTTTTAATTAGAGCTTTCTCTTTCATTCATGATTGTTTCATGCGCCTGAATTTGTAACGAGTTGGACCTGTTTTACGAAAAATTAATTTCATTCGGCACATCTCGGCCGATTCCGTAGCCCAAATCTTAACTCTAATTTTCTTGACATCTTGATGAGGTTTTACATTTGTGACTCGGCTGCCTATTTACTATTAAGGAAGTGTAATAGCTGAACAAATAAGTTCTTAGAATGACCTCTGTCCTGTCGAAGACTGTTTAGCGTGTTTACTGCAGAATGATCTCTCAATCAGTGCAATACGTTGCGTTCTTCAATGCATAATATACAACAAAGTGCAGTTTGTTATAAAACAAACCTCAGAGGTGGAAAGCCGCCATATTTGACACAAGTAGCTCCAATATCGGCTTTCCACATACGACCCAGATAAGCAATCGCAACTACTCGGGCATTTCCGTAACTGAGAAAAACGCACTTTACTTTACACAATTAAACGCCGAGGAGTTCCGATTGCGAGATTAGCGGGAGTAGGTGGAGCTGCGACGAATGCATTTATGTTTCTCGTTTTATTGTTATACAAAAATGTGTATGGAATATTCTACAACGATCATTAAGTCCTGTGGTACATTTTTTGTATTTGTGTTTTTCTTAAATCTTGAGTAATGTTGCATCTGAATGAGGATATTATTGGACATCTGTACTATTGTTGTCCTAGTTACGGTACATTGAAACACGAAGTTGGAATGACGTGACATGCTGTGTCTGACAAAGACATCCAATTCGATGCAATCTCTTTAACCAAGTGTGATTCGTTTTGAGAATTAAATACGTGCATGCATGCAAGATGCGATATGATTGCTGTAATTTCATTTGCCGGCGTTACAATTTAACACGCATTGAAATTCCACGGAAGAGCAGGGTGTTACACTTTCTCCACCGAGACTCGCGTTTCAAACATTAATGCATGCTGTATAATGAACTCATTTCAAACGTAGCAACAAAATTGTATTTTTCCAAAATGAGAAAAAGACGAGTTTTGATATTTACGAACGGAATTATTAAATTTTATCACCATAAACAATTTTCTACTATCAACTTGTAATATAATTTCACTGGACAACATAGCAAAACGAATTTAACTTTGAATTCGTAGTATATGACTTAACACATCGTTGTAAAATGGCATTAAACGAAGATCATTCATATACAACGATAGATATACAATGTCATAATTTTGGTTTCATGTATTATAGCTGGAACTTTTTATACATAAAGAAAAAAATAAACAACGGAGAATATCTCTAATTGACATCAGAAAATTTGGTTTCGTAGCTTCTTAGATGTGACTTTGTAAATCATATTATTCACTGGTTCTCTTAAGCCTTGTCTTGTGTTCATTTGAGGAATAATATGTTGTCATGGTAATGTGATATTTCTGTAATCCGGGATCAGGAAACCTGTGCTTCACAATTTTACAGAAACCTTGCCAAGTGTAAATATCACTATCGGCTAGCTGAAGGCATTTTAAGATTTTCAGCTCATTTAAGAAATCATTTCAAAAATTCAGTTCCAAAGGTTAAATTTAACTATTACAGTTTAGCTGAAAGGATTTTGAGATTCACTAATGTTTCAGTTAATGGTTTCCTTGGTTTGTACATATTTAATGATCTGTTTAGGACACCGATCGGCATTCCTCTCTCAAGCTTTATAAATTATTCAACCACTTTCAAAATGAAAGATGTTGTCTATGAATTATTCTCGCAACATACCAATTAATATCAATTTAGAGGCAGCTGTCTTTATGCGTAAATCACATTAAACTGGTGTTAAGATTTTCCTTTAGTCATGTTGTCAGTGAGATAATGTTGTTTGGATGGTTTAGAAGAATACTTGGCGCAGTGATGTCAATAATTCTACTTTAATTTGACGTCAAATTCCATCTGATTCACATTGTACTAAGATCCCTCCGTAGCTCAAGCGATATTATGTCATATTACAGCGGGTTATACGTAACAGAAACTCACAGAAGCAGTTGAAGGATTGTGTACTTTTGCAATGATGAGCATATTGATAAAATACAATAGAAACATCGTCATATTTGGTTAGACACAAATGCCATAAGATACGTTAAACATTTAAGACTTTGGGTACTCCATATTAACTTATATTGAATACCTGCATAAGTTGATTGAAGTGCTTATATTAATTACGATTAAATCGTATTTTATGGGAAAATGGTGAATCAATTTCCGTGAGTTATGCACGTACGTTTACATGATTTTTAACAAAATATATCATTTATTTTCTGCTTAAACAAGGTTCAAGAAAAGCAGTGATATAGCATTGTCTATAATAATTGATAGACAATTTTACGTCTATTTGTTGAAATAAATTATTTCCAAACTAAGAAATGGAATACGCCTTCAATTGTTTTGCAAAGTTCACAATTTCTGTTCTAAGTCAGTTTACAGGTCGCTTTATTTCACTCGCTTCGATAAATGCCCCAATAATGTTCGTCTACAAAAATTGGTGAATATTCTTGAATATTTCGTCCATCAAACATTACACTCACGAGTTTCAAAAGGAATTAGACGAGGGAAACAATATTCTCATTTTAACCAACTGCCTCAGCAAAATCAAAATAATTATTGTGATTTTCAGCAAAAATATGTCACAACTTCAAGAAACATATAACTATAACAATACAGTACTAGTATCATTCCTTGCTCATGATTTTTAAGGTCGGTAAACTCTAATACTTCCTTAAATCAATTTAGTTACTTAGTGGAACAATTGGAAAATACGCATTTACCAATCAGCTATAAACGTCTACATCGAACCAAGATTGAACGGCTACAATATTATTAAAAACTGTTTACAACATCAATAAAACGTTGATAATACGTTTGTAACAAGTTGGTACAATAAAACGTTGATAATACGTTTGTAACAAGTTGGTACAATAAAACGTTGATAATACGTTTGTAACAAGTTGGTACAATAAAACGTTGATAATACGTTTGTAACAAGTTGGTACAATAAAACGTTGACAATACGTTACTACCAAGTTGGTGCAAATATTTGTGTTTACTAGACAACAGAATAAAATGCGTTAACATTTTAGATATTGTTTTGACAATCCAATTATACAATGATATAAGAACAAGAACACCTGGATGTATAGTGATTCGTGCTTCATATTAAATTAATTAACATAATTGAACGTATCGGAGCTAAGCTCGGAGAAAACCAATCGTTAGTGTTGTAAGGCGCATATATAAACTGTCACTTCTTTAAATGGTTATCGCTTCTCGGCCTTTTGGCTAAGATCAAAGTGTAGTATCTGTTCTTATCAGCTTAATATCTGATACGTTCCCTATATGGGGACTTCGATATTAAACTGATTTTTGGACACAGGTGAGATGTCAGGGGCTTGCTCCGCTCTCGCCACGGGTTGGCCCGGTATTGCATTACCTCCGGGATCGGCCCACTTTCCTTCGGGAAAATAACTTATATTATAATCTTTATGTAGTTACAAAATAGTACTACACACATTATCTACTCTACAATCTTTTCCCTCATTTTACAACTTATACCTACCACCTCTTCATAACTCATGTTTGTTATAGAATACATAGTCACAATAATGATAATTTAATTAAATAGAATTTGAAGTTTGTTATTTTGTCACTTTATTTTTTTATTTTAGTTCATTTTATACATATACACATACATACAATTGTACATCTACACATGTAATGTGTAATATATATTATTAAATAGACATTGATGTTGTTGCTATTGATTGCAACGTAAACGTTTCGATCTTTTACATAATCAAACTACTCAAAATTTGATGGATTGCATCATAATTTTAATACTACCGTCGATTACGTTTGCAGTTTAAAAAAGATACCAAGAAAAGTTGATGACATCAAGCAGTGACAAGATAAATAAGGGGGCCAATAATCATTTTGTCACAAAATATGAACGGTATCACATTATTTCATTTTGTCAAATGCTGTGCAGTTGCTTCTTTGGTGTCAAAATAATTTGCTTAATTGGTGGTGTGTTACTTGAGAAAGAACATCTTTTTTACTGATCATTCCTGGTAATCTATAATTATTTGTTTCAGAACTAAGAGGTGTATAGAACCAGTTGACCACGCTCACTGATGAACTTATCTTTGAAGATTTAGCCAGGATCTGGAGTTCATTTATTTAATACGTCGAGCCGTGATAGCTGGCGGTCTACCGCTAAGTCTTATTTTATATTACCGTAGAAATGACGGAGCTTGTTTACATAATTATGTTATAGATAACAGTACATCACAACCTATGTCACGATTGTGATTACAAAATGATGCTTAGATGATGCGTAGTAGCATAACTCATAATTATTTCGTCTGATTTGTTTACCATTCTCTGAAATGTTCTTTTAAATATTTTCAATCTCCGTGAGTAATCACTGTCAAGATATCTGTGCAATATAACTTCATCTTGTTTCTGATAGTTCCTATCATTGCAATCTATAAACTATCAAATCATATCGCATTATGGACAACTTACAAAATAATCACATCCTCCCGCTGGAGATAAAACAGACCACATTTATAGACATTCAAAATATCTCATCTTGCATATACATAAAACAGTTTATCAGGCGGTCAAGAACTTTTAATTCCCCAGTACATTATAGCACGAACAAACGATTTCAAGCAGATAATTTGATACGAAAATTACGGCAAAAGCCTTGAAAATGTCTGATTTTGTTCAGACACGTATGTTATACCCAATCATCAATATGGTGTGGGTCCCGGTGCAAAGATCAAATGACGATTTTAATGACAGCACAAGACATGTCTAAGAGACAAACATTTATTCACATGGCGGAAAGGAACATCAAATAAATGATCGCCCTAGTCCAATACAAATTGTGTTGTCTGCAATGGTTGTACCGCTCATCAAGTTTTACAGAAATAAATCTGCATGCATTTTCCGTTAGATCGTTTTCAACCAGATCTTCCCATTTATAACAACTGATATCTATGCACAAAGGAACATGTGGCTAGACCACTAGGGACAATTTATGCAATAACATCATTATTTCCTTATAAGTAGACACTTTCATAAGTTTTAGTACAACATAAACACATAACTTGACGTATATCTATGCACCACTATATGCAATATTTTAATTTTATAGGTAGCAAATTGTCATGACAAAAAGCACAGACATACTAAGCATTGTTTACAGCGTGGCAATGGTAGTAAAGTACTTTCGTCTTACTTCAAGAGAATATTAGACAATAACTGTAAAATTGACGTATGTAATAAAAAGACAATAATGTACACTAATTGTTTAAGTTAGAACAATAATACAGTAGTCAAACCTGTGTTAGCGGCCACCTCCGAATAAAGCCATCCCGTCCAATCATTTAAACAAGAGGGCCAAGATGGCCCTATATCGCTCACATGACAATCACTGTTCACTCATTAAAACATTGTTTTGAACCGGTGACCTAGTTTTTAACCCCAGACGACCTATGTTCAAATTTGTCTTACATATCATTAAGACAAACAGTCTGACTAGGTTTGGTGAAGATACGATCAAAATTTGACATCTACAGTGTTAATAAGGTTTTCCTAAGATTTGACCTTGTGACCTGGTTTTTGACCCTAGGTGACCCATATTTGAACTTGTCCTTAATATCATTAAGACAAACAATCTGATAAGGTTTGGCCAAGATCCAATCAAAACCATGACATTTAGAGCTTTTACAAGATTTTTACCTAAGATTTGACCTTGTGACCCAGTTTTTGAACCCGGCTGACCCATGTTCATCCTTGACCCACATATCATTGAGGCAAACATTTTGACAAGGTTTGGTGAAGATCCAATTAAAACTGTGACATCTACAGTGTTAACAAAGTTTTCCTAAGATTTGACCTGGTGACCTAGTTATTGACCCCAGATGACCCATATTTATACTTGACCGTTATATCATTAAAACAAACGATTTGACAAAGTTTGGTGAATATCCAATAATAACTGTGAAATCTACAGTGTTAACATGGTTTTTCATAAGATTTGACCTAGCGACCTAGTTTTTGACCCAAGATGACCCATGTTCGAACTCGTCCAAGATATTATGAGGACAAACATTCTGACAAGGTTTCATGATCATCCAATCAAAACAGTGACTTCTAGAGTGTTCACAAGGTTTTCCAGCAATTTGCCCTAGTGACCTAATTTTACTACAGAAATGACCCATTATCAAACTTGACCTACATATTATTAAAATAAACATTCTGACAAAGTTTCATGAAGATAAAGTCAAAACAGTGATTTCTAAAGTGTTCACAAGGTTTTCCCTTATTTGGCCCTGGTGACCTAGTTTTTGACCCCAAATGGCCCAATATCGAACTCGTCCGAGATTTTGTTGATATTAACGTTCTGAGCCAGTTTTGCTAAAATTGAGCAAAAAATGTGGCCCCTAGTGTGGTCACAACAAAAAGTTTGACGACGCACGACGCCGGACGCAGGATGGAGAGTGATCCTAATAGCTCACTTTGTCACTTTGTGACATGTGAGCTAAAAACATCATAGATTATTTAGATAAAAAAAAACATCAGAATAAGAGTCACCTGTCAATAAGGCTACAGTATGTCCTTCTGAAGGTTGGCCTTTTTTCATAGGTTTGACTGTAATGTGTTGGTCAGATAGTGTACAATATCTTATGTGACTTGAACTGGCTACTTATGCATACAGTACAGTTCGGGTGATTTGTCCGATTTTCACGAAAATCGCGCTAAGCCACAGGTAGATTGCTTCAACGCGGCGATTTGAATTTTGGCTGTTGCGTTCGACGGTGACTGTCACCACAGAAAGATTACCGACTGATAAATAAGTCATAAAACACGGTGATTGGCGACATTGCGGTGATTGGCGTTTTCAAGATCGATGCCGAGATGTATATGGCCGCTACGGGTGATAAATTTGACGATTACGAACGCGGGGGAAACGCGAAAAACGGACAAATCACCTGAACCATACTGTACCCAACATTTTATGACAAGGTAATGTGAGTAATACTATTTCGTCTTCTGTGGAGTAAAGACTAAGGCTGAATTATGTATATGTATACTACATAATAGACCCACTAGAAGGGTTTTCTCTCTTTTGACTCCTGCTTGAAAGCATATGGATAGGTAAAAAGAGTGAGACATTGAATGTACCATTTTTTGGGCATATCAGAGGCTATGGTCAACATGGCGGAAACATATAATGATTAGTCAGATGACCAGAAATAACAATTTGTTAAGCCCTACTTCTTTTATGCAGCATCTCTGTAATGTCCAATTTAAACTCAATCTTAATTTTTCAATATCACAAGTATTTCAGTTCACAGGAATAATTTATGAACATTTAAATACCTCCTTCATAAGAACAAATATAAGACTTATAAGTTATATATGTCTACCCCATATATAAACTACACAAACAACAGTATCAAAATATTACAAACTTTATTAAAAAAATTGCCAGCAACACTTAATTCAGCAGCACATACATAATATTGCACATATATACAAGTATTCATTAAAGTTATTGAAGCACTGATGAAAAATAAACAGAACCTAACATTATAACATATTAGTCTTAAAAACAATAACGCAGTATCCTAATTGTATAAAATTGTACAGAAATGTTTTGTTTTTATTTTCCAATTTCCCCATAAATACACTTTTATGTTTGTATTTTTTTTTCAGACTGGTTCCAAGTATCCTGATATTAAAGATTCATTGTAACATTTCTGAATCAGAGTCCAGTCAGTGACAACACTTTATTCAGTAGAAATGTCACAAGATACTGTGCTTCAAAATATAAATAAATATCCCAACAATAACCAACTCCAAATAAGAAATGAAATAAAATCACAACAATTGCAAATACTACATATCGATGGGTACAATGTTTACATGCAAAGCCTTTGTCATAGAGTACATACCTTGCCATGTGTTATTTAGGCTTTGAAATGGTATAAAAAATTCGTTTTTGGTATGTTAACAGTTCAACATCGAAAAACAGCTAATCACAATATTTTATCCATTCATGGCAAAAACTTAGAACTTCTTGATTAACAAAATATTACAAAACCACTATGATCATTTATGTCATAAAGCTGTAAGAAAATATACAATAACATCACATTTTATCAACAAATTAAATAACATAACACGAGATATTGAAAGTATAAACCTATCATTTCCTGATCGACAAATAAATGGAAATTGTATACTGGCTTTCATTATGTACAAATATACAGCCAGGAATTTAAGTTCTACATCTTACAGTATGAAAACAATAGAACACAATAAGTTCAATATCAATTTGGTATCAGATGGTTAAAATCCTACTCAATTGCTAATTTATAATTCTACTCCCAACAGAATAAGAAATGAAATATTACAAGTGCAACTTAAGCCATTATTTATCTAACATTCGTTTTTACAAACCAGGCAGATATTTCGAAAATTAATAATTTAGTTATTTGAACATTTATCTATTGGTTTTAATGTCATTTATCAACAATGTTTCAGTTATTCACCAATTCACCAAACATGTTTATCTGGACAGTATTCTAACCAGTACTAACTTACCCCTTCCACATGGAACCAGCAACATCTCCACAAGTGGAGGAAAATCAACATTGCTGTCAAGTTTGCATGGAAGGGTATAAAATGCCGCAAACAGGAACTAACCCCAGATTGCCAGGTTACAAGACCAGCTCACTTACCAGCTGACCATGGCTTATTTGAACATTTAGATCCCGATCAATATCATGATTTATTAGTTCACAATTAAATCAAATGATTCTATAACTAAAAGCAAACACCGATAGCTGACATTTATGAATGTCTCTGTCCAGTACTATATCTCAGCAAAAGCATGTTAATAATAGCCTGCAGAATTTCTTAAATGCACTTGTCCAACTTCCATTATCAATTTACAGGATATCACAAAAAAAATTTAGTAGTTAGTCAACCAAACAGTAAAGAGCCTGATCAGACTGCATGGATTTGCACGATGGCATGGCTCTATCCTTGTGGCAAAAACTTTGCAGTTTCAGTTCTAGCATTGTAAAGGTTAATTGGAACTAACAGACATACATACCATCACAATCATTATTCTCATTTGAGCAAAATATATCACCTGATCTACAAGGTATGAATCAATATAAACAGTATGAACATAATGATACAAAAATGATGAAATGGTGTGTGATAAGATGGATATATACAAGTTGACGATGGTAATAATATAATGGTAAAGTAGTATGAGGAAGACTTAATATGAACAATCTGTAATGAACACCTTTAAAACTATATATACCCATGAATTATAACTGTCAAACAAAATCAAACAAAATTGTCAGGTCCAATAATAAATAATACACACATGTCGTCCGCTTATTTCTACAACCCCATAGCTATTTTTTTTGGTGATGTCGTGATTCTGATATCATTTGTTTTTCGTCTCAATTACAATGAACATACTAACAGGTCTGCTTCTAGATCTCCACTAAATAAATTAACCCTAATTCCACAAACCTGTAACTCGCTTATTTAAGCCAAAATCAAAACTTAAAATGTGATTTCCTCAAAATAGGGGAAAAAAAGATTGAAAGGGTTTGTAGAAATAAGCCGATGATGTGTATATCTGTTTCAAGCACATATGGTAAAATTACACAAAGTGGCATAAGTTAGCTGTAAAATTACCAATATACCTCAAACTATAATCCCTCAAGAATAACTAGATAATAGTGTCTCTGTATTTCTTAAAAATTGTTCTGAATGAACAAATAATATGTCCGTAACAATAAAAATGGCATCAGGGAATACACACAAGAATTCAATTTATAAATTCAGGCTGTACGTGATTCACAGATCAAACAAAACACATTGAAATAAATAGAACCACTTGATGTAAATATAAGGTTTCAATTCAAACAATATCTACAAAATTTCAGCACCAACACAGAACAATACTGTAAGTTAAAGCTAAAAATCGTTGTTGTTGAATTTATATGAGCATTCACAAGATAATGTCTGGTTGATATAAATGAATTCACAGGTAATAATAGCATGGGTGAAAAATAAAATTTTTGAAAAAATGGAAATCTTGACCTTGGAGCAGTGGAAACAATAAAAACTAGAACAGCCCAGACTGCTAAAAAACAGAAATTCTGGCATATTCAAGAACATTTTCACCCATGTAATAGTATTGTCACGACATTGTGAAGAGATGAATTATGATTTCATATGAAATGATGACGTCATTCCTCACTGTATGTGCGAAGAATTTACACGGAACTGAATCGTTATCTCTCAATATTTATATGAAACTGATGGAAGTCTTTTTCTTGACGCATCACTCCAGTTAACACAAACTCTGCTGTATAAACTTCTGTAAGAAAATATCAAATCAAACTAATAACAGTGCATTATCAAATAATAGAACATATTCAATTAAGGCAAAAAAGTGAAATATTAACTTCAGAAATTTTCATGCTAATGATTCTGCATACATTTATTTTCATGAATATATATTGTTTATCTAGAGACATATGCTTGAATCATTATGTTTGTTCTTTTAAGTTAGACCTTTTTCATTAAATCAAACCATGCTGTTAAAGTCTGATATAAAATATCTTTTTTAAAACAAAAAATATATCACAAAAGCTACTTAATAAATATAAATCAACCTTCTTATATTGAGCACAGCATAAAAAAGTATATTGACTTACTGATATTTTTATGGATTATATCATCTACAAGATGTATATCATCAGCACATGTTATCACAATATAAGATGGATGACCCTAGAAACAGAAACAATTATCTTCAGCATAAAATCCACATTTAACATCTACGTACATTACATATAAACTTCAAACAGATACACCCATTGTCTCATTCCGAACATTTTATTTATCTATTTAGGTATAATGCCGATTTTTAACAATTTTCAGTTATATAAGGCGGTCCATTCACCTACGAAGTTCTCATTCACCTACAAAGTTCTCAAACAGCACAGCATGACAGACAATTATGACAAATCATAACATTATGAATCAAAACTGATGTTGAATATCATGTAAAATATGCTAAATGATGAAATTATCTTACTTTTCTTTATACAGTTAAAAATGCATCAAGTTTGTTTTGTACAACTAATTCTATTCAATCTAATAATAGCGATGATAATTCATATGAACCACAAATGATTTTGGCAATCTAGCTGTTTCTTGGTAAAACCTGTACTACAGTCCAACATAAAGATGTGATTACAACATTCAGATTTGACAGGGCTAGGGATTAATAGTCATAACCATAACCACTGGACCACAGAGATCCTTACAGGGGTGACAACAAGCCCAAATCTAAAATCTTGAAAATTAGGCGGAAGCGAATCTACAATCAGTTCTACAACTTGTAAAATTGGCATCGCGTTTGTGTTGTTTTTCATAACAGAGAGTAATGTCCCTTTCAAACTGACTTCAGTAGAAATGGGCAACTGCTCAAAACATCAACTGCCTACCAATAAAATAGTGTCTTTTTTTGCATATATATTACAAGTATAATCCTTAAACGAATGACCGGCACTAGAATGTGCAATCACATCCTGCTTCACCGCACCAGTAAGTTGATTCGACCCTGAGTACCCCCACAAAAAACCCTCAGACTTAATTTGTCTCAAAACTAGTCCCAGAGGGCCTAGATTAGGAATTCCTGGTCGTTCAGAACCAGTTCAAATACAATAATCTTCATGAACTGTTGAAACATTTGTTATTACCTTGTCATCCTTTGAAATGTCTATATTTTTGGCTGATAATCTATTTTTCTTCACCACAGTGCCTCCTGCACTTTCTATAACTTTCTTGAGATCACTTAAAGGTGGTTGAACACTTGGGGTTATATAAAATGTCATACCCTGTGTATAATAAAGACAGAAAACACATACAACATCTGTACTTTAAATGAATCATTTCAACAAATTTATTGCATATAATTAGTTTTATAATTGTAACAAGAGGTGACAGAGAAAAACTGTATTTGCATATACATAAACAACAATGAGCTCGTTTTATTTTTATTTTGCATTACTTTTAAATTTGATGTGACAAGGAATCTAAATAATATTATACACTACACAGGTACACCATGATTAAATCAATTATAACAAATTCCTTCGAATAAAGGCCACCTGTCAATATAGAACACATAACTTCTTTCCTATGTGTGGCCTTTGTACACAGTTTGACTGTATGTAATAATTAAATACATAAACACTTATGTAACATGTAAGATGACTTTCAGATAATACACACCTTAAACAAAGGAACAGTACGAGCTCGCATCAATGATTCTGATAAAGAACATTTCATTTCTTTTTCACCGGATGGATCATGTAGCATGTAAGTCTTTTCACCTGAATAAGTTAATATAGAACATTATCTACGGTATATGTTACATACAAGATACTACAAAAATTACTAATAACCCCTACAACTTTACAGGGTAAATAAGAGCACCGCAAGAGGTGCCAACATTGGTCTGTTCACCACCTCAGTGAGATCTATCATCAGTGAAGTTTCATGTTGCTATCTCTAACAGTTTATCAGTAAAGATTTTGTACAATGTACAATGGGCAATGACGTTTAAATCTGAACAATCGACTTATTCTGACTTCACATATTTTCGGAAAATAAATAAAAGTGTAAGAAATAATTTAATAACACCCTTAATTATGTCTGGATACCGCAAATCGGATTTAAAAGTTCCCTGGCAACACTGTTTTGCCGTTTTTAGGTCGATTAATCACAATGATTATAAAACCTATCATGCGTATTTACCGTGGTCCGACAGAAGTTTGTCGGACAAAATTATGGCCAGCAGTTTGGCTTATCAGTTCTGCGTTCTGATTGGCTGATTTGACCTGTCAATCTAAATCTCGCGTATCATCAATTATAAGTATACAGTGAAATGTTAACAAGAGGAATACCATGTATATAATGTGTGTGATAGAAAAAATAAATTAGCCAGTCACACTACACTTAGTGGTTCAAGCAAAAAATATTGGTTGGAAATCTTCTAATGGTTAAAAAAGTAACTTATACCAAACCAAATTTATATCTGTCTTTTGTCTGTGTAAACACCCTAGGTGAAAGACAGTACAAAAGCAGTCAAAATATATAAAGGGAGAAATGTCTTAACCCTAAGAATAGCAGAAAGGGTAAATTTAGGGGCCTTACTTAAAACACTGAGAAAAATGATGTCTACACATACACAAAAAGTGAGACTTACTAAGAAATGTATGTTGTTGATAACTGTCTTCAATCCATTGTTTATTCACAATGAAATGACATACATTGATAGCAACAAAGAATTTCATTGTACGAGAAAAGCATTGAGCAACAAGATGTGTACAATGTTGAGCGTTCTCTACCACAGTACCACCCAGAGATATCACCATCTGAAATATAATACAATAGATCATGAGAGGCAATTTATACAACATCGTCTTAGTGTATGCTTATAACATGTCACACGACTGTAAATTGACAAATATATTTCATATATACAGTCAAACTAGTGAACAAAAGGCCACCCCCAGGAAAGACAAAATATAGGCTTAGTTGACAAGTGGTCATTGTTTGGAGTTCATTTGTTTTAAATAGTCAATAAAGGATTTTAAATGAATTGCCTTTATTCATAGGGAGGTCTTTACTCGGAGGTGGCCGCTTACACAGGTTTTGCGGTATTTGTAAAATGGACACACTGAGTTGATATACAAAGCACATTCATTTGTACTAAGTATCAGTTTGATTCCTCGCGATCAGATTCAGGCATAGCACAGAAAGACAATAAAGTATATGAATGAACAAATATCATTTTCTAAGTACTAATATAAATCAGGTTGGAAATACATGGAACCATTAAACATTGGAATACTAAAAGAATGTTAAATTAAAATCTAAACTTCAGTAGTATTCTGGTACACAAAATTATTGGATACCTTAAAAGCAATATCAAATAAACACAATTAAATTCTAAATAATAAATGTTGAAATATATATAGTAGTATAAATACAATACTTACATTGTGTAATTGTTTACTTAATCCCTTAGGGAACCCTGTGAAGAGTACTCTAGGTGGAGGTAGATTTAGATCCATGTGGGAACTGTTGTCTAATCTGTAATAGTTTATATGAAATTGATGAATAGATTCAGTACTTTCAGTTCAGTTACAGTGTATCATATCAATATATCAATGACTGTTTTTAACAGCCCATTTGGCAGCTATGGTCATTTCAGGGCCACCCAAGATGGAGGTGAGAGAAAATACAAGAGAACTGGGCTTTTATATCCATACTCTTATTTCAATTAGTCTTTACTGGTACTTTATCATACCTGGTGTGAAGCATCGATACATGCTTTGTGCGATTCCTATGATATTCTAAAGTATTTCTGTGTAACATAGCAACCCAAAACAATACATAAAGAGCAAAACCTTAATATAACAACCACCTCAGTTCAATGTCCACACATTTTAGAATCAATTTTCGATACTTCCTTTACATTTCAACTAACTTAAGCATAATGACCCTTTTTCAATCCCTATGTGGTCTGTATACTGAAGTTTTACTGTATTAGAATTCAGATATCTGACAGAATATCTAAACAAAATATAAAAGTACTATACCTAGGTTTCTTTGTTGGTGGAGGGATTGGAATATTTTCCTGACCAGGTGAATTCTTCTTCATGGATGATATTTTCTAAAATTTAAGTTCCGTTAAACAGTAGATTTAATGTAATTTAAAATTTAAAACGACAGATTTATGACAATACTTCAGCAGTAAAATAATTTGTCACAATAAATACACTGACAAATGTTCAGCAAGATTTTAAGTTTATATTTTGGTCAAAGGGACAGTTTTACCACAAGGGACAGTTTTACCACAAGTAACTATTTAAAACCATTATTAAGTAAAAACATAAAATGATATGTCACAATAAATGCAATGAAAAAAATAATGTTGCACAAGATTTTAACATGATGTTTGTTTAGAAAGTAAGAAAATAATTTAATATTATGTGAAATGCATTGTGAGATATATACATACCTTCATTATTTCTTTCGGAACTTTCAACGGTGTTCGCCAAGCAACTAAAATGAATGAAATGAAAACAAAATAAAATTGACAACACTAAGTATAAGATTAATGTAGAAAAATGCTTATTTTTACTTAATCAGGGGCAGTAACTCTGCTGATCTCCAATAAATTTGCATCAAAATACCCAGTTGCTTAAGTTCCCATGTTATTCTTAGAAAGTTTCATTGCTCCAGCAGTCACATTTTGGAGTTTCCTCCAAGTGGTGGGGACACAAAAACCTTATTACCATAGATGAATTGCTGATTGTATAAAGCATGATACCTGATTCTGATATAAGCACTGACCAATTCTTAATAATAACTCCCTCTCTCTGTGTGTGTGGTTTAACATTGCACCACCAACCAAGTGTGTGTGGTTTAACATTGCACCACCAACCAATGTCATTTGGCAACTTCCAGATTTATTGGTAGAATAAGACCCAATGCGTACATCTGGGTAGAATCATAAATTATCTGTTAGCTGACTAGGCAGGTTCCTCACAGGTGAATTTTAGTCCCTGGTGTGGTTCAAGCTCAAAGCAATGAGGGGTAGAGGTAACTAGTCAGAGACCAATTTATTATTAATTAAAAGTGAAATATTGGATATAAACACTACAATCACTTATCACCATACTTACCCATCAAATGTTGTACTTTATTCATATCCATCTGAAATTCATCCATCAGTCCCACCTGGAGGTAACATTTCTGTATTGGTGTTTTCAATGCTTCCATGTGACCTAAGAGAAGATCAGACAACCACTGGACATTCACTACTGCTACTTGCCATTCCTTCGCTTTCTGATACTTTTGTCCCTCAGGTCTGAAAGTTCAGAAACATGATTAAAACAATGCAAATAATATATACATCAAGTTAAAGACAGTTTTCAGCAATTATACTAAATTTTCACATTTTGTCTTTACGAGCAGAATTTATTGTGATTATTAACTGACAAGATGAATTAAGCTATGTTACAAATAAAATGTAATACATTTTGTATATAATAATACTAACATATAGGACATAAATTTTCAACTTCTTTTCATTATGTGTTTCTTTCTCTAGGGTATATTTCTTACAATGAGATAGGTTCATTTGGCAACTCTCCAGCTTTAACAGTGGAAGAATACCCTACCTCTGAGTAGAACCACCAACCGTTCATTAGCCAGCTGATCCAACTCCTCACATGTGAATTTATTTCAATTCCTGGTAGGAACTGAACTAACAACAGGGAGGGGCTAGTGATTACTGGTCAGAGACCATAGCCACTCAACCATAGAGATCTCTCCTTATGGTATTTAAGAACACCTGGTGACACATTTGAATATGATTTAAATCTAAAAATTAAATATTTACCTTCTACAGACCAGTACAGAATTAGACCGTGTCATATAACCTGTGTATTTAGCACCTAATGCAGTTATCATTTGTTTTACCCTATCTCTGTCTTCTCCATCAAAATTTGTCACACTGATTACCTGGAGGAAAAACATATAACAAATCATTAGATTGTGATAAATTACACAATAATAACACAATTCCTGAGAGGATATTAAATTTTTTATAATATATAACAATACATCCAATAAAATTATACACAGGAGTCCACAATACTGGACGGTAAATTCCTTAATTAATAGCTAATGTTAACTGAACTACTGGCAATACTGTATTGAATTTAGCTTAAGTTTAAAAATATTATATAACAAATAACGTCTTGGCAGCAGTCATTAAATTAATAAATTCAATCTGTTACATAGATCATTACAATAGAACACTCTAAGTGAACATAGATGTTACATAGTGAAGAATTTAAACCAGTGAAGTAATCAATTGGATCCAAATGAATTCATTATAACTGTGTTCTATTGTATAACTATAAATGACCCCCCTTCAAAGTTGAGTGGTTAAGATATCAAATCACTATAACCTCTCACTGATAGAGTGCCGTGGGTTCGAGCCCAGCTACCGACCGTATGTTTTGGAATGTTTTGGAATAATAGACAAGGAAAATATTAAAAGAAGAAATGTAACTACTTTTCATGAAATCTTATATATTTCAAACGAAACATAGAAATCAAGCACTAAATTTTGATAACTTTGTTGCGTATCTTAAAATAAGAATAAAATTAGAAAACGAAATAGCATTGATAAATGACAAGTTAAATCAGCATAACACGAAATGGGCTGATTTTGAATTATAATTTACAAATGTATCATCTTTTCCAAGCAAAAACTTTCTAAAACCTTTACATTTTCAACTGTTACAAATATCATTCATATATGAATATTATTAATTATACGAAATCGGAAACGAGCTTAAACCCTTATTTGTTTTTTTTCTTCATTTCTTTTCTCCTTAAAATTTATATATTCTTCATACGAAAACATCATATATTTGCAACAATATAAAATGTTATACGTGCATGATGATTCTTTACAAACTTGTATGCTAAAAATATGTAACAATATGTAACATAATATTCCATATGATTGTACGAGTATGAAGAATAAAAATAAATTTAAAAAAAAAAACTGTGTTCTATTGTATAACTATAAATGACCCCCTTCAAAGTTGAGTGGTTAAGATTTCAAATCACTATAACCTCTCACTGATAGAGTGTCGTGGGTTCGAGCCCAGCTACCGACCAAGTAGGCAGTTGCTTCTGGAGGATGGGAGTCTAGTACTGGTATTCCCATGAACAATGGTAAGATTAACTGTCTGAATCATATGATTCTATTTGTTGAAAAGTGGCAGAAAACTCAAATAAACAAAATAAACAAACATAATTATAAACATGTATAATTAGATTGTACAAGTACCTGGTTACTACATGGTCTTTTGCCCTCTTCACTGTATAATAAAGGTAAATGTAAGGCTTGCCAAGGAGGTAACATCTTCTTCTTCAATAGAACATCATTTAACCAGAATGGTGTTACAATACGTCGCTGGTCCCTCAGAGCCTGTCATATAACACATTTTAGAATAAAAACATACACTGTACAAATTCTATATTTATCTCCAGTGAATGGTTAACTCTTGTTAGCATAACACTATTGTGTTAGATAGTATTTCCTATCAACAAAGAAGGAATAAGTTAGCACCAACAGAAACTTTGTTGTTATGAAAAATTAAGTAAAACGAATTCATGCTAATATGAGTCAACTTTATTTTGATTTTTTAAAAAACTAAATGACCAGCCAAGCAGGTTACTTTAACAGAATCAGAGAGATACAAAATACACAAATCAATTAACATTTAAGATAACATCATACAGTTGAAACGCGATAGTCCTAAATGCGATAGTTCGAAAAATGCGATAGTTCGAAATCGTCCGTCAGTCCTGGCAAATTTCCTTCTATTTTCAATATAGATTTGATGCCAAAGTTCGAAAAGCGATAGTACGAAAAATGAGAAAGTTCGAAATGAAATTGAAGTCCCCAGATAGGTTTTTACTCTATAAAACGATGCGTTAGTTCGAAGTAACTGCACTGTTTTTCACACCTTTTCTATTTATTCGATAGTTAGAAATAACTGATTTTATTTATCTACCACTTTGACACGTGTCATTGTTGAAAAGAAATCATTTGGCCATAAAACTGTGAAAATCTGAATTATAATATGCGTATAAAATTTTAAGTGTTTAAAATATACAGACTATAAAAATCGTGTGTATACTTCGTAATTATTTACCGTACCATAATCATTTGTGTAAAGGTCGCACGTGCGTGTCAGACGTAGGTCAAACTTATGTGGCAATCCAGGGAATACGTATTGTTTTTTAGATAGACTTTACGAGAAAGATTTATTTCCCTTGTGTTTTTAGCTATCATTTGCAAAGCTTGTCTCCGGTAAACAATTAAATTCAGCTTGTTCCGATTATGACTGTTTTCAGCTGCGGAAAATTCGGTTCGAGCAGAAACATAATCAAAAAGTGTTGAAATCACGCTTCAACGGGCGGGGTAATCACAATATTCCAGACTTTTTCTCATAAACAAAAAGATGCGATAGTTCGAAAAGTGCGATAGTACGAAATTTTCGTACGTTCCCGTGGCATTTCGAACTATCGCGATTCAACTGTAATTATATTTTATCTAAAAAAAGCACACAATGAAGGGATATTAATAGACCAGATATTCCAATTATGAAGTCTTTCAAGGTATGCTGGTCACTGTTATCTACAGATTGTTAAATGCAAACAAATATTTGATGTACCGTCAAACCTAGGAAAAAATGGCTACTCCTGGGAAAGACAAAATGTGGCCATTATCAAGTGGCCTTTACTCAGAGAACAGCTTATTATATATAATAATAGACAAATTCTCAAAGAATGGCCTTTAATCACAGGATGGCCTATATTTGGAGGTGGCCGAAAGCAGGTTTGACTAGCATTAAACATTCAACATATTTCATTATATTAATTCAGAGTAAATGCTTTTGCTACAACATATAACAACATTTCTATAGAAATAGTTGAGATGCTGAATAAAAATTCTTACAAGATTGAAAACATCACTTTTTTGGTTGGCACAAATTACGTGTGTAACCCTGTTAGAGTAAGCCGTATCAACCTGGCCTCCATGTTGTTCTATCACCTAAATGATAAATATATCAAATATAATGCAAATAGAATGTAATATAACAATGGCATGTCATAGAAATAAGCTGGTAACATCTGGTATATGTGACCATTTAAAATATCCTTTGAACTTTAATAACTCTTTCAGAAAGGTTTGATGCAAACTTTAGAATTACAAGTGAATTAGAAAAATCTATAACCCTGTATTGTCATATATATATCATTAAAAAGCTTAACTTGGAATGCATAATCCACCTAGTTATATGTTTATTTCAAAACACCAAAATGTTGTTATGATGTCAGACATGGAAAGAACTGTATAGTAACAATTGCTCTAATCCAATTAGCCAGTTAAAAAGGAAGTCAGAACCTTATCAATACTATACGAAAGCACGTACCTTTTTCCAAACTGCAATCTGATCCATACCTAGGGTTTTAGGATAATCATTGATGTAAAATATACATCCTAGTAAACACATGTCAACAGGAACTGAAATCAAACAATTTTTAAAAATGATTCAAGTGAATACATAGTATGCAGAATTTAATTTTAAAAAGTGTTATACACCTATGTATGATATACACAATACAGTGCAACCTCTCCGAAGCAACGCCCTTTGTGAGAAACAAAATTATGCTATTGTTGAAGGGGCGGGGGTTGCTCAAGAGAGGGCCACTCTGGACAGGTTTTACTGTACTCAGAAATCAACAAGTACCGGTACATCAATTCACATTATGCTATACACACAGACATGAGACCAGACAATAAGTCATGTTTCAGGTAACCCAACTGATCCAGCTTTTGGGCCCAAAGCATGATAAGATTTAGGATGAATTGTACCACATAATTCTGACACAAACTATTCAGAAAACTAACCTTATCATTTGGCCAAGTAACACTTACTATAACTATTTTTTCTAGCCTGATAGTAGTAAAACAGACCATTGTTCACAAAGTTGAGTAAATTAATTACTAGTGACTCAGAAATCAGTCAGAGACTGTTCTTGACATTCCTTCAGTTTTTGCTAATCAAAATAATCCTTCTCTTAAAGACTGAGTCTATTTAACATCAATTGTGACTGACATGATATTTATTTATATATGAGTAAATAGATGTATACAGAAGAAACATCTAAATCTACTCACTATTATCTGAAGTGTCATGTCCCCAGTATTGTGGCCAGGTTTGTTGTCCAGGAGCACCATGTTGAAAATAACCTGGGGGAGGTGGTCTAGAAGGCTGATACTTTTGTTGCTGCGATGGCTTCATCTGTTGTTTGTGTGCTTCAATGTTGTTTGTTATATTACGAAGTTTGGCTTGAGACGGCTGTTGTGGAGGTTGCTGCTGTTGAAGAGGCGATGGCAAAGAATGTGGTGGTTGTTGCTGTTGGCCTAAGTGTCCTCTTGGTCCCATCTGATGAGGATGCTGTTGCTGATGATGCATACCTGCCCGAGGAGGCCGAATTGGACCTGGACCTGGTGGAAGATTTTGACCTTGAGAATGGGGAGGTTGGTGATGCATGTGACCCGGTGGTAAATGCTGCCGATGACCTGGTGGAAATTGTTGATGACCCGGAGGAAGCTGTGGATGACCTTGAAATTGTTGCTGAGCTTGCATCAGCTGTTGACCTTGAGCATCCATTTGCATAGGAAATCCATGTGGATGTCTAGCAAGGTGCATACCTGGCCTAAAACCAGGATGTTGTCCAGGCATCATTGGATATTGTCCCATGTAGCCTTGCTGAGATGGGTGGCCCTGTCTTGGTAAAGGCATGTCCTGGAAAAATTTAACATTCACAACTTTTTTAATGGAAAACTATTATTTTAATCAATCATCAACAATTTTCAGTTCAAATTTTAACAGAATACAGTGATATAGAACTACACAATAAGGAGGAAATCAGTTCTGTTGCAGGTCAATCAAAGAAATATGCAGCATCAACTATGCTTTAAAGTAAAACCTCTAATAATTAATCCATTGAGAGAAATTGGCAATTTCAGAATAATGTATACATATAATTCGCAACAAGTATAGAAAAGATCCTTGAACTCAAACTAGAGCTGTCACAGAGGTGACTAATACCCCAGCCACCGCTTTGACACTAATACTGCAATACTACACACTATGGCTAAGTTCAGGGGGACATAACTCTGCAATGAGTGCATTGCTGGGCATGAAAATTGTGTCTTGCACATCTACACTTGATGGTGATAACATATACCAAGTTTCATTGCAATAGCTTAATAAATGTGGAAGTAGTTCGCTCCACAAACTTTATGCAGACGGACGGATGTACTCACTGAAGTGATGTTGTGGGGTGCCGCCTTTGATCTTCTAAACCCCACAAACAACATTTTTGCACCACATAAGCACAAATTTTCCCCACAACGTTGGTTTGTACTTACTGGAACCCCATAAAGACAAGTTGTACTTACCCTAACCCCACAATGACACCTGGGTGAGTACGGACCGACCAACCGACCGACAGAATGACTCCAATATACCCCCTCTCAAACTTTGTTTGCGGGGGTATAATAAACTTTCTTCACCATGTGAAACAGTGGTCATATCAAACAAAACAGCACCTTGTCAGCTACTTCATCATATTTGATTGATTAATCTATTCATGTCAGCTCAAAAAGTAAAACTAACTAAATGTTAATCTTTTATAACCTACATGCATTCTGTTGTTGACTAGTTTTGCTAAAGCTTCCTTAGCATGACCTGGTGTACCAGGACGAGAGCCTGCCAGATTAGCTTCAGAAGGTGAACGTCGTTCAGCCATGTTAGCAGGTACCTGTAATTTCTGTGGTTCTTGACTTGGTGCTGGAGAGACCTACAAACATGATATAAATTTGTTTGACAGTGTTCCTATTTCATTGTAGTTTTCATTGCTTTATAAGTAATAGTAACAAACAATATGCCTGTATTTATCAAGGAATTGTTACAAGAATCAAAAGCAGGCTTAATTAAGATCAATATCATAATTATACACAATATCATATGAGAATGTACAGACTGTATTTATTTATTTATTTGGGTTTAATGATGTTTTTCAAAAACATTTTGGCTACATACAGCGGCTATTCACCTAACCAATATATTCTAACCAGTACTAACTTAACCATTCCACGAAGAAAATTGACATTTTTGTCAAATTTTCATGGAAGGGAATGACTTGCTGCAACTGGGAATCAAACTCGGATCACTGATTTACAAACCCAGGGCACTAACCACTGGACCACGGGCGTACAGACTGTTATAAGCAAAGATATATGATTAGTTTTACCTCCATTGGTTCTTGTTTCGGTGGTGGCTCAGGTTTGGGTGGTGATGGAGGTTTAGGATAAACGATCAGTCTAGGATGGTACACAGTCTCATCCTGCTTTGTACCAATTGTAATACAATCAGTCACCCAGTCTGGGGTGACAATTTTCATGGTTTCTTCATGCTTGAACGATTCTTCATATTTTGGCTGAAAAACACAACATGTATGTATAGACATCTTTCATAACACAAAGATAAATAATTATATAGTATGGGATTACTTCATCTGAGTTAATTTTTAAGTTGATTAATTTTTTGTCCACTTGCTTTCATATTCAGTCACCAAACAATTTACACTTTTGAGGTAATTTTTTGTCTATGTGACTTGTTTAAAAGCATTCAGGAATCACACATTTGCAAGAAATGAATCTGCTCACTGACATGATTTTCATACACAAACCAAACTTACCCCTTCAATCGCTGAAGTAATTAAATGAGTACATTTATCTGTCATATTTCCCTGGCAACGACCTCCATTAACTACAATCATACCCCATAATGACAACCAGTCAGATTGTTCAAGCTGTAAAAAACAAATAAAAAAAGGTGATTATATCTAATACTGAGAGAAGCAAGACTCTTCATTTTCACTAAAAGCAAATATAAATTTGCTTTACAATGTATGCTAACATAATGATCCGAAACAGAACATGCTGCATAATATTATCAAGAAAATTGTAAACATATGCAACACACACAAAAAAAATGACGTAAAAAAAGACAACGGTTGTCGGTATATACAATCAATATATATATGAAGCAATTTTTTTTACTAAGGAACAATACATGATTTTTTTATTTTAAATGCAGGGTCTCAATAACAACCATCAGCAGGCTGATTTAGCCCCTTAGACATGAGTTTGGGCTTGTTAGCAATCTCAAAGTTTTAAAATTTTGCTGGAAAAATGCCTGGACCCCCTAGCAGGCCTGTTAATCTAGCTTTTGGGCCTGTTGGCCACAAACATATTAAGAACCCTGCTTATGCTGTCTTCAGAATAAAAATTACTTACCTTTGACGGACAAGCTACTACCCCAGAAAATATTTTTCCTTCTGGTGCAAATAGTTCCTTACTACATGGTGTCAAGGAATCACAGAACAAATACAGATAAACTACATGTAGCACTTTTGTTTCCAATATAGACAAGATAAAACAAATTTCTTCAGCCATTATTTTATTTTCCATCCAAACATGATCAATAGCTTTGTTTTTATGCCAGTATTGACAGCATTTACTAAATGGGAACTACATGCACCTACTTAAAAGACATAATTACTAAAAAAGGTTTAATTTCATGAATGAACAGTTCCTTTCAGGGATTATAGAAGAAAGAACCTTGGATCATAAATCGATTTTAAAAGTTTGAAAGTTCGATAACGGGAGCTTGGACAGTTTAAGTCTGGACAAAAGTTTTATGGAATTATAAGTCCATCTCCATGCTATTATGCAATTACTACTTAGACTTTAATTAATTAATTAATTAATTTAATTAATATTTACATGCTTAATAGATATAGCGCTAATATTAGTAATTTCGGAAAGGATACTCTAGCATCTTGTTGCATTTCACTGACATCAACACCCATTCACTCTGAAATGAGATATCATTAATTTAAAGCAAAGCAAATTCAACTATTTGTTTTTCATGAGTAAAAGAAGAGAGATCATAGCTAGTAATCTAAATATTGTAGTTTAAACTATAAAAGATCTATGGTCACTTCACATTGGAATGGTTAATTAATGCAATATTAGGGAGTTAAGGGTCAAATGAAAGCCCTGTAAGATATGTTCATCCAACTAACCATCACACACGGTAATTCAAACAGTTCCCTTGCTTCCTGATATTCATGGTTCTCAACATCATCAGCAATAACGTGACTAACCATCTCACTAAGATATGTGTCTCGTTTCCCTCCATTCTTTGTAAGAAGTTCAATGATCTAAAATAAAAATCAACATAATGAGAATTTATATTTATGTTTATTTCTTCTTGGAGGATACACCCAGGAATAGGGTTTCCTTAAGTTTCCTCACTAAGGGGTTATTAAATTTATATCATTAATTTAAATACACATAAGTCTTTTTTAAAACAGGGATTGGCTTTCAAGTATGGTTGATAAATGTAGCAGCGTGGTATAAATTGGCTGGGATAATCTCATATTCACCAGCCTGATTAGCTCAGTTGGTAGAGCATCTGACTTGTAAGCAGGAGGTTGTGGGGTTCAATCCCCACATCGGGTACTTAAGCTGGGACGAGTACTCGAGTACCCGGGTATCGGGTCGAGTACTGCTACTACCCGGGTACAAAATTACTACCTGGGTACCCTTGAAGTCGAACACTCCATAATAAACTTGTTTTGATTTTTTAGCGAAAAAAACTTATTTGATTAGACCTAATTATATGTTTTTGTCAACCTTACCGAACAATGTGGCCGATTTCAATATAATATTTAACTTACCAACGAATACTCATCCCGTATTCATTTTTTATGATTAAGTGCTGCTCCGACAAGAATGAATTATTGTTCTAATGGTCAAAATATTAACACAGATTTTTCTATCCATTTGACGTTTGCAATACAGTCTAATCTTTTAATTTACTCCATCAGTATTTATATATGTAACTAGCAGTTTACCGCAAGCAAAATCTTCGCACATACATGTATATTTACTGTTATTTAACTTAATTTTCATTAGTAACGGTTGGCAAATTTGGGAGCCTGGGATGGGGAGGCTAGTAAAGTTAGGGACTAGGATCCTGAATGTTTCCAGTAACGCCAGGCTCTGACTTTACGAACACAGGTGGTGGCACACGAACATTGGAAGACTTGAAGTCGGACACATGTAACTTTGTCTGCTATATATGTATTTATTCAACTCAAGGTCGCAGATATTGCATTTTGTCATCTGTTTATCGCTAAGGAGCATGAGTTATTGCCGAACTTTGCCAGCTTTTTGTGCAGTTTGATTGTTTGCCAATCTATTTAAATATATAGTGACAGAATGCAGGAATGATAACTCTTTTGAGATGAATAGCGATTACTCGGGTACTCACGGGTAATATGGTCACGGGTACCCGGGTACAAATTTTCTACCCGTCCCAGCTCTATCGGGTACACATTATTTTCCTCATATTACATTTGGTGCAGTGTGAGACTAGCCTTGGAATCCTAGAGCCAGGTTTTTTTTTAGGAATGGGGAAAAATCCCTGTATTTGTAATACTGATTTTATAAAGTTTACATTAATCTCCTAGTCCAATAGCCTTTATACAGGGGTATCTCACTGTCTTTTTGTATTTAAACTTGAAAGACATTAACACTTATATTATATCATAGTCTTGCTCATTTAACAGACCTTGCCATAGTCACAACTTTTTATTAGTTGAAAATCCACAAAACACGGTAAATCAACATAAATACTATAGGCAAACAATATACTTAACAGTATAGGTCTGGTTGATTTTCATGTCAAAACACCGTGTCTGAACTCAAACATTGCTAACTTCAATACATAAACATGTTTTATTGCTTTCTGAGAAGCAGCCATTTTGCACATGTGTGATTTACACTGGAATCAATAAAATATCGCTGGACATTCATTTATTTTAATTTCAAATGCGACCATGTTGACAGCAAAATGATGCAAAGTAATTCCGTCGTGTGATTGGTTAAAATAATGCATGACGGTTGTAGCCAATCAGCACGCAGTGATTTATTCAGTGCGGCCAGACGAATGGTTTCCGTCATCGTATGCGGCGAATATACGCCAGATTACGAAGCAGGGATCTAGTGCATTTGTTCCCGTCCTCGTATGTAATGAAGTTCGTATGCTGGTACACATTATCCGTGACATAATAAAAAGCTATATTTAATATCACCACCGTAGGTACTAGTCAAAAAGACTACCTAGATGCTGTATCAGTGATCGGGAAAGGCATGCGCCATGCGCCATAGTCACATTAAAATTCAAAATGTCACATCGTCTTTTGCACCTGATGCGCCCATGTCACGTTCCGATTTTTCAATATAATTTTCGTGTACGAAATAAAAAAGCGAGTATGCAATACATACTGCTGCTCAGTGTCATCTGACGCTTAACGTTATTCTTTGCATTTGCATGCAAGCGCCTAATGATATAGACGCTCTGCGTCGTCTGACGCTTAGCATGATTTCTGTTACCCCGGAAGCTTTACTCGCACATGCCTGCTGACAACCAGCTTACGCTTGATTCTTCGCTCTAAACGGGAAACCAGTGCATAATTAACATTATTGGTTCCCCTTTTTTCGACGAGGTGACAGCGGGCATGTATCCGGGTCACATAAATAAAAGAGAAACGGATGAATATGAGCCATTCCCAGCGAATCAAATATAATGCTTCGTAAATTGACTTCTTTGGGATTATTCACCAACTTCGCTGCTTGAAAGTATTCTAATACTGGTTTCTACAGCGTTTTTATTGTTAGTGATGTAGATCTAGTAAAGAAAATTTGCATGAACATGCAAATGTCGCACTCGGCCAACTAACGTTTTTATCGTGTTTAGACTTAGTTGTACTCATTTTAAAAGCGTGTCATGGCTATAACTGTGTGTAAATTAGTAGCTACACAAATGGTGGTTATTTTTACGCCCTAGTTGTGAGAATTGCTTAAAAAATGAACGAGTTGCAGCCTGTTTTAGTAGCAAGGCATACTTTCGGTTTAGCGATGTTACCTTTCTATGAAGTATCATTCAAAATTTCGACAAACTCGGAAACGAAGCCAATGTAGTTTGGATATGTTGTATTGACATGAGATTTTAGTTATGAAATATGTACCAGAGTTGAAATGCGATCTTATGGGATGATTGTGCAGAAAGCAGACTTTTCTGAATTGAAAGCCTGCTGAGTATATTTGCTTATATACCATAAGTCACTGACTTATTTGTTACTCAGTTATCATCTGCCAATAACAATGCCTCTCAAAATATTAGTTTGTTATCTCATCAAATGTCACATTGGATTTTGAAAATGTCACATTGATATCGAAAATGTCACATTGATTTTCCATCCGAAAGGGCCATTGTCCCATTAAGAAAATTTCTTTCCCGATCACTGCTGTATGTTGAAGCATTAGTCAATATGCGAGGAATTCTAAAAGGAATGGACATGATGTGTACTTTATCATAAAATATATATATTGGATTTTTTTCATGGCTCTGAGGGAATTTTTTTTTGAGGGGAAAAATATAGCTTATTTTCCGAGGGGAAGACGCCGACTATCGGCGTCACTTTCTTAGTAAAAAAAACCCCTGAGAGCTAGGATGAAGCAAAGGCTGGGTTAGTCAGAGCCTTTGGTTATCGCGATTAATTACTTTGAATAAAAAGGAAGGAGGAATGTAGCGGTGCAGTATATTGTATTTATAAATTGGCTGGGATATTCACCAGTCTGTTTAGCTCAGTTGGTGAGCAACTGACTTGCAAACAGTAGGTTGCGGGATCGAGCCCTGCATCGGGTACATCACTTTCCTCCTCAAGGTGAGTCCTCCTATTACAATAAATTGAATAATATTAATAATAATTGTCTTTTTAAAGTTTAATAATATTATTATATAGACCAAAACATAACATTAGACAAAGAGATGTACAGCATCAACAATTAATAAAATTACATATCTTGAAAAGGTAGGATTTTAATATCAATCTAATATTATTATAGAATGATGACAACACGAAACCATTTTACCGAAAAAAAATCTGCGCGACTGGGAAATCTAGCCCCATAACTAATAGTTTTCAAAATCACTTTTATTACCCATAGTTTTTCATGCCTATTCCAAAACTGATGACCTACTGCAATTTGATTTTGAAGGGACCTAGGGAAGACCTGGAGCCACCAATAGATAGGATAGATAACAGGTCTATGACACATTCATCAACATTGTGAAATCTGACTTAATATAGGGACTGTAATAGGAGGAAAAATAATTTACTCAATGTATGGCTTGAACCCATGACCTGCTGCTTGCAAGTCAGATGCTCTACCAGAGACGTTTCTGGCTCTACCAACTGAGCTAGTTGGGCTGGTGAATATCCCAGCCTATTTATAAATACAATATACCACTCCGCTACAGGACATTCGATCAAGGGTCCAGGCTTCAGCAAAGCATTATACCATATGAAATAATCTGAATAAATGTCAATTTCCATCTGATGATACTCAGAAAGAAGACTAACATCATTGTAACAGAAGTCTGTGAGTAGTGAATGACCAAATGCTGGTAGGGGGTGATAAATATCTTACCCTTTCTGTGATTTCCCCAACAATGTAGAATGTAACATCCTTGAAAAGTGGTTCAGACTTTTTAGTTTTATCGTCTGCAGTCATCGTTTCTTGATAACTGAAGACATAAAGCTAGAAAAACGGACAAAATGATCACTTCGCGCTATATATTTATTGTTGACGTTTTACGATAATGCCGATGTTGTCGTAAAATGTATAATATGAAAACTAATATTCAACATTATATCGTCATTTTTGCCATTGATATTGTAATAACTGAATACATATGTATAATATCATTTATTCAGATGTGATTCCAGTACTTAAGAATAGAAAATGCTATACCTAACATTTACGACACTGGTGCCGTAAACAAAAAAGCAAATTTTTGGTTTCCATTGTAAACAACACTAAATGCTATGGGATGTCGGGTTCATTTTAGGCTGGTATTTTTACATTAGGTAATGGAAACATTCTTATATTTTATCGATGATTGTTGACTTTGATGTGTGTGATCACAATTTATTTAAAATAAAGATATTATGACCACGGACAGTATGAGAACTCGTCGCATTTCCCGGCGATTGGTAGCGATATGTCATTATGAACATAGGTCTACCTAATGTTATAACATAAACAAGACTATTTCTAGATGAATAGTTTATTCATAATCTTCCAATATTGTATATATTTTAGATGGTATGACTATGCCACCTTCTGGTATTGAAGGTCTGATGGACGAAGAGTCGATAATTGAAGCAGAGATTTATCAGGAATTGGAGAATATTAATCTGGATGATGAAGTTCCTCCTGAAGTTGAAGAAGTTGATGACTTGGATGAACAGCCAGACCTGGAGGAAGATAATTTTGTATGCATTCTTTAATCCTACCATTTTCAATATAATATAGGAGGAAAATATAACTACCCGATTGCGTGGCTCGAACCCACAACCTCCTGTTTGTAAGTCAGATGACCTACAGACTGAGCTAATAAAGCTATAAATACAAATACTATAATACCATACTGCTACACATTTCCGGTCTTTCGCATTAGTGTCTGTTAATTTTTTTTCACGTACTGTTTGTTGATGTCATAGATGAATTTGGACAGACCATCGCTACAAAATAGATTCACTGTAATTCAGACTTCAATTGAGAAAAAATGTTAGTTACTAGCTGTAGACATTGGCCTGTAAGAACTAGTTTGTTACCTAGTGTCATTGGTTAAGTGGTCTAGCTGTTTCTTAAACATGTTTGAAGTACTACTGATGAATTGCATTTAACCCCCCCTCCACCCAGAAAATGATGATTTGATGAATCCTTTGACTGTTGTTAAGGCGTTAAAAAGGATGTTTCAGGTTATCAGACTGACCCTAATTTTCCCTGCGACCCAATACTTCATTAGGCCTGAGGGAAGGTACATGTAGTCAGTGATTTTTCACCTTCTATAATAGAGGCCTATTTTAGGCCTCTTCCCAATTGAAAATTTCTTTAAAAACATGCAGTTTTCCCAAAACTCCAAACTTACACCAGCTTTTTTATTTACCAAATCTACAGTTTTAGCTATAATTCTTCCCAAAATCAGCAGGCTAAGGCCTCTTCCCAATGAAGAAAGAAAAAACACTGGTAGTTTGTACATTCATTTTAAGCCTTAATTACTCAAATATGAATTCTTTAAAGATTAAAGATGTGAACTTAAAAAAGCCAGGTCAGAAAACCAATTAAAGCTGAATTTATCCTCAGGACACCTTTGTCTTATTGTATGAAATCAAATAGGAAATCGAACTGACATCACCTTACTATAAGAGATGTATAACCAATGTCAGAAGGCCTTTAATTAATTAGGTAATAAATACTTTCTTACTAGTGTTAGTTTTCATAGTGACTGTACTATTTGATTTGTATGTTTTATTCAAACCAATGTGTGTAATATTTGTTTTCTATTAAATACATGTATCTTGATTTGTTTTAGGAAATGCAAGATGGTTTAGATGATTACATAAAAAGGTTACAAGATCAAAGTAATAGATTTGAGGAGGAGTTGTTGGAATGTGATGAACTTTTGACTCACGATTCAGATAAGAAAGGTATTAATGATTTTAATCAATATATCAATTTCGACATTTATTTAGTTCTTAAAATTATATTTTGAGATACATTTCAGTAACATTTATTAAAGGACTACCAATTGTACAGAATATGATGTGTTTATATTTTCTTGTATTCAAAATCAACTAATTGTTAAATGATTTGGATCGAAGGCTCAAATCAGCAATATTTTTTTATTAAATTTTGGTTACAATTGAGTACAATTTAAAATTTCAGTTTTGGAAGTACCTAATGCTCTGATACCATATGAGGATCATGAATTATTAACACAGCTTGCCAGAGAGCATGGATGTGATGTGGAACAATACAGGAGAAAAGTATGAATAAAGAAGCATTCAAGTTGGTCGGAGACATTGAAATTCCATATTAATTTTTTTCGAATATTTGAATTCGTTTTTCATGTATTCGAATAAAATTCCCAGCCCTAATAGTTACTGTTAAGATACCTCATTTAGTAAAGTTAATGCATAAATGATGATAAAAGAATGATCAATTGTGACAAGCCACAAGTTATTTCAGTATGTTTATCAAAGATTTTTTTCATTCATACATTTGCTGACTCCAATTGACAAAGTATGTCGTACTGTTTGGTTATAAATCCAGAACAGATAAAACATTTGATCCAATTGACTTCTTTTTAAAAATTGTAAACCACTTGTACTTGCAATCATCAACTGGTGGTAACTCTTTACATGGTTTCATTAACAAGTTGAAATCAGGGCTTGAAGTTTACTTTTTTTGCCACTAGCAATTTTTTGCTAGTACACAAAATTTCAACTAGGAAAATTTGAAATCCACTAGCATTGTTTTCACAACATTCTGATTCATTTTTCAGAAATATTCCTATTATTACTAAAAACAGTCAGTGTATGTTGTATTCTTATGTACATGTAATTGCATAAAAAAATAAAGCTATTACAACACTTTCAGTACCACTCGCAAAAGAATGCTAGCGGTCATAAAATGAACTAGCAAAATCTATTTTTCACTAGCATTGTGCTAGTTTGCTAGTGTTAATTTTGAGCCCTGGAAATAGGGAAGAAATTTTGATACAATATTTATGAGGTTATCTGTAAATGGTCACTGTGGATTTATTGTTCTTACATTTGGACTACTTTCAATTACTGAAGATCATTGAATACATGTAAAGAAAATGTCAGATAACCTACCCACTCAGATATACTGTATAAGTGGTTAAGTGAGTGTCATGGAAATGTTTGTATTTTTCATGAATGGCCTATTTTCGCAAAATCATTTTTAGTTTCTGACAACACAGTAAAACGCAGAAGACGTTTTTTTACAAGGATTGAGTTTATGATCAGTTTGTAATGAGTGCAATATATTTCATGCATAACTAAAACATGTACTACCTATTGTAGATTCTAGAAGACATCGAAAATGATGAAGTAGTGATTGAAGATGAGCTTAAAGACCTTATTGATGAAACTGAATTACCTGATACTGATGGAGATAAAGGGACAACTTTAACTAATGATGCTGGGCTTCCAGTTAAAATAGGAAGGGCTGTTGAAGAAGGAATTGGTAAAAATTTCATGATAATTTAGTCTGAAAATATCAGTCACATGTACCAGTCACAAGTTAATAGATTTTGCTTGATGAACAAACTGTATTTATCCTTTAGTTAAAATTTTGCTTAGACCCTTTTTTATGGATTGTAGAAAAATCATTTAAAAGAATTCTTAATTATTTTGATTTCTCATATTTGTAGTATGTTATAAAAATGTTGCTTGACACTTCAATCATGATCGTGTTTATTATCCTGTGATTATATATCACAGGCTGTGATGGTGCTTAAAATGTTAACCCTTTTATTGTCAAGCTAATCAGGATCAGACTATTTTGTCGAATAGGTCATTATACCATGTAAAGGAGATCGCTATGACTGAGTAAGAATCTTGACCAATCACTTTGAAATATGAGAGTTGTTTAATTTTATTTGGATACCATTAAAATAGTCTGACAATGCAATATAGCACAGTTGTATATGGGAAATTAGTATTCATGAATAGTTGTTTGTGTGTTATAGATACAGATGAAGTCCCAGTCTCCCAGGAACTTGTAGCTGTAGATGGTATTGGTACAACTCATCAGAAACAGATTGAGATGCAGGAATTGTTGAAAGATGAATTGTTCCGACTTGAAAGTAGATATGAAGATAGAATGGAAAGAATGAAAAAGGTTTTGTGTCTTAATTAAATCTGAATATTATGATAAGTTCTTTAACATGTTAATTTATGTTAATTTATGCTAATATAATAATGTCTCTCTCAGGTCGTCCACAGACGGACACGCTCTCAGCACTTCTAATCTGTCCTCTAGCTCACTCCTACATCTTCCTAGTTCATCCAGACTTTCAGCTCTGGTGTCTGTCATCAGGATGTTTACTATTGTTGTACTAGGGTGACCTCGATTTTGCTTCCCATGGATTGGGGTCCACAGAACACCTTTGCTGGCTGGCAACTCGGGTGCCTGTGGCAATGCCCGGCCAGCACCATTCTCCTATTGGCAATTTTGTCTGACACTCTGGGAATGTTCTTGTAAACAGTTGCATTTCCCATGTTCTAGCTTGGGTCGAAGTTCAGGACTTGCTCAGGATATGTTAATGTATGTTAATATACGTTAAAAGATTAAACATGTGTTTGATACTTTCCACTTCCAATCTTGCCCAGTCTTATTTTGTATGAAAGTTACTGTGACATTATATCAAACATTTTACCATTGTCAGTTACTCTATATGTAGAATACATACACTAATACATTATAATGTACTGTACAAGTATGTTTAAAATTGTACCAGAAGTTGAGTATCAGAATTATATTGTAATACTTGTAAATATTTCATTTCCTAATCTTGTTTAGGATGAGGAATTCCGTAAAGATGAAGAAAATGTCAGACAGCAGAGAGCTACAGAAGAACGCCAGTGGAAGAAAGAAGAAATTGAGAGACAGGAAAAACAAAATCTTTTTGAAAGAGAGGTATTTTTCAGAAAATCTGTGTTAAAATATTTATAAATTGTGATTTTATTAAACTGTCAAAGCATAATAATTACATGTTCTCTGAATGCGACTATTTTTAACTTTGTACTTACATTGTAGCTTTCATTGATTTTGATGTTAGGGAATATCCCATTCCGCATGTTTATATAATATTATGTAGCACATTGTTAAATACAGTCACATACATTTGACAACCGGTATAACAAAAATTAGTGTATAACTTACCAAAGTAATCGAATATTGTCAAAGCTTAAATAATTGCAAGCATTGACTGTGAAATTATTCAGCTTTGACAGTTTAATAAAATCACATGTTACTGATCATCTGGTTACAGGGCCCACGCTGTCGATCATCACTTGAGCCAATTGGCGAAAGTTCGACCAAAGTGGCTCAAAAGATTTACGAGTGGCGAAAGTGTAAAAAATCTCAATTTTAACCTTCGGAATAGATGAATAGACTGGTTTATGTGTACTTGGAAATTTTGCGGATGGCGTTAAGTCATTCAAAAATCAATTGTGGAAGTCGCATGTCAGATATGATTGTTAATCCTGATTGCGATTCGCATCACCAACTTCGCACCTCTAACAAATGAGATTGCCGTGAGGCATAGATTGCTCTTGGTCTTACCCTTATTTTTCACAGTTAGTGCTTGTTTATGTTGATCTGTCCAATTAAGCACGTAAATGACGGATTAATGAAAATGCGCGTTGTTATTTTAAATCGACCAGATTGACCTAAGTAATCATTTTCCGAAAACCTTTATTCGCTTTACGTATCGATGTATAAGGATAAAGTCGAAACATCGCCAAATAAAACTAATTATCATAATCATGAATAAACGCCCGCTGCACGGTCAAATTCCGGTCATACGGAGACGTGTTTTTTACGGAAAACGTTGAAATCAAACAAAAATATTTTATCCTGTTATGTGTCTATTTTGTGAATTGGTTATTGAATGAAATAAAATTCAAAACATAAGATGAGTTACTTTTGATTATGATGGACTGTTTGTGCTTGTTAATGTTAACAATAAAGGACTTTAATAGTGGTGAGTGTATATGAAATGTAATCTTGTGTTGGTTCTGTGTTGGTTCTGCTAAACTTTACTAACTCATAACTACATTTTGTAATACACTACAGGCTGTGAAGGTATACATACTTTGATTAAAGACCTAAGTACTTTCTCGGCAATTCATGTCGCGTCATGTAGCGCCGCGTCGCAAAAAGTGGCTCCAACTTTTTTCAATCCAGTGTGGGCCTTGGGTTAAGTACATGTACTGTACCATGATTTCAAGTGTTTTTAATTCAATGTTGAATAAAGATGAGTCTTATGATTAATATATTATTGACATTACCAGTATTTTGTTTCAATTGTCTCTAAGGCTAGTCTGTGATATTTTTGCTGTTTTTACTGCCATGATGTTACAGGATGAAAAAAAGTGATCTTTAATTATTGTATCATTTATAGATGGCTGACAGAGAAATTCTGAAACAACAAGAAAGAGCTGAAAAGGAAATGGCAGAAGATATGAAGCAGTTTGAGGTAAGTACTGAATGAATCATCTGCAAGAAGAATAAGTGCTGCTGTGAATCAAACCATTTGAAATTTTACTGTTTTTTTAAAGACATTCAAGCATTAACTGTTGTTTGGGGATTATAAAACTAGTTTCATCATTTATGATTCAAATGTTTTATGGTTACTCCCAGTACAATTTTGTATGAGCTTAATAGTTTTGAAAACATTAGTGGTATTTAACGTATTAACTCATGCTCTATATCTTCCCTATAAATTTAATGTAACGTATAATACCATGTATATCAAGATGATAGTACACCTTTATTGCCATGAAACTGAAAAACAGTCAAACCTGTGAACAAAGGTCACCTTTAGGGAAGATAAATGTGGCATTTATTGACAGGTGACCTTTATTCAGAGGTCATTTTGTTCTAAATAACCAATGACGTTTTTTTTAAATAATGACCTTTATTCACAGGATGACCTTTATACAGAGGTGTCTGCTAACACAAGTTTGACTGTATTTCATTTATGTTATTTTTTTCAAGTACATTTATAATTGTTACATTTTAATGAATAATTTTAATTTTATAGCTGGAGATGGCAGCTCTACAAGAAGAAAATGAGAGACTTAGAAAAGAATATGAACTTCAGGTAGAAATGGAGAGACAGAACCATGAAGAGAAACAAGATCTAGCTGTAAGAAAAATACAAAGAACCTTCCGAGGTTATAGGTATGTAGCATATGTGTGTTATCTTTAGTTCAATGCATTATTATCATTATAAAGTGACGATTGCTGTTGTAGTTTTTAATGAAATAGTTAGGTTAGAACCTTTACTTATTTTTTTCATGGTATGTTTGTCAATTGATAAAAAAAAAACAGATTAATTAGTGATTGTATGTATAGAAGAAATACTTGTATCATATTTTACACAAGTGTTTGTTATTTTTCAACTGACAATAAATAAAAAAAAATTGTATCATGTGCCTTTTGTTTGTGTTTAAAAAATAAGTTATTGCAATGGAATCAATTACTTCTTAAATGTGGAGTAAATAATTTTCAATTTGATGCAACAAACTAAGGCTTGGCCTGTGTTCTTATTGATATGGTACATTTTGTCATTGTGTATTCATATATATTAAACAGAGTAAGGAAAGAAGTGAGTCCACAGTTAAATGAACAAAAAGAAAGAAGAAGAAAGCAGAAAGAAGACGACCGGATAAAGGAGGTTGAGGTTGAAATAGAGAAGAAAAAAGAAGACAAGAGACAGAAAGAGGAACAAGAAAGGTTTGTGTAGGAAGAGGTTTTATGAATTATACTCTAAGATGTGACATTAGGCTAATTTATGTACAATATGAATTTTTTGTCAATTTTTCACTCATTGAAAAAATAAATCCATTTATTATTGATTTTATGTATGACTCGCAGAGGCTTCTTTGGTAGAGGTGGTTATGGTGTCTGACTGGTAATCACTTGTCTCTCACAGCTGTGGTGTGTTTGCATTCCACTCAGTACTAGACAACATTATACCATAAGGGAAACATTCTAGTCAGATTCTATGTATCTGTTTTCAATGAGGTACTCAGACAGTCTGTTCAAGTTCAGGGATATATTGCAGTATGTTCCCGAAACAATAAACATACCACTAGTGTCTGCATCAGTAGTCATTCCTTCATCCAGTCATGTATTTCATATATATTTTTCCAAGACAAAGATGAGGGAAAAGCATCAGCCATTTAGTCTAATACAAAATGATTCTAGTCCATAAGATATTGGTGTATTTTGAAGTTGTACTGTCCACTACATCACATGTCTGTGTTCAGTTTATGTTTTGATTAAGTTCATATACTTCATAAGTATCGATTCCCTTGGTTATATACTTCTATGATATACTGTTTATCATGTCTATAGACAAAAGAAGGAAGAGGAAAAGAGACAAAAGGAAGAATTGAAAAAACAGAAAGAAGAAGAAAAGAAAAGACTTGAGGAAGAAAAACGGCTCAAGAAAGAGGAAGAGGAGAGGAAGAAGGTTTGTAATTATTTATGCCTGCCATTTAAAATGGCCAAAGGGCATAAAGTGTTGCCCCTGTCTGTCCATCTGTCCATGCAACGTTGGTTTCCGAGTGATAACTCAAGAAATATTTCATGGATTGGTTTCATATTCTACATGAAGTTGTATAATAATAAAATACGGGTCAATTTTGATTTCCGTTAAAATCCAGACATTATCACAGTAGTTATGGTCCCTTTTTGACTTAGCTCTCAGAAGGGGCTCATGTCCTCTGGATACATTTCTAGCTTTATTTAATGTTTTGTTTAATTCGGCCATGTTTCTCATTTCACTCAATGATTTTTTAGGTAAACAATACTTATGTTCAGTTATGTAAACTGTTAAATGATTAGCTGAGTAATACCAATATGTTAATTTGATTTTAATTGATTTTTTCCAATACACAGCAAGAGGAAAAGAAAAGGAAAGAAGAAGAAAAACAGAGAAAGAAGGAAGAAGAAAAGATGAGAAAGGAGGAAGAAAAAAGAAGGAAGGAAGAAGAGAAAAGATTGAAAGAAGAGGAAGAGCAAAGAAGGAAGGAAGAGAAAAGATCGAGGGAAGAAGAGGAGAAGAAAAGGAAAGAGGAAGAAAAAAGGAAAAAGGAAGATGAAAAACAAAGAAAAGAAGAAGAAAAATTAAAATTGGAGGAAGAAAAAAAGTTGAAGGTTTGTTATAAGGAAGTTTTGTTAACTTCAATTCTTTGTAATTTCTTAACAAATTGAAGACAATTTATGCAATGTTTTAACTGAAAAGTATCACTTTTGTTTGCTACAGCTGTCTACTGTAAGTATTGTTCCCTTAATTATATTTAAAGGAATAGGCCTTCTTTCAATATGAACCTAAGCAACATTCTTATAGTGAGCGTTTGATTTAAGATAAATCAATTATTTACATCACTGGTATTTATTGAATGTTGTTCAATAGTTAATGTGCAGTGTGCAGTTTTGTCATAAACAGTTCATGTGAAGCCCTGGACAGCCTTGAATAAAGTTTAATTTAACATTTTCTTTTCTGGAATTATAAATTGAATGAAAGTATTTTACTCACACTGTTCATGAATAATAAACATACCTCATCATCTCTTATTATCTGTTGTTTATTGTCCATTTTCATTTATCTTTTTTTGACAGTCTCTCAAAGTACTCTCTTTCTTCTTTACTCTATGTGTGTAATTATGCAGTCTTCTGCAGCATTTATCAAATGCTGCCCTGTACTCTTCTTTAGGTATAGGCCATAGCACTGCATCTTCTACTCTTGACTGGTCTTTGGCATGGGGATATTTGTTTCCACATATGGTTGGTTACATCTATATCTGTAAGGATTATCACTATTTTGTAGGAAGAAGAAAAGAAAAAAGAGATTGAACAGCCAAAGGAGGAAGACAAAAAGAAGAAAGATGATGAAGTAAAACAATCTGAAACAGAAATGACTGATGTTAAGACTGATGTACATAATGAAGTAAAGAAAGAAATGGAACATAGTGAAGTAAAGAAAGAAATGGAAACTAATGTAGATAAACCAACTGAAAACAAAATTGAGACAAACTATAATGACGGATCTAAAGCCAATATAACTGATACAAATTCTAATAATACAACTGAGCTATCTGTTAATCTGGCATTAGATAATGTAGATGAAAGTGCTACGTCTAGGGATATTGGACCAGATGACAAGAGTGTTTCTCCTAAACCTAATGTTAAAACTGCTGAACATAAAGATACAACACGGTCTGAGACACCAAAGTCAGCTCGTAGACCTAAAAGTGCAAGGTCAAAACCACCTACTCCTAGGAAAGGAAAAAAGAATGAAAAAACAGAGTATGTGTTTTACTTTGAAATGATAATTTATTTATTTTAAACTTCAATCAATTCTCTGGTACAGTTGATGATGATAAAGTACTTTGATATTATTTATGTATCATATACCGGTAGGTCTTTGTTTAAAACTTTGTTTTACAGTATAGTGACTAACATGTATGAGTTTGTGTTTTACATGTAATTTGGATTAGATAACACTGGGTACCAGTAATAATAGTGAATTTTGAAATTAGCATTTTTGTTTTGTATTCAACTAGGAATGTCGATTTAGTTGGTCCAAAATTAAACAATAATAAGGAGAAATATTAGTCCTCATTCAAATTCTGCAGAAATTGTACATTGCTGTGAATAATTCTATTTTAGAGAAAGTGCTGTGGATTCAAAGAAAGTAGAAATAAACACTGATTGTTTACCTCAGCAATTAGAATCACTTCGTCTGAAATTCATTGCAGAGTGTCAGCCATGGAGGTAAATTTTCTATTCTATAGATTATTCAACTTACTATGTATTACATGGTTACTTTCTCAATTTGAAACATTTATTCATTTGTCCATTTTTGTGTTAGGTTCATTGTTCATATTGTTGTTGTTTATTTCATATTATCAAGCGATTTTATTAAAATGTCAAAGCTGAATAATTATACATGGTCACTGAATATATGTAGTTTTAGCTTTGTACAATTGTCGATGATTTCCTTTTAATCTACAGCAAGTAAATGTTCTGTTATATTATAAGTTAAATACTTGTATGATTGTATAGTGGACAACAAGTATCACAAAGATAAGTGTACAAATTAATAAAGTTGCTGAATATTACTGAAATTAAAATTAAGTGCATTATAGACTGTGAAATGACGCAGATTTGTCAATTTAATAAAACCGCACTGTACCATTGAAATGGAGTTCACTGATCGGATGTCATTGTTCTGACAAAAATATTAATACTTTGTTACATGTTAATATCAACTTATATCGTTTACAACATTTTGTAACTGTACTGTCATGGTTATGTATATAGTCTAAACCTAGAACATTATCATTTATAAACACTACATTGCAATTTTCTATTGATTTTTCTTGTTGGTTTTTTATGATTCAAAATGTACATATTTGTGATCATGTCACTATTTCTTATTTTTTCCTGTATATAAACATTAGCTGTGTACTACTATGTTGTTTCAGCAAAGTAAGCAATGAACCATGGAAACTGAAGGCTGGCTTATCAAGAAAACCACTCCGTCGACCATCTTCTGCTAAAAAACTTCCTCCACTTCCTGAAGATTTGATCATTCAAACTGCCAAAGTTGCCTCCCTTAAAATGGTGTGTACATGTTTGTTTATGGCTTTTTTCTTATTTGATTTAGAAAATGTTGTTTCACCATCCACTGTGAAAGAAACTTTTTAACATTTCTGTTGTTGACAGGTTCCATATTTTGTTAGTATTTTATTTTTTGACAGCTAACATTAAAATTCTTTGCAAAATCACACAATATTTAAGTGGGGTAGAAAATGTGGTCATACTGAAACAAAAGAAACATATTGTGTCAAAATTTATGGTATTTTGTATTGGTAGAAACTATGTGTGTACATTCTTATAAAGTGATGTTTACTATTTAATATTAAGGTCATATTCTTAGAAAAATATAAAGTTGCTTAACAAACGCAAGGACAATTAATTTATTAGCATTAGTAAGCATGTATGCCACAATAAGGGCCTTAAATCGATTCAACAGCCTGAACATGTATTTTTGTAAGTTGTGGGTTTTTGTAAGTTCTGTTAGTTCTCACTTATGATGATTGGAATGATAGGATTGTATTCAGTAGGTGACTTACCAGTCCTTGCACATGTTGACAATATTTTGCTAACCATTAGAATTGTCTACTAAAAGTATAACATCTTTAACTTCTTTGTCTTTCTTCCAGGTGACAACTGTGGAATTAAAAGACTTACCTGGAAATAACCTGTCAACACTAGGACAGTGTGGGGGTCTGAGATATTTAACATTACATAACTGTAATTTGGTGGCTCTAGATGGACTCAGTGTCTGTAGACAGTTACAATATATTGATGTTCAGGTACTGTGTGATTATATATATCTGGTCCCTTAATGCTGTGTATTATGTGCAGTTTTTAGTTAATTTACGGTAATGATTAACACCTGTGTGAATTATAATACATTTTAAAATAAATTTAGTGCTTTACTTGTTTATGCACTAAAATGATTTACAATGATTGTATACATGTGATTTTAAGTAAATTAATAAAAAAATTAATTGATTACAACAATAAAAGGGTGTAATGCAACACACGTCAAAAAATTAAATTGATAAAATTGATGTATGAAATGTCATTTTCTGTACTGTTTAAAATTTATGATCTAGACTTTTCTGTATTCTAAAATCAGTACCATATTTATGTGAGATAGTCAAGCCTGTGAACAAAAACCACCTTGGAGAAAGACAAAATATGGCTTTTATTGAGAGGTGGGCTTTATTTGGAGGTAATTTTGTTCTTAATCATAATGACGTTTTTAATATTCGGAGGTGGCTGCTAACACAAGTTTGACTACAGGTATATATTTTTGTTGTTGATTAACTTTCTTTTACATTTCCTAAGTGTAACCAGTAACATTTCTATCTATTTTCAGAAAAATAAGATAGAATATATGGACTTAAAAGACTTAGGACAGTTACAGTATTTGAACCTCTCACAGAATAAATTATCTTCTATACATGGACTGGATAGTTGTACAAATCTACGCTGGCTGGACCTTAGTTATAACAATATAACTAGATTAGGTATCTAAGTGAATATAAGCTTTTACTGAAAAACATTTCTGCTGATATTTATTGCATAAGTCGACTTTACTGTGCATTCAAATTATAATAAATATTCATTCTAAATCATTCCATTCAAGTCTTTGTTTGTGAAATTGACAAATCAAATCTGTCTCTCAAAATATGTGCTCATAATGGCTAGGCTATGTTGTGGCACTTAAAATGACTTATTTCTAATTTAAAAGAAAGATTCTTTCTTAGATACATACCCTAATATGAAAAAGAAATGTTGGAAATTGTTAAAACTTAGTATTATCCTATTTTATTTATAGTTGGTTAGCATTTTAACATATAACATTAGCTATGAATAGCTATTGACCAACATAAAATGTATACTACTTTTACAGGCGGTATGGACCCACTACGTAGATTATTCTGCCTGAAGATGTCACATTGTCAGTTGATCAGTACAGAAGGTCTCGGTGCAGTCCCTACATTACAGATGTTGGATGTATCACACAATCATTTACAAGCTGTAGAAGATTTAGATAAACTCTGTCTATTGTTATCATTAGATGCTTCTGCTAATAATATTCTTCAGGTAATTGTGATGATGCATACCACCCTGTGTGTCCCTGCCATGTATTGCATTACCTCCCTTGAATTCTCATGTATTTTATAAAACACACTATGAGTGATTAGGCTACATTGATGAAATGACTGCTTGCCAATATCAGTCAGCTTCACTCACTGGACGTTCTAAATGCAAGTATCATATGAAAGACTAAATTCATGATACATGATGTCCTCACCTGTGCCTTTTACCATTTAGCTCTCTCCATTGTAGATAAATTCAAACCTTTGAACAAAGGCCGACTTAGCAAAGACAAAATGTGGCCTATGTTGACAGGTGGCCTTTATTCGGAGGTCATTTTGTTCTGATAATCAGTGATGTTTTTTAAAGAATGAACTTTATTTAGAGGTGGTCCTAAACACAGGTTTGACTGTACTTGTATATATTTGTTGCAGATTCCAGGTCTGAAGAATCAGGTGCTGTTAACAGACCTAAACTTATCTAACAATAGTCTATCAACCTTGAGTGGTATTGGATCTGTTTGGCTACCATTGCTGTGTTCTCTGAAAATAGAACAGAACAGGTTAGAATTGTCATATAAATTTCATTACTAGCAATTTACTTTGAAAGACATGCCTTAGTTTCTTATTTTCCTACACTGAGTTTTTTTTTATATTTTATGAATTATGATCTATGACTGAATACCATGAGGCATAAAATCATGTTATGTAGCTATAGCTTAACATCTTAGCAAGACTATATATGTAGTAACTCATATAATGTGGTGTTAACGTAACATCATGGTTGTGAATATACATGATCTAATGAGGTCTGAAAATATTGATGTAGTATTTTGTGATGAAAGAATTGGTTGCTGTACAAATGTATTGCATAAATTAAAGTTTTTATAATTTTGACTGTATTTGATTATTTATGTGATGTATTTTATTTCAGTTTGACTGAACTGTCATCATTACAGAATTGTCTGTTACTGAAAATACTGAATCTCAATGAAAACCAGATATCAGGTTTGTTTACATATTCATATATTTATCATAGTCAGTTATATCATCCCATATCCAGCATCTGATTCAAGTACAGTAAGATATTTGATAATAAGGTATGGTTGATGGTCTAGTGGTAACATGTTTGACTACTGAATGAAAGATCATGGGTTCAATTCTTGGCTCTGCCTTTCAAATTTCTCAGAGACGCTTTTCAGTATTCCTGTCCCAACTACCGAGCCAAATACTGCATCTAGAAAATCACAGGAATAAAGTGAGGCCTGTAACAGTGCTTTACACTGGGCATGATAAAGAACCAGGAAAAACTACTGTTGAATCATTAATTTTTGTTGGGGATTTAATTTCGTGGATTTCGTGGGTCGACTCATCCTCGAAATCAAATCCCCACGAATTCAAATACAGAGATAAGGCATTTCTTTTCAAAAATCAAAATCCACGAATTTATGTCCCCACGAAATAGCTATTTTAGTAAAAATCACAAAAGTTGAACCCAACGAAAATTAATGATTTCACAGTATTTGAAAAGAGTAGGAATATAAATGACCGGTACTCCTGTATCTTATCACCTCTGTCTAGGGCAGCTCTGAAATGACCATAGCTGTCGAGTGGGCAGCTAAACAACAGATAAATAAATACATTTTTGATAATGAGGAAGTTGATGTGTTACTGATGAGTAACTGGCTGTCTTACCTTAAGGTCAAGGTCACATATTCTCAGCCAACTCTATAAAATGTTTTGTGATTTAAGTAATTCTAAAGTGTACATGTAATTATTTCATCTCAGTGGAGTTGATTGACATAAGTCATGATTTCTTGGTATTTGATCTACTATGGTGACTTTCGTTAGTTAAATTTCAGTTGTTTTACGTATTTTGTTTAATTTAGATTTTGGAGAAATTTGCATTATACCTAAGTAAATGTTTCCAATTTATAATTTTCAGATACTGACATATTAATGAAGTGTATAAATGGATGTTTTTACCTGGAGGAACTAAATGTACAAGATAACCCTGTTGTAACAGATATTGATACAAGGTTTGCTAAAAAAGATATAATACATATTTATTTCAAATTAAATATATTTCAATTTCCACAAATTGCAAATCTTTGATGTTGATTTTATCATGACAGTAGTTAAACATTTGATTGGATTACCTGATAATCTGAATGAGTATTTGAAATAATCAATTTACCACATATTTTTTGACAAAGCAAACATTTGTTCCACTTGTTATGTTCCATTTAAAGATGACTCAACTTGTTGGAACAATAAATTATGATTCAATCAAAATTAGTCTGCACTGTTTTGATTTAGTAATTTTAGCTTAGTTTTGTGACAATATTATGTACAGTGTAATCTACATTCTGTAATTCTTGATCACCTTAAAACTGTATATAATTATTATATGAATCATGTTAATTCTGTTTTCAGTTTTTATTCCAAGTTGAAAGTTGCTTGCCCCAGACTTAATACAGGACAGGCTGACACTACCACAAAACCCAGTAACCCTCTGAAAGCCAGAAACAGCATGGAAGCCATGTGTCTTACTCAACTATCTGCTGTCAAAGACGCTGTCACTCAATTTCAGCAAAACCTCCAGTAATTCTAATTCTTTGCATTTATTATCTTGATTTTCCACTCCTATGTTAACATTTTGTTCTCTGGCATATATACATTTCCATTGTGACTTTACTCTTGGAGTTTCCTCTTTATGATGTAAGGTTTACTTTTGAAGTTTTCATTGCTTATAGCATTATTTCTTCTAAATGGCAGGATACAGGGAATCTTATTTTGTAGAAAATCGGATAACTTCTATGGCTTCATATTTGTAACTCTGTTGACGTTGATTTGAGGAATTCTAAGAGATTTATTTGTTAACTGAAGATACATCTAGTATTTCATTAAATTATAGGCAAATTTTATCAGGTTAATGATTATTTGCTGTGGCTACCTACTATTAATGATAAGACAGTATAGAGTATTATTGCTCATTTCAAATTTATTCGGGACTTTTAAAAAATAAAATTTTGAACTCAAATAAATTAGTTGGAATGAGTAATACCATTAATACATGGTAATGATATAAGATATGCTTGATTTAGTTATCAGCTTACTATATCCTCTTCTTCCTTCAGAGTAAATGGTGACAAGGATAATCAGACCTACTTGTGTGATGTGTACTACAAATTCTGCGATAAGGTGTTCAATATGGCAGTTGAATACAGATACGCTCATGAGTATGGTGAGGTCACTCTAATACCATCAGCTCCTACGGCACCGAAGTCTGGCCGACCTGTATCTGCTAGACAGAGGGAGAAATTCATGAATCCTAAAGAAATGTTTGAAAATGCCTTGAAATCCTCTGATAACAATACGGGTCCTACTCTGAATGATACAAATAAAAATAAAGTATTATCTAACAATCCTAAGAATTTGTTTGAAAATGCTTTGAAGTCTGAAAATGGTAGGAGTCAGGTGAAGAATGCTGATGAAGAGTACAGCCACAACACCAGACAGCCAGAGTCTCACAAACCTGTACAGAGTACTTACTCCAATCCCAGAGATTTGTTTGAAAAAGCCTTACAGAGTGCTGATGGTACTTCTAGTCAGAGCCAACTTGCTAATGGTCATAAGGCAGGAACAGTGAGATATAAAACAAGGTTTGTAGATTTCATTATTCTGTAATTATTTGTGTATAATAAATCAATGCTATCTACAAATACTTGAGAAAAAAAGGTTTAAAGAAAAATGAATGTGTTCAGTTTAATCTTCATATGAATTTCTTTATGATGTATACATCATTCGTTTTTATTAATTGTTACTTGTTTTATTTCTGATTATGAACATTGAGGTTGCATATCTTGTCATTTTTTAAAAAAAGCCAGCTGGTGTTTCACTTGTCCGTGCATATGTTTATATTAATAATGTGTTGCATATAATCATGTGTATTGGCCTGTGGCCTAAACTACTTTTAAATAAACAATATTATAATTTCATTATTAGAACAAAGATTTTATGTGTATTAACACTATGGAAATATGTGTTCTTCAGGGGAGACAAGAACACTAATGCAGCAGTTACTATACAAGCAGCCTGGCGTGGATACTTGTGCAGAAAAACATCCATGTTAAACAAGAACAGAAATAAAATAGATATTGATCCAGCCCTTGTTGAACGTGTTTACAACTCAGCTGTGAAGATTCAGGTACTGAAATTTTCTTACTAACTCTAGTTCTCAACAGTTCTTTCCAATATTACAATATATGGAAAGTCAAACCTTCGAATAAGAGCCAACCTTGGGAAAGACATAATGTGGCCTTTATTGATGGGTGGCCTTTATTTGGTGGGTGGCCTTTTTTGGCAGTTATTTTGTTTTAAATAACTATGACAGGTTTTAAAAGAATGGCCTTTATCTGCATGGTGGCCTTTATTTAGAGGCCATTTCAGGTTTTAAAAGAATGACCTTTATCCACAGGGTGGCCTTTATTTGGAGGTGGCAGCTAACACAGGTTGGACTGTGTAATACTGAGATCTTGAGTATTTAGGTATTCAGAATCATTATATCATATTCTTAAGTCCATAATTAGGTGTACATCTGAGTTTTCACTCATGAATATATTTATCTAAAGGGAAAATCCCATTTTGGGAGAGAATCTGTATTTGAATGATTACTTAAAGCATTATTGAATGCTTCTTTGGGTCTACAAATGATATATACATTAATATGTTTTATATTAGAGAATAAGAGTTGATTTTCCTCAGGTGTAAGATTATATTTTACTAATTAAGGATGGTAATTTTTTATTTTAGGCATCATGGAGGGGTTATATTCTACGCAAGAAACTGTTAGCAGCTTTAGAATATGCTCAGTGTGATTTAGGTGATGAAGAAGATGATGATGATTTGGACTTAAATGATGAATTTGATTTTGAAAAGTTTGTAGATGTTAACCAGGTGAGTCAGTTTGAAGATTTTATCTTTGCCAGCCTTTCATAGCAATCTAGACAATAGTATTATCCATATACAGTACAAACTCTCCAAAACAAAACCCTTTGGGAAAAGCAAAATTGTGTTGTTGTGAGGTTGAAGACAAACTCATAGTAAATTCATGCAGTGGGAAAAATGATGCTGTTGTTAAAGGGAGGTTTTTGCTCAAGAGAGACACACTCTGGACAGGTTGTACTGTATTTCATTTTCATGTTTTGTAAAGATTTTAGAACTAAAATGTATTCACTCTGTGTGAGTCTATAATGGAGTCAATGTGCAAAGTGTTATTAATTAATATGTCTTGTTATATATAATTAAATGTTTGTGTGTGACAATCTATAATATTGTTTTCTATTTTAGGATTTGTTGGGTAATGACTGGAGGCCACCTTCTACACCTGATATTCCAAACAAGTATGAATAGTTCTATATTAGTAATTAAAGTGGAATTGTTCAGAGTGTAATAAAATATTCAGATGCAATGTAAAACATTTAATTGATCAGTCTGTGCAGAAAATTTTAAGTCCATCATTCCACTGTGTCAGCTTAATATAAATAATATATAGTATAACCCATTAATACCGGACCCTCTCAGGACTGGGTCAATAGTATGGTTCTCTGAAAATTCCATTTTTGGAGAACTTTGATAATAAAAAAAGAAATGAATAAAAAATAAATAAACTAAAAAATGCATCTTTGAAAAATGTTTATTTTTATGGAGATTATAATTTTTTGGCATAAAAATGTATACATGCGTACATTTTATTGTGATAAGGACCTTTTCCAATACAAGACTTTATACTATGTTTATTGTTTGTCTGTTATAGTTATGCTGTTCTGAAAAAGCCACCAAGTGGAAAACAAAAAATACCACCAATCAATACCACAGACCTTCACCCTCCAAATAATCCTAGACGTGCATGGAGACCCCTTGAATCACCATTGTCTGATTTAGGTGGAAAAGTTCCTCGTCCACCTTCCAGTGTAGCTTCAACGGAACTTACCGTGAGATCTGTGGCATCCAGGAAGGAAGAAAGAATGGCTGAAGAGTGGTAAGCTTCATTCATATGATTTTATACTACTTTAGTTATGTAGTGAGATCTAAAAAGCTCAAACTTCTGGTTTACTTGCTAATGTTTGAGTTAATTTAAGGTGGGTTAAAACAAGTCAAAGACAGAAACTAAATAGTTACAAACCCAAAAGTATTGGACGAAGTTTTCACCGATCTTGACTTAGACCACAATACATCCACTTTAATAAGTCTTGAGTAAGAATAACAGTTGTTATCTATTGCATAAGTTTGTCATATTTATTAGAAATAGAAGATTTCTGTTCCTCATGTGTAGAATGTTTTTTCTGTATTAATATTTAGTGTACTAGTAAGATACCCTTACTCATCTTTCAGGGGATTCAAAGACAACAGTACAGCACATCTTATGATGCAGAGAGCAAAGAAAATGAAGTATAACTCTGATCGGAGGAAAAAAATCAGCAAACTTGGTATAAAAATGTTACAATGCATTATGTTGTCTATATAATTGGTTGCAATGTGTGAAGTATATTTCCACTTAATTTAGAAAAAAGTACAATTTTTTAACAAAGAACTCAGACAATGGTGTATATAAACACAACTTGCCCTATTTTCTGGTACTGACCCAAAATCCAATATATTTGCGAACAAATTATACCTGCAAAGTATGGAAGATATGTTAAGAAAAAAAAGATTGACATATATATCCATTTGGTCAAAAAAATATAAGCATGAATTTTTTTTTAGTTAAGTCACCGTAAACATTTTTATCTAGATTCATAGTAACAAATACAGTACAACCTCTCCAGAACGGCCCTCTGTAAAGCAACAACCTCTCTATAACAACACCTTCAAAATTTCCCTAAGCTGATATTTACTCTAAATTTAACCTCTGTAGAGCAACAACCTGTAAACAACGGCCAATATTTGCAGCTCCCACAGGGTGTTGTTCTACAGCGGTTGTACTGTACTTGCATTACTGAAAGAAACCTAAGCTATATAATATCTCACTGTATGTTACACATGTATGTTATACACATGTTACATGCCATGTTCTTATATTGATTCCATGTTACAGATCCCAAGCAGAGACTTGCCTTATTCAGGAAGTTAGAGGAAGTCACTCATCCTGTACAACCAACCATAAAACAGTCCAGAAAAACTCTACCAAGAAAGGAATACTTTCAAGGTTAGTCATTAGGAATAATTATACCCCCAGATATGAAATATATGGGGGCTATATTGGATTCACGCTTGACGGTCGGTCGGTCAGTCGGTCGGTCGGTCGGTCCGTGCGTCTGTAGACACAATTTGTCCGGAGAATTTCTCAGCAACTGCTTACAGGATTTCAATAAAACTTCACAGAAGTGATCAGTAGTAAGCCTAGTTGTGCATGCTTAAAGCAATTTTCGTTCGGATTAATTTTCACTGAGTTATACCCCTTTGTTGTTTTCATTCAGTATATACAATAGGCAAATTTTGTCCGGACAATTTCGCAGCAACTACTCACAGGATCTCAATGAAACTTCACAGAAGTGATCAGTAGTAAGCCTAGTTGTGCATGCTTAAAGCATTTTTTGTTCGGATTAATTTTCACTGAGTTATAGCCCTTTGTTGTTTTTATACAGTATATACAATAGGCAAATTTTGTCCGGACAATTTCTCATTGACTACTGCCAGGAATTCTATAAAACTTCTCAGAAGTGATAAGTAGTTAGCCTAGTTGTGCATGCATTAAGCTTGTCTTTGTTGGTTAAATTTTCACTGAGTTATGGCCCTTTCTTGTTTTTTATACAGTGTATATACAATATCTCAGTACCTACTCATAGGAATTCAATGAAACTTCACAGAAGTTATAAACAGTTAGCCAAGTTGTGCATGCAATAACCAGGTTTTGTTTGGATTAATTTTCACTGAGTTATGGCCCTTTGTTTTATACAATTAGGTAAATTTTGCCCATACCATTTCTCAGCAACTACATGCAGGAATTCAGTGAAACTTCTTAGAAGTGATAAGTAGTTTGCCAAGTTGTGCATGTCCACAATAGGTTTTGTCCAAGTAAATTTTAATGAGTTATGGCCCTTTGTTATTTTTTATATAATGTATATTTAGAAACTGGTCAGGATATATCTAAGCAACAATTTGCAGGTATTAAAAAATGAAAATGCATTATATTTCCCTCTGTAAAATGTAACAATAACTGTGTCAAGGCCGCATCTGGGGGTATTCATCACCTTTAGTGATAGTTCTAGTTCATTGTGCAGTCAAACCTGTGTGAGCGGCCACCTCCGAACAAAGGTTGCCTTGTGAATTAAGGTCATTCTTTTAAAAACTGTTGTTAATTATTTAGAACAAATGTCCTTTGAAAAAAGACCACCTGTCAATGAAGACCACATTATGGCATTCCTTAGGTCAGCCTTTGTTCACAGGTTTGACTGTATTTTTTTAAAAAATATGTGTTCAACTTTGCATTCAAAGTTTTGTGCAATTAAGATTAAACATACAAGAATAGTCTTCTGATTTTCATGAACTATCTTGCAGTTCAAAAGCAACTACATGTACTGGTAATATGCTTACAAGTTATTACCTTCAGATAAAATCTCAAGATCATGTCTTCCTAGGAAGAAATTGATTTAATGTGTAAACTGGGAGAAATGGATGTCACTTGTAAAAGATGACTTAACATGGTATTCATTATCTTAATAGCGCCAGTGTCAAACATGTTTTGTAAAAAAATGTATCTGCACTAATGTATTAACCACTGGACCATGGCTGCAGCCTGTGAAAAATGTACACTGCATGTTGTTGTTATATCTTGTGATGATTATTTGTCCATTTTTCAGCTCGACAGGAAGAGATAGTTCGTCAAGAACGAGAGAAGCACCAGGAGTACCAAGTGAAAGCATCTAGAACATTTGAATGGTTACATTCTCAAGTAGGAGACCATGTGATCACAGACTCTGTTATCAATCAGGGGTATGTTGTTTTACTAGTATTGTCATATAGTCAAACAGCTCTTAGGATGTCAATGAAGAAATTAATACCAAAATGAAAGCAAATTTTCTTCTTCAATTGATTTAGTTTTACTATCTGCTTAGCAGTAATTTTTTATTTATTACTTATCTATTGTTAGGATAAGCTTGAATCTTTCAAAGAGGAAACAATATGAGAATGAAAAAAAATGTCTTCATTAAATGTACTAGTTTTACCATCTGCCTGAACATTTATTGAATTACTTTGTCCATTCTTTGTACTACAGTGTTTGGATACTTTTATGAATGAGAATTTTTTTTAGTTCTACAACATTATATACTTTGAAAAAGAGCTGTCGGAATCATTTAATGTTTTAAGTGTTTTATACCAGACGTATCAATAATTCACTGAAAATCTGGTTCAAAGCTAGTGTAATATACATGCTGTTAGAAGGAAATAAAAAAAGATTGTATTGTTTTCATACCTGTGCTCAGTTTTCAGTCAATTACATATTTCATATAAAACCATATGCCATGAAATTAATACAAATGTCACAGTAATATTGTATGTATGTTATTTGTAGAATCATAGATGCTCCTAAATACATACCATCAGAAAATAATCTCCCAGAACTGATTGGTGGAGGTAAAAGAATCCAGTTAGTGGTAGGTATTTGATTGTTCTTGTCAATCTTCTTAAGAAACCTGTCTTTTAAAATTGATAAAGATGCATTTGAATGAAACAGTCTATATTATCAAATATTTTTTTTAGATAATATTAAAATCATGAATTTGTTTATTCACTATCCAATTTAAGTAATTGATTTGTAAAGAAGTGAAAGGAATAGATTGGTGGTAACGAGCTGAACTACTAATTGAAAGGTCACAGGTTTGAATCTCGACTCTGCCTTCTGATAATTCAGGGATGCTTTTTCTGTGTCCCTATCCCAACTAGTCAGACCCAAATACTGTATTTAGAAAATCACAAGAAAATGGGCGAGGTGTGTATCAGTGCTTTACACAGGGCACAAGACAAAGAACCAGGTTAAATAAAAGTAGGAATATAAATGCCTGGTTATTCTGTATCTTCTCTCCCCTGTCTGGGTTACAAGCACTGAAATGACCATACATGTAGTTGTTGAATAGTGCATTAAACATAAACATAAAAGAGGTGAAAAATGTTTTGAAATTATTTTCTTAAATTAAACCAGTGTAGAACATATATGAATGTGTATTACAGAGTAGTCCTATGTCCATGGAACTCCAGTCTGTTGACAGTGTTAGTAACTCGGGACAAAAACCCAGAAGATTCTCTGCTGGATCAAGTAAGTTCTATTATAATTCTTTACCTGATTTGTGCATTTTATATGACTATATCATCATATTTGATGTTTGTTAACATTTTTTGTTTTTTTCTTAATGTTAGATTTTGTAATTCATTCCCAAACATTCATCAAAAGGATTGGCATGTTAAAGATATCTGTTCTCCAAAGACCCCTGAAATTAATTAAGTAAATCTTTAAAATGTCTTGTTTTATTTTTGTAATAATGTGCTGAAAAAAATTAAGATTTCTTCCCTGCTGCATTTATTTGACTCCGCCTCTTACAAAATAGTACCAAATGAGTAGCCACACTGATTGGCAGAGACTTGAATGCCTGCAGTACCAAAATTACCAGCCCATTTATATCATGTGCAACCATATAAAATTGTAACTATGTTTTTTATGAAAAGATTGTAAAGTGTACACATTTTCCTATCTTTGGTAATAAATCAGGTCATCTTTTAAAACAAAGTTTGTTTTGGGTAAACCTACCCAGAGAATGTTCAGTATTGTTATCATACATGTTATCATTTTGTGTATTTATTATAATTATATTTTTCTGTTTACAGGTATCAGTTCAAACAAGTTACCTCCAATTCAGCCCACATCTGCTCCAGCCCCACATTTAAAGGAGAGAATGTCATTTAGAAATCCACCTGTTAAACAGTCTGTAGGCTGGGGCGGTGGAAAGAAACGGGGTGCATTTGAATAGATTATGAACAATGTCTGTGCAAAGGATGCGCTAAAAGAGTTCAAACTTTTAAAGGACAGTTACTCATGTAAATACTTCATATAGAACAGAACAGGATCAAATTTCCAAATATGTAACAAACATATTGCATGAGTAACAAAAATGAAACAAAATATTTACACATGTTTAGGTGTAAACTGGTACAATCCAACTATGGATATGGAAAAAACAAGTGGAATACAATAATTCTGTAATTAGGCTTTATATGAATTTGGTAATGCAAAGTTGGTATATGGGCATTTCATCAGTTTGTATCTCTTACCGGTAACCTAAGAATGTTAAATTCAATTCAGTGCATTGCTACATACATTGTCATAGATATTTGCACCATAGTTCCATGCTTAGTAAAAATACAATGTGTTCACTATTTCTTTAATATATACTTCTCATTGTGTTTCATGCTTAACATTTTTGTCTAGATTGATTCATGTTATACTATGTATTTTTACATATATATCTTAGACATGTACTTTGTCTTTGAAGATAATTGATACTTGACCAATATTGTTTTAACTGGTCCTCCAAGGAATTAAAAAAATTCATTCTAAGCATCATAATAAATATGAAATATTCCTATAGCATGACAATGCCACAGTTAGTTAATAGTTGCCTGTAACTGATTTTTGAAACTGAAAGACAGTTCAAATTTCCACACCCATCACTCGCTTGACAGGCATGAATTTTGATGCGAATCAAATCACTACTTGTTTCTATATCCATCATGCAATTGTGAATCTAGTTCCCATTCCGTGCTGCTATGCAAGTCTATATAAGTTCAGTTTCCTTGAGTACTTTCAGTACTTTGATTTTAATTTGCTATTATGAGATATGTTGTAGTTTGTGGTTACCAATTGTAACCATGCTATTGTTAAATAACTGCTTTATGTCTTGATGTTGTTAGGATGCTAAACTTGTGATGTATTTGTCCTTTGTACATGTTGTTACATACTTCAAGATTCGTGTTCTCTGCTGGTTATGAACACAATTATGGCAGTTGATATGATTGTTGTTGAAGATTACTCTACTTGCCAGTATTTATGTGTTGATCATACTGCATCACTGTCATACAGTCAAACCTGTGAACAAAGACCACCCTTGGGAAGGACAAATTGTGGCCTTTATTGACAGGTGGCCTTTATTGACAGGTGGCCTTTATTGACAGGTGGCCTTTATTCAGAGGTCACAAACACAGGTTTTATTGTTATCAGTATCAAGCTTCCTGTGAGAAAACAATGTCAGTCAATGGAATTTATATCTAAATTCATACTTAATAAATGTATAAACATAACTACTGTCTCCTTTGAATTGTAAATATCAATGTTTGTATACTTGACAATACCAGTTCATGTATTCATTTTATAAAAAAATATTTATTTTATGTGTTGTTGAGAGAAATAACACATGTATTTATTTATTCTTGTTAAATCTGTTGTGTGTTCAAAGCTGAATGAGAACAGAATGAATTGGTGAACATGTTTTAATTTATAGAATAGTTGATTTACCAGTTGTGATAAAGCAGCAGGGGTGAACGCTGGTTGAGTGGTAACACACTGGACTACTAAATGAAGGTAGTGGGTTCAAATTCTCAACTCTGCCTTCAGAATTTCTACACTTTCTACACTACAATTGTTTACACTGGACACAATAAGAACCAGAAAAAACTAATCCAAACAAGTATTGATATAAAGCCCAGTTCTCCTGTATCTTATCTGCCCACTCTGGGTTGGCTCTGAAATAGCCTTAGCTTCCGAAATCGGCGGTTAAATAATAAATAAATAAATACATTTTGTATAATAAAACAAGCCTATTTCTGTCACTTTTGGATGCACTATGAACACACAATGCCAGTGTGGATAAGTATACTGTTAATTATATCTGTGTTACATAATGATCAAAACTTTATATACTACATGTAGTGTGTTTTTATTTATTGCTGTGATGTGCTTGAATGTTTTGGTAGAATGTTTGATTTTAGTAATTATATTTGCCATACAATGGTGCATGTTATAATCGGTAGTTTTGTATTTATTATAAAGTGTTGTAATTCATTTGCTAATTTTATAATAAAATTGTTAAATTGACTGTTACTGAAATTTTCTTCCTATCAAATCATGTTGTACACCGTAAAAGTACATGAAATAAACTGTCACAGTCTAATGTTATCTGTTATCATATATAAGATATGTACGCTAGACAATATTTCTGGTTCAATGTGGACCTATGGTTACTTACAGTTTAGACATTAATACTTGATTTCAAGACTAAACTGGGGACAAAAAAGAAATCTCAATTGTAAATTTTTGTCCCAGTAAGATTTGAACTCACAGCCGAGAGGACCTAGTGATTACAAGTTAGATACCATAACCACTGAAACAAGGAGACCCATCTTGAAGTGTTTTTTAAATGAGGTTTATTATATACTATACTGATTGTATCATTTTAATGTATCACATACAAGAACACTATCTATACTCACATGTCATAGAAAGTGTAGATAACTTTTAAAATAGAACAAACATTTATTATCATAATTTTATGATAATATTTTATTTTAACCAGATGACCAACATGTTTGTAGTCTAGCCCTGTTGATTCATACTTCACTCTGATAACCGATTTTATAATTAATTTGATTAGAATTAATCTTATCCATAACTAATTACAAATGTATTGCTTGTGGTTGATGTACTTTATTGAGAACAATCTCATCACTTGTCCATATTCTAGAGGAAATATTATTATTCGGGCCTTTGATCTATTTATACCCTTATCCTGGCATACCTGTGTACTAAAGCTAATTAACAATTTTACTTGTGATGGTTAACCAATTTGAGATTTTTCTAAGAATACGACCTTTGATTATATAGTCATATTCTACAGTACTGCATTTAATCTTATCATGTAACTCAATGGTATTAAGAAGCCATTTTGAAATGATTCAATTAATTAAGTAAAAAAGAAAAACACATGTTTATTATAGACCATTATGTACAAATATAAAGAAGTAAATACAATTATAATTATATACAGAAAAACGTGAACAAACGCCACCAATGGGAAAGACAAAATATGGCCTTTATTGACAAGTGACCTTTATTCGGAGGTCATTTTGTTCTAAATGATCAATGGTAGTTCATATAGGTTGACATAAAGAGGTGGCAGCTAATACAGGTATGACTGTATACAATATGGAGCAAATAACAATTGACATTTAATGATTTATTGGTCAAAGGCCAAGAAAATCAATAATAAAATAACGTTTGAGATTTATCACAAGTTTGCATTGTAACATAAAAGAAAACATATTTAACTGTTCGTGAAAATATTTACATAATCTTCAAGAATATTATAAATATAAATACATGTATTATTACACAAATTATTTACAAAATTTTAAATTGACTGTAGATTATCATAACTTAGATGAAAACATTTCAGAAATAGAAGTACAGTACAACCTCTCCAGAGCAGCCCTTCATAGAGCAACAACCTCTCTATAACAACACCTTCAAATTTTCTCTAAAATGATATTTACTATAAATTAAACCTCTATAGAGCAACAACCTCTAAACAACGGTCAATATTTGCAGCTCCCATAGGGTGTTGTACTACAGAGGTTGTACTGTAGATTAAAACTTTTGATTTAAAAGATGGCTACATATTTAGGTATAAATAAATTATTTGTTTCTGGTTAACCAGCCAACCCTGATTGTTGCCTGCAGTAAATGTTGTATACTTTTTGTTAGGACCAAGGACGAGAACAATGACACCCCTACCCCCAAACATGTTCCACACCTGTACTTTCTCAATTCTATATGAGCATGTACAAACAGAAACAAACAATTTTATCATGCCTTGCTTGGTGTAGTGATTGATGACCCTATATTGCTCTGAAGTCTAATGACAATGTTTTTTAACAAAGACAAAACTGGCTTGTAGTTTATTCAGTACAAAACACCACTCAACAATGTTTGGTGATTTTGACAGTTTTCTTTCCATTTGATTTTTCTGCTTTTTGTTTCCAGTGCAAGCGTTTAAATTAACGTCAACAAGAAAATGTCTTACCTGTTCACTGTTATTGTCCTTTCGAAAGAAAATCGTTAATGTACATACGGTCCTTTATGCTAAAAAAGTGATGTTCTGTTTGGGAATTCCCAGACTATAAGAAGACAATATACTGAAAATGATGTCTGCAAGTTATGTATGTTATTCAGACCTTTGAAAATGGCGTAATCAAAGGACGCCCATAGCATAATCTAAAGGCCACTGAAAGGAAAAAGTTTCGAATATCATGACCTTGAAATGGTATTACTCCGGTTCTCCTCATGGATAATCTCTAAATAAAACTGTCAGTGTTCTATGTTTGTCACTTATTCTTCTTTTCTTTCCTCAAAGTTGTCTTCAAGATACGAGTTTCTTCGGCCATATGGAGCCGGCCACCCAAGTATATAATCAGACACCTTCTCTGGTAGCACGGACATCAGACGGAAAAACAGCTGAGCATCGGGTCCCACAAGATATCTCATTTTAGGATATTTGGAGAGCAAAGCATGAGTCATGACGTCAGCAACGTCTTGTGGATTTCCGCGGACCAGTTTGTCTGACATCTTTATCCCTTCTATAACTAGAAACAAAGAAGGGTTTCAGGTGTAAAAATAAGTTCGTTTCTAGCTGGTTATATACATGATCATTAAAATTATAGGTCAGGGCTTTTTGACCTTTGCACGCGCGTGGAAAGGTAACTAAAATGAGAAAGTGGGTGTATATTATTCCTCGAGCCCAAAAAATGTCTTGGGCAGGTTAGGTAACCAGAAACAAACAATGTTTCAGACAAGAACGAGACTTGATACAAAATATCCATTCTATAGTTTCATTTTAATATTATATTGTGCTTTAACAATGAGAGAAAAGAAGCTTTTGTCTTACGTCCAACTACAAACGGACATTTAATTTAGTTTCAACCTTAAGTGTTACCAATAGTAGACCACCATGCATATTCTAATCCCAACAAATATGGAAGACACTAATTAAGACATGGGACAAAGTCAATGCTACAGACCCTTGAACGAAATACTAGTACATCCAAATTAATCTACTTGTTGCACACGAATAGGGCATTATACAAACTTACCATAGTTAGAAATGGTACCACCATAAACATCCCTTGTTTCTGGGCTCGCTTTCAGGTATGCTTTCTTCCAGACGTTCAACATACGATCTTTATCCGTTATGTTTGTTCTGAAGCCACCTGGTTCTATCGTATGAGCAGTCACACCGGAGTATAATAATTCTCTTCTGTATAATAGAACAGGCGAATTGTTGTCAATATCAATGAATAATAAGTTTAGCTTAATCCCGACTTACATTAATTACCATTTGCAACATTTATGCAAAATAACTAGAACCCGTCTATTGACATTGTGTACCCCGGTTAAATACACATATGTTCCAGAGATTTGTCGCAAAGTAAGACTAACAAGACCAGGATATATTGAATTACATTGTAGTATTATTTATCCCGTACATTACTGTAATTGATGAATGTCGTATAAAGAAATACATAGATGCTATTGGTCATATAGTGATTTGTTTCAAAGAACACTGTGACCAGACCATGTAAAATGCAATGTTTTGAAAACTAGCATTGAAAAATAATTTCAGTAAACTTTGATGGTCTAAGTATAGCCTGTTTATTACAGATAATGAATAATGTTCATCTAAGCTTAATTAGGAATTGGAAGAGCAATTAAATGAATTAAGCTGAATTTGTTCACCCAATTAGCTATATATTAGTATAGGCTTGTCATGTAATTATTTATTTAGTTCATGACAAAAATATACCATGCGTATGATATTGAGTGAGGCACACATCCTTACCTTATACATGCGGTGAACATTTTGACACCCGCTTTGGAGACAACGTAATTTGAGATCCCGGGATAACCACAGCTTGATGTTACACTACAAACATTGATAAGTCTACCATGTGACTGCCGCAATAATGGCATGAAGGTTAATGTCATAGAGATTGTGCCAAATAAGTTGACCTTACAAGCTGACTCGTATTCGTCTATTGGTGTCCATTCTGCAGGAGCGAAGTTTGGCATGACGCCCGCATTATTCACTAAGCCCCAAAGTCCTGAAAACAAATTTAAATCTTAATCTGAATATACAAGCAAGTATATGTGTTTCATTTTCTAAAAACATATTAAAGCCAACAGATCATTTTAAGATACTATTACAATGCTTTTTAGGCAACACGTACGTACCATTCTTCGATGTTTAATCTATTCTGTTCTTGTAGAATACAATCGCAAAGAATACATTGTGAATTACGTACTATTCTAAAGATGAGATATTGAGAAATAACCAATTATAGTCCCGAAGTCAATTACAGTACTTTCTCCCTGAAATGGGTAATTTTGTCAACATGAATTAAGAAATTTCATATACACATCACTGTCTTTAATTTTACGGGTGTCCAAATTTGCTTCATTGTATTTATAAATTTATTTACTTAAAGGCGTTTGAGATCTAAGAGTAATCTCGCTAATTGAATATGAACTTAACATTTATAAATTCAGTACCAAATCATGATTTTTTTAACACAGCAGTTCGATCCATGGATTATGTTTTAATGTCTCACGAAAGTTACGAAAACGGTCCGCCACAGACTGTCAAGAACGACCCATCCTTTTTAATACCGTCTTTACTAGCTAGCAACTATTGCATCGTTTGGTCAACATTAGCATCAACTATGCAACTATGCTGCTGCATCTTGCATAATTGAATGAATACAACATAATTAGAGACTGATATTTATCTATATAGTCGGAACATAGTCTAAAATCCCCATGTTCGCGGCAAATACGGTCGGTAACATATTTAATGATCGAATCAAGGACTTATATACATACATAAGTCCTTGATCGAATGTATGTTTTCTTGTCAAAATATGTGTCTATTTGCCCAATGCTGATCGATCGAGCAATCAATTAAGACTCAATATTTACCATCTTCAGCGACATATTGTTTTGTTATTTCGGCAGCCCTTTTAATGGAATCCCGGTCACTTATGTCCAGAATCACAGTCTTCAGACGAGATGACGTTTCTTTGTGCAAATCTGCAGCTCCTTTGTCCGTGAAACATCCAGCAATAACTTTCACACCTTTGTTGTCAAGTTGTCTGGCTAGAAGGTTTCCAAAGCCGGTGTCACACCCACTGACAAACACCCATCGTTTTGTTATGTCTTTAATTTCCACTTTTCTTTGATAGAAATGGGTTATTATCGTTGCTATGATTATGAAAACTACGAAAGCTAATACGATAGAAGCCAAAAGAAACATCGTGGCTGATTGACCGACAATACTATCATGTAATGACCAGTCACTACGCAGTTGGACATTTATATCGATTGTTATTAGACTGGCAAAATGTACGGTTAAAACCTTTTCATCTACCCTTGCTTTAAAATTGTCATCATGCAACGAATTTTCTATCATGCAATAATTGCATGCATATCATTGTACATGTACATCGTACTTTATCATTTCAAGTTGTTATTAAACATAATTATTTTGTTAATTTGTTAATCACTCGTTCCTATTTATCGAGCCCTAACTTTTGGGTTGTTTTTAAAATTCTAGAGTCTACGTAAGTCCGCTAGTTTAGACTGATAGAAATAGCATTTTAAATACATGTATACAGACTTCGGATTTGTGAGTTCGAAACCTGAACGTGGTACATTTCAGTAACGATGTTGTTGATGATGTTGTAACTTCGATAATACATTCGAGTGATTTGTGTAGGAAAGCAGACAGTTAAATTATTTGGGGAAAACAAAGTTGATTCTGGTAGACTCCCGGAACGCTGGTTATTGGTATGTTAATTGCACGCCGGTACAAACATGCGCCTGAAATAATGTTGAAATCAGGAGTTAAATTATGCAATCAGTTTCAGAGTTTTAAGGACGATTGTAGTATGACTCTGGTAGTGAGATTATCTATTACTCAGTTCATATAATACTGGCGATGATTCTATACCAGTTATAAAAATGCAGTTGTAACACATGACGTCAACATTGTGTTTGAAATAGACGGACATCCTAAAGCTGATACACCGCCAGTCATGGGTCTGCTATACGTATTGTATATGTACCCTGGATATTGGATGATCAAGAACATACGAATTATGTTGTTTCTTTTGTCCCTACAAAAACATCATTTGTTTTATGTATCATATTTGAAATGTATGTGTCCAGCAGCAAGTCAACACTTTCTGTTATCATTTGTTGTTTACCCATGAGTTAAAATATGGGCATGTTATTTATAATAACACTAAACAATTATTTGTAACGTCTAGACGATGAGTCCGATAATCATTTATTTCGTATCAGTCTTTATCACCAATTGTATCAGCACGTGAATGAGGTACAATGTCAAATCGGCAGTACTCAGACGGACGGACAAATTTAAGTTATCTCGACTTTGCTGTGCGTTTTATTTACTAGTACATGATCAGTTTATAAGATCTATGGCTTGTTGCAACCATTCTTGTAATAATTTTTTCAACTTGAAGTAAGATTTTACTTTTGCGTTCAATAACCCGTGAAATGACCATCGTTCTTTCATATACCATCTGTCCATACAATCAAACTTGTAATGATTTTTACAAGCTGCATTAATTTCAGCAATGCTCACACAATGGAACTACAAATTATCGCTTGTAATGTGAATGGACGCCGATTTTATGTTTTATATTGTTTGTTAACATCTTATGACAGGGAAATTAGATGCATACATGTAGTCAGCTTCGATTAAATAGAAACTACTTCAATAATTTAAAGGTTTCTCAGCTGAATTTTGTTCTATGTGACAAATGCAACACTTTACTTAGAACTTGAGTTTCAGGTTGAAATCAGTTGTATTTTTCCTGTAAAAACATGTGGACACAGGCCACTGATGAGAAAAAGCATGACTTATAGACAAACATAATCTAGTCTTGACATTTATACATGTATGGATATGTAAATGTTTGTCAAAGATTTTCTATGGTTTTCATGATGGATCTTAATTTAATGGTGCCAATTTACTAAAGATTTGAATATATTGTATATTTCCTCATTTTAGTATATTAAAAAAAACGGTAGGGTTAGTGTATTAAAAAGTATATAATCAGGTGTATTGTTTAAGTACTGAAGATTGTTTGTACTTATTGAAAGTCAAAATAAATCCTTTAGTAATTAGTGAGTGTGTATAGGCACATCGTGTATCCGGATAATAGGAACACTCTTGATTACAAATAACGCAGAGGCATGAATTAAAAAATATTCCATATTTTTGATATTTTTTCAAATACGTATACGTGAGATACTAAAATCTGTTTATAAGTAAACATCCAGCATTGTTTGTATAATCTTTAAGTAAGATGCCATTTAATTATTTGATCTCATTGATTGCATTTTAAGTTGTCTTTTTCATGTTGGTCTTTTGTACGTCTACAGACCTCATTTTAAATTACAATGTATTTTGTACTGGCACTAACACAAAATTACGCGTGAATGTCTGCAGAACGATAGTGTATAAATGATTTTGTTTTTATTTGAAAAATAGTCTCACAATTAAACACCAAAGAAAATATGAACAAAATGGTTTGGATCAAGTGAACGCCATCCTGAAAAACACATTTATACATATTTATATTTTTATAGCAAATCACACATGTTTCTTATAATGCGTTATTTTGTAAAATTAAATAAAACATCGACAAACAATGACAAAATCTGATATCGAGTACATTGTATATTAAATAAGTTATCATACTGCCACTAGCATGATTTGTAATATTTAATGTGATGACCATTGAAGATTTATATTCTGACAATTGACTAGAATAGAAAATATGTGCATAACTGACTCGTTAAAGCCAAAATTCATAGAAAAAAGATAGATATGTGACTCTGTCCGCCATTTTTGTTCCTGCGTTGATCGCTATCCGTAGGACTTCGTCTTATCCGGATGCACGATGTGATGAAGTTTCATTCTGATCATGAAGAAATAAAAAAAGATCTTTTATAACATTTGAGCGTAACTTAATTATATATATCATTGTTTTGCAAGAATTTAAGTCATGACTATCAAAAAATAATGATGGAGAATTGCTACATTACTATAATAAATATTAACATTAACAGTGGATGTAATTGATAAACTTCTTGAATGGTTAATGCGTTAGTTAAGTTGACATAGAGAAAGTTTTTATGGAAAAAATGTCATGCATGAAAACGATGTTGCTTGTGATGCCTTGCGTTAAACAAATGTCATCCGAGCACCTTAGAATTCTTAAACAATTAAAAAAAACAATTTTTTCTTTTTGTCTTATTAGAACTGCAACTGGCACAAAATACTGGATTATATTACAAAAATGTATATTTAATTTGAACTAATTCACATGAAAATCATAAATATGCACCTTGACATTAATCTAAAGCTATTGAGTAGTTACTTGAATACAGCGTTAAAATGTGTTAATATCAGCAAATGATTAACATCGCTTTGTCTTTTCTGCAAGTCTCTGAAATTGTTTATGGTTAATATTAAATATCCATCCGCTTTAAGAGTGACTGACATGACTAATGCGGTGATAATTGTTTTTTTCTTCTTTATTTTGAACAGAACAGATTTTTATTTTCAAAGACGTGTACAAAGTACTTAGTCATATACACATAGTAACAAACATATTTACATACATGAATAACATGGTAAACAGACAAAAGAAAGAAAGAAATAAATACATGTACATAGAAGGAGGACAAACATGTAAATATAATTAGTTAGACAGGATGCAGGTTGCTCTTAGCTCTAATGCATTTTTAACATACAGAGAGATTTTACGTAATTTTATATCATTTTCACTTTGTAGAAGTTGAATAAATTTAAACATGGAGGGCCTAGTGGCATAGTAATTAGGAATATATTTTCTTCGTATTTCGATAAAACAGGGGCAAATACAAATAAAATGAAAAGTATCTTCTAAGTCTTGTGTGTTACAACATAAACAATACCATAGGTTCCTGTCTATTCTTTCTCTACCACAACGACCGGTTGTAACAAGAAGTGGTAAAAGGGAAAGTCTAAGTTTAGTAAAATATTGTCTAAGTATACGTGGTAATGTATCTAAGTAGTTTTCATAACCAAACATTAATTCAAAATTACAATATGTGTCCAGAGCAGGACTTTGGTTTATTCCACCTGACCACTCTTGAATGAACATATCAATAGCACGTTCTTTAAAATACCTAGGGAAATCTTTAAGTTAACTGAGGAATAATTTTCAAATACATCAGCGAATCCATGACTACTTAACAATTAATTTCTTAACATTATACACCCAGTTTAATTTGCCATTGTAACAATCAAAAACGCCTTGTTCATAAACTTTTCTGAGAATGATATTGTCAGTATTTATCAATTTACACCAGTATTTTATTATTCTAACATATCTAGTAATATATAAAGGGTATCTACCAAGTTCACCATATATTCCGTTAGAGCACGTATTAATTCTCACTCTTAGTATTTTTTTGCAGAATTTAAGGTGAATTCTTTCAATTATTTTCGATTTACTGTCTCCCCATACCTCACTAGCATATCCTAGCATAATGATATATCCTAGATAATGCAGTTGAGACCTATAGGCGGACTTTTTTTTATTTGTTTCTCAGTAATGAGGAACAAAACAAATCGTGATGTGTTTATGTGGTAGCAGACTCATATGATCCCAGTTTATCTGCTATACCCAGTTTCGACCCCAGAATTCTTTTTGCGGATTCGTTCCAAGTCAATTCGTTTGTGAACATTCGCCACCGGAAATTTCGTAAGGATTCACCCCAAGTCTATTCGTACTTTTGAAAATTCGCCACCAGAATTTTCGTACTTTTTTAAACGGATTGCCCCAAGTCAGTTCGTACTTTTGAAGATTCGTCATTAAATATTTCGTACTATTTTCTAGGATTCGCCTCAGGTAAATTCGTACTTTTGAAGATTCGCCACCAGAAAGTTCGTACTTTTTTAAAAGGATTCGCCCCAAGTCAATTCGTACTTTTGAAGATTCGCCACCGGAAATTTTGTACTATTTTCCCTTAGCAAAATTTCCTTCATTTTTACCCCTAAAATTGAGTACTTTTTTAACAAGAAATGTTTTCCACATGATCATGCAAGAAAAAATAAAAAAAGATAAGAGTTTTTGCAGCATTGTCAATTACATTGAAGTACAAATGTAATATATATATTTATGACTTAAACAACTGAATAATCACATATTCCATAGAAAATAAATGTTATTTTATATAAATTTTACCATATTGGAAATAGTTGCGCTAAGTCCCCCACCCCCTTTGATGGACATGGGTAATGAGAAGATTTTGGGATAAAAATCACTAGCTGACTTTATATACACATGTATTATATTTTGTACGGTTATCGTCTAAATAACCAATCTCTTCAAGTCGGGACACTTACTATCATAATTGAATAAATCATATGTCTGGCATTTTTATGCCAATGTAAAGATTCAAATGGGAAACTGATCTAGCATTTTAAAGAGCTGTTTAGTCTGGTCTAGAAATATTTTAAGCATTGTGGTTATTCAAATTGACACTGAAAACCTCGGCAAGATTTGACATCATGCATTCATTGTTATTTTCGTTTAAATGAACATACACTGAACTACTTGTACTGTGTTCAAAAATGAGTCCAGTTAAAAGTGAAATACTATTCGTAATCTATTGTTAAATTAAGTCAGGGTCGAAGGCAGGTTCAGAGGACGATTATGATGTCTAGACGATCAACTGACCACGTACCTGTCGTTATAATCAATATCGTTGCTAGTTATAACGGGCTATGAACACGTGACACTTTTCGAGCGCTCTTCTTTTTCATTTGAGTACATTGGCCAAAAATTAGAACATTACTAAGACAATGTAGAACATCTAAAGTTTTGTACTTGTTTCGTGTGCTCTTCAAATGCAAAGCCATTAAGTACATGTAGCCAGGTCATTTAAATATTAGATCAGTCATGGAAATTTTAAATATTGAATGCGCTGATGGCAAGGCACTGCCATACTTAGGATATATTGAATGTTATATTTCTTCACCGGGATTAAGGGAGTTGGAAGAACTAAATAGTCTTCTCCTTATAGTGTCTGATACAGATTATAATTCAAAGACGCCTATACTTATTGGAACCAATATATCATCAATGAATTAATGTGTGATTGTAAAGCCATATATGGAGATAAGTTCTTAAGTAAAACATCGTTACGCACACCATGGTATACTGCTTTTTGCTGCATTAGTAATAGGCAACGGAATTTAAAGAGGTCTGGAAACAGAATAGCTGTAATTAGGAGTGCTGAACATGGTGTTGTTGTTTTAGGCCCAAATCAGTCTCGCAATATTAGAGTGTGTACAGATAAAGAGATGGATTACATCCCCACTTGTGCAATTATTCAAGAAACAGAGTATTCTAGCTTACCCTCCTTTATAGATGTCACACCAACAGTAACTAATTTTAGATACAGGTCTAATGGTATCATGGATATCAACTTGACTAATATTACAACAAATACAGTAGCTATCTTACCAAGGATGATTGTTGCAGAGATGCAACCAGTCAAGATTGACGAAACTGCTTTGTACGGAATCCAGGATAAGGTGGATGACTCTTACATCAATAAGGTGAGTATTGAATCGGAATTAACTCCAGACCAAGACAAAGCTATCAAGGACATATTGATGATATATAAAGATAATTTCTCGACAGATGATATAGATATTGGGCAATGCGATTTAATCAAACACAGAATAGACTTGCTAGATGAAACCCCCTTTAAGCAAAGACACCGAAAAATTCCACCAGCTATGATTCAAGAAGTGAGGGAGCATCTTGAAATTTTGTTATCCAGTGGCATCATTCGAAAATCAAGATCACCTTGGTCATCCAATGTTGTCTTAGTTAGGAAAAAGAATGGAAAATTGAGAATGTGTATCGACTACAGAATGTTGAATAAGAATTCTGTGAAGATGCATATGCTTTACCCCGTATAGAGGAAGTGTTTGACAGTTTAAAAGGTGCAGAGATATTCAGTACAATATATCTTAAAAGCGGGTATCACCAAGTAGAAATAGAGGAAAAGCATAAGGAACGCACAGCATTCACAGTAGGCCCCCTAGGATTTTATGAATATAACAGAATGCCGTTTGGCTATCCAATAGCCCTGCTACCTTTCAAAGGCTGATGGAAGACTGTTTAGGTGATTTTAACATGAAGATATGTATTATTTATTTGGATGACTTGATCATATTCAGTGAAAATTTTGAACAACATTTAGAAAGGTTGGATATGGTGTTAACTCGTCTCCAAGAATTTAACCTGAAACTATCGGCAGAAAAGTGTGTTTTCATGCAAAAGGCTGTAAAGTTCCTGGGACATACCGTCAGTGACAAAGGAGTTGAAACAGACCCAGATAAAATTGACAAGGTGCGGAAATGGCCTAGCCCACAGAACCCTGATAATCTGAGGTCATTCATAGCTTTTGCAGGATATTATAGAAGATTCATCAAGGACTTTTCAAAGATTACAAAGCCATTAACTGATCTACTTCCACCAACTGCTGCTAAGAAAACTAAACATATGTATAAGGAATGGAAATGGGGATCTGAACAGGAGAAAACATTTAATGATTTGAAACAGATTTTAACATCACCACCAATTTTGGCATATCCAGACTTCAATGAACCCTTTGAGTTGCATACAGATGCATCTGGGAAAGGATTAGGGGCTGTGTTATCCCAAACACAAGACGGTGAAAAGAGAGTGATTGCATATGCTAGTAGAAGTTTAAACAGATCCGAAAAAAACTACTCAGCTTTTAAATTAGAATTTTTGGCTTTAAAATGGGCAATTACTGAGACATTTTCAGATTACTTAATGGGGAAGAAATTCATAGTGTATACAGACAACAACCCATTAACTCATATACTATATACAGCTAAATAAGATGCTACAGGCCAACGTTGGGCATCAGCTCTAGGATTGTTTGAATTTGATGTTATTTATAGATCTGGTTTAAGAAACGGAGATGCTGGTGGAATGTCACGTTATCCACATGACACATTGACCAATGTCAATGGTGATTCAGAGTGCTTGATACAAGATGAAACTATCAAAAAGATATGTTGTTCTATGCAAAAGATTGCATATGCTGAAACATTGTGTGCCGCTTCTGTCAACATCATGGATGTCACAGAAAATATAAGTACACCTATGGCACAGGTAGAAGCAAGAGAAATAAGAAAAAGTCAGAGGGAAGATTCGATTATAGGAAAATGGGTAATTGCAACAATTGACCAAAGGTTGCCATATCAGAAGACTTTAATCAAGGAAGACCTGACCATGAAGAAAAACTTTGGACAGTTTAAGATCATTCGTGGGATATTGTACAGAGAAATCATTGATAACACTATCGGAGACAAGATTCCACAATTAGTACTGCCCGAGAAATACAGGATATCAATACTAAACGGATTGTACACAGATGTTGGACATCCAGGAAAAGACAGAACAGTATCACTGATCGGAGAACGCTTCTTCTGGCCTGGAATGGCAGCTGATATTGAAAATTTCGTGAATCGTTGTGACAGATGTCTTAGAAGGAAGTTGAATACTAATGCTAGGGCACCTTTAGTTAATATAAAATCAAGATATCCACTAGAAATTGTATGTATGGATTTTCTAACAGTAGACCCATGTAAAGGACGAATAGGCAACATATTGGTGGTAACAGACCATTTTACTAAATATGCATTAGCTATACCCACAAGAAATCAAACTGCAAGAACAACAGCTGAAGCATTTTACGAACATTTCATAGTTCATTATGGAGTACCTTGTAGAATACATTCGGATCAGGGAAGAAATTTTGAATCTGACGTTATAAAAGAATTATGTAGGATTTTTAAGATAGATAAATCGCGAACTACACCGTATCATCCCATGGGCAATGGATTAACTGAAAGCTTTAATCGCACTCTGTTAAATATGCTTGGTACACTACAACCTGAACAGAAACAGGATGGGAAAAAGTTTCTTCCAACCTTAACACATGCATATAATTGCACCAAACATGAGTCAACCAAATATTCACCATTTGAATTGATGTTTGGGCGCAAACCTAAGCTGCCCATTGATTCTTTCTTTGAAAAAGACTATCCTACAGAAGAAATTAGTGATGATTTGTACATGAACCAGTTAAAAAGTAGAATTCAAACAACTAGAGATATTGTGAGCAAAATTACAGAAGAAAGTAAGTATAAACAAAACAAGTATTATGATAAGAAAGCTAAGGCTGCAAGTATAAAAGTTGGTGATAGGGTATTAGTTAAGATACTAGCATTTGAAGGTAAACATAAAATAAAAGACAGGTTTGAACAAGACACTTATGAAGTTATTGGCAAACCTAATGATGATATACCAGTGTATAATGTAAAGTCTCTTAATGGCATCGTTAAAATATTGCATAGGAATCACTTGTTTCCTGTAGGAATCATTGATGATGATTCAGGTAGTAGGAATGATAAGTTGTTAGATGAAATTATGGTACCAGAAGCAGATGTAGTGGTAGATACTAGGGCTGTCCCGATACAGATCTCAGCCGATACGATACGTATTGCGATACGGTATCAGCGATACGCGATATCAACGATACGTTATAAAAGTATTTCAAAGTAATGAAAAACGTTGTAATATTAGTGTTTTTTTTTAACTCTGCACACTTGGTGCTAGAAAATGCTAATTAACGGTTAAAGAGGTGTAAAACTAAATTTGTCTTGTACTTAAAGTCATCAATTTGATTCACATATATATATGTTAGTTGATATTGTGGAAATTAAATAATTATGAGAAATATAAGCAAGTTTTAATCTCTGTCCCATAAATGACCTTATATCAAGTATAGAACCTAGCCATATAAAATTGTTTAAAGAATCAGGGTTATGATTGTCAAATTTATTAACAATACTAAATTAATAAATAAATGAACTTCTGAAACCTTCAACTTGGATATTATGATGACGAGACATACGTGTTCTAAGGTTGCTAGTCCTACCACCATACTTGACATCGCGTTGACACTTGTTATAGACAACTACGCGCTTCTTTGTTTCATCTATCGGCAAACCAAAATGCTGCCATATTTTTATGTAAAATTACATGGTGGCGTAATACAATTTATAAGTCAATATCTGAATATTCGCATCGAATTCGTGTCTATCTTTACCTGACGCTGCTAATGTCGATAAGTAGAGTATGGAATCCCGGATATTAGTTGCATAAGCATGGTTGACGATGATATGAGAGTAAATTCGCAAATCTAGTTCAGTTGTTCAACATTCTAAGAGGTTTTTTAAATATAAATAAAAATCCGCGATACGGTCGATACGGGACCTTCCGATACGATACGCATATCGTTCAACACTATGCCGGTACGTACCGGTACGCAGCCATATCGGGACAGCCCTAGTAGATACAGATACCAATGTAGATGTACGTATTAGTGATCATATAAGTACCGGTAGTGATTCAGATAGTGATGCAACAGATAGTAGTAGTGAGAATAATGAAGAAGAAATAGTTCAAAGAGTTTTTGATTCAACTGGACCTCCAGGGCCAATTATCTCTGATGAAAGTGCGACTGCAGACAAAGACGAAGGACTGGTAGCTACCACTGAGACAGAAAAGAAGTTAAGTGCAAGGGTTGACAATCACACAGGCAGTCATATCAGAGCAGATACAGAGAAGAAAGTCACTGAGGTTGAGCAGACAATTAGGCCAGAGATGAAACAGTCAGATCGAGTTACGAAGAGGTAACATTGCACTGGAACCAGGGACTAGTGATCACCCGGATGAATCACAAGATACATCATGTGAAGAAACTGAGGTTAGGAGGAAGTCAAATCGCCCCAAGAAAACAACACAACGAAAGAACAGAAAACCCTCATATCATAGAAAATATGACCTGGCTACATACGTTTATGACTTATAAAAGTCTTGCGATACTCAAGATTTGCCCGGAACGATCGAGAAAGTGATAATTTCGTTCTGTAAATCTTCGTAATTAACTACTCACGTATGTCAGTCTTTTTTAAACATTTGAGTTAACATGATCTACATATCAGTCCTTTGAAATATATAAAATTAAAAAATACGCATGCAGTTTAATTATATAATTACCATACATGATCTGTGTGACATTAAAAAATATTATTTATTTTTTGTACAACAGATAGCATTATTAATAAAAGGTGTTCAATTATAACAACATCTAAGTATTGACCGGTATTGGATCGTCACAAACCTACATATGTACTCGTACTTGAAGTGTTTTTTCTATTAAAACAGTGTTGGTTGTAAACGTTTTTTTATAACTACTGTAGTTAACCTTATTATCAAAATTCGCAAATGATCGAATGTGTTCATCTCATGATCGAGCAATGTTGTTATATATGGTTTAATGTCGTGAGTAAAAAGAAACAAAGCTACTAGCTGCTTACATGTACACCACCGTGATAGTGACTTTTTCCTTCTTTGTTTATTTTAAAATTTGAAAATATGACCGAACTTATGTTCCGAGTAAATTCTTAGGTGCAAATGACTCTTTACAGATCTTAAAATTACCTTTTAAATGATATATATGTTGTTATCCATAATTGAGGATATTTTGTACTAATACATGTACATGTATTTAGAAATTTGTCATTCAAATAGCTGTTGTTGTTGAAATTCGGCAGACGATCGATAACTCGCGGCTTGTATATCGGTTATCGCTGTTGCTAGGGATGATGCTATATTAAATTGTAATGTCACAAGAACCGTGCTGTTACATATACTGTTTTATAAGTGTGAAAGAGTTGTATAGTTTTGAACTAATTAGTTTGATATTGTTTCAAAATTAGATACTTGTCTTTGCAAAGGGGAAAAGGAAATTGCATAATAAAAAGTTGGAATGACTCGCAGCAAAAAAAGACAAACAAAAAATAATAACATTTATCATATGCAGTTTCATTTTAATGTTTGAACTTTACCAATTACCTTTTTGTCCCCATTTACTGTTTTACTAAACGTATTGTTTTAATGAACATTTACAAATAATGCAAAATAATTCAGCTAGAGCTACCGTATGATGTATAACCATTCTTTCTCTAAAATGGCAAATTCAAATTAATGATCAACTTTCATTTTTATTATCATCATAATTATACATGCGCTCTTTCAGTATTTTGTCCTTTAGTACTTCAACATTATTCTATTATTTTTTGGGGTAAAATTTGAATCTTATATAAATCATCTTAAGAAAATGTATATGTACATGTATATGTGCTCATCCCGGCCAGGGATGCTATGTAATATAGCATCCCTGTCCCGGCTGAGTCAACTGACCGATTTTCAACAGTGACCATTATAGTTTTTTGACGACATAAATTAAAATGACACGCGCCAAACATGAACATTAAATTATTTGTGGATTAAGTGATATAGTAATATCAGAAATATATGCTAATTGTTCAAAAAAGGTTTACGATAGCTATGCATTTCTTTCGTTCGTTTATAGGTTCATCAAGTTGTCTGTAATATATTTGCGTTGGGTTAAATGAAATATATACGAGAACTCTCTGAAATGGAGGTATATAATATGCTACAGTGACATTTAGCGGGAAATTAAAAGAAGCGCTTAGTGTGTGTAATTATCTATTTCAGCAAATCAAAACAACAAAAATGCAGAAATCTGCTCGAATGAACAAAGAATTAAAGATGTTGACAGAATCTCCCCCTCATGGTATATCTTGTTGGTCGAGCGGAAGTATTGACAAGCTCGAAGCAAGTTCGTATATCTTTTGATTTTGTTCACTTCAAACGGTTTTTATTTGAAAATTGAAGATAATATAATGTTTTGATTTATAAATAGGTAAGACTATATGATACAGGAGAACCGGGCATTTATATCCTATTTTTTAAAATTAATTTTTCCTGGTTCTTTATTGTGCCCGGTAATAAGCACAGGTACACGCCTCACCTTTTTTTCTGCGATTTTCTACTACACAGTACTTGGCTCAGTAATTGGGATGGAGATACCGCGTCCCTAAAAATTCTAAAATTTAGTAAAAGATCCTATCTTCAAAGTGTAATGGCATTCAATGAGTGAATGACAGACTTCTGTCTCTTTAAATTAATTGTTTGTGAAAATTAGAGCTCCATGGGACGAGTACTCGAGTCAGGGCCCTAGCTGCACTTCTGGGGAAGGGGCCCGGGGCCCTCAGGTAGGGGAATTTCGCGTCATTTTGAGGAAAATGGGGAATTTCAGGGGATTTTTCTCAACTGACTTATAAACTTGCAATAAACATTTTAAGCTTAAAATAGCTGTATTTAGATATATTACATATGTCATACATTAATATACAATTAAAAGGTTAAAAACTTAATTTCAACCATTTAAAGGGGCATGCCCAGGAACTGCTGTGTCTTTTTTTTCGTACACCAAAAATGCGTTTGTCACTTGTAAAACCAAATTACCGAAAAGTCAAAGAAGAATGTCAGCTTAAAAATGACCCTATAACGCGCGCGTCGGTATTTGTATGTCGGTTTGAATAAAAGGCTTACAGCCTTTTATTGACGACAACGATATTTCCGATACGTCTGAGAGTTTAAGGTGGATCGCGGGTTTCCTCCAGAAAAATGGTAATTTTTTTAGACGTCAACGCACGATAAAAAAATTTTGCATAAACATCCTTTAATGTATTGGCTAAAGCAGACATAATATATTCAAATGATATTTCCATGGAAACCAAAGAAAATGGCCACCTAGCAGACCGGTATGTTTTTCGTTGATTTTCGTGTTATCTTTTGTATTGCTCCGAAAATTTTGTATTTTAAGTTAATGCAATTTATTAACTACAATGATGAATCATTTACAAATCCGAAAAAGTCAATAATATTTCATTTTGCCGCCATTAAATCTTAAAAGATGTCGAGCGAACTCTGTAGGGGTGGCAATTTACAATGCCGAAAAATGAGACATTTTTCTTACAGTCGCGTCAACAGTGAAAAACGGTCCGATGAATTTTTTTTTAAAACTCAGTAGTGATTCTTAAAAGAATTTGAGAGACTTTAAAAAAATAAAAACATATGGTCACCGACTTCATTTTCGCTACATTGAAACTTATTTAAACACGGAAAAAAGCTAAAAACGTTGCCATAAAATACAAGATCGACGTGACGTTAAGCCAAAATATGTCAGTAACAACTAAAAAGTCGCAACGTCACGTCGATCTTGTATAAAAACGTTGACGTTTTTAGCCTTTTTCCAAGTTTAAATAAGTTTCATTGGCGCGTAAACAAAGTCGGTGACCATATTCTTTTATTGTTTTAACGTTTTCTAAATTGTACAAAGAATCTGTTTTGCATTTTTAAAAAAATTCATCGGGCCATTTTTTCACTACTGACGCGGTTGAGAGAAAAATGTCTCATTTTTTGGCATTGTAAATTGCCACCCCTACAGAGTTCACTCGACGTCTTTTAATATTTGATGGCAGCAAAATGTAACATTACTTACTTCTTCGGATTTGTAAATGATCCAGCATTGCAGTTACAGTAAAACTCACTTACAGCGAACTCGGTTACAGTGAAAACTCGGTTACAGTGAAACAATTTTTTTGGCCCGGCCGAGGCCTTCTTTATTCTATATAAAAATGTACGGTTACAGTGAACTCGGTTACAGTGAAAACTCGGTTACAGTGAAAACTCGGTTACAGTGAAATGATTTTTTTGGCCCCAGAATCATGTTTTAGAGGAAATATGCTCGGTTACAATGAAACTAAATTTTTTCAAACATCAAAGCAAAAACTTTCATTGACCGTGATAATTACGTATTGGATATTATTTTGACCCGTAGCTTTCCATTGTTATGAAATTCAATAGCGTTTTCACGGGTGATAAATACCGATTACCGGAGTGTATCAATTTAAATTATTTTGTTTGAGTAAGTTCTCAATGTTTTCGCGGTCAATTATTTCATGTTTATTGAATGAAAAGGATTTACAAAATATAAAATTGCATACATTTTAAAAGAGAGATTAGAAATACATTTAAATACAAAACATAATAAAACTGAATACTTGACTCACAGTTGTTTATTTATTTATTCAAATTAAATACATTTCTCACAATATCAAATGTAATACACGAATAAAATACATATGCATCAAGGTTTTCTATTCATTTATTGCATGACATATATTTACATAGATCTAGAAGAATTATACCTCCGATACAGGTTATAACGAAGTTCGTTATATGTGAGCAACTTACAGTGAAATTTCACTATAAGCGTGTGCTCGGTTACAATGAAAACTCGGTTACAGCGAAATAATTTTTATACCCCCTGGCATTTCGTTATAAGCGAGTTTTACTGTATATAAATTGCATAACTTAATACACAATATTATCGGAGCAGTACAGGAAATAACGCAAAAATCAACGTAAAACATATCGCTCTGCTAGGTGGCGCTTTTGAGCGGTTTCCATGGAAATATCATTTGAATATATCATTTCTGCGTTAGCCAATACCTTAAAAGTTGTTCATGCAAAATTTCTTTATAGTAGTAAGTTGACGTCTAAAAATATGACCATTTTCTGGAGGAAACCCGCGATCCACCTTAACTGAGAATGTGCGCTGCCTTTCAAGTGAACATAACATGAGAAATACTTACCATTTCAGTTTGTTGATATTTTTTCCGCGATATTTTCGGTTTTGACAGAGACCGAAAGGGTCGAGTTGTGAAAATGACGAATAATTTCCGAGGCCGAAATCGGCAGGTTTTGTAAATCTTGAAATGTGTATTTCGAGTTAACTAGCGGGATGTTTTGTAAATATTTTACAGGGTTTTCATTAATTGATTTAGGCATTAAAATGATACCAATTTGATTGTTATTTGAGACGTTTCAGTTCCAGGGCATGCCCCAATAGTTTAAGCAACAAAAAAAAAAAATTTTTTTTTAGGGGAATTTTTATCAAAAATAGGGGGAAAAAGTATACTATTTTAGGAGGGGAATGGGGCCGAATTTCGGCCCCAAAAAACGTCAAATGAGGGCCCTGCGAGTACCCGGGTATAGGTTCCAGTAATGCTACTACCAGGGTACAAAATTACAACCCGGGTACCCTTGAAATAGAACACTCTATTAAACTCGTTTCGATTTTTTAGCAAACAAAACAATCATTGATCAGACCTAATTATATTTTATTGTCTACCTTACTGAGCACTATCTTACGACAATATATACCAGATGTCTCTAAGTAAGATTTAACTTACCAATGAATACTTGACAGTTTTTAATACTTTTAAAAGTGATGCTCCGGTGAGTATGAATTATTCTAATGGTCAAAATATTAACATAGATTTTTTTATCCATTTATTTGCAGCACTGTCTAAACTTTCAACCAACTTCATTAGTATTTATTATGTGAAGAGCAGTTTACCGCAAGTAAATTGTCTGCACGTACACTGTTATTTAACCAATTTCTCATTAGTAATTAATGGTTAGGGAGGGGGGGGGGGGGGCAGGGAAGGTTCAGAACTAGTTCCTGAAGGTTTACAGTATCGCTAGACTCTGACTTTACGGACACATGTGGTGGCACGCAGACATAGAAATTTTTTTTCATGGAAGAGTTACCGCCGCAGCATTAGCTCAACTGAAGGTCACAGATTATTTTGGCTAAGAAGCATGAACTATTGCCAAACATGGCCTTTTTAGCAGTTTGGTTGTTTACCATTTTATTTAAGCAATATATATAGTAAGTACCAGGATGCAGGAATGATAACTCTTTCAATAAAAATAGCAGATACTCGGGGACTTGTGGGTAATGGGGTCTTGGGTACCCGGGTACAAATTTTCTACCCGTCCCAGCTCTAGTGAAAATACATGGACTTAATTACTGTTCATGATCAGATACTTTTACACATGTATTCAATGTTTATTTTAGTCATTCTTGGTGGAGATGACACACCTTACAATGGAGGAGTTTTCAAGTTAGAAATTCAAATACCAGATAGGTAATGTATAAATTAGATTTAACTTCTTAACTTGGATTTTTATCATACCCCTGCAAACAAAGTTTGAGAGGGGGTATATTGGAGTCACTCTGTCGGTCGTTGGTCGGTCTGTCCGTCCGTCCATCCGTCCGTCTGTCCGCATAAAATATCAAAAGTTTGTGGAGCAAACTACTTTCACATTCTTTTAGCAATAGCAATAAAACCATGAAGTGTAGATATGCAAGACTCAATTTTCATTCCCAGCGATTCATTTATTCCAGAGTTATGTGCCCTTGAACTTAACCATATAGTGTAGAATGGCAGTCTTAGTTTGCGGAGCTAACTTCTTCAACATTTTTCAAGGGATTGAATTGAAACTTGAAATATGTTATCACCATGAAGTGTACATTTGCAAGACACAATTTTCATTCCCAGCAATTAACTCATTCCAGAGTTATGTCCCCTTAAACATAGCCAGGCAGTCTTAGTTTGTGGAGCGAACTACTTCCACATTTTTTTTAGGGAAAAAAGAAAAAAGCACCAACCTACCTACCCTAGTTTTAATAAGCATTTAACAAGAAATGAGCAATTTTTAGGCCTTATTAATACTGTGGTATAATGACCCTTCAGTCTTCACAAATAATTTTCAATGACCGCACATTCGGTCTTTTGAAGACACAAATTTTACCAGACCAAATTAAGTTTTATCAAACCAAATCTTGAAATTAATCTGTTTTTGCATGATCAAATTTTGTTTCTACTACATTTTTGAAAGTATATTTCGTAAATATGTTTCCTATTATGATAGTATTATAATTAACGGAAACTTTTTATTACATACTAGTGAGACAGTTTTGGGGACTCTATTATGCATCAGCTCAAAATTTCACGGACCATAGGTCTGTGGATTCATAAGATTTTACCGAACCTTGCAGCGGACTAAGGCGGACCCAGTCTTCAGACCGGTGGCTAAACTCGAAGACTGCTCTTGATGCAGACAAAATCTTGTTAATTTAATTTTTCTTTTTCCAGGTACCCGTTTGAACCCCCAAAAGTGAGATTTTTGACTCCTATATATCACCCGAACATAGATAGTGGTGGGAGAATATGTTTAGATACATTAAAGATGCCACCTAAGGTAAAATTATATTGTTAAATTTGAATTTTTGGATTCTGATGCCAGTTTCAATAATATGGTAGAACTATGAATATCAGTAAAGTGTAAATCTGTTGTGGTATTACGGCATGGCACATTGTACCGTACGGTAACTGCTACTTCTATCACCGATTTTAACAGTTCTCTGTTAAGATCGTATTTTATTTCTTACTAACTTCAATAATGTTCTTAATGATTGTGTTCTATGTGATATGTTACAAGTAAAGGATATTAAATATGTAATTTGATTTATGTATAAGATTTACATACAATTCATTTATAACTTTATCATGAAGCCAGACATTATAACTAACTTCATTATGCCAGTTCTGCATGTACATTTCAACATTATGATATCTGTGGTGAAATTCTCACTGTTGTTTATTTAGGGTGCTTGGAAGCCATGTTTGAATATTGGTACAGTTTTGACATCAATTCAGCTCCTCATGGCTGAACCAAACCCTGATGATCCTCTCATGACTGACATAGTAAGTACATGTATATCATAAAAATGTGTATATTGTAATATCATAAATTGATTATACATGGTTTACACCCAGTAATATGTATATCATTCTATAGTTTAATGTTACCAATTAATAGGCAATCATAAACGTGTTTTCATAAATTCATAAGCAGTGTCGAAACTATTAATACATGTATGATTATGTGTGTGTACACAATAATTATATTAGATTGACCAGCATTTTAATAGACATTTTGAATTATACTTCAATTTACTGCGTTTGGACTATTTTTGCAATGATAAACATTAAGTTCAGTTATTTAAGCTGAACCCCATAAAATCAGTATGCTGAAAAAATACCGTGATATTTATATTGTCTAGCTGATATCGCAATGTACCGATAAAGGGATAAAACCTCCCAGCTCTGTCATTCATTATTCATTCATTCTTTTATTCTACAAATGCTTCTTTTACAGTCTAATGAATTTAAGCATAACAGAGCTCTGTATGAAGTCAATGCTAAAAGATGGACCGTGAAACATGCAAAACAGGTATTTATTTATTGTTAAAATCATTGTTTAAGTCAAATTTGTATTTTATGCTTAGTTTTGACTTTAATAAAAAAAGTTCTGGTGAAGGCCAGTTAACTGTTGTATGTTCGATTGTATGAATAACATTGAAGAACATGTCAGTTTATCTCGAGGTCCTACTCTGATGCCTCCATGTCAGTTTATCTCGAAGTCCTACTCTGAGGCCTCCGTGTCAGTTTATCTTGAGATTCTACTCTGATGCCTCCGTGTCATTTTATCTTGAGATTCTACTCTGATGCCTCTGTGTCAGTTTATCTTGAGGTCCTACTCTGATGCCTCCGTGTCAGTTTATCTTGAAATTCTACTCTGATGCCTCCGTGTCAGTTTATCTTGAGATTCTATTCTGATGCCTCCGTGGTCGAGTGGTTAAGGTCTTTGACTAGTAATCATTATCCTACCACTGTGAGCTCAAACCCCATCTTGGACCAGAATAAATGTGAGATATGTGAGGAAACTGGCTAACTTAATGAAAATTGATGGTTCTATCTGGCTGTATGCCTTAGGTCTTCCTCTGTGTTAATGCTGGAATGTTTGCCAAATGATCCTACATGCAACTGTTGGTGCAACATTGAACCCCAATGTAGATCATGCTGTCTATCCAATGTCTGTCTTTAAATTTAAAAATATTTCATGGTCTGTCTGACTGCTTATCTTTAAATGATTCCTCGACTCATTTTGTACTAGACTCACTTAAAATGAATTTGCCTTTTAAGTTTCTTTCATTGTTCTATGTGTGTTTTATTTACCCAGCAACCTGAGGCAGATTCATGTGACAAACTTTCCGAGGATCCACCAGAAAGTAGTGAAGAAAACAAGGAAATGAATGCTTCCAGAGGCAAAAGTGGTGAATCACGAATGGATAAAAGTACAAATGAATCATGTGGACTTAAAAGAAATTTACCAATGATTGACATGACTAACAAACATCCCAAACTGGAGTAGTTCATGAATTAATTTGTTTTTCAAATTTTGATTATACAATGTATCATATCTCGGGGATGGTGGACAAAAATATTTTTATATCTGATTGGTTGGATCAGGTTTTGAATTGACCAATCACAGACTTTCATTGTATGATGAAGCATGAACAAAATAAATTGAAAGATTATTATTTTTTGTGTAAATAAGATGCATTTTGTACTTGTATTGTTAATTTGTGATGTGATGTGATAGTTGTAATTTTGTTACATTGATGAATATATACTCAAACATATGTATTCAATTTGAAAAAAATGCCTTATCTTCCAGAAATTATGATAATTTGATAAAGCTGCATATAGGTTAGATTGATTGAATGATTGTATGATAATACAAGATTAACAATCTCTGAATATATCCATTAAATGGTATTGTAGTCTTTGTAGACTCTTGTTATGTGTAGAACACATACATTATGTTCAAGCTTTTTTTAAGGTAGACTAAGAGTATAGAAGTTTTATTTGTTTCAAACTGAAATTGTGATGTTTTAACTGACAGGTGCTTTTATTTTCTTCACTTTTCTTTGTACTAGTACCTGTATTATTACAAAACAAAAGAGATCATTATGGTTCTTATTAATTTTTTGTTAAATTTCTTTGATATGGAATCATGTGATTTAATGTTTCAATCAAAATGTAATTACTAGTGTTTGAATTGCAAAAACTGATATTCAGTCCTTACAATAAAGTTATATTTGTTTCTTGTATTTGTGATGTGAATGCATTATTGCCATCAGAATCTTGTAATATGTAGTAACCAAACTATAAAAAATAATTATGCATGTAATAAATATAATTCACTCAATTAAAGCAGTTTTTTTCTTATTAGGCGTGAGATTTTGGTCACTGCATTTTTGGTTATACTGTCAGACCTGTGAACAAAGGCCAACCTTGAGAATTACAAAAGTTGGCCTTTACTTTCAGGTGGCCTTTATTTGGAGGTCATTATGTTTAAAATACTCAATGACAGGTTTTTAGGCACATGGTGGCCTTTAATCAGAGGTGGCCAGTAACACATGTTTGACAGTATATGAGTATGATTGACAGCTAATGCAATAAGTACTCATGGGTCTCCCACTATCCACTTGGTTACTAAACTTTTTCACAGGATGAAGTTTGGTGGTGATTGATCTTGTGTGTTCAGTCAAATTGTTACCAACTAATACCTGTGCCTCAAATGAATGGCAAACCAATAAACTCCCAACCCAACTGTTCTTTACTGTATAGACTTAACAAAATGCATCTTTGATTTATTAGAGTGAATAGATATAGTCAAACCTGTGAGCAAATGCTGCACTTAATACTTAATGTGGCCTTTATTGACAAGTGACCTTTATTCAGAGGTCATTTTCTTCTTAATAATGACATTTAAAAAAATTTTTTTTTTTTAAAGAATGACCTTTATTGACAGGGTGGCCTTTATCCGGAGATCGCCTTTATCTCAGGCTTGACTGTCGTTTCATTTAAAAATTGTAATTTTGTTGCCAGGACCAGGACAGTACGAATGAAAAATGCAAAAACGCGCATGTTTTGTTATTACATATAGAATTTTTCACAAATATGCTGTCGAATTAACATATTTATGATATAAATGTTTTAAAATTTGAGCGTTTGTTGTAAAGTTTCGTTCCAAGTACAGCAGACAGAGTTGTACCAGAAATTTAGTTGTTTATGCATTAAAATTTCAAACACATATTATAATAAAACGTTAACAGTCGTGTGATGTTTGGGGTAAGTATAAGTATAGATATATTTATTAATAATTTATTTATTAAGATTTTTTAAATCTGATAAAACTGTTACTCTGAACCTCTGAATTTTAATCACGTACTAGACTTGAAAATAATTTCCCATCAGTCAGATTGTTTTATCTGGATCTTTGCCATCTACTAAATTTCAGCAATTGAGATTTGATTTTATGGTGTTAGACATTTAAATCACTACTTATTATCTTTTCCTTATGAAAATTAATAAGTAAGTTGAGCTTTACCGGATAAAATAGAAAAGTATTAATGTAAAGTTTACTGCATTAATAAGTACCATGTGGCAATACATAGTTACACCAATTGCCCTTGACTTACTTTAAGGTAAAAATCGGATTTAACGATAATTTACACTTGTCAGCTTGTCTCGTGTTTTATATGATCAATCGGCGAATGACATTTTTGTGAATCAAGAAAAGAACCATACAGACACACTAGCTATATTGTGCATGTTAACTACAAAAACCTCGCATTTCTTTGTACCTGTACAGTGTTAAACTTATATCAACAATCACAATTACACTATTGTTTACAATGTGTTTTTTTATGTCTGAGAATGATAAAAATGAACTATTGTATATTTGTGAACAACTGTGTTTTTCCTTATTGAAATCTCAAATCAAGGCTTTATGTTATTAATAATAAATTCTTCGGTTAGGTTTTTGTCTTTGATCGTTCAAACAATGGCTTATTAGTTCAATGCTGTGCACAGTGGATTAATTTTAGCATACCAAATACATGTAAATGTTAAGCGCGGATTGGGGTGAGTTTTTAATAATAAGAATAAGGTATCGAATTGCATATTTGCTGCTTGACATTATCTTTGTAATTCGAATGTTTAGGAATACATTTTTTGTAATTTAAAATTAACAGACTAAAATCTGACTTGGAAAATCAATATGTAGACCGAGTCGTGACTTAATTAGAAGACCAAACATGGAAAAGGCAGCTTTAAATATAAATTTGTATAACATTTTATTACGCGTTTTCAATCGGTCAAAGGCTTTTTATAAATGAAGATCCGTATACAAAATAACCAAAATGGAAAGAAACAACGAGAGATTATGTTCGCCTCTGCATATAATGAACTTACTTCGTAGTTGTGGTGGAAGATTAGAGCCAATATTTTGTCAGCCACCGTATTTCCTTTACACAGTATTTTCGTATATACGGTATACATGTATTATAGTTATACCTCAGTTAAAACATCGCATTGATAACTGTTGATATAAAAATATTCAAAAGAAAAATATTATTTTAGAATTGCAGCATTCTGCAATTGTATAGTAAACATTTACATATTTTATCATCATTGATTTAAAACTTGTCATCTATTCAGAAATAACAACAAATAAGAAATATACACAATACCACGTACATATACTATATCACCAACATAAAACTAGATATCTTAATAAACTTAATCATTCGATCCATTCCACAAAACAATTTGGTGTAATATACTATAATTATATCGGCGACGAATATAAAGTATACAATATAGTAAGAAATAGTTTTACTATACACATTGTCAAGATTTCTCACTAAGCTGGTTTCATTCATGTTACGGTACAATGAGAATTACAACCAATGGGTCTCATTAACAGAATGTCGCTATTGTCAAAATTAAATTGAACGTACAAACCTTTTAAGGCTACATTGTGCAGTTTTACAGTTTATGCTGAGGTAGGATATTGGTAGAATAATACAAATTTTGGTACAATAACATCACGGCTAGTTTAAAATAACAAAAATTACCATCTGGTGTGAACGTACATGGACCTTTAAATATTTCTGTATTATTTTTAAATTATTTTCATAAAAGAGAGGTGCTTTAAGAGGAAATATATCAGTGATTGGTTTATTTTACAATGTGCAACTAAATCAGAGTTTTATCGGATAAAATCAGAGGAAGCTACAAGATTCTGGTACGTATTGTATGGACACTGTTTAAATTATTGGTACGCTATCACAGAGATTTTAATGGATGTTCTATAATAGATATTGATTTAATAATTTAATAGTACAGCGCAACCTCTCCAAAGCAACACCCTTTGCGAGTAGCCAAATTGTGTGGCTATTGTTGAAAGGTTGTCACTCTAGAGAGGTTTAATTTATAGTTAAGTCATGCAGTGGGGAAAATCATGCTGTTGTAGAAGGAAGGTTGTTGCTCAAGAGAGGTTGTTCTGTGCAATTATTATCTGCTGGACATGTGTGTATACATATAAGATGTGTCGTGCGAACACTGGGTTACAGAGCCATATTGGTCGTGGGTTAGAATGGATGTCACTTTTCACTTCTTTCCCATCAGAGCCATTCCTGAATAAAAAGTATGTTTTGTTTAAAGTACTGAGCCGAATATCATTAAAGCGCAAACGTAAATGAAAACATGGATTTTCTATCCGTAAACATGAGGAAAGTAAGTGTGAATGCGTTAACAAAACTGTATGGGAACTATAATAGGCATTCCAGTGACTCCAGATTGTAACTGATTCATAAATTGCTTACAATTTCCTTAAATAATTAAAACATCTAATTTTCTTGGTTGGTTATATTCTAGGTATTATATCTACTTCAGTGTTTGATAATCTGCGCACATACTCGTATTTGAAGCTTATACAAGTTTATCCTTCTGAATGTCATTTTGATAAGTCACTAGACGCTCATGCTAAATATTGTTGGTAGTTAAGACAATATAATTCAGAAATATATATTCTCCATTCTTTTGCTGTCTTTTCAAGTTTTCGAACAAGTGTTTCCAATCATGTGTTTGGCTCTCATTTAGTAACTACATCAATGGCTGTATGAACCGGTGGGGATATGGGGGGGGGGGAGCTAGCCTCCTCCCCGATAAAGTCTGGTTTTATGGCCTCATGTCAGTGCTGTGTATGTTCATATAGACAGATGATATTCTTTGGGTACTATTTAGTCATGTTCATCATAAAAATGATAAAACCATTTGTTTACTTTGCCCCAGTTGCTTTAAAAGGCTGAATACGAACCATACTTGCACAGTTTGTATAACGTACTATATACAAACAAAGGTTATATACATGCACACCTGATGCAATCACCATCTCGTAGGAACCTCGCTATTTCAAATAAAAGTGTGTGGTTTAATAGCATCCATTTAAATAATTATATTCAATACATTTTAATATTAATTTCAGTTCATTAAAAGTTAATTAGTGCAGTGGACACTGGAAGGCGTGGCATGTAGTAAGACTTATAAATCACACAATGCAATCAAAGAGATATCGCCACGTAAATTGAAAGCAAATGAACTGGCTTTTATCTTACTCATTGGAGCGTGGCATAAAACTTATCGTACAGTTCTATTTATTTATATTGCATTTTTTTACTTTTAAAAACAGTCGTCGACTCAGAGTTGTTACAACTGAGTAATTTATAAGCATTTATGTTGCAAAATAATGCCATTTGAGTTCTTTTGTTACATATTTCAACACTAAGATTAGAATCGGTTATCTGAACAGAATCATGACATTATCTGTACAAATATATTCAAATGCTTATTATACTGAGCTCTTTTAGTACTACTTGAAGATAGTAAAGCTGTATCTTAAGTGCGTATTTATATAAAGTTACCTTATACTAGTATTTTATCTGAATAGACGCATTGTTAACACTTTTATAGAAGAACAATTTTATATAGAATACAAAATACCTTATTATAGCAAAACGATCACATACACACATAATTATGTTATTTTATGTGGTAAAGCATATAACAAAGCCAGTATATTATAAAGTTAATACCAGCTGAGCCTTATACTTGAAAGGTATCCGATTAGATTATGATAGATTAACTAGAGCTCTCAAACAGCAGGTCGATAGACGGATCAGAACAGTTGGCACAAGAGTTAAGCAATCTTTGAAATCGAAGCTTTCATTCCTTAAAACACTTAACGTATGTAACAGTATGTTAAATGAGATAAGCCTCTCTCTCATCCCTGGTATTAGGCAGTGTAGTAAATGGTGTATTAGTCCATTGCAAGTTAGTCATATATCGATCTAGTTTATAATATTATGAAACAATATCATTAATTGACTGTACTTACAAACGGGTATTACAGTGACACTTGTTTTCTAAGCTGCACATATGGTAATTAAATGACAATCTTTTATAAAACTTCATAAAGAAGATTTGGCAAATAATATCAAATATCTTCTTGTCATTTGATGCCAGTACATTTCATTAAATATCACAAACATATCATATTTTTTTGCATCAAAAGTCAAGCTTTGGTAGTTCCTTTATAAAGACGTTTAGCCCTCCCCCCACTGGTCGAGTGTTTATGAACTCGTATCGCGACAACAACAACAGCAACAAAACTTAATAGACCTACAGTCAGACCTATGCTAGCGGTCACCTCCGAATGAAGGCCAACAACTGAATACAGGCGGTTCTTTTTAAAACCGTCGTCGATTAATTATTCAAAACAAAATGGCATCCAAATAAAAGACGTCTGTCAATAAAGACCATATTATATCTTTACCAAGGATGGCCTTTCTTCACAGGGCTGATTGTGTGTCGAATTTTAGTAAAATGCGTCGGAAGTGATTGCATTATGTATAGATTCAGAAGAATGACAGTTTAGCATTTAAAATATTATATTATGTTAGATAACATGACGAAACAATTAGTGTCAAACGGTGTCGAAAATCGTTTGATCGTCTGATTAAAATCAGTGAACACTTAGTCTATAGAACGTGGAGTTTAGTTTCATGATGGTTATCAATGGAAAAACATTTATTTAGTGTCTAACTAAGTGGTCTATTGTCCGTTATGTGACATTTTAACAACACATCCAGTTTTCTGTGTGATTGTATGTATAGTCAAAAAACGTGCATTAAGAAAATAATCTTAATTCTGATTTGTGACTCACCAGAACGATATTAGACAATATACCATGACTCACAAGGTAATACTATATCAATACAGATCCTTCTGTTTAAGACTTTTTCCATTATCGACATCATCAACATTAACTGAAACAATCCATCGATTAGTAGTACGGTAACATAGTGATGTCCATTTAAAGTTATTTCTTGTACGCCCTCTGGAGATTTTGAACTATCCCCTATATAAATACATAGTAACAGAATGACATATAGAATTATTACATGAATGGAAAAATAACTGTACCACATCTATGTAATAGTATATTCAAGTCTCAGTCACAAGTTTTTCTAGCTAAAAGTTAGTTAAGACTTTAATTGATAAAAACCCATATTAAATCTTTAATATTCGTGTGAAGAAGTGAAGTTAAGATACATTTATTCTATATATATTCAATCGTTAATTTCCTTATATATTGGACCATTCTTTAAAAAGTTGGTTTGCATTATTTATGCGAGGTATGAATGAAACAGATTTTATATACACAATTATTTCTTGCAAAATTAAATGTATACGAACTTGTCACCTGGAAATATATGGAGGTTTTGTTTATTGTTTATTAAGTGTCACCCCTATTGAAAGGGTGAGTCAAGTTGGCTTATGAGACACTCTATCTTTTGTACCTCCCGAATGCCTTCTTTTTTGCCGCGTGCATGACTGAGATGGGCCTACGGTAACCATTAATTAACTAGCTGGCTGCTAACCAACCGACCGCACCGTTTCTAGCCCAGTCTCTACTGAGGTTCGAATCTTCCATCTCCCGGTCCGAAGACACACTAACCACCCGGCAACGAAATAAGTAACTTTGTTTTATTCAGTGTACCAAATTGCGAGTTGATTGAAATAATTCATCACTAATACAGAGAAACCTCTAAACGTCGGGCAACATCGGGACAGGGAAATATGGGAGTTTTTCATAGGTTTTCGGTTTTGAAAGGTTTTCTAGAATACCAACGTCAGCAATTGACATTATAGTTATTCTTTATGGAAAGCGTTTCTATCTCAATGGGGTTATTATGTATAGATTAATATATCTTAGCAGGAAATGAAGTTAAATGTGGTTTTGTTTTGTTTATTCATAAAAATGAAAGCATTTTTGTGTAAAGATTCTACTTTCCTGTGTACAAACAATTGTAATTACGCAAGCATCAGATTTTGTTTATTTTTTTATTATCTGTTTCATTCTACATGTTTCCATGCATGATCCTTGTTAGATGATTGTTCAAACATTCGATTAAATATCAACATCACACTGAACAACATTCCTGCAGCTTGTTCAGCATCCGTGTACAATTCAACATTTACATTGGTATTGATTTGATACCTGCAAAAACATTGTGTGTCATTTTACGTCGCAATTTCCAGTTTGACAATCACACAAAAACATTTAGCCATCAAAAGATATCCTCCGTAACTGATATCCGAACAATTAATTATGTGTTCACATTTTTGTTGACTTCTTCCCCCCCCCCCCCCCCTGATCGTTGAAAGGGTTAACATTTGCTTACAGGACAAAAACTACATATTGATGAACTGTTTAAAACAACTGCATGATACAACGACATTACTAGCATTCCAAAAGTAATGTTAATGTCAGAAGAACTCCGAATGTACGTCGCCCTTAAATTGTAACAATGTGTTCATTACTCATAGGACACGATAAAAACTGACATTAATCAAAGTGCACATAACAAAAAATAACAAATAGAAACATGATCAACAACTGACTATTATTTACTGGACCTCGAATAATGAAATAATGAAACATTGAATCAATTAAAACGTATTCCGGTAGAATTATTTTGTTTGAAAGATGTAGTGAAATATCATTATTGAGAGCTAAAATTTATCAAAGGACTATTTATGTACAAAACATCCTGGTATGAAAATAACTCATTTACACATAGGACCAAATCTATTTCGAAGCAACTTGAATTTTTCAAGTGAATTACAAAAAAACCCCAACAATTATCAGATTTCACATTACGCTAATAATTATAAAAGAAACCATTTTGTCACAGATGGTATTTTATGAAGATTTTATGTCATGCTATTTGACCTGGGGCCGAGCTGAACAATAACTATGCTACAGCTTTTGTATCGGGCTCATACTTATGTATAACTACGATCCTTGCTTTTGAATCAATCTCAAACAGAATACCCATGTCACTTTTGGTAGACACGTTCCAAGTTCATAATATTTGAGTCAATACAGTATGCTTGATGTATGTGTAGTGTCTATATTGGAATAAGATCTGGTTTTTGGTTGTTTGTTTTTAAAATGATTCTATTCGTGGGTATGGGAAAAAAGTATCGCGCGATTTTGCTTCACTGCAAACATAAACAATGTCAATGACAAATGTAAACTTTTGAAGTTTTAAATTTCATTTTCAGAAACAATCGAGGTATAAGTGACGTGTACACCTCAGACATGGATTCTACACTGAGTACGCCCAGGCGGGCACCAGCTCGCACAGACAGCTTCATGTCCATGAATCGCAAACTAAATTCCTCGTACCAATCAGCTTTCAGCACCGTCAGTAAAAGTTTGGCCTACGAAACATTGAGAGATCGTGCACTTGCCAGGTTTGTTATGTAGTAATTTATTGATTGTTATCAGTGCTTTCCGGTCCACAGTTCGCTTGATGAATTGCGCACTTCAAACTGCGAACCGTATACCGGCTTACGTTTCAAGATGTATCATGTCGTATTTGCATACATGAGTGGCCCAGTTGACTTTAGATAAAAACATTCATGGATAAGAAAAATTCCTAAATATGCTTCAACTCAGTGTATTTGCTGACCCAATATAAAAATATGCGAATATTATTTTCATTCTGCTTAATGATATCTAAAAATGTAAAATATTCTTTTTCGTGAATCTTCATACAATGCATTCTTACGGAATACTTTTAGATCACAATGGTGTGTTTTATCTTATAGGCGTGTTTTATCTTTATAGGCGTGTTTTATCTTTATAGGCGTGTTCTGTTCGAAGATCCTGCTTTCCCTGCCTCTGAATCGTCATTACAAATACGATATAAATCATTCCAAGAACCCATTGAATGGAAACGTCCACATGTAAGTATTGGAAATCATAGTTATGGCTTGATTAATTGTGTCTGGACAAACCGCCCATACATACAAATACATTTTCAAACATCAACACTGTACTTTGTCTTTATGTTAGCTACTCGACAATTGGTAAATATTTCGACATCTTTATGTTAGCATTTGATATACAGTAAAACCTCGATTATCCGAACACCGATTATCCGAATACCCGGTATTATCCGAATAAAATCTACGGTCCCGATTACGTTGCTATATATTTCAACTACAACGAACCCCGGTTATACGAATCGGATTTTACGAATACCTGGTGTAATCCGAATACATTATTTGGTCCCTAAAGTTACGAATGCGCGTATTTTCACACCTATTATTCGAATTCGTCAATTGATAACAATGGCCAATTGAGAATCAAATGTCATGTGACTAACAATGTGTAACATCAATTCATACATGAAGCGTGTCAACAGTTTAATTATCATTAAGTTGACCATATTGTTTGTTACGATTTTATACTAATCGCGACGAATATTTAAATTCACAATGATCTCGGGTATAATAAGTTAATACGCGTACGTACCTGGTGATCTGTATTCCAGCGGCATTCAAAATTTAAAAACTAATTCGAACACAATTAATACAAAACTAACTAGAATATGATGATTTAGTGAAAAAATGTTCCAAACAAAAAAAACATTACATCTTCGATTTTAAAATGTGACGTCATAGCGATGCCTAGTCGATCGTTAGTAAATAACGTGTGAATGACATAATTTTGGGTCGGATTGTGTTCTGCATAATCCATAAATACGCGGGTATTCATTTAACAAGAATAATTGTTTCATTTGTTAACCCATATACATTCATAAAACAAAGATAAATAATTAGTGTTTGTTATATTTTTGATTTTATTCTTATTATAACGTCGTGTTTGCATACGAGATTTAACTCCCTTGTAAAATACGGACAGTACGGAATTTATCGTTTCCAAACAGTACATCATACTGAAATGGATTATTCGAAACCATGGATTATCCGAATGATTTTTCAGGGCCCAATGACATTCGAATAATCGAGGTTTTACTGTACCATGATTGTGTTGTCATTGCATATTATACAGAGAACAACTTTCCAATGCACAGTTCCCATATCCACAATATTTACCTCCCTTGTCGGCCATCTTAGTTGGCAAATTTTGTATGCGCTTAATAGAAAAAATCTGAAAACTGGTTATTGAACAGCTCAATTTATAAAAGATAATTTAATCATGAAGTTGTTTAAAGCCATAAACACATCATATTTAAGAAAATGTAGTTGCCATATATAAATATCCTGTATTTAGAAATATCAAATGAAAAATATAAATATCTACTATCACTGCTTGTTGAATTTGCCAACAAAAATGGCCGCCAAGGGAGGTAAATGTAAATGTGGGAACTATGTATTTATAATGCGAACAATCACATACCGCACACAATTTGCTCTGAAAGTGAGAGACAGCTGATGTATCATTGTTTCCAATTATATACTTTTATATTACTTTAACATTGATATTTGATGAACTAACTGATAATATTTATAATTCTAAAGCATCAATTGATCTACTTGTACCACCAATTAATACAGCATGCTTCAATGAAACACTCTCTTCTTGTGTCACATGTGTCATTTTATAGAGGTAAAATTACTAAATTTAGTTATGAAATCTGATAAATTAAATGGTGAACACTTATAGGTGTGTTTAGATTTTTTTGAACTGAATATAGTTAAATATAGCAAATTTTCATCTTGTATTTCCATAGGAAATATCAAAACGTCCAAGTTTTATTTCGAAGAATCCAGGTTTGTTTGATGTTCAGCCTGGTATCTTTGGTGACACGTGGCTGGTACCAGCATTCTCTTGTTTAACATTAGCACCTTCATTAATACAAAGATGTATGCCTGATGACCAGGCTTTTGATGATAAATACGGGGGAATATTTCGATTTCGGTTCTGGCGGTATGGAGAGTGGATTGAGATTGTTATAGATGATCGTTTACCTACGAGGAAAGGTAACATGTCTTGGATAAAATTCTTTTTATGAAATGATTGGTTGACAGTGCAGTCATGATGCTATTGAATGATGTTTTAGTTCTAGTTAAGAGAGTGCCTATGACACAGCACCTTTGACTTCAACTCCTAAGGTTATTAAGATGATTACACCATAATACGTTATTGTATATTTCAGTTAATAGAATGTGTTGGTATATTTGTCTTTTAAGTTTTACGAACAAATTTGGAAACAAATCGAAAGTAAAAGCATCGACCTAAAACATACGTTTAAACAAAATATTTCATTAAGATTGCATTGTTTTCTGTGTTGTGATTTTCAGGTCAAATACTGTTTACAAGGAATGCAGATCCGAATGAATTCTGGGTAGCTTTATTTGAAAAAGCTTATGCCAAGTAAGAATAAACATATTTGGTGATTGGCTGAATGATAAATGTTGTACAGACGTAGCAATAGGCCAAGCTTGTCATTATGTTAAGGATACCAAGCTGTTCATAAAGAAAGCATAGTTATTTTTTGCACCCTTTGTACCTTTGCTCCACTGTTAACGAGCAGTCTTCTAATTTATCTAGTAAACAATTCTAAATCTGTTTCTACACTCTTTAAATATATATATTGCTATCAGGTTCAAAAGTTTTGATCTAGATGTGATTAATTTACATTTATTTCATCATACAGCATCATGTACAGCAGGGACACTACTTATTTGTTATGTAGTGTCCATGTTCGTAATAAATATTGAAATTAGATACCGTTAAACCTGTGATCAAAGGCAAACCCCTAGGAAAGACATAATGTTGCCTTTATTGACAGATGACCTTTATTCGGAGATCAGTTTGTTTTAAATAATCAATGGCTTTTTTAAATGTCCTTTTTTCACAAGATGGCCTTTATTCACAAGATGGCCTTTATTCACAAGATGGCCTTTATTCACAAGGTGGCCTTTATTCACAAGATGGCCTTTATTCGAAGATGGCCTCAAACACAGGTTTGACTTTATATTAGCAACAAAATGTGAAGAATTACCCATTGTTTTCATTGTAACAGATTGTATGGGTCATACGCTGCTATTCAAGGTTCTATGGTCCATTGGGCCCTACAAGATCTTACAGGGGGAATCACAGATAGTTTCATATTTCGAGACAATTTAAACCTGATGCAGAAAACGATTGACCTGGCAATGGCGAGAACAACACTCCTGGCTGCGACAATCGCTGTATGTTTTTTTTCTAAATTGCTAATGAATATTACAAGCATTTAGTGTCTTTATTGTATCATTTTACACACAGACGCTTGTTTAGAAAAAATTACCCCACCCACCACGTTCGCTACCAGACTACCAATGTACATACATACATACGAACGTGGTGGGTGGGGTAATTTTTTCTAAACAAGCGTCTGTGATTTTACATACATATTCATTGCACTGAAATAATGGGTTGACACCTAATTGCACAAACAAAGAAGGGAGTTTTTTTTTATAAATTTGTAGTTTATTGCAAATGGCACTGGTGGAGTTAGTTGACGAATATCCAACGATATACAACATTGATATGGCAATTCATGCGCGTGTACAAATACTTAAACAATTTTCTGTAAAAAATGGCAGGCCGGATTGATCAACCAATGCTAATATTCAACCATTACTATTAATATGTTGCTATTACGATGATGATATACTTTAAGGGACAGGGGGTTCCCCAGGGACACTATCCCAATGGTCTTGTGTCTGGACGAGCATACACTGTGACAGGATACGCTGAGGTAAAGCATTTGCTGGAGCATATTTTATAACTTTACGTGCAACATAACATGTACATGTATATTCGTCGTAAATGTTTAGTTCAGTCAATTACTTTACCTCTTAGTTTTGTTTGTCAGTATCGCGTTCTTCTAGATTGGATTTTATATATGTGGTGTTACTTGACATATTAAAGCATACTGTGTCACTGTCGTAAATATTTGTACGAATGAGAAAAGCTATGAATTTTATCTTATTTGTGAGGTTTGATAAGTACAACGTCAATAAACAAATACATTTGTATCAGACAAGAGTTATACACTGGCTTTTATGCCACAAATCTGAAATTCTGTGGTGATGATATTAAGCAACAATTTTGTGAAGCGATTTATATATAAATTACAATGTAGTAACATAATTTCTCAACTGAAAAATGATTCTACAGGTACCATATCATGGAGGAAATGCTATTTTGGTGAGATTAAGGAATCCGTGGGGTAAAGCTGACTACACTGGGCCTTGGAACAAAAGGTACATGTTTTGTGGTGCTATTAATGGTCGAAACTGTATAAAGCTATATCTGACAGTCCTATTATTGGTAGTATAATTGTTTATATCTGATAAGAATCATATCTAAATACCTAAATTAAACTAATGTATATTGGAAGCGACCTGTAAATTTTGATAAGCAACTCGAAATGAAAGGGAGACAACTCGGGTATGTTTGAATTCGACAAACACAAATTGAACCATTTGTTAAATTACAGACAAATTTTGTTAAAGCTCTTTTGAAAAAGAACGCTAAGATGTGAAAAATATACTCGTGGTTTTAAACCCTTTTTTACTCATGAAGCATTTCTTGTCAGAATGATCATTGTGCATCAATTTGTGATTGATTCACATTTAAGTAAATCAGCCAGACTGAGTGTATTAGTAATTGCAGTACATTGTTGTACAGCAATATGTTTTTTAGTCTATTTTAGAGGAACGTACGATACATCCACATTGACACCTTTTTGACATTCCCACACACTACCTAACCTATTTTCAATGTGCATTTAATCAAAACAACTCGTATATATGCGTGTTTTTTGAAAACATAATTCACAGTTTTCAGTTATAACTGTTATGTTACGTGTATGTCAGCATTGTTTCTCTTATCAGATCTGCCTCGTGGAATTCTCTATCACCAGACATAAAGACGAAACTTGGCTTCGGATATATGCTGGACAACGAATTCTGGTGATATGAAAACTTTATGTTAATACACCATGTGATATAAACAATATTTACGTACTTTGTTTCTGTTCAACTCCAGTAGGTGTTAATTAGAGCACCAACTTAAAATACTGCTGTTTTTGTTTGTAAACATTTCCAGAAATTCGTAAAGAATTTAAGCATCGATTTAATACACTTTTGTTTTTGCAAGCAATAGGGATGTCCTCACAAGCAGGTAAAGCAGACCGACCTACATTTTTATTGTGGATATTAAAAAAGTTTAGGTATATTATATTTAGTAATATTGACAGTTACTTTTAATTTTACATCTACACATTATATTATCTTATGCAAGTATTTTCCTTACAGGATACCATATTCTGAATTCTCGAAAGTTTTTACAAATTTGGAGTTGTGCCATCTGAGTCCGGAATGCTGGAATTTCGAATCGAAACTGAAACACAGGATACCATGGAAATCCGTGGAAGCGCATCGACAATGGAGGCGGGGTTACAACGCTGGAGGCGGTCTTAATTCACGTAATGTGCTGTTTGAAAATAGATAGATGCATGTATTTGCTTTTGGTGAAATTTTGTTATTTTAAGTTAATTAATAGCATAGGGTCAGTATTACAGTTTAGGGGAGAAATATGTTTGTTTCTGGTTACCCGACCTACCCTAATTTTCCCCGGGACCCGAGGTTTTGAATTAAGCCCTATGACCGGCGTATTCACTTTTTAATTTTTCACCATTCCACACGCTTTCGAGAGCAAAACAACGATCTACCTACCCTGTTTTAATGAGCACGTAACCAGAAAAAAAACGACATATTACCGTTGAATATATTGACAGAGAATATTTGACGAATACCACGTGGAAAAGAAAGAACACCTGTCGACCGGTTTTGTTGCAATATAACTAATCACAGCACACACAACGTCATGATAAATTATTTGTTGCTAACGGGTGATATCAATGCTGTGTTGAGGTGGGGCCCTAAAATTATTTCTGTTTTAAAGTCATAGCTGAAAAATATATTATCTGATAGTGCTAACTTTCTTCTACAAGATATGTACACTATAATTTTGCCAAAGATTTATATACGCACATTTCAATCTTATCAATGAACATAGTAACATGTAACATAGTCGGCTTACATGTGTAATTAATTATCTTAATTATGCATGTAGTAGGTAAACAGCCTTTTAATATACTCATGTATGGATCAATATAGAGTACCGACGAGACTAATAGTGAGTATTGGTCATACATGTAGTATACATGCATTTGTTGAATAGGAGCTCATTCAAGTACAAATTGACATTTAAGCGATCCCCATATTTGGCAGTACTTAGTGGGGAGATAAAAGAAATCTCTAGAACATTCTATGTTTGATGTTAAGCATGAAATGTAATTGGTTGATTGGACAGCTAGTTTATATAAATATATACACTGTACCCGATTAACCATAACTTGATATTTTAAAAAGTAAGCTATTATCTAAAATTAGTATCATGATAGACAATTGGTCTAAACAACTAACATCTGCGTGAAGGGGCTGGAAACTGCGACGCAGTTGGGCTTATATATATATATAGAGATGCATCCACCAGGGTAAAAAGAGAGTCTTAGAGAAGTCTAAGTAAAAGTCTTAGTAGAAGTCTAAGAGAGAATTCTTGGAACTTGGGTTATTAATGTTTAATAAATGATAAATCACAACGCGACGTTTTTGTTATAAACATAATATCAACGCACACGGCGTATTTGAATCTCATATTGGCTGTTTCATCTTTTTCTTCAGAATTAATGAGTTGCAACAACCAATTCTATTTGGAATTAAAGAAGCAATGTAGGCTTGTAATGTCTCTGATGCAGAAATACCGTCTGATGGGTGAAGTCAAAGACTGTGTTCCCTGTGGCTGTCTTATATTCCATGTAAGTATAAACGGACCAGACCATCCATAAAAAATATTTTGGTTTGAGGTCACGCTACATGCTCACCAAACAAACAGCCCAACCCAACTTGTTTGGTCTCTTGAGTATATTTTATTTTTCAATTTTTATTTTATAACAATTTGACACGGTTCTTTTTGGATTCAGTGTAATATATCCTACCTACGTAACCGCTCAAAGTTTACTGGGTAGGGTAGCCCCAAAATGGACTTTATTTTAGGTTGGCACCACAATTTCACAAAATATTTCAGTTCAAATTACATTTACATTATCTTTGATAAATTGTGAGTAGAAAAAGGTCATCTCAATATGAATCTTTGATCAACTGGTTCATGAAAATCATGCACAGTTTGTATATTCAGCATTTCTTGTTTTAAGCAGACGTACTTCAACTACGTATTAAAATGTTACTGTATGAATAATCAGCTCCAGTGAATTGAAGTATACATGTAATTCGTTAAAAGATAGTATCACAAAATGTGTTCAATTAGAGAATATAACACTTTCAAATATACAACATTAGCTCATGTTTTATTGCGTTTTGACATTGCTTTAGGCACCACAAGGTCGCACCACAAGATTACAAATGAACAACTTCCTGCATGCCAAGCAAGTTGCGTCAACGGGTCTCCGTGCAGACAGGGATATAGTCCGGTTCTTTACGTTACCGGCCGGCTCATACGTTATTGTACCCGTCACCGCACAAACCGGAATTGAAGGCAAATTTTATCTACGTTTGTTTTCCGATGATAGAGAAATAATAGTGAGGTAAGACATTAACACAAGTAATTCGTATTGATAAAATATATAAAATCAAGAAAATCACATATACATGTACAATGAAACGCGGGATTATTTCGAATAAGAAAAAAGAATCGATGTTTCAGATCAAATTGACTTTAAAATTTGTAAACTTGTAAAATACTTATATTATCTAACCTTAAGGTGTGACATAAAAATAGCGACACCATAGCGCTTTACGTCGAAACAAGTTGTATAGAAGACTTACCCCTCTGCATTTAGAATTTGATAAGTACACGTATATATGTGCGTTATAAGTGTATGTTGTAACCCGAACATTTTTTCAGAGAACTTGATGATCCGGACACTGCCTCGGTTATTCAGGTAACGTTTTCTTATATCCATTTCTGCTTCTATTTCCTGTTATATCTTACAATTATAATCAGCATCGACATAACCAGTGTTATCGACATTAAGACCGCTAATGGCCATTGCATCAATACTTACATGTACTCGTATATCGATGGACATCCCACTAAGCTACCTCGACATTGCATATATAAATACAGTTAAACCTTAGAATATAAGCCACCCTTGGGAAAGATATAATATGATCTTTACTGACTTATGGCCTTTATTCGGAGATCAGTTTGTTCTAAATTATCAATGACAATTTTTGAAAGAATGGCATTCATTCACAGGGTGGCCTTTACTCGGAGGAGGCCGACACAGGCTAGACTGTATACCATTGTTTATATAATGATTTTTGTGGTTTCTACTATTATAAGAAAATCCAGTAACACTCAATATTTTTTTGATTAAACATGGCTTACATGAACACGTCGGTCCTTTCTGTACACATGTATGTGCTAAAATTCATTCAGAGCCACGACCGTAGTCCAGAGGTTATAGTGCACAGGACTTATAACCCAACAATATGGGTTCGAGCCCAATTCGCGGCCCTTCTTCGAAAATTTGACAAAATATCGATTTTCCTTCATACATGGAAAAGTTGCACGTCCTTGTGAAATGGTTAGTATTGTTTAGGGCACACTCCACTAAAACTGGTATGGTAAACCGGCCACAGTCACTGGTATTTGTAATGTTGAACAACATTGTTAAACCCCATTGAAACAACTGGTTGGTTGTACAGGGTTACAGGGGACCTCCTAGTTCTGGATATTCATAATAATGTTTATATTTAATAAGATAATGTCCATATTTTATCAGTCAACCAGGAGCTTATAACCACATATTTGGCCGTTTGAACGAATGTCTTTTTCATACTTCGGTCTCATTTTTTCGTTGGACGTTGGTGTCTTTTTGTAATATAGAGCTCTATTTCAGAGGGACGTAAATTCGTGGATTTTAATTTTTTAACAGATTATTTCAACTAGTTCGATCGTTTTTACGGTTGTGTGAATTTTTCGAATTAGACCACAGTTGACTCCAACTGACCAATCACAGCACAGAAAAGGTGTTTGAAAAAACACGTAGACCACAGTTAGCCATTGTAAAAACATACACTCTATATATACAACAGATTACCTGTGGTCTAAGTCAGATAGATCTCTCGTAACTGTTGTCTATGAAATTCACGGCTTGCTTCGCTCGCCTCTAAATTTCATAAACAACCGTTACTCGTGATCTATCCTATACTTATTCTGTTATTTTTCGTGCGAAAAAACATTGAGAACAAAATGATCATCGAAATCCACGAAATTCATCCCCAACGAAAATCATGAAACCACTGTACAATCATCATAAAAAAAACTCCGTGAAACACGTGAAAACACTCCATGTCAGACTTTGGATGTTTTTTTTTCTCTCTCAATTTTTACAGTTTTTGTAAAAACATGTATAGATAGAAATCGAGCAGTGAGTCGTGACGGAAGGTCATGGACTGTTCCATTCTTTAAAATAGGGATAAGTAATACAATGACCAAGTACATTACTAAACACGACCTTACATTTCTAGGCCACTGTTGGCCTCTTACATTTGTAGACCACTGTAAAAGGCCTAGCTACGTGGTCCTGAAATCAGTGCGCCGCACTAGTAACATTATTAAACTGAATTGTGTTTTTCGTGTCCTTAATCTTGCCACTATTTTTTTCAAATAATGCATTGCTCGTGATTTCGGTGCATTTATGTTTTGACAGGTATATATATCATATGCAATCAAAATCAAATTCTGTTCAAATAATGTTCCTAAGTATGAAGAGGATGTCATGTTATATAACTTAATATAATGAAGCAAAATATTAGATTCTGACAGTGGCGCAAGTACAGATACTGGTAATGAACGCAGTAATTGAAATTTCATGAAATTAAATGAAATACATATGAAATTCATTCCAAATATTGAAATAAAATTTTGTAATAATAAAATGCCAAATATCAAATAAAAGTGGAAAGGAAAAACGTTCGTATGTGTTTCGAACCCATAGCATCTTGACTACCAGGCTTCAAAAGTCAAATGGTTGGCGCCTTTACCGATCGCGCTACGCACTTAGTCTCAGCTATGACGGTCAAATAACTGATATTTATATATTACGGAAACCTACGAAACGTTCCGAAAAGCCACTCACCCTACACAATGAGCTTAGCTGATCTTTGATCATTCACAGGTCGTTGTCGGACTATAGAGTATGTGTTTTATTAAATTAATTTTATCTTATTTAAATTAATCGATTAAGTAATAGATACAGTACGAGTTTTTCTTCAAAAGTGTCTTCTTACAGACGTAAGAAGACGGTTCGCTTAGACAAACATACCAATTTGTCCGAGGCGAATTATCGAACGTAATTGTGTGGCTAATTGATTTATAGTTATAGTTAATGTTGAATTATTTGATAATGTTAGCTTTGTTATGTTTAGACAGAGCAAGCTCTTGACACTGAGACTGTGTTTGTTCTACGACGAAGATATATGTTATACTGCAATAGGGTAAGTACATGATTCGTATATTAACCTTGGTATTATCCGTTACAACCATACCTTATTCCTGGCTAGTCTATTTGTGCCTCCATTAATTCTTAGTCATTTGCTACTCATACAAACATTTGAAGGACTTCCGTCAAGCAGGTCATAATTTCATTGTGAAATCTCCCAAAACCCAAACCTAAAAATTATTAATTTATTAAAAACATGAATATGATGGAGAGGATCTTGAATGAGTGCTCGTTCCTTACTGTTTTTATTAAACTCGTTGACAAAAACAATATGACACTCGGCGCGCTCTCTGTCGGGTGTCATATTGTTTTTGTCAACGAGTTTAATAAAAATGATAAGGAACGAGCACGAATGTAAGAATCTATTTATCACATAACCGTAAAACGATCACAGAAAATGAAACAGACTAAAGGATGACCTATATACAAGACGTCTACCACAAAAAGTAGTGCATGTTTCTATTAATCGTTTGGCAATAAAATGCAAGATAACAAATCGTCGGCTTATTTCCACAAACCCGTATGTCATTTTTTCCCATTTTGAGAAAATCGCATTTGAAGTTTTGAACTGCAATAACTTTTTTATGATTGATGACACCTGAATGAATTTTTATGTGCATATGTAAAATTATGTTATCTACTTATATACCAAATTTTATAAATATGTATAGAACCAGTTTGCTTTAATTTCAAATCATATTTTTCAAAATTCCGTTGTTAATCAGAAAATGCTATTCAAAATTGAATTCTAAAACCCCACATTGAGATACGGGGTTTTTAGCAAAATATTCATGTAAGAAAATGGCAAAAAGTGAGAAGTGGGGTAATGTTCGGATGGTGAAGAAGATAAACACTAATAAACTAAGATGCAACTATTATTTACCTCTAGCATAATGAGTTAACACAAGTCTTATAAAACATTGAATTACAAAGACGTCATCCTGACATATCAATAACTAGCAATATAGTTAAAATTAAACCATCAATAACACCAAAAAACTCCGCAAAACTCAGTTTAAATACTGAACAAGATACAAGTATTTATGATAAAAACATTTCACATATATGTTTTGTCGGGATATACTGTAATGTCACCTAGTTACTTTCGTAGATGACATTCCGTAACAGTCTACCTATGTTTCTTCGACTGTGCATCATATTTAAGATCTTAAAGGAATCTATCTTCAAGTATGCCAGCACTCCAAAGTAACACAATTTCCCCCATGTTCATTTAGAATTCGCTTTATGACTTAGTTGGTTATTCTGTTGTTTCTGTATAGTATACAAATACTTTATCGTCATCCAGGTAACACTTACATGTATATCTACAATGCCCTTTAAGTCTTTCCGAATTTTGATATCCGTCTTCTGTACCTGGTTTCCTCTCGAGCTTCAGTATTTTTTTTTCATGTCTGGCCCCTACGTTTTCTTATCTTGTTTTGCTAATTACTCGGGTCTTTTAATATTTTCCTACTTCTATTAAGAGTATCTTCTGTACGAACTTCTAAATTATTTGCATTTGTACTATTGTCAATAACCTCAATTGAATCAGTGTATGGCCCAGCATCTGCTGTTAGTTCTACATCTTCTGTTTTAGATCCTTTCTTATCACAATTGCTCATATTAACTTCTGCATCTACGCTGCTATTTATTTCGAGAATATGAACAGTTTTATTCCATTTCTTCAACAAATAATGAGGGGAATGTGTTTGCATCATACAAGTGGATGGCATAACCAATTCATTGTAGCTTTGTAAAAAAGTTTACATTATCTGGTTTACATTCCGGGCTATTCAAAACATCTGTGTCATGATCAATATCATTGTATTTATCATCCTCTAATATGTCAATCTCGTTTGCTGTCTCTTCATAACAAGCAGTTGTAATCACACCCGCTACTTCTGTACTAGAGCTACATCTATCATTATTGTTTATAGCTGGTTCTGTATATTTCAAGAATGTGGCCTGTGGTTTCCATTTCTTCAACGAACGTTGGAAGCAACATATCCGTATTGCACACAGTCATGTACTGTATATATTTCATTGTTGTTGGTATGATGGAGGTATTCAAAGCAAACAGTTTGAGATATGATCTGTACAAACTTTCACCAACAGTGACGTCCAGTGTTTTATAGTAATATATAATATGTCAATATATATTTTCATTTTTACGATGCTTTATGTCTAGGGAACATTGCATGCTTCAACAGTGATCAGCGGCTTGTTAAAACATATGTTTTCAAGAGTAGATTGTGTAATGTTTGTGACACTTAAGTATAACTGTTTAATATTTAAAAAAAACATGGAAATCTTCATTACAAGAAGTTCACTTCCGGAAAGGTCCACAATCCTAATATTTGCAGCAGTGAAGAGAAAGCTTGCCTGAGTGAAAATGCTGAACATTCAATTCTGGCACCGAACTCTGGAACGCAATACATGACAACAGCAGTTATGCGAACACCAAATTATTCTTTCTCTATAAGACTATATCCCCCTAATGTTTCGAATCCCGAGAGGAGCAGATTATTTCATGCTATCCAGCTATCTTATCCATCGTGCCTGAAATAATGCACGGAGGTGCACCTTGAGTCTTCTTCCACATGGAAAGGTAGGAGTCGCCATATGATCTCAATATGTATCGGTGAGTAGTTAAACCAAACAAAACAAACAAACACGCTATAAGACTGTATCAATATTCCAAACGTATCCGAAATAATGTTCGTCCGAACAGTAGGTAATATTGACACATATGTATATCTGGTCCAGAAAACAGTTTCTGCTTCATATAATACAAAATGATATTCACGCAATAGAAACTTTCACTGAATTCACGTAAACTTACATGATTGTAGTAAAGATAAACACCGCAAATATGTTTCTAAAGTAAGTTTAACAACATCATGAGCAGCCATTACAGTTTTATCCTGTATCACGTGGTACAGAATAGAACGATTTGATTGGATATGAAAGTTACGGGGCTTTAGAATTAAAGTTTAGCGTAAATAAGCGAGTTACGGGGTTTGTGGAATTCGGATTAACCCTACTTAGGGGAGACATAGAAGCAGGTAAGTATGTTCATTGTAAAGAGCTCATCGAGACGAAAAAAATGATACCAAAATCTCAATATCGCCAAAAATTGAGTTACGGGGTTGTGGAAATAACCCGACGAAATGACTGTAATGATGTGGCTAATTTGAATGTTTATTGCACGGTTTGGTTTGGCAGTGCCGAACGATATTTCCGGCACGGGTTTACGGCACTCCTGGACCGCAGGTTATGTGATAAAAATAGAATAGTTCTATAACTAAAAATGTTCGACATCAACAACTGTAAAAGTGAAAAAGACCTAGAATAGAATAAAGACTGTTCTATACAATAATTTCATTATTACAGTATGATGAGATTGATGGGTACGGGCTCAGACAGATACTGGCATTTAAACCACAGAACGGAGCATCGCAAATGTTGTGTTGTGAACCACAAAAAGAAGGTACATTATCGTATTTTTTTACTTAATTTCTCCATAACAGTTTATTGGATTTACGGTTTGTTTACTGGTGAACAAGCAATAATTTATTCTTTAACACTCAAACTTTGCTTTCGTAAATCGAAGAAAGGAGAACAACAACAACAAAAAAAAACTTCTTTGGAACATCACCTTTGAAATTTGAAAAGCCATTGAATTACCCAGAATGTAGCAGATCGACAGTTGCATGTTTACATACACATACAAGTTCAAGTTCTAATTAAAAAAATGTTGCATTTTTTCCATTGCAGACATTCATATACAGAGATTATTTCTTTCACCGGAAACATGCAAAGCTGCAATAACTATAGAAGATGTATCCTTTTTGTTGAGTGTGGTAACGGGTAGAAGGGTGTGGTATGCACGGAAAATAAAAAAGATTTGAAAGTCATTATTGGATAATTTCCAGCCCTCGAACATGCTTCAAAGTACGTGTGTGGCTGGCTGGATATTTATGTAAAATGTTATTAGGTAAGGGAGATAACATTTACGTCCAAACATCGCGAAGTAATGTGAAAAAATGCGGTCATGGTACGTCTATAGAGTTGTGTACATTTACTACGGCGTTCATACATTATAATTATGTAACTAAGAACATTCGCGACGGGTTTACGGGTGACGTGCACTTGATATATGCATTATCGCCCTTTTTATCAGTTGTTGGCTGCTTACCAATTTGAGGCGAATTTCATAACACAGTTAGGAAGAGCAAGGTACTGTTTAGGTTTACTACATTTTTGTAATACTCTACAAACTGTTCTGATTTTTTATTCTTGTATTTTCTTTATTTATCTTTATTTGTCAGTTTTGTACATGAAAACAGTATTTTATCATTTTCTTATACAATTCTATTCTCGTATAACTTGACATTGTGTATTTGCACCTTTTAATTTAAATTTTCATTTAAATAGATTCATTGAAATAGCTACCCCACAGCTTCAAATGGGCAATAAATCAAAAGATTGACAAATGTTTTCTTTAAAAAGCACACTGCAAAAATGATTTCCTGTCAAAGAAGTTTAAACTATGAAAAATAGATAAAATTCCCAAAATGTCCGTCCCATCTTGGCAATAAGAGTTTAAAATCGTATGGTAATTATTCACGTATATGTATATAACACTTATAAATATATCAATCTTTTCATTAGAAGAAACATATTTTTCTGGACAATTCAGTATAATTTCCTTTTTTTGATATCAAGTTAAAACTCATTTTTTGTACTTTGCACAGTTATGTATAAATGAGTGAAAATTTACTAAAGTAATAATACATGTACGGTATAGATAGTATGAGTTGGTCAAATGATAATAAATTGATAACTGCCCAACATAGTAATTGAAATTAAAATTTAACTGATAATCCTTATCTGATAACTTGATACATGCATTTTTCATAAATTGTAGCGAACATTTATGACGCTAAATGGTGCTTTCAAGAAACGAGCCAGTCTACGAAAATTGCCTATAAATACATGCATATCTCAGTTTCAATGCATTTGTCATTGGTTGTTTTGTAAGCTTCAAGGGAACAAAATGATATTCTTCCTGGAATTTTCTTCCTATTTATTATAAGTGGAACTGTATCCGATATCACGGAAACAACAAAGGGAATAATCAAATGACAAGACAAAACAGGTGTCGTTTTCGCTTTTGTTGAGAATTTACAATAAATTCCAGATTATTTGCTCTGTCATGCGTTATGAATTCATCTGTTATTCTTCATGAAAAAAAACCCATAAATTTAGAATGCAATAAAGCCAGTTCATCAAATGTCCGTTCGCTGATTTTCACGTATTCCCCGAGCACATCGCCAGAACAAGATCTCTTCCTTTCATATAGAGAATGCCAAAATGCAAGAAAAGTGTAAATAAACAATTCATTCAATTTGGTATCATACTTAATTATGTTTTGTTGTTTTAGGATGACATCGGATGGAAAGAGAACTTATCATTAGATGATAAAATACAATGTCACTGTGTCTATATATACAGCTGTTCAATGCGCATGACTGCTTTAAATCAATGGAACATTTTATCTTGTGAGTCGAAATGTTTCCACATACCAAAAAGCAACATATGATGAAAATGTTCTTGTCTAACAGCAGACCACTTAAAACATGATTAAGACAACAGACCCTGTTTGTTCGTCCTATATCTACCATACCTTAGACAGTATTGGTTACAACAAAGGTATGCAGGCTTATCGAGTACAAGTGATGAATTTAAACGCGGCGATTGTATCTCGAGTCGGGAACAGAGCTTGGAAAATTATTCATCGAAACTTTAAAGACCTTGGCGTAGTAAGTTCGGCGCCTTTAAACGTGACTGTCCTGGCTGTTGAAAGTGTAAGTGATGGCATAGCAAATACCATGGAAAGTGACAAAGATTTCATGCTTGTACTTAATGAAGTTATATGTGTGGATAATCCAACTTACACCACTGGATTCGTTGAGCTAAAACCAGACTTTAGTGATGTTTCTCCCGGTTATGTAAAGCTGACAACAGCTAATTTTATTTCAGAAGGCAAATTGATTCGCGAATACCATCTTCTTGGAAGGTCTCAATCCGGTCGACCTTATGTATCTAGCACTTTGTTCAAAGATGATATAAAGTATGCTACCGATTTATTTCCAGTATCAGCTTACGATGGCTTTTCTGATGTCAGTCAATATGAGAATGGTCCGGCTATCACTTCTGAAAGGTTTTCCGGAACAAGCAAAGGGTTATCATGTCCTATGAATAATCTTCAAACGGACGTAGTATCAGCTTTTCATTTTTTTGGTACCGATGCACTAAAACGATGGGCTGTCAGAAAGCGATTTTACAACTGGCCGTCACAGTGTATTATCGATGCTGTATCGGTGTCAAATGTTTACGTCGTTCCAGTTGGAGAGGTTGAGAGTGTAACTGAAGATATCGAGTGGAGAATATCGTTCATTGAAGCTGAGAAAATACTGATAACTAATACAAATAGCTGTCAGTATAAACTGTACGTGTTGTTGAAAATGATAACAAAAGAAGTATTAAAACCGGTCTGTCCGTCTGTCTCGTCGTACATGGTGAAAAATGTCATGCTGTGGACTTGCGAAAGAGTGCCCTCGGTTTTGTTTGTGCCAACACAATTGATACGATTAACCATGCATGCGTTGTGGTTCTTTAGACAATCCTTGCAAAATAACCACTTACCAAATTACATTTTACCGGAAAGAAATCTTATTTTAAGAAGAATTTATGGAGAGGAAAAAATAAAACTGATATCTCTCTTGTCAACATTACTTGAAGAAAACGAACGGATCATTCTTAGACTACCAATACTGTCTGAATACCTGCCAGTAATGAGAGATATACCTTATATATGTACTCTGCACGGAATTTGGCGGGACATAAGTGAACAACTTTTTCTAAAAAACGAGCTGAACAGTTCATCATACATGGAGGGTGAACATTTAGGAAGGAAAACATTATTGCTTGATGTTATGTGGGACAGTATGAAGGATAAACAAGGTTTGGACATCGTATTTCAATTGTGCAATTGGATTTGTCCAGAATATAAAAACATGTTCATATCAGGCAGAATGCAAGAAGCTATGAATCTGGCTCAGAAACGGATTGAAGAAGTCATTTTTGTTAACACATTGCAGTGAAAGAGAACATGTGTGTACGAGAATATTGATGTTATTGTTATTTCATTAGATAGTCTTTGATAGGGTAAAATGCTTTCAGAAATTCATTTTTTTTAAATTCAAATAAAAGTAACCATTTCTTATAGTGCACTGCTACTACGACATATTCATCTTCTTAGCATCATTCATTACATAATACATGTGTTAGAAACAATTCGTATTTTGTCATAAACGGTACAAAATCATCAAACGTTAAGTTTATTAAACCAATGTTTACGTGGATATCTTTTGCGGAAATAATACGATTCACTCCCTATTGGAACTTTTGCTCTAGGTCTTCAACGTCATTATCCAAAGTGTGACATTATAAGCAACAGTACTTCCCTTACTGCGGCTATACGGGTGACCAAACGGCCAAAGATATAGGTGTCAAATCGGAGAGAAAGTCCCAGCACCCTTATATTTAAAATTCCCTGGTCAGGCACCACGTTTTGTGAAGTTTTCATTGTTTTTCGTACTGTATCCGAACCTGTTACAAATGATTAATCATTTCTTTTGTTGCATCGCAATTCAATAGATTGTCTTACGACATGTTTACTTCAGTTACAATACAGGGTTAGTTCTAATGACACAAATGTACATAATGCCCTTCGCTGATCTGTGATCTATATTAACAGTCGTGAATGAAGTAACATATTTATTTATATCTCTATAATTAGGACAGAGGACGATATTAGACCATTGTGCATTATTGACTGCTACTGAAGACAACCGGCGACATACGATTTGGTTCCTGGGTTGTCCATCCTCGCCTAATCCCCAAGTCGAACTTTGGTTTAAAACAGACAGATCTCTATTTTACTGTTTCATTATCTTGATATCAAATCGTAGCCTAATAAAAAAAACACAGAAAGTTTGTCGAATGCGGAGTATCTTTTTAGCTATATTTAAAAGGAACCTTGAAATATTGCACAGTAGTATTAATACCACAAACTATCTGTTATATAGATCTGTATTCATAAATATTTCATCACGAACCCGTTGAATGGACGATGTGTCTGTATTATTTTGTACTGCAATTTGCTGTCAGGATAATTGACTTGTGATGTTATAGGAATTGTGATATGCATAGTTATTTTTTCATTTACCTTGACTGCACGTAGACAGATATGAATGGTAGAATAAGCTACACAGAATTTATGGCTTTGATACAGAAACTAAATCTTTGGCAGGTACGCTTCTTCCTTCCTAGTAATCTTAGTAATGTACCCAAAATTAATATCCAAACACATTTTAGTTAAAATAAAAAAGGTCTTTCACTGTTTGGATACGTAAGAATACTGATAGAAAGTTATTTAGATTTTTATTATCTTCAGCTATCAAATACTTTCGATCTTTACTGGCTTGATCATTAATTTTTAGCTCAAAGAACAATGTCCGAAAATCGGAACATGTTTATGAAAACGTATGTTTATTCATTTATAGTAATGTACTTTATATTTAATTTTGAGGAATGGTTAGATAAATGCATACCTTCTTGTTTACAGAATATATTTCGAAAATTCGCTGTAGGTAATGGTTCTGTGATGGATACGTATTCTCTACGGAACGCTCTTAGGATGGCAGGTATATGCTGTATCGTAAATCATACTTAACATACAGATTAATTTATCAAACTGCATCAATAGTTTCAAAGATAAATGTCAGCAACCCTAGATCATAACCTTAGTTCATTCTCAGTTCATTATTTTATTATTTGTTCATTCATGTATTCATTTATCTGTCCGTTAGCGTCGGTCTGTTCATTATTGATCTTTCTACATGTATTTGCCTATCTGAGCCTCATCAAAATACACACGTAAAGCACCAACATGATTTATAAATAAAAGTGTTAATATATGATAGTTTATTCAATAAAAAGACAAAATTGCCTTACATTGTACATTTTTACACATATGCATAGTTAATTGCATAATTATATTAAGTTAATAAAACATTGAATTATACTTTGACGAGCATCATTATGATTTATCCAGAATATAACTTGGTCCGTACTTACTTATTTCACTTTTACGTTATCTCTGTTGCAGGTTTCTCCGTCAGTAATAAGATACTGGAGGCGCTGGTGCTAAGGTTTGCAGCAAAGGATTTGATTAATTTAGAAGGCTTTATTAATTCTGTTGTTAAACTTCAAGTAGCGCATCGTAAGTACACCTATCTACTACAATTACACACTGCATACTTGCAAATACGCTTGTTGATCTATGTGTTTGTTATAGATCTAATAAATAATAATAAGCTCTGTTAAAGGACATCTATTTCAGGCGGGCGTCAACAATTTTACAAAAATGCGTGTGTGGCATTTTGCCTTAATATACTCCTTAATTCATTGCCACAGTAGTTTAGCTATTCAGAAATCATAGAGCGATTCTGTTGTTAACGCAATGAAGATCACATAGCAATAAAAAATCAGGAATGTTTTAATGAAACCATGATTGTAATAGTCTCGTACAAGAATCATTTATTAAGAGTAATTGTATTATTAGATTTATAATCATATATTTGATGTTTACTATGTAAGAAAGACTTACCATAGGTCATTTTCATAGCTTAAATTTGTCATATTTGTTATGTACCAATGGGAGTATACAAGATAGGATGGTTAATACACTGAATATGATCTGAATGAGCAATATGGTTTTTATCTAATTTCGTTGAATACTCATTATTATAATAATGTTCAGACTTTGTGATCAATCAAAATGTATAATTATGTATTTCATCAATATTGTATCATTATTTCTGTGAGTTTCTTATATTTGTTCAGAACTGACGACTCTCATAGGTAAACTGTGACTTGTTTTTTAGCAATTAGATGCATTCTTCATTGTCTATTTCTTTCTTACTTAATACAGTACCATGTTAAACAGTTAATTTGCCGCACACACACAGACGCATACAATTGTTTCTTCTTTTTCTTTTTTTTCTAGTTTCTAGAATAATATTACCATACTTCTGTTTTCTAAGGTACATTTTCCACGGGGTTGATTGGAGGTAACGTGTGATAAACACTTTTCCAAACATAACTTTCCCTATTTCTCCACTTTATCAAAAATGCATGTCTTTGTTATTTACTTGCACGTACATTCTTCCATACGACCTTACTTTCTTTTCAGGTTATTAATTTTGTAAAGTACGAATACACTACCTAATTTCTGATTTTTAAGATCGTTATATTGGTCAATAGGTACTACTTGTAGTATTCAATTTTTTTTCTATTCCAACTTATTTCTGTTTTGCTCCCTAATATCTACCTTATACTAACAACATGATAACGTTTACACATTTGTTAATGCATTCGTATTATTTTACGATTTAAATATATTATATTGATTTTGGTCGCGTAAGAAATCGCGCATCTGCTCGATATATGTATAATACATTACACATGACCAAACCAAGTCGTTATAATCACATTATCGTTCATGACACCATTATTTTTTGTTGTTGTTTATTTGTATGTCTGATAAAAAGTGGATAATTCTTGCTTGTCACATCAGCTGCTTACAAATATATAGATATGTATTTCATTCACTAGGTATATGTAATATATATAACATAATTAGAGCACCTGTCTCTCATTATAGAACGTCATTCAAGAACAACAGAATCAATGCCTGATGTATCGGATGGTGATCATAGAAAATATCTACAAGAGGTAAGTATACCTTATTTATTAATATCTTCTTTTCTATTTTATCCTTCTTTGTTATTTTCTAGTACAAACAGCGAATGCAGAGGCGGATCCAGGATTTCAGGCTATGGGTTAATATCTATAATTAATCAAAGCTCTGAAGGTACTGCTGTTGTTCGGAACTACAAAGCAGTCAAAAGTTGAATTTCTTTGTAGGGTGAGTTTTTGAATCCGAACGATAGTTCGCACATGAATTTCGATGCAGACTTAAGTACTACTAACGCTTTTCTACACCCGCTATGCAGTTGTTAAAGCTGTTCCCGTTCCATGTGCTTTCAGTACTTTGATTTATGATTCCCACCTGATCACAAAAAGTAGTTAAGCAAATAGCATAATATCATATAGTCTACATTACCTGCCTCTTTGTATACTCAACTTTTGCAGAATGTCATATCTCACACATGAAGACACACTCGAAGAAAAAGTTACACATTATAAGCATTATATCAATCGATTACAATTTCCCGATGAACCACTTTTTTTAAATATCTGGTTGACACACAGTTATCATTGCATCGTCCATGAATTCAATGATGACTTCTATACGTTTACAATAGAAGCTAGGAACCAGACAAATTAGCATATAAAGCACGAGGATTATGACGTCATCCTTCCTTGGAATGTGTGTACTGATAGTAAATATTGTAGTTATCCGAGGGACAGGATTGTTTAGATTTTTTACGACTGTCTAGTATTGCTCGTTTACGATATTGCACAGCAATCTGATTTTGACTAATATGCACGTAATATTTGAATTTGTATTTATGCCATTGAACTGAAAAAAATGGAACTATGTTCGTAGGCGGAAGGTTAAATTAATGGAAGCTGTTCGGTATGCAGGTTTTCAATGAAAACTGAGCGATTTCTGAAATACGGTAATAACTTTATTGTTCGTACCGAACAACAAAAACTATTTCATTGAATGACATTTTATTTCTATCTATGGTCGGGAACTTTGGGGGCGCCGGGTACAACTCTCCCCTTCAATCTGCTAGTGAATGTACACAAGGAAATGAAGATTTGTGAATTAGTTTGTGCAATGACAATTTACAAATAGCTTCTTTCTTAAATGTTTGTTGGTCCTGGAAAGGACCTTCAACCAAAGACCAAGTGCCATTCTCAACTTGTACAGAAAAGCTCGGTTACCTTAAGCAACAGCTTAGTGATAACGTTCTTGTAATCTATTTAGTTTGTTACCAAGTATAAGGAGTTGTTGACGAGCGCGGGAGAATCTCCCCTCCGCATGTTTCAGTAGAATGTAAGAATATTTCTGTTGAATACCGGCAGATTCTAAAGTACGTGACTGTGATTCGGAATTCATTGTTATAATGATGATAAATTTATCACTGGACTGCCCGATGAGCTGTATATGGAAACGAGGAGCGATGTTCGAAAAGATCCCTATTGGGTGTGACAGGGCGTAAAAATTAGGAATTGAATAATTGAATGTTCATTCATTGAATGATATTTCATTTTTATCCTTTTAAAGGGGGAACGCCCTCCTTGAATCCGCTAGTGTTTGACATACTGTCCAGATGAACCTTAGAAATGCCCTTTTATTCTATCGTATACTTCAAATCTTGTAAAAATACCTGTATAACAAACTAATCATAAGTTATCAAATAAACAAATTCAGTGTCTAAAATATTGTCATGTGTTTGTGAAATTGTTAAAAAATCTAGGCGACCGATTATCAGATGAGCAGTGTACGAGTATATCAGACAGACAGACAGACAGATATTTTTATTTAGACTTGTACATGGTACATCATCTACATACATATATACAAACATAAACTGTCAACGTAATTTACAATTAAACGATAAAATTAACAAAATTGGACATAACTTTTTTAAACAAAGAATCATACACAAGTTTCACAAATATATATAGGTAATGGAGATGAACATAATTTATCTTTCAACATAAGTAATATTAGAACGAATTTTTAATGCCATTTTAACATACAATGATATATTAATTAAGTCTGATTTATCAACATTGCTTAACAATTGTAAATATTTCTGTACAGAAGGTTTAACATAATATATTGTTTGGATATATTTATGCCTGATTTCAGAATAACAAGGACATATACACATAAAATGATACTCGTCTTCAATATCATTAGAATTACAATAAATACAGTGTCTTTCATTTCGAGGTTTGTTGTCATAAGCAAATCTACCAGTTTGTATTCGTAACGGATGAACAGACATGCGTAGTCTACAAAAGTATATTCTAAAAGATTTTGGTAAAATATCAAGATACATTTCATAACCAAAAGCTGGTTTAAAAAATTTATAAAGATCCATCATAGTACTTTTATTAACAATGTTCAACCACTCTTGTTTATACGATTCAATAACCCGCATCTTAAAAACTAAAGGGAAAGACTTATTATTAATAGTATGCACATTATCAAACATATCTGCAAAATCATAATCATTTAACAATTTCTTGACATTATATACCCAGTTAATACAACCTTTATTACAATCGTCTACTGCTTGTTTATACATAGCTTATAGAATATTATCACTAGACTGAATTTTTAACCAATATTTTATGATACTTACATATCTATTAACAAATAACGGGTAGCGTCCTAATTCACCATACACAAATGCATTACATGTCGTTTGTTTTACATTTAACAACCTTTTTAAAAACTTTAAATGCAGTCTTTCTATTTCTTTAGATTTTGTATAACCCCAAACTTCAGACCCATAACTTATAATAGAACTAACAAACGCATCAAATAATTGACAAAATGTCCGGGGCTTTAAATCAAACTCTTTACACTTAGTAAATAATACATACAAGGCTTTCGTGAACCATTTGAATTATATATTTTCCTCGAAGAATTCTCGTGTTATTTACACTTTATGCACACACATATAGTTACATAAGTCAGTGTTATAATGCTCGTGTCAATTTAAACTCGAATTAAACACTTGTCACAACCTAAAGTTAGCTATTAAGTAGTCTAATTTACGCGACTCGCATTTTCTTTGTCAGGCTAGTCTGTACTGTAAATGAATCTATTTTAAAGCGTGTATTGATTTTAGTCATTCTTTCGGAGTAAGTTGAATTTCTTCATGTATAGTCTACTAAGCGGTACAAATGTCACAATTTAGATAATTGATTATTTTAATCAAACTTTTTTTGTTGTTCTTATTTCAGCTTTTGCGTACATCAATATATTCATGATACACGACATCTACCCACTCATTGATTACATGGGACACTAATAATCACCATGGGACCAACACTGCAGCTACTTGTATTGTTTTATTCTCAGAAATGTGAACAGTCAACCAATTATTATACCAAGAGTATTTCCAAACTTGAACTTTTAAACAAATATAATACTATGCGAATAATAGATATTCAGAACCTGCGACATGACATTTGTTGTTACCTAGTTATATAAATGATTATATACGTATGTATTTATCGACTGACATGTTTTGAGGAAAAAAATAGAACTTATGATTGATTACATGTACTTATATTTTTTTTTGACGATATATTGGGTTAGTACTTTTTATCTTCAATCATCCGCACCAACTCTTCACAGTTTACTGAAAATATTTAACAATATAACATTGAGTATTCAGATATTCTGACCAGTGTACGGTGCTTTAAATACTCTGATGTATCAATACATGTATGTGACTTCTAGGTTGTTGTATATACGTCATTTCATCATATTTATACCTTTGGTTTCGAACCTATATTTGGTAAATAGCATACTGTAAATATTGTAATATTTTTTTGTGAGATCTGCATTTTGTTGTTATATAGCTGGGTGTATATTGGTTCCAGTTTGTCTATAGCACATGTACATATATGTTTGACAGTTTAAAACCATGTGACATATCATAGAACACAGGACACTATTCATGTGTGCATACATATCAAATTCCTAGGGACCATGGAAATTAGTTTGAGATAAGCAAAATTTGAGATAAATAAATATTGTATAATTACATTGTATTACAATGCTTGTATGTAACTTACGTGTTGCTTGAATAAATCACGTACATACGTAGAGAAGAAACAAAATATGCATCTATTCATAATAATTCATATTAACAATCAATGTCCCAACTTCAGATATTTTTCACAAGAAATAGTAAATTAGGTCGAATTTTGGGCTGTAATATAAATAAATTATCACGCATATTGAGATTTGTTGTAAGAATTCGAAAACACTATGAGTCTAGCTAGCTTCACATATTTTCGGATATGTACGCTTTCCGTACACAAAGTAAGATGACCGTGTTCCTTGCAACGTCGATCATGCTTTCGGAATTAATCATTTTTATCAAGCTATGATCATTTTGCTAAGATTGAAATCCAACACTGTTAGAGATGGCGAGTAATCGTACTCGATTTTCAACTTAAACCTACGAGTATCACAGTGTTCGGATAGACACTGCAGCTGAAGTCATACGTGATGCGTACTACATATATACTAGTTTTTGTTTACCTTACCTACCATATTTTTAATTAAGTCAAATACAATGTAATAGATATGATTATCATGCTACACTACACTTACGGTGTCTATTTGTCACACGATTGTAAATCTCCCGGAGCATTTAGTTCAATTAGCAAAATGTCATAATATGTGTGAAAGCGTCCATTGTTCGCCGATCAGATCCAACTATGAGATAAACAACTCAAACTACATGTTAATTAGAGTCACGGGGACAAAAATATAGTTTGACATAACCGAAATTTTGATATAAGCGAGTTTGACATAACGAGATTCAACTGTACTTTTAGGGCTATTTCTGCATTATTCTAAAGAACTGACCACTATGTAAGCAGTATTCATTCTTTGTTAGGTTTTGTATTTGAATACTGATTGTGTATGTATAGTAGTTGAAAGTTACTCTGGGGCTTCATTAGCATATATTGTGTATCAATAAATTTTGTCTGTATCTATATATGTATAATGAAATAATAATGATTTAATAAAGTGTTTAGACAGAAACATACAATGAACTCTCGTTAACTCTTATCCTTGTAACCGGAGGAGGAAGACAATCTACTTTATACCGGGCTCGATCCTACTACCTCCTGCTCTACCAACTGAGCTAATTGTTGTGGTGAACATCACAGTCAGTTTATTTCCTCAACCCTAATGAATAACTTTCTGGATCTGCCTAGTATGATTTTACCTAGGTAGTTTAATAGTACATTGCAACCTCTACAGAGCGGCCTTCTCAAGAGCAACAACCTCCCTTGAACAACAGCATGTTTTTTCCACTTTACGTTTTAACTATTAATTTAACCTCTCGATCTATAGCTACAGCCTATCAACAACTACATACTTTGCTTGTCACAAATGTTGTTTTGGAGAGGTTGCACTGTATTTCCACACATGGAGGAAATTCAATATTTTTTCAAACTTTCGTAGTAGGATAGTAGGGATTCGAACCTGGACCGCCGGGTTACCAGTCCAGCGCACTAACCACAGGGTCACTATATATGTTAGTAATAAGATTAAACAGTACTATAAAATGATTACAGGCCTCCGTGGTCGAGTGTTTAAGGTATCTGACTAGCTAAGACTAGGTCCTCAGAGCTGCAGTTTGAATCCCACTGGGACCGGACAAATTTCATAGGCGAGAAAGATTTCCAAACATGGTTTATGGAGGGTAGTTGTTTAGAACAGTTACTACCCACGTGTATTTCTGGGATTTTACTCCACCATTAAACCTGAACATGTCGCCAAATAAACCTGGCTAATGATGTGATAGTAAACCCAAGTGTGATAAATCGAGTACTAATACATTTCGGACAGATTTAGATATCGCTAATGATACCCATGTATAAATAAATCAAGAAATGATATAAGTCGAGAAATACCGTCACCTAACCATCGTAGCGAAATCTAACTGATACTTTTTAATGACTATAGGCCCGTTTCATCAAACATCTTACGCCACTTTTTAAGTAAGAAGTGTCTTTTCTCCCTTCTTAGCGTTAGAATACGTTTCATCAATATTTTCTTAGCTACGAATTCTTAAGTTTAGGAACGATTCCTTCTTAACTTTACAATAGCTCATGGGCTTTCTCAAAGATAAGAAAACGCGGCTTCTGCCTTTATTATTACGGGATAGCCTTTTATTTGAAGACTTGTGTGCAATGCATAAGGCATTCGTAAATAATGGAAAAGAAATTCAGTGTTATGTTCAGGGGCGTATAAGCCAGCTATACATGAATTTTATGTATACAAGGAAGAATGTAACCCCCGCTGTTGTTTGGTTCCGGATTTTGTTATTCCCCGCTATTCGAAATGGCGGAGGAGAATGAAGTGTTCGTCCGTGCGTCTGTGTGTCCGTACACACCAGAGGGAGGTAATGTGGTAAGGATTGGTTAGGGTTGGTAACTTTAGGTCTTGTGAGGTTCAGTTTCGTACACACTGGAATTGTGGGGATAATTTCGACTGGTAGGGTGCAGACTTGTGGGGATAAAAACATCGAAAACACCAAAGGGTACACCCCACAACATACGTCTCAAGAGTACGTCCGTCCGTCCGTTCAAAAAAATTGGTTTCCGAGCGATAACTCAAGCAATATTTCAAGAATTGGTTTCATATTTTACATGAAGGAATATAATAACAAAATACAGGTCAAGTTCGATTTCACTTAAAATTCAATCATTTTCTCTCGGGGAGGCATTCGTGTCCTCCGGACACATTTCTAGTTTAAATTAGAACTAAAATGGTGAACTTCCAGTTGTATTTGCAGAGATTAGAGACGCTGTTAAATATTATTCATTTGAATCATGCATTTTATTTCAAACACCGTGATTAACGATTTTTAGACATAATACTAGTAGATCTAGTAGCTTTCTTCTTATAGATGGCATATTTATATTGCTCACTTTTCAAATTAACTTTACACACGTGCGTATGTGCGTATCGCTTATGTTATAATTGTTAAGATCTGATATTTTTAAGACTTGTTATAAGACCGTGAACACAAACGATAATATTTGAGCTTCATCTTTAATTTGGTATATAATTTACAAAAAATCGGTTGAGAAATCATATAAAACTCCCTATATAATTTATGTATAGAATCAACTGTGTTTTTGGACTTGATTTTTATCAAAATCAAGTCCTTTGTAATCGTTGACTTATATTTGTCGCTGAACTCCATAACAGCTTGGTTAAAAGAATGCCACATAAAGGAAATAGTACGCAACTAAATGGTATGTTTATATAGAAGTATCTGGAATCTTTCCCCAATTAAGTGTGTCAGATCTAAATATATTTCAAATCATTCTATTGTAACTACATAGAAAGAGTCATGTATCTAAATAAGTGCTTGTCGGTAGATACATGAGATTGTCAAATGCGTAGAATTAAAACCGCGTATTCACTGTCCAATAACATATCTTGCCGTAAAAGTAGTTCTACTTTCGGTTTTCGTTCGATAGTTCAGAAAAATCTCCACGGACGTATTCATGCATTTGCAACAATCTACCATCGATGTGTGTGTTTTGTGCCTTTCTAACATTTCTTAATATTACAAAGCGAATTCTCATTTAATCGTATTCCGTGATATTCACACCAACTAGTGTTATTTTGATGACGGAATCGCTATTTATAGACTCACTCCCCGCAGTGGCTAGTAGCAAAGCGTAACCGATGTGGGGAGTTTGATTTATCGAAGGTTGAATGTTAAAACTGCGGCTTAAGAATAATAATTCGAACTACAAAGCAGTCAAAAGTTGAATTTCTTTGTAGGGTGAGTTTTTGAATCCGAACGATAGTTCGCACATGAATTTCGATGCAGACTTAAGTACTACTAACGCTTTTCTACACCCGCTATGCAGTTGTTAAAGCTGTTCCCGTTCCATGTGCTTTCAGTACTTTGATTTATGATTCCCACCTGATCACAAAAAGTAGTTAAGCAAATAGCATAATATCATATAGTCTACATTACCTGCCTCTTTGTATACTCAACTTTTGCAGAATGTCATATCTCACACATGAAGACACACTCGAAGAAAAAGTTACACATTATAAGCATTATATCAATCGATTACAATTTCCCGATGAACCACTTTTTTTAAATATCTGGTTGACACACAGTTATCATTGCATCGTCCATGAATTCAATGATGACTTCTATACGTTTACAATAGAAGCTAGGAACCAGACAAATTAGCATATAAAGCACGAGGATTATGACGTCATCCTTCCTTGGAATGTGTGTACTGATAGTAAATATTGTAGTTATCCGAGGGACAGGATTGTTTAGATTTTTTACGACTGTCTAGTATTGCTCGTTTACGATATTGCACAGCAATCTGATTTTGACTAATATGCACGTAATATTTGAATTTGTATTTATGCCATTGAACTGAAAAAAATGGAACTATGTTCGTAGGCGGAAGGTTAAATTAATGGAAGCTGTTCGGTATGCAGGTTTTCAATGAAAACTGAGCGATTTCTGAAATACGGTAATAACTTTATTGTTCGTACCGAACAACAAAAACTATTTCATTGAATGACATTTTATTTCTATCTATGGTCGGGAACTTTGGGGGCGCCGGGTACAACTCTCCCCTTCAATCTGCTAGTGAATGTACACAAGGAAATGAAGATTTGTGAATTAGTTTGTGCAATGACAATTTACAAATAGCTTCTTTCTTAAATGTTTGTTGGTCCTGGAAAGGACCTTCAACCAAAGACCAAGTGCCATTCTCAACTTGTACAGAAAAGCTCGGTTACCTTAAGCAACAGCTTAGTGATAACGTTCTTGTAATCTATTTAGTTTGTTACCAAGTATAAGGAGTTGTTGACGAGCGCGGGAGAATCTCCCCTCCGCATGTTTCAGTAGAATGTAAGAATATTTCTGTTGAATACCGGCAGATTCTAAAGTACGTGACTGTGATTCGGAATTCATTGTTATAATGATGATAAATTTATCACTGGACTGCCCGATGAGCTGTATATGGAAACGAGGAGCGATGTTCGAAAAGATCCCTATTGGGTGTGACAGGGCGTAAAAATTAGGAATTGAATAATTGAATGTTCATTCATTGAATGATATTTCATTTTTATCCTTTTAAAGGGGGAACGCCCTCCTTGAATCCGCTAGTGTTTGACATACTGTCCAGATGAACCTTAGAAATGCCCTTTTATTCTATCGTATACTTCAAATCTTGTAAAAATACCTGTATAACAAACTAATCATAAGTTATCAAATAAACAAATTCAGTGTCTAAAATATTGTCATGTGTTTGTGAAATTGTTAAAAAATCTAGGCGACCGATTATCAGATGAGCAGTGTACGAGTATATCAGACAGACAGACAGACAGATATTTTTATTTAGACTTGTACATGGTACATCATCTACATACATATATACAAACATAAACTGTCAACGTAATTTACAATTAAACGATAAAATTAACAAAATTGGACATAACTTTTTTAAACAAAGAATCATACACAAGTTTCACAAATATATATAGGTAATGGAGATGAACATAATTTATCTTTCAACATAAGTAATATTAGAACGAATTTTTAATGCCATTTTAACATACAATGATATATTAATTAAGTCTGATTTATCAACATTGCTTAACAATTGTAAATATTTCTGTACAGAAGGTTTAACATAATATATTGTTTGGATATATTTATGCCTGATTTCAGAATAACAAGGACATATACACATAAAATGATACTCGTCTTCAATATCATTAGAATTACAATAAATACAGTGTCTTTCATTTCGAGGTTTGTTGTCATAAGCAAATCTACCAGTTTGTATTCGTAACGGATGAACAGACATGCGTAGTCTACAAAAGTATATTCTAAAAGATTTTGGTAAAATATCAAGATACATTTCATAACCAAAAGCTGGTTTAAAAAATTTATAAAGATCCATCATAGTACTTTTATTAACAATGTTCAACCACTCTTGTTTATACGATTCAATAACCCGCATCTTAAAAACTAAAGGGAAAGACTTATTATTAATAGTATGCACATTATCAAACATATCTGCAAAATCATAATCATTTAACAATTTCTTGACATTATATACCCAGTTAATACAACCTTTATTACAATCGTCTACTGCTTGTTTATACATAGCTTATAGAATATTATCACTAGACTGAATTTTTAACCAATATTTTATGATACTTACATATCTATTAACAAATAACGGGTAGCGTCCTAATTCACCATACACAAATGCATTACATGTCGTTTGTTTTACATTTAACAACCTTTTTAAAAACTTTAAATGCAGTCTTTCTATTTCTTTAGATTTTGTATAACCCCAAACTTCAGACCCATAACTTATAATAGAACTAACAAACGCATCAAATAATTGACAAAATGTCCGGGGCTTTAAATCAAACTCTTTACACTTAGTAAATAATACATACAAGGCTTTCGTGAACCATTTGAATTATATATTTTCCTCGAAGAATTCTCGTGTTATTTACACTTTATGCACACACATATAGTTACATAAGTCAGTGTTATAATGCTCGTGTCAATTTAAACTCGAATTAAACACTTGTCACAACCTAAAGTTAGCTATTAAGTAGTCTAATTTACGCGACTCGCATTTTCTTTGTCAGGCTAGTCTGTACTGTAAATGAATCTATTTTAAAGCGTGTATTGATTTTAGTCATTCTTTCGGAGTAAGTTGAATTTCTTCATGTATAGTCTACTAAGCGGTACAAATGTCACAATTTAGATAATTGATTATTTTAATCAAACTTTTTTTGTTGTTCTTATTTCAGCTTTTGCGTACATCAATATATTCATGATACACGACATCTACCCACTCATTGATTACATGGGACACTAATAATCACCATGGGACCAACACTGCAGCTACTTGTATTGTTTTATTCTCAGAAATGTGAACAGTCAACCAATTATTATACCAAGAGTATTTCCAAACTTGAACTTTTAAACAAATATAATACTATGCGAATAATAGATATTCAGAACCTGCGACATGACATTTGTTGTTACCTAGTTATATAAATGATTATATACGTATGTATTTATCGACTGACATGTTTTGAGGAAAAAAATAGAACTTATGATTGATTACATGTACTTATATTTTTTTTTGACGATATATTGGGTTAGTACTTTTTATCTTCAATCATCCGCACCAACTCTTCACAGTTTACTGAAAATATTTAACAATATAACATTGAGTATTCAGATATTCTGACCAGTGTACGGTGCTTTAAATACTCTGATGTATCAATACATGTATGTGACTTCTAGGTTGTTGTATATACGTCATTTCATCATATTTATACCTTTGGTTTCGAACCTATATTTGGTAAATAGCATACTGTAAATATTGTAATATTTTTTTGTGAGATCTGCATTTTGTTGTTATATAGCTGGGTGTATATTGGTTCCAGTTTGTCTATAGCACATGTACATATATGTTTGACAGTTTAAAACCATGTGACATATCATAGAACACAGGACACTATTCATGTGTGCATACATATCAAATTCCTAGGGACCATGGAAATTAGTTTGAGATAAGCAAAATTTGAGATAAATAAATATTGTATAATTACATTGTATTACAATGCTTGTATGTAACTTACGTGTTGCTTGAATAAATCACGTACATACGTAGAGAAGAAACAAAATATGCATCTATTCATAATAATTCATATTAACAATCAATGTCCCAACTTCAGATATTTTTCACAAGAAATAGTAAATTAGGTCGAATTTTGGGCTGTAATATAAATAAATTATCACGCATATTGAGATTTGTTGTAAGAATTCGAAAACACTATGAGTCTAGCTAGCTTCACATATTTTCGGATATGTACGCTTTCCGTACACAAAGTAAGATGACCGTGTTCCTTGCAACGTCGATCATGCTTTCGGAATTAATCATTTTTATCAAGCTATGATCATTTTGCTAAGATTGAAATCCAACACTGTTAGAGATGGCGAGTAATCGTACTCGATTTTCAACTTAAACCTACGAGTATCACAGTGTTCGGATAGACACTGCAGCTGAAGTCATACGTGATGCGTACTACATATATACTAGTTTTTGTTTACCTTACCTACCATATTTTTAATTAAGTCAAATACAATGTAATAGATATGATTATCATGCTACACTACACTTACGGTGTCTATTTGTCACACGATTGTAAATCTCCCGGAGCATTTAGTTCAATTAGCAAAATGTCATAATATGTGTGAAAGCGTCCATTGTTCGCCGATCAGATCCAACTATGAGATAAACAACTCAAACTACATGTTAATTAGAGTCACGGGGACAAAAATATAGTTTGACATAACCGAAATTTTGATATAAGCGAGTTTGACATAACGAGATTCAACTGTACTTTTAGGGCTATTTCTGCATTATTCTAAAGAACTGACCACTATGTAAGCAGTATTCATTCTTTGTTAGGTTTTGTATTTGAATACTGATTGTGTATGTATAGTAGTTGAAAGTTACTCTGGGGCTTCATTAGCATATATTGTGTATCAATAAATTTTGTCTGTATCTATATATGTATAATGAAATAATAATGATTTAATAAAGTGTTTAGACAGAAACATACAATGAACTCTCGTTAACTCTTATCCTTGTAACCGGAGGAGGAAGACAATCTACTTTATACCGGGCTCGATCCTACTACCTCCTGCTCTACCAACTGAGCTAATTGTTGTGGTGAACATCACAGTCAGTTTATTTCCTCAACCCTAATGAATAACTTTCTGGATCTGCCTAGTATGATTTTACCTAGGTAGTTTAATAGTACATTGCAACCTCTACAGAGCGGCCTTCTCAAGAGCAACAACCTCCCTTGAACAACAGCATGTTTTTTCCACTTTACGTTTTAACTATTAATTTAACCTCTCGATCTATAGCTACAGCCTATCAACAACTACATACTTTGCTTGTCACAAATGTTGTTTTGGAGAGGTTGCACTGTATTTCCACACATGGAGGAAATTCAATATTTTTTCAAACTTTCGTAGTAGGATAGTAGGGATTCGAACCTGGACCGCCGGGTTACCAGTCCAGCGCACTAACCACAGGGTCACTATATATGTTAGTAATAAGATTAAACAGTACTATAAAATGATTACAGGCCTCCGTGGTCGAGTGTTTAAGGTATCTGACTAGCTAAGACTAGGTCCTCAGAGCTGCAGTTTGAATCCCACTGGGACCGGACAAATTTCATAGGCGAGAAAGATTTCCAAACATGGTTTATGGAGGGTAGTTGTTTAGAACAGTTACTACCCACGTGTATTTCTGGGATTTTACTCCACCATTAAACCTGAACATGTCGCCAAATAAACCTGGCTAATGATGTGATAGTAAACCCAAGTGTGATAAATCGAGTACTAATACATTTCGGACAGATTTAGATATCGCTAATGATACCCATGTATAAATAAATCAAGAAATGATATAAGTCGAGAAATACCGTCACCTAACCATCGTAGCGAAATCTAACTGATACTTTTTAATGACTATAGGCCCGTTTCATCAAACATCTTACGCCACTTTTTAAGTAAGAAGTGTCTTTTCTCCCTTCTTAGCGTTAGAATACGTTTCATCAATATTTTCTTAGCTACGAATTCTTAAGTTTAGGAACGATTCCTTCTTAACTTTACAATAGCTCATGGGCTTTCTCAAAGATAAGAAAACGCGGCTTCTGCCTTTATTATTACGGGATAGCCTTTTATTTGAAGACTTGTGTGCAATGCATAAGGCATTCGTAAATAATGGAAAAGAAATTCAGTGTTATGTTCAGGGGCGTATAAGCCAGCTATACATGAATTTTATGTATACAAGGAAGAATGTAACCCCCGCTGTTGTTTGGTTCCGGATTTTGTTATTCCCCGCTATTCGAAATGGCGGAGGAGAATGAAGTGTTCGTCCGTGCGTCTGTGTGTCCGTACACACCAGAGGGAGGTAATGTGGTAAGGATTGGTTAGGGTTGGTAACTTTAGGTCTTGTGAGGTTCAGTTTCGTACACACTGGAATTGTGGGGATAATTTCGACTGGTAGGGTGCAGACTTGTGGGGATAAAAACATCGAAAACACCAAAGGGTACACCCCACAACATACGTCTCAAGAGTACGTCCGTCCGTCCGTTCAAAAAAATTGGTTTCCGAGCGATAACTCAAGCAATATTTCAAGAATTGGTTTCATATTTTACATGAAGGAATATAATAACAAAATACAGGTCAAGTTCGATTTCACTTAAAATTCAATCATTTTCTCTCGGGGAGGCATTCGTGTCCTCCGGACACATTTCTAGTTTAAATTAGAACTAAAATGGTGAACTTCCAGTTGTATTTGCAGAGATTAGAGACGCTGTTAAATATTATTCATTTGAATCATGCATTTTATTTCAAACACCGTGATTAACGATTTTTAGACATAATACTAGTAGATCTAGTAGCTTTCTTCTTATAGATGGCATATTTATATTGCTCACTTTTCAAATTAACTTTACACACGTGCGTATGTGCGTATCGCTTATGTTATAATTGTTAAGATCTGATATTTTTAAGACTTGTTATAAGACCGTGAACACAAACGATAATATTTGAGCTTCATCTTTAATTTGGTATATAATTTACAAAAAATCGGTTGAGAAATCATATAAAACTCCCTATATAATTTATGTATAGAATCAACTGTGTTTTTGGACTTGATTTTTATCAAAATCAAGTCCTTTGTAATCGTTGACTTATATTTGTCGCTGAACTCCATAACAGCTTGGTTAAAAGAATGCCACATAAAGGAAATAGTACGCAACTAAATGGTATGTTTATATAGAAGTATCTGGAATCTTTCCCCAATTAAGTGTGTCAGATCTAAATATATTTCAAATCATTCTATTGTAACTACATAGAAAGAGTCATGTATCTAAATAAGTGCTTGTCGGTAGATACATGAGATTGTCAAATGCGTAGAATTAAAACCGCGTATTCACTGTCCAATAACATATCTTGCCGTAAAAGTAGTTCTACTTTCGGTTTTCGTTCGATAGTTCAGAAAAATCTCCACGGACGTATTCATGCATTTGCAACAATCTACCATCGATGTGTGTGTTTTGTGCCTTTCTAACATTTCTTAATATTACAAAGCGAATTCTCATTTAATCGTATTCCGTGATATTCACACCAACTAGTGTTATTTTGATGACGGAATCGCTATTTATAGACTCACTCCCCGCAGTGGCTAGTAGCAAAGCGTAACCGATGTGGGGAGTTTGATTTATCGAAGGTTGAATGTTAAAACTGCGGCTTAAGAATAATAATTCGAGTCGCTAAATACGAACGTAAATTACTAGATACGTGCTTTTAAAATTTACTGTTTAAGAGTTCCTTTTACGCCAGATTATTTAGAATTACATAATCACGTCTGAATTTCATGCAACATCGGGTTAACTATAGGTCATATAGGTCTTACTCTACTGTGTCAGGATCTTTTTGATTTGAGTGACCCTGAATGTGTTCAATGCGACGATGTTCTGTTGTGTTAAAACCAGAAGAATCAATGTTTGTATTTACTGTTACTGAAGTGTTGTTTACTAGTTTTGTACAATAAAGAGTTTTTAATGCAATTAAATTGTCCTCAATTAATGTGCTATTCATTAAACTTTCCAATATCAGGCTTTTTTCATTTTAAAATTTTAGCAAAGGGACTGTAGTAAAGCCCTAACTTATGTCATTTACCTATATGCATATGACCTGCATTACAATATGAATGAAAAATCGGTCCGTAATTTTAAATGTTAAAATATTTGTATGGGCTCGAACGATGTGGGTACACATTTCTCTCTTTTGTCTCGTATGGTAAAAATCAAGTCCGACAGTACTTTCAGTACTTTGATTTTTATTTACATTGCTAGGACAGGTGAATACACTTTACCCGTGTAGACTGTGTCGCGGTCTTCACACATTTGGATAAGAACAGTTGATAAAACGGTTCAAGAATTTCGTAACTTTTGTCGTGTCTTCGAAGGAAAGAATCTTACGAATTATTATAATATTGATAAAACGCGGCTATATTTGCATTTCTGAAAAATAATCATGTCATAATAAGGGAGATAATAGATACATGCATCTGAAGAATGTACCGAAATAAAGTACATGTAATGATACACTATATATATACCCTATACTAATAATACATACAATTTTTGGAAGCGAACCAGTACATTTGTATAAACAGACTAGGAAGACAAAGGTAAATTTTATTAAATACATGTATACGTTTTATTATACCTTTAAAACCTTTATCTTGATCTTAATAAAATAATAACAAATATTCTATTTCAAATACAGTTTGATTCACATTTGTATTGATTTTTTAAATTCTTTATAACATATCAAATTGTATTTATAGCATTGACCATTATTCTCATACAACGTTTTTGTAAGACAATATATACGTACACTTTAATTATTACAGTTTCTTCATCTAAAACTATTCATATTGTAACATATTGAGTAAATGGACAATAGATTATACACTGTTTTGTTACGGGATAAAAATGAAAACTACATAAAAAAGGTACTAGTTATCTTTTTTTTTAAATCATTTATGATACACGTGATTTGAAGTAGACAATTGTATGTTAAAAGTGGTACAGGAATAATAAACCTTGGTCTATAATGTTCAGCTATCAAATATCGGGTTTGAATTCAATTCATTGACTATATATATATTTATATGAACATATCTATATCATAATGAGAACATATCTAAAATTAGCAAATTGCTTGGGAGTAATCGCTCTACGGGGATATATATTTCATTTCACGTGTCATAACACTGTTTTCTACATTTAAAGGTGATCACTCGTGAAACCGAAACTTGTAACAAGGATGTTTCGATTCTTATTTAAGATATTAGATATATAATATGAAGTGTTGAGGATTGCACTTTAAATATTGTCTTTCTTTTGTATATCCATTAAGACACTCACAGGTGAATTTTTAAAAACTTTCACCATCAGTTAAGAGTGTTATGACCATTTTTGTTTCTCTACTCCCAACGTAAAATAGTACCTTAAAATCTAACGAAGACACCTGTATGAAAATTGATCTACCTCAATATCAGATGACACATTAAATGCAAAAATATGTATAAGTCTAAGGGAAACCAATATTTAGTCAATCCAAAGTATAAATATGATAATTAGAATTACTATGTTGCAGAAAAAAATGAAAAATGTAACCCGCCCCTTTAAAATTTAGTCAAGATTTTTGCCTATTACCAAAAAGTAACAAATTGATAAATATCACTAAGTTAAAAACTAAAGTGGGGCAACACCTGAAATTTTCTCAAACTTAACTATCATGTGTGTATAATGTCTATAGCAAATTTTAAAAAGTTTTACCATCCGGTTGTGAAAAGATGTGTGTCAGAAATCCATGGTTTCTTGATTTTCGTTAATTAACAATGTATAAATTCCTATAATCTAAACAAAATATTTTGGAATATTTTTTTTTCATCCATATTTCTGTATAAATTCATATTCTAAATACGAAACATTACCTAAAAAACTAGAATTAAAAAAATATATGGTCCCAGTTGGGTTTGAACCCATGACCCTCAAGAAATTTGTCAATTGTACGTAAAATTTGTGAACTTGAGTACTCTTCAGAATGGAGGTAATGCATTATACATCTAATACCTTAATTTTGAAGAATAACAGGTTGTCATTCATTTTTAGTGTGAAAAGTAAATGTCCATGGTTAGCTTTTTCCTAAAATTACTTTTTAGTGATGTACCCAAAATCGGTAATTTTCCTAATAGTGGTTTTGAAAAAGCGGTGTGGGTAGATAAATAACTAAATATTTCAGTAAATATTAACCAAATCACTTAAAAATGTACTGATTGTATCGAGACACAGCCTGAATGTAGAAGAAACTTAAAGGGGCATACCCTACAACTAAAAAACATTCTGTGAAAATGTAAAAATGTGCTAGTGTATGCAAAAACAATATATAATGGATAATTGCAAGAAGAACTTGGGTAATAAAATGATTAGTTTAGGTACTAGCCGCAAAAATCATAGCTATGAATAATAAATCACTTCCACCCAAAATTTGTACAACAAATTCCAAAGAGTTTCCGATCTTTTATGGAAACTTACGGGCATGCACACTTCAAAGAAGAGGTAAATTTCAAATTTGCTGATTGTTGACATACTATGACGACTACATGCCATTTCCATGACTAAATGAATGTGTCACAAATACATATTTTGTGTGAATTTATTTTTAATTGGATTAATTTATCGTCATTTTGCCTTGATTCTAGGTGCACAAAGTTGTAGGGTATGCCCCTTTAAGGTGGATCGCGGGTTTCCTCAAGAAAAATGGTCATTTTTTTAGACGCTAACGTACAATAACGAAATTTTGCATGAACAATGTTTAAAGTATTGGCTAACGCAGAAATGATATATTCAAATGATATTTCCATGGAAACTGCCCAAAAGCGCCACCTATCGGAGCGATATGTTTTTCGTTGATTTTCGCGTTATTTCATGTACTGCTCGGATAATCTTGTGTATTAAGTTATGAAATTTACATAAATGCAATGCTGGATCATTTACAAATCTGAAAAAGTCGGTAATGTTACATTTTGCTGCCACTAAATATCAAAGGACGTCGAGCGAACTCTGTAGGGGTGGCAATTTACAATGCCAAAAAATGAGACATTTTTCTCTCAGATGCGTCAGTAGTGAAAAAACGGTCCGATGAATTTTTTTTAAAACGCAGAAAAGATTCTTTGTACAATTTAGAAAACTTCAAAACAATAAAAAAAATATGGTCACCGACTTCGTTTTCGCGCCAATGAAACTTATTTAATCTTGGGAAAAGGCTAAAAACGTCAACGTTTTTATACAATATCGACGTGACGTTGCGACTTTTTAGTTGTTACTGACATATTTTGGCTTAACGTCACGTCAATCTTGAATTTTATGGCAACGTTTTTAGCTTTTTTCCGTGTTTATATAAGTTTCAATGCCGCGAATACGAAGTCGGTGACCATATGTTTTTATTTTTTTAAAGTCTTTCAAATAATTTTAAGAATCTCTACTGAGTTTAAAAAAAAATTCATCGGGCCGTTTTTTCACTGTAGACGCGACCGAGAGAGAAATGTCTCATCTTATGGCATTGTAAATTGTCACCCCTACAGAGTTCGCTCGACATCTTTCAATATTTAGTGACAGCAAAATGTAACATGTTTGACTTTTCCGGTTTTGTAAATGATCCAGCATTGCAGTTATGTAAATTGCATAACTTAATACACAATATTATCCGAGCAATACATGAAATAACGCGAAAATCCACGAAAATATATCACTCCGCTAGATGGCGCTTTTTTCTGGAGGAAGTCCGCGATCCACCTTAAGGTAGTTCGCGGTGTTGCTCGGCAAAAAAGAAAGTGTGTTAGAATGGCATGAAATTTGGAGGAATTGTACCTGAAGTAGCAGCGCTTACGAAAATATAGTTCTTTTTACAGTTTGACGTCGGTAACCTAGCAACTAAACGACGTTAAAACGCCACCTAGCGGCACCAGCTCTGTGAACGACTCGTTGTACATTTTCCCTTGTAACTTTGCTATAAATTGTCATAGATTGAAAATTCGCACTTTGCGAATGAGCGAATGCTGTTGTCTACCGAATGGTATTCATCAATGCTTTGAATATCCATGACCGTCCGGCGTGTTGGAAATTAATCGACGTCAAAACGTCAATATGGGAACGTTATTTCGACGTAAAATATTCAGATAAATGCAAATGTAGCTAAAACGCCGTGGTAGAAGTTTTTCAAAAATTAACATTATGTAAAACATTCATTTATCTACACATTAAGCGAAAAAAATCCATACCTCTTCAGGCTACTTTTTTCATTATCGTAACGTTTCCTGCACCACTTGAAATAAAAACAACGTCATTACGTCATTATTAAGCCATTTTCGCGCTTTATACTTGGTTTATTGTAAGCGAATGTTAATTTTATGATTCCATAATAGATATTTGTAGACTTTTAACATCACCAACAATTATAGTTCGGAACGTAATATACTTTTTAGTCGGCAATAAATGCTTTTGCCGACAAGTCTATCGTCTTCTTTTAGTAAGTTGTAATGTATGCAGTCATTAAAATATTAATGTCGATATGCTACCGTATTATTAAAACAACAATGTTTCTATGTTAACTCTGTTGTTTATATTTTGAAGATAACAACATATCATGATATTTTGTTTACTATCAATAATATAAAGTACCGGTATTGATTCCTTACATACATTTTTTCACACCTCAACAAAAGCTGCACTGTAAGTAATATGTATTTTACAATACATTGTTGTACATGATAATCGGTTGATATACAAAATATAACACGTTCAGTTACGTACAGTTAGCAGGGTACAAGTATCACGTGATATATTGGCTTGGCCCATCAATGCCATGACGACTTAATGTCAGATTTATATGGTTGATTGTAAGCCTCCGCTCGCTGTAATTTTAGCGCAACATGTAGTAATAAGCTTTGCGTCCGATGACAAGTTTAGTTTTTCGTAAAAGATTTTTGCAACTTCACAGCGACTTCCTTCACACTGAAAACCTGTAATTTTTCTCAACATCCAGGACAAACATAATAAAGTCCTCTCATGTTGGAGCATCAGAAACTGCGTAATGCATAACATATTCATTTTTAGCAATTTTTGTACGAAACATTCCTGCGTGTGTTTACTAATTCTGGACGTTGTTATCTGTACAGTGTTAGACTGTCCGCAAAACCGCATACACCAGGGCCCGTATTCACAAACGTTCTTAGTTTTCCGAGTTGAGAATTTTCTTAAATTTTGACTAAGACATAAGTAATTTCTTAGTCTTCATCTTAGATTTATTCTAAGCGTAAACTAAGACGGAATTATTCTTAGTTTGAAAAGAAATCTTAGTTTTGAAAATTTACCGTTGTCAGGGTTTTTTCCACGGAATTCCCATACGTCATAACTTACGATTGGCGATTAGTTTAACTTGTTATACACTTTCTCAATTTTACGGATACGATTGGTATTTTTTCAGCCACAGATGACACAAATATAATTGTTGGTCATGTTTGCAAGAATACAAACAGGTTCCTTACGAACAGTGTCACTGATATATCAATTCAAATTAATATCTTTGATATTATGTAATTTTATGAAGTATGCAGTAATTCGGTAAAGTTCCAACAACAGTAGTATCAAAAATAAAAATATGTACCATTAGGGCATCAGAACCCAAGTATCATTGATCACTCATGTTCAGTTTAATTGATTCTTACTATGAAATATGTATACATGTATGTATTTTGTTTACTGTCTGATATATTTCTGCTTGTCATATCATTACTCCCATTACTTGGGAGATTTTATAACAACAGAGGCTCAGTATAGCTGTAGAATATTTCATCCGTAACTGAACATTAATGGTTAATAACAAAAACATCTTTCAGTTGTGCAGCAGTAAACAAACGCATTTTATAAAGTTTACTGATATCATTTGCTTCACTTAATTCATATTGTCAAGGATACAATTACATGTTTACTGGTAGGGCAAAATTGCTTATACCTGTATCATACTCTATTCAACAAACTGCACAAAATAATAAATAAATTGTAATTGATGATATACTAAAGTCACACTGAAATTCTTGCATACATGTTCTTTCAGTTGGAACAAACTTTATCGCAATATGTGCATTAACAAGAATATGTAAACAAGGTAATAAAGATTTAAGATTATACTGCTGTGTTTGGATTTCACGTTCATATCCAACATTAATACAGCAAAACAGTGGCTGAATATATTTGCACCCAAATTCATGGAAAGCAATGTTTATCTATCTAAATGTTTATCACATCAAAATCACATTAGGCACTGGTATCTGTCTTTACTAATGTCACCAAAATTGTTTCATGGAGTCCTCAAAAGAATCTGTGAATACACTGTACATCATTTCAATTCATAGCAAGTCTTCATAGTCGATAAACTCAGAAACTGATGCTGAATTATTCATGAAGAAGCAAAAACGACATAAATAACGAAATATATTAAATGGTATATGGTTTAATGATATTTTAGTTCACATTGCACTGTCCTTGTATGACAATTAACTTGAACCAATGTCTATCCGAAAATCGTACAATATCCCGCATATGCGCAAATGGTCACATAACACGTACTTGTTAATTGTTCTATCATAAAGTCCAGTGAAAAGCATCTTGGATCATTGGCAATGAATTTTAAGTTTAGCACCAAAGGTCTACATTCTGCTGGATCTTTGCTTATCTTGTGATGGCAAAATTTAATGTATCTTTTCACAATATTTGTAAATGAAATTGACACGTTATTTTGACAACTGCTCCGCAAAAGATCAAGTCAAAATAACGACAGAAAAGTGTTTAAATGTTCATAATCCAAGAAATTAACTTTATTCTTCATAGATATGGACAAATAATGAGTTCGACGTAGCATCCATTTTCGTTTTAATTTTTATCTAAGAAAATTTCTTAAAGTTAAGACACCTCGTACCTTGACTAAACTTTTAAGATAAAAATCGTCGATCTAAGAATTTTTCTAAGATTTTTTTCACTCTTAGACAAAAGTTAAGACAAATCTTACAATGTTAGCAAAACTTGGTGAAAACTAAGATAATTTCGGTATTCTTAGATGATTTTTCGTCTTAGTTGGTTTGTGAATACGGGCCCAGGAAAAGGCGTATTTTTTAATGATGACTTTTGAGTTAAATGCAAAAATTGATTTACTGAACTTCTTCAGCCGCTGACTTTTCGGCGAAATTTACACAATTCTTTGTCGAGTGACCAACCGTCGTCACGTGTCCTGAAATTAAACTGATTTAGTTCAGTATTCGCGGTGTCAACTGAAAATAAAGGTGTGTAGCGCGCTGTAAATAATTGATCTACCAAAATTATAAAAAAGCCACGCAGAACTCGTGGCAACCAATAGGAAAATCTTTAAAATAATTCTTAACTTGTCATTAACAACAATATCTACAGCATAGATACTTGGTTTGTACATGTAGCATTATCTAGTAGACCTCTACCTGGTTCATTCAAATTATGGTCATGGGGTAAAAATTGGCCCCGTCCCGGGAGTTACTTGATTTTACATACAATCATAAATATAAAAAAAAATTAAAATCTTTTTGTCCGAAGCAAGTCCTTGAGCTATGATATTTGGTGTGAAACATTGTCTAGCAGACATCTACCAAGTTTGTTCAAACGATGGCTCCGGTGTCATTTTTTTCTTAATAATAGTCTTTTCTTCTTGTGAGCGATTATATGTAAAAAGTAAAAGGATATGTTTATAGTCAGAAATTTATATTCATAATCAACCAACTTTCATAAGTTACCCCCGATCACGGGGTTATGGGCAAGTTCGAGATTCGCGAGATATTTTTTCTGCCCGTAATGTTCCATTTACGCGCACCCGCATTTTGTTTACATACACTCAGTCTGAATAAAAAATACGTTAGTAACATTTTTTCCGTCATTATGTGAGTTTCATTCGTGTCCCAAACGCAGCAACTGTTTATAAATTGCATATTTGTATGTGCATTCAACCTGACCTTGTGGCGTGTACAAATTTAAACAAAAACGAACATGTACATCTTTGAACATACAGTGTTTCGGGTTTTTTCTCTTCACAATAATATTTTTCACACATCGATGTCTTCATGATCAAGTTAAAGTATAAATCAGATTATCAACTCTTAGATAAAACAACACAATTTGATGAATATTGCTCCCACCAAACGTTGTCTTTATGTGCTGAATGATTTACGTCATTTTGGCATGGTATGACTTTAGGAAACGATACGATACTGAAAAAAGTAGCCTGAAGAGGTATGGATTTTTTTCGCTTAATGTGTAGATAAATTAATATTTTACATAATATTAATTTTTGAAAAACTTCTACCACGGCGTTTTAGCTACATTTGCTTTTATCTGAATATTTTACGTCGAAAAAACGCTCCCATAATGACGTTTGACGTCGATTAATTTCCAACACGCCGGGAGGTCATGGATATTTAAAGCATTGATGAATACCATTCGGTAGACAACTGCATTCGCTCATTCGCAAAGTTCCAATTTTCAATCTATGACAATTTATAGCAAAGCTACAAGGGAAAAAGTACAACGAGTCGTTCACATAGCTGGTGCCGTTAGGTGGCGTTTTAACGTCGTTTAGTTGCTAAGTTACCGACGTCAAACTTTAAAAAGAACTATATTTTCGTAAGCGCTGCTACTTCAGGTATAATTCCTCCAAATTTCATGCCATTCTAACGCACTTTCTTTTTTGCCGAGCAACACCGCGAACTACCTTAAGGTAGTTAGCGGTGTTGCTCGGCAAAAAAGAAAGTTCGTTTGCTGCGCTTACGAAAATTTTGTTCTTTTTACAGTTTGACGTCGGTAACATAGCAATTAAACGACGTTAAAACGCCATCTAGCGACACCAGCTATGTGAACGACTCGCTGTACTTTTCCCCTTGTAGCTTTGCTATAAATTGTCATAAATTGAAAATTCGAACTTTGCGGATAAGCGAATGCTGTGGTCTACCGAGTGATCATCATCAATACTTTGAATATCCATGACCGCCCAGCGTGTCGGAAATTAATCGACGTCAAACGTCATTATGGGGACGTTTTTTCGACGTAAAATATTCAGATAAATGCAAATGTAGCTAAAACGCTCTGGTAGACGTTTTTCAAAAATTAACATTATGTAAAACATTCATTTATCTACGCATTAAGCGAAAAAAATCTATACCTCTTCAGGCTACTTTTTTCAGTATCGTAACGTTTCCTGCACCACTTGAAATGAAAACACGGCGTCATTACGTCATTATTCAGGCCATTATCGCGCTTTATATTTGGTTTATTTTAAACGCATGTTAATCTTATGTTTCCATTATAGATATTTGTAGACTGTTAACAATTCCAACAATTTTAGTTAGGAACGTAATATAATTTTTTAAAAGCAATAAATGCTTTTGCCGTATTAAGATCAGCACAAGTCTATGGTTTTCTTTTAGGAAGTTGTAACGTTACGTATGCAGTCATAAAAATATTAACGTCGATATGTTACCATAATATTGAAATAACAATGTTTCTATGTTTACTCTGTTATTTATATTTTAAAGATAACAACATTTCATGATAATTATTTTTTTACAATCAATAAATATATAGTACCGGTTTTGATTCGTTACATACATTTTTCACACCACAATAAAAACTATGCTGTAAGTAATATGTATTTTATTATAGATACTAATCGGTTGATATACTGAATATGACACGTCCAATCACGTACAGTTAGCAGGGTACAAGTATCACGTGATATCTTGGCTTGGTCCATCAATGCCATGACGACTTAATGTCAGATTTATATGGTTGACATGTAAGCCTCGGTTTCGCAACATGTAGTAATAACCTCAGTGCCGGTGACAAGTTTTGTTTTTCGTAAAAGATTTTTGCAACTTCACAACGACTTTATTCTCACTGAAAACCTGTATTTTTTCTCAACATCCAGGACAAACATAATAAAGTCCTCTCATGTTGGAGCATCAGAAACTGCGTAAGGCGTAACATATTCATCTTTAGCAATTTTCATACGAGACATTTTTGCGTGTGTTTACTTATTCTGGATGTTGTTATCTGTACATGGTTAGACTGTCCGCAAAATCAGGAAAAGGCGTATTTTTGAATGATGACTTTTTAGTTAAATGCAAAAATTGGTTTACTGAACTTCTACAGCCACTGACTTTTCGGAGTGACCAACCGCCGTCACGTTTCCTGAAATTTATCTGATTTAGTTCAGTATTCGATAAATGTGACAATCAAGAAAATAAAATTTATTAGCGGTGTCAACTGAAAATAATGGTGCGTAGCACGCTGTAAATGAACGATCTACCAAATTTATCAAAAATCGATGCAGAACTCTGGTTGTCATAGAAACCAATAGAAAATCTTTAAAAAATGCCTTAACTTGTCAGAAACAACAATATCTACAACATAGATAATTGGTTTGTACATGTAGTATTATCTAGTAGACCTCTACCAGGTTTATTCAAATTATGGTCATGGGGGTAAAAATTGGTCCCGTCCCGGGGGTTACTTGATTTTACACACACTCATAAATATATGAAATCTTTTAAAATCTTTTTGTCCGAAGCAAGTCCTTGAGCTATGATATTTTGCGTGAAACATTGTCTAGCAGACATTTACCAAGTTTGTTCAAATGAAGGCCCCGGGGTCAATTTTTTTATTGATAATAGTCTTTTCTTCTTGTGAGCGATTACAGGTAAAAAAGTATGAAGTAAGAGGATAGGTTTATAGTCTGAAATTTATATTCATATTCAACTGACTTTCACAAGTTACCCCCCGATCACTTGGTTATAGGCAAGTTCGAGAGTCGCGAGATATGTTTTCAAACCGTAACTTTCCATTTACACACACCCGCATTTTGTCTATATACACTCAGTTTGAATGAAAAATACGTTAGTAACATCTTTTCCGCCATTTTGTGCACTACATTCTTGTCCTAACGCAGTAACTGTTTGTAAATTGCATATTTGTATGTGCATTCATCCTGACCTTGTGGCGTGTCCAAATTTAAACAAAAACGAACATGTACATCTTCGAACATACAGTGTGTCGGATTTTTTCTTTTCACAATAATAGTTTTCGTGCATCGATGTCTTCATCGTCAAGTTATAGTATAAATCAGACGATCAACCCTTAAATAAAACAACCAAATTTTATGAATATTGCTCCAACCAAACGTTGTCTTCATGTGCAAAATGATTGACGTCATTTTGGCATGGTATGCCTTTAGGAAACGTTACGATACTGAAAAAAGTAGCCTGAAGAGGTATAGATTTTTTTCGCTTAATGCGTAGATAAATGAATGTTTTACATAATGTTAATTTTTGAAAAACTTCTACCACGGCGTTTAAGCTACATTTGCATTTATCTGAATATTTTACGTCGAAAAAACGTCCCCATAATGACGTTTTGACGTCGATTAATTTCCGACACGCTGGGCGGTCATGGATATTCAAAGTATTGATGATGATCACTCGGTAGACCACAGCATTCGCTTATCCGCAAAGTTCGAATTTTCAATTTATGACAATTTATAGCAAAGCTACAAGGGGAAAAGTACAGCGAGTCGTTCACATAGCTGGTGCCGCTAGATGGCGTTTTAACGTCGTTTAGTTGCTATGTTACCGACGTCAAACTGTAAAAAGAGCAAAATTTTTGTAAGCGCAGCTACTTCGGGTATAAGTCCTCCAAGTTTCATGTCATTCTAACAAACTTTCTTTTTTGCCGAGCAACACCGCGAACTACCTTAAAGCAATAAATGTCCACTTTATCTTGACTGTGTACTATTTCAAACACTGTGTTATTTACCAAATTAAGATCTATAAAATGGCTAAAAATAAAGGGTTATGAATAAAGTTTATACATTTTTTATATATTGAAGGAGTAACAAGGATTTTGAATAACATTGATTATGCTGAAGTTTGTTAAACATCAATTAAAAAATTATGACATGAAAAGTACATGTTCATGTTCATATAAGAAAGTTATCATGTGAAATGTTAGGTTCCTTAGCTTTTCTTTTCAACAAAAACTGGATATTTCTTAGGTAATGAATTCTTTCAAGGCAAAACCACTGCATGTTGCATAAATAACCACATAATAATAAAAAATTATGCATAGTCAGAAACAATATTTGATGGACTTGTATGAATTTTGGTCGAATATTTTTCAACGGATATGTGTTCACAATACTAAACTTTATGAAAACTTATCCCACCCACCGTGTTTCAACAGCAACTAATTTAATATAAATATTAAAAAGAAATAAACAATGTTTTTTACAATTTTTAAGAACTTTGATGAAACAATATATTTGCAAACCAGGTTATATAAATGTATTCATACAAAATTTAACAACCTTTAACTGATAAATACTGAACGGCATATTGTTGTTGTATATATACAGACGAACTAAATTGTCGGCCGTAATCTGGTCGGATGTCGTAAAAGCAGTAAAAACTCGCGATGAAGAAAATGCCACTTTGAAATTATTTATGCATTTAAATTACATTGTTGACTACATAAGATGATTAAAAAAAATACACCCTTAAGTGACTGTGTGCATGATTGAAATATTGAATTTAAAACGTTATCACGTTTGAAACATTGACCGTAAACGGTGCATTCGCCTCCAAAAGCCAAAGACACGACGGCACGACGACACGAACACACGATAAATTGGCCAGTTATCGTGTCTGATACGAAAACGTTAAATGGCAAAAATCAGACACTATAGTTAAATATCTAAATAAGACTTTAAATGATGTTAATTCTTTAGATAGAATTTCGATTAATAATGAATAAATAATCAAATAAATTTCATTCAGAACTCTGGTTGCAATGGTAACGTATAAGAAAAAGATTTAAAATTCTTCTTTACAGAAACTACAAGGCATAGAGCTTATATCTTTGGTGTGTACCAAGAATGTTCAAATTATGACCACAGGCTCAATATTGACCCCGCCCCTGGTGTGACTTGGTTTTACATGGACTCCAACAGGAAATTTCTAAAATATTCTTGTCAAAAAAAACAGCAAGTCTTAGATAATATTATAATGTTAATAAGTAAGTGTTTTCATGATAGCCTTGTTATTGGGCTGAAGACTGTCATATTATCCTGAGGCCGGAGGCTAATATAACTGCCTGAAGCCAATAACAAGGCTATTATGAAAACACCTACTTATTGACAATTTTATTAATTAGCTATAGAATATAGCAGCGGTTTCATAATGTCCTAGCTGGACAGCCAATCAGAATGACCGAATCTCTTAATAGACGAGTTTTTTTCATAATGGACATGTTGTTTTCATAATGGCCGTGTTTTTCATAATGGCCGAGTTTTGTGTTCATAATTTCGCGGTGAACTTCATATTGGTTCTGCATTTAAAGTGATAACGCGCCTATTATTGAATTGTTAATTAATAATTCGTGTAAAGCATTGTCTATTAGACTTCTGCCAATATTGTTATAATAAAGAACAAGGGACAATATTCGCCCTGCCCCGAAATATCTACTTCTCCAAAAGTGCAAAACCAAGAACTTTTATATTTGATATGTAGCATTGTTTAAAGAAACTCTATTGAAGTTTATTCAAACCATAGCTCTGAAGTCAAAAATAGCCCAATCACTTGTTTTTGGACAGGTTTGTAAAGAAAATTTCTAAAAATCTTCTCCAAAACTGCAAGGCTTAGAGTTTATATACTTGGTATGTAGCATTGAGTAGTGAACCTCTACCAAGTTTGTTCAATTCATAGTCCCGGGGTCAATATTTGCTCTGCCCTACGGGTCATTTGATTTTTCAAAAGCGTCTTCTTTTCCAAAAAGGTATTGTAGATGTATTCATAATTCGTCTACCCAATTGTTTCTAAAATGATTTCTATGGTTTGGCAGTGTGATACTCTCCAAATTAAAGACTAGATAAAAGTAGTCACTGTTTCTTTTTTTTCAGGTGAGCGAATAAAGGGCCATTAAGGCCTTCTTGTTTAAAATACTCTGTTCAAGTGCTATTTGAGTTTACGAATTGTTTGGTCAATGGACTCGGATTTGATATTTTATAATTCTTCCGATGAACAGTCTAAATTTCTTTTGGATACGAGACAACGAAAACAACATTTCGATTTTCTTTATTATATTCCTTATAACACTGATACCTGAGGTAAGGACCATGATAAATCTATCATTATTAGAAAATATTATTTTTGAATCATAGCCATGCAAATTTCGTCAATAGGCTCGGATTTGATATTTTATAATCCTTTCGGTCAACAGTCAGACTTTCTTTCGGTATGGACTAAACTACTGATGAATTAACTGACCATATACATAAAGAGGAAAAACACTGACGACATACACAAAGAGGAATTTGCATGTTACTATACGAAGTACTTACATTCCAAGAGTATATACAATGCGACACTGTATGTTTAAATTTTATACAAAAGTACTAAATGAAACGAACAAATGTAAACTAAATATTAACAGCTGTATGTACGTAGGCTAAATGCTTATTATTCTTTTCTTACTTTTGATTTCTGACAATTATTTAACAAAATTCCCACATTCTCAAATTAAGCTAGATAATAACTGTACTGTATTGGTAAATTGATGATTTTGTTCCGTTACATTTTATCTTATTTTCAATGTTTGTAAAATGTTGCTTATAGTTCACGCATGTAAGTGTATGTTTATGTTTATATGACGATGGACTGTATACGTAAGTCTTAATAAAGTATATGTTCTGTTCTGTTTCTGTATGACCAAAGTGTCTGTGTGATATATTATGATAGTGCAGTGTCAGTTCATTTCTGCACAATAACAGTTGATATACTTGATAAATAGGATTAATGTATTATGGAAAAATAAGATTATTTCGTTCAGATTCATTTTACTTAAAAAGTTTTGTTCCTTTTTTGGTAATTGTATATGAGATAAGATTTGTTTTGTGAAATTAATCAGTTCAAATGTTGATTTCCTGTTAATATACTTGAGTGAACTGAATACTTATGTCTTACAAAGACTTTTAAAGCACAATTTGCAATTAAATACATAAACGTGTTGTTAAATCATCAACACCATAGTTTTCTTTTCTCATCTTACATGCTTTCTAGTCAGATAATAAAACATGCACTTACATTTTTTACTACTCATTATTTTGTATTACTTTGTATTGTTTGTCATGTACCAGTATTATTAAGTTAAAATAGGTACAACTATACAAAAATACATTCATGGTGAATACTTGCAGACAAGATACTTTAATTGATATTGTGCATTACACATATTATTGCTTTTTCACTATTGAAAGAATCATGGGCATTTTAAAATAAAGGCATTGTAACCATAAGACCGTACTTTTTTACATACTCGCTCAATGCTACAATAATGGTGTTATCTTAAAAATAGTATTGTCCAATTATCTTTATTAGTTTGATAGTTACCTTAGATACTTAAATCGGTTTGAAAAAACACATTTTGAAAAAACTTAAGAGTTATTGCCCTTGTTGAAAATTAGAAAAATGTTAATTTCTGAAGGTATTGCACGATGACTTGCATTTTTCTTTATCAAATTGTATTGATATCGTGTGTTTGCATCTTTCTACCGCGAGTTTTCATTAAAATGGATCTCCCTTTTTCAATAATCTTTGAAAAATTGGCTATTCCCATAGACACCAATGCAAATTTATAGGGTCTATAACGCAAACTATTATCATTGAAAAAATCTCACGGTAAAGCTTTTTCTATCATAGTGCCCTTTAAAAATTTTGAAGATTCCCTAAATCTGTTCACTCCATTTTGAGATAATAATTTTGGACATTATGGGCATAAAGCCTTAATGAACACTTTAATGAAAAGCTCTATTAATATTGTGTTTATTAAAAATGATCTCCTTGTAATCGATATTTACCATTATTTTGTGAATATTATAGTAAGTTCGATATCATGTAAAAGATTTCGCGCAATATTAAAACAAACCGCAGATTTTATTTACTCTTGCTAAAACTTCTTAACATTTTTGTATCCGTCTAAATTACCATGATTTTAATTTTGCTGAAATGTTTTTTTTTCATGTCAGCTACATACCTGTGTAGCAGTTTATTTTCCCCGGCCAGTTTTTCATCCGGGGAACATTGGCCTAGGCACTAATTTCCCCCCAAAAGCGTTTTTGTTATGCTAGTTATAAGAATGTGTGATACAATTATACCGTTTAAATTGCTTTAATACCCGGGACACAAATATTAGAATATGGACGTAAATTATAGCATGTTGTTAATTTTTGGTGTACATCTATTAAATTGTTCAGTATTTTGTTACTCAAATAAAAAGGCACTAAGTATAATTTACCATCAACCAGCGCATTAAAATACATTTCAGTAAATACTAAAATAGAATATTTAGACATACCTTTAGTATAAAATATACATATTCAAAAGTTGTTTACAAGTATTAGCACAGTGGTATAAAAGGTGTTAATTTTTTTTCATTGTTGTCATTTCAAGATCTGATGTAAAGCGGTTCTCTTGGTAGAGTCGCACATACGCTCTTGTTTTTTAGTTCGCGTCGTGCTGTTCTCACGACGACGTTTGTAACTCAAACGTCCAATTCTAACGGCACCGTAATGCAAATAATACGACGTGCTATTCTCACGACACCGTTTGTTAATACGACTACGTGCTATTCTCACGACACCGCTTGTAAATAAAAAGACATGTTATTCTTACGACACCGCTTGCAAATTAAACGACGTGTTATTCTTACGACACCGCTTGTGAAATAAAACGACGTGCTATTCTCACGACACCGCTTATAAATAAAACGCTGTTTTATTCTTACGACACCGCTTGTAGATAAGACGACGTGCTATTCTCACGACACCGCTTATAAACAGAACGACGTGTTATTCTTACGACACCGCTTACAAATAAAACGACGTGCTATTCTCTCGACACCGCTTGTAAATAAAACGACGTTTTATTCTTACTAGACCGTTTGTAAATACGACTACGTGCTATTTTCACAACACCGTTTGTAAATAAATCGATTTGTATTCTTACGAAAGCGCTTGCAAATATGACTACGTACTGTTCTCACGACACCGCTTATAAATAAAAAGACGTATTATTCTTACGACACCGTTTGAAAATAAAACGATGTGCTATTTTCCCATTAAATTTGCATTGAAGTCATTTCTCAAAGATTAAAGGCAAAAGAAAACTCAATGCAAAAGGATGCAATTACACAATTATTCTATTAATACACATGTCTGCACCCACAATTTTAAGTAATATAGTAAATGAAACTAAAATAGTAAATACAAAGCAGCTATATGATCACCTTTTCAATGGTTCTATTATAAGTACGTTAAAGTACCTAATACACTCGAATGTGCGGAACTTATTCAAACCTTTAGTATGGTTATTATGGAACATGATGTGTCAGTAAAACATATATGCTTTCCCACAATGTGTTAATTAATACTATTTTTTATCAAAATACAATTCATTGTTTCTATCATCGTGTAGATATATACTATAGTATTATATGTTGTTGTATATTTTATGTACTGTTTATTTTTATTTATTTTTTTATCGGGTTTTACGCCCCTTTTCATCAGTCAGAGTCATATGAGGCGGACAGTTCACCTAACCATCGCTCCTGGTAAGAACCAGTACTAGACTCCCATCCTCCGTAAGCTACTGCCTACTTTCTCACATAAAGAGACATGGTCGGTAGCGGGCCTAGAACTCATGACCCTCTATCAGTGACATGTTACAATGATTTGAAGTCATCGACCTTAACAACTCGACCACGGAGGCGGGTCTTATTATTTATACTTGATTGTCTTGTAACGACAACGGGACTCAACGCATTTTTAAGAATCATTCTAAATGGTATAAACTCAGACACTAAACATATCTGTACGCATGAAAACATTTGGACAATCGAAGTGTGCCAAATTGCTTATATGCGTGGTTTGAGTAGATTAAGTAAGTACTTTTTGTGAATTTTTAAAATGTTCTAGTAAAAATAACGCCCGTTTTCACAACACTGTCAAACGGTTTGAACAAGAAAGGTAAAAAAAGTAAAGGACCTACAGTGACAAAACTTTGAACCGGAGATGACTCTTTACGCAAGAGTTGCAAGATTTATGTGCTTTTAACAGTAAACGAAATATAAAACACCTACATGATGTTTTCCTAGTTCTGTTCGAAGGACAGAAAACGCGTGACTTCACTAGATCACTTTGATTCCACACACTGGTAAAGACGTAAGCATAGACCCATATAAACTCAGAAATATTAACGTACAGACGTAAGTTTAAACTCAGAAATGTAAGTATAAACTCAGAAATATGAACATACAGACGTAAGCATAATCCCAGAAACGTAAGTATAAACTCAGAAATATGAACGTACAGACGTAAGTATAAACTCAGAAACGTAAGCATAAACGCAAATATAAACGTACAGACGCATGTATAAACTCAGAAATATGAACACAAATACTTAACTCAGAAATATGAACGTACAGACGTAAGCATAAACTCAGAAACGTAAGTACAGACTCAGAAATATGAACGTACAGACGTATATATAAAAACACAGAAATATGAACGCTCAGACGTAAGTATAAAATCAGAAATATGAACATACAGACGTAAGACCAGTAAAAACCCAGAAATATTAACATAAAGACTTAACTTAGAAATATGAGCATAAAGACGTAAAGCGAAAGATATATATATATATACAGAGAGAGAGAGAGAGAGAGAGAGAGAGAATGAAAAAAAATCGGGGGGAAAGCGGTCGGGGGGAGAAATGGCCTTTTCAAAATGGTTGATTTTCATTTTATAGCTCTATAATTAGAAAAATAAGTGACACTTCATGTAGAAACTACAGTTGTTGTGTCACATTCGGTCCATTCACATGTCTGATACATCTTAATTAAAGCTTAAGTACATATTTTTACTTTTGTTTTTAAATTTCAACAAAGAAATGTAATATAACGATGATATAGTCTACATAGAGGATCTTGAATGAGTGTTCATGTTGTATTGAATTTATTAAACGAGTCCTCTGAAAACGATAAAAACGAGGCTCTGCCAAGTTTTTATCGTTTTTAGATGACGAGTTTAATAAATTCAATACAACATGAACACTCATTTAAGATCCTATTTATAACATGACCTGCAAATTGCATAATTACAAAGTAAGAAAACGAATGACAGGTACCTATTTTCTATATAAGGAGAATATTGAGTCGAAGTCGTTATACGGCTTCTGAAACACATGAGCTTAAAAAGTAGTACCAGTTTTAAATAGTTTATTTCAAAAGAATATAATTGTGTTTACTGACATATACTATCGGCATTATTCAATCAAATTCATAACGTGTTGTTAAAGCAATTGATTAACTGAATATAATTCGTTTGTGCAAATATCAACAACTAACACATTCATGACGTCACAGTTTGTGTGCGTGTGTTAAGTTTTGTAGCGGGCTTCTTGCATATGACTGAGAATTTAATCACTGTCGCTGTCTATGCATCGTGCGCGTTTGCAGCCTGAATATTGCTTTGATGCGGATTCAGTTTGCTGAACATGTACATGAAATGTTCCACCATGTATAGGTGCGCCGAAAATATTCTGAAGGCCACCGGATACTTGAAGAGTTGACATCGAATCGCTATTGACATGTGCCGTGTTATGATTTGACTGTGTAGAAGTTGAACATGGATACGAAACTAGATTCGCTGGACTGTTTTCTTTCACATTTGAATGAAGGATGTCGGATATTTGCCTGTGTTGATTCTGATTAATGTGACTATAATTGTTGATAGATGCTATATTCTTATGACCAGATATTTGCATAATTTGGTTAGGTGGAATGTTACTGTCGTTCAATTTCTGAACGAGATATTTCCGCGCACTGTGATTAGTGAGGCGTTTACTTGAATTAAGACCAGATTGCTGGACCATTCTTTTCATCATGGATCCTAACTTGTTTATACCGACTGGATTTCGTTTGAACCAAGTGTCACGCGGTGAAGGTATGTGCACAGTTGTTGTTGCTATGTAAAATGGATGGTCTGGTTCTGAATAATTCACCGGACGTTTTTCAGCATAAAGTTTGTACACGGTAATCGGGCATCGATCAGGATTCACTGCATTTGCCCACATTTTTGGTTTTACTAATCTCACATCCCTAGGATTTTCACCGGACCTAGTTTTTGTCTGTCTCTCAGAAAATTGCAAATACTCATGTCCGTTATGATCATCGGCCATTAGAGAAACATCACCCCAATGCATTTCGCGGTGTTCTTGGCAGCTACGAAGCCCAAAATGAATTGTATTGTACAACCAGAGTGTTTGAAGAACAGTGTCCGGTGTACTTGTACCTAGTTGTTGAGTATTCCATAAATGATCAATATCAGTGTCAGACAGCGGTTCACTTTTTTTAGGCAAGTTACCCATACCATCTTTTTTAAGCTGCCGTTGTTTCATACTCAGCGTCTCTCGTACTTTGGCAAATGCAGGGCCCAATGAAATGGTTTGTTCATAGCCTTTACGACGTAACTGGCGATCAAAACTAGATATTATTCCACGAAGGACAGAGGGCTCATACTCATCGCCATTTTGCTTTCTAACACTGACTAGAAAGCGACAAATTAATGAAGACAGTTCATTTTCAGGAATTTCATGTATTTCACGAATTTCGTTAATTTCTGGATCTTCAAAGAAAGATTTAAGAATTTTCAAATCATTTACAGTTTTAATAAGAGTGTTTTTATTAGTTTGTTCGTGGTTAAAAGCGTCAACATCTGAATCGGACACAATGTTAAATCTGGACCTTGGCCGTGGCGTCTGCTCGTGCATAGCGTTCTTCTCATCGGAAGAAACGATGGTCAATCTCTCCCTTTCTAGTTCAACTTCAAAGTTGCTATCGACTAGCCTGACAACATAACATGTTGCAAACCCGCGGAATACAATTTCACTGACAATTCCAAGGCCGTGGCCGTCGATTCGCACATTATCGTTAATGGAAATATCATTGGACGCCATGTTTGTTTATTTTTTTTTATGACAGCGCGTAGTGATACAGTGATTCGGCTCATTAGCATATTTATTACACTAGTGTATTACTGACCCATTTAATACGCAAAATAATCAATGGGTTTACTAAACTCCTGCACCGTTGGTCATGTTATAAACCCAAATATTAATTACAGTTGAAGTTGTAAGTTTATGTTTTAAACATTCATGGAAAACTTACAATTACGTGTGTAACAACAACGGACATTTCATACAAAAAGCATGATAGAAATATGATTATCCTGTAATTATAACTTTCTGACACCAATAATTGCCGCATACTGAATTAATGCTAAATATGTTAATCTTTATGTTCAACATATTTCAAAGGTATACATATTTACCGGTCAGTGATGGACAGTGTATACCAAATCATTATAAAGTACAACATGATCTTAAGACATTTGGTATAAGGTCAAACAGTAACCAAAATAGTAAATGGCCAGTGTTTACTCATGAACAGGGACAACACTACAATTTCAAAAGCTAACACGCATTGTTTTGCGCGGAGCTTCACAATTGCTGTCTCCGCAGCAACATTTGTACTTGTACTTGTAATGTTTTAATGAAAACAAATCCACTCATAACCGTGTATTTTTATGAACGTAAGAATAAATATAAAGGAATAATAAGACATACTTGCAAAGTTTGGATGAGTGCTAAACAAGATTCTTAAGACAGGGTTAGCAACGTTAAATTTGTATTTGACAGTTATGGAATTCAGCAATTTGTCTTTTGCCGTCATTGTTGATTTAGAATAAACTGACTTCCGAATATAGACCGCCTGTTAAAAAAGGCCACATTATATCAATGAAATGGTGACCTTTGTCTACTGGTTTGAATAATTGATAGGTAATAAGAAGACACGAACTTGTAATACTTCAGTACTATTCAAAACAAACACAAATTAAAAACAATAACGCCGAGCAATTTAGTAAAACTGTTTAAAACTCATGTTGGCGTACATACATTATTACGGAATCCGGTTACTTTCATGTGAAATGCGATACGACGGCCGACAATGCGATATCACTTTCGTTAAAAAGTCGCTTCGCATTTTCCTGCCTGAGTTGCCAATATTGGCATGATATTGTCGCGCGTCGTATCGTATTATTGCGATATCGTATCGCAATGTTGTGCGTCGCGTTTTGGGGCGACGGACATTTCACAGGATTCCGTTTAGTTTAGTTCACATATATAATTTGAATATGCACAAGACACAATAATAAACAATTAACTTATTTACGTGCTTCCTCTCGCCACTGCCACCTCTCCATGTCGGTTTGTAGCAGTATTTTAAAAAGTGTATCAGGATGGCAGACACATATCGTTACATGAACATTTATATTTCATCGGTTTCGTGCCAATCTTGCTTTAAAGATTAATCAAACATTTTTCTTGTTTCAGAGTGTTTGGATGACTGACTAGACATAAGCTTATGGAGATGTTACATAATGAATGAATTGCTTTTGTGTCAACAACGGATCACATGATTTGATAAAACGTAAATATTTCTTAGAAGTCCATGTATTTCTAACATTATCTCTTCAGAAACATGATAAAGACTACAGACCCTGTTTGCTCGTCCTATGTCTACCATACCTTAGACAGTATTGGTTACAACAAAGGTATGCAGGCTTATCGAGTACAAGTGATGAATTTAAACGCGGCGAATGTATCTCGAGCCGGGAACGGAGCTGTGAAAAATTTTCATCGAAACTTAAAAGACCTTGGCGTAGTAAGTTCGGCGCCTTTAAACGTGACTGTCCTGGCTGTTGGAAGTGTAAGTGATGGCATAGCAAATATCATTGAAAGTGACATAGATTTCATGTTTGTATTTAATGAAGTTATATGTGTGAATAATCCAACTTACACCACTGGATTCGTTGAGCTAAAGCCAGACTTTAGTGATGTTTCTCCCGGTTATGTAAAGCTGACAACAGCTAATTTTATTTCAGAAGGCAAATTGATTCGCGAATACCATCTTCTTGGAAGGTCTCAATCCGGTCGACCTTATGTATCTAGCACTTTGTTCAAGACGATTTAAAGTATGCTACCGATTTATTTCCAGTATCAGCTTACGATGGCTTTTCTGATGTCAGTCAATATGAGAGTGGTCCGGCTATCACTTCTGAAAGGTTTTCCGGAACAAGCAAAGGGTTATCATGTCCTAAGAATAATCTTCAAATTGACGTAGTACCAGCTTTTCATTTTTTTGGTACCGATGCACTAAAACGATGGGCTGTCAGAAAGCGATTTTACAACAGGCCATCACAGTGTATTATCGATGCTGTATCGATGTCAAATGTTTACGTCGTTCCAGTTGGAGAGGTTGAGAGTGTAACTGAAGATATCGAGTGGAGAATATCGTTCATTGAAGCTGAGAAAATACTGATAACTAATACAAATAGCTGCCAGTATAAACTGTACGTGTTGTTGAAAATGATAACAAAAGAAGTATTAAAACCGGTCTGTCCGTCTGTCTCGTCGTACATGGTGAAAAATGTCATGCTGTGGACTTGCGAAAGAGTGCCCTCGGTTTTGTTTGTGCCAACACAATTGATACGATTAACCATGCATGCGTTGTGGTTCTTTAGACACTCCTTGCAAAATAACCACTTACCAAATTACATTTTACCGGAAAGAAATCTTATTTTAAGAAGAATTTATGGAGAGGAAAAAATAAAACTGATATCTCTCTTGTCAACATTACTTGAAGAAAACGAACGGATCATTCTTAGACTACCAATACTGTCTGAATACCTGCCAGTAATGAGAGATATGCCTTATATATGTACTCTGCACGGAATTTGGCGGGACATAAGTGAACAACTTTTTCTAAAAAACGAGCTGAACAGTTCATCATACATGGAGGGTGAACATTTAGGAAGGAAACCATTATTGCTTGATGTTATGTGGGAAAGTATAAAGGATAAACAAGGTTTGGACATCGTATTTCAATTGTGCAATTGGATTTGTCCAGAATATAAAAACATGTTCATATCAGGCAGAATGCAAGAAGCTATGAATCTGGCTCAGAAACGGATTGAAGAAGCCATTTTTGTTAACACATCGCAGTGAAAGAGAACATGTGTGTACAAGAATATTGATGTTATTGTTATTTCATTAGATGGTCTTTGATAGGGTAAAATGCTTTCAGAAATTCATTTTTTAACTTCAAATAAAAGTAACCATTTCTTATAGTGCACTGCTACTACGACATACTCATCTTCTTAGCATCATTCATTACATAATACATGTGTTAGAAACAATTCGTATTTTATCATCAAACGGTACAAAATCATCAAACGTAAAGTTTATTAAACCAATATTTACGTGGATATCTCTTGCGGAAATAATACGATTCACTCCCTATTGGAACTTTTGCTCTAGGTCTTCAACGTCATTATCCAAAGTGTGACATTATAAGCAACAGTACTTCCCTTCGCTATACGGGTGACCAAACAGCCAAAGATATAGGTGTCAAATCGGAGTGAAAGTCCTGGCACCCTTATATTTAAAATTCCCTGGTCAGGCAGTTGTGAAGTTTTCATTGTTTTCGTACTGTATCTGAACCTATAAATGGTTCATCATTTCTTATGAAGGATCACAATTCAACAGATTGCCTTACGACATGATTACGACAGTTACAATACAGGATTAGTCCTAATGACATACATGTGCATAATGCCCTTCGCTGATCTGTGATCTATATTAACAGTCGTGAAAAAAGTAACATATTCATTTATATCTCTATAATTAGGACAGAGGACGATATTAGACCATTGTGCATTATTGACTGCTACTGTGTACAACCGGCGACATACGATTTGGTTCCTGGGTTGTCAATCTTCGCCTTATCCCCCAAGTCGAACATTGGTTTAAAACAGACAGATCTCTATTTAACTGTTTCATGATCTTGATATCAAATCGTAGCCTAATTAAAAAAACACAGAAAGTTTGTCGAATGCGGAGTATCTTTTTAGCTTTATTTAAAAGGAACCTTGAAATATTGCACAGTAGTATTCATACCACAAACTATCTGTTATATAGATCTGTATTCATAAATATTTCATCACGAACCCGTTGAATGGACGATGTGTCTGTATTATTTTGTACTGCAATTTGCTGTCAGGATAATTGACTTGTGATGCCATAGGAATTGTGATATGCATAGTTATTTTTTCATTTGCCTTGACTGCACGTAGACAGATATGAATGGTAGAATAAGCTACACAGAATTTATGGCTTTGATACAGAAGCTAAATCTTTGGCAGGTACGCTTCTTCCTTTCTAGTAATCTTAGTAATGTACCCAAAATTAATATCCAAACACATTTTAGTTGTAATAAAAAAGGTCTTTCACTGTTTGGATACATAAGAATACTGATAGAAAGTTATTTAGATTTTTATTTTCTTCAGCTATCAAGTATTTTCAATCTTTACTGGCTTGATCATTAATTTTTAGCTCAAAGAGCAATGTCCGAAAATCGGATCATGTTTATGAAAACGTATGTTTATCCATTTATAGTAATGTACTTTATATTTAATTTTGAGGAATGGTTAGATAAATGCATACCTTCTTGTTTACAGAATATATTTCGAAAGTTCGCTGTAGGTAATGGTTCTGTGATGGATACGTATTCTCTACGGAACGCTCTTAGGATGGCAGGTATATGCTGTATCGTAAATCATACTTAACATACAGATTCATTTATCAAACTGCATCAATAGTTTCAAAGATAAATGTCAGCAACCCTAGATCATGACCTTAGTTCATTCTCAGTGCATTATTTTATTATTTGTTCATTCATGTATTCATTTATCTGACCGTTAGCGTCGGTATGTTCATTATTGATCTATCTACATGTATTTGCCTATTTGAGCCTCATCAAAATACACACGTAAAGCATCGACATGATTTATAAATAAAGGTGTTAATATATGATAGTATATTCAATAAAAAGACAAAATTGCCTTACAGTGTACATTTTTACACATATGCATAGTTAATTGCATATTTATAATAAGTTAATAAAACATTGAATTATACTATGACGAGCATCATTATGATTTATCCAGAATATAACTTGGTCCGTACTTACTTATTTAACAATCGACTTATTTCACTTTTACGTTATCTCTGTTGCAGGTTTCTCCGTCAGTAATAAGATACTGGAGGCACTGGTGCTAAGGTTTGCAGCAAAGGATTTGATCAATTTAGAAGGATTTATAAATTCTGTTGTTAAACTTCAAGTAGCGCATCGTAAGTACATCTATCTACTACAATTATATTTTGCCTTAATATACTCCTTAATTCATTGCCACAGTAGTTTAGCTATTCAGAAATCATAGAGCGATTCTGTTGTTAACGCAATGAAGATCACACAGCAATAAAAAATCAGGAATGTTTTAATGAAACCATGATTGTAATAGTCTCGTACAAGAATCATTTATTAAGAGTAATTGTATTATTAGATTTATAATCATATATTTGATGTTTACTATGTAAGAAAGACTTACCATAGGTCATTTTCATAGCTTAAATGTGTCATATTTGTTATGTACCAATGGGAGTATACAAGATAGGACGGTTAATACACTGAATATGATCTGAATGAGCAATATGGTTTTTATCTAATTTCGTTGAATACTCATTATTATAATAATGTACAGAATTTGTGATCAATCAAAATATATAATTATGTATTTCATCAATATTGTATCATTATTCCTGTGAGTTTCTTATATTTGTTCAGAACTGACGACTCTCATAGGTAAACTGTGACTTGTTTTTTCGCAATTAGATGCATTCTTCATTGTCTATTTCTTTCTTACTTAATACAGTACCATGTTAAACAGTTAATTTGTCGCACACACACAGACGCATACAATTGTTTCTTCTTTTTCTTTTTTTCTAGTTTATAGAATAATATTACCATACTTCTGTTTTCTAAGGTACATTTTCCACGGGGTTGATTGGAGGTAACGTGTGATAAACACTTTTCCAAACATAACTTTCCCTATTTCTCCACTTTATCGAAAATGCATGTCTTTGTTATTTACTTGCACGTACATTCTTCCATACGACCTTACTTTCTTTTCAGGTTATTAATTTTGTAAAGTACGAATACACTACCTAATTTCTGATTTTTAAGATCGTTATATTGGTCAATAGGTACTACTTGTAGTATTCAATTTTTTTTCTATTCCAACTTATTTCTGTTTTGCTCCCTAATATCTACCTTATACTAACAACATAATAACGTTTACACATTTGTTAATGCATTCGTATTATTTTACTATTTAAATATATTATATTGATTTTGATCGCGTAAGAAATCGCGTATCTGCTCGATATATGTATAATACATTACACACGACCAAACCAAGTCGTTATAAACACATTATCGTTCATGACACCATTATTTTTTGTTGTTGTTTATTTGTATATCTGATAAAAAGTGGATAATTCTTGCTTGTCACATCAGCAGCTTACTAATATATAGATATGTATTTCATTCACTAGGTATATGTAATATATATAACATAATTAGAGCACTTGTCTCTCATTATAGAACGTCATTCAAGAACAACAGAATCAATGCCTGATGTATCGGATGGTGATCATAGAAAATATCTACAAGAGGTAAGTATACCTTATTTATTAATATCTTCTTTTCTATTTCATCCTTCCTTGTTATTTTCTAGTACAAACAGCGAATGCAGAGGCGGATCCAGGATTTCAGGCTATGGGGTAATATTTATAATTAAAAACTATTTCATTGAATGACATTTTATTTCTATCTATGGTCGGGAACTTTGGGGGCGCCGGGTACAACTCTCCCCTTGAATCTGCTAGTAAATGTACACAAGGAAATGAAGATTTGTGAATTAGTTTGTGCAATGACAATTTACAAATAGCTTCTCTTTGAAATGTTTGTTGGTCCTGGAAAGGACCTTCAACCAAAGACCAAGTGCCATTCCCAACTTGTACCGAAAAGCTCGGTTACCTTAAGCAGCAGCTTAGTGATAACGTTCTTGTAATCTATTTAGTTTGTTACCCAGTATAAGGAGTTGATGACGAGCGCGGGAGAATCTGCTCACCGCATGTTTCAGTAGAATGTAAAAATATTTCTGTTGAATATCGGCAGATTCTAAAGTACGTGACTGTGATTCGGAATTCATTGTTATAATGATGATAAATTTATCACTGGACTGCCCGATGAGCTGTATATGGAAACGAGGAGCGATGTTCGAAAAGATCCCTATTGGGTGTGACAGGGCGTAAAAATTAGGAATTGAATAATTGAATGTTCATTCATTGAATGATATTTCATTTTTATCCTTTTAAAGGGGGAACGCCCTCCTTGAATCCGCTAGTGTTTGATATACTGTCCAGATGAACCTTAGAAATGCCCTTTTATTCTATCGTATACTTCAAATCTTGTAAAAATACCTGTATAACAAACTAATCATAAGTTATCAAATAAACAAATTCAGTGTCTAAAATATTGTCATGTGTTTGTGAAATTGTTAAAAAATCTAGGCGACCGATTATCAGATGAGCAGTGTGAACCATTTCAATTCTCGAAGAATTCTCGTGTTATTTACACTTTATGCACACAAATATAGTTACATAAGTCAGTGTTATAAGTCTCGTGTCAATTTAAACTCGAATTAAACACTTGTCACAACCTAAAGTTAGCTATTAAGTAGTCTAATTTACGCGACTCTTTGTCTTTCTGACTCTTTGTCAGGCTAGTCTGTACTGTAAATGAATCTATTTTAAAGCGTGTATTGATTTTAGTCATTCTTTCGGAGTAAGTTGAATTTCTTCATGTATAGCCTACTAAGCGGTACAAATGTCACAATTTAGATAATTGATTATTTTAATCAAACTTTTTTTGTTGTTCTTATTTCAGCTTTTGCGTACATCAATATATTCATGATACACGACATCTACCCACTCATTGATTACATGGGACACTAATAATCACCATGGGGACCAACACTGCAGCTACTTGTATTGTTTTATTCTCAGAAATGTGAACTGTCAACCAATTATTATACCAAGAGTATTTCCAAACTTGAACTTTTAAACAAATATAATACTATGCGAATAATAGATATTCAGAACCTGCGACATGACATTTGTTGTTACCTAGTTATATAAATGATTATATACGTATGTATTTATCGACTGACATGTTTTGAGGGAAAAAATAGAACTTATGATTGATTACATGTACTTATTATTTTTTTTGACGATATATTGGGTTAGTACTTTTTATCTTCAATCATCCGCACCAACTCTTCACAGTTTACTGAAAATATTTAACAATATAACATTGAGTATTCAGATATTCTGACCAGTGTACGGTGCTTTAAATACTCTGATGTATCAATACATGTATGTGACTTCTAGGTTGTTGTATATACGTCATTTCATCATATTTATACCTTTGGTTTCGAACCTATATTTGGTAAATAGCATACTGTAAATATTGTAATATTTTTTTGTGAGATCTGCATTTTGTTGTTATATAGCTGGGTGTATATTGGTTCCAGTTTGTATATAGCACATGTACATATATGTTTGACAGTTAAAAACCATGTGACATATCATAGAACACAGGACACTATTCATGTGTGCATACATATCAAATTCCTAGGGACCATGGAAATTAGTTTGAGATAAGCAAAATTTGAGATAAATAAATATTGTATAATTACATTGTATTACAATGCTTGTATGTAACTTACGTGTTGCTTGAATAAATCACGTACATACGTAGAGAAGAAACAAAATATGCATCTATTCATAATAATTCATATTAACAATCAATGTCCCAACTTTAGATATTTTTCACAAGAAATAGTAAATTAGGTCGAATTTTGGGCTGTACTATAAATAAATTATCACGCATATTGAGATTTGTTGTAAGAATTCGAAAACACTATGAGTCTAGCTAGCTTCACATATTTTCGGATATGTACGCTTTCCGTACACAAAGTAAGATGACCGTGTTCCTTGCAACGTCGATCATGCTTTCGGAATTAATCAAGCTATGATCATTTTGCTAAGATTGAAATCCAACACTGTCAGAGGTGGCGAGTAATCGTACTCGATTTTCAACTTAAACCTACGAGTATCATAGTGTTCGGATAGACACTGCAGCTGAAGTCATACGTGATGCGTACTACATATGTACTAGTTTTTGTTTACCTGACTACCATAGTTTTAATTAAGTCAAATACAATGTAATAGATATGATTATCATGCTACACTACACTTACGGTGTCCATTTGTCACACGATTGTAAATCTCCCGGAGCATTTAGTTCAATTAGCAAAATGTCATAATATGTGTGAAAGCGTCCATTGTTCGCCGATCAGATCCAACTATGAGATAAACAACTCAAACTACATGTTAATTAGAGTCACGGGGACAAAAATATAGTTTGACATAACCGAAATTTTGATATAAGCGAGTTTGACATAACGAGATTCAACTGTACTTTTAGGGCTATTTCTGCATTATTCTAAAGAACTGACCACTATGTAAGCAGTATTCATTCTTTGTTAGGTTTTGTATTTGAATACTGATTGTGTATGTATAGTAGTTGAAAGTTACTCTGGGGCTTCATTAGCATATATTGTGTATCAATAAATTTTGTCTGTATCTATATATGTATAATGAAATAATAATGAAATAATAATGATGTAATAAATATATGTATAATGAAATAATAATGATTTAATAAAGTGTTTAGACAGAAACATACAATGAACTCTCGTTAACTCTTATCCTTGTAACCGGAGGAGGAAGACAATCTACTTGATACCGGGCTCGATCCTACTACCTCCTGTTCTACCAACTGAGCTAATTGGTGTGGTGAACATCACAGCCAGTTTATTTCCTCAACCCTAATGAATAACTTTCTGGATCTGCCTAGTATGATTTTACCTGTAGTTTAATAGTACATTGCAACCTCTACAGAGCGGCCCTCTCAAGAGCAACAACCTCCCTTGAACAACAGCATGTTTTTTCCACTTCACGTTTTAACTATTAATTTAACCTCTCGATCTATAGCTATAGCCTCTCAACAGCTACATACTTTCGCTTGTCACAAACGTTGTTTTGGAGAGGTTGCACTGTATTTCCACACATGGAGGAAATTCAATATTTTTTCAAACTTTCGTAGTAGGATAGTAGGGATTCGAACCTGGACCGCCGGGTTGCCAGTCCAGCGTACTAACCACAGGGCCACTATATGTTAGTAATAAGATTAAACAGTACTATAAAATGATTACAGGCCTCCGTGGTCGAGTGTTTATGGTATCTGACTAGCTAAGACTAGGTCCTCAGAGCTGCAGTTCGAATCCCACTGGGACCGGACAAATTTCATAGGCGAGAAAGATTTCCAAACATAATTTATGGAGGGTAGTTGTTTAGAACAGTTACTACCCACGTGTATTTCTGGGGTTTTCCTCCACCATTAAACCTGAACAAGTCGCCAAATAATCCTGGCTAATGATGTAATAGTAAACCCAAGTGTGATAAATCGAGTACTAATACATTTCGGACAGATTTAGATATCGCTAATGATACCCATGTATAAATAAATCAAGAAATGATATAAGTCGAGAAATACAGTCACCTAACCATCGTAGCGAAATCTAACTGATATTTTTTAATGAATATAGGCCCGTTTCATCAAACATCTTACGCCACTTTTTAAGTAAGAAGTGTCTTATCTCCCTTCTTAGCGTTAAAATACGTTTCATCAATATTTTCTTAGCTACGAATTCTTAAGTTTAGGAACGATTCCTTCTTAACTTTACAACAGCTCATGGGCTTTCTCAAAGATAGGAAAACGCGGCTTCTGCTTTTATTATTACGAGCCTTTTATTTGAAGACTTGAGTGCAATGCACAAGACATTCGTAAATAATGGAAAAGAAATTCAGTGTTATGTTCAGGGGCGTATAAGCCAGCTATTCATGAATTTATGTATACAAGGAAGAATGTAACCCCCGCTGTTGTTTAGTTCCGGATTTTTTTATTCCCCGCTATTCGAAATGGCGGAGGAGAATGAAGTGTTTGTCCGTGCGTCTGTGCGTCCGTACACACCAGAGGGAGGTAATGTGGTAAGGATTGGTTAGGGTTGGTAAATTTAGGTCTTGTGAGGTTCAGTTACGTACACATTGGAATTGTGGGGATAATTTCGACTGGTAGGGTGCAGACTTATGGGGATAAAAACATCGAAAACACCAAAGGGTACACCCCACAACATACGTCTCAAGAGTACGTCCGTCCGTCCGTTCAAAATTTGGTTTCCGAGCGATAACTCAAGCAATATTTCAAGAATTGGTTTCATATTTTACATGAAGGAATATAATAACAAAATACAGGTCAAGTTCGATTTCACTTAAAATCCAATCATTTTCTCTCGGGGAGGCATTCGTGTCCTCGGAACACATTTCTAGTTTAAATTAGAACTAAAATGGTGAACTTCCAGTTGTATTTGCAGATATTAGAGACGCTGTCAAATATTATTTATTTGAATCATGCATTTTATTTCAAACACCGTGATTAACGATTTTTAGACATAATACTAGTAGTAGATTTCTTCTTATAGATCGCATATTTATATTGCTCACTTTTCAAATTCACTTTACACACGTGCGTATGTGCGTATCGCTTATGTTATAATTGTTAATGATCTGATATTTTTAAGACTTGTTATAAGACCGTGAGCACAAACGATAATATTTGAGCTTCATCTTTAATTTGGTATATAATTTACAAAAAATCGGTTGAGAAATCATATAAAACTCCCTATATAATTTATGTATATAATCAACTGTGTGTTTTTTTATTTACAGTAAAACCTCGATTATCCGAAAACCTGGTCTTATCCGAAGTGAAATTTCGGTCCCGAATTTCCCTCTATATATTTCAATATAAATAAACCTCGATTATCCGAATCGTCTTATCCGAATACCATGGCTTATCCGAAGTGATAAACAGGTCCCCACGTATTTTCGCACCTATTATCCGAAGTCGACAATTAACTCTGATCGATCAGAGAAGTTCATTGTAGGATTTCTTTAACGTGTCAAAAGGTGTAAACAACAAATTATCAAACCACTGAGAACAATGGATTGCTGGTTTGGATCATTGTTTGCAGTAATGGGAACACAATTAGCCTATAACGATACGGACTGGGTTAGCTAGATCATTCACCTTTTATTTTTCCTTTGATTTATGAATTGCATCATAATTTCACTTGAAAAAGCAACCAACATTAAAAATGTTCATTTTATTTTTCGAAGTTTGTTATATTGACAAACAATACACATGACCAATATAAATTACCGGCACTCGATTTCAAAATTATTCCATTTTCGGAAAATGAATACGAACACGATTCTTAGGACGACAACGATTTGTGTGACGCTCGTAGTGTTTGTGACTGTAGCAATAAAATGAAACTCCGCGTTGGATTTTTATTTTAATTCAGTTTATAATTTATTTAAACAGTGTCTTTTTCTACATCCCGTGTATATTAAATTTCACGGTATTATTTTATCGAAAATGAAACTCCGTGTTGGATTTTTATTTTAATACAGTTTATAATTTATTTAAACAGTGTCTTTTTCTACATCCCGTGTATATTTCATTTCACGGTATCATTTTATCGATGGATTAATGTGCTTTTAACATGACATGTGCTACCGTTTGGGTATTCATTTGTATTGGTAGTTTCACTTTGGATTCCTCATGACTTTGACGAATTAATAATGGTACAAACTCACAAACTACTCATACATTTGTTTTACCTTAAACATACACATGTTTGTCGTAAAATGTATTTTTTCGTAAATTAATTATGAAATATAACGCATTAACTTTGTTGTCATTATACCTATACATGTACGCCATATATATGGGATTGATCTCCCTTTATTTTCTTGCACTTGTCTAGATTTCCCTTACCCTGGATTATCCGAAACCCCGGATTATCCGAAGTAATTTTTCGGTCCCGACGACTTCGGATAGTCGGGGTTTTACTGTACATTGCTAGGACAGGTGAATACACTTTACCCGTGTAGACTGTGTCGCGGTCTTCACACATTTGGATAAGAACAGTTGATAAAACGGTTCAAGAATTTCGTAACTTTTGTCGTGTCTTCGAAGGAAAGAATCTTACGAAAGATAATATTATTAATATATTGATAAAACGCGGCTATATTTGCATTTCTGAAAAATAACTATGACGACTACATGCCATTTCCATGACTAAATGAATGTGTCACAAATACATATTTTGTGTGAATTTATTTTTAATTGGATTAATTTATCGTCATTTTGCCTTGATTCTAGGTGCACAAAGTTGTAGGGTATGCCCCTTTAAGGTGGATCGCGGGTTTCCTCAAGAACAATGGTCATTTTTTTAGACGCCAACGTACAATAACGAAATTTTGCATGAACAATGTTTAAGGTATTGGCTAACGCAGAAATGATATATTCAAATGATATTTCCATGGAAACTGCCCAAAATCGTTGATCCAGCATTGCAGTTATGTAAATTGCATAACTTAATACACAATATTATCCGAGCAATACATGAAATAACGCGAAAATCCAGTTTATACATTTTTTATATATTGAAGGAGTAACAAGGATTTTGAATAACATTGATTATGCTGAAGTTTGTTAAACATCAATTAAAAATATGACATGAAAAGTACATGTTCATGTTCATATAAGAAAGTTATCATGTGAAATGTTAGGTCTCTTAGCTTTTCTTTTCAGCAAAAACTGGATATTTCTTAGGTAATGAATTCTTTCAAGGCAAAACCACTGCATGTTGCATAAATAACCACATAATAATAAAAATGTATGCATAGTCAGGAACAATATTTGATGGACTTGTATGAATTTTGGTCGAATATTTTTCAACGGATATGTGTTCACAATACTAAACTTTATGAAAACTTATCCCACCCACCGTGTTTCAACAGCAACTAATTTAATATAAATATTAAAAAGAAATAAAAATGTTTTTTACAATTTTTAAGAACTTTGATGAAACAATATATTTGCAAACCAGGTTATATAAATGTGTTCATACAAAATTTAACAACCTTTAACTGATAAATACTGAACGGCATATTGTTGTTGTATATATACAGACGAACTAAATTGTCGGCCGTAATCTGGTCGGATGTCGTAAAAGCAGTAAAAACTCGCGATGAAGAAAATGCCACTTTGAAATTATTTATGCATTTAAATTACATTGTTGACTACATAAGATGATTAAAAAAATACACCCTTAAGTGACTGTGTGCATGATTGAAATATTGAATTTAAAACGTTATCACGTTTGAAACATTGACCGTAAACGGTGCATTCGCCTCCAAAAGCCAAAGACACGACGACACGAACACACGATAAATTGGCCAGTTATCGTGTCTGATACGAAAACGTTAAATGGCAAAAATCAGACACTATAGTTAAATATCTAAATAAGACTTTAAATGATGTTAATTCTTTAGATAGAATTTCGATTAATAATGAATAAATAATCAAATAAATTTCATTCAGAACTCTGGTTGCAATGGTAACGTATAAGAAAAAGATTTAAAAATCTTCTTTACAGAAACTACAAGGCATAGAGCTTATATCTTTGGTGTGTACCAAGAATGTTCAAATTATGACCACAGGCTCAATATTGACCCCGCCCCTGGTGTGACTTGGTTTTACATGGACTCCAACAGGAAATTTCTAAAATCTTCTTGTCAAAAAAAACAGCAAGTCTTAGATAATATTATAATGTTAATAAGTAAGTGTTTTCATGATAGCCTTGTTATTGGGCTGAAGACTGTCATATTATCCTGAGGCCGGAGGCTAATATAACTGCCTGAAGCCAATAACAAGGCTATTATGAAAACACCTACTTATTGACAATTTTATTAATTAGCTATAGAATATAGCAGCGGTTTCATAATGTCCTAGCTGGACAGCCAATCAGAATGACCGAATCTCATAATAGACGAGTTTTTTTCATAATGGACATGTTGTTTTCATAATGGCCGTGTTTTTCATAATGGCCGAGTTTTGTGTTCATAATTTCGCGGTGAACTTCATATTGGTTCTGCATTTGAAGTGATAACGCGCCTATTATTGAATTGTTAATTAATAATTCGTGTAAAGCATTGTCTATTAGACTTCTGCCAATATTGTTATAATAAAGAACAAGGGACAATATTCGCCCTGCCCCGAAATATCTACTTCTCCAAAAGTGCAAAACCAAGAACTTTTATATTTGATATGTAGCATTGTTTAAAGAAACTCTATTGAAGTTTATTCAAACCATAGCTCTGAGGTCAAAAATAGCCCAATCACTTGTTTTTGGACAGGTTTGTAAAGAAAATTTCTAAAAATCTTCTCCAAAACTGCAAGGCTTAGAGTTTATATACTTGGTATGTAGCATTGAGTAGTGAACCTCTACCAAGTTTGTTCAATTCATAGTCCCGGGGTCAATATTTGCTCTGCCCTACGGGTCATTTGATTTTTCAAAAGCGTCTTCTTTTCCAAAAAGGTATTGTAGATGTATTCATAATTCGTCTACCCAATTGTTTCTAAAATGATTTCTATGGTTTGGCAGTGTGATACTCTCCAAATTAAAGACTAGATAAAAGTAGTCACTGTTTCTTTTTTTTCAGGTGAGCGAATAAAGGGCCATTAAGGCCTTCTTGTTTAAAATACTCTGTTCAAGTGCTATTTGAGTTTACGAATTTTTTGGTCAATGTACTCGGATTTGATATTTTATAATTCTTTCGATCAACAGTCTAAATTTCTTTTGGATACGAGACAACGAAAACAACATTTCGATTTTCTTTATTATATTCCTTATAACACTGATACCTGAGGTAAGGACCATGATAAATCTATCATTATTAGAAAATATTATTTTTGAATCATAGCCATGCAAATTTCGTCAATAGGCTCGGATTTGATATTTTATAATCCTTTCGGTCAACAGTCAGACTTTCTTTCGGTATGGACTAAACTACTGATGAATTAACTGACCATATACATAAAGAGGAAAAACACTGACGACATACACAAAGAGGAATTTGCATGTTACTATACGAAGTACTTACATTCCAAGAGTATATACAATGCGACACTGTATGTTTAAATTTTATACAAAAGTACTAAATGAAACAAACAAATGTAAACTAAATATTAACAGCTGTATGTACGTAGGCTAAATGCTTATTATTCTTTTCTTACTTTTGATTTCTGACAATTATTTAACAAAATTCCCACATTCTCAAATTAAGCTAGATAATAACTGTACTGTATTGGTAAATTGATGATTTTGTTCCGTTACATTTTATCTTATTTTCAATGTTTGTAAAATGTTGCTTATAGTTCACGCATGTAAGTGTATGTTTATGTTTATATGACGATGGACTGTATACGTAAGTCTTAATAAAGTATATGTTCTGTTCTGTTTCTGTATGACCAAAGTGTCTGTGTGATATATTATGATAGTGCAGTGTCAGTTCATTTCTGCACAATAACAGTTGATATACTTGATAAATAGGATTAATATATTATGGAAAAATAAGATTATTTCGTTCAGATTCATTTTACTTAAAAAGTTTTGTTCCTTTTTTGGTAATTGTATATGAGATAAGATTTGTTTTGTGAAATTAATCAGTTCAAATGTTGATTTCCTGTTAATATACTTGAGTGTACTGAATACTTATGTCTTACAAAGACTTTTAAAGCACAATTTGCAATTAAATACATAAACGTGTTGTTAAATCATCAACACCATAGTTTTCTTTTCTCATCTTACATGCTTTCTAGTCAGATAATAAAACATGCACTTACGTTTTTTACTACTCATTATTTTGTATTACTTTGTATTGTTTGTCATGTACCAGTATTATTAAGTTAAAATAGGTACAACTATACAAAAATACATTCATGGTGAATACTTGCAGACAAGATAATTTAATTGATATTGTGCATTACACATATTATTGCTTTTTCACTATTGAAAGAATCATGGGCATTTTAAAATAAAGGCATTGTAACCATAAGACCGTACTTTTTTACATACTCGCTCAATGCTACAATAATGGTGTTATCTTAAAAATAGTATTGTCCAATTATCTTTATTAGTTTGATAGTTACCTTAGATACTTAAATCGGTTTGAAAAAACACATTTTGAAAAAATGTAAGAGTTATTGCCCTTGTTGAAAATTAGAAAAATGTTAATTTCTGAAGGTATTGCACGATGACTTGCATTTTTCTTTATCAAATTGTATTGATATCGTGTTTTTGCATCTTTCTACCGTGAGTTTTCATTAAAATGGATCTCCCTTTTTCAATAATCTTTGAAAAATTGGCTATTCCCATAGACACCAATGCAAATTTATAGGGTCTATAACGCAAACTATTATCATTGAAAAAATCTCACGGTAAAGCTTTTTCTATCATAGTGCCCTTTAAAAATTTTGAAGATTCCCTAAATCTGTTCACTCCATTTTGAGATAATAATTTTGGACATTATGGGCATAAAGCCTTAATGAACACTTTAATGAAAAGCTCTATTAATATTGTGTTTATTAAAAATGATCTCCTTGTAATCGAAATTTACCATTATTTTGTGAATATTATAGTAAGTTCGATATCATGTAAAAGATTTCGCGCAATATTAAAACAAACCGCAGATTTTATTTACTCTTGCTAAAACTTCTTAACATTTTTGTATCCGTCTAAATTACCATGATTTTAATTTTGCTGAAATGTTTTTTTTTTCATGTCAGCTACATACCTGTGTAGCAGTTTATTTTCCCCGGCCAGTTTTTCATCCGGGGAACATTGGCCTAGGCACTAATTTCCCCCCAAAAGCGTTTTTGTTATGCTAGTTATAAGAATGTGTGATACAATTATACCGTTTAAATTGCTTTAATACCCGGGACACAAATATTAAAATATGGACGTAAATTATAGCATGTTGTTAATTTTCGGTGTACATCTATTAAATTGTTCAGTATTTTGTTACTCAAATAAAAAGGCACTAAGTATAATTTACCATCAACCAGCGCATTAAAATACATTTCAGTAAATACTAAAATAGAATATTTAGACATACCTTTAGTATAAAATATACATATTCAAAAGTTGTTTACAAGTATTAGCACAGTGGTATAAAAGGTGTTAATTTTTTTTCATTGTTGTCATTTCAAGATCTGATGTAAAGCGGTAGAGTCGCACATACGCTCTTGTTTTTTAGTTTGCGTCGTGCTGTTCTCACGACGACGTTTGTAACTCAAACGTCCAATTCTAACGGCACCGTAATGCAAATAATACGACGTGCTATTCTCACGACACCGTTTGTTAATACGACTACGTGCTATTCTCACGACACCGCTTGTAAATAAAAAGACATGTTATTCTTACGACACCGCTTGCAAATTAAACGACGTGTTATTCTTACGACACCGCTTGTGAAATAAAACGACGTGCTATTCTCACGACACCGCTTATAAATAAAACGCTGTTTTATTTTTACGACACCGCTTGTAGATAAGACGACGTGCTATTCTCACGACACCGCTTATAAACAGGACGACGTGTTACTCTTACGACACCGCTTACAAATAAAACGACGTGCTATTCTCTCGACACCGCTTGTAAATAAAACGACGTTTTATTCTTACTACACCGTTTGTAAATACGACTACGTGCTATTTTCACAACACCGTTTGTAAATAAATCGATTTGTATTCTTACGAAAGCGCTTGCAAATATGACTACGTACTGTTCTCACGACACCGCTTATAAATAAAAATACGTATTATTCTTACGACACCGTTTGAAAATAAAACGATGTGCTATTTTCCCATTAAATTTGCATTGAAGTCATTTCTCAAAGATTAAAGGCAAAAGAAAACTCATGGCAAAAGGATGCAATTACACAATTATTCTATTAATACACATGTCTGCACCCACAATTTTAAGTAATATAGTAAATGAAACTAAAATAGTAAATACAAAGCAGCTATATGATCACCTTTTCAATGGTTCTATTATAAGTACGTTAAAGTACCTAATACACTCGAATGTGCGGAACTTATTCAAACCTTTAGTATGGTTATTATGGAACATGATGTGTCAGTAAAACATATATGCTTTCCCACAATGTGTTAATTAATAATATTTTTTATCAAAATACAATTCATTGTTTCTATCATCGTGTAGATATATACTATAGTATAATATGTTGTTGTATATTTTATGTACTGTTTATTTTTATTTATTTTTTATCGGGTTTTACGCCCCTTTTCATCAGTCAGAGTCATATGAGGTGGACAGCTCACCTAACCATCGCTCCTGGTAAGAACCAGTACTAGACTCCCATCCTCCGTAAGCTACTGCCTAATTTCTTACATAAAGAGACATGGTCGGTAGCGGGCTTAGAACTCATGACCCTCTATCAGTGAGATGTTACAATGATTTGAAGTCATCGACCTTAACAACTCGACCACGGAGGCGGGTCTTATTATTTATACTTGATTGTCTTGTAACGACAACGTGACTCAACGCATTTTTAAGAATCATTCTAAATAGTATAAACTCAGATACTAAACATATCTGTACGCATGAAAACATTTGGACAATCGAAGTGTGCCAAATTGCTTTTAATGCGTGGTTTGAGTAGATTAAGTAAGTACTTTTTGTGAATTTTTAAAATGTTCTAGTAAAAATAACGCCCGTTTTCACAACACTGTCAAACGGTTTGAACAAGAAAGGTAAAAAAAGTAAAGGACCTACAATGACAAAACTTTGAACCGGAGATGACTCTTTACGCAAGAGTTGCAAGATTTATGTGCTTTTAACAGTAAACGAAATATAAAACACCTACATGATGTTTTCCTAGTTCTGTTCGAAGGACAGAAAACGCGTGACTTCACTAGATCACTTTGATTCCACACACTGGTAAAGACGTAAGCATAGACCCATATAAACTCAGAAATATGAACGTACAGACGTAAGTATAAACTCAGAAACGTAAGTATAAACTCAGAAATATGAACGTACAGACGTAAGCATAATCCCAGAAACGTAAGTATAAACTCGGAAATATGAACGTACAGACGTAAGCATAATCCCAGAAACGTAAGTATAAACTCAGAAATATGAACGTACAGACGTAAGCATAATCCCAGAAACGTAAGTATAAACTCAGAAATATGAACGTACAGACGTAAGTATAAACTCAGAAACGTAAGTATAAACTCAGAAATATGAACGTACAGACGTAAGCATAATCCCAGAAACGTAAGTATAAACTCAGAAATATGAACGTACAGACGTAAGTATAACTCAGAAACGTAAGCATAAACGCAAATATAAACGTACAGACGCATGTATAAACTCAGAAATATGAACACAAATACTTAACTCAGAAATATGAACGTACAGACGTATATATAAAAACACAGAAATATGAACGCTCAGACGTAAGTATAAAATCAGAAATATGAACATACAGACGTACGTAAGACCAGTAAAAACCCAGAAATATTAACATAAAGACTTAACTTAGAAATATGAGCATAAAGACGTAAAGCGAAAGATATATATATATATATATATATATACAGAGAGAGAGAGAGAATGAAAAAAAATCGGGGGGAAAGCGGTCGGGGGGAGAAATGGCCTTTTCAAAATGGTTGATTTTCATTTTATAGCTCTATAATTAGAAAAATAAGTGACACTTCATGTAGAAACTACAGTTGTTGTGTCACATTCGGTCCATTCACATGTCTGATACATTTTAATTAAAGCTTAAGTACATATTTTTACTTTTGTTTTTAAATTTCAACAAAGAAATGTAATATAACGATGATATAGTCTACACCCAAATATTAATTACAGTTGAAGTTGTAAGTTTATGTTTTAAACATTCATGGAAAACTTACAATTACGTGTGTAACAACAACGGACATTTCATACAAAAAGCATGATAGAAATGTGATTATCCTGTAATTATAACTTTCTGACACCAATAAATGCCGCATACTGAATTATTGCTAAATATGTTAATCTTTATATTCAACATATTTCAAAGGTATACATATTTACCGGTCAGTGATGGACAGTGTATACCAAATCATTATAAAGTACAACATGATCTTAAGACATTTGGTATAAGGTCAAACAGTAACCAAAATAGTAAATGGCCAGTGTTTACTCATGAACAGGGACAACACTACAATTTTAAAAGCTAACACGCATTGTTTTGCGCGGAGCTTCACAATTGCTGTCTCCGCAGCAACATTTGTACTTGTACTTGTAATGTTTTAATGAAAACAAATCCACTCATAACCGTGTATTTTTATGAACGTAAGAATAAATATAAAGGAATAATAAGACATACTTGCAAAGTTTGGATGAGTGCTAAACAAGATTCTTAAGACAGGGTTAGCAACGTTAAATTTGTATTTGATAGTTATGGAATTCAGCAATTTGTCTTTTGCCGTCATTGTTGATTTAGAATAAACTGACTTCCGAATATAGACCGCCTGTTAAAAAAGGCCACATTATATCAATGAAATGGTGACCTTTGTCTACTGGTTTGAATAATTGATAGGTAATAAGAAGACACGAACTTGTAATACTTCAGTACTATTCAAAACAAACACAAATTAAAAACAATAACGCCGAGCAATTTAGTAAAACTGTTTAAAGCTCATGTTGGCGTACGTACATTATTACGGAATCCGGTTACTTTCATGTGAAATGCGATAAGACGGCCGACAATGCGATATCACTTTCGTTAAAAAGTCGCTTCGCATTTTCCTGCCTGAGTTGCCAATATTGGCATGATATTGTCGCGCGTCGTATCGTATTATTGCGATATCGTATCGCAATGTTGTGCGTCGCGTTTTGGGGCGACGGACATTTCACAGGATTCCGTTTAGTTTAGTTCACATATATAATTTGAATATGCACAAGACACAATAATAAACAATTAACTTACTTATTTACGTGCTTCCTCTCGCCACTGCCACCTCTCCATGTCGGTTTGTAGCAGTATTTTAAAAAGTGTATCAGGATGGCAGACACATATCGTTACATGAACATTTATATTTCATCGGTTTCGTGCCAATTTTGCTTTAAAGATTAATCAAACATTTTTCTTGTTTCAGAGTGTTTGGATGAATGACTAGACATAAGCTTATGGAGATGTTACAGAATGAATGAATTGCTTTTGTGTCAACAACGGATCACATGATTTGATAAAACGTAAATATTTCTTAGAAGTCCATGTATTTCTAACATTATCTCTTCAGAAACATGATAAAGACTACAGACCCTGTTTGCTCGTCCTATGTCTACCATACCTTAGACAGTATTGGTTACAACAAAGGTATGCAGGCTTATCGAGTACAAGTGATGAATTTAAACGCGGCGATTGTATCTCGAGCCGGGAACAGAGCTGGGAAAATGTTTCATCGAAACTTAAAAGACCTTGGCGTAGTAAGTCCGGCGCCTTTAAACGCGACTGTCCTGGCTGTTGGAAGTGTAAGTGATGGCATAGCAAATACCATGGAAAGTGACAAAGATTTCATGTTTGTATTTAATGAAGTTATATGTGTGGATAATCCAACTTACACCACTGGATTCGTTGAGCTAAAACCAGACTTTAGTGATGTTTCTCCCGGTTATGTAAAGCTGACAACAGCTAATTTCATTTCAGAAGGTCGAATGATTCGCAAATACCATCTTCTTGGAAGGTCTCAATCCGGTCGACCTTATGTATCTAGCACTTTGTTCAAAGATGATATAAAATATGCTACCGATTTATTACCAACGTCTGCTTACGAAGGCTGTTCTGAAGTTAAGCAGTATGCAAGTGGTCCAGCTGCTACAACAGATGGTACTGTACAATTTACTGCATTAAACGGAGTATTATCAATTCCCAAGATAAAATGTCAAACTGATTGTGTACCAGCTTTTCATTTTTTTGGTACCGATGCACTAAAACGATGGGCTGTCAGAAAGCGATTTTACAACTGGCCGCCAAAGAGTATTATCGATGCTGTAGCAATGTCAAATGTTTACGTTGTTCCTGTTGGAGAGGTGGGGAGTGAAACTGAAGATATTGAGTGGAGAATATCGTTCATTGAAGCTGAGAAAATACTGATAACAAATACAAATAGCACTCAGTATAAACTGTACGTGTTGTTGAAGATGGTAACAAACGAAGTAATAAAACCGGTTTGTCCGTCTGTCTCCTCGTACATGGTGAAAAATGTCATGCTGTGGACTTGCGAAAGGGTGCCCTCGGATCTGTTTGTTCCAACACAATTGATACGATTGACCATGCATGCGTTATGGTTCTTCAGATACTCCTTGCAAAATAACCACTTACCAAATTACATTTTACCGGAGAGAAATCTGATCTTCAGAAGAATCTATGGAGACGAAAAAATAAAATTGATATCTCTTTTGTCAACATTACTTGAAGAAAACGAACGGATCATTCTGAGACTACCAATACTGTCCGAGTACTTACCAGTAATGAGAGATATGCCTCATATTTGTACTCTGCATGGAATGTGGCGGGACAGAGGTGAACAATTTCTTCTAAAACAGACCTTGAATAGTGCATCATACTTGGAGGGTGAACATTTAGCAAAGAAAACATTTTTACTTGATTTATTTTGGGAAGGTATGAAGGGTGACCAATATTTGGATATCGGAATGCAATTCATCAATTGGATTTGTCCAGAGTGTGTAGACATATTTATATCAGGCAGAGTACAAGAAGCTACAAATCTGCTTCAAGAGCGGATAGAAAACATTATGTTAGTTAACAAAAAGCAGTGAAAGAGAACTTGTGTGTAGAACAATATTGTTGCCCAGTTATATTGTTATTTTAATAGTCTGTAATAGGATATAATGATTTCAGACGTGAATTTGATTTCTTTATTTCAACTTAAATAAAAGTAAGTATTTCTTACAGTGATTTCACTGCTACTACGACGTACTTTTTAGTATCATTCATTACATAATACATGTGATAGGAACTACTCGGATTTGTCTAAAACTGGGCAAATTATCATTAAGCGTATTGTTAATTGCATTTATTCAACCGTTTATGTGTATATCTCTGGAGGATAGAATACGATCCTCTTCCTGTTGGACTTATTTTTCTCTAGTTCTTCAACGTAATTATCTAAAGTGTGACGTCTTAATGGACAAAACTTCAGTTATATGGGCGACTAAACGGCCATAGATATTGGTGTCAAATCACAGAGAAAGTCCCGGCACCTTATGTTTGAAATTACCTGGCCATACTGAACCTGTAAATGGTTCATCTTTAGGATCCCAATTCAACAGATTGTCATACAGTCGTTAAATATTATTAACAGATCCATGTATATACCTCTATAATTAAGACAGAAGACAATCATGTACATGTGACTTCGCCTGGGTACAACCGGCGACATACGATTTGATTCTTGCATTTTGGGGTTGTACACCCTCGCATTACCCTCAAATTATACTGTGGTTTAAAAAAGACACGTACGATTTCCATATTGTGGAATATTTTATTACTTGATATCTAATACTGTGGGAATTGAATCAACAGAGTGTGGAATGCAGAATGTTTATCTTACCTTTAAAACGAACCTTGAAATATTGAGTATACTTTTCATAGTGCAAACAAGGAGTCATATAAGGATGTATACAAGTTTTTCATTTCCAAACCGTTATATGGAAGATTTGTTCGTATTTCGCTTGTGTAAGTATCATTATGGTCATATTTGTGACGCTATTTGCGGTGATGATAATTGGTTTGTAATGTCATTGGAATTATGATATACACAAGTTTCATTTGCCTTGACTACACACAGACAGACGTGAATGAAAGAATAAGCTACACATAATTTATGGCTCTGATATAGAAACTAAACCTTTGGCAGGTACGCTTCTTCCTTCCTAGTAATCTTAGTAATGTACCCAAAATTATTTTCCAAATACCTTTTTACTAGTAGTAAAAGGGGGTATTTGGCTGTTTGAATATCTTAGTACAATGTATACTGATAGAAAGTTATTTAGATTTTAATTCGCTTCAGCTTTCAAATAGTTTCGATCTTTACTGGCATGATCATTATTTTCTAGCTCACAGAACGATGTCCGAAAATCGGAACAATATGTTTATATCCATTAATATATATTTATATTTTACTTTAATTTCAGAAATGGTTAGATAAATGCATACTATATTTCTTTACAGAATAAATTTCGAAAGTTTGCTGTAGGTAATGGTTCTGTGATGGATACGTATTCTCTCCAGAACGCTCTAAGGGTGGCAGGTATTAAATGTATCGTAAATCTTACTAAACATACAAATTAACATCAAAACGTAATTAATAGTTTCAAAGATACATGTCTGCAGCCCCATATCATAACCTTAGTTCATTCTCAATTCATTATTTTATTATTTATCTATTCGTGTATTCAATTATCTGTCAGTCTGTCCGTTAGTCCGACCGTCGGTTCATAATTATCTATCTATAATTATCTTAATATCTATTGACATGTATTGATCTGTTTAAGTGTCTTCAAAGTACACTTATAAAAAATCCACATGATTTATAAATAAAGGTTTATATGATAATTAATTCAATATAAAGACAAATTGCCTTATATTTGTACATATTTACATTTTTACACATACATTGTATGCATAGTTAATTACATAATTATATTAAGTTAATAAAACATTGAATTATAATTAAGTCTAGTATAGTATAGTTTATTTGAAATCAGTAGGTACTGAGGCCCATGTGAACATACAATTACATACATAAAATTACAAATGACGTAACAAAGACAATGGTTAACATGAAAAATGATGATTTACGCAGAATATGGCTTGAACTAACAAATAAGATATAAAGTTATTTTATGAAATGTAATGCCAACAGATGAAAGTATTTAAAAGTACATTTTGCGACGGTCTTATTATGAGTGTAATGAAGATGATAATTCGGAACAATGGCGGAGAAGGTGTATAATGTATAATGTTCTTTTTTAAAAATAATTTCAAACATAGTAATTTGATAAATACTATCTATTTGTCAAACTATTATAAGATATGAAGTGTTTCTGATGAATGAAACAAATGGAAGATTTATATACGGCGGTCGGCTCACTTGACCAGTATGGAGCCGACACCTCATTCGCATATGGAGGAAAATCGACATTTATGTCAAATTTTCATTGGAGGATATGACCCGCTTCAATTCGGGTAAGAATAAGGATAACAGAGTAACAAGTCCAGCCATGTGAAACATTACCATACAATATTTGTATATAAATAAGATTTAGCATTCCTTGAAAAGAGCACATACACAACACCAACTCTTCACAATAATATCAACATTCAACTAAATACCCTTTAATCACCGGATAATCTGTTTAATCTGTTTTATTTTTTACGAATTTCTGTTTTGTTTCCCCGAAGATACGTGTGATGTTGGGTCATCAAAATCAGTTTCAATCCCATGTGACATTGTTACAGCCCATATCAACGCAGTGCTTCCGGAAAACTGTTTTTGGTCACCATTTTTGTATGGTTTAACGTGATTGCAGGGTTATGGGTTTGGGAAAGTAGTATTTCAGGAAGGGTGAGTTTGTTTGTATTTTAAGTAGAAATTATATTTTTATCTATATTCACAAAATAGCACAAGCAAAATATTTAATATATCCACGGAGAGGGCCATATTTACAAAACAACAATCAACATTCATACGTATATTGAAAAGTACAAAATACGATCAACACATCTCAGACAAAACGAACTTGTCTGATAAGGAACAATGACAACACTATGAATAGAAGTGATACACTGTTGTCAACTGATAAAAGGTGTTGTCAAATGTTAATACACAGGTTTATTTCAGTAAATCCATTAAGCCTTGCGGCTCATGAGGACATTTACATTTATGAACACAACAAAAAAACAAATGTACATGCACATATACACGTAATATAGAATAAAACTATATATGTGTTGCGGAGAAGGCAATTATTATAAATATACATACATTAAGAAACGAGCATCATTATAATTTATTCACAAATTTTCGAAGATATACATTATAGCATAATCATAAAAAGTAATTAACATATTGAATTAAACTTAAGAAACGGGCATCATAATTATGATTTGCACATAATAAAACTTGGTCTGTACTTACTTATTGTATAATCTTCGTAATCAAGACTTATTTTACTATCATGTTATCTCTGTTGCAGGTTTCTCCGTCAGTAATAAGATACTGGAGGCACTGGTGCTAAGGTTTGCAGCAAAGGATTTGATTAATTTAGAAGGATTTATTAATTCTGTTGTTAAACTTCAAGTAGCGCATCGTAAGTACTTGTATCTGATACAATCATACTTTACATTGAAAAGTTTATCAATTATAAGTCTTCTTGCTGATTTATATGTTTATCTCATTAATTTCTGAATATCAGTTTGGACGATCGAACGGAGGCGATCGAATGGAGATTTATTTGAAGGCGCACGTGACATTTTATATTTACTTTACTGCATTCCATATGCATATGCTTTTGAGGAGCAATATTCGTTGTTTAATCTATGTTTTGAGTACTCATTATGATAATAATGTACAGAAATTGTGATCAATCAAAATGCACATTATGTATTTTAACATAGTTGTATTATTGATCCTGTGTTTTTTTTATATTTGTTCAGAACTGACGACTCTTATAGGTTAACTGTGATTTGTATCCTGTCAATTTGATACATTCCTCATTTTCTATTTCTTTCTTCTTAAATACAAATGTTTTAAACGGTTGTCGCACGGACGGACGGAGACAGACTTCTTTTTTCTTGGTTCTCGTCAGTAATACATTTGGTAAACTATTACAATACTTCTGTTTTCTAAGGTACATTTTCCACGGGGTTGATTGGAGGTAACGTGTGATACACACTATTCCAAACATAACCTTCCCTGTTTCTCCACTTAATCAAAGTAGCAACGGTTTGTTATTTACTTGCACGTACAATTCTTTCACAATATCTAACTTACTTTTCAGATTATTAATTGTATAAAGTACTTTTATTTTCCTGCATATTCAGAGAGCATTACATGAATAATAACAATATAACATATACACATGACATCATGATGATGAAGAATTAATTACTCATATAATTTGAATGATATATTATATACAAATAGGCATGTATAAGTACATTTGAACATGAAAAAGATTTATCAGATATACTTAAACATATTAATTTTCCTAACTGATGTAACCAAATGTTTGAAGTTCTTATGTTATGGCTATTTTATGACTTTGTTTTAGTCGACATTAGTCTGAACAATTTCGGTATTGCCGTAAATTACTTTATACCTTTGGCTAAATGGTATCATATACATGTATTAATTTTGATGACTGCTTGACATGTGTCAGTTTGAGAAACATTTGCCGAAGCGTCGCCCTACTGGTTGGATTGGTGTCACATGATTGTGAGTGGGCGTCGTTTAACAATACTGTTTTATTATTTGCTATCCGCTGAAGGATGGGTCTGTGTTATTCAAGTCGATACCGAATCGATACAATCTTAGCAATCGTAATGTGAATAATTTTGAAACGGAAATAAAGAAATAACTCTTGTTGCGAATGAATGCTAAGTTTGTATAGATATGTCTACGAGGGTTGTCCTTTAAGTATGTAGACATTTCTCATAACTTCGAAGCCTTTTATGATAACTGAATGATAATTAGCATAGACATACTGCTTTTCATATTCTTATACGTGGTTTTGCAATTTTAGATGATGCGCCGCCTAGAAGTAGGGCCAGTATCGCCATGTAGTGCACGAGTCATTCGAATACTATGCGTTGATATATGTATAATAAATAAATATACCACGCTAAATAAAAAAGCTGAAATTTGTGAATTGCGTGCCAAAAGACGTCTGCCTAAAACTCGACGTCATGACGTCATTTCATGCAAAAAAAACAATGAAAACACTTTCTTGTTGAGTGAGAAATAGCCCCCGCATACAACTGCATCGACACAGAAATCGACTTGTTGGGATTTCAACGTTTAAGACATACTTCGTACAGCCCTGACTTGGCGCCAATGAACTTTCGAATGATTTCGGACATCAAATTTGTACCACCGCTCAAGGAATATCTAAATTATAAGTCACAAAATTTTGGTTTCAAGATATTGAAAAATATCCAAGTTATGAGAAAGATCTACATACTTAAAGGACAACCCTCGTACAAACCTACAACCCCGCGAGGGGATTGGCATAGATATGTTATACATATATACCCACTAATCACTTTCAATCGTGACTGGTAACGGAAGATGTTTGACAGATTCAATTGCCTTTGGTCAATCCACACATCTTCACAGCGAAAAACATGTTTTTAAATTCAAATAAATTTCAAAACCTGGTGAGTAACTCGCGTTTTACATATATACGTACATGTAACTATTGATCTTTACAATTTACAATCTTAAACACAAAATTCAATTTGAAGTTTTGAATATCATTTCTAAACCAGACATCTATGTTCTAAATGATAGTGTGTTTCCGGTGTTTATCATCGCACCAATAGCTAGGGTCAATACGCAACATTTCCAACTTTAACGGTGGAGGAATAGCCCGGCCGTACATCAGAGAAGGTCCCCCGATCTCCCGTAAGCTAGCTGGACAGCTTCCTCACATGTGAAGTCTGATCTCTGGTGAGAGTCGAACACACAGTGGTGAGAGGCTGGTGATTACTAGTCCAGAGTACACGGAGGTCCTTTAAGGTGAAACCAAACGAATGAAATTACGTCGTTTTCGACGTCAAAACGGTCATTTTTACGGTATTAATAGTGCCCCTCTGAAAATACCTATCGCTCTATCATTTTATGTAGATATTTAATGAAATAAAAAATTAATAGCGGAGAATAAAATTACCTACGCGTAGGTATAAATTTGATTTGATTTAATTATAAGTGCAAGTAAAACAAGTTTAAATGTAAAGTTAATTGTTTTTTTCTTATCACTTCCAAACTTATTTTTATGAAAAATCTGCCCGAAGAATTTTTCATTTTTGTCTAGAATAAAGGTTGATTTGTCATCTACTGTTCTCAGAAATTTTAAGAAAATCTATCGAACCGTTTTTATTTTATTTTAGCCTTAATTAAATGGTAGCATTACCTTATAAAGCGCTCATTCGCTTTCAAGAGCGTCGTTTCAAATACACGTCATGTTTTGATATCTGTCGCATACTTACGTCTATTTTATTTACTGTACACAATGAGCTTAAAAGATTTGCTGGAATTAATGATACATTGTCTGTCAATAACCCTAATCACATTACCATTCTTTTCAGATAACAATAAACACACTACATTATCATTTTAGCTCGATATTTTCAGAGAGGCACCATAAATACCGTAAAAATGACCGTTTTGACGTCGAAAACGACGTTATTTCAATCGTTTTGTTCCACCTAAAGTTCTAAATTAATCTAAATATTTAGCAAATACAATATTTTTATTAACTGATATTCATATACTTAGTACAAAGTATTATTTTCTAAATATTATATATGCATAGAATATTGATAATTTTTGGTAAAGTCAAACATTTTACTTTAAGCTTTTCTCTTAAAGCCAGATGCATCTTCAACTGTTATGGGAATTTTAGCCCAAGCAAAATTTTGAAGGAAGGTCTCTTTGGGGTTTTGTATGTATGTCCCTGGATGTATGTGACTGTTAAAGAGTGGATGAAAAAATATTTCACATATTTTTAATCTCAAATGTCATTTAAGAAACTTTTCAGATTTCTTTTCCTAAGTGTTTTTCTATCTCAAAAAAATCAATAATTTGCCTTAATGTAAGATATGAGAAGTAAACCTTCAATTGTATGTATGAATGTTCAAGGAATGGCTGACAGGGCAAAACGAAGAGATGTTATTATTATTTTCTTTCAAGAGTAAGCAATGCTAAAGGACACTCAATTTTCAAAAAATGAAGACAAGTATCCGCTCTATTTGGGGCTATGAAATTCTAATTCTAATACTATAGTCAATCCTGTGGGACTGCAACTTTTATTAGCAATGGCTTTGAATGCAAGGGGATTAATATTGCAACAGATCACGAAGGAAATTTACTTATCCTGAATTATAATATTTATTCTGTGGTACAAATTTTGATACAAATAAAACACTTGTTAATATTTAAGGTCCCAAAAGGGATAACCCAAGGTTCTAAGATTTAGTATCAGAAAAAAATGTCTAAATGGGATAACTCCTTGCTGGAGATTTCAATTTGGTCCTAAGCCCGGAGGCTGATTCTTTTAACTATCTACAGTTAAATAATCCAAATGTACGTCATAAAGTATACTCCAGAATATAAGTATAATGTCAGAATATAACTGAATGGATTGTTGGAGAGAAAAAACATTAAAAAATAGAACTACTTTCTTTAGACGAGAAGAAAATAGAAGAGGATAAAAACGGATGTCTAATAATACCAGTCCTGGTAATGAATGTCCGTGAAGTTGGCAGCCCAGTAGCCTAGCAGCCCAGCAGCGTGAAGTTGGCAGCCCAGCAGCGTAACAGCGTAATATATATTTCTACAGATAAACTTCACAACAAATCAAGTTAATACTTAAAGAATGCATAAAATAATGTGAGTCTGTTGTTTGAACGTTAATTAAATGAAAATATATGATGTTTCATAGTTTTTTTCCAATGTGAAATTAGCCACTGCTAGCAGCGTGAAGTTGGCAGTGTGAAGTTAGCAGCCCAGCAGCGTAACAGCGTAATATATATTTCTACATATAAACTTCAAACCAAATCAAGCTTAATACTTAAGAATGCATAAAATAATGTTAGTCTGTTGTTTGAACGTTATTTAAATGAAAATATGGGAATTTTCAAAAACAAATTGTTTGTGAAATTAGACGCTGCTAGCACCGTGAAGTTGGCAGCCCAGCAGCGTCTAATTTCACACACACACAACAATTGAAAAAATCATATATTTGTAATAATTTAGCGTTCAAACAACAGACTAACATTATTCTATGCATTCTGAAGTATTTATCTTGATTTGTTGTGACGTTTATGTGTATAAATATATATTACGCTGTTACGCTGCTGGGCTGCCAACTTCACGCTGCTGGGCTGCTAGGCTGCGGTGCTACCAACTTCACGCTGCTAGGCTGCTGGGCTGCCAACTTCACGGACATTGGAAATGATGGGTTTACAGCAGAATTGTTTTTATTTTTTTCTGGAATGCTATAGGTTTCTTGCTCCTTAGATCTGTTAACAATGCGTATTGGAACACAAAAAAGGAGTTATAACTTGTATCCCTAAGGAAAAAAATTGACAAACTGCTTTTAAAAAAATGAGACCTATCGTCGCTTTATTTCCAGAGGGGCGTAAGAGACGTTTTGTTACTTTTGAGAAATAAGCCTCTAAAGATTTGAGTGCCCATAACTTTTTTGTGACTGGAAGATTTTTTTCTGATTTTTGCTGGGAAGCTTTAGATGATATTTATCTGCTTATTAATATTGTTTCATACATATCATATATTTCTATATTTGTTTAAAACAACAAAGACTGAAACTGAGATACGCCTTCTGGAATTGCTTGGGCATAACTTGTCACTTCTACAATCACGTATCGACTTCCGACCTTTTAGAACTGATTTATTACGATAAAATTCTATTAACGCCAATATGGGACTGAAACCCCAATGTATATATCAATGAAATACTAATGTAATAAATTGAAGGTTTATGATTCAAAATAATTTTATTAAAACATAACATCTTAATAGTTTTAATTGAATGTAAAACCGACAGTGTGCTCGAGAGTCGCATATCTGCATTATATAGTAATACAGAATAATAATTATTGTAATAATATTATTGCATTTAATTTCTAGGCCACTGTAATATTATAATATATTTTTGCTGTCATTATTATAAGTATGTCCTTACAATAGTATCATGGGTTGTTTTAGATAGTCTGATAGTTAATTTCAAGGACGTGTTTTTATGATTGACTCGAGCAAATTGTGATTTGTCAATGGAAAAACGCATGACATCCGAATTCGTATCAACAGCTTTTAACAATTAACAATTTTCCGAATTAATTACAGAAAACAGAAGATTGCAACGTTGAGATGATCATTCGAAAGTTCTGCTGTACAGCTACACCACTCCAGCATTCAAGAGGTAGAAACCATCCACTGCACTGGTAAGGCAGTTGAAGAAGACACGTCTGAAAAATCGTTTCGTCATCATCCAGATGCAGAACATTTGAATGATCCTCAATGTTGCAGTCGATCATGAACATTTTTAATGCATAGCACTCTCTGAGTTTCTGTTTTGCACAAGCACGTCTTTACGAAGATCTTAACATAGTCCGGAAAAATGAAAATAATACATTGTAGATGTATATACGAAAAAAAAAGCAAATTATATATTTGACCTTTGCCCAGCTGTTGAGGCACTAATACCTGTTTTAAACAGTTATCTATGCTGCCCTTAGTTCATATTATGTTCTTCCGCACCAGTCACTTGGCTTACACATTCAAAGAAGTCCAACCATTTCTTAAAACATAGCATGCCGTTTACTATGTAATTAAACGAACATAGTGTTCGAATGTATTAAGTTTCACCAGTGTAATGTTAGCTTCTCTGAATATTAAGTCGTACATTAGCTGTAATTACATGATAATGATAATAGATAGTTTTGAGTGAGCTTTGTCGAATGAAAAGTTTCAAAACTAATATATCCGAAATGTAACATATCCGAATATATATAATGTAGATGTCCTAAACATTTTACCCTGTATTAGACAGAACCGCCATATAGATGCATACAAAGTATTTGCACTGGATAAATATATAAAAAATGATTGAATTACACTCTTATACGTACATATCCGTACTTTATAATGTAAAAATGAAAACATAAACTAAGAAAATAAAATCTCGGCAAGTAGCGATGCCATGTTTCTATGAATCACTGAATTTGATTGGTTAAAGTTTTACGCCCTTCTGGAATTAGTCACAAACGCATTAATAGGTTATACGCCTTACTGGAACTAATGATTTTTAAAGCAGTTCCACAAGAGCATAGACCATACCATCATGTAGAGCTCCAAAAGACGAATCCAACGATACCAAACACTCAATTCTGCCAAAATTTATGATACGCCCCTCTGGAAATAAAGCGACGCTATTTCATCATTGAGTGTATCCTACATAAAATTGCATCCTCCTCCATTGCTTTTCGCTTGAAAAGTAAAACGTATTATGGACGATGATCAAATTTGGTTTTTACCAGGAAGATTAATGGCATCTTATATTAGAATGCTTTATGATTTATAATTTTATATAGAAAACAATAACATTCACGGCTTATTACTGTCAGTGGATTTTGCCGCAGCATTTCACGCACAAGGTCGTAGAATCTTTTAACTTTGTTCCTTCATCAAGCTATTTTATACAAATATAGAATCCTGTGTTATTGATAGACATATTTCCGAGTGGTCCCTTCTTCGGAAGGGTTGTCGTCAAGGTGATACCCTGTCACCATACCTGTTCACTCTTTGTGCTGAGATTCTCTAAAAAATGATAAGGAAAACAAAGATATTAAAGGTAATATAATAAATTGAGTAGAATATGAAGTTCCTCAGTATGCTGATGACACTAGTTTGTTTCTAGATGGCACAGATAAATCTCTAAGGACGACGATGCTATGCTAAATTCTCAGATGGAGAAGACTAAGGTGATTTTGGTTTGGCTCACTTAAAATACTAATGCTACATTATGTCCCTAATACAGTTTAGACTGAAAAATGTAGTATTTTCTGTGTTAGGTGCGAAATTCTCCTCCGATTTGAACCTAATAGTAGATTTGAATTACGACTTTAAAATAGATGAAATAAATAATAGTAGAGATAAAGTAAAAAGAAACATTATAACACAAGAATATAGGTTTGGGGGATTAAAAATGATTGATTTTAACTATTTTATTTGTAGTTTAATAGTCAAATGGCTTAGAAGATTACTTTTTCCCAATAATATATATTGCCAATTGGTTGAAAATAAATAAATTCATAAATCAAATGTATAAGTTTGGCACTTACTACATACAACCAAAATGGAACTTGGACATTAATCCTTTTTGGAAAGATGTCAAAAAAAGATGTTATGTGTAGTTATTTTACTCTCTCTCTCTCTCTGAATCCCAAACCAAGGAACATTAAACAGTATTATTCTGTAAACTTATGGCATAATCCAGGAATCAAGATAAGTAATTCTAGTATCTGTTGAAATAGATGAATTAATGGAGGTATTCTGTTTGTAAGAGATCTCCTCAACCAACAGCGGAATTTTACGTTTATAATGAATTTTCCACATTCTAATTTTAATATTAGAACTAATTCTTCAGAATTCAAAAGTATTTAGCATCAGTTAAAACATTTTAGAAAGAGAAAATGTTCAGGATCTACCAAAACGGATTTTAAAACATTGTGACTATTCCCCAAATTATAACCATTTTTCTGAGAGTTTGGTTCAAGAACAACTTTATATGAAATAGCTTTTTAGGAAATAAATGGGTAACATATGGTTACCGAAAAACAAGATTTATTTTATAATCATGCGCAAGAAACGTTACATGATGGGGATCATTAACAACTTTATAAAAAATATAAATAACTACTTCAAAACTTCCAGTTTGGAATTAATGGCGTAAAGAATTAAAAAACAAGAATTAATAAGGATAGGGGAAATGTTTAATCAAGATACACTGTCACATGAACAACACAACACTAAATATCGTAAGACAGTTTAGAATTTTGCCTGTATTGTGCCTCTGTCTATAGCCCAATGCCGCCAACTTTACTGAGCCCAAAGTTTATCATATGCGTTTGTGCTAAAAGACTTCTTATCATTATACTTCTCAATTTGATATGTTAAGGATAGTTTCTACTTGAAAGGATTAATATTTGGGACAGAAAATTTCATTTCATATTGATATATATTATGTTTAGCAATTAAATGAGAGAGGCTTGATATTTTTATCATCAAGGATTATGTCAAGTAGATGTTAAGATCTTCTCAATGATTAAATAGATCAGAGACAAGAAGTCCTCCAAAATATAGGTGTGTCTTCATAGTCAAACAATAAAAATGAAATAGTTTCAGGATGAGAGTAAGGGAAATTACACAAATTGTCCTTTTGTAATCTCGTCTTATATCAGAGGAAATAAATACCTTGGGTACTGTGGTTGATTTTAAGGTATTACATGTCTCAATACTGTACTTTTCTGACGTATCTGCTCACTGCTACTCAAAATTTTAATATAACAAAAAAGGTATAGCCCATTATCTTTATTTCTATGATACAAACCTTAAGATTCATCAATTTATTTAACAGCACATATTTTAAAAATTACAAGTATTGTTGCTCCAGTTGAAATTACAAATTATTAATTTCTTTTGATTAATACTGCATGGTGATCTATTTCTTTCTTTAACAAGCTAGAATGGTACAGTGTTAATTCATCTTTTTGTCATGCGTTTTCATTGTGTTCGATGTCCCTTTTTCTTAAATCTTTGAAAAATGGGTTATTCCGGCAGATTTTAATGCATTTTTTTAAAACCTTTAACAAAATATAAACACTTCCAAATTTGTCCGCCCCATTTTGAGATTATGAATTTTGGAATTAAGGTCCCAATACATTGAATATCGGAGTAATAGTTAAATAAAAGGTATAATCCACAGATACATGACCAACTTAATATTCAATTCATTTTCCCTCTTATGTGCTGAGTTAGGAGTAATCTCGTTAAAACAAGGAAGTCGTAGAATAGTCTGCAGCTCTTTTTATACCAAAGGTTAACAAGGAGTATGTCCCCTGATTGCTAACTGATGTATCCTTAGTTTGTCTAGATAAGCTCTTATTGAGTAAATTATACTTGCAAATTGTAAAAAAATTTCAACTCATAGATTATTGAGCATTGAATTCGCCAAACGTGTTATAAGTAACATTCATGTTCATAAGTTCACAAACTAAAAATACACCTTTAACGTATAAAAGGTAAATGTTTAGATTATTATAGTGTTACCCCTCATGATTAAAAAGGGCAAGCCAGTGTGGCTTTTGAGACACTTCTCTTTCGGTACCTCTCGAATCCTTTCTCTCGCCGACTTCATGAAAAATACTGATATAATAAACAGTTCATCTTAAGATTTAAGTTGACTCATTATGTTAAGTTACGTTGCACGAAATTTTGACTCTATAGCAACATCATGGCCCATATTCACTTACATTATCTCTAACTAAGACTCAGGCTTACCTTAATCGTTCAGAGTCTGATCAATAAGCCTAAAATTGACGCAGTCTTAGACTCAAAAGCGATAGTGAATATGGGCAGACTTCCTGCAACCTTTCTAATCACTTCTACTAAAAACACTCACTAATCCGAACATAACAGTTTGTCTCTTGTATTGGTTTGTTTTCTATACAGCATTTGACTACACCCCCTCTTATGCAACGATACTATTGGCCTCAGCATCTTTATATGGGCGAGGAATCAATGTATTACGTCACATGAGGGAATCACTCCGGGTTCTGATGTCTTCAATAAGAGCTTCTTTCCATCTATACTTTACAGCGCCGTATATCAGCAATACATTTCTGCCATACATTTCGCCTATACCATTCATCAATACATATTTAAACAAGTTTCAGCTTTACCAGTACATTACAGCTATACATTAAAACTATCTATTACAGCTATACGTTATTTCTGCTGATTTTCCAGATTATACATGATATTCGCATTGATTGAAATTGTACATGTCTAATACACATATAAAAACGAGGTCAATGCATGAGCCTTATTCAGTATTAATTTTTTTGAACGAATTTATTCACGCCGATATGCACATGACCTGAATGATGTTTTCAAATACCTCTCATTCGACATATTCGCGAGTTGTCATTATTTCAGAAGTGTAAAGACTTCTTTTTGTCATTTTTCTTTATCGTTGCAATTTTGTCGTATATAGTCTGTCCCGAAATGAAGGACAACATTACCTTTGCAGTCGTGCAGTTGTTTAAAAAGATGAATATGTTCCTGTCAGTCGGTAAAAAAATATGGTCAGAAGATCGGGTGCCAAGAATTAAATCATGAGTGTGAAATATATGCTACTGTTTTATTATAAGTATGGTATTACCATGTACATGTGAACTACATTTTTATATATATGAATGTATTCATTTTAAATACTCATGTTGTCATTATATGTGTATTATAAATTTTATAACTTGTAAATATGTTATACTCTCCATAATGGAGGATTGAATAAATATATGAGTTATGAAGCAGTTAATCCAAAACGTCCTTAGCCATTACATGAATGAAGTACTAGAATATGGAACAGCCAACTGTGTGTTTTTGTAAAAGAAAGGGCTTTAATTTCTAATAATAAATTATGTCTATACAGACTGTAACATTGATCTGGTTTGAATATGTAACGCTTATGTGTTCAATCATTTGTTTTTGCTTGTATTCCTTTTTAGTCGGTTATTCATTGACAATCTGAGTGTTCGTGTGTTTTAACCATTCGTCCATAACGCAAAATTGTTGCGCACTTTCTGTAAAGAACCAGTCCGGTCCATTTTTCATGCCTGGGGAATGCCTTTAAACTCAGAATCCATTCAACAGAACAATTTAGAATAAAACTCTCATCAAATTGACTGTAACTATAAAATTACTCTATGTTAGACTTTGTTAGCCAACAACTTTAAAACCTTTTAAAACATACATTAAAGGTGAGTTACAAAATAAAAACCGCTCCAGGTGTAATCAATAGTATGCGTCTATAAATCTATGTATTTTATTATCAAAACTGGAGACTTTAAAGATGACATATCCGCTTGTAAATCTATATAAACTGTCTAAATTCTTCACAAACTTTGTGTTCCATTGCACGATACACGATGGCGATGTCAAAGCAAGTAAGTGATTTTCTTTATTATTACTATTTTTTTAATTTCATTCATTGTACAATCTTTTTCTTCAACTCTCGCTAAGTACTGCCTGACTTTTAATGTTTTTACCAATGAATATTTTCTAGGCAATTAATATTTTATACCATAATGCTCAACCATGTTTTTTTTTCATTTAGCTTTTATTATTACAAAATCTTGTTGATTTTTCTTTCATGCGACACTTGTAATATACTAAAATAATTGAATATTAGATTAAAGTGTTTGAAATACTTAGAAGGCGCGATTTGTACCAAATAATTTACGTACTAAGATTTCCATACTTCCATTAAATATTTTGATATTTTAACACGAATTTTCATCGAAATAATGTATTTACTGGCACAGGCGACGTATAAAGGCCTAGCAGATTTAATTTTCTTTTTGCCGTTTGTCACAGTTTGAAATGAATTAAGTTTTTTGTTAGCTTATTATTTTACATTGTTCAATTCTAAATTTCCTTTACAACAAAAAATAATTAATTTTAATTATCAGTGATATGTCGATAGCAACGACTGCTCATTTCCGGACCGTATCTCAGTATACACTCAGTATTGAACTTTCATACATCGACCGTTTATTCATGTTTCCAAGTTGGCGTCAAAATCGTTTGTACTGCTCTTGTAAATATAATAATGCTTTTAAAAGAGAGTTACTGTAGTACAGACATTGGCCTTGTCTGTGGAACGTGGTCTGCATATTGTTCTTAAAATTCTTTTATAAATATATTGTAAATATATAAAAAGTAATACATGTATTTCATATTTACACGCAGTCGGCTATCCGTAAATATTTATTAACACCATTTTTTTTAATGCAGCAATTTGATTTTACAAGTTAAGACAAGTAAAAATGCACATTTTTTATTGACATTTCTTTCTAGATTTCTTAATACAGATAAGAATATGACTTTGGTGCAATGACTGGATACACTTGTACTAGCTAGACCGGGTATTGTAGATATAAGAAAAGTAGATAATCAATGGTAAATTGCACTAGTCTGGATGAAATAAGTGCTTATTATTTAAAAGTACTGACACCATTTGTAATTATCAATTTGTAGTTTGATAATCTTTTTACCATTCTACGTATTAATTTTGTTACATCTTTTTTGTCTCGTTTATTATTTATCATTGTTGTTTTAAATATTGTTGTATGTATAAAATGTTACATTTTAAGAGACTCGCAGGGAAGATCAGACCTATGCCTAACTGGGTTGCCTCTATAAATAAAGTCTTTATTATTATACTCACCTTCAATATGTTAACATTTTGTTCTAGAACCATGATTTCTAACTCAACCAATATTATTTTACGCTACATTATACGTTTCTCCGTTATTTAATCTGACGCCGCTGCAGCATGTCTGTACAAGCGACTGTGGGAATTCGTGTTCCAGGGTATTATTTGTATATAGAATTAAAACGATACTCAAATACTTGCAATCAAGTTATTTTTTATTTCATATGATCAATGAATGAAACATTTTATTCATTTTACTGAAATGCTTGTAGCTTGATAATCTTCAGTTGATTAATTTTTCGTTGTTTTTTTAATCTAGTTCGGGATCTTGGTGGCATTTGTGTTAATGGTGTCCATGACAGCCAACGCTCGTTCTTATAGAAGACACAATCAGCACAATCAGCACAACAACAACAACAACTACTACTACTACAACAGATTAAACAACAACCAGCTGAAGGTTAAAATACGTAAGTTATATAATTATAATTTTAATCAAACCTAAATACTCATGTCGATTACAATTTGTGATATACATGTACTTCGTGTCGTTGGATCTAAAATTATTTCAGCATCTAGGTAATACAGATAGATATATATCTTATTAACATTTATAACTGATTCACACAGTATTTCATGTCAAAGTGCACAAATTATACGTACGAAATATGCATCACGTGACGTTACAGAATAAAACAGAGCAAAATTAGATTTCGAATAAGTTCATGAATGAAAGTTTGTACAAAACTATGACATACTACAAATCATATCAACGAGTACTATGGAGAATGAACACACTGATATTTGGCATGAGAAAAATTACAAAATCATATTCAAATAGTGTAATTAGGTTGAACATTTAATAAAATGTTGATACGTCTTATATTTGTCTCTGAAAAGGTAAATACATGGTAGTTCAAAACATACACCAATCGATGCATTTGTAGTTGCATGAAATATGATTTATATGTTTAACATAAACAGTTACTAAAATACAGTAACTGTTGCACATAGCACAAGAATATAAAATACAAAACACCAGTAATTTTAGATAAGAACCATAACATACTTCCGAATATCAAGGATAACCCAAGAAGAGCCAGCTCTAACTTCCATTTTAGTCCTTGATATTGGTGGCATACATTGGCATTGTCCTGTAAACCAAAGAAGTAAAGTCAATTTTGTTAAAACGTCCGCGTATGATTGTTTTATAATTTAGATAGCACATCGTACAAAAACCATGCCTATGATTATAAGATTTTCACTTCATTAGTAGACGATTGAAGTTAAATACATACATTAATATACTAGTATACGTAGAGTTGTGAATTTTAAGACCGAATTTAATCCCTCTTTAGTGGTATCTGTAACATGTTGAGTAGACATTAAATCTAGCCCGCCGGCTTAGTTAAGTTGTGAGCTCGAACCCATAACACAACACATGCTCTCTGTCATTATTTGGTCGAAGAAATAGCGCTAAACATAATTTATTTCCTACCTTTTACCTTTCATCATGATAATGGGGCGATGACATGCCGGGAACAATGTCAGTAAAAATTGGCAACGAACATTGAGACATTGGGTGGGTTAACTGCTAGTCAGCCTGGTCATTACTTCTTCTTCAAACTTTTATTTACTCAATTCATGTTTTTACATGACAATAAGAGCAATATAGAACATAGTATTAACAAAATGAAGTGCATATGTTCTGTTTAAGGTGTAATATCTTGTTAGATATTTTATCCATGAATCATATTTTATTTTAGAGGCGTCTATGAGTAAGTTCCTTTGTGATTACACATCTACTTCAACCATGTGCACATGGAAAAGTATCGTAAACAACCAAGTATGCGATGGATCAACGCAGTGTATGGACGGAACGGATGAGGTGGGATGTCCATCTACACCAGGTAAGTTAACATAATGTTTAGCCGTATCAAGAGTAGATGATCATTCTTAAATCCAAATACAGTTTAGATTTTACTTCTACATTATTAGGGATACTATTAATAGATTTAGATTTTAGGACGCTAGCACTAAAGTATTGTATTGACTGCACACGTTAATTTATTTTTTAAAAAGCAAACGAATGCGTCTATTAGCGTTTTAGTGTCATATTAGTCATTGATATTTCTTATTTGCTCTTATCTGTCATTTTAGCCCCAACTACCTGTCCGACATGCGACATGAAGTGTAGCGACACAGAATTCACGTGTAAGAATAAAACCTGCATTCCTATTGAAATGATCTGCGATGGTAAAAATGACTGTGGCGATATGAGTGACGAAACTGGATCTATTTGTGGTAAAAATCTGCATTGGATAATAATCGCTAATTGTTAAAACAAATGAAAAAAGAATATTGGAAAATATCAAGTAGCATTGTTGGCATCATTTTATTAATTCGATATGTGGTTATAATGTTATGCATTTATGGCTTGATTCAGCAAACGATATAAAAGCGTACAACCGAATTGAATATTGCAATGAATTATTAACGTACTCACATATGGCCAGCGATTTAAATTGATTTTCTTTAACATTTCATCAGAAATTATATGCAAAAATATCTATTTTGTTTTTAGTATAATTTATATAATGCGCATTTTGCACCGCTGATCCTTTTGATAATAGACTTGAAAGTTCAATCACTCTCGCTACTTGGACTGTTTAGAACTGCATACTTGTATATTATTGTTCCTGAAGCTGAATATGCATTTTAGTCCATGCAGTAGTCTGCTAGTAAAATTAAATTTCTATCAAAATGATAGATTTTGTAGCCATTATGTTGATTGCTTAACTTTATAGATAAGTGTACGTGCCCTGATGACCAGTTCCAGTGTACCAACAAAGAGAAGTGTATCCTACAGTCGCAGATTTGTGATGGAGCTATGGATTGCACGGACGAATCTGATGAACCAAACAATTGTGGTATGTATGAAGGAGATACTAGTAGAAGATGATTATCTCACTTTTATGAAGTTCAACTTGCTCTCGAGTTGAAAAAGTTTCACATCTTTACTCAAACAAATTTCTCTTTGTTGTACGATTACTTGTCCATAATTGTTTAATTATTCGGAGCTTTTCGTTTTTTCCAGCTGTGTATCAAACAATGATTAACCAAACACTGCTTAGAACACAACGCCAAAATCGGTCCTGTATCTGTATCTTTCGGATAAAATGAATGACCAGATATTACCGTTTTCTCTTATATACTACTATTCAGTTCTCCCCCCCCCCTTCTCTCTCTCTCTCTCTCTCTCTCTCTCTCTCTCTCTCTAAAAAGCAGTCAAAAACAAAAATCTTATGCATGCTTACAGGCGAAAATTAATGTACTATTTTCAGGTTGTATTATTGACACAACTGCCGAACCGACTATTTGCACAAACGGAACCATATCAGGCGATGATTTTACTATTGCAGAGTATCCAAATGAAGTAAGCAGTAATATATTACATAATCAGGTGTCTCAGAAATAAATTATTGCTTGAATCGAATAAGCTGTCCGAAATAAGACTTTAGTCAGTCGCCACACATAACGAAACAATAGAAAAATATCAAACAAAATGTAATCAATGTGAATTTAAACTATGCGTTCATGTTGTACTGTCTATTGCAGAGTGACCCAAACGTGTGCTTGGAAGCATGCAAGATTAACACGGATTGCAAAGCAATTGTACTTTTAAAGGATGATTCTTGCTTCCTTCGAAATTCCACGATAACTGTAGGAACCGTAGAATACCAGTGTATAGATAATTCGTTCCGATACTACAACTGTCCAAATGCATAATAGAAGTCAGACGAATCATGCTGCACTCTCATAGTCATCCAGTAAATCGACCACACTATTTTGAAAGAAGTTAAGTGTCATCAAATTAATTCAGTAAAATATAACACCGTTTATACGAATGCATTGATTGAATGACTTCTTGAAATGTTGCTTTCTTTTTCTTTATAATTTTCTCTACGAGTTGAATGATCCTACCAAATCGTTTTGCATAATTTCCAAATTATTTTTCTAGAAACCAACGACACTATCAAACAGTAACTGAGTAAAAATATTTTGAAATGCATTTGGATACCTCTCTCACACAGGGCGATTTATTGTTCAAAGAAAATACCATATAAATTTGAGATTTGCTATCAAGACATCATCATATATTTTATATAGGCCTCTTAAAAACTTTTAAATGCATGATTGTAAATGGTGACAATTTGCTCTAGATACTGGCCTATGAAATCAAATGATAAATTATCTATTCATAAAAACAATATTACCGTTATAAATTCCAAAATTTGTTGTGTTTTTTTCATCTAATGTCTCATTTAAATTGCCCTGTGTTGCATTTATTTGAGACAAAATAAAAAATATTACATTAGAAGCATACGGATGTATTTTTCATTCCGCTATTAATGATGGTACGTTCCCTGATTGACAGTCTTGTCGGTAGCTAGAAAGAAAAATGCATGCTAAAATGTTTCCTTTTATTCTAAACAGAGTCCGTGATTATAACATTCACCGTGTGCTGTAAAACTCCTCTTCGGGACCACTTCATTATTAAAACCATCTTTCCCCTATTGACCCTTTTTTCGGACCGATTTATCACCTGTTAGTGTGACAACCTAGCCCCAGTTTCACAAACAAAATTGAGTAGAAACTCAAGTATGGACTCTAGTGTTTTTTCTATCTAGAAAGTTTTTGACCAGCGATGCTACCATTTGTTTCCTTGTATATGTTTAACACGATAAATATGCCTAGATAAAATAGTGTGGGTCTGGCAGACATATTAAGTCTTAAAACGCCTTTTTCATTTGAGTCAAAAGTCAAATTCCTGACAACAGACTCAAATCAGTTTCAATGAATTATAATATATCAAGATATGCTAGCTAGGCTAAAATTGTGCGAAACTGTTATTAGACCAACTTAGTACCGTATTCTTATACCACATTCTGAATTGTATACAACAGAACCGAGAAATATATGATTGAATAAACAAGTTGAGTTTAAATAAAAACGTAAGTTTTTTGTGAAACTGGGGCCTAATTATTGAAACCAGTGATGTGTTGCAATTATTACATGTTTACAGTACATTTTTAATTGTCAACTGTTTGGACAATTGTGGAAGAAGGAATGTTGTCGGTCGTGTAAAACACATTTATATTCAAATTATATATACAAGTACCACCAATTACCCAACGTTAAACAAGATTAACTTGTGTTCAATATTTTGTATAGCTACATCCTTTATTGTATGTGAACTATCTGTCATAAAATATTTCTAGATATCATAAGAGTTCTACCCCTTTACTAATTGTTAATCGTTTTATTTGCCTTTATTTGAACATGTTCAAATTCCCTTTTTAATATGACAGAAGTGTCTGTTTGTAATCAATAAAATATTTAGAATGAACAGAATGTATTCTCGTATTTTTTTGACGATATACAACAGATTCAGAAGCTCACGTACATATTGGCCCGCCTCCGTGGTCGAGTGGTTTAAGTTGCTGACTTCAAGTCACTGTAACCTCTCACTGATAGAGGGTCGTGGGTTCGAGCCCCGCTATCGACTATGTGATAAAATAGGCAGTTGATTACAGAAAATGGGATTCTAATACTGATTCTTCCCAGGACCGATAGTTAGGTGAACTGTCTGCATCATATGACTCTGACTGTTGAAAAGGGGCGTAAAACCGGATATAAAGAAACAAAATCACACACAAACTCAGATAATAAGGCCGCCCTATTAGTACGAGTATTTGCACCACTGACAATACAAACCGAGGAGTATTTAACTAACTCATGATCGCATTCAGCTCCTCCCTAACCACCACGCTCAGTTTCGCAATGAATGATGCCTTCAGCGTTGCCTGAAACACCGTCTTCACATTGGTCATCAACTCCACCTTCAACACTGCCTTCAGCTCTGCCCTCATTCGGGTTTCGCAACAACCAAAACCTAACTATCACAAAAATCTCATGTTTTTCATTAGCAACGATTCACAAGCAAGTGATATTAGCTCTTCAGTCAATGATTTTAAATTCTAAATGATAATGTATGCTTTATGTAGTAGCTATAAAGATTATCAACTTAAGCATGCTGCTCACTAAAATATTCACCTATCAGTTTTATTGATTGTTAAATGAACATACCTTTTGTTTTAATTCTATGTTACATATACTCACTTAACTTTCTGTTTTCAATACGAAATCCACCAATACCGTAATGCATGATACTAATTTACTACAACCTTGATCGTAAGTTAAAACGCAGAGCTTCTAAAATGCGCAGGCTTAGTGTACTATCATTACTTTTTGAAACCGAACATAGATATAAATCAGCTGTCTTATAGTCCAGTCATCTAAAGTTCAAAATTGGCCTTTTGGGGAATAAATTAGTACATAAGCCATTTTTAGTATATAGGTTCTTTAGGTGATAGAGAATGACCAGAAAAAAGTCCCCAAGAATCCTATGGTGCAAAAGCGAGATTTTTGGGCTAAAAGATGGAAAAAATGAATAAAACTGCGAATTTCTGGAATCCCTGTATAACTCAAAAACAGTTCATTCCTGACATTTTAAATCTTCTATGCTGATAAAAATTTATCAACAGCATCTTTTTGAATGTTTTTTATATCGGCTCAGAATCCAAGATGGCCGCCATAATCCAATATGGCCGCTCAAACTTCATTCGGTTTAAGATTAATAATTAAATCGTATAAAAACATTTTCTGCGATAAAAAACTGTCAAGTTAGTAGTTTTTTCTAGTATTTTAGCATTGAAAGGTTTTTAATCAATATGTTTTTAGTAATTTACATTACAAAGCTCAATCAAAGTACTGGAAGTACTGACGGAAGGTCAACTTTGTCGTATTTTCGCATTTTAGCATTTTCGTGTCGACGTACGACATGGCGTAAATCACCACCATATGTTTACTACTTTAAATAGTGAATGAAACCATTTTCAATATTAGTAAATCTTGTTACCCCAACAATTTATGAATGAAACTTTTGTGCGTTTGAATACTTAATTATTATAATTATAAGTTTTACAGTTTAAGTTGCCATAACATAATATTTCTGCAGTAATGTCTCCAGCTTTTATCAAAAGTCTCACTCTGCAATGTATACGTATACAACAAGTGGTACTATTTTCTGTCCTGTTATTGGGCCGAGGGTAGCTATTTTGAATATGATAATGTAGTAAAGTATCACCTTCACAAAAACATAGATTTGGTACTTTAGTAATCAAGAAGTAGTTCTAGATTAGATAGCAAAAATGTATTGGGACTTCTTTTGTTTCAGACGCATTTATTGCGGAGATTAGTAGTTAAAATGTGATTTTTATGTGATTACTTTTGTTGTTTTTCTATCACAATGAATCATTATATTAATTTTCACTGTTGGAAATGCAATGTTTAATGTTGTTTTATGGCGCATCGACAACATAAGTCATGTAAGGCGAAATTAAGTTAGAGGATGTCCAGAAATATGTTATCAGATTGGTAAAAGGATGATATTCATGTTAATAAGAAATGAAGCGCAACTAAAAATGTAAAATGAAATAGTTGCAATTGATACATGTATGTAGCGAAAAAAGTAAGAGTGTGTGAGACTAATCTCATTTACATTGTATTATATTATAGTGATACAGATTATATAACATCAGATTAAATGGGTTGATGTGTTGTATATTTCTTTCGTTCTTGGTATTAGGTTTGGAAAATGCCAAGTGGTGGAATTACATTCAAAGATATATGTTGATAAAGTGTAATTAACAACTTTCTATGTAGCGTTAAAGAAATTTACTTTTAGTTCAAAATACAAATGTATAATGAGCGGCAAGTTTTTGTTGTTAAAAAAGGGATACTTAGTACTAGTATTTCATTTGCCTCAACATAGAGGCTCCAGGGACAGGTCTTTAACCACGGATATGTAGTGATTCAAGGACTATTAGATATGATTTCCAGGTTGATCCATATACAATGGATCCGTAGTCCAGTTCTGAATGAATTAGAGACCGATATAAACGTATTAGTACTTTTCTGTTAGATCCTCAGTCAGTGATAACTTTCAGGAGGTATTGAGTCTTCTAGCAATTACTTTTTGAGTGATCTAATATGACTAATAAAATTTAAAGTGTGGAATCAAATATAACCCCTAGATAATTAAAGTCTGGTACAACCTAAATTGATGTGTTGCCTATATTAAGACATAGTTCCGGATGCATATAGAAATGTATTAAAACTGAAACCATTTTGAGTCGACATAGTTTCATATCAAGTATATCATTGATGGAGCCACCTTTTAACGAGGTTTTTGTTTGAGACTCAAAACATCAAAGGATTCAAGTAAAACCATCTTCATAAAGGGAGCAGTCTACTCCTGGAATTAAAACATCAACTTCTATTGATACTAAATGGGATGACCCACAGGAGGCAGCCCTGCGGCACACCCTTTTATTGCGTGTGTGGATCTGAAAGAGTGTTTCCCACATGTACACGGAAGAAAGCCACAATAAAAAAGTGGAAGGAGGCATCTGAGACCAAGACCATGAAGATCATTTGATATGTCATAATTCCAGGTAGTGCCACATGCACTTTTAAAGACGAAAAATACAGCCACTGAATGATCTTTGTTTATAAAGGCCTATCTTAGAAGTCTTAAAGCGCACAGCTTAGGTAGTCAACTGTACCACGTTGGTGACGAAAACCACTCTATACATTCACAATAAGGTTGACAGATTCAAAGAACCAAACAGATCCTTTGTTCACTATTCTTTCCAGTGCTTTCAGATACAACTGGTAAAAGTTATCGGGTGATGATCATTAAAAAGCCCAGCTTAGGAATAGGAATTAGCAATGCTTGAAAGAAGGGACTTCATCGTATTCCCATATATTATTGTACGTATCAAGTAATAGAGAGATAGTATGAATGGGTGTTTAAGAAATTAATTGATAATGAACTTTGTCTGGACCCGAGGATTTAATTGTACTTCTCTTGGTTTTGGAAGAGATATTAAGTTTTTTCTCATCCCAGGTCTTGTGTGCCTGAAAAAATCTATTTTTGTGCAGCCTAACGTTGCTAAGAGAATGTTACATGAATAGTTGGAGATGACACTTGTGGAAGTGACCACTTTCCCATCTCATTTCATCAACTTGCCCGTCAGTCTAAGACCAATCCAAACTGCGGAAGCTAGCAATAGCGAATTTGAAAAAAAACTTCTTTGGGACAAGACTTATGATTACTCATGAAAAGTAAGACAATTGTGAGGATGTGTCTAACATTGTTACTTCACTGCCCATAGAGACTGATGAAGGCTCAATTCCTCTGACCACCACAAACTCTAGAAGCCATGACAAACTACAAATATATGGTATAATGATGACTGTATAAGGGCTACCTAAACCCTCAAGGAAGCCCTAAGGAAAATCAATCTGAGAAAACTAATGAAATTCTTAATTCCTTTTGTATATCAATATAAAAAGCTCGAAAATCACTAAAACAACTGGGAGACTTAGTCTCAAACCTGAATAATATAACCTCGATTAGAAAAACGTAGGTATGGTCCACAAAGTCAATGGAGAAGGCTTGTCTCAAATTAAGTATTTGTCTGTTGTCAACAATGATACAGACTACCTACCCTCGGGAAGAGGCACTAGCTACTGCGTTCGGAAAACGTCTTCATCTGAAAACTTATTCAGAAAAGATTAAAGTGAAGAGAAGGAACCTATTGCAGGATGCAGATAGGTCTTTGCATTGACATCTTTCATTATTGTCTGATTAATTGTTTATTTTTGTTGTATGACCTATCGACTCTAAATTTAGCAGCCATATTGGATTTTTATCATGCATAATTAACATTAAAATACAAATGTTCTCAGTATTTATCATTATCAAAGGTTAAAAATGTCTTAGGCATAATTCTAAAGTTGAATAATTATAGTGGTTCTAGAATGTCATGTTTGTGTTTTACACAGTTTATGCCCAAAAGTACATTTCGAGCTTTATAAGTTCAATATTGACTTTTAAAAAAGAAATTTATCACAAATAAGATAAAAGTAATTTATTTTCTGCTTACATTTGTAATTAGAATATGACAAAATAGTCAAATTTGGAATTAAACAGTGAAACAATTTGCCGGCCATTTTGGATTGGAGAGGCCATATTGGATTTAGGTAATGAATAATCAAGTTCAATAAAATACAAAAGGTGTTCTTATTCATCAATATCAAAACCTAAAAGATTCTTGGGCATAATTCTGAACTTGAACAAATATAGTGTTCTAGAATGTCATAATCGAGTTTTTATACAGTTCATGCCCAAAATTACATTGTGTGCTTTTATAAGTATCACTATTTTCTTAAAAATGATTTTATCATAAATAAGATAAAAGTAACATTTATTCTTTTTAGATTTGAAATTAGAATGACTGATATAAGAGGCAATCAGTCAAATTTGGATTTAAACAGTAAAAACAACATTTCGGTGGCCATTTTGGATTATGGCGGCCATTTTGGATGCGACTCAAGAGTAAAACTAAATCAAAACGATGTCTGTTATCAATACACATCATTTTGGAAAATTAAAACTCATTTGGCCAAATTGTTTTTGAGTTATACATCGATTCCTGAAATTCCCACTTTTATTTATTTTTTTAAACTTTTAGCCCAAAAATATCGCTTTTGCACCATGGGATTCTTGGGGACTTTTTTCTGGGTGTTATTCACCACAAACAGAACCAACATACCAAAAATGGCTTATGTACTAATTAATTCCCCCAAAAAATTATGATGACTGGACTATTAGGGCTCAGTAAAGATAACGTAACACGAAATTACTTAAAATTCGAAACACCTTTATATGAGTAAAACAGCTTCTAGTTCTACACACAATCATTTTGTTTCTTTAAATACTTAAGGTCTAAATGATAGAAATAAAAGGATTAGGCTGTTAGAATGGCTTAAACAACAAAGGCACAAATTGTATGTTTACAAGAAACGCATTTTTGCCTGACATTCGGAGAGACGCGGCTTTGCAAAATTCTGAGTATGATGCATTTCATTCGTTTTATACAACACAAAGTCGTGGGTGTTTAATCTTTATCTTAAAACAACTTAGTTATAATCTTATTGACGAATGCTATGATAAAGACGGCAGATACGTTATTTTAAATATAGAACTTAATAACAATACGTATTCGCTTATAAATGTCTGCACACCAAACGACAAAAAAAACATAGAAATACATTTTTCAACAAATTAAATTAACTGATTACAGATAAATGTCAAGGAATGAAAGTTTTAGGTGGTGACTTTAATGACACCCTAACTAATAAAGATAGTATACACATATGCAATTATAATAACAATTAAAACAACAACTGTAAAAACAACTTAACCAACAATAATACAGCTAACAACAAGCGCAGCAATCATAAGAACAATAAACGAAAATTCCCAGTTGAAAGTTTGGCGAATCTAATAAAAGTACACAACATAATTGATATTTGGAGACAAACCCATGAAAATACAGAGCAATTCACTTGGCGTAGGAGAAATAACATTTAATATTGAGAGAAATAGAATAGAGTTTTGGTTGATTGATGAAAATAATGTCCCTCTTGTACTTTCAACTGATGTTCGACCTTGTCAAATACAATTTACTGATCACTTGGCTATTTCTTTGAAATTATATGAGGACCAGGTTTCTGGAAATTCAACAATCCTTATTAACTGATAAAAATTATATAACTTATATTTCAGAAATAATCAATTCTACATTAAGAGAAAACATTGTAAGCCCACTAGTAAAATGGGACTATGTAAGTTACAAATTCGTGAATCGTATATAATCAATTCCAAGAAAACTTCACGAGAAAGGCATAAAATACTTAACAAAGTAGAAAATGAACTTAAAACGATCATACAAATTGTAAATCCTGATAACAGTATTAAGAATAGAATACACGAACTCGAAAAAGAAATAGAAAACATATACATTCTCAAAACAGTTGGTGCATAAATTCGCTCCAGGGTATCGTTTCTAGAAGAAGGCGAAAGAAATTGAAATACTTCTTCAGTCTAGAAAAGTCGCGGCAAAGAAGAAAGGTTATCAATTCTCTTTGTCTTGATGATTAAAAAATAACAGATAAAGATGAAATATTAATTCAAGAAGTACTATTTTACAATCTTATTTAGACTCTATTGAAAAAAATATGAAGGCTTATTGACTTACGATGAATGTACTCAGGCAATTAGGGAAATGAAAATGAATAAAAGCCCGGGGATAGATGGTCTAACCGTTTAATTCTATGTGAAATTTTGGGATTGAATCAGAAATTTAGCTGTTGCTTCGATTAACTATGGCTTTGTAAACGGTGAAATGTCACAAACACAAAAACGAAGCGTCTTTTCCTTAATTTACAGAAAGGGTGACCCAGAAAATATTTAGAACTGGAGACCCATTTCATTATTACATAATGACTATAAAATATCAGCTAAAGTATTAGCTAAAAGACTTCAGAGTGTCCTTCCTTCCATTGTAAGTTTTGATCAACAAGGATATATAAAAAATCGTTACATAGGATACAACATCCGACAAATCCGAGATATCATAGACTGATTAAAGGCGCAATTTTATTTTTAGACTTCAAAAAAGCATTTCATACCGTGAATTGGAATTTCATGATCAATGTTTTTTTTTTTAAATTGGTTTTAAAGAATCTTTTACAAAATGGGTAAGCATTTAATATAACGATATTTCGGCCTGCGTCGTTAATAACGGTTGGAAATCAGATTATCTTAAATATCAAGAGGAACTCGGCATTGTCTGCCTTAATTTTTATCATTGAAGTCGAGATTTTGGCAATCAAGATCCGTCAATCGCGAACTATAGAGGGTATCACAGTCAAAACTAAACAATTAAATCATCTAAAAATAAGTCAATTAGCTGATGATACCACGCTTTTGTTAAAAGATAGTCTTGAAATTCCATATGCACTACAAATTATTGACGAGTTTGGCACACATTCAGGTCTTAAACTAAACAAATCAAAAACAGAAGGCCTATTTGTTGGAAAATTGAAATCAAACGAAAGTACAAATGAATACGGTATTAAATTTACTAACAAATCGGTAGGCCACTAGGAGTAGCATTCGGAAATGATAAACAAACATGGAATGAATTGAACTGGGAAAATAAAATAATGCAATGTCAAACACTTCTAAGTAATTGGAAAAAACGGAAGTTATCATTCTATGGAAAAAGTCTTGTCATTAAGACATTAGCATTACCTAAATTTACATATCTTATTTAAAACATAGAAACGCTAAAAGAAATCTTAAATAAAATCAATACACTGTTCTTTAATTTTTTATGGGACGATAAACGAACAAAATCAGGAGAAATATAATTATAAGATCAAAAGACGTAGGTGGCCTAGACATGATAGATATTCGTACTTTCACGAAAACAATGAAAATAAAATGGATACAAAGCCTTCTGTCAAACGAAAAAGCTAACTGGAAAGAAATACCAAATTCTTTTCTTAACCAATATGGAAACAATTTTCTCATCTTCTACACGACCTTAGATTCCTTTAAGTCATTATATCTGTTAAACATCCAATTCCCATTTACTACAAAACGATCATAGAACTCTGGATTGATTTCAAAAGAACTTCAGCAGCTCTCGATATAAAAAAAACTTTCCGCGAAATCCGAAAACAAATAATCTGGGGAAATTGTTTTATTAAAAAAATGGTAAATGTCTAATCTTTAGATCCTGGATAGATTCTAAAATTGTATTTGTTGAAGACATCTTATCAAAATCTGGAGAAATCAATACACAAGTAATACTAAATTCCCTTAAATGAAAACATAACTGGATAGCAGAAATTGAACTCCTTAAATAAGCAATACCAAACATATGGAAAAGTAAATTAAAATCCAGAGATTCATATTCAACATTAGTTAAAACCAATCTAACTTTGATTATTAGACCACAGTTATATTTTAAGCATATGACAAATAAATTAATGTACAATATATTTTTAAAACAAAAGACTGAACACCCATATATTCAAAATTATTGGGAACAACAATTTGACAAACTTATCAAATGGAATTCGTTTTATTTTATACTGAACAAAATTATTAGAGACAATAAAATGAAACAATTCAAATATAAGGTTTTACATCGTATTATTGCAACGAATCAAAATTTATTTACATGGAAGATATTTGAAAACCCTACTTGTCTCCACTGTAAACAGGTGGAAGACTATCCACATTTTTTTCTTAAACTGTAATTTATATATATATATCCGAATTCTGGAAAACAGCGTCTGAAGCCTTTAAAATGTGTGGATTTTTTAGATCCTTTAGAAACCTAGAAAATATCGTTATTGGTTATAAAATAGAATTCACCGATTATCAGGAAGTTAATGTCTTAGTATTATATCTTATTGTATATACAAAACCTATTTCATAAGTGATCGAAGAAGGAAAAATATTAACATGATCAAAATATTGTTCTATGACGTGCTTGTGATGCTTAAATACATAGAAACTGCTGGTAAATCTTCTTCACTGATTTCAAATTTCAAAAAAGTAAAGAACGATACAACGAAATTCAATCGTTAGAAAACCAACTGATGCACATTAACGCGACAAATATAGAGCTCAGATCTAAGATTGAATCAAAATTAAACAAACTTTACGACATTAAAGCCCGAGGTGCTGAAATAAGATCTAAAGTAAAATTTATAGAACAAGGAGAAAAAATCACAAAATACTTTTTAAACATAGAAAAATCCAGGCAAGCAAGTAAATCTCTAAATAAAATTATAATAATAAAAATACGTTCTCGGAAATTGAAGACATCTTAAATGAGGAAGTAAAATTCTATTCTCAATTATATACATCAAAAAATATAAGTCAATCTGAAATACAAAATTACCTGATAAACATCGAATGTGATCGCAAACTATCCTCACAAGACGCAGACTTATGTGAAGGCCTCTTCACAAATGAGGAAGCCGAAATAGCATTAAAATCTATGAAGTCGAATAAAAGCCCAGGGATGGACGGTCTAACTGCAGAATTTTATAAAACCTTCTGGGATTCATTAAAATGCATTCTCACAGGTGCCCTTAACGAAGGATTTTACTATTCCCAATTGACATACTCCCAACGAACTGGAATTCTTTCTTTATTTTATAAAAAAGATGACCCAACAAATCTAGAAAATTGGAGACCAATATGCCTCCTAAATGTAGATTATAAAATTGCCGCCAAAATACTAGCAAATCGGCTTCAAAAAGTAATACATAAAATAATCAGTTTCGATCAACAAGGTTATATTAAAGATAGATTCATAGGATATAATATCAGACAGATTCAAGACGTCATCGACTATGCTGATCATCTTCAACTAAATGGAGCAATTGTCTTCCTTGACTTTAGAAAAGCTTTTGATACAGTAGAACATAACTTTTTATTCGAAACTTTAAAACATTTTAGGTTTAAAAACGATTTCATTCAGTGGATTAAAACATTTTACTGCAACATACAAACATATATTTCGAATAACGGATGGATATCTACACCATTTAAACCAGAACGCGGTGTAAGACAAGGCTGTCCCATTTCATCCTTTATTAATTATAGTTGTAGAAATCTTGGCAACAAAAATACGTAAATCAGACAATATAAACGGCATCACCATAAAACGTGATGATTTGCATGTACATCAAAAGATAAAAAATTTCACAACTAGCCGATGATACTACCCTATTTCTCCGCTCAAAAGAAGACATTATAAACGCATTGAAAACAATTGAAAGTTTCGGATAATTTTCTGGCTTAGTGTTAAACAAAAATAAAACCATAGCATTTTGGATAGGCAAAGATAAAAATAGTTCAGATAAAACCGTTAACATTTCATGGACAAATAAACCAGTCAAAGCTCTCGGAATTTACTTTGGCCACAATAAGAAAGAGTGTGAGAAATTAAATTGGGAAACAAAAATTGAAAGCTGTAAAGCCATAATAAACAACTGGTCAAAGAGAAAATTAACCTGGTATGGAAAAATTCTCATTGTCAAAACTCTTCTTATTCCAAAATTTACATATGCTTTTCATTCACTAATAGTACCAAATAAAATTGTTCAAGAAATTAATACCCTTATTTACCAATTCTTATGGAATAAAGCTAAAGAAAAGATCAAACGATCAACGCTCATAGGCAACAAATTCAATGGTGGCCTCGATATGTTAGATATAGAGACATATGTAACTTCAATAAAACTAAAATGGATCAAAGCATTATCAGATAAAATGATGCCAACTGGAAAGCCATTCCAAGATACTCCTTTAATAGATATGGATCAGATTTCCTTGTGTTCAATTTCAATTTAGACTCCATTAAAAACCTTGACACTACATCCATACCTGAATTCTACAAAAACATCCTTAACCTGTGGATAACAACAAAAAATAAAACCTCTGCAGATGAACCAAATTCGTTTTATGATATAAGGAAAGAAATCATTTGGGGCAACAGATACATAAAATTTAAAATAAAGTCATACTGTTTAAAAACTGGATTAAGTCAAACATAATTTTCGTAAATGACATATTTGACAACAAAGGATTTTTACGAGAAGATTATATTTACACAAAACTTCAAGACAAACTGGATTTCAGAAATAAGTATTTTAAAAAAAAGTTTTCCGCATAAATGGACCTACATACTATCTAAAGAGAAATCGCGCTTAACAAAGGTAAAAACTGTTATTCAACCACAGTGCTTTAACAAACCCATTGCTGTATTAAACAATAAACAAATATACAACTTAATAATTGAAACTAAATTTACAACTCCTTATATACACATATTCTGGAATTCACATTTTAAAGAAAACATCGATTGGCATTCACAATATAAATTTATAAATTCTTTACACGACAACAGACTTAAACAGTTCAAATACAAATTAATCCATAGAATTTTCCCGTGTAAAGAAATACGATTTAGATGGAAAATGGTAGACTCACAGAATTGTTCTTTATGTCACGTTGTAGAAAATTATGAACATGTTTTTTATTGATTGTAAGACTGTACGAGAAATCTGGACCAAATTACAGTATGTTTTTAATGAGTGTAACATTAACAAAGACATCAAATACTTAAAAACTGTTTTAGTCGGATATAAAGTTAAATACGTGTATACCCAATACAACTATTTCAATATATCTTTAACACTACTCGGTTTTTGCATTTACAAAGCATACTTCATCAGTGAAAATAAACTTAAAGATGTCAATGTATGGAATCTGTTTAAATATGAACTTTCCACACTAATTGAATACTACGAAAATAAAAATGAAACAAATTATTTTATCTCTAAGTTTAAATCACTTATACTATGTTGACGTATTTTTCCTTTTTCACTTATGTTAAACCAATCAGTATTGTTTGTTAACGCTACCTAACCACAAACTTTTTGGTATATTCATAATGTTATAAATATCACTTTTGTCAGTGTTAAACTTTTCATCATATTTAAACAATTAATATTGCATTACAATAGTATATTTTCATACATGTACATGCTGAATTATACTTATATGTAATATCCTGTACATATGTTACAGAAAAAATGAATAAACGGATTAACGTTCGGTAATTGGAAAAAAAAAAGATTTCAAATTTCTTGAAACATTTAGAGAACTTCGTTTTATGAATACATTCAAAAATATAGATAAACACTATCTTGTTAAATATTTGTCATGCTATTTTATATTTTATGTAACTTGTAAATATTTATGCAAATAAACGGGTTGTCATTCAGACAATTCCAAAAAGAATAAACTAAATGATAATGCAAGTAGCCTAATATTGATAGCAATATTATTTGTAGTTATACTTCCTGTTGTATTCAATCACCCATTTTGCATACACATCACGTGATCTAGTTGAAGAACAAGTTACCTGGTCAGAAATTATTGCCATATTGTCAGTACATAGGTGAACTGGCGTAAAAATTTCGCTTTTTGAAATTCCGTGTATACCTGCAGTAGTAAGTAATAGTAGTCAATTTTACGAGATCATACAAATCGTATAACTGATTGATGAAAATCTTATCACTTCGGTAAAAGGTTTTTTTCGGACACAACTATAATCACAGGACGCTATCGCAACAACTCATGAGAAAATGTAGTGCAAGAACGACCCAAATGAATTCATAGATATTAATGAATCATAAACAAATACAGAAAATGCACTGCCGAATAAACAAGTCGAACATTTTTAGAAGATCAAGTGAGGATCAAACCTGCGCTACCTCGACATGATCTACAGCGACGTGGTCGTGTTTGAACGAGAATTGACAACGTTAGTTAGTACGTCAAACAATGGTGTTATTTTGATAGATAAGAAGTTATGGCAACTTGCTGATCCAAATATTCAAATATTTACAAACAGATCTTGCAAGTGTTTCTGGAGTGCTTCTTGTCTGAGCATGCAGATTCATTCTTATTGTTATTGTATGATTTCCTTTTTTCCCTTGATTGTGAGGTACATGTGGGGTGGATCCCCGAACCTCATGCTACCTATGACCGTGATAATAAAGCTAATAAAAATATGTATCTATATTTTTCATTTATCGCTATATACGAGTAGCATCCGCTTTATTCCTGCTGTGCAATTTACAATTTAATATCAATAATGGCACAATTAAAACTCATGGTAAATAAAGTACAGAACAACCTCTCCAGAGCGGCCCTCTCTTGAGCAACAACCTCACTTACACAACAGCATGAATTTGTCCCATTGCATGATTAAACTATTAATTTAACCTCTCTAGAGCAGGAACCTCTGAACAACAGCATAATTTTGCTTCTCCCAAAAGATGTTGCTTGGAGAGGTTGCACTTTACAACAATCTGTAATTTAGCGGCCTCTGAAATATTATGTTCACATCATTATAGCGATCACATACCTCCGAACCCATGTTAAATACGTTCTCAGTTTGTATTCCAACCTTATATCAAGACCTACTTAATATGATGACCCATTTTGTCCTTGTAGTCGTATTATCGGGGTTTGACTGTACTATAACAACCCCTTGCGTATGGATTGACTTTGTAACAATTGTCTACCTTTAATTTTAATATTGTGACAACGCAAATACTTAACCCTTTTTTTGACTGGGGTTTAACGTCAGCAACAGCTGAAGTCATCTGGCGAATTTTCCAATTTTTTAATGATAGAGGAAGACACAACAGAACCATCGATATTTTGTTAGCTAGCAGGACAGCTTCTTCTCATTATCCCGGATTGGATTCTAACTTACAGTGGTGAAGAGTCTTGTTATCACTGGTCAGAGACCATAACCATTCGACCATACAGACACCGGAAACAATTACTACCACATTATGAAATCTGTCACTCATGACATATCCACTGATATAACAGACCAAAATTATTCATTAAGCCTAATTTTGCCACTGTTGTTTAGATGTTAAAATACAAATACAATGTACATTCAAGTATATTATATTACTTGCTTTGCACACAAAATACAGCTTGAAAAAACCTATAAACTAGTACAAGCTATCGTTAAATGACATTAAATGCTAAAGCCCTAAAGCTATCAAACTAGCATTGGATTCAATACAAATTTAAACGCTCGGTGATGTACAATCCCATGTTTTAAAATATTATATTCTTGATTGCATGTACATCGACAGAAATGAATAGAAGACACATAAAATAACAGTTATGTACCACAGCCTTCTCATCTTTCATGCTCACTTACACTCGTTCTTTCTCATCCCTTTTACCTCAATCATTTCATATCCCTTCTCTCCGTTCCTCTTCTCCCTACACCCGTACTTAAATTCCCCCTCGCCTTCTCTCCCTCTTCTCTCTCTCCCTCCCTTCCTCCCTCTCTCAATCTCTCCCTCAGTCTAGTCCTATATCCTCACTTAAATTTCCCCTCTCTTTCTCACCTTCCTTCCTTCCATCTCTCCCTCTGTCTAGCCCTACATCCCTACTTAAATCCCCCATCCTTCTCTCCTTTCTTCCCTTTATCTCTCCCTCCGTCTAGTCCTACATCCCTGCCTTAGATTTCCACTTTCCTTCTCTCCCTCTCACTCTCTCTCTCTCCCTCCCTCTTTCTCTCTCTCTCTCTCTCCCGCTCGCTATCCCTATATCCCTACTTAAATTCCCCTCTCCTTCTTTCCCCCATCATACCCTAATACCCTATATCCTCTTTATTCATCCCTTCCTCTCCCTCACTCCACCATTACTTATTATCTTCCTCCCTCTTTCCAACAAGTCCTCTTTCTATATGCGTAAAATTAATAAATTCTAACGTACTAACGTTATGGCCTATGTTTACATTCTGCTGTAATATGACTTTGTTCACATTCTGATGTACTTTGACCTTTGTTCACCTTCTGCTGTAGTGTGACCTTTGTTCACATTCTGCTGTACTTTGACTTTTGTTCACATTCACCGGTACTTTGACCTTTGTTCACATTCACCAGTACTTTGACCTTTGTTCACATCCTGCTGTTTTGTGCCCTTTGTTCATTGTCAGCTGTACTATGACCTTTGTTCACATCCTTCACTATTTACTAAGTGTTGCCTATATACTCTATTCATTGTTAAATGGGGGGTTACTCATATTTTACTTTACTTGAAAGGTACGATGAGTTGTCCCAATAGAAGATGACACAATCAAAGTACACCGGAGTTAACAAATACCTACAACAGGTATGTATCTGCCAAACTGAGAATAACGGTCACTCTCAAGCACTTATCTATTGATATTTTTTACCATTCAACCATTGAAAAAAGGCAGTGTAACTGGACCATACTGTGTACTTATATAGTGATAATAATACCATATAAATATTCAGATGTACCGAATATTTCTTAACCGGTTAGAATATTTGATACATCTGAATACTTTATTATTATCATTATTATACCATATTTATATAGCCCTTTTTCATGTAATTACACGTTCAAAAGTGCTGTATAATCACGATTAAGACATGGTTAAAACAATATGTAATGAATACAAACATGTTAGTCAAAAATGATATGTGTAAAATATATACAACTATGGACAAACTTATAAGTCAACATATCCACCATTAATTTATGCAAACAAGTAAAGTACACAATAATTCTAAAATGCTTCAAGTCCGGTTGGTTTCATAAGCTGTTTGGCCAGTCCACACGCGCATTACTCCACTAGTCGGTGTTCACTGTTCACTATGCAACCTCACTGAATGTTTACATTTAAATTAGTGTTTCAAGAACAGCGTCAAGATACCACTGCTAGGAGAGACCATCTCCAAAGGTATAAAGATACTACCTTTAAAGAGACCCCTATACTACAAAGAAATGAAATTCTTTCTTTAAGAAGTAAAACCTTAATAGTCTGAGTAAGCTTTTGTAAATAGTGCGTTTTCAACGCTTTCCTGAATGACGGTATTGTTTAACTGTGTCTGAGTGCTGTTGGCAATGCATTCCAGAGCTTAAGTGCCGCAGCCGTGAAACATCGATCACCGAACGTGACAGTCCTCATCCTCGGCACAACTAGAAGAGCAGAGTCATACTGAGACCTAAGCTATATTCTATCTTTGTGGAGTATAAACCTCCAACATACTTCTGATGTAGCCAGGGGGCTTTCCATTTGGTGCTTTAAAAACGTGAGTCAACACCTTGTACTCCACTCTGTATTGTACCGGTAGCCAGTGAAGATCCTTCAGCACCGGGGTGATGTGATTGTAACGCGGTGTCCGTGCGATGTGGGGGCGGCTGTATTTTGAATATTTTGTAGTTTGTTCAGAATGATTTTTGGGGAACCGCATAGTAACGAATACAGTAATCCAGTCTTGATGTTAAGGGATTTTGTTGCATCAACAGTCAACTATTGTCTGATTTGACTTATTTGTATGATCTGCATGAAACACGACCTTCAAATAGAGTTAACATGTTTATCCATGTTCAAATGTGAATCCATGGCACCGAGGTTTCTCACCATCGATGATGATCTGATCACAGCATCGCCAACTTTCACAGTTAGATTCTCGACTGTACTGGTATTCCGTTTTGGTACAAACAGGATTACCTCTGTTTTGTCAGCATTTAGTTTCAGCAAATTTGCGTTCATCCAGTGCAAGATATCCTTCAGACAAGCTTCAATTCGTTGCATTGTTTTATCACGCGAGACGCAATCTTTTGGTTTGAATGCCATATACATTTGTGAGTCTTCAGCACAGAAATGATGTTGCAGTTGGTGCTTTCTGCAGATTGCACCCACTGGTTTTGTGTACATTATGTAGTTCTTCGCACGAAGCACAAAACAATGTGGTACACTATAGTTCATCAGTACTGGTTTTGAAAGTTCACCATCTATACAGACAGTCTGGAAGCGGTCACACAGATAGGATTTCATCCACTCTAATGGCTTGCGTTGGAGAGTGGTGTGATCAATGGTGTCAAATGCTGCTGATAAATCAAGAATTACCAGGACCGTAGCTTTATTCTGTATGGAAGGGAATATCCGCCAGTACATTCAAGCTGTTAAATGACAATGTTGTGTTATTTACTTGCATATGCGTTCTTCTACTTGACAACTGCATTTTGGTTTCTTACAAGTGCTTGCTACGTTATTCATGTTTCATATTACTTGATGCTAAGTGGACACTCCCTTCATATATATCGTTCATTCTTGCATGTAATTTACAACTGCATTATGCCTTTTTTATCTTGAAATGTTTATTCACACTATTTCTAACTGCTATTGTTACTGCTTTTTGGATTCAACATTATTCTTGTTGAAGCATGATATTACAATGGTAATTGAAGTACATGACTGGGAACCAATAAAACTTTTAGCTTCTTGCGCAAATTACTATACACGGGAGACAACTCCGGACATCAAATTTACAAGTTCGGAATTTTCCCAGGTTTAACGGTGCAATAGTAAAAACTTCAATGTTTACGGAAGTGTATATCAATGACACATGTTGTTTTTAATAAGATATCGAGCTGTCTCGTCGGTCTCGACGATAATGTCAGTGTGTTAGAAATGGTTTCTGTTACATCCAATAAACCAACCGAGATCGGCGAGAACATAACATTTTGTTGAATGTTGAAGAAACTGGGCTACGACGAGGCGGTACGGCAATGGTTTTCTGAGCATCGTTTCAGGTGAATATTTTAGTAGATCTACATAAACATTATTTACTCCTATATTTACCGTGTTACTTCTCATTAACTCATGTCTGTCTGGAGCAAATTCAGGTTCGGGGCTTATTTTAGATTTTTTAGACGGGGGGGGGGGGGTAAATTGTAGAAGCAATATTTGATTATAGACAGCAGTAAAAGATCTGGTTCTTATTCATGAAGGCTGTGTTTCGCATCTTTGAACCTGTATGTAACGGTAATGTAGGGGTGTGAAATTTAATACAATATACCACACAGCTACATTCCTCCTTCCTTTTTATTCAAAGTAATTAATTGCGACAACTATAGGTTCTTTTGACTAACTCAGCTAGCCTTTGCTTCACCCTAGCTGCTAGTCTCATCCTAGTCACGGCACCAAATGTAATAGGAGGAAATTTAAATTTAATGTTCCTGATGCGGGGCTCGAACCCACGACCTCCTGCTTGCAAGTCAGATGCATTACCAATTAAACAATATACTATAAATTGGCTGAAATATTCACAGCCTGAGTAGCGCCGAGTTAGTAGAGCATCTGACATGCAAGTAGGAGGTTGCGTGTTCGAGCCCCGCATTGGGTAATACATTATTTTCCTCCTCTCTATTACAGAAATAATTGCATATGTGAAAGTATGTTTGGTATCAAGAATATTATTATGAGAATGATTAACTTTTCAATTACCTACAGCCTAACATACTTCTTTTGATGATATTTGTAAGATAAACCTAATTAATGTCAATGGTCTTCAATTTTCAGTCAATATTGGCAATGGTTGGACTACTCACAGTGGTACATGTACAGTCAATCAGCCTGGACAGAAGACTAAGCTAGTGTGTGTTTTTGGTGGTGGAGCTAATCAGTTTATACTCAATGATATGTTGGCCTGACTGGTACACGAAGATATCGCAAATGGGTTTTTTTATCAAAAAGTGGCTTTCCTGACAAAATTGTTGCTACATAGGTGGAAGTTAGTAATAAAACATAATAAACATTACATAGGTATTATATATACCGTATATGTAATATTAAGATGGAAGTATATATATATTTATATGCAGAAGTTATATTCATATTATTCACATCACAGGACCTGCAGAATTTTGTGACTCATAGAATATTTAGGAAAAGATACACATGCATTCCATCTATAGGTTGTTTGTGACAGCACATTGCCATAATGACTTACAAGTGTCTGTTGTTGTTTTTTGTTTATAAAATATGTGTGCAATTGAAAATATAATTTGCATAAATTATTAAATCTTTTACTACTAAGCTCTACTATTAAGCTCTCGTTATGATGTAAAAAGTATTTAGTTAGATTTTTTTCAATATACAAATTACAATGTGTTACTAAACTGGCATACACTTAAAGAAAATATACATATATTACAAGAAACATGTGTATAGCCATGTTAGACATATTATATAAAGGATAACACAAAAAAAGTTAAAATAAACCTTTATTTCCATTTTGGTCAACAGCTATACATAGCTAATGTTTAAATGAATAAATAAATTTTGTATCCATGATCCTTGGAATAAAGTAAAGAGTTACATCTAGGAAGATATTTAATTTTCATGTATATCAGAAGTTATAAATCACACTATATTCACAGACAAATTGCATAGTGTAATATTGAAAGAAATTTAAGAACTGAGCAAATTTAAAGTTAAAGCTATATATTTCATGTTTTTTCTAAGAAGTTGACTTATTTGATGTAAATGCAAATTCATGATAATAAGTAATACATGTGAATTAATTATTCATCATTTGTAAGCATCAGTCTATTAGTGTCAATGTAATTTCTAAATTGTTTGTAAAGATATTTTTGTATTTGAATTGATCATTATTCTAGGTTCTTCATGTTAATTATTACTTAATAATAAATGCAAATTTTCAGTCAATATTGTCAATTGTACAAATGTTAAATATCTAGATACTGTCAAACCTCCGAATAAAGGTCACCTTGTGAATAAAAGGTAATTATTTCTAAACCGTCATTTATCATTTAGAACAAAATAACTCCTGAATAAGAGCCATCTGTCAATATAGGCCAACGTTTCTATTTCCCAAGGATGGCCTAAGTTCAAAGTCTTGACTGTAGTCCAAAATACATGTTCCTGTAATGACTAATTAATTCACCTCACTTCAATTTTTTGAAGTATTTTAATTTCATTAAGTCTCATTTTTAACAGTGGAGCATTGGAAGACATGTGCAATTATTATGGTTGTCAGTTATATTTCAATTAGTTGTACTAATTGACAATAATGAATTATGTTTATTGTTAAAATTGAGTCATGATTCAATTGGTTACTGAATTTATTGTTTACAGAAATACATAAATAAACAATATAATAAATAGACAAATGAAAAAAATGATAATTGTTGTATTTTATCTATCCATTGATTCAAGTAGGATGACTAGTGTTTTCAAGATAGACACACACCTTGTGTCCTAAGCTATCCTCACATTGTGCATATGTCTATGTTCTTCTTGAAATATCTCAAACCATCTAGGAGTGTCATCATCAAAGCTATATGGGTGGTCCTTTCATTTAACTCAGGGGAAGAAGAATTGGCTGCTCATCCTTTAACGCATCTTTCTCATTGATTTGAGAAGAATCACAATGGAGCGGATACCCTTGGTGAAGTTGTGATAGAAGACACAACTGAGGTAGAAATAACTGTTGGATCACTAACAAACATATCCTCCATGCATCAAAATACCTCCATATCTGTCGACTATCACCAGCTTGTTTTTTTCTTTAATGTTTTATACCTGCAATAAAATAAACAGACACATTCAAATACCAACATTTATATTTATCCATACTGTAATGGCACTGTTTGTGATTAGTGATATTTAGATCATTTTTGTGTGGTACAAAATGAAACACAATATCTAAATACAGGGAGCAATACAGAAACATGATGGGAATGTGATATACTATACAGTCACTTGTACCGAACTGTACTGATATATGAATAACACAAATGAATGTTGATGCAAATGAACAATTTAAAACTGTTCTTTTTAGTGTAGGTCTTTCATATTGAACATTATTTTAAAATGTGATTGATTGCTTAAAACAAAATGACATCCAAATAAATGCCATGCACTTGGTAATTAACGCCAATTCTGTATTTTCCAAGGATAGCCTCTATTGTTCACAGGTTTAACTGTATATGAACAGGTATGCTATATAACATTGTTATATAGATCCCTGATAGAAATAAAATTCTCCTCACACAACAGCAATAACTAAAACATAATTTCACATGACAGAGTACACAATAACTGTTATTTTAGGATAAAACTTACTCTGGACTTACCTTCACCTCCACCAATATAGTATCTGCTGCTTTTGAAACGATGTATTGACATCGATGAAGAATGGCTACAAATTCTACAGTAACAATTTTTTGTCCCGTTTCGCTCAACTTACACTAATTCGTCGAGTAGTTTTTTTGTGTACGCACCGTGCATGGTTGACCTTTTTACGGAAACTGCCGAAAAAAATCTCGTTCCCAGCATTGTATGAATTGAATATTACAAATGCATTCGTTTAAGTTCATGCTAGCTGCTGCTTAGTGCTAATTGGTTTCGCCTTCCTGAACTTGCAATCATTGATGTTAACATGCATATGTCGGTATAATAATAATGAATAGAATGGATGCATTTGTCATTTACACGCAAGAATATGTAATCTATATACATAGAGTAAGGATAGAATCAAGCCACGTGCCACTTACTGATGGAAAGAAGCATAAAGGCACACGGCAGTTGCAGTTAGTGTAAAAGGAATGAAACAAGGCAAGATGCAATTGTCATTTAACAATATGCATGTAACAAGACAAGATGCAATTGTCTTTTAACAGCATGCATGTACTGTCGGATATTCCCTTCCATAATTCTGATATAGAGAACAAAGGGTAGAGCAGTTTCAGTAGAGTGGAATTTTCTGTATACTGACTGAAGTTCTACGTGGAGATTATGCAGTTAAAACCATATAGAAGTATATTATTTTGTTGATTGAAGTATTAACAATATGAAAGAATGAGATAAAGAATTACCAATTTGCTATTATCCCAACTGGCTTTTCTGGGTTTACAATGAAAAGATAGTATTGGTAAATAGGCCGGAATAAAAAAAGACAGTACTGGCAAATGAGATTATGATAATTGATGACCTTATTATTGGTAAATAGGCCATATTATCATATTAGAACATAGTTTTATAGAGAATTCACTTATTTACTTGTCTTATCAAAAAAAAAAGAGAGAATGTATGCTTATTGAGTTCATAAATATTTGTATGGCACTGTAACTGTAGAAAAACAATTATTTGAATATTGTTGTGTACCGGGCACCTACGGAGATCATGTAGCTAGATGAAAAGTCCCCTCATATAAAATTTAGATTTATGTAGACAAAGGGAAATTTTCTGTATCTGGCTTTAAAGTTATAAAAATGGTGATTTAGTCTCAATTCAGATTGAGTTGTTTCCCTTGAACCTTTGAATGAGATAGTAAATGTGGGAGATAATTCTACATCTTGAATTGTTTCTGTTTATTTTCTTTAAGAAAAAATAAAAATAGAGAAATTAACTGGAGGCTTTTTATCGTAATATAGGTTCTTTTTATGAAATGAACAAATTTCTTCTTATAAAACATATTAAATGGATTACATTAATTTGGAAAAAAATGCACATCACTTATAATACTGCAATTTTTAAGTTTATAAATATATTATGATCTTGATTAAATGTTTATTTTATTACTTTAATGTGGCATAGTAATGAAGACGTATATGGGATTACCTTGAAATTGTTTATATTTTTGATAAATAGATATAGGCCTAATTTAATTACAATTGTATTCAACACATTATTTGAGGTGAATAAATTTAGTGTTTATTTATTTTAATAATGGACAGCCAGGGTGTATGTATTTATTTTTTCATTCTATTTGTTGGGATCAAATACATCAAGAATATCTCTAAGGCTCTAAATATGAGATAAATATGGCAACTTTTTTGCCTGCATTTTGGCATTTATCATATATTATTCATATACTCGGCATCAGTGAGTTGCCACCGAATTTATTTGTTTAAGCGAGACTAAGTTTGATACTTAATATTTACAAGACTGGTAAATCAGTTGTCTTCAAAGTTATTATTCCCGTTAAGACTGTCTGCCGAGGTACAGACAAAAGCCACCGCCTCCCCCTCCCTCGCTCAAAAGTGACGGCATAGACAAAAGCCATCCCCCATCAATTTTCAATTGAAATATTGTATATGTATTTATGTTATATATTTGTTGCTATTACATTTTATGGTTGATTTTTCTTCAAAATTAATAATATGAAGGTATATTTTTGTTCAATTAAGTGAAATTTCATGTGCATCATGTGTATTGCATTTCTCCTCTCCACATTATAAAAAATATGTTTTTTACAATTATGATAGGCAATGCCTACCCTGTCATACATTGACTCAAGACAGCATTGTCTGTCCTGATATTCAATGCCTACCCTGTCATACATTGACTCATGACAGCATAGTCTGTCAGAATGTTCAATGCCTATCATGTCGAACAATGACTCAAGACAGCATTGTCTGTCACGATAGGCAATACCTACCATGTCAACCATTGACTCAAGACAGCATTGTCTGTCACGATAGGCAATGCCTACCCTGTCAGGCAGGTTGGTAGGGAGGAAAAATATTTTATTTCTGAAATTACACTTCTATCTTGATGCATTCTATATTCATTTTATGTATTCTGCTACCATACAACCATTTATTGTGTGCTTAAATCAACCATAACATATACTCAGTGCCTTAACACACATTATTGTTTCCCTTCATTACTTCAATTTCCAAATGATACATATTTTAAATGTTTATCGAAAGCACTGAGTACATGTATATTTTCCCAAGTATAAAAATAAAGTTCTCCCAGATTTTGCAATATTTTTTTTGAGTCGGCATGTTTTTTTGGGGGGTCGGTCGGTAAAGGGCAAACAAACTTAATTCTAATTTAAGCCTTACTCTTTTACATAATATTAATAGCACACTATAGTCTGGACTGGCAAGGGAGTGAACTCTGGCCCACTCATACAAGAGTACCGAATTAATAGTCAGAATAGATTTAAATTCCCACTTTGTTAAAAATAGTACTTTACTAAGAGCCCACTTAATTTAAGATAGAATTGAATAAGATATTACACAAAATAGCTATACAAAACATAACATAGCTATGCAATTTATTTATAAGATTGTAATATCATAATAGAAGAACTATATCAATGTACATGATTGTATACAGTTAGAATTTAATTTAGATAAATATGTATACAAAAGATTAAAAATCTCCAACTGAAAATAGTTCTTCTTTATAGTTTACTTAAAATAGTTTGAAAATTGACACACATACAAACTTTTATTAAAATAGCCTAGAATGTATTGTTATTTTTTACATAGTTATATTTTTACATATTACAGGAAAAACATTCTTGTTATTGGGTTAATTACTTCTTTTGGAATAAAATAGTTGTTTTCTTGACATATATGTATTATAGTATATATATAAATATCTCTGTTATTATGGTAGGTGTTGAGTCCAAGTAAATATAATGATTATATAATGTGGTCTGATTATGGTGATTATTGATGATGCTACTGCTGATGAGAATGACTATGATGGCGATTAACTACAACTTTTGAACTAAACAATATTCAAAATATTAACAACAACAATAAAAAGGATTATTCATTCAGAACAGTTCCACACTATCATTACACTATTATTATAACATTATTACAAATCTACTATTATTATCATTATAAACTTTCTTTTTGGACAAATATTTAGTATCCCTTCTAATTGAACCCCTTAAGTCTCCCGTTAAATCATCCAAAGTTTGCAGTGGAATGCACAGGAAGTATGGCTGGCCTGAGACATTGCCAATCAGACTCTGCAGGAGATTAATATGAAATACATTCCATAGACCAAGCATTCAAATGTTATCATAATGCAACCCCCTGTAGTTACTTGTATATGGTCATGATAAAGACAATAAATTACAACAAATTATGATCTCCTTGTGTCATAAATTATGGTCTTTAAAAATCAATAAAGTACATCAAAGGAGCATTTAGCTGGTAGACTCAAAATATATCTTAAGTCTTAAATATATTTGTTTGTTAGAAATCAACATTACCCAAGTATTGAAAATAAAAAAATATTTTTAACAAAAAATTGAAAGTATATAATTCTCTTAAAAAGACTAACACCAAAACAATGTAAAACTTAATTAACTTATTTTACGCTGCATTATGAAATGTATATATCAGAAAATTATAAAATTAAATGTATTTGAAAGCAATTGAGTAATTACAATCACACATTATAACTACAATAAATTATCACTTATTTTAAGCAGCTGCAATTATCTTCTCAACTTCTTTAAATATATAAAGTATGTTCATTTGCAAATATTAGAAATGCAAAAGTCAAGTTATTTGGTTATGTAACATAACCATGTAGCTATAATTCATTATTATATGTATTGTCTCTGACATAGCATAATTATATAAGTATTTTTTTTACTGATGTATATTTCTTTTCTGTTTCTTATCTTTTTTGTTACATAATTATAACTTTTTTGACACCTTTTTACACCTGTGCACATCTATTGACCGTGGTCCAGATAGGTAATTGCCCCTGTTAATTATTAATATTATTCATGCAGTATTAAGTATTTTTAAATATTAATTATGATAATAAACAATATAGATTTTTTCATAAACAACAAACCATTTTGTACGTACAAAAATAAATGCATTTAATATATATAGAACTATATACTGCAGTAGTTACTAACTGAATTCAACATAAATCGAATACCTGAAAATTAAATATATATATATATATAATTATATTCGTATGAACCTGTAGCCCTATATGAAATGTATACCCTATTCAGACTCAATACTACTAATGAGTCTGTCAAGATATGCAATGCCTACCCCTTTAGACACTGACTCAAGACAGTTATCAACATAGTTGAAAGGAGGCCCACAGAGATTCCGCCATGGACCCTGGAATGGAATTGCCTTTTATAAACATGACATGTCACTTAAGACACTTTGAACAAAACACATTTTGAAAAATATACAGGTCAACTTTATATACTATCAAAGCACCCTGAATTGGGAAAAGTAACCTCTGCAGTTTTTCCCCTCTACATAACTTTTTGAGTTTCAAGAATCAAAGACTATGCATTCAAGAATACTATACAAATGTATGCACCTCTTCAATTTTTCTCAACAAGTGTTGCTAGCACTTTCAACTTAAATATGACAGCATAATTTTTATAATTTTTAGAACAGTTCAGTATATTCAAGATCAGTATGATATATAAATCATTTTCCTTTAAACATAATATTCTTCTTATATACTATTAATATATGTGTATTACTAATGGTTGATTAGAAAATGGTAAATTTACATGTTATAATGGCGCATGAAACGTACGAGGGGCCAGTGTAGTTGATTATGTTCTTACTGAATTTAATAATTTTTCGTTCATTGAAAACATGTGCGTACATGAATTGTCTGAGTTCTCAGATCATTGTGCTGTTGAATTTTCACTGTCTTTTGAACATATGTTATATTGTTATACTAATAATGCAACATTTGATAATATTGTATGGGATTATAGCAAAAGCAATTTACTAAGTGATATTCTTAACGATAAAAAACATATTTTTGATGATTTAAATGGGAAACTTTGTCAGGGTCGTTCGGATATTAACTCAACTATAACTGAAGTTATAAACCTGGTGTATGATATCTCGTTTCAAGTGAACGGTAAAAGTATTAATATAAATACAACCAAGAAAAAAGTAAAACGTTCATTATGATTCGACAATAGCTGTAAACGTGCAAAAGCGTACTTCTTTAGGTGTAAGAGACAATAAAAATCGAATCCCACTGATGAAAACAAACAAGTATTTATGGAAAGTAGACGGAATTTTCGTAAAATAAAAAGAAAGGTAAAATCTTTATTTAATATTAGTGAGAAAAAATCTTTATCGAAACTAAGTAAAACAAATCCGCGAAAATTCTGGAAATATATACAAAAGTTTAAAAATAACCGCAAGATGTCGCCCTCTGAAATAGACCTAAGTTCAATTGTCAAGCATTTTAGAAACCTGTCCGACATTCAAAATGAAAGTAGCTTTCGCTCGGAGACATTTGAGTCAAGGTCAGATGTACTTAAAATCGAGGAATTAGATTGTCAATTTACAATCGAAGAAATAAATACAACATTAGCATCGTTAAGTAAATATAAAAGTGCAGACTATGATAATAATGTTGCAGATTTTTTCATTAATTCTAAGGAATTCATTTCACCTTATCTAGTTGATATTTTCAATCATATTTATGATAACGGCACATATCCTGATGCATGGAGAAAGGGGGTAATTATACCTATTCATAAGAAGGGTGATAAGTTAAACCCAAATAATTACAGGGGCATCACTTTAGTTAATGTTGTATCAAAAATATTTTCTTTACTGTTACGTAACAGAATTAATAAATGGTGTGAAAATAACAATATTTTCAATGAAAATCAGTTTGGTTTTACAGACAATAGAAGTACTACCGATTGCATTTTTATCCTTCATTCAATTATACAAAACATATTAGCTCAAGATAAAAAGCTTTATTGTGTATTTATAGATTATGAAAAGGCTTTCGACTCCGTTATTCATGACGCATTGTGGATCAAACTTGTTCAGTCCGGTATAAGCTGTAAGGCTGTCTCAATAATTAAATCTATATATTTTAATGTTAAAGCGTGTGTTAAAGATCATAGAACTATGTCATTCTCTGACTTCTTTGACATAACTTTAGGTGTCAAATAAGGAGAGCCTTTATCACCCTTGATGTTCATACTTTTCCTAAATGATATTTGTGATTCTATAAATTTTGATGACCTTGATGATAATGACATCGATCTTTTATCCGTTTACATGTTGCTTTTTGCAGACGATATTGCATTATTTACTACAAACCCGTTAAGTCTCCAGAAACAATTAGATAACATACATGCATATTCGTGTAAATGGGGACTGAAGATTAATGTTAATAAAACCAAAATATGTATTTTTGAAAAGCGTAAAACTGCTACTGATATAAAATGGTTTATTAACGCTAAAAGTATTGACATAGTTGATAATTTTTGTTATTTAGGAATAAATTGCACCAAATCCGGCACAATGTCACAGGCTGTAAAAACACTGACTGATCAAGCCTCTGTAGCTATTAACAACCTATATTCTGTTTTCAGTCGGGTAAATTTAGACGTCAAAAGTAAACTTGCGTTATTTGATTCCCTCATACAGCCGATCATCACGTATGGCAGTGAAGTTTGGGGCATCTATAATTTACAAGAAGTCGATAAAATCCATATAAAATTTTGTAAAAATATTTTAGGAGTTAAACTCAAACCTCAAATGCCGCAGTCTATGGAGAATTGGGCCGATTTCCCATTTACATCATTTGTATCGAACGATCGTTAAAAATTTGGATTAAAATAATGAAAAATCCTAATTGTTTAATGTTTAGCATTTTCAATGAACAAATCAATTTAAATATTCGCAGTAAAAATAAAAGTTGGGCATCGGCAGTGACTACTTGTATTGAACGGTTGGGTTTTGGTAACATCCGCAATAATCATGATATAAGACACACTTCTTTTAAAAAAATACGGCAACGAGTTAGAGATCAATATCTACAGGAATGGAGTCAAAATTTGAATAATCAATCTAAAATGAACTATTTTATTCGATTTAAAACAGAATTTAGTTTTGAAAAATATCTTCATATCATTGCAAATGAAAAGATTAGAATAGAAATGTCTAGATTTAGGTTAGGATCGCATCATTTGGAGATTGAAAATGGAAGATACAACAACATACAAAGATCAGAGAGAAATTGTAAATTATGTACTCAAAATTTAGTTAAATCCGATTATCATTTCCTACTTTGTTGCCCTCTTTACAGAGAATTACGAACTATTTTAAGAATTTATCATGGGTCTCCTTAAATAAATTTTCACTCATTCTTTCTTCTAATAACACTAAAACCATTATTAATACAGCCATCTTTATATACTATGCTATGAAATTAAGACATGACAAATTATCTTGATTGCTGCTTCGTTACTAATACTGTTATACTGTTATTTTTGCATTTTGTAAGATCGTCACCTTGGTATTGAGAGGACCTGTCTTGCTCTTTCATACTTGCCAGATGAGCCTTTGTGATGCTAAGGTGACGAAATGGTGTTTAGTCCAGTTTATATTATTTATCATATAATGACATGTTCTGTGTTTACCCAGGCCATATTTCTTTTTGTTTTGTAAATGGCCAAAGGTATACTATATATGCCGACTAGCTTTGAATAAATGGTAATATAAAATTTTATCTTTTATGTAATATGTATATCAGTATGTCTAATGACGTTTTAACTTGATTTGAATTGCTTTTCCAACACAGAACTGAATTAGAAGTGATTAAGATTATGATCTATGTTGCATATTGTAAACATGGTATCAGGCACAATGAGTTGTGAATATATTTACCCACTTAGGTGATATGATCCATAAAATATTTCTCCCTTATAAGGGTCCAGGAAGTGACACGACTGTGTTACGTAATATTGCATAACAACTTCTTAATTGGCGACTTATCTTGATTATATCAAAACATGTTTTACAATTGAGATGAACACAGAGAGCACAGAGACTATGATATACTGGGCAATATTGTTTGCATTAATCAGTTTTAAAACTTTTAAAACAATGTGGGGGAAAGTGATACCAGTAGATATTTCTTAAAAAGATGGCATAAGAAGTCAGTATTAACGAGGGTGTAATTAGACATTCAGAATTGATATTTGAAAAATTTGGTATCTATAGTTTTAATAATGAATTTTCAGAAAAATGTATGCACATGATATCAGTAGGTAAGGAGTTTTACTTGCTACAAAATAAAAAAAATGGGAAAAGTAATAGTCACACAGTCATAGGCTGAATTAAATTGCTTATATCTCTTAAGTTGTTTTATCATTAGCATAGCATAATTATATAAATAGATTATAAAATTATGCTAAACTAAAATCTTTCTGAACTACTGTGTTCGGTGATTAATGATATTGTACAATTGAACGATGTAAGTGATACGGCAACTTAATTAAAGCGAAATCAAGTTTTAAAAATCTACATAAGTGAACAAAATATTTCTCCAACACCGACCGTGAATTCGATTTTAAAAATAAAACTTTATCAACATATATATTTTTAAAGGCAAGTATTGAATTTCGAAATAATTTAAGAATTTATCCCATTTCCTTATTTCTATTCTATTTTTCAAATTATGCGCGAAATATGCATTGATTACGCAATATTTCGGATTTTAGGACGTACCTGTTGGCTTTGTACACATAAGTCAACCAATAATTCCATTTTATAATTTTATAACAGTTAAGTAAATTCAATGGAGACACTTCTGCATTTTTGATAAAACACAATTCACTTCAAAGTTCTTTTTTAGGGGAGACTACCATAAAACATACACACGTAAAAAGTGCTAGATTACCTCCCTTACCAAAAGTTCTAATTTAATAACTTAATTAGATATATATCATAAATTGTACACTAATTGTTTAAGTTTAATATATATGTTGCCATACACTCTTAAACATCATATTGTATATCGAATATTAAATAAGGTAAATATTAAATGTAAAATGACCATGATTTAAATTATAACTTGTTATTAGAAATTATTATTATTATATTTGTTTCTTTATTTAATGTCTATTTAAGGAATTATGATCTCTCTCCATTTAGTTTTAATATACAGGCCTGTTTATGTACTTAAGATATAGTATATCAGCCCGTGTATGTAACAATTATACACGGCAGGCACTCGCTGCAGCCAGAAGACATCATGCAGGCATTCCCTGCAGCCAGAAGACCATCCTGCAGGCATTGCCTTTCGTCTTGATGCCTGTCTGTCTGAGTGTTAAAACCGTTTTACGGTTCCTAAACGTTGCATTATTTTCTAGGTTTACTGTAATAATCAAATCTCTGAAGGTACTGTTGTTGTTCGGAACTACAAAGCAGTCAAAAGTTGAATTTCTTTGTAGGCTGAGTTTTTGAATCCGAACGATAGTTCGCACGTGAATTTCGATGCAGACTGAAGTACTACTAACGCTTTTCTACACCCACTATGCAGTTCCATGTGCTTTCAGTACTTTGATTTATGATTCCCATCTGATCACAAAAAGTAGTTAAGCAAATATCATAATATCATATAGTCTACATTACCTGCCTCTTTGTATACTCAACTTTTGCAGAATGTAATACCTCACACATGAAGACTCACTCGAAGAAAAAGTTACACGTTATAAGCATTAAATCAATCGATTACAATTTCCCGAGGAACCACTTTTTTAAAAATCTGGTTGACACACAGTTATCATCGCATCGTCCATGAATTCAATGATGACTTATATACGTTTACAATAGAAGCTAGGAACCAGACAAATTAGCATATAAAGCACGAGGATTATGACGTCCTTGAAATGTGTGTACTGATAGTAAATATTGTAGTAATCCGAGGGACAGGATTGTTTAGATTTTTTACGACTGTCTAGTATTGCTCGTTTACGATATTGTATAGCCATCTGATTTTGACTTATATGCACGTAATATTTGAATTTGTATTTATGCCATTGAACTGAAAAAGATGGAAATATGTTCGTAGGCGGAAGGTTAAATTAATGGAAGCTGTTCGGTATGCAGGGTTTCAATGAAAACTGAGCGATTTCTGAAATACGGTTATAACTTCATTGTTCGTACCGAACAACAAAAATCAAAGCGATTCATCGGAAGCGCCATATAAAAATTCAATTGCAATCTAAACGTATCTGTCATTTTAACACTCACGTGATCCAGCTGTTGTCAAGTTGTGTGATGACAGTGGTAACTGTATGCTATGTAAGCTTTGTTCTTCTTCTCCTCATATGGGGGAGAATCGACATTTTGTTCAAATTGTCATAATAGGGCATCAACTATTACAACAGGGATTAGAACCCGGATAGTCGGATTGCAAGCCCAACGCACTTACAGCTGGGTCACTAAACATGTATGTAAGACATTGGACTAAACAATACTATAAAACGAGTACGGGATCTCCGTGGTCGAGTGTTTATGGTATTTGCCTAGCTATGAATAGGCAATCACAGCTGCAGTTCGAATCCCACCCAGGACCGGACAAATTTCATAGGCAACAAAAATGTCCAAATATAGATTATGGAGGGCGATGGCTCTAACCAGGTGTATTTCTGTGGTTTTCCTCCACCATTAAACCTGGACAAGTCGCTGAATGATTCTGACTTTTAGTGTGATATTAAGTGATATTAAACCCAAATGGAACAAATAAAACGAGTAAAGATAAATTTCTGACATATTTAGATATAGTTAAATAAATACACCAATTACAGATAAACCAAAAAAAATAAAGAAAATCGAGAATTACAATCACCTAAGCACTGTTGTAAATTTCTAGCTGATCGTATAGAGACAAATTAACATGCAGAGAAATAAAAAATAATGTATCTTGATATCGAACAATACTCCAATCTGAAGCTTCAATGACCGTCTTTGCATTTCTGATATGGTCATGTCATAATAAGGGAGATAATGCATACATGCATCTGAGGAATATAGTACAGGTAATACCGTATACTAATACAATGTATATATATATTCCTTACTTATAATACGTTCAATTAGTGGAAACGATCTAAAACATTTGTAAAGTATTTACTTCATAAACAGGCTTGGAAGTCTTAGGTATTTTTATTACATATACGCTTCATTATACAACATATATCTACAAAATATTATCTTGATTTCCGTTTCATTAGATTTTTTAACAATATTAAATTGAATTTAAAACATTGACCTTTTTCTCATACAGTGTATTTTGTCAGATAATTTAGTAACGCAGACATATTACCGTTTCTTCACCTGGACACTTAATCTTCCAATAATCATCACGGTAATACAAGTTTGTCAATGGACATGACATTTTACAATGTTTTTGTTACGACTGCAGAACAAAGGTACTATAGGCTACCGTTTATTTTGGTTTCAACGGAAATGATTCATGAAAAACAATATTTTATATACTACATGTATTTAAATTCAATGTCATTTAGATTAATATGCTAGTTCATCATGTTACTGTGGACTTACCAAGCGTTAAAATAGATTACAAATTGCACTGAAATAAGGATGAGGTTTTATTTTAGATGTGAATAATCGAATGTCTGTATCAGTAAAACATTTTAAAGATTGTATACTTAGATATTGAAGAATGATCTACACAAATAAGACCTTTTCACACTCACAAGATATTTTATAATGCTTGGTCTGACAACATGAAAGAAAACTTGTTAAAACTAGTAAAATGCACAAATTTAGCAACAAGGAAAACTTGTATGAACCACCAATAAAAGGAACCACTCTATGAATATTTTATTATAATAATACTAAGTCTTGTTCCCATCTCCATTCTTAGAGTATTGGAGACGGGAACCAGACTATATCTTGAACCAGCAGTCAGAAAATGTAGAACGCATAAAGTCAAAGTTAAGATAAAGAAATAAGTTAAAACATTATCTTTTAGAACGAATGCTGTTAAGTGAAGATTCTGAATATGTGTGGTTTCAGTACATTTTTTATTAATTTCAATTTTAAACATACCTTATGTAATACCCTTGTGTCTCGATATCGTATGGATATATTGTAAAAACAAAGACTGCAATAACTTTGTGTAATTCAAGTTATCATATATAAAATATATTTATTTATTAAAGTCTCATTCGTGTACAAACAATATTTACAGGACAAGTAACATAAACCTCCGCCGGTTTGTTTTTGCCGTGCCGGTTTTTGACAAATACAGCCCCCACTTTTACGCGCTTTTGAAAAAAATATTATTAAATTGTAGCATTTAGTTCTTTACTTTAAAAATTGTAAGTCCTATGTTTCTATATTTGCTAGATTTCTTGAAAGATGCAAATAAAAACTGCCTTGCCATGGCATTTTTTTTAGTATCTAAAGAAATGCTATGTAAGTGTGTGCAGGTGTCATAATTAACAAAATCCTTATGGTTTTGATCAATAAACATGTTTTTTTTAATTTTGCCATGGCAAAAAATTATTCCATCAAAAATGACTAATTTGGCATGGCAAAATGATAAAAAGGTAACATAAATTCAAAGTTATTCTACAACCGATTAAAGTCTAAAACTAATTGGATCTCTGAAGTTGAGATAATTAAAAATGCTATACCTCTTACATGGAAAATTGAAATCAGTTCTCTTCATTCAACGAAAATTTCAGTTAAAACAAATATAAATGTACGCCTAGAAATTTTTAATAAGCTGAATAAAAGGAATAAGGAAAACCCATATCTTCACAACTATTGGGAACGCAGCTTTAAAAAAGACATTTATTGGCATAGGGTCTATCACTTTTTACATAAAATTATTATTGACAAATACAAAATATTAAACATCATTATTGCAACAAACGAGAATCTCAATAAATGAAAAATACTGGATTCTCCTAATTGTTACTATTGTGGCCAAATTGAAAATTACAATCATTTCTTCCTAACCATAGGTACTCGATTCCGTGATTTTTATACGTTTACAGACGTTATTTTGCAATTTCGCCCATCAAACAATGCAAATCTGTCGAGAGAAAAATCTTCATTTTTTCCCTTATTGAGTGTATAAAATACACCAAGGTAGTAAACTCGCCATTTTTTCGTTTGACGGAAGTGACAAAATAAGCGGGGGTCCCGGCTTTCCTTGTAAAAGCTGTCAAAACGTTTAAAGTTGGGGAACACTACAACGAAAGCAAGGTTCCGGGAAAGCACGTGCAGATTAGAAGGAAAGACAGATTTGCATTGTTTGATGGGTGACATTGCAAAAGAACGTCTGTAAATGTATAAAAATTACGGAATCGAGTGCCTATGTTCCTAACATGTCCGTACTTAACATCCTTTTGGACAAAAATGAATTAACTATTTTCATATATAGGAATAGAAAAAAACGCTCTAGACAATATTGTCATTGGATATGAAATAAAATACAGACATTACGTAACTATCAATATCATTCCGAGTCAAATTGAATACTGCATCTATAAATCATATTTCAAAAGCGGTAGAAGACGTATATCAGTAAATCTTTTAAATACATTATATATCGACTTAGATATCCTAACAAGATGCCACAGTAAGAAACACCCTCTTTAAAACAAGTCTGTGAGACACTAAACTAAAAACATTATACAACTACGCATTTATATGTAAATGTACATGGAGCTATTATATCCCGATAATTTCCATCACTCATACGAGAATATTATACCTTTCTGTCTTTATTTTTCTGCATGCTTATTGTGTTTTATTCATGCATCCATCCACATTTCTTATGTTATACGCATTCAGCTTTAAAACCATGTAATATGATATAAAATAAACGAAATCATGCGGTTTCACAAAAAGGCCTAGTATATAAAATAGATTAAACCCAGGGGAGGAGACAATTTTGACCCCAGGGCAATAATTCGAACAAACTTGATTCAGGACCACTAGACAATGCTACATACAAAATATCTAAGCTTTAGGTCTTGTGGTTTCAGACAAGAAGGTCTTTTTTAAATTTTCCTACATACGAGATATAGGCCAATGCACTTCAAGTGACCCCATGGGCAGGGCCAATTTTAACCCCAGGCCAATAGTTTAAACAAACATTGTAGAGGTTCAGTAGACAATGCCATATCCGAAATATCTAAGCTCTAAGCTTTGTGGTTTCAGACAATATCTTGTTAAATGTTCCTATATAAAATAGAGTAAACCCCGGGGCGAGGCCAGTTTTGCCCCTGTGGTCATAATTTTAACGAACTTGGTAGAGGTCCACAGGACAATATTACACATAAAATATCTAAGATCGAGGCCCTGTAGTTTTGGACATTATTAAGCAAATAGAACATGATCATTCAAGTATTGAATTATAAGTGTCTTAGTAGAAGTAAAACAATTACATATTCAATAAATACACGAATCATTAAACAAAGAACGTAAAAATATTCTACAATGTAACCAGCAAGTTTCAAATTAAAAATTAGTTAACCCGTTGGAAGTAAGTATTGCATTTCATACACAACCTGTGCAATGTCATATTTCTTGTCTGTTGTAATCAACATCTGTGATATATATATATATCATTGTGATAGTTAATTTCTGCAATGATTTATATAAATCATTGATTTTTGTGATATTAGAAAGATTCTGTTGCAACATTTGTGATACATGTTAATCAATCAATAACTCGATGATTAATGTACAAATATATATTGATATCATGACATATTGCACAAGTAAAATATTATCTTATCTTAAACAATTTTCAATACTACGGTTGAATAAGTATGTGATCGCTAACTGCAGATAAGTTGTCGGCAGAATTTCAGGAAAATGCCCCGTGTTGAGGAACACAACAACATCTGGAGGGAGGTTGCACGTGCCGCCAAACATCAGTGTGCCTGATTACATGTATTCTATGTCCAGTTTTACGCAAACATAGATATAGATAAAGACATATATATATACATTGTATACATGTATAGTCAAATGTGTATGAAAAAAAATTTAATCGAAATTCCTCTTAAAATTAGTGTCTTAATGCTTGATTTATGCTTACATGTTTCACCTTGCGACTTTTCAGTGTATCGACAAAACATATCTTAAATATATAATATCCATATTGACATAGATATAGACATGTTTAAATACATCTGGATATGAAACAGATATATCTGATGTACATAAATATACTAATTTTCGTAATTGATCGTAAACAAATTTTTGAAGTTGCAAGGTTGTGGCTGTCTAATGACTTTGTTTAGATCGCCATTTGTATGAATCATTCAGGTATTGCCACATGTATATTACCTTTGGCTAAATTGTATTTGTAGATGTATTGATTTAATGACTGCTTGACAAGTGCCAGTTTGAGAAACTTTTGACGAAGCGTCCGTACTGGTTGGATTGGTGTCACATGATTGTAAGTGGGCGTGGTTTAATAGTACTGTTTTATTATTTGCTATTCGCTGAAGGATGGGTCTGTGTTATTCACGTCAATACCAAATCGATACAATCTTAGCTATCGTAATGTGAACAATTTTGAAACGGAAATAAAGAAATAATTATTGTTGCGAATGAATGTTTAGTTTGTAAAGATGTGTCTATGAGGGTTGTCCTTAAAGTATATAGTCTTTTCTCATAACTCCGAAGTCTTTTATGATAACTGAATGATAATTTGCATGGTTCTGCAACGTAAGACGATGCGTCGCTTAGAAGTAGGACCAGTAGCACCATGCGGTGCACGCCTCGTTCGAATAATATGTGTTGATATAAAACGCTGAATAAAACAGCTGAAAATGGTGAATTGCGTGCCAAAAGATGTCTGGCCTAAAACCAGACGTCACAACGTCATTTCCTGTAAACAAACAACAACAATAAAAACACTTTATTGTTGAGTGAAAAGTAGTAAGTACGTATGCCTCCGAAATCGACTTGCTCGGATTTCAATGTTTAAGACATCCTTCATACAGCCCTGACTTGGCGCCAATGGACTTTCGAATGATTTCGGAGGTTGAATTCCATGTACATGGTCAGGTATTTGACAGCACGCAATATTTGGTGACAGACACAATGAAGACTGTGTCATCTTTCGATAAGAAGATCTACATACTGTATACATGTTCTTTGTATTTTCATCAAATTTGTACCACCACTCGATGAACATTTGAATTAAAAGTCATGCAATTTTAGTTTCAAAATATTGAAAAATATCCAAGTTATGAGAAAGGTCTATATACTTAAAGGACAACCCTCGTACTTGCCTACAACCCCGCGAGGGGTTTGGCATTAAACTTATAAGAAAATAGATATGTTTTACACGTACCCACTAACAATTCTAAATCATGACTGGTAACGGAAGATGTTTGACATATTTAATTGCCTTTGGTCAATTCACACATCTGTTTACCTTTTAAATTCAAATAAATTTCAACATGGTGAGTAATTTGCATTTTACACACATATGCTTGCACCTATTTTTCTTTACAATTTCAAACCTCTTAAACACAAAATTCAATTTGAAGTTTTGAATACTATTTCTAAACCAGTCATCCATGTTCGAAATGATAGTGTGTTTCCGGTGTTGAACATCGCACCATTAGCTAGGGTTAATACGCGACTTTTCCAATTTTAACGATAGATGAATACCCTGGGCATACATCAGAGAAGAACACCAGACCTCCCGTATGCTGCCTGGACAGCTTCCCCACATGTGAAGTCTGATCTCTGGTGAGATTCGAACAGCGGTTGAATTTGGATTTTTTGCTTATTTTAGGTCATTTCAAGGGCAGATAATTCACCATAATGGAAAGCAAGGCCTTATCTATTTTTATTTTTATGTAGCCGACTTCTTTTCATGTCATCGTGAACTATTTAATGAATTGTTAAGGAGTGTTTTTTTAATTTTTTCTTCTTTACCTTAACCGATGCCAATTTTCTTAAAAAATGGCCTAATTTTGAAGAATTTTCAGTCTCTTAACTTCAACTGAGAAAAGACAATATAAATGTTTAATGGAATTGCATGAAATTTTGTTTTTAGACCAATAATAGAATGAAAAACATACAACAAAAGTAAAACAATGGTATTTGAGATTTATGTATGAGTTATCTGCCCCTAAAATAACCTGAAATAAGCAAAAATTCAAATTCAAGGGCAGATAACTCAAAAACGAGATCAGTGACCCCAATTTTTTTTCGCTTAAAATGTTTCTGTTATGATATGCTACAATTATGCAAAGTTTAAAAAAAAATATTGATCAGTTTTAATTTTTCCTATATGTCTATGTGAAAAATGTACCGAACTACCGAAAAAGTCTCAAGTAAGAGGTTAATTAGTATGTATGTAATTTATTAAGAATGTATAGAAAACGAATCGATTGGTTTCATTGGAAGAGATTGGTAAGCATATTATTTGTATGAATGAATAAAAAAAATGAAATATCGGTTAGTAAGTCTGTAATTTATTATGAATGTATTGAAAAATGAATTTTTGATGAATTGATTGATTTTCTTTGACTGAGTAGTGATTAAAAAGTATGCATGTAATTTATTATCATAATGAATGCATTGAAAAATGACTTTTGATTAAAAAGTATGTAATTTTATGAATGATTTGAAAAGTAAATTATTGATTGATTGGTCCTTGCTTCATAATGATATATACGGCTTGATTTTCTTATGAAGTTACCATAATTCGACACTTAAGCATACATAATTGTTAGCATTTTTCCACTTTTATTTGTTTTTCAATCTTCAAAGGCCAGATGCATCTTCAACTGTAATTGATTTTTTTAGCCCAAGCAAAATTTTGCTGGATGTTCTCCTTGGGATTTCGTTGGTATGTCCCAGGATGTATGTGACTGTTTGGCCCAGGATGTATGTGACTGTTTGGGATTTTGTTGGTATGTCCCAGGATGTATGTGATTGTTTGGAATTTTGTTGGTATGTCCCAGGATGTATGTGACTGTATGTCCCAGGATGTATGTGACTGTTTGGGATTTTGTTGTTATGTCCCAGGATGTATATGACTGTTTGGGATTTTGTTGGTATGTCCCAGTATGTATGTGACTGTATGTCCCAGGATGTATGTGACTGTATGTGACTGTTTGTCCCAGGATGTATGTGACTGTATGTCCCATGATGTATGTGACTGAATGTCCCAGGATGTATGTGACTGTCAGGGATTTTGTTGGTATATCCCAGTATGTATGTGCCTGTTTGTCAAAGGATGTATGTGACTGTATGTCCCATGATGTATGTGACTGAATGTCCCAGGATGTATGTGACTGTATGTGACTGTTTGTCCCAGGATGTATGTGACTGTATGTCCCATGATGTATGTGACTGTTTGTCCCAGGATGTATGTGACTGTCAGGGATTTTGTTGGTATATCCCAGTATGTATGTGCCTGTTTGTCAAAGGATGTATGAGACTGTATGTCCCATGATGTATGTGACTGTATGTCCCAGGATGTATGTGACTGTCAGGGATTTTGTTGGTATATCCCAGTATGTATGTGCCTGTTTGTCAAAGGATGTATGTGACTGTATGTCCCAGGATGTATGTGACTGTATGTCCCAGGATGTATGTGACTGTATGTCCCAGGATGTATGTGACTGTATGTCCCAGGATGTATGTGACTGTATGTCCCAGGATGTATGTGACTGTATGTCCCATGATGTATGTGACTGAATGTCCCAGGATGTATGTGACTGTCAGGGATTTTGTTGGTATATCCCAGTATGTATGTGCCTGTTTGTCAAAGGATGTATGTGACTGTATGTCCCATGATGTATGTGACTGAATGTCCCAGGATGTATGTGACTGTATGTGACTGTTTGTCCCAGGATGTATGTGACTGTATGTCCCATGATGTATGTGACTGTTTGTCCCAGGATGTATGTGACTGTCAGGGATTTTGTTGGTATGTCCCAGTATGTATGTGCCTGTTTGTCAAAGGATGTATGAGACTGTATGTCCCATGATGTATGTGACTGTATGTCCCATGATGTATGTGACTGTTTGTCCCAGGATGTATGTGACTGTCAGGGATTTTGTTGGTATATCCCAGTATGTATGTGCCTGTTTGTCAAAGGATGTATGTGACTGTATGTCCCATGATGTATGTGACTGAATGTCCCAGGATGTATGTGACTGAATGTCCCAGGATGTATGTGACTGAATGTCCCAGGATGTATGTGACTGTTTGGGATTTTGTTGGTATGTCCCAGTATGTATGTGCCTGTTTGTCAAAGGATGTATGAGACTGTATGTCCCATGATGTATGTGACTGAATGTCCCAGGATGTATGTGACTGAATGTCCCAGGATGTATGTGACTGTATGTCCCAGGATGTATGTGACTGAATGTCCCAGGATGTATGTGACTGTATGTCCCAGGATGTATGTGACTGAATGTCCCAGGAAGTATGTGACTGTATGTCCCAGGATGTATGTGACTGTTTGGGATTTTGTTGGTATGTCCCAGGATGTATATGACTGTTTGGGATTTTGTTGGTATGTCCCAGTATGTATGTGACTGTATGTCCCAGGATGTATGTGACTGTATGTGACTGTATGTCCCAGGATGTATGTGACTGTATGTGACTGTATGTCCCAGGATGTATGTGACTGTATGTGACTGTATGTGACTGTATGTCCCAGGATGTATGTGACTGTTTGGGATTTTGTTGGTATGTCACAGGATGTATGTGACTGTTTGGGATTTTGTTGGTATGTCCCAGGATGTATGTGACTGTTTGGGATTTTGTTGGTATGTCCCAGGATGTATGTGACTGTCAGGGATTTTGTTGGTATATCCCAGTATGTATGTGCCTGTTTGTCAAAGGATGTATGTGACTGTATGTCCCATGATGTATGTGACTGTCAGGGATTTTGTTGGTATATCCCAGTATGTATGTGCCTGTTTGTCAAAGGATGTATGTGACTGTATGTCCCATGATGTATGTGACTGAATGTCCCAGGATGTATGTGACTGAATGTCCCAGGATGTATGTGACTGTATGTCCCAGGATGTATGTGACTGTTTGGGATTTTGTTGGTATGTCCCAGGATGTATGTGACTGTTTGGGATTTTGTTGGTATGTCCCAGGATGTATGTGACTGTTTGGGATTTTGTTGGTATGTCCCAGGATGTATGTGACTGTCAGGGATTTTGTTGGTATATCCCAGTATGTATGTGCCTGTTTGTCAAAGGATGTATGTGACTGTATGTCCCATGATGTATGTGACTGAATGTCCCAGGATGTATGTGACTGAATGTCCCAGGATGTATGTGACTGTATGTCCCAGGATGTATGTGACTGTTTGGGATTTTGTTGGTATGTCCCAGGATGTATGTGACTGTTTGGGATTTTGTTGGTATGTCCCAGGATGTATGTGACTGTTTGGGATTTTGTTGGTATGTCCCAGGATGTATGTGACTGTTTGGGATTTTGTTGGTATGTCCCAGGATGTATGTGACTGTTTGTCCCAGGATGTATGTGACTTGTTTGTGACTGTTTGTCCCAGGATGTATGTGACTGTATGTCCCATGATGTATGTGACTGAATGTCCCAGGATGTATGTGACTGTCAGGGATTTTGTTGGTATATCCCAGTATGTATGTGCCTGTTTGTCAAAGGATGTATGTGACTGTATGTCCCATGATGTATGTGACTGAATGTCCCAGGATGTATGTGACTGTATGTGACTGTTTGTCCCAGGATGTATGTGACTGTATGTCCCATGATGTATGTGACTGTTTGTCCCAGGATGTATGTGACTGTCAGGGATTTTGTTGGTATATCCCAGTATGTATGTGCCTGTTTGTCAAAGGATGTATGAGACTGTATGTCCCATGATGTATGTGACTGTATGTCCCAGGATGTATGTGACTGTCAGGGATTTTGTTGGTATATCCCAGTATGTATGTGCCTGTTTGTCAAAGGATGTATGTGACTGTATGTCCCAGGATGTATGTGACTGTATGTCCCAGGATGTATGTGACTGTATGTCCCAGGATGTATGTGACTGTATGTCCCAGTATGTATGTGACTGTATGTCCCAGGATGTATGTGACTGTATGTCCCATGATGTATGTGACTGAATGTCCCAGGATGTATGTGACTGTCAGGGATTTTGTTGGTATATCCCAGTATGTATGTGCCTGTTTGTCAAAGGATGTATGTGACTGTATGTCCCATGATGTATGTGACTGAATGTCCCAGGATGTATGTGACTGTATGTGACTGTTTGTCCCAGGATGTATGTGACTGTATGTCCCATGATGTATGTGACTGTTTGTCCCAGGATGTATGTGACTGTCAGGGATTTTGTTGGTATATCCCAGTATGTATGTGCCTGCTTGTCAAAGGATGTATGTGACTGTATGTCCCATGATGTATGTGACTGAATGTCCCAGGATGTATGTGACTGAATGTCCCAGGATGTATGTGACTGAATGTCCCAGGATGTATGTGACTGTTTGGGATTTTGTTGGTATGTCCCAGTATGTATGTGCCTGTTTGTCAAAGGATGTATGAGACTGTATGTCCCATGATGTATGTGACTGTTTGTCCCAGGATGTATGTGACTGTCAGGGATTTTGTTGGTATATCCCAGTATGTATGTGCCTGTTTGTCAAAGGATGTATGTGACTGTATGTCCCATGATGTATGTGACTGAATGTCCCAGGATGTATGTGACTGAATGTCCCAGGATGTATGTGACTGTATGTCCCAGGATGTATGTGACTGTTTGGGATTTTGTTGGTATGTCCCAGGATGTATATGACTGTTTGGGATTTTGTTGGTATGTCCCAGTATGTATGTGACTGTATGTCCCAGGATGTATGTGACTGTATGTGACTGTATGTCCCAGGATGTATGTGACTGTATGTGACTGTATGTCCCAGGATGTATGTGACTGTATGTGACTGTATGTCCCAGGATGTATGTGACTGTTTGGGATTTTGTTGGTATGTCACAGGATGTATGTGACTGTTTGGGATTTTGTTGGTATGTCCCAGGATGTATGTGACTGTTTGGGATTTTGTTGGTATGTCCCAGGATGTATGTGACTGTCAGGGATTTTGTTGGTATATCCCAGTATGTATGTGCCTGTTTGTCAAAGGATGTATGTGACTGTATGTCCCATGATGTATGTGACTGTCAGGGATTTTGTTGGTATATCCCAGTATGTATGTGCCTGTTTGTCAAAGGATGTATGTGACTGTATGTCCCATGATGTATGTGACTGAATGTCCCAGGATGTATGTGACTGAATGTCCCAGGATGTATGTGACTGTATGTCCCAGGATGTATGTGACTGTTTGGGATTTTGTTGGTATGTCCCAGGATGTATGTGACTGTTTGGGATTTTGTTGGTATGTCCCAGGATGTATGTGACTGTTTGGGATTTTGTTGGTATGTCCCAGGATGTATGTGACTGTCAGGGATTTTGTTGGTATATCCCAGTATGTATGTGCCTGTTTGTCAAAGGATGTATGTGACTGTATGTCCCATGATGTATGTGACTGAATGTCCCAGGATGTATGTGACTGAATGTCCCAGGATGTATGTGACTGTATGTCCCAGGATGTATGTGACTGTTTGGGATTTTGTTGGTATGTCCCAGGATGTATGTGACTGTTTGGGATTTTGTTGGTATGTCCCAGGATGTATGTGACTGTTTGGGATTTTGTTGGTATGTCCCAGGATGTATGTGACTGTTTGGGATTTTGTTGTTATGTCCCAGGATGTATGTGACTGTTTGTCCCAGGATGTATGTGACTTGTTTGTCCCAGGATGTATGTGACTGTTTGGGATTTTGTTGGTATGTCCAAGGATGTACAGTCTAACCTGGCCTTACGGTCACCTGGAATCAGCGGTCACCTCCTTTTAACGGCCAGTTTCATTCCCCCAACAAACTTCATTCTATATTTACCATGGATTAAACGGTCACCTGGCAAACGCGGCCAACGGCCAGTTAAATTCATCCCAAATACCATATTTTATTCGCATTAAACGGTCACCGGCCAGCGGCCAATTAATTTCATCCAAAATACCCTATTTAATCCGCATTAAACGGTCACCAGCCAAGCGCGAAATTCCAATATAAACATCGCTGAAATATACATTATGTCACAAAAAAAACGCTAAATTTAGATAACCTTTGACCCACAATTTAGCGGAGATTAACGACACACTCCGCCATATATCGGCATCCAATCAGATACGATGTTTCGTCTATGCACCACACGACGTGTTGACCATAGTTCTAATTAATTAGGTCGGTGTTTTGATGCAAGTAAGGTGCAAATTATGCTGTAATTATCAAAAAGGTGAGATGTTGAGAAGTTTGTCGTCAATGAAATTAAATCTAAGGCACTTCAACAAAAGAAAATAACTCCTATTGTTGTAATCAATGAATTAAGGGGCATTATAACTTGAGATGATCGTAGACCGAAATGGAAATTCAACATGCAAATACTCATCACTAATTTAATCAAAAGCAGTTGTTCAGAAACAAATAATTGACAAATATGTTTTCACTCAAATACACGTCACAGTTGTTTTAAATCTACCAGATGACCAAACGACTTTCCGAAAATCTACTTTCGCTTTGTCTATGTTAAAGGATGAGGTCGAAACATCGCCGAATAAAAAACTAATTATAATAATAATGAATAAACGCCCGCTCTACGGTCCGATTTTGTTGGTATGTCCCAAGATGTATGTGACTGTTTGGAATTTTGTTGGTATGTCCCAGGATGTATGTGACTGTATGTCCCAGGATGTATGTGACTGTTTGGGATTTTGTTGGTATGTCCCAGGATGTATATGACTGTTTTGTATTTTGTTTGTATGTCCCAGGATGTATGTGACTGTATGTCCCAGGATGTATGTGACTGTTTAAGGTTTTGTTGGTATGTCCCAGGATGTATGTCACTGTTTCGGATTTTGTTGGTATGTCCCAGGATGTATGTGACTGTTTGGAATTTTGTTGGTATGTCCCAGGATGTATGTGACTGTATGTCCCAGGATTTATGTGACTGTTTGGGATTTTGTTGGCATGTCCCAGGATGTATATATATTCTTTATTTAAGTCTCATTCACATATATACAAATACAATCACATTATATTATATCACAGAGTCATTATTATGTGACCATTCTAACAGAGAATTATAAGAGTCTGGTAAAATTATTCACAAGAAAAATACAAAATAAAACTACATATATTTATACACTGTATATATACTATTATTGTTACTATACATGTATTCATATTAAATTATAATAAAATAAAAATCTAGCTTTAAACCGACAAAAGAGTTAAAAAGTAATACTACACTTGCTTATAAATAATAAAAGAATGCTAGTCTTAATCTAGTGATTAAGAATATGTCTTGAATACAATGAACATAAAAAGGAACAATATAATAAATTATTAAACTATTAAGAGGTATTGCTGGAAACAAGATGATAAAAAGGTTACACATGACAGACGTGTAACGGGAAATAACAACTATTGGAATAATAATAATAATACATGTAATAAAAAACAAAGTTATCGACATAGATAAGAACTTCTCCGATCTAAAATATTACAGCAGGTTTTGGCACTTAAACGAATCAAATCCGGGTGAGTAAATAACACGACTAGTTTACCGTTGTCTGACAAATCATAAAATATATCACAAACTTCTGTAGCTTGTTGTACAAGATTAAAACGTAAGTCTTCATATAAACTGCAGTTAAGTATTACATGGCATTCATCTTCAATAAAAACATTACAGAAAGGACAAGTTCTTTCATCAACAGGTAACCTTTCATATCTACCAGTTTCAAGCCTAATTGGTGCCACGCCACATCTGAATTTACAAAAAGCCGATCTATGACTAAATGGCAAGATCATTTTACAATATTTTTCAACAGTAATATGTTGTTTAAATAGGGCATATGTACGTAGTTTATTTCCACCCCTACCACTACGACTTGAAACTTGTTGTACCGAATTAAGCCATTCTGTTTTAAAAATATTGAACATACGTTCCTCCACAGAGCGTTTAAAACATGTTTCGGTATGACTATATTGATGTCACTATATTGATACAAATCAAGCTCAAACAATTTTCTTTTAGCATTATGATGCCAGTTTTTACAAGAATTATTTGCTAGAGAAATTGCCCAAAGTGCTATACGTTTAGTGAGACGAGATGCATGTAATGAATTTAATCTTGTCCAATATGTAGAGATACAGCTCCACTGCCGAACTATAGGCGGCGTCCATGCCATTTCGCCAGTAACGGCCGAATTCGGAGTGTACTTGCCAACCCCTAAGAAGTAACGCATAGCCTTATTTTGAACAGTGTCAATACATGAAAAGGCTTTTTGTCCCCAAATGGCCGCACCATACGCTATAACTGGCCAGACAACTGAATCATACAATTTGGTAAAAACATTATACGGGACTCCACCCAACAATTTACATTTGGCAATAACCAACCCAAGAGCACGATTAGCACTCTGCGCAACAACTCTAGCAGTGAAATCAAAGTTTAAATTTTCATTAAGAACAATACCAAGATACGTGTACTTGTCAACAACATTTAACAAATTATTTCCACATCAAAAAATGACATCTGTTTTCACGCAAGAATTAGGACGAAAATGAACAATATTACTCTTTTTGCAATTGATTGACATATCATTCATATTACACCAGTCATTCAAAGCATCAAGCAAACGTTGCAAATCATTACTAGTTTCCGCCAACAATACTATGTCATCTGCATATAACAGTATACAAATACGATCTTGATCTAAATTTACACCAATATTAAAAGACTTCAAGTAAATGGCCAGGTCATTAATATATAAATTAAACAGAATAGGAGACAATATACAACCTTGTCTCAATCCACAGTGAATATCAAACCATTCAGTTTTAAAATGATTGACTCTGACACATGATGCAACAGATGAATACAGACTTTTGATTGCACAAAACATATTTCCAGAGATACCTGCAGCTTTAATCTTTATCCACAATTTTTGCCTATTAATAAAATCATAAGCTTTACTAAAATCAATAAAAGCGCAAAATGTTGACAAATTTTTCTTCTTTCTACAATCTATAATGCTTGTTAAAGACAAAATATGATCAGTTGTACTGCGATGTTTACGGAAACCGTTTTGTTCATCGACAATTTTTTCATTGGTTTCAGCCCAATTACTTAGTCTAGAATTGAGAACACTACAGTAGATTTTATACATTGATGATGCTAATGAAATGCCTCTATATGAGAGTGGGTCCCTGGGATCAGCAGAAGACGACTTAGGTATTGGATTGATAATTGATTTCCCCCGAATTGAAGGAACAACGCCAGTGGTGAAGCAAACATTAAACAATGAATGTAAGAACAAGACTGAGGTATCAGTTTTTAACACTTCACTAGGAATACCATCAATACCGCTAGCTTTACCTCTCTTAGCACTATCTAATGCCTTCTTAACTTCCAATAGAGATATATTATCATTAAAGGATTCATAATTAGGTTCTAAAAAATTGCCATCATCCTGACTAGCATGATTAGCTACGTGAGTTTTATTCAATAAAGTACTAAAATCAGTTTTCCATTTTTCCAGCACATCTGTAACACACTGAGAGGTAGAGCCATCTGGTAACTGAATCTCCATAGGGATAAGTTTGCGACTAGTATTACCAATGCCTACTTTCCCGATGGATTTCCAGAACTTCGAATGATCAATGTTACACTCTTCCATCAAATCATTTTGAAGTGAATACCAGTGTAAACGTTTCGAACGCTGTACTTCACGATCAAATTGCTTACGAACTGAAATGTATTCAGTTTTTAATTTCTTTTTAGCATTGGTATTAATACAAGAAAGCCATTTTCGCTCAGCTTTGTTGACATTAGTCCATAATGTACCTAGTCTATCATTCCACCACGGCTTTCCGGGACGAAAACATTTCCCTTTCGAGCCCGGAGTAATGGTTTTATATGGAAGTGACTTATACATATTATCTTTTAAAATAGTACACCAAGAACTGTAAGCAGAGTCAATATCATTCTGTGTTTTAAAACCTTGTTCAATATCGTCAATAGTGCTATTAACTTTAACAAGAATATCTGTACTAAGCATAAAAGATTCATGAATATTTGAACAATCAAACTTATCAAACGAATCAAACTTGACAAATTCATCCGATATTTTATCAGAATCGCTAGCAGACATAACAGACTCAAGATTAATATTCCATTTTAACATAGAATGATCTGGTAAATTACCTGACAGTAAAGTGTTTATTTGTCCACACTGATTTATTAGATCAGCAGTTGTAACAACTGAAAAGTCTGAAAAAAGTGACAATGTTTCGTAACTAGTTACACAATAGTCAACTACAGATAGACCTTTAACTGATACAGAGGTAAAATCATTATTTGTGTAGTTTCGACCATTTACAATACACATACTAACATTAATCAAAAATTCAATAAAAATTTCACCGTAAGTGTTCGTTTTAAAATCAATAATATGACGTGGAGATACATTATCGATACCACTTATATAGTCTTCTAGCTGACCACACCTACTATTAAAATCACCACAGATGTATAAAATGCCATCATTTTGGTATTTATATATATCTGTCAACAAACTATCATAAAAAGCATTTACATCAACGTACCGTGAAGAATTTTCTGGAGGCAAATAACATACACATGGAAACAATACATAATTATCAAATTTATGACACATTTCCAACCAAAGAATACCTTCAAAAGAGCTATCTAAAATAGTAATGTCAAATTCATCACATATACTGTTTTTAATCAAAAAGCCAACTCCACCGGAGCCAGTTTTTGCACGTTTATGAATCATGGTTCGGTTTAAACCAAACCATTTAAAACCATCAATGTTTAAAACAGAGTCAGATAAAAGATGTGTTTCAGCTACAGCTAAAATGTCACAGCCACTCAAAGTAGCACATGCAGTCCGTAAAATAGAATTATCGGAGCTTGAATCAGCATTCCATCCCCGTACATTCCAAAAACCCGCTGTAACCTAGCTACGTCGATTCTGTTGACCACCACGACGTTGGCCGTATCCGTTACGGCCTCTATTACCGACACGAGTCCAACCAGAATTCCGATTACAAGTATTCGGAGCGACTCTTTCACCAACACCGATGTCGTTACCAGAATCATTGTTATCACGCACATTATCACGAGTATTATGACGGTGATCTCGTCTGTCGCTTCTTCTCCCGTTGTTTGTGTTGTTACGCACTATTCTTGTTCCTTGTAAGGATAAATTTGAATTCTTTAGCGCACTGAGAATGGTTCTGAAGTTGTTGTTCATCAAACGATCAGCATGCGAGAGGTCATGGTTGATATACACTTGCTGGTATTGTTGTCGTGATTTCAGGTTATTTTTTTTCTTCATCATAACCTTGCGCTTATCATCATGGCACTTGAAACTAGCAATGATAACACCAGGCTTACTACCGTTCGACGGTTTCCGCTCGGCACTCGCACATGACACATCACTGATTCGTAGACCATCTTTAATTAGCGCATTAACTTTATTTTCAGTATTTTCATTTCTAGTTTCAGATAGGTCTCTTATCACAACGTTCAGAGCAATATTTGTAGATGAATGTGCAGGTACTTTGGAAGTCACTTGTTGAATCTAAGCATGCATATCATTCAGGTCTGCTACAACCTCAGCTTTCATTGACTCCTTGAACGTTCCAAGACGTGCGTCCACATCCTTCCGAATGCGACCCATTTCTGTATTCACACGTTTATCCAGGAGTTGCGCCACCTTACTTGAAATGCGATGTTCTAACCCTGACTCTAGCTTGTCCATACGCTCTGTCATTGCTGAAAACATCATATGCATATATGCAGAGAGTTTGCCTATTAACTGTTCAACAGAAGGATTGCAGTCAACATGAACATCTGCATTTGTCACAACGATATTTGAGTCATCTGTGGAATTATTACAATTGTAGAGGTTCCGCCTAGCCTTAGCTGTAATACGTGACTTCTTCACTGCTGATTCCTGGTCACAAGGATCTGAAGCATGTCTCTTCCTATTAGGATTTATAGGCGTATCAACTCTAGTAATACGCTGTGAATTCATTACTGATTCAACAAATTCTTGAGCGTCTTCCGAAAGGTCCGTCTGAGCCTCCGTAGTTTTAATCACCGACGGCATCATCAATCTCCGCAATACACAATTTACAAAGCGGTTCGTCCAAGCGTGACGAAATTTCAATCATGAGCGGTATACCTTTTTATTTTCATATATCGGTGCTATAAATAGATTTCAGGTGTACAGATTTAAACTTCACAAATTCACACAAATTCAAAAGTTTGCACCTGAGAGTCCTCACAAAGCATCAAATATCAATACTGATCCATTCTACAAATGCTCAAACCGCACAGATTGTCATAAATGACGAAAATCTAGTTGTTTTCTTCCGCAAAATGTCAACAAACGTGTCTGGTTTTTACCGGAAGTATTTGTATCTGTATGTGACTGTTTGGGATTTTGTTGGTATGGCCCAGGATGTATGTGACTGTTTGTCCCAGGATCTATGTGACTGTTTGGGATTTTGTTGGTATGTCCCAGGATATATGTGACTGTTTGGAATTTTGTTGGTATGTCCCAGGATGTATGTGACTGTATGTGCCAGTATGTATGTGACTGTTTGTCCCAGGATGTATGTCGGTGTTTTGATGCAAGTAAGGTGCAAATTATGCTGTAATTATCAAAAAGGTGAGATGTTGAGAAGTTTGTCGTCAATGAAATTAAATCTAAGGCACTTCAACAAAAGAAAATAACTCCTATTGTTGTAATCAATGAATTAAGGGACATTATAACTTGAGATGATCGTAGACCGAAATGGAAATTCAACATGCAAATACTCATCACTAATTTAATCAAAAGCAGTTGTTCAGAAACAAATAATTGACAAATATGTTTTCACTCAAATACACGTCACAGTTGTTTTAAATCTACCAGATGACCAAACGACTTTCCGAAAATCTACTTTCGCTTTGTCTATGTTAAAGGATAAGGTCGAAACATCGCCGAATAAAAAACTAATTATAATAATAATAAATAAACGCCCGCTCTACGGTCCGATTTTGTTGGTATGTCCCAAGATGTATGTGTGTTTGGAATTTTGTTGGTATGTCCCAGGATGTATGTGACTGTTTGTCCCAGGATGTATGTGACTGTTTGGGATTTTGTTGGTATGTCCCAGGATGTATGTGACTGTATGTCCCAGGATGTATGTGACTGTTTGGAATTTTGTTGGTATGTCCCAGGATGTATGTGACTGTATGTCCCAGGATGTATGTGACTGTTTGGAATTTTGTTGGTATGTCCCAGGATGTATGTGACTGTATGTCCCAGGATGTATGTGACTGTTTGGGATTTTGTTGGTATGTCCCAGGATGTATATGACTGTTTGGTATTTTGTTTGTATATGTTCTGTTGTGTGGAATTCTGGTTATAAAGACATTCTCCAGGCATGAGAATAGACCGGATGCATCCTTTATGGAAATTGCTAGGCAGCTTTTACGCTATGGACGAATGGTTAAACCACAAGATCACTAATATGGTATATGAATAACAGACTGACAATGTATACATAAAGCAAAACTACATGATAAAACATAGAAATACATATTCAAACCACAGACACTTGTTTAGAAAAAATTACCCCACCAACCACAGTCGCACTTGCTATCAATACATATAAATAGTAGAAGACAACAAGCTCTAAACGAAAGTAGAACATATTTATCGGGTTTTTCAAACAAATATTGCACTTGCGTCTAATTTTCTGGCTTCTATGCACAATTACATCTTTTTTATTTTAACGACACCGCTCTCACACCAAAACTTGCACACACAAGTGTAATTTCCAATAAATTTAGTATTGGGGGCTGCTGCGATCGAGAAAATGCTATATTTAGACATTTTAACGCGTTTCCGCCTGGCCTTGTGTCACGTAAATGGTCAATATCTTCACAGAGTTGTCGTTCCTGTCCAATATACATACACATCAGTTTGGTACACAAACCGAATTTCAGTTTGGGACAGTCTTTTGTGCAAAATGTGAAATTCAAATCATTGTGCGTCTTGGTATTTTATAAAATTCTTTATACTTTATCAAATTTAAATACAAATGTACATATAAATATTTATTACGAGTTATATTAGTAATAAAATTAAACAGGTTAGTGCCATATAAACACTGTTTTGTTCATATATAGAAACTTTAATTCAGAATTTAGTGTTTTACCATCGATTAATTTCACTTGGCTCGGGGATATGGTAATAATTAAAGTTCCACTAAGTATTAAGTCTGTCATCGCTGGTGTGACAATTATCTTTTATTGTCATTAATTGCAATTAATTTCATTTGTGCAGTTATTTCCTTTCATATGTTCTTTTTGTTTCTCAATTACTGCTAAAAGGTTTGTACTAAAACTATCTGTTTAAATAAATTATCTTAACAGTATATGCATCAAAAAATATTTTTTCACATTCAAATCATTAGTTGTTAATAAAGATAATCTGTATAACTTTTTTGAAATGTCTGGATAAATTTACGGTTATATATTATTAGAGTGTGTGACAATGAGTTATTTGTGGAATTTTCGAATCAGTGTTGTATAATTCAGTGTAACAATGACTTATTCGTGTTTAGAGATGAGAAACTGTGCATCCCAGGCAGCACAGTGTGTATCTTGTGGTACCTGTGATATGTGACAACACAGATATTGCAACACCGGTAATTAAGTTTTTGCTTTTTTTTTGTTCGGTTTATATATTATTATATATCATGTCTATATTTATTACTGAAATTATTGATGCTAAATATAATGGCTCACTTTATAGCCATGTATACATTATGTAAACATTGTATACAGAATTTACAAACAAAAGAAAAATATTTACAAATGTATATATTAAAGTCCAAAACACCTTGTACACTGCGTTATCGTAGTTACAAAATGCAGGGAACCAGACAAACCGCGATACGCCCTACTAGTCTAATTACCACCTGCTTACCGTTTCCGTGACAAATGTTCGATCACAACAGCCCCACAGTACAAAATGTGAAAAAGTTGGAATTCTACGATATTCAGTTTAGTAGTTAAAAAAGAAAAGCAGTTTTAGATAAGCAAAACAGGATTCCAATGTAAGTTTAGCTTTCGTTTGTTTGAAAAAAAAAATATGTTCTACTTTCGTTTGGAGCCTGTTATCTTCTGGTTATTTATATGTATTGATAGCAAGAGCGACTGTGATGGGTGGTGCAATTTTTTCTAAACAAGTATCTGTGATTCAAACCAGATCAATGTTACAGTCTGTATAGACACATTTTATCATTAGAAATTAAAGCCCACACTTTCTTTTAAAAAACACTGTTGGCTGTTCTATTTACTAGTTCTTCGTTCATGGTAAGGTTAAAGACGTCGTGGATTAACTGCATCTAAAATGAAATAGCCATATTGATAATTGATAAGTGTTCAAGTTGTATCTATAATGTGATAAACGCCATTCGGATCGGGATGCTAACATCACTCATGCTACACCATCAATATTTAATTTGTACTCGAACGTCTGACCATAGTTTACCGACTTACAGGAGCATAATTATTTATTATATTTTTATAAACAACTGCAAGACTGCTTCCGCTTTGAGGTAATTTTAACATTGTTTGCGGGACCGACTCGATATTGCAACGATAAAGAAAAAGAAAAAAAAGAAGTCTTTACATTTCTGAAATAATGAAAACTCTCGAATGCTCGAAAATTGCTCGAAAATTGAAAACATTTGTCATGTGCATTTCGGTGGGAATAAATTCGTTCATGTCTACATAAGCACCAGAGATAATACTGAATACGGCTCATGCCTTGACCTCAAGTTTATGTGTGCATGAGACATGTACAATTTGAGGTCAGTGTAATCAAGGCGAACATCATGTTATTATTTTGAACTGCCTATACATTTATACATGTATAAAAGTTAATCATTTGAATTGGAAAAGACGAAAGTGCTTGAAATAAGCAAAATCTGAAATGTTCTTTATGCTAGTATCAAAAAGTGGAAATTCAATCAAATTGTTTATTTTCCAATTTCATATAAAAATTATTTTGTTCGCATAAATCCATTTATTTAGTTGTTCAGAACCACCTGTCGAGAATTAGCTCCTGAACTGATGATATTCATGAACAGTTAATGAACAATTCATTAATTAATGAATTAATTATCAAAATTGAAGCATTCTCACATTATAAATTAAGCTAAATAAGAATTACTGTATTGTGACTTGATGATTTTGTTCTGTTGTGTTACATTTTATGTTATTTTCAATGTTTGTAAAACGTTGCAGGACAACCTCTGTACAGCAACACCCTGAGGGAGCTGCAAATATTGGCCATTGTTTAGAGGTTGTTGCTATACAGAGGTTAAATTTCTAGTAGTATAAGCATTGGGAAATTTTGAATGTGTTTTTATGGAGAGGTGGTTACTCTACAGAGGGCCGCTCTGGAGAAGATGTACTATAATTCACGCATGTAATTGTATATGTTTATAATTATGACGATGAGCTGAAATGCTTTGGTCTTAATAAAGTATCTGTTCTGTTCTGTTTCTGTATGCCCAAAGTATCCGTGTGATTTATTATGATAGTGCACATTTTATTTCAGCACTATAACAGTTGATATTCCTGATGAATATGATTAATGTATTATGGAAAAACATATTATTTAGTTTTCAAATTTATTTAATTTATATGTGTTACACTTTTGTATCAGAATTTACACAATAGCTTTTGTGAAAATAATCAGCTCAAATGATTTGATTGCCTGTTAATAAACATTAGTGTACTGAATACTTATGTCTTACAAAAATTATAAAAGCGCAATTTGCAATTAAATATACTGAAGACTTTTAAATCATCAAAACCAAAATGGTTTTCTATCTTACATGCTTTCTAGTCAGATAATAAAACATGCACATTTTACTACAAATTATCTTATATACCTTTGTATTGTTTGTCATTAACCAGTATTATTTAGTTAAAAAAGGTACAAATATACGCATATACATTCATGGTGAATACTTGCAGACAAGTTACATTTATTGATAGTGTGCATTTATGTTTTATGCAATTACACATAGTATTGTATTGTATGGTATTGAAGAATTCATGGGCATGTTAAATTGAATGAACACCTTAATGACAAGCTCTAGTGATAAAATACATGAAATACAAAAGTGAAACCATGATGTATAGAAGATTTAAAATGAGTTCCTTTAAATCTAAATTCACCATTATTTTGTGAATATTATAGTAGTTTCAATATACAATGTAATGCAAAAAAATGCCAATATTAAAACAAACCGCATATTTTATTTACTCTTGCCTAAACTTTATTATCTAATATACCATGATTTTAATTTTTCTGAAATGTTGTTTCTTTTTTCATGTCAGCTACAAACCGGTTTAATAGTATTCTTTCCACAAGGAAAGATTGGCCGATGCCATTTCTCCCCTTCCTCGTCTAGGCTACCCCCCTTATAATAACAGTATTGCATCATGATTTTTTATAATTAAACCATACATTCTTGGCAATTTTCACCCTCTTGGCCACTTGTTGGCCTCCACCCCTAAATTCTGAAATAAAACAAACCATTCTATTAATTGGTTCCATTCTTGGTCACTTTTCCCCTCTAGGAGACTCTAGGAGAAAAAAATCAGAGGAAAAGTGGCCTGTGGAGAAATGGCCCCTTGGGAAAAAATGGCCTGGGGAGAAATGGCCCCTTGGGAAAAAATGGCCTAAGCCAATCTTTCCTGAAAAAAAATGGCCTGATGGGAATAATAGCCTATTACACCGGGTACATTTTAATCTTAAGATGCAAATCTAGTTAATTTTTAGCTAAATGTCACAAAGTGACAGGGGGAGCTTTTAGGATCAGTCTCCGTCCGGCGTCGTGCGTCGTGGAACTTTACCTTGTGAACACACTGGGGGCCACCTTTTTAGCTCAGTTTCAGCAAAACTGGACAGAATGTTAATATGGACCAAATCTCGGACGAGTTCGTATTGGGCCATTTGGGGTCAAAAACTAGGTCACGTGGGCCAAATAAGGAAACACCTTATGAACACTTTAGAAATTACTGTTTTGATTGGATCTTCACCAAGTTTTGTCAGAATATTTGTCTTATTTATGAGTAGGACAGGTTTTAACATGGGTCATCTGGGGTCAAAAACTAGGTCATCGGTACAAAACAGAAGAGTGATTGTAATGTGAGCGATATACGGCCATCTTGGCGCTCTTGTCTGTTGATATCCTTTTATGCAGTGTAAGAGATTTATAACATGAAGTGTTACATTAGATACTTTGTTACATTTCCTGTGAATATTTAAAGTCACATTTGAAGATAAGTCATGTTCAAACAAACAGTAGACAATAAGTCGGTTTTAGAAAAGATGCTTTCAATAAAAACACTTTTCTTGTGATTTGCAATCAAGAATGCACTTTTGGTAAATCATTTTCAATATTCACTACAACTACAGTTTTCATTAAATTTTTAAAATGACTGTTTTTCAAGTTGGTTAATTCTCATTTTCTTGCTCTATAATTAATAATATAAGACATACTCCATGTAGAAACTATAGTTGTTATATCACATTCGGCCCATTTACATGTCTTGTTTTGTACAAATTTGATACATTTGTGATACATTTTAATTAAAGCTTGAGTACATATTTTTTGTTCTTTCACACTTCACATACGTGACCAGTCATTTATTTCATTTGTTTTTATATTTAAAAAAAGTTATTTAGCGATAATAAAGTCTACACCCAAACATTGAATTATAGCGGAATGCCTGTTTTCATGTTTCATGTTTTAAAAAAACTTACCATTACATGTGTTACAACAATGGAAATGTCATACAAAAAGCATGATAAAACTATGATAATCCTGTAATTATAACTTTCTGACACCAATTATTCCCGCATACTGATTTTTTTTTGATAACACATAGTCGTATACTGAAGTTATTTTGTTGTTTTCATATTTTTTTAGTTTTTTTATTGATAAATATTGTGCTTGTTTTTACGACAATATGCGCTTTTAGTCTTGAGAAGTGATCATTCTACATATATTTTGTTCTTAGATATGCACTCTGTTGGTGAATATGTAATATTGTGGTTGTACGTGTGATATTGTGATTGTATGTATGTATCATTGTGTGTGTATTTGTGATATTGTCATTAAATATGTGATATTGCAGTTACATATGTGATGGGTCAATGAATGTCACATTTTGTTTTGCAGTATGGAATCTCCTACCTCCATCTCCCCATTGAAATTATACATTTTATCTAAATTTCTGTGTTTATTGCAGCTAGTTCGCAGTGTTATGCGATTTTAGTGATAAACTAATGATAAATAAATGTTATTGTTCAAATATATTGCGTAGTTTTATCGATACTGTCGTGAATATAGTTCTCGTATGCGGGTAAAATGATCAATATATATATAATTAGAAATTATAAATGTTTAGACAGTGTTGAGTCCAAGTGTTAAAGGCCACTATACTGTTTAGCCCGGAGCCATTACCTCCATATTTCCCATATAAAGTTTTTTGTGGTAAGGTAGCCTTCGTTGCTTGCAGTTGGGTACTCGATAATTGATTTTTGAATATTACAATTATCAGTTTGTTTGAAAATTTGATACTTAAATGAATTAAAGGGCATTTTGTAATATCTTTGATGTTATATACAATCAATGATTAATATATTGTTCTATATCTTCATGCATAAACGGTGCATGAATATCGTACCATCATTTATTACAGAGCTGTTCATCAATGTAAACTGTCAGTTGTACTTGCACATATACTTGCTAGTACAAATAAATATACGCTTGCCTGATAACCACAGTGTTGCTTTTTTATGGAGTATAGCATAGACGTTACGAAATAAGAACTGCTCCAGGTGTAATCAGTAACATGCGTCAATAAATCTATGTATTTATTGTCAACACCTGAGACTTTAAAGATGACATTTCCGCTTGTAAATCTATATAAACTGTATTAATTATTCACAAACTTTGTTTCCCATTGGACGATACACGATGTCGATGTCTAAGCAAGTAAGTTATTTTCTTTATTATTATTTTTTAATTTCATTCATTGTACAATCTTTTTCTTAAACTCTCACTAAGTGCTGCCTGACTTTTAATGTTTTTACCTATGAACATTTTTAGGCAATTGATAATTTATACCATAATGCTCAACAATGTTTTTTCTTTGAGCTTTAATTATTACAAAATCGTGTTGGTTTTTCTTCCATGCGACGCTTGTAATACACTAAAATAATTAAATATTAGATGAGTGTCTGAATGATTTAGACGACGCGATTTGTACCCAATAATTTACGTACTCAGATTTCGTTCTTCGATTATTATTTTGATATTTTAACACAGGTTTTCGTTGAAATAATATTTACTTAGACAGACCGACGTATAAGGGCCTGGCAGGGTTTTAATTTTCTTTTTGTCGTTTGTCACGGTTTGAAATGAATGTATTTTTTTGTTAGCTCATTATTTTACATTTACTTATTCAATTCTAAATTTGCTTTACAACAAAAAATGATTAATTTAAATATCAGTGATATATCGATAATAACAACTGCTCATGTTCCGGACCGTATCTCAGAATACACTCAGTATTGAACTTTCATACATCGACCGTTTATTCATGTTACCAAGTTGGTGTCAACATCGTTTGGACTGCTCTTATAAATATGTAGTACAGACAGTGGCATTGTTTGTGGAACGTGGTCTTCATATCGTTCTTAATATTATTTTTTTATAAATATAGTGTAAATATATGAAATGTAATACATGTATTTCATATTCACACGCAGTCGGCTATCCGCAAATATTTACTTACACCGTTCTTTTTAATGCAGCAAATGGATTTTACCAGTTATGACAGTTAAAAATGTACATTTTTATTGGCGATTTTTCTAGATGTCTTAATACATATAAGAATAAGATTTTGGTGCAATGACTAACTATGTAGCATGGATACACCTGTACTAAATAGACCGGGTATTGTCGATATAAGAATAGTAGATAATCAATTGTAAATTGCACTTGTCAGGATGAAATATGTGTTAATTATTTAAAAGTACTAACACCATTTATAATTAATTTTTACAAGTAAGCAAGCAAGTTTATTGACTTATACGTATATACATGTATCTCATCAAGTGTAAATTACAAATACATATCAAACAACAAAATAACACATGGTATAGTAGTAATGGTATGACATGTAGTAAAGCATTTAAATTATACGGAGAATGAACATTAATTATGATATCTATAAAATATTACTACGACACTGAAAAATATATACAATGATAATCTTTCAGTTGGAACTATCAAAACTGTTAAAACAATTTATAGAAAGTTCTGTCTGAAACAATCGACAAGTCTTTGTCTAAGTAAAAATATAGACGACTTAACATCATATCGATGAGGAAACAAAAATACATCATAAAACCCATGTTCCTCTAAAAGACTTTTTACGTTAGATGTCCAGTTTTTGTTACCATTTAAGCATAAACTTAAGGAGTTTTGATAAGTATGGTTCAATATAATATTGTCTGTATTAATGACTTTGAACCAGTATTTTATAATCAGAATAAATCTATTTACATAAAGAGGATATCTTCCTAATTCACCATAAATTGTTACATTGCATGCACTCTGTTTCACCCCTAAAACATATTTACAAAATTTTATATGCAATCTTTCTATATCTATAGACTTAGTAAAACCCCCTACTGGTCAAGCATAATTTAAAATCGATCATACAAATGAATCAAATAATTGTAACTGAACACTTGGAGATAGGTCCACACCATTTAAATTCCTTTTTAAAACATTTGATGTCTTTAGCCCTTTACCAATGACAAATTGATTATGTAATACAAATGATCCAGTATAATTAAATACGACACCTAGATAATTAAAATCATTTACGACTTCTAATAATTCGTTATTGTAATACCATTTTTTCATTTTCCCTAACTGGACCCCGCTTTCAAAAAACAACAATTTTACTTTTTGTAGTGTTAACTTCTAGTCCCCAATAGTTGCAATATTCTAAATCTTCCAGAAAAAGAGCAAACATAATTGGTGAATTATTTTGTCCCTGTCTTAGACCCACAGAGATATTGAACAAATCTGACGTAGTATTACAATGTTTAACACAAGATTTGACTATAGCATACATGGCTTTGAACGATTTTAATATTTTACCATCAAGTCCAATTTTAAACAATTTGTACCATAAAGCTTTTCTGTAAACATAATCAAACGCTTTCTTTAGATCAATGAATGCACATGGCAACCGCACATTTTTTGTAAGTGTTTGTTCGATTAGATTGTATAAAACAAAGCCAAGGTTGCTTAATAGAGTAATCCCCCTATAATTATTGGGATCATTTTTCGGGCCTTTTATATGTATAGGTATGATGGAACCCTGGGACCAGACTTCCGGGAAGTATCCCGAATTAAAAACTTTTTTAAATAGGCCCGTTATATGTCTAACAAGTATATCGACTGATGAAATAAAACATTCGTTTAATAAATTATCACTAGGACATGCTGATTTATTTATCTTAAGATGTTTAATTTTAATTGCCGCAGTAACTTCATCACACGAGATGCCTGTATTTAATTCTTCATAAGTAGGATTATTAATTTGATAGTCTAAATTTTCATTGAAATATTCTGCATCGTCAATAAAAGTAGTCCCTATATCATCAAAAATATTTTTAAAATGTGATTGTAGATTATTAACCGATAATTCCGACTCAGTTGTCTCCCTTCGTTTTCTAAATTACTTTAAAAAGTCCTTCGGTGAATTTTTACGTAACTTGGTGAGTTCTTCAGATTTTTTAAATCTTAATAAACGTAAAATTTCTAACATGCGTCTATATTCTCGTTTCGCATCAAAGCATTCTGTGTCAAACCAAGAGTTATCTCTGTTATCACGCCGTGTATTGCCTTTAAATGTGTTTTTAAAAAGTGGATCCGCTATTTTGCAAATTAAGTCAGAAAATGTATTGACCATATTGTCAATATTAGAAGTACAATTTACTACATTGTTAAACTCGGGCAACTGGCCAATGATACCACGCCTAAATAGTTCTTTGTGTCCGTCCCGCCACTTATAGAACACGTGTTCTGTATTTGAGTTGTTTCGAACACAATCAGGTTTAAATCCATTTATAACAAAATACAATGGGGCATGGTCGCTAAATATATCAAATACACCAATGTGGAAATCACTTATTGCATTGAAATGACGTTCTTGTAATAACAAATAATCAATGGTGGTATAGATAGAAATCGAGCAGTGAGTCGTGACGGAAGGTCATGGACTGTTCCATTCTTTAAAATAGGGATAAGTAATACAATGACCAAGTACATTACTAAACACGACCTTACATTTCTAGGCCACTGTTGGCCTCTTACATTTGTAGACCACTGTAAAAGGCCTAGCTACGTGGTCCTGAAATCAGTGCGCCGCACTAGTAACATTATTAAACTGAATTGTGTTTTTCGTGTCCTTAATCTTGCCACTATTTTTTTCAAATAATGCATTGCTCGTGATTTCGGTGCATTTATGTTTTGAAAGGTATAAATTATATATCATATGCAATCAAAATCAAATTCCGTTCAAATAATGTTCCTAAGTATGAAGAGGATGTCATGTTATATAACTTAATATAATGAAGCAAAATATTAGATTCTGACAGTGGCGCAAGTACAGATACTGGTACTGAACGCAGTAATTGAAATTTCATGAAATTAAATGAAATACATATGAAATTCATTCCAAATATTAAAATAACATTTTGTAATAATAAATGCCAAATATCAAATAAAAGTGGAAAGAAAAAACGTTCATATGTGTTCGAACCCATAGCATCTTGACTACCAGGCTTCAAAAGTAAAATGGTTAGCGCCTTTACCGATCGCGCTACGCACTTAGTCTTAGCTATGACGGTTAAATAACTGATATTTATATATTACGGAAACCTACGAAACGTTCCGAAAAGCCACTCACCCTACAAAATGGACTTAGCTGATCTTTGATCATTCACAGGTCGTTGTCGGACTATATTTGCATTCCTAGAGTAATAAGTTTATTCCCCTTTATTGTGATCATCGCCTAATCTACCATTGGCTATACGATAACCGGTTGATTTACACATATCTAAAAGCTTAACACCTCGTGCATTACACAGCACACCAGAAGAGGCCCGGTCACATGAAATATCTGGATTATAATCCTCAAGGTCTAGTTCTAAAATATTACGATCACAAGCTATGAAATCTGGTTTATTGCCCACACGGCAATTCCAGTCACCTGCTAACAAGACTACACCTAGTTGTTCATATTTACAGATATCTTGCTCCACAATATTAAACAGGTCAGCATCAATAATGCCTGCGGCAGGCGAGACGTCTGACCACAAATACACATTACATCATTATCAAAATTAAAAAATGACTTATCTAGTTTTAACCATGCCATAGTATTGAAATGATTTTTAACCAAATGAACTCCAGCTTTTACAGAGTTACAGATGTAAATTACCATTCCACCACTATTTCTCTTAGCCAGTCTATGTTTAAAGGTTCTATATAAATTGTAACAAGTGTATCCATTTATATCAATTTCTGAATGTTCATCAGTCAAACTTTCGGTTAAAACTATAATATCGTTTTCACAGATCTTGTCATTAAAATCCCTATCATTTACTTTAGTTTCGGTAAGTCCATTACAATTCCAAACACATATTTTCTGCCGATATACATTCTACGTATTAATTTTGTTACATCTTTTTTGTCGTTTATTATAATTATTATTGTTGTTGTAAATATTGTTGTATGTATGAAATGTTACATTTTAAGAGGCTCGCAGGGAAGATTAGACCTATGACTAACTGCATTGCCTCTATAAATAAAGTCTTTATTATTATTATAGATTTATTATATTCACCTTCAATATGTTTACATTTTATTCAAGAACCATGCTTTCTAATCCAACCAATATCATTTTACACTACATAGTGTCTGACGTTATCTAGTCTGATGTCACTGCGGCATGTCTGTATAAATAGCTGTGGGAATTCGTGTTTCCAGCGTATAATTTGTATTTAGAAGTAAAACGATAATTAAACTTATTAAACACCTTATTTATTTTACTGAAATGCTAGTAGTTTCAAAATCTTCAGTTGACTTAGTCTAATATTTCGTGTTTTGTTTTCAATCTAGTTCGGAATCTTGGTGGTTTTTGTGTTAATGGTGTCCATGGCAATTAACGCTAGTTATTATAGAAGAAACAATCGGAAATACAACAACTATTACAGATCCACCAATGACCAGCTGAAGGTTAGAATAAGTAAGTAACATAACACCAAAACATCATTTCGTGGTCGATGTAAATCATAATTCATTATCAGCCGTTTATAATTTTATTCAACCATAAACACTTATGTCGATCACAATTTGTGATATACTCTGTGTCGTTAGATTTAGATTTATTTCAGCATAGGTAATACAGGTAGATAGATATTTTGATAGCTTTTATAACATACAGTATTTCATTACATATACAAATATTACACCCAAAATATGCATCACGTGACGTTACAGAATAAAACAGACCAAAAGTTAGATTTCGCATAAGTTCAGGAGTGAAAGTTTTCCGTGAATTATCGGCAAGTGTACAACACTACGGCATACTACAAATTATTTCAATGAGTACTATGGTGAATGGACACACTGATAGTTGGCATGAAAAAAATAAAAAATCATATTCAAAAAGTGTAGTTACGTTGAACATTTAAAAAGGTAAATACATAGTGGTTCAAAACATACCCTAATAAATTCATTTGTAGTTACATGCAATATGATTTATATGTTTAACATTAAGGGTTATTAAACACAGTTGCATATAGCACAATAAATTAAAATAAAAAACGCCAGTAATTTTAAATAAGAACCGTAACATACTTCCGAATACCAAGGATAACCCAAGAAGAGCCAGCTCTAACTTCCATTGTAGTCCTTGATATCGGTGGCATGCATTGGCATTGTCCTGTAAACCAAAGAAGTATAGTCAATTTTGTTAAAACGTCCGCGTGTGATTGTTTTATAATTTTGATAGCACATCGTACAAACACAATGCACATGAATATAAGGTTACATAGATATATTAGTATACGTACAGTTATGAATTTTAGGACCGAATTTAAACCCTCTTTAGTGGTCATTGTTACATGTTTAGTAGACATTAAATCTAGCCCGACGGATCAAACACATAACACAACACATGCTCTAACATGCCGGGAACAATATCAGTAAAACATTGTCAACGAACACTGAGACAGTCAGTCGGCCTGGTCACTACTGAAGTACACATGTTCTGTTAAAACAGGTGTAATTTCTTATTAGATATTTTAACAAAGAATCAAATTATATTTTAGAGGCGTCTATGAGTAAGTTCCTTTGTGATTACACATCTACTACAACCATGTGCACATGGAAAAGTATCGTAAGCAGCCAAGTATGCGATGGATCACCGCAGTGTATGGACGGAACGGATGAGTTGGGATGTTCACCTACACCAGGTAAGTTAACATAATGTTAAACCGTATCAAGAGTAAATAAGCAGTCTTAAATCCAAATACAGTTTAGATTTCACTTCTTTGTGAATGCTTCATTATTGTAGGGATATTATTTTTAAATATAGATTTTTGAACGCTAACGAATAGGCTACTCTGTGCACCAAAGTATTGTATTGACTGCACACGTTAATTTATTTTTTAAAAGCAACACAATGCGTCTTTAAGCGTTTTAGTGTCATATTAGTCATTGATGTTTCTTATTTGCTCTTATCTGTCATTTTAGCCCCAACTACCTGTCCGACATGCGACATGAAGTGTAGCGACACAGAATTCACGTGTATGAATAAAACCTGCATTCCTATTGGAAATATCTGCGATGGTAAAAATGACTGTGGCGATATGAGTGACGAAACTGGATCTATTTGTGGTAAAAATCTGCATTGGATAATAATCGCTAATTGTTAAAAAAATATGAGAAATATCAAATAGCATTGCTTGCTTGCATCATATTATTACTTCGATATGTGATTATAATGTTACACATTTAAAGCTTGGTTCAGCAAACGATATAAAAGCGTACAACAGTATTAAATATTGTAATAAATTATAAACGTATTCACATATGGCCAGCGATTTTAAATTGATTTTCTTTAACATTTCATCAGAAATTATATGCAAAAATATCTATTTTGTTTTTAGTATAATTTATATAATGCGCATTTTGCACCGCTGATCCTTTTGATAATAGACTTGAAAGTTCAATCACTCTCGCTACTTGGACTGTTTAGAACTGCATACTTGTATATTATTGTTCCTGAAGCTGAATATGCATTTTAGTCCATGCAGTAATCTGCTAGTAAAATTAAATTTCTATCAAAATGATAGATTTTGTAGCCATAATGTTGATTGCTTAACTTTATAGATAAGTGTACTTGCCCTGATGACCAGTTCCAGTGTACCAACAAAGAGAAGTGTATCCTACAGTCGCAGATTTGTGATGGAGCTATGGATTGCACGGACGAATCTGATGAACCAAACAATTGTGGTATGTATGAAGGAGATACTAGTAGAAGATGATTATCTCACTTTTATGAAGTTCAACTTGCTCTCGAGTTGAAAAAGTTTCACATCTTTACTCAAACAAATTTCTCTTTGTTGTACGATTACTTGTCCATAATTGTTTAATTATTCGGAGCTTTTCGTTTTTTCCAGCTGTGTATCAAACAATGATTAACCAAACACTGCTTAGAACACAACGCCAAAATCGGTCCTGTATCTGTATCTTTCGGATAAAATGAATGACCAGATATTACCGTTTTCTCTTATATACTACTATTCAGTTCTCCCCCCCCCCCTTCTCTCTCTCTCTCTCTCTCTAAAAAGCAGTCAAAAACAAAAATCTTATGCATGCTTACAGGCGAAAATTAATGTACTATTTTCAGGTTGTAATATTGACACAAATGCCGGACCGACTATTTGCGCAAACGGAACCATATCAGGCGATGTTTTTACTATTGCAGAGTATCCAAATGAAGTAAGCAGTAATATATTACATAATCAGGTGTCTCAGAAATAAATTATTGCTTGAATCGAATAAGCTGTCCGAAATAAGACTTTAGTCAGTCGCCACACATAACGAAACAATAGAAAAATATCAAACAAAATGTAATCAATGTGAATTTAAACTATGCGTTCATGTTGTACTGTCTATTGCAGAGTGACCTAAACGTGTGCTTGGAAGCATGCAAGATTAACACGGATTGCAAAGCAATTGTACTTTTAAAGGATGATTCTTGCTTCCTTCGAAATTCCACGACAACTGCAGGAGACGTAGAAAACCCGTGTATAGATAATTCATTCCGATACTACAACTGTCCAAATGCATTATAGAAGTCAGACGAATCATGCTGCACTCTCATACTCATCCAGTAAACCGACCACACTATTTTGAAAGATGTTAAGTGTCATCAAATTAATTCAGTAAAATGTAACACCGTTTATACGAATGCATCGATTGAATGACTTCTTGAAATGTTGCTTTCTTTTTCTTTATAATTTTCTCTACGAGTTGAATGATCCTGCCAAATCGTTTTGCATAATTTCCAAATTATTTTTCTAGAAACCAACGACACTATCAAACAGTAACTGAGTATAAATTATTTGAAATGCATTTGGATACCTCTCATACACAGGGCGATTTATTGTTCAACGAAAATACCATATAAATCTGAGATTGGCTATCAAGACAGCATCATATATTTTATATATGCCCCTTAGAAACTTCTAAATGGGTGGCAAATTGCTCTCGATACTGGCCTTTGAAATCAAGTGATAAATTATCTAATCATATTAACAATATTACCGTTATAAATTCCAATTTTTCTTTTTCATCTAATGTCCTATTTAAAGTGCCCTGCGTTGTATTTATTTGAGACAAAATAAAAATATTACATTAGAAGCATACGGATGTATTTTTCATTCCGCTATTAATGATGGTACGTTCCCTGATTGACAGTCTTGTCGGTAGCTAGAATGAAAAATGCATGCTAAAATGTTTCCTTTCATTCTAAACAGAGTCCGTGATTATAACATTCACCGTGTGCTGTAAAACTCCTCTTCGGGACCACTTCATTATTAAAACCATCTTTCCCCTATTGACCCTTTTTTGGACCGATTTATCACTTATTAATATGACAACCTGGCCCCAGTTTCACAAACAAAATTGAGAAGAAACTCATGTATGGACTTTACTGTTTTCTCTGACTATAAATCTTGAGTCTTTGACCAGCAGTGCTACCATTTGTTTCCTTGTGTATGTTTAACACGATAAACATTACGAGATAGAATACCGTGGGTCTAGCACACATATCAAGTCTCTAACACCTTTTTTTCATTTGAGTCAAAAATCAAATTCCCAATAACAGACTCAAATCAATTTCAATGAATAATAATATATCAATATATGCTAGCTAGGTAAAATTGTGGGAAACTATTATTAGACCAACTTTGTACCGTATTCTTATACCATATTCTGAATTGCATTTAACAGAACCGAGAAATATATGATTGAATAAACACTTTGAGTTTAAATAAAAACGTATTTTTTTGCGTAACTGGGGCCTAATTATTGAACCATAGATGTGTTGCAATTATTACATGTTTACTGTACATTCGTAATTTTCAAGTGTTTGAACAATTGTGGAAGGAAAGTTGTACGTCGTGTAAAACATTTTTATATTCAAATATATACAAGTACCACCAATTACCCAAAGTTAAACAAGATTAAACTGTGTTCAATATTCTGTATTGCTACATCCTTTATTGCATGTGAATTATCTGTAATAAAATAGTTCTAGATAGTACAATGTATAAGCGTTCTACCCTTTATTAATTGTTAATCGTTTTATTCGTCTTTATTTAAACGTGATCAAGTTCCCTTTTTAGTTTGTCAGAAGTGTCTGTTTTAATCAATAAAATGTTTCGAATGAACTGAATGTATTTTCTTATATATATATACAACAGATTCAGAACATCAGAAGCTCAAATACAGACTTACCCGCCTCCGTGGTCGAGTGGTTAAAGTTGCTAACTAATTATAACCTCTCACTGAAATAGGGTCGTTGGTTCGAGTCCTGCTATCGCCCATATCTCTTTATGTGATATATAGGCTGTTGCTTGTGGAGGATGGGAGCCTAGTACTGGACTTTCTCAGGAACGATGGTTAGATGAATTGCCCGCCTTTTATGACTCTGACTGTTGAAAAAGGGCGTAAAACGATATAAACAAACAAACTCACACAAACTCAGATAGGAAGGCCGCAATATTATTACGACCAACTGCACCACTGACACTACAAACTCATGATCGCATTCTCCTCCTCCCTCACCTTGCTCAGTTTCGCAATGAATGATGTCTTCAGCGTTGCCTAAAACGCCGACTTCATATTTGGTCATCAACTCCGCCTTTAACACTGCCTTCAGGTCCACCTTTAACACTGCCTTCAGGTCCACCTTTAACACTGCCTTCAGTTCTGCCCTCATTTCGCAACAACCAAACCTGACTATCACGAAAATCTCACGTATTTCATTCACAAGCAAGTGATATCAGGATATATGTTCTTCAGTCAAATGTTATTTTAAATACTAAATGAAAATGCAAGTAGCCTAATATAGATAGCTATGTTATCTGTAGTTATATTTCCTGTTGTATTCAATGACCCGTTTTGTACACACATCAAGTGCTCTAATTAAAGAACAAGTCACCTTGTCAAAACTTATTGCCATATTGTCTTTATGAACTGGTGTAAAAAGCTTGCTTTTTAAAATTCCGTGTATACCTGCAGTAGCAAGTAGTAGTTGTCGATTTTCGATAGATACAAATTTACAAGATACAAATTTTTATTTACAGTCGGTTGACATATAACAAAATAACATTAGCTATGTATAGCTATTGACCGACAAAATGCAGTTTAAGTGTTATATACATGTAAAGGTTAGATGATAATATTGGTATATTTCAACCTATAACAAAACATGTAGTAAAGAAAGACACATGGTAATAGATAGAATCACAACATTATTTAACTACATCATATGCATGCAAAAATATCATCACAAATTATAGTTGAAGGGAAACATGAAAAGACATATAAGTAAACATACGAATTAAACGAGTTTAATAATACCTTATTAAAACCGTATTTAAATGCTGTGAAGAGGTTGCTGATCTTGACTTCCGTCTAAGAACTGCCATAAAAATAATGTAAATAAGACTCTGACAAGAAGAAAACAAGCACAAAAGTGCGACCGCTAAGATAAGGTTTAAAAACAATTATCACCCCAAATCAGATTTGGGAGGAACTGATCAGCAACCCTCTCAAAGACAAGATACATGGTACAAATATTTATTTATATGGTAGGATCATTAAATAACAATACACATTAGCTATGTACAGCTATATCGACAATGCATTATGGTATTAAAATTAAGTAATACATAGAACATTGACATACAGTGTAAGCATACATATAACATGGTCATAAAGAAAAGAAAATATAAGTTTTACATAGATCATACAAATCGAATAACTGATTGATGAAAATGGTAATACTTCGGTAAAATGTTTTTTCTGACACACCTATAATCACATGACGCTATCGCAACAATTCATGAGAAAATGTAGTGCAAGAACGATGATTTTTTTTAGATATTAATGAATCATAAACAAATACAGACAACACACTGCTGAATAAACAAATAGCGCGAAAATCAACGAAAAACATACCGATCCGCTAGGTGGCCTTTTTTTCGGTTTCCATGGAACTATCATTTAAAAACATCATTTCTGCATTAGCCAATACATTAAAGGATGTTCATGCCAAATCTATTTTTCGAGCATTGACGTCTTAAAAAATGACAATTTTTTTGGAGGAAACCCGCGATCCACCTCAAGTGCAATCTCTATTGAGAAAGATGTCTTCCCAGAGACACTTCCAGACACTGATGAAAATCATCACTATATAATAATAGTGACATATAACCACAGGGGAAATAAAGCGATAATTTAGCGATAATATTAAGTTCACATCATTATAACGATCATGTACCTCCGAACCGATGTTTAATACTGTCTCAGTTTCTTTTCCAACCTGATATCAAGGCCACCTTAATATGATGACCGATTTTGTCCTTAAACATGTAGTCGTGTCATCGGGGTTTTACTGTACATGTATTATATCAACCTCTTGCGTATATCTTTAATTTAAATATTGTGACAAATTTGAACGCTCGGTGATGTACAATCCCGTGTTTAAAAACATCATATTCTTGATTACATGTACATCGATAGAAATAAATAGAAGACACACGGTAAAACCTGTGAATAGAAATTATGTCCCACAGCCTTCTCATTTTCATGCTCACTCTCTCACTCTCTCACCCCCTTTTACCTCCATCATTCCTTATATCCCTTTTCTCATTTCTCTTCTCCCTACATCCGTACATAAATTTCCCCTCGCCTCCTCTCTCCCGCCTCTCTCTCTCTCTCCCTCCCTCCAACTCTCCCTCTGTCTAGTCCTACATCCTTACTTTACGTTCCCTTTTTGATAATTGTTATATTATTATGATTAACAATCAAGTGACATTAAATATTGAAATTTATAGTGTTTAAATATGTATAAATATTTAAGCTTTTTCTTCTTTTTTAACTTATAGTTATTATGTTTTTATTATAAATATTTTGTTCATGTTTGTATGCCTTTTATTTCTGCTTTTATATAGTTATTAAATTACATGTATTTTTATTGAAGGCCATATTGTAAATAAGTTTTATACTTTATATGTTACCTTCAAGAAATAAAGATTGTATTATTATTATTTCCATCTCACCTTCTTTCCCTCCATCTCTCCCTCTATCTAGCCTTCATCACTACTTAAATTTCCCCTCCTCCTATCCCTCTATCCTTCTATCCTTCCCTTAATTTATATCTCTCTCTAGTTCTACATCCCTACTTAAAGTTCCCCTCTCATTCTCTCATTCCTTCCTTCCATCAATCCCTTACTCCTTCCCTTCATATCTCCCCCTGTCTAGTCCTACATCCCTACCTTAGATGTCCACTTTCCTTCTCTCTCGTTTTTAAGTTACCGGGAGGGGTACAATTAAACTTTTTTGGACCCCCCCCCCTCCATTTTCAAATGCCCAACCCGAACCCGGTTATCTAAAAATGTTTTCAGATTACCCCCGGGGGCGCTTTGAAAACTTTTCAGATTATCTTCGGGTAATAATTTGACAATTCTTAGTATGAGAGAGCTTGCACACGAATAAGGCGATTACAAGCACATACACATACTTAACGTTATGCACTACAGCTATTCAGCAACCATAAAGTGAGTTCAATTCCCATCACACACAGACGGTTTGGATTTTGCATTTGCAAAAAAGGAAATTTTCAGAATTATTTAGGAGTTTAGCGATGTTTTTATTATTCATCTATGTTGTTTGATCTTATTGCATAATACGGTCATACGTGTTTGGGAGATCCTGTGAACTTTTGGTTTTACCAAATGGGTTTGAGTCTGTACTACGTACACTTTTTAGTCTTAACAAATGATGTGGTTCTTATGACGAAATCAAATGACATCATATACTGTCATTTAATATGGAATCTTATGACCGTTATTGCCCAAATACCAATGCAATCTTGAACTATTTTTCCAAAACAAAAAAGATAAAAAACAATTTACTATTGCATGTTGTTTTCTGAATATAGGGAAGTGTGGGGTTGCAAAGGTCGGGATTTGCATTTTTGTTCATTAATTGAAGGCTGTATACTCTCAATGACCCTAATAGGATTACATAGTTTCATGTAATTATTGTGTAAATTCAGTTTAGAAATACAGGAATATACATGTAAAAAAATGTTGAATGTGAATCATTTAGTATGAATTGTTACCTGAAATATAAACGTTTTCTCCATGAAGAATTGACATAGGATGGGGAGGCGTTTTCTAGTTACCTGGGGGTATTTAAATGGGGGAGGGAGTTTGAAAAACGTGTTAATGTTACTGGGGCTGGTACCTTGAAAACGATTTTTAGTTACCGGGTGGTAACCTGAAAAAGAGGGAACTTGAAAACGTTACACCGGAGTTAACAAACACCTGTATGTGCCTGCCAAACTGAGAATAACGGTCACTCCTAAGCACTTATATATTGGTATGTTTTACCATTCAACCATTGAAAAGAGCAGTGTTATTTGACCAGACTATGTACTTTTATAATGATAATGATATCATATAAATATTCTTAACCGTTAAGAAGGAAATATTCGGTACATCCGAATGCTTACAATTGGTATGCAATACTAACGTGTGACTAAATTCTTATTCTGAAGTTTGTAATAGCCGTGGGAACATGAGCACTTTTGAGTGATGCATTGAATATTCTTGTTAATTTTGGTAATAGTTCATTTAAGCAATCCTTCAACAGCCATGTTGGTATTGGATCAAGTTCACATCACATGATTTACTTGGTGATCTACTTATTAGTTTCCGGATCCTCAGATGTCGGAGAAAATTCTGAAAGTTGCTCTTCTGTGAAAGGTGTTTCGAATTCAGCACTGTCGTCATGTTGGTTTAAAACTGAGTACTGCAGGTTACTTCAGTACGTATTTATTTGTCATTGTCATTATTCCTTCAATTTTGTTGATGAAGAAGTCACTGAAATCATGTGCAAGCATCTTAGCAGGTTTATCAGATGGTAACACAACTTCCTTTTCTTCACCCATCAGATGGTTAGTTATCTTGAATAACCCTTTCTGATCACGACCACATGACTCTACCTTCTCCGTGTAATAGATTACTTTGGATTGTTTTAACAATTTGTTGTCTGCCGAACAATGATTCCTATATATTTCATGATCGATTATCAATTTAGCCATTCGCCATTTTCGCTCCAATTTTCGTCTCAGATGTTTGGCGTCATGTAGATCGTCAGTGTACCGAGGACATGAGGGTCTTAAAACTATGGTTTTGGATTTGAGGGGAGCATACTTGTCAATAAGTGATGAAAGTCCATGGGTATGCACTTCAAAAAGTTCATCTGATGAACGTCTGATGTGTGCAGTCAACTTTTCAAAATATCTGAGGATTCAATGTTGTTGTTTTTGTATTCATTGATGTCAATCGATTTTAACTTTCTTAAATTCACAGTTTTTCTGATAGGTGCAGGTTTAGCAGTACGTACATGCTTTAAACACTACTGCAAAATTATCACGTGACGTCTTTCCACTGTTGACAGGTAGGCCAGGATTGGATATTTTTACATGTGAGACAGACGTGTCGGTGTCTCTTGTAATTACCTTATCCAGTGAGTGGCCAGCCACGTGAGTTGCCACAGTAACGTGCTGCCGCATTCCGCAAGATTCAAGTATACTAGTGAACTTTACAAAGTCTGAGTTCAAAAGATTGTCATGGTGGATGTTCAGATCCCCAACAACTATGATGTTACTTTCTGTTGTTACAAGTTTGGCCAGAAACGGCGGTCACTTATTTTCCACGAAAGAACTAGTTTTTAGACCGTTTTTAGTGGTTTGTGGTGGTCTATACACAACAGCAAGATGCAGAGAATAGTTCCTGATGGCTACAATGCATTCCATGTGTTCAGAAGTAGTGAAAACTTTATAACTGACCTTGGATTTATACAACATACTTTTATATAAGTTTGGCCTTTGCAAACAGAGAACGATTCACATTTGATCTTCCTCAGATCATGACGTTGGGAATAATTTCCATTTTAGGAGATATATTAGTAGATAGTAGATATTTCTTGAAGAAGTGTTTGAATGTTTTGTTTCTGTTGATTTTAATCCAACAATTAGAGAGCACAAATGTTGCAGCCTACACTTGGCGCATTACACATAACATAATTACTTCATCATTATTGATAAAATATTGACTGATTCGCTCTATTGTTGATAAATAAACTCCTTAAAAATCATGCAATTTTATGTGGTTAAAATGTTGTTTATATAACCACCAAATGTGACTATTTAATTTTCATCGAATATACGAATCTCACATATGTTGACATATGATGATCGCTTAATTTGGTAGATCATACTGAAATGTTTAACTACTAGTGACGTAATCTAGCATCTATAAATGGAAAGTAATGAAAGATGCATGCCGTTCTTTTAAAGCCCATAGTAATGAAGAGTTTGTTTTTTTACTTTTCTGTATGGGTTATGTTATTTATGATGCTATTATATGTGTCATCATTTTCGCTTAATAATGGATTGATTTTATTCGACACTTGACCAAAGAATATAAAACTGTCCAAATTCATGCAAAAACATGCATTTTATTTAATTATCGTTTAGAAATAGTATTGATAACGAAGCTGGTTTTCTTGATTCTTATGAAAAACTACTTTATTTCAATCAAACATAGTAGCCGGCGACAGTAACGAAGATTTTATTTTTGGTGATTATTTCTTACCAAATTTTAATTTCACGGAGCTATAAAAGCTGTTGCCTTTTTATTCAATTAGGAAGTGACAGTCCACGATAAAAAAACAGTTTCAAGAAAGCTTCATTACATCATTGTTCTGAGAGTTTATGTGTAAAAATCAGGAATGGATTGACTTATTGAAAAACAGTGGTTACAGCATTTGACGTAATATTAAATGGCGGAATATATTATATAAAACATGTAATAATGTACAAATTAATTTGTCATTTTGAAATTGAATTGCACTACTTTACAGATATAAAATACAAATACTTCGCTCGTACATGTAGTACCATACAAAACATTTAACACGTATTTAATACTGTGAACAAGATTTTTTAATTCAAATCTTTGTAAATTATCATAATTGTTTCCTTGCATAAACGATTAATATTTATGTTTATAACATCAGCTGACATAAAAGAAAAGTCGGACATATAATGACTGCCTTCATTAAAGGGCTAGCAGCAGAATAGAAAATACATTATGAGTATTATCTTTTATGTATTGGATACTGAAATGTGTATATTGCTTATCAGTGGAGCGTGAATTTCTTTGTTTCTCCTACATGGTGTTTCCTCTATCAGATAATATCGCATACTATCGTTTTGGTCAATTATCCAACATAAATAGAAGTTTTACGACCAGTTACTTTAAAACATTGACAATGATGTACATGTATTAACTGACAACAGCTTAAAAGCAAAAAAGGAAGTAAAATTTGGAGTGCATTACAAGTGTAACATTTCGATCCATATGATGTTCTTTTGATTGTTTACACCATGACTTTTTACTTTTAAAATAAAAAACTATGGCCTATCAGAAAGTGCAACAAATTTGTTTAATAGCTATCTAAAAGAAAGAAAACAATGCGTAAAAATGGGACAATGTAAAAGCTATTGTATGACTGTCTATAAAGGTATTCCTCAAGGATCGATTCTTGGACCAGTTCTTTTTAACATTTTTATCAATGATATTTTTAATTTTGTTCAACAGTGTGATTTATATAGTTATGCTGACGACAATACATTATCCAGGGCGGCACACCATTCACTAGACACCGTAAAACTTAATCTTGAATCAGACAGCCAATCCCTCATTAAATGGTTTGAAATTAATAAAATGCGGGCAAATCCTGACAAATTCCAAGCAATGTCTATCAGAAAGAAAACTAAAAACTGTGATTTAAATTTTAGCTACGGCAACTTTAATATCCCATGTGAAAAAGATGCAAAACTTTTAGGAGTAACAATTGATCTGACAAGCATATTACTGATATCTGCAGAAAGGCGTCAAGACAATTAAATGTATTAAAAATAATTGGAAAATATTTATGCAAGCTCGGTAAACTTAGTATCTATTTCTCTTTTATCTTATCAAATTTTAACTATTGCCCTTTAACGTGGCATTTCTGTGGTGAAATTAATACCCCCCAAAAAAGAGAAAACATACAAAAAAAGAGCCTTGAGGTTTATTTACAGTGACTATAAATCTAATTTTGAAGCTCATTTACAAAAATCAAAATTACCATCTCTGAAAATCAGAATGCTGCGAACTATGGCCCTTGAAAGTTTTAAAATCCTACACAAACAGTCCCCTTTGTACCTTCATGGCCTTTTAACTATTAAACAAAATTCTTATTCTTTTAGATACACAAATACTGTAACTATACCACAGGTAAGAACATCCACTCATAGCCTTAACTCTTTTCGCATCGGGGCAGCTGAGCTCTGGAATGAACTCCCTCAACATTTTAGAGATGAAACTAATTTTAGCAGCTTCCGGAGCTTGGTTGCCTCGTGGAGTGGAAAGAACTGTACATGTTCAGCCTGTTACGAAGCTAACAAAATATGAATTTTAAGGCTGTTGTTTCTTTTTGCTCAGATGCTATGTATTTATTTATCTTCCGTTTGGCTTGCGTGTGTTCTCACGTTTGGAATTGCATGCAATAGCCTACAATATAAATAAACATTTGTACCATTATTTTGTCTGTGAGAGGGTTGCTGATCAGTTCCTCCCAAATCTGATTTGGGGTGATAATTGTTTTAAACCTCATCTTAGCGGTCGCATTTTTGTGCTTGTTTTCTTCTTGTCAGAGTCTTATTTACATTATTCTTATGGCATTTCTTAGACGGAAGTCAAGATCAGCAACCCCTTCACAGCTTTTAAATACGGTTATTAATAAGGTATTATTAAATTCGTCTTTAATTCCTATGTATACTTATAAGTCTTTTCATGTTTCCCTTCAATTATAACTTGTGACGATTTGTTTTGACATGCATATGATGTAGTTAAATAATATTGTGATTCTATTTATTACCATGTGTCTTTCTTTGCTACAGGTTTTGTAATAGGTTGAAATATACCAATATTATCATCTAACCTTTACATGTATTTAACACTTAAACTGTATTATGCCGGTCAATATCTATACATAGTTAATGTTATTTTGTTATATGTCAACCGACTGTAAAAAAAATTGTATCTTGTATCTATGTGACATATCATGGAACGCAAAGTCCTTGAGACTAATGCTGGTTTATATTTTTAATCCTCAATCAGTCATTCAATATCTTGATCTGTTTTACACGTGTAGTAAAACCTCATTCAGCGAGAGTCATATTATAACGATCATCTCATTATTATATTTCTTCAATATCTCAACTTGATGACGATAACATTTCAATACGGACACAGTTTTGTGGATCCTTTATTTGGTCCAGACATCGAGTTACTGAATGAGACATAGAAATAGTTGATTGGAAGTGTGACATGAAACATTTAAGTACGAACAACGCTTACTTGACCGAAAGGAATATTTCTTAAAAGTTGTTCGAATAATCGGCACGTTTTGATAGTCCAATAATTTCACTCTTAACTCGATGGCAGGAACCCCGAAAGGAGTCTCACATCCCACTCGTATATTGCTATTAACACTTGTGTGAATTGCCAACTTCCTGATCATGCTGAACCTTGAATTCCGATCCAATAATTAGTGAAACGAAACTGACTGCATTCATGTTGACTGATGTTGTTATCAATTGTGAATGTGATTGTGACCAGAGATATTCTCTTTCCTGCTAGAATCAAAGCTCTGAATGTTCTGCTGTTGTTCGGAACTACAAAGCAGTCAAAAGTTGAATTTCTTTGTAGGGTGAGTTTTTGAATCCGAACGATAGTTCGCACGTGAATTTGGATGCAGACTTAAGTACTACTAACGCTTTTCTACACCCGCTATGCAGTTGTTAAAGTTGTTCCCGTTCCATGTGCTTTCAGTGCTTTGATTTATGATTCCAATCTGATCACCAAAAGTAGTTCAGCAATTAGCATAATATTATATAGTCGACATTACCTGCCTCTTTGTATACTCCACTTATGCAGCATATGATACATGTATCTCATAAATGAAGACATGCTCGAAGAAAAAGTTACACGTTATAAGCATTAAATTAATCGATTACAATTTTCCGATGAATCACTTTTTTAAATATTTGGTTGACACACAGATATCATCGCAACGTCCATGAATTCAATGATGACTTCTATACGTTTACAACAGAAGCTAGGAACCAGACTAAATTAGCATATCCAGCAGGTGAATTATGACGTCATCCTTCATTGAAATGTGTGTACTGATAGTAAATATTGTAATAATCCGAGGGAGAGGACTGTTTAGATTTTTTACGACTGTTTTGTATTGCTCGTTTACGATATTGCATAGCCATCTGATTTTGACTTATATGCACGTAATATTTGAACTTGTATTTATGCCATTGAACTGAAAAAAATGTTCGTAGGCGGAAGGTTAGATTAATGGAAGCTGTTCGGTATGCAGGTTTTCAATGAAAACTGAGTGATTTCTGAAATACGGTAATAACTTTATTGTTCGTACCGAACAACAAAAATGGTTTTACACCAGAGAAATATACGTAATTGATTAAGGACGTAAACTTAGTTATGTTTACAATGTCGAGCATGCATGATATGGTGTGCATAAACGTTCCGATCACTAGACGTTAACTGTCTACGTTTGTTTATTGTTTACAGTTCTTCCTCTCCAAAGCAACACCCTTTGGGAGTAGCAAAAATATGTTGTTGTTGTTGTTCAGAGGTTAATGGTCTAGAGAGGTCAAATTACATGTACTAGTTGAATCGTGCAGTGGGGAAAATCATGCTGTTGTTTGAGGGAGGCTGTTGCTCAAAAGAGGGCCGCTTTTTGGTGAGGTTGTACTGTACGTATATTTTGAGTTCTTGTATGCACATTCGAAATAAATTTGTTAGTGACCTGATTGAATGGTGTTCGTATATACGTTTGTGTACGTAGGAATACGATGAAGAGTATAGAAACAAGATTCACATCATGTAAGTTACATATCACGAGAAAGGCGTTACCATACCATGTACTAGCATCAGGCATATCGTCGACAGTGACATGGTCTATTTTATCTGCTGATAATAGGATGTTGATCATTATACACCGCCCTAATCAATTCTTGACTCCGCCTCTACAACCTGACTTTTATACTGTGTAGACTTAAATGTTAAACGCTCAAAGGAACCACGTTCAATGCGATTAAAACCCAACAATGCGACGATTTGTGTTCATTGTACGTGAGTAGAACATTTCTGAATTATTCTTTTGCGCTGGATCCGTATACTAGTATTTTAGTGGCACTTATTATTTTACTGGTGTTTTAACGCATGTTTAGGATAGTGATTCAGAGTAATGTGTGTGTTTTCACTTTGTTTTATGTCGCTCCTTCTTCCATATGATCATTTAGTGATTTTACAGCGTAAACAGTGAAGAAAAACCCCAGATGTAACATCTAGGTAGCAACGCTGATCTTCAGTAAGCTAGCTGCCACTTCATCAAATGTGAAATTTGGTTCCGGTTAGGGGTAGGATTAGAACTCACAGTGGCGAACATCTGGTGGTAATTGTTCAGGTATCATAACCACCCGACCATGAAGGCTCTGACATTGTGTTGCAAGGTCGCATTCATTTAAAAAATCTTCATTTTCTACTTCTTTGTTTTACAATGGACAATACTATTTGGTATGTATAGTATAATGTATTGGCTATCTATGGACACCAAATATAAGATATTAAAGTGAATTATAAAAGGTATATACTGTTAAATAAACTATGTGCGGAAACTGTCATTTCGGAAGGCACAACCCTTGGAAGTGTTTATAAATGATAATGGTGTGTTTTTCCATGTTGCAATATTAGGTCTTGGTACGCCAGTATACACATTCCCTTCAATTGCTTCCTTCCGATGGCAAATGACCAGTTGATACAGTGGCAGGTGCGTAAAATATACATGTAGTCTGATAATTATGAAACGCTCGTAGAATTTATGAAGCATTGCGTTTTCATTAATATTAGATCTAAGCTAATGTTAAACGCTTTGACATTCATATCATTTTGCTGTGACACAACATCGTATAAACATATTCATATATGGCTACCGTTTTCAGGTAATTGTAGTGACTTTGTTGTGAAACCGATCGGCACGTTCACCAATTTATCATCCAGAGTGAATTTAGCCTTCATCAAAAGGGGTCCGAATAATCCCAACGTGCACATTCAGGTAATTGTAAATTATCTCATATGATAAATTAAAATCACTTAATATTAAATTTTGTGGTATTTGTTTAATATACTGAACTAACGAAATATGATAATTAAATATGTAATGACTTTATCATTCAACGATAATACATCAAAATATTGACTGATTCGCACCACTGCTGATAGTTAATCTCCTAAATGCAATGTTATGTAGTAAAAATGTTGTGTATGGAACTATAAATTGACATCATTAACAACTGAAGTAGTCCTGATGTTCGTACATCATTTGCTAGTGGGATTAACCTTCGCATTCTTTAATCCACGGATATCTACATGTAATCCTATGTTTCATAATCACGTCTAAGAATACAGCTGCTCATGTTGCTAAACAATATAAACTATTTCATTTTGTCACAAAAAGAGACAAATATATGTACATGCATAATTTATGGCATGACACGAAAAGATTAATCATATAACCTCAGTATTCTCCCCTGGTTAGAATGACAGTGTTGACATAACGATGAATCGAACCATTTCCTCATACATCAGTACACTCTGTTATCCATTTTGTCCATGTAATCCTAACACAACGTTCTTCCATCTTATGGTCTTTTTTAACAAAGACAGGTCGCCTTTGAAGACGTCTTTGGTGAACCAGATAGCGTTCATGACATGGCTGATGATGCACAAAATGTCTCCATGACGTCTACATCAGCGCAAGCTGTTTCCACAACTTCAAATTGATCATAGCGTGACGGATCGATATGTTATATCTTCTTATTCAACAAGCAAAAGATCAAACGAAAATGAAGATTTTATGTCTCGGATACTAAAAAAATAAATAAATAAGGTTTTATAATTATTCATTCTGTTTTATGATATGGAGTAATGCCGCCAAAACGTTTATACATGTAATACAAATGAAATATAGCACGTGTTGTTGCTGTTTAAACTTCAATGTATATATATTTAACTCGGATACTGAAAAATTATGTAAGACTTCTTAACAGGTAAATATTAGGATGCTATTTAACGTGTTGGTGGGATGGGAACGTGGGTTACCTAATTTCCTTTACTTGTTGTATTTCTATATAAGATAATATTGCATACTGCCTGTTTGGTCAATAATTCAAAATAAACAGTACGTTTTACAACATGTACAACATACTTAAAAACGTTGACAATGATATTCAAACTGACAATGAATATGCTTAAAGCGAAAAAGAAAGTAGAATTTGAAATGCATTACAAGTGTAACATTTCGATCCATACAATGGACATGTTTGGGAACTATTCACGAGTACATGTACTTTTAGTGCTCTTTCTGTATTATTCCCAAGAGTAAACAATATTCTTTGTTAACCTTTGTACTTGAATACATAATGTATAATATTGTATAGTAGTTGTAAGTCTCCAGGAGCTACGTTCTGAACGGTGAACTGTTCGCATCATATCACTCTGACTGTTGCAAAGGAGCGTAATTTAAACTCAAACAAGTAAATATATCGATGGTCTCGCTTGAAAATGCCAAGCATGCCCTTTTAACGATTTTGATGTTTTAGCCGAAATTGAATTAGTTCTGTATCACGCGCAATACCGAACACTACAATATGTATGTAATGTATAATATTGTATAGTAGTTGTAAGTCTCCAGGAGCTACGTTCTCTGAATGTTTATAATTTTCATATATTTATATGCAATGTAGGTATCATAATCCGCCCCCGGGATCGACTGGATTAGGTCGCTGACTTCAAATCACTATAACCTCTCAATGATAGAGGCTCTTGGGTTCGAGCCCAGCAACCGAAGATGACTCTTTATATCAAAAAGTAGTCAGTTTCTTACGGAGGATGGGAGTGTAGGACTGGTTCTTACCAAAGAACGATAGAGAGGTGAACTGTTCGCATCATATCACTCTGACTGTTGCAAAGGAGCGTAATTTAAACTCAACCAAGTAAATATATCGATGGTCTCGCTTGAAAATGCCGAGCATGCCCTTTTAACGATTTTGATGTTTTAGCCGAAATTGAATTAGTTCTGTATCACGCGCAATACCGAACACTACAGACAATGGGAAAGGATTAAAATGCCACGTGACAAAATGCCGTATTTCAATTGGCCAGAATAAGGTGGCAAGAAAGTCCGAACCTACATGCTTTGCAGCTTTGGCATATTGTTGTATTGTTTATACAGAAAAATGGTGAAACACCTAAAAATACTAAGTTTCTTTGTTTTATTATTTATAGAAAGGTTATTTAGATTAATATTAGAGTTATTAGAACGGGTAACACTGTCTGTTTTTCAGTTTGCTAGTCTGGCTTTTTTATGTTCGGGATTGTTTTCACTTTTTTCTGAGGCTGGATCTTGTTCGGCATTTTAATATAAAACTTGCGAACATGCATACGTGTGAGAAAAATTCCCGAATATGAAGGATTTTCGTTACTTAAAAAATTGAGACTCTCAAATAGGATCAAATTTCTGTACAAATTGTATCTATTTTGAAACAAAATATGTGACAAAAACATTCTATAAAGGATGTTGCATTGTTATTGAAAGTATTCTTATGTTTTTTGACACGAAGAAGACTTGTTAATTAAATGGTTTCATGATTGCACACTAATTCTGTCATGAATTTTATAATGTTTATGTCAAGTAAAGAGTTAGACTCACGGTAATGCGTATGGCCAGTTTATAATGATTCCTGGTTATTTCTTATTCTCAATCTGTCAATCGATCTGTTGGTAAAATCTCATTCAGCGATCACCTTAGCAAATTATCATGATCATCATATTATCATATTTCGTCAATATTTCCACTTGATGATAATACGATCTCAATATAAAGGCTGGTTTTATGGATCATTTAGGTGACCTAGATATTGTGGGGTACTGAACTAGAAATAGAAGTATCATTGAAAGTGTGATGTGACACCTATATGTACGATTAGCTCATATATACCTGACCGAAAGGAATATTTCTAAGATAATACGAATTTTACCAGACTTATACATTTAAGTTAGACATAGGGAAGACAAAATTGCTGAAATCTTCGACAGAAAAATATACCCTAAACCTACACAAGGCATGCACTAACCAAAGTGCTGATAGCGCTGAGCATTGGCGCATTTCAAAAGCAACTGGATCAGATTTCAAAAACACTTCATTTTAACAAGATCATAATTATACATACTAATGAGAAAACTTCGTGCATATGACGAGATTTGTGTAGATTAGACGTGGTTGCACTTTCATTAATATCATTATTAATATTCTATATGCCAACCTACAGTTCCTTCACCCCAAAACACTGTATCTAATGTATACACATAGGTGGTGCTCTGTTTGGATGATGGAAATATCCAGTATTGATTGAAATTTTGACATTTATTTTCACAACTAAATGACATCTATATTTGTAGCATACAAATAACCAAATACTAATATTTCAGAAATTTCAAAGATGGGTCAAATACAAAAAATATATAATATGTAGTAACAAATTATGTCATACTAGAATATCCTTGAAAAAAATAGTATACGTTGCAATTAGGTAGGATGGTGGGGTTTTGTTTATGTACTCAAAAGCGTGTTTAAATCAGAACAAAGGCTTAACATTGCGGGTAACCGCTAAAATCCATACTGTACCCTGCACGAGCTGTGCCGTTTTATTGCACGTAACTTGATTTGTATTTTGTCGTAAATCCAGATATGGTGTTGCAAGGTCGCGTTCAATTAAAAAAGCCGCATTTTCTACTTCTTTGTTTTGCAATGGACAAGACTAATTGGTATGTGTGGTATAATGTATGGACTATCTATAGACACAAACTATAAGAAATATTAAAGTGAATTATTAAAGGAATTGTTAAACTAACTCGGTGCGGAAATTGTCATTTCGGAAGTTATAACTCTTGTATGTTTATATGAAATGATGAATGTTTTTTTCCGTTAGGTCATTTAGTCCTTAGAACATCATTATACACCATCTCTTCAACATATACTTACACGCACCCGATAGCGACTAACCAGTCGATAAAGTAATAGGTGCATAAAATATACATGTAGTATGATAATTCTGAAACGTTTGTGGAATTCATCAAACATTGCGTTTTCATTAGATCTAAGCCAATAATTAACTGCCAACAAACGCTTTGACATTCATATCATATCGCTGTTACACAACATCATATTAACAAATTTATAATATCTTTTTTAGGAATGTAAATAACGTTTTTTTGTGAATTCGATCGACACGTTCAACAGTTTATCATCCCGTCTAAATATAGACTTGATGAATAGGGATCCAAATGGTATCAAAGTGCACCTTAAGGTATTTGTAAATTATCTCATTATATGATAAACTATACATCATTAAAACGTTCGATTTATGTTCAGTATAAATGAACTAACAAAATAAGTTAGTACGAATTGGCTGTGTATTTCCATGCTAACTAGAGACATTGATCCTTACTGGGTGGAGTGAGTGTAATTGGTAGATCCAGTAGTTTTCAATCTTGCGACTGAGATAGGTGCTTTTCTCAGCGACAGGGTCACATTTTGGGATCTCTATTATTTGGTATTGTACATTGTGATTTGGTTGATTGAAGTGTTTGGCAAAGGGTGTTTCCAGTAAGATGTTTTTGGACTCTAGGTTTGAGTCTTAGGTTAGATCTTTTGAAATGACGCTACTGTTGTTGCAAGATTGGAGATAGTCTTCCATGCTTTGAGACTTTACATATTTGATGAAGATGTTTCTGGTTTCTTTGTATAAAGGCATCCTAGCGTTGGATATGTCAAATGTTTTCCTCATTTTTGAGGATGTGGCTGTATCACTCTCTGAATGCCGACATTTAGTGTTAGTGTCTGTGCCACATCAACATAAAACAAAATAAGATAATTGAATACATAATTACTTCATTATTTGTCGATATTGATGACACGTCAAAATATTCGAAGATTCGCACCATTGCTGGTAATAAATGCTATGTTACGTAGTCGAAATGTTGTCCAGGTGATCGTATACTATTTGCTAATGGGGTACACCTTTGAGTTATTAACCTTGATGAACGAATATTTATTTACACATGTAATCATACGTTTCAAAATCACAACTAAGAATGCAACTGTTCCAGCTTTTTCAAAGATATAAACAAATTTATTTTGACATACAAAAGAGACATATATATGCATATGACTTGGCACGAACTAACTTTATAACCTCAGCTATATACATGATCCAATATTCTACGTGTTAGAATATTATAGTGTGGACACAACGTTTACTGAAACCATTTTATACACCTGGAAATAAGTTAAGCACACCCGGCATTTTGCCTCGAATTTGACATGACCACAACTGAAAGAACGACCTTCCGTACTAATCATGTGTATCTCCGATAGATTTGCGCGCACGGAAAGCTCGTGTACTTCGCCATTTCGACAATATATTTGTGAATTGTTAAACTACACTTTCAATTAACACAAAGTACATGTACAAAATTTGATTTTGTTCTAACATATTGTCATTATTTTGACCTCTTGTCAACAAAATGGTTAGGAGAAGAATATCGGGTGGCGATATGTGGCAGATAATAGGCATGATTAATGCTGACATGTCCTACAGTGCTGTTGGTCGTCAGCTTGGCCATAATCACTCTGTCATTAACAGACTAGCTCAGAAGTATCGGCAGACGTATGACGTAAGGGGCATTTCTCGTCACGTACACTGCGCAATCGGATCAGATCTGCAGGTTTAAAGTCGAGAAGGGTAATAAAACGTCCCTTGTTGACACCTGTTCATCGCAGGAACCGTCTGACATGGTGCTTGGCAAGGCGTGGTTGGAACCTGAGATCATGGAGAAAGATCCATTGGTCAAATGAAAGCAGGTTCCTTCTGCACGTCATAGACGGGCGCATTCGAGTGTGGAGGCAATGAAATACAGCCTACACACCAAGAAACATTCTTCCTACGGTTCCCTTTGGTGGTGGATCAGTTATGATATGGGGTTGCTTGTCCCATGACTGTAAGTTGGACATTGTAACTGTCCAAGAAAATCTGACAGGTGATACTTATGTACGAGACATCCTACATCCAGTCGTCGTGGACCATTTTGATAATCATCCATTGGCTTCCCGACCTGTTTACATGGACGATAATGCCAGACCCCACCGAGCCCATGCTGTAACACAGTTTTTGCAACGGAATGCCATCACCACCATTCCCTGGCCTGCCATGAGTCCTGATTTAAACCCACTGGAACACGTGTGGGAGATCCTGGGCCGGAAAATACAGAATTTGGACCCACCTATAGTCAACCTGCAACAACTGGAACAAGCTCTGCACCAAGAATGGCAAAATTTATCTCAAAATCGCATTAGACGCATTACTGGTAGTATTAGGAGAAGGGTTGAGGCTGTCATCCGGGCACGTGGCGGTTACACACGTTATTAAAATTTGGCTACATAATGTCATTTAAGGTTAAGTAATCGTCAACATTTACCAAAAATATCCACCAGTAAATGTTTTGTAAACGCTCCAACACCATACTTCTAAACACCTACATTTTTGGTAAAAAAAAAACACATTTGCTTATGCTTCAATAATTTGGATAAGAATAAACTAAACTCATAAATTTACTGGTTTATGATTACTAAATTGCTATCGCTACTTATCAAATTACTATTTCTTAGCTCAATTAAGTCGTCATCTCATGACAGTGCTTTCAATCACAACCAATTTTAAATTTCCGGGGTGTGCTTAACTTATTTCCAGGCGTATATAATACAACAGTACATTTTCCCCCATAAGTAAACTTAATACAACGTTCTGTCATCTAATGGTCTTTTCTTACGATGACAGGACTCCTCGCTGAACCAGATGGCGTGGTTGACATGACTAATGATACAAAAATTGTCTCCATGACGTCGACATCGGCGCCAGCTGTTTCCACACCACCAAGTTGATCTGAGCATGAAGATGCATGATAGTTAATGTGATAAAGTACAATAGAACTGAAGGGATTGAAACTTATAAAAATATATTATACTATCTTCTTATTCAAACAGGCAAACGAACAAACGAAGACGTAAACAATATCTCTGTCTCGGATACTTAAAAATGAATAAATAAGGTTTCATAATTATGCATTGTATTTTATACTGAAGAAGACGAAATGCCGCCGAAGCATTGTTGTTGTTGTTTTAACTATATCGTGAATATCAGGATACTATTTAACATGTTTGGGGCATGGAAGCAGGAATATATTGTCTTGTTTCTTCTACATGTTTTATTGTTCTATGTCTATAAGATAATATTGTATACTGTCGTTTTGGTCAATGTTCAAAATAAGCAGTACGTTTTACAAAATGTTACTGCGATCCCGTAATGGACGAGGCATTCTGATCAATAGACTTGAATGCTTTACGTATGTATGAAATGTTCTGTTTTATTTGCCGATAGATGGATATTGATCATCATAAACCGCCTCTGTCAATTCTTGAATCTGCCTCCACAACCTTACTTCTGTGGTGTGTAGATTTAAATGGTGAACGTTTAAAGCGAATACAACCCAACAATGCGCCTTGTTTCGTTAATTGTACGTGAGTAGAATATTTCTGAATTATTCTTTTGCGCTCGATGATTTCATGTGTTTGAACGTTATAGTGTAGACACGACATTTACTGGAAACATTTTATGATACTACAGTACACTTTTTACCATTTTGATCATGTTATCCTATCACAATGTTTAGCCGTTTTATAATCTTCTTGTGCAATAACAGGGCTCCTTTGTAGAACTCATCGCTGAACCAGAAGGTGTGGCTTACATGACTGATGATACAAAAAATGTCTCCACGACGTCGATATCAGCGCCAGCTGTTTTCACGCCATCAACTTGACATGTGCGTGAATACTAGTATGCAGGAAAGTAAATGTAATAGAGTACAATCAAAATGACGGACTGAAAATACAAAAATATGTTATATCATGTTCTTATTCAAACAAGCAAACCTACAAACAAAGACCTAAACAATATATCTGTGTTGGATAATAAAATATGCATATGACCTATCAGTTAAATATCAGGAGACTATTTATAACTTGTTGGGCGCATGGGATTGTGAATTGTCTTCTACCTGTTGTATCTTTCTGTAAGATAATACTACTGACACTTTGGTCAATATAATTCAAAATAAACAGTACGTTTTACAACATGTTACTTAAAACATTGACAACGATATTCAAACTGACAACGAATGTGTTTAAAAGCGAAAAATGTATTTGAATTTGAAGTGTTATTACAAGCGTAATATATGTTTTTCGTTCCGTACAATGTTAAATTGCCAGTTAATACGTATGTACATTTTTTTTATTGAATTTCTCGCTTCCAAATCCAGACAGAACACATAAGTATATAATGCTATTATGGTGGATATATTTATAACTTCTTTATTATTCAACATATGATATAGCTAGGTTTATCGTAGCATATTGTCATTCCTCTCCCCATCACAGAAATATGTTCATGTACTTTTTTCAAATCCTCTCACTGTATGTTGTAACATACTTGAGTGACAATAACGGTTGTTGTTGTTTGAAAACAGATTGTGAGAAACCAAGCAATGACGCATTTAGTCAGTGATACACAGAAACGTATGCTCCCAGACAACCACTCATCCGGTACACCATATGGACGGTTTATATGTTCTGCATAATATTAAAAGTTGATAATGGAAACATACATGTAACATTTATGTATAACATCTAGCTGTTTATCTGTACACTCATATCTGAACTGTGTCACATTTTAATCTTGATTTGAGAATTCTAGTGTGATATCATTAAAGTGTTCGTATCAAAGGTTAACAGATCTACGGAATGTTTAGATCTAATTCACCTGACAAGAACTGTTGATAGTGTTGAGAACAATGAGCAGAAATCCTGTCAGATCACGTGACGCATTGTTCCAAATCGGATGTTTGTTTTTAGAACCTTACCACTACTTGACATAGATGATATTTGAGTAGATTATGTTTCTACTGTGTGATGGTATCACAATATTAGATGTTTTCTATGTATATATCCAAATTTTTATCTCATCTATAAATAATCTGCCACTGTCGATATTATCTAGTGGAAAGAATGTATGACTTTGTTCAAAAGCATTTGCACATGTTTCTGTAGTGATGTATTTTTATATATAAAGTTCTTAAATCAGAATAAAACTTCAGAGGATAAAATGATATTCGCCTTCAGTATCTATTGTATTTCAATACAGTACATGTATAAAAAATCATGATCTTACCTACACTTTGACAGCATTCCTCGCGTATCGTGAGTGGAAGCCTATATATATAAATTATACAGAATACGTGGGCACAATAAATTAATAACATTAATATATAATTGTATTCTTACCATCTGAAAGTCACGAGCAATAATAAAACATATATAACATCCTAATTTGCCAACTATTCCAGTTTTACAGCGTCAAAAAATACGATATTGATTTAAATCGAAAACCACTCCTATTGTTTTACTATTGACATAACTACAATGTATATCGAAGTATATGATTATTCTACAGTTTTTTTAATATTATAAACCCACTTAATAAAACCATTATTGCAAGCATCCGGTGCCAACTATAGCTATGCATATAGACTCGTTTCAATATTTAATTCATATAAATAGTATCGACAAGATTCAACCACTATCTTAGTAGTACACCCATTGACATATAATGAGTATATTTGTCACTCACAACATATATGTACACGATGTATTTTATCAAATTATAATTATTAAATATGTTTTTTTTACATAGAACTTTCATCGAAGCATCAAGCAACTGACATATGAGTATGATGTTTCAGTTTACAATCAAACGTGTGATATCGGCCATCTCCAAATAAAGACCGCCCCGTCTGCCATTTAAAAAACATCATTGTTTATTTATGACCAATGACCTCCGAATAAAGACCACCTGCTAATAAAGGCCTTAGTTTGTCTTTCACAAGTGTGGTCTTTTTCACAGGTTTGACTGAATTCTTTTCCTCGGCCCATCTATGATTATATAACATGTCAGAGGTAGAGAAAAATATACAGATTACAATTTGTTAACCGGCCTTTACGGTACGATAAGAAGAACTGTATGTACGTACACGTGCTCTCACGCACGCACCCTTTCACACGTACGCACAGACAAACACAAATACAAAAAAGAACAAAGCAGACACATTCATAAACATGTAGGAACACAATATTATTGTTAATGCATGTTGCAAGTCAATAAATGATAACACTCTAGATATTATTTATTTGTTTTATAAGAGAAGGGGATTAAACTAAAAACAGTTAACAAAAATAAGCATTTCGGCCCGGGTGATTGATCACAGTTTCATTTAAATGACAGCACATTTATTGCCTGTAACACATTGCTAATCAGGTGTCATTGGCTAAATAAAACTGCCCGAGTAATTAAAAACAGTCCTAACATTATTTTTATACAACTTTTTTCATAGCTATAAGTATTAATTTATACATTTTATCAAAATAATCAAGGCGTGGTGTATACTGATCAACCACTCCAGAGATGAAGGTCGATATGGATGTGATGGCGACAATTATGACAATTGAGTTATATCAGATTATTAAGTATATTCGGATATTGAGATGATATATAAATGCAAATTTTTCGCCTCCCAGGCATTATCAAAGAAGAATATTTTCTTTATCAAGAAACCCGGTAAGTCTTTTTTTTTTTTTACGAATTGATTTATTTTTCTTTTATCAATATGAATCACAAAGCGTGTTTGCTCAAAATAATGTAAGCTTGAGAGATGTATTTTGTACGTTAGATAAATTCTTTGACATATTTTTAATATTTCGTTTAATGTATTAGGACTACGGTTCTTCTAGAGCAAACAATACGAAATCCTGTAAATTGATTTGGACGCCGCTAGAACGTATACAATAACTATAAGATATTGAATCGAATTGAATTGAATTGACAGTAAAGAATCAAATCTTAAAAAGAAATTATAAATACATGTTTTAGGGGAGGGGGTCAAATCAAATTTAGCTTTGTCTCATAAATTTTGTCTTACATTTATGTGATTTAATATAAAACGCTGTGTCGTTCATTTTGATAAGATAATTTTTGAAAATGTCTTGTTTGTAATACCATAACACGTGTCAAATACCCCTGCCACAATATACCCCGTTACCACCGTGGCACGGCGTTGTTAAACGTGAGGTCACAAGAAAAATCTATAACGTAACGGCGTTTTTACAGCGTTGCCACGGTCGCATCCCTACGGAGTTGAAAGTTGTCTGCATTCTTATGGCAATTCCACTGCGTACCCTGTGCTTTCACGGCGCTCACACTGCGCTGACGGCGTGTTGAAGACATTCGTATGAGAACGGCGCTATATGCGATCCCAACACGTCAGCTGGGGATGTCATATCTTATCTACGACATTGCTTGCGATCGTACTGCGCGCACCTCGGTAGTCTGCCCCTTTCTTGGACGCCGCGAGAACGCGGCCCTATTGTGACAGGGGTTTTAAAAGTGTTACAGAAGAATCAAATTGACGGGGGAGCTTTTGTCCGGGGGAGCTTTTGTCTGGATACGAAAGTAAACAGTATGCTACATTTTCAAAAACTTCAATATTGGTAATTTCTTTTTCATTTACAGATTACACTTGAAATATGCACTTGAAGTTACTTTCGCTGCTCATAGTAGTTATGCACGCCCATGAGGTTCTGTCATGGACCATTGAATACCGGAACAGGGAATGTAACTATTTTGAGGATAGACGTGGCGGAGGGCGGGGACCCCGCACCCTCTGTATAAACTGCCCACACCATGGTGATGAAGCACAATTGGAATGTCGTTACCGTGGAAATCCTCATAATTGTGCGTGGTATAATAATGGAAACCAAGCCCGGTACTACGGAGGTTTGATGGAGGAATTAATTAGACAGAACGCAGTATGTACAGCACCAAGTGTTAGTCACCGCAGGCACTGTACACATATTGAATTTGAATTACAACCAAGCAAGAGGCATGTCTACGAAGATTTTGATCCTGTCAAATCAGAAGAAGAACTATACATTGAGGAGGGAGACCTGAAGTTCAGACCATACGTGTAAACTTTACATTGACATTATCTGTGTTCTTCAGTTCTTAACCCAGTACTTCTATACTATACTCTTTGAAAGTCGCCTTAAATTTTATGTCCATGTAACTAAACTCTCATCGGATTCTGTAATGTATTCATCATCTCAAATTATAAATTCTTTTATGAACGAAATATATTTATTTTGACTCATACCTTCAATGTAATAAAGTAAAATAATATGTATGAGTTTGAAGTTTTTACAGTTTGTGTCTATCAACATTTCATCAAAGTCATACAGAACAACTTTCGTTAACCTGTTACATGCAAATACATGTACAACTGCAATTTGTATATGTGTGTACTTGGGCAAGTTCGTATAAATGATTGAAATGGAATAAAAGAACTGTTAAAGAGTGGAATTGTATGTAACAATCCTTTAAACAGCAAAACAGGAGACATTTTCACAAACATTCTTAAGATATGAATATACAAAATGTATATATATAAAGAAATTACGTTACTTCTTAAGTAAGTCAGTTCACAAGACCACTCGATCGTAAAGGACCGATAATTTGGTCTGAAGACAATTCCTGTGATTTCAAAATGTGTTCGGCCTTTTAATCATTCGTTTTCTGGTGACATGCTCTATCTACGTATCTACATCTAACAAAGCAACATTACTTTATTTGGCTCTTCAGATTCATATTTACTTGATTTGTTCACTTAAGTGCAATACGTGTATTTAACACATAATCTAGCTGCCGTAATATTTTTGTAAGAAGGGCAACATCATATTGTAAATACAAAATGCACAGCATGAAATATGTCGAAAATACGATCACACGTGGAACGCCAAGCATCACATGTGCAACACAATCAACGATATATCAGTATCTAATCTCCGCATGTTAAGTATCATATACATACATGTAAGACAGCTCTGAAATAAAACAAGAAATATCTTTAAAAAAGGACATTGGCAAAGTGAAGCATGGTGACACTTAGTTACTGGAAATAATTAATTGTATTGATTTTGGGGTAATACGTACTCAGTTGTCAAGGTTACACTTTATTATCTTTTCTCATCAGCTATGTCAGGAAATCCCAAACTTGTGAAAATGATTAACTGTAAAAAATGCTCAAGTAAGCAAAAAAAAAAGACTTATAATATTATTCTAATTAATAGTAATGAAATTAGAAATGTATCTATTATTTGTTTTCGTTTACCATACAAGAGCACTTGATCTGTTACTAGCATAAATCATTAGTGTGTGAAATTATGATGGTAACTAGATTCACATGTTTTTTAAGCTTTTGTGTTTATTTGTTTAAGTTGGGTCTGCAGCATGATCAAACGAATTAACATTTAAATATTTTAGCCAGAGTTCAGACCATAAACAAAACACTTGAGTTTATTTTGCATGGCTAAAATGTTTTGATATTTAATTTTATACTGTTGTAGATTTTGATAATTGAATTATTTTCAAACAATTACGAACAACTAACAATTACGAATTCTGCCCTAAAATTTCATGATAACTACACTTTTAACAAATGACAAACTTCCTTCTTCAGCTGAAAAGTTTGTATCTAACAATTTCATTGGTTCAAATGTAGGTCAAAATCAATTTTAATACAGGTGCGCCGAATAAAAACAACACTTGAATCCTCAAAGTAAGCATTGCAGTGTCATTCTTTAAATAGCGGCTGCGTCGTCAAGCTAACACAAGAAATGAATCAGAACTACATACAAAATTAAGGTAGATATAACCGTGGTCGTCTTGAAGAAAAACAATAACGACTATTTTTGTGTTGCATTAGCCAAACTGGCTTGTTCGAGCCAGTTTGGCTAATGCAACACAAAAATAGTCCTTATTTATGTTCGAGTTTCAATGCATATAATGGCAGTCTCTTACACTACGGTTCATTACATTCACCTAGCTCTGCAGTTAATCACATGGTTAAGTCACATACTTAATCATTGCGTACAAATGGTTCATTGCCAGATGGACTTTTATTCAACACATAAATTTCTTTGAAGACTCGAACGATTGTAAGTATTGTAAAACATTTATTTAGAATTTATTGACTTGGGTTTCCCAAGAACTGACATTTATACAGTGAGCTTTTAGAAGTTCGACCGGTGTACATGTTCTCGAAGACTTATCTTATAAAACATCCATCCGTTCAATATATTACTAGTAACTGGTTGAATTTATCATATACAAAATGTACATGTATACAGCAAATATCTTGAGGTTCTTCGAGGGTCATGAAAGTCAAATATCGTTGGTGAAGTTAAAGCAGCATGTTTTATCGCTTTCTTGCATATACACGATTAAGCCCACTTGATCACCATGGAGCCGACACGCAGTAACCACCATCTGGTTCACCAAGAATGTCTTCAAACTCATTATGTTATTGTAAAAAAGCTCATGAAATGACCTGAGCACATTAGGTTATGTTACCATGGTCAAAATGGAACAGAGAGCACTGGTAGGTGTTGAAAGTCAAATTTACGTTAGATTTACGAATAATTCAAAACATAATTGTGAAGTAAAAAATGCTTTGTTGCAGTCATGTATATTCGTGGCATGGCTCACTCGAAGTCAATGCAGTACAAGTTACGTCATCTTGTTCACCAAAAAATTCTTCAAATGTACCCTGTAAAAAAGCTCATGAGATGAGCTGATCACATTATGTTGTATTAGGTTTACATGGTAAAAAAATGAAAATACAGTGCAAGTACTTGTGTGTAATAGTCCAAGTAAATGTATGTGTACACACTGTACATAAAATCCTAACATCCAGAATACTAGGTCATTTATATTACTAGTGTTACATGTACATTGTATATATATTGTATTTTTCCATATGCCTATATTAGAAACTTTTGCGACGAAAAAAAAGTTAAATGCAATAGCCACTGCAATAACATTAGGAGTGATTTCTGAACATATGATTACATGTAGATATTAGTATCCAATAATATGATCACGGTGAATATTTCATTACATGTCCGATTTGTAAATAATCTAGACTGATTCAGTTCTGTGTAATTTCATTACATAACATTTTATTTGTATAATTGTATAATTGTATTTTGGAGATCATTCATCTGTTATGCTGCAAAGCTTTCCGTATTTTATTTCGTTACAATATAGTATGATGAAGTTAGTATGTAATCCATTTCTTACCTTCATTAATATTGCTATATACGAAATGATTATTAAGAGATGTATAGTTTATTTTATAAGATGCATTACAACCTCTCCAAAGCAACACCCTTTCAAAGAAACACGTTCTTGTTGATAGGTTGTTGCTCTAAATTAACTGTGAAATGTTACAATTGGGAAGAATTGTATACTGATATTGGAGGGAGGCTGTTGCTTAAGAGTCAAGAGAGGGCTGCTTTGGTGAGGTTGCACTGTATTACAATCATGCAGTTTGTCATTACCTTAATGCCATTGTTGAGACTGTTTGGATACTTATTTACAGTTGACATATCCATACTGCATGATACAGTGGGACAGGTATCGATCGAATTTACAACAGAAATTATTACCATTCCCTAAAAACAGTACAGCTCTATAATAATAATGTTAATACGATGTTTTGTAATGGTGATGGGATATGAATGTCAATACGTTTTTCGGCAGCAGGTGCTGGCTTAAAACAAAGAAATCCATAAAGATAAAAAATTATATTGACGTTTCAGAATTATCATCCCGTATTTAATACACATATCAATTTTATATTGGATAGCTGTTCATGTGATATTGTGGCTAGCACGGCGAAGAGATCGTGTATAATGTATTAATGCTTAAAATGGGCACACGTTCCAAAAGCACATTTATCATATACATGGACATTGTATAACCTTTAATAGGGTTCTAAAATGACAGTTTCCGCACCAGGTTTGCTTAACACTAAATATTTTTTTTAATTCTCTGAAATTTCTTATTACTGGTGTCAAATAGCTTCAAATAGATTTTTAATGAACGCGACACCGCTCCTCTCAAACCTGGTCACCGTAGTCGAGTTGTTATATGGTCTCAGATCAGTAATCACCATGCAAATAGCCCCTTACCACTGTAAGTTCGAATCCTATCCGGAACCAAATATCACCATTCTGATAGCTGTCTTATTAACTTACGGAAGGTTGGTTGTTAAACTTCGATGTACGACTAGGTTCTTCAACTAACGTTAAAGCTGGAAAAGCCGCCAAATGGCTATCATTCTGACGTAAAACCCCGGTGAAAAAACAAAACAATATCAGTCTGAATTACCATACTAAATGCGAGTTACAACTCAAAGGACAAGAATAACAATGCATGCTAAATGATAAATATCACTAAAATGTACAAAATTAAAACCAGCGCAAAAAAAATCAAGAACTGTTCTATATGAAACAGTATTAGTACAAAAATTACATTGTGCTTTCTGACATGCGGCCTTGCGCTGTTACGTTGTACATTCGCACAATTGACATTTCATACTATATTTTGACTTCTATTGTCCGCGCATTTTTCAGAATGACATCGTAATTATGGGAAATGTATTGATGCATGGTTCGTATATCTGTGCAACATATAATATTTCTACATTGTCCACTCTTTATTTGATTGTTCGTATCTCATTTATATCACCTACTTTATGAATTACTGAAATGATAATGTCATCATGTTCATGTTACAAATGTTATACGAAGCATGCCACACGTACAACGTAAGCAAGCAAAATGCCTAATGTCATAATTTGTACCACGAATTATGACACTGGGTGGCGCTAGCTGTTCTCAACATCGGTAATTATCGGAAGAAGGCGCAAATTATAATGCGAAACTAAAGCTGGCCTTACAAAGGTTTTGACCCATTCTTAGTTATCTATATTGTTATGACGTAGGGCAGGGAACCATTGTTCTTTGCACGTCCAGAATATTGTACACATTTTCGCCAAGAAATACTTTAAAAAGTCTTACTGTACCGTATAATATTACGTACATTCCCTGAATATAATTATTATAGTCATATCAAAAGGTAAGTCACACGTCTATATTCCAAATATGATACAAGGAAGCTGTAAGAGCTTAATTGGGTAATAAACTTGTACTGGCATGAGAACAGTTCCCGGACAGTAATAGTTACCGTATCCTCAAGTGACATGTTCCCGACATAATAAATTTCCCAAGCTATTTTTTAGAATCGTGTTATTTTTGGTTTGGAGCTACGGCTCCAAGCCTATGTATTGTTTTCGGTTACGTTTGTTCCCTAGATGCTGGTAGATGCAATGCGAAAGCTGGGTACAAGTGCACAAAAATGTTAAGAGTCCGGCGATTGGTTGAGAGCTATATGTTAACAGTACGGTGATTGGTTTACGCTTAATGTGTGAATCGGTATCACATGACTTGAGTGTACCAACTTCACTGTGCCAGTCTATTATGAAATCAGGGTGTTTCACTAAAGATCGGTTTGTTCTATTAACATTAATTACACGTTAAGGTAGTAAGGTACACATTTTAAAACTGTCTATTTTTTCTGTTACCATGTACAATATATTTAAATCAATTATTTTAATCATTACTGAAAGACATATTAGCGGAGGATTGTTCAAGAGAATTTAAGGAAGCCCCTTCTATAATGAAACCTGCGAAACGCTATTGCCGCCAATAATTTTGTCACGTGATCTTGATGTACACATTTGCGATTTCATTGTAAAATCGGGGTGTTTCACTATAAATCGGCATGTTCCATCAACCGTTAAGGCACGAAAAGATAAGATATATTAACGCAGTCTCAATTATTTTTACTTTACTAGCTCTTTGTTTAATTATCAACATAATTGCTGAAGGTAACAAGCGGAGGATTAATTAATTAATGAAATACACCCCTACTATAATTTAACTTGCGAAACGCTTTCTCTGATGCAATTTAAAACTTGTGTACACTACGATGAATTATAGGAAAATCCATAAATAGAAAAATATACCGATGTTTCAGACTACCTGTTGACGTTGAAAGAGGACAATTCCATAACTAAAATGGTCAACAAGACGAAATAAAATGAACCAATTTAGTTATGGTATCAGAATTAACTTTTATCAGCAACAACCAGCCAAGCCTTTCCTTTTTAAAAGGAAACTTTATTATTAATCGTTTCGGACCCACTTGATTGTCAGCGAACGTGACGTCATTTCTCTACTGAAAACTGGTTCCCGTTCCAAGTTGCAGTGCAACAAAGGCTTTGTACACACAAGTCAACGAGAACCAGTTTACTCCAGAGTCTATGTCGCCGTTTGCATAGTTTCGTATTATTTTTTATTTCGTAGTTTTGCGTTAATAAGTATTTAAAACATCATTTTGTACTAATGTAAAAAATTAACATACATATTCAATGAATTTGAAGTTGTTAAAATAACCGGTTGTCGAATAGCGAGTACTCATAAACGATGTTACTTCGTTAATTTCCGTACCCGGGTTACTTCAGAGTTGTTCCCCTTGAAACGAAATGACAGAATTTTTTTCTGACGAAAATATTTTAAGACGATACTAACCAACATAACACAATGAAACCCCCCCCCCCCCCCCCCCCAAAACAATAGCAGAACTTTCGACGACAAAACACACAATTAGCAAATTCAGAAGAAGGATGTTAAAATATGAACGTAATATCGAAAGATAAAATAACAAACGCATGAATGTGAAATGTAATTACGTTGGATGTAAATATAAATATGAAACAAAGCAAGACCACATGATGTAATTTCTGTACTAATATGTGAATGAAAATGTAACAATTTAATATGCAATGTTGGATGTAATAATATGCACGTAACAAAGCAAGACGGCATGTCAGAAGGCACAATGTAATTTTTGTACTAATACTGTTCCATAGTTCTACTCACGTACACTTAACAAATATCCTCGCATTTTAGCATATTCGGTTTACTTTTACCATTTGAGACTACACACATTAGAAGTTGTGAAGGTGGGGTCAGTTATTGACATGTGTGGTGTATAAAGATATCCTATTATCAATTCAAGTTTATACTTCAACCTTTTCCTAAGACACATCACAATCCAGTTTTTCCAATTCATACGCGGCGGTAATAAGTCGAGGGGTTATTTATTCTGATCTTAAACAAACATCAATAAAATGATTGCAAAGTTTATATTTAGTACTATTTGTGGTTACTTGTTGATATTTTCATTAAAGATATATCATATAGTTGCTATTGCGCATCTTAGTGTGTATCCGTGACGGTGGTTTTACTATTAAACATATAAATGTATAAAGAGATTTTTTAACTTTGCATGATCATAGCATATGATAATAGAAACATCTTAAGTGAAAAATGGGGGTAGCGGGACTCGTTTCTGAGTTATCTGCCCTTAATAGGGACTGTTAGGCTTATTTTAGGACTTTCAAGAGCAGATCACATTATGTTTCATATTCTATTCTTGGTCAAAATACAAAATTGCATGCAATTCCATTTAATATTTTTATCAGCTTCTTGCAATAGAAGTTAAGAGACTGAAATTCTACAAAATTAGGCCAGTTTTTAAGAAAATTGGCATTGGTTACGGTTAGGAAGAAATAAATACAAAACCACTCATTACCAGTTTTTGAAACTTTGGGGATTTGGATAAAAGGAATGCTACAGAAAAAGGAAAATAAACACGTTCTTGTTCTCCTACATTGTGAATTATCTGCCCTTGAAATGACTTAAGATAACCCAAAAGGTCACATTCAAGGGCAGATAACTCAAAAACGAGCAACGCGATCCTCATTTTTGTTCCGCTTGAAATGTTTCTATCATCATATGCTATGATCATGCAAAGTTTTAAAAAAATCTCTCTTTACGTTTTTATTTTGCATATACATTGTATACCAATGTGTAAAAATGTGGATAATGTCAAAGTTAATATGGAAAAATAGTTGCATGACGTCACTGCAGTTCAGATATTAAATTAAAGACGTTTGCTACAGTTCGCTACATTTTTCACATACACGATATAGACAGGCTGAAAACTGGTCCAGAGATTTTTTTTAACTTTGCATGATCATAGCATATGATAACAGAACATTTTAAGCGAAAAAAATCGGGGTCACTCATCTCGTTTTTTAGTTATCTGACCTTACACAATGAATCTGACAAACCTTCAAGGCAATTTAATGATATGATTGAATGGGAATTGGGAACAGATATTTTCATTCCTATCTGTCAACTTTGGAATGAACCTTGTGTAGATTTGTTTGCATCTAGACTGAATTACAATTTAAAGTATACATATGTACCTTTAGTGTTCCCTTGAGCAACGTTTATTGATGATTTTACTTTGAATTGTGCATCCTTCAAATGTTGCTATATCTGTCCCAGTTTCTGTTTGACTGGGTGCATTCAGAAGATCAAGATCGACAAGTTTTAGGGAATCATTATTGTACCGACGTGGCCTATACAGCCGTGGTTTTCAGTTCTGTTAACAATACTAGTGGACAATCCCAAAGTGATGCGTAGTACGTGACCTTTATTGGCCAATAAAACGGGACATTTTACTGCTGTACCGACATCAACGATATGCCTGATGCTAGAATTTTCACGTTGATAATATTATAATGCATTTTTCGTGAAAGGTAACTTATATGATGTGTATTTTGTACATACACTCTATCGGGGACTGTTGTGTCCCTGACTCTATTCATATATATATACACTTATGTACTATAAATTAATATATAAATACTACGTTGCTATGTAACAAAGTAGATTTTGACGCCATTTTTGTATTATTGATCTAATGAGTCGAAGGACGAAACTGGTCGGCAATTTTGATATATATAATAGTATATAATACCGTTGTAATATCTATTATTTTATAATATATATACGAGCACCATGGAAGTCAGGTCACTGCACTGATTTATATAATCGACTGTGCATGCATAAAAAATTCAATACAACATTTTCTTTAAATACATATACTCAATTTCTTTGTGTAGATCTTTTGTAAGTACGTATTGAAAACATTATAATTGATTTGCTTGGATTTCCCAAGAATTTACTTTTATACAGTGAGAGTTGAAGTCCCATTAGCTTTTTTATACAAAAATAAGCAAAAAACAAGCAATTGCTAATATTATCCTAAAATAATAATTACCGAAGAGAACGAGCCTTTTGCTTTGAAAAACACTCATTCGCCTTGATTTATGCTTTTGTAAACTGGAAATATGTAGAGCGCGGGACCTTTATAAATGACGTGTGCATAACATGACTGCGGGGAAAGAAAGCTGTCCTATAAATAGTGGGTTTTTTTTTCCAATGATATTGAAAAAAATACGATAGTTGTTTTGGAAACATTTTTTCCTGCTCTAAGGTATACACGTGAGGAAAACACACCGAATTCTTCTGTTACAGAGCAAGCAGAAACTACTACGACCGATAAATTTATGAGATTATGGGACTTTAAGAAATTCGAACCAGTGTACATGTTCTCGTAGTCTTATCCTATAAAACATCCATCCGTTCAATCGATTTACTGGTGGAATTTATCAAACACATGTATACAGCAAATATCTTGAGGTTCTTCGAGGGTCATGAAAGACAAATTACGTTAGATTTACGAATAATTCAAAGCATAATTGTTAAGTTAAAACATGTTTTATTGTTTTCCTGCACATTCACGATTAAACCCACTTGATCACCATGGAGTCGCCATGCAGTGAATACCATCCGGTTCACCGAAAACGTCTTAAAACTCATCCTGTTATTGTAAAAAAAACTCATGAAATAACCTGAACACATTAATTTGTGTTAGGTTTGAAAACAGAAAGTACTGGCAGGTGTTGAAAGTCAAATTTACGTTAGACTTACGAATAATTCAAAACATAATTGTGAAGTTAAAGCATGTTTTATTGCTGTCCTGCATATTCACGATAAGGTCCACACAAACACTATGGAGTAAACGCCGTCTGGTTCAGCGAGAATGTCTTCAAAGACAGCCTGTTATTGTAAAATGCTAATGAAATGACCTAAAAGATATATGCTGTGTTAGGGCCACATGTTCAAAATGGAAAACAGAGCACTGATGCATAATAAAATGGTTCCGTCCACATTGTAACATTTTATTCTATCGTACAAAATACTAAGTCATTTATATCACTAAGGTTGCCAGTGTAGTATATTTTTCTATCCAAGTCATGTCACTTTTTGCGATAGAAACTTGTTTGTTTAGTCTAAATGCAAGAGCAGCTGCATAACACTAGGAGTGTTTTCAAGACATATAATTACATGTAAATGTAAGTATCTGTGGATCAAGGTGAATAGTCAATAATTTTACATGTCCCATTTGTAAATACATGCAAACTAGACTAAATCAGTTTTTTTTATTGTTCAATCAATAGTTATGTGCACAATACTTTGGTTATCTATAACATTTAATGATTGCATTTTGGAGATTACTCGTCTGTAATGCTGCGAATCTTTCAGTAGTTTCATGTATAACAATTTCGTATGATGATGAAGCAATTATGTAATCCATTTTTTACTTCATTTGTTTATCGATATCAAACGATTGTTTTGTAATAATAATTATTAAGTTTCGTTTAAATTTATCTATTTTGCATTGATTGTAGAACAAGTTATTACAAATTATATTAACTACTCTTGATGACTGCTAACTGGATTCTGACCAGTACTCGCGCTGATAGAAGGGATTGTGAAGGTTCCGGTCAAATTCCGCCACTGACGGGCGTCGAACCCGCTTCATCCGGGTTAGGAGTCAGACACTCTACCCCTACACCACTCCTCCTCACTTTTTCATGATTAAGTAATGTTTACTGTATTATAAATGATATATTACCTGAATGCTATTGTTGAGACTATCCTGGTCCTTATTTACAGTTGACATGTCCGGACAAGTTGATACAGTGGAAATCGTGTCGATCGATTTCATAAAACAAATCCGTACCATTCCCTAAATCGGTATAGCTATACCATGAATATGTTACTACGATGAACATTGTTTAAATTAGACAGGGTAAGAATGACAACATGTTTGTCGACAGTTAGGTTTCGGCTTAGCTCAAATGAATCCCTAATGATCAATAATTCTACTAACTTTATATCCTGTATCTAGTAGGCCTACATATATCAATCAATAGCCGTGCATGTGGCTTGCATATTGGAGGGAATGGCCCCAAAATATGTATCATATCCATGTATTACACATACACGGGTTACAACTTCCGGAGTGTAATTATGCAATCCATATCTTACTTAATTTATTTATTGACATCAACAAATATTGCTATATTATATTTTTTATAAAGCTATGTGTAGTTTATTTTATAAGATACAGTGCGCAAAATCACCAAAGCAACACCCTTTAAGAGAAGCAAAATTCTGTTAATGAGAGTTTATTGGTCTAGAGAGATTTAATAAACAATTCAATGGTTGGGCAAATTATGATGTTTTTGAAGGGATGATGTTTCTCAAGAGATGGCCGCTCCGGAGAGGTTGCACTGTACATGAAGTTTGCCATTACCTGAATGCCAATGTTGATATTATTCGGATCTTGTTTAACAGTTGAAAGGTCCTTACTGTATGATATAGTGGGAAACGTGTGGGTCGATTTCACAAACAAAATCATTACCATTCCCTAAAACGGTATATAGCTATATATCATGAATCTGTTAATACGATGTTTTGTAATGGTGATGGGACTATGAATGTCAATACGTTTGTCGACAGTCAGGTTCTGGCTTAGATCAAATGAATTCATAATACATGTAATTGGTAAATTCTACTAACGTTTCAAAGTTATCATCCCCTATTTAGTACACATATCATTTATATATTGGTTAGTCGTACATGTGGCGCAAACACATTAAAAGGATGGTGTATATAATGGTTTGTGTTAATTAATGGCTAAAATGGCCACATGTACCCAAAACACATATATCTTATAAATGTATAAGTTATATGCAATGGTTACGACTTCCGAAATGACAGTTTTCACACCCAGTTTGTTTAACACTAAGTAATATTTTAAAAGATACTTTAATTTCTAATCGCTGGTGTACAAATAGCTTATACATTTTTCTACACACACCAAGTTGACCAATACAAACAAAACTAATGAAGAAAAAAATTTAGTCTTTCTGTCATTTAGTTACGCTCCGCTCAATGCAAGCCTCCGTGGTCGAGTGTTTATGGTATCTGACCAGTAATCACAACATATATAGCCCCTCAACCCTGGGAGTTCGAATCATGTGTGTGCTTACCTGTCTGGTAGCTGTCTAGTTAGCTTGCTGAAGATCGGTTGTTCTACTTCGATGTACAACTAGATTCTTTCTCAAACGGAAAAGCCGCCAAATGGCTATCTGTGCGACATAAAGCCCCGACAAAGCAACACAATATCAGTCTGAATTACCATACTGAATACGAGACAAGAATGACAATACATGCTAATTAATAAATATCACTAAAATGTGCTGATGCAGCGCAAAAAAGTAGCCAAGAAGTGTTCTACTCACGTACAATTAATATATATCGTCGCATCTCTGAACTATATTCGCTCCTCTTTCACACCATTTAATTAAATGAAATGCAAGTTGTAGAGGCGGAGTCAATTATTGACATGTGGTGTGCATACAAAATGATATTGGCGAATGCATCGTCAAGCATGCGCTTACTTTTATCGACTGTCCATTTTTTTATTTATACGCGGAAGTGAAAAGTCGGGAAAATAGTGCCGCTTGATTTCATTCATTTTGAGATAAAAAAAAAGATCCATGGACTAATTAAATATAATTGCAGAGTTTATGTTGAGCATCATTTGTGGTTACTTGCACATTTTCATTACACTTTTCATTTATGTCAAAATTTATATGGAAATTGAGTTGCATGACGTTAACGTAACAATTGAAGTCAGCAGACCTTATTTATTTTCACTCCATTGTTGTCAGGTGACTCAAGAATCTCATAAAAGGCTCACACACCTTAATTATGATTATGTATTAGCACGCATTTGGACATAGGTGATTGTAGAATTAATAATTATGAGCTTCATAACCAGTTTTACTACATACTACTTAAATGTTCAAGATACATGTTTTGTTTTCTTTCGGTTGACATAATAAATGATAAAACATTAGTTATTACATTATATAGCAATTGACCGACGTACTATAGTAATAAACAAACAACATATACACCATGTATATTAATGGAAATGCACTTAATATCAAAGGATAAAATTATGAATTACATCATGTACATAAATAAATACTTTCACTTAAAATAAATCGTATCTATAGTGATTATTTTTAAAAAGAAAGAAGAAGAGTTAGTAAAAAAAATACATGTATTTTCAAACGAAACACAAGATGCTGGTTTAACTGTGTGTAGAACAATAATAATCATGAAATAATTTACTAATAATGATCTATAAATCAAATATCAACTAAATTTTAATTGGATTAAACTAATAAAAAACTGAAAGTTCTCACGGAAATTGAACTTACATAGACTTGCACTGCAACACAGAACTTGAAATAGATTAACAATGGCCCGGCATGACGGATGTAGAAACATGTAGTACTTTGGTCCGTATTAAAATACATGCGCCCCAAGCGAGTGACAGCTATCGTTCAGTTTCAAAAATATTAAATATAACTTTAAGCTGGTTTTTTTAAACTGGTAATTTTATAAGTACTTAAGTCTTCTTGAGTGTCTGATGTGGTAAAACACAATATGATAAACATGAGTGTCATAACAGTCAGCCAGTATATAATGCATGAATCAGGTATATTTACATGATCAACATGTCGAATGTCATAACAGTCAGCCAGTATATAATGCATGAATCAGGTATATTTACATGATAAACATGAGTGTCATAACAGTCAGCCAGTATATAATGCATGAATCAGGTATATTTACATGATAAACATGAGTGTCATAACAGTCAGCAAGTATATAATGCATGAATCAGGTATATTTACATGATAAACATGAGTGTCATAACAGTCAGCCAGTATATAATGCATGAATCAGGTATATTTACATGATCAACATGAGTGTCATAACAGTCAGCCAGTATATAATGCATGAATCAGGTATATTTACATGATAAACATGAGTGTCATAACAGTCAGCCAGTATATAATGCATGAATCAGGTATATTTACATGATCAACATGAGTGTCATAACAGTCAGCCAGTATATAATGCATGAATCAGGTATATTTACATGATAAACATGAGTGTCATAACAGTCAGCCAGTATATAATGCATGAATCAGGTATATTTACATGATCAACATGAGTGTCATAACAGTCAGCCAGTATATAATGCATGAATCAGGTATATTTACATGATCAACATGAGTGTCATAACAGTCAGCCAGTATATAATGCATGAATCAGGTATATTTACATGATAAACATGAGTGTCATAACAGTCAGCCAGTATATAATGCATGAATCAGGTATATTTACATGATAAACATGAGTGTCATAACAGTCAGCCAGTATATAATGCATGAATCAGGTATATTTACATGATAAACATGAGTGTCATAACAGTCAGCCAGTATATAATGCATGAATCAGGTATATTTACATGATAAACATGAGTGTCATAACAGTCAGCCAGTATATAATGCATGAATCAGGTATATTTACATGATAAACATGAGTGTCATAACAGTCAGCCAGTATATAATACATGAATCAGGTATATTTACATGATCAACATGAGTGTCATAACAGTCAACCAGTATATAATGCATGAATCAGGTATATTCACATGATAAACATGAGTGTCATAACAGTCAGCCAGTATATAATGCATGAATCAGGTATATTTACATGTATAAATACAGACGGGGTGCTCAGGTCTTAAACGAACATCTGGTATACGATATGAATGAGAAGAGAAACCATGAGTTCTGCTGGATGGCACTAAAAAAACACGTATGCATATGCTACATCTGAAAATATAAGATCATACTTTTTCAACGATCTGCAAGTGTATATGTAAACCACATATATGGTACACATTGAAATTGAACCCGGACCTAAAAAGTTACAAATATTCGTTGTGATGTACAAGTCAATATTCATTGAATACTACTGGACAGATTCAAAATGTTCAGTAATATACCGTTATGATTGTTTTGTTATTGTTTTATCGGGTTTTACGCCCCTTTTCAACATCATATGAGGTGGACAGTTCATCTAAGCATCGTTCCTGGAAAGAACCAGACTCCCATCCTCCGTACGCAACTGCATACTTTCTCACATAAATTTAAGAGACATTGTCGGTAGCGGGGCTCGAACCCACGATCCTCTATCAGTGAGAGGTTACTGTGATTCAGCGACTTTAACCACTCGGTCACAGAGGCGGGTGCACCGTTATGAATGTGTACATAGATGAGTGTAGTGAGTTCTAAACATCTTCCAAATGATCATTTAGGAGACTTTAAATTTTGTATCTGGCGTTCTGAAATATGAAACACCATTGAACGGTGACTTTATTTCTATCCTTAAACAATCCGTACGTTATAATTCCATTGTGTTACATGTTTATAATTCAAACAACATGTACGTAACATCTTGGATGTATATTGGTCCCAGGTAACATATTGTATTTCTGTCAAATGTAGATATTGTTTAACTTTATAGATCTTTTTTTATAAACAAACATTAACATAATTAAAGAGGTACTAGATCAAGAATTTCAAGAACTTAGTAATATATATATCAAGGGCTTTACAATGAATGTATGTAAATAGGTCTTTAATATTTTAATGTTTTTGTGTTCATGACTTGTATATATATAAAATTATTTATTTACAGATAATTAAAATAATTTATGCTATTTATATACTAGTATGTATTATATATATGCTATTTATGACGGTTGAACCTTTTAACTTTATTTAAAGACTCATTATAGCTTTTTTTAATTTAGTAATACCAAAGACTTATATCAGTCCTTGGTAATACGTACAAAACCGTGAATAGATAAAATGATATAAGAATAATTATAAGAAATATATTTTATTTGCTCTGAAACAATATTTACATGATGTCTTTCTTTAGAGACACATCTCGTAAATATATTTCAAAAGATATATATATATTTTGCAATATCATTGAAAAGCTACTGTGCTGCATTTCTACTTGTACTTCGTGGATAAAAAAGAAAATTAGGAATGCTTTTATCACAAGACTAGTGACAGCAGGTAGTTTTATTAAGAAAAAAAAACAATTACCTGGTGTCAGATTATAGTCACTGATAATTAAGACACCATTCTAGGTAAAATATAAGACCTTTTTTAATTTCAGCACCCAAAAATTAGCTAATGGGGCTTTAATTAAGAGTCGAAACCAGTGTAAAAAGCAAGTTATAAATCAGGGGATCAATTAGTAGGTGTGCGATGACGTAGTGTACTACTCATTTAAATTATCTTTAAAGGTTAAGATTATCATATCATGATTCTGTTTGGCTTTTTGAGTTCACATGAAGGGAATGATTGTATAACCATTGGAAGATTGATTCATGGTAATTAATTATTTCCGCTGATACCAGAGACAGAGATAATGTTATCTATGTATCTGCTGATTCTCATATAAAACAAGTTCGGAACGAAGGTGAAACAGAGATACATGTATGTATATATATTTATATATCGTGTTATCTAGATGTCTCTGTTGAAAACAATTAAGTCCCACATATTCATGAGTCACATGACAAACACAACTATATATAGGCTTATAGGGAAGAAAAAAGAAAAAAAAGTTTGTCTCAAAGGGTATTTCTGGAAAGCGATATAGGGCCATCATGGCGCTCTTGTTCTTTGAACCTATATCAGTGTGGAGAACCCACGTGACCTAGTGATGTCACAATGTTATCGTTACAAGCGCGTTTTCTGTCAATTAAACTAGGGAAACATCACGTAAGTGCATTATTTTTCGTTTTCTTCTAAAGCCACATAACTGTTGCAACTCCTTACATAAAGGGCTACCTCCGGTTCAGATTTTTGTCACTGTCGATGGCCCTCTACTGTTTTGCTTTTCTTGTCCAAACCGTTTGACAGTGTTATGAAAATGAACGTTATTTTTACAAGAAAAATATAGAAAACGGTTTGGACAAGAAACGTATAAACTCTTCTCCAGTGCTCCCCAAATGAAAACGCCCTGTTATATGTCCCGTTATTTCATAAGGCGCTGAGTCCAATCCGGTTATAGGAAGATCCGTATACCTGAAATTAGCTACAACCATTTTGTTATGCAAGCTACCTTCAAGATGTCATTGACAGGTGTTTTACGCAGATTTCCAGCACAATGCAGATGTATCGCTTCAAGACTGCAGGTAAACATATTTTTGAACATTCTAGTGTTACGCCTACACGTTATTCCAAGCTTGTCATTCATAAGAGTCATTTTCTTAAAATGTTGAATGGTATTCGGACAAACATATTCGGATAAATTGTCAGTTCGCAGTTAGGTTTTTTTCGTAAGTTTGAGGAACAAATTTTACCGAGGAAAGAATACAGTCTTGAAGTTGACAATCCGTTCTCGTTTAGTTAGAAGAAATTCGTACCTAATACTATTCGTAAATATCAGATAGATTTTAAACATATGCCGGGTGATGTTATGGTGTGCATTTAATATGATTTATCATTTATACAGTTCGTCCCTATTACCGCCTGCCTAACTCTTTGCCTACCTTAAAATGCACGACAGTGCAAGTCTGCAATCATTCAACCATTTAATACTCTCACTCATTAACAATTTTTCTTCTTGTCGAAAAACAAACAAAAAATACTCTCAATAACAATAAAATAATACATCAACGATCACATTTCTTGACATGCTGATGGCCATTTAGATTTTTGCTTGATGACCTTATTACCGCCTATTGAAAATGTTTGAATGTCATGGTATGTAATGTAAACAAATGCTAGGCGGAAACGGAAGTGCAGGTAACACACATGTGCCAGTCATTGCTATTAATTATTATAAAAAACATTGTTTTTAACTTCTACCAGGTATATTTTGTTTTCTTTAATTTGCAACAGTCATTAACAATAAATTAATGATTGACTCAATTGACTGCATTAAGCCATCTAGGACATGTTTGGCCCCTGGACAGCAGTAAAAGCAGTCTTAAATCATAATCAAGCTGAAAGATTAGTAAGGAAAATGATGTGAGAATTTAAGTAACTATAATCGTATGTATACATTAAAATCATTTTTGCTGCCAATGTCAAGTATATATTTTATTGCAGAGTGTGAATGAAGTTAATGTCGTGCCACAAAGATTATTATGTGATAAAATCCTTGACCCTCCAGATTTATCACCACCAATACCTGAATATGTTGACAGAGGAAGCAATGAACCGATCGACGAAAAACGTGCCAGGTTGTTGTATCAAAGTAGAAAACGTGGAATGACAGAAAATGGACTTTTATTGAGGTAATTTGAATTCATTAGCCTCCAAATATGATAAATTCTTTTTGAAATAACAGGAACATAGCTATACATAAGGGCTGGAAAGTAAGTTGTTCAAATGTTGGTCAGCAGGACTGCCAGCATAGAAAATGAGGAAGTCCTTGCAATTTTAAGTTACAGGTAGTCATTTTATATCAATGCCCATCAAGTGTGCTTTATTAGAGTACAAGATAAGTATAAATGTCAGATTTTTAAACAATGTTATAGTAATACAGGTTACATCATATCTGATCTAACAAAAATTAGTAAGCTTTATTATTTAATTTATAGAATTCAGGTCACCCAAATTTAAGATAGCTAGATGGGTTACCCATCTTGGACAGCCCTAGGTAGTCCTTGGAGAAAATAGGTAGCCTTGGGTTAGCAAACCATTGTTAGTGTTGTGCCCTGTACATTTTATATTATAATAGTCCATACAAAGTGGTAATTAATCTTTTTTCTCCAGTAACATTAATAATCTGATTTACTGAAATTGTCATCAATAATTTTAGTGAAAAAACAAAATACTGATTAGAGCTCAGTTGTTGAGAAAAGTTTGTTCAATGAATTAAATTTGATTAATTTCAGTACATTTGCTGCATTACATCTAGATAATTTGACTGATGAACAATTAACTATGTACGATAGTTTAATCAACAAACCAACAAATGATTGGGAAATCTATTACTGGATTACAGGTAATATTGAAATATGTTTATTGTACAATCATAATTATTATAACATAATTACAGTCCAACCTGTAAACACAGGCCATCATTAGGAAAAAGTTAATGTGGCCTTTCTTGACAGGTAGTCTTTATTTGGAGATAAATCTGTTCTAAATAATCAATAATCAGTGTGGCATTTATTTGGAGGTGGCCGCTTACACAGGTTTGACTGTTCAGGTTACAGTGTAATTTCAAATATGCCTATTTTTTGTGTGAAAAACTAATCAATTAAAAGCAGGTACATAAATTATTTTCATTCAATGTTTCTTATAAAAAAGAGTATTGATCTTTTTACATTGTGATATCTTCATATATAAGTAGAGTGAATAATTTTATCTTCACATCTATAAAGCTAAGATGATTTAAAGCTTTCAATCTCAATACTTAGGTGTGGCACTACAAAAATTGAATTAAGACTTTAAACCCTTTGAAATAAGCCTTACACCTCAGATTTATTTATTATCTGAAGTTACCAGTTGTGTTGGTACTGATGTATTGGAGTCATTTACGGTGGGTATCTGACGATGATATGTTACTCATGAGCACACCAACGTCAGCTGTACAAAAATACAATAATGTTAATGATATTGGTACTTGTCATTTACTTTAAACTCACCATGCATTTAGTGATATAAAATTCATCTGTGCATGTTGAAATTAGAGGAAAAGTTCACACTAGTATTTTTGTTTTTATGGTAATGTTTCAGGTCACAAGTCGGCTCCACCGGAGTATGAGAATGAGGTGATGGACATGTTAAAATATCATACTAAAAATGAGAAAAGAGCTGTACGTCTACAACAACCAGATCTGAAGGAATGAACTTTTAAATATCAACTCTAGCCATGAAGATAATGAAACATGTGGAAATTTGAATTTCACTGATGCAACTATCAGAAATGATTATGTACACTACACATGATTTAGATGTCTTCATATATAGGACTAGTCTTCTATGTTAATTCATATTAGCCTTCTGTTTTGTTTTGATTTTTGTCACTGGTTTCGATACCAGAGTTAACCACATTTGTGAGCTTTGAGCAAAACGAACTAATGTCAATTTGACTACAAAAATGCATGTTTCAATATGTGAATGAATAAAATTTTCTGGTCATGTAAGATTGTCAGACATGTTAAATTTTGTTTAGCACTGTGACACATTATTTATGAAGTAGGTCTGAGTGATGAGGAAAATGTTATAATTGTAACTGATCAATATAATTATGCTGATGTTTCACATCTGTAAGGATTGCTTTATGCCTGATTTCTTTGCCTATTTCTATGTATAGTTATTAATTTATTTCTTCTATAGTTATCCAGTGTCATGGTCTATAGTTTTGATATTTTACCATGCTATGTGAATTTTACAAAACTGAGGTCTGAATGTCATAGTGTGTTTTATCATTAAAATTTAACAAATTTATGGGTGTTATCATTGCTTGGAATACAATTTTGTCATTTTTTATTAGTGTTTAAATGACTTGATGTAAACTTTGTGTTGAATCCTGACTTTAACTTATGTCATTATGATATTCTTGTTATAAAGTGTCTAAACTGTTGGAAATAAAAAAGTGAAGATTTGAAGTTCATGTCCATTAGATAGACAGCAGAGGTCAATTAGTGTGGATCACTCGTTGAAACTAGGATCTCAGTTTATGAAAACTAAAAAACTGTCTCAAATCTCATGTTCTATCTAAGAAATGAAATGTCAATAATTTGCCCGCCAGAGCATTGCCCCCCCCCCCCCCCCCCAAAGGGAATTTGACATTTCTATTTTGATGTCTAAATCCCCACCCTAGAGCCTACTTGGTCTTTCAAATGCGACATGGATGTAAAACCCGGCCAAAGTCTATTTCCTGGGACCCGGAGTCATTAAGATTATCCAATTCCCGCCTATTGGGTGGGCAAAATATTAACAGGACCTGGTGCATGATTATATCAATCATGAATACATTTTCTATGTGTGAAGTTGATTCTAAATCTATATCTAATTGTTAAGATGTGATATATTCAGAGAATGAAATTAGATTTATTTTTGAAGACTGTTCATGTTTTATAACCTTAGGACTAGGTATCTTGTATCAAAGCTCCCAGTTTATAGTCTTCTCACAGCTCCTTTAGTAAACCTGATCCTTTCATTTAGGAAATACTAAAACAGGCTAAAAGTCCAGTCTTTTTGGCAACTAAATGTTAGATATTTCAAATGACAACAGTTTCTGTTCTGCCCCTTCACGTCCTCATTGAGATGTAATGATTCATACATATTACTAAGGGAGATAACTCCCTACTACAAGTTAGCTTCCAAAACTGGATTACATAGGTTATTTATCATTCATTCTACGTTAAGTGTCATATTTCTGTACGATGTTTGTCTTTTTAGCCTTTTTTATAATCAACTTCCACTTAAAACTTTATTTTTTACATGAGTCTGTACCTCCGAGCATATGTCTAACGATGCCAATCAAAATTAGATGATTAGGCGAATATTTCAACTAACAGCATTTACCGAAACAATGAATATTTACAGAAATAAGTGTGTCTGCTCAACATATAATATGCCGTTTACTGTAACTGTGGAGCACATATAATGTTTAAGTGCCCTATCTTTGCTTTTTGAAATCAGGAATTGGCAGCGGATGGGTTTTAACATGTATTTAACATTGTCAAACACGTATATTTTTTTCGGTGGGCCTGTTTAACGTGTCCGCATTTCTGAAATCAGATACGTTAAACGTATTATCTCCGCCATGAATTAAACAATATAAAAGGAAATGAACAAAACTAGGTACAACTGTGTACCTTTAAGTTCATAACTTTTATTAGATATAAGCCTTTCCTTTCAGATGTACAAACAAATTTTTTAAATTGTTGACACTTTGTCAAAACTTGAAAATATTTTTACCGGTCGTCAGATACGTTAAAGTTATATGAAGGTTCAAAATCATCATTAAAAGTTAGTCAAATGCGCTGGCCACCGAATCAAATATCCTTTAAACAATACATTAACTTTGTTATTTGTTTAGGATGGCGTCCCACAGTTTAGTAAATTTTGTCTAAACTTTTGAAAATCTTTTAAGACCCGCGGGTCCTAAATACCTCTCCGAAACAAGCCGAAATACATCGTCGATTTCCGTAAATCAAGCTTCACTCGATCACGTGATAAATTAGCATAACAGCAATGGCGGATACACACGGTAAACAGAGAGGGAGGCCAAGAATAACAGATAATGAAAGGAAGAGGCGTAAGGTTGTTCGTAAGAAGTCCTACGAACAATCAAGGATTAATTTAAGAAATGGAATTGCTCGGTGGAACGTGATAAAACACGATCATAACATACAGAGTGACCGTAAAGGGGCGACATTCCGGATCGACAGGTACGATGATTTTTGTTTTGTCTGGTTAGATTTTCGACAGCGCATGCAGAGATCGATCGGTTTATTGTGTTTTTTCCGTTATTTTCTGTTGACGATGTTGATCAATCCCGGTGGAAAAACTGCTTTGGAACCGAAAAAGCTCAGGTTTCAAGAATATAGGCGAGACCGAAAAACCGCTGAACTGAAAGTGAAAGTAGCAAAAAGTAATATCCAGGGGCATAGCTGTAACTTACTCCAAAAGGAGTAAAGGTCTCTCCCCTCAGGTCTGTGGTATATATGGTCCAAAATATGGCTATATCTAAGCCATAAACGTATCTTTTTATCATTTTGGCCTGTTCTAGATTTGACAAAATAACAGCATACAATCCCAGAGTCTAAACTTTTTTACCAGTCTCCTGTGAAAACAGTGTTAAAGAAGGCTTGGAATCACACAGATTGTTTTTTTTTTAAAGTAAATATGGAATAAAAACTGAAAGACTGACTGTACAATTAAAGATTTTGTAAACTTGTTGTAGGTCTCTGTCTTGATTTTTAAGCTGACATCCCTGTGAGGGGTTAATTTGGCATTAAACTTAATTAAAGGAGCATATAGATTATAAGCATTTTAACTTGGTCGTTTTAAAGTTCATTTTCATTTCAAATTAAATCCAAGGAGTTCAAGAATATAAAGTCCAGCTATGCGCCTTACATCACTTTGTGATATCTATCCAATTATTTTGACAATGCACAACAGATCTGACTTCTTCATTAAGGAGTTAAACAAATACAAATGTAATACAAACATTGAAGTTATTTGAACTGCACATTCAATCTTGTGCAATTCATGAAAAACACACAAAGATAATGATAGACAGAAAGGAAATCATCCATGTGGTTCAGGTCTAACATTGTAATGAGATTTGATTGAGAAGGCTGTTTTTATTTAATACAAATTTGTAAATTTTATGCAATATAAATCTAAGCTATTTCATATTCTTTCCTCTGACTGTAATGTTCATATCTTTCTTCTAATTAGTCAATAGACTTGATGCACCAAACCATTATATTTTCTAAAGTTTTTATTAATTTAAAAACATATAATTATGTTTATGTGCTGAAGAGTAATATTGTATGCATTATTTTAGGTACCAACATATTCTTGCTGCTGAGATACCTGGACCATCAAGACTGACCTCCACCCCTGACAGTTTGAGGGATGTTGTGAGCACCCATTCAGTATCTGGTGTGTCAGTTTTAGAGATGGAAATGCATGGTGGCAGGTACTGTTTCATCATTTAGTTTCTCTATTATTTTGTTCAGTATGCCATGGATGTGAAATTAACTTCTAATAAAGAATTCAGGATGGTAAAGTGAAATGAATTTGATTTTCAGAAAATAATTGCATCTTTGCAAATGCTGGTCCCTATGTGATGAGACAAGCCTCTGGTCAGGTAAGGAGGCTGATCATCACATGTAGTCACTATGTACTATGATGTAGATGATCTCTAGTATGTCAGAGTCTCAGTGATGTTCAACAAAAACCCATGTCATACCAATAACCTACAATTTTGTCTATGTGGACGACCGCTATTGAAAGTGATGTCGATAGGTTAAAGGGCAAGATTACTCAATGCAATATTAAAGAGGAAATTAATATCCACTTTGCATTTTTAGTGGGTGTCATTGTTCTTTTTTCATTGCTTTGGTAAATTTAAATACTCCACAATTAACAATAATTTTTGTGACTAATAATTTTACAATCCACCTATCCATCATTTCGCTCACCTTTCAGTTGTGCAACACAGTGTTTTAAAAGCTGTTCAAAGCAAAATAGTGAGTGGAACATAAATTTTAAAGCAAGATAGTGTTAATGACACGATGTGAAAATTCTTGTAACAATTAAGTTACAGTCTATGTTTAGGCTTGAATCCCTTGAGATGGCGTTTTAGTAGAAGGTGTTCATAAGAACAACAGTAAACAAAAAATAACAGCACAAAATTTTTGTCTTGCAGACATGTACATCTTGATTTAACATCAGGATTGGAAGAAATGGACTCCTCTGGAGACAACAAAACTGAGTGAGTATGTCTACTTTGGTGATTTTTCATTGGCAAAAATAAATTGTAGTCTCTGTGAAAGGATAGGAATATTTTGTTTGGATATTTTATCATCTAACTATGGTTAGTCTGTAAAGGCATATATTTAGTTTGATAATCACTGTAGTCATTTATATTTGTATGCATTGAAAAAAATTCTAAAGGATGTCTTTCTTCTTTTTGAAAAAAGCTACCTGGTATTTACTCTGCGTAAATAAATTATTCATGTACATATTACATTTACCCCGCCACCACCACCGAAACATGCACATATGTACAATTTGTATAATATATGTGTCTGTCTGCAACACTTGTACAGTCCATATCTGACAAAAAATTTGCTTCATTCCATATTTTACTTTACAAGTCAAATTTTGTATATTGTATTTATTGGTAGGTTTTGATGGAGTTTCGTTTCAATTGTTTCTTCAAAATTCCTTGATTATAATATTTGAATCAGATAGATATGACCACAGACACATTTTGTGTCTGAATGTGTACCTGAGAATGACTTGTACCTGTCACACACAATTTGTACTTATAACCTTCCCTGGTAGCTCAGTTTGTATAACGTTCACCTTTGGAGTTTGAGTTTGTGAGTATGATCATTGGCTGCGACATACCAAAATTGTTAAAATGATTCTGGTTAATCACCCTAAGATGGTGCTTGGCATATAAGGGTCATTCCAGGATTGCTTGGCCCAGTGTCAGGATATTGAAACTGGGTGTTATATCACATCAGTGTTCGAGGCATGATATACAGTGCAGAAACATGTTGGAAGTTGGAAACTGTCTCTGTATTCTGAAAGATTGTTGGTTGGATGTAAAAACAGATACATATTAATTGATTATTTGTATTGTAAATTTGTCCTTTCAGGAAAAAACTATCCAAACAAAACATTCCTATGACATTTGGCATGCTGCTAAGAACCTTGGAAAGAAACTAACCAAGGTAAATTGCTATAACACCAACCTATATTGTTTGGATAAAAATTTAGAAAATTAATTGATTTTGAACATTCAAGTAGAACAGAATCATCTTTACTAAAATAAATTTTGCTAATAATGGCTGTGAGATAAATGTATGTTTTTCCTTCATTGTAGAACTCAAGTACTCATATGTTGTTCTTACTAGATTGCACAGCGAAAAGGCAAAAGCATTTTGCATCAATGGTGTAAAGATATTGTTAATCATTTCTGGTTCACATGCAAGGTAGGGGAAACATATGGTCAGTTTGTGGGAAGACATACTTATGCATTTGTTCATTGCTTTTAAATTGTTATCCACAAAAGACTAAGTTGTTATGAATCAGATGAATCAATTGGTTAGTACACAATATTGTGATGTCATCTCCTACAACATTTTGAATAAGGTTTGTTTAAACTTGGGCTATTGTATCTGACAGCCATGTATACTGTATGTTCCAGAAAGGTTTAAAATATGACAATTTTAATTATGTTACTTATTCATGACCTAGTCTAAACAAGTTGCTTTGTTTGTTGGATTCAATGCCATTATGAGAAGAAAATAAATCATTTGTTGTGATTTGACTGTGTTACATTACGCACCAACTGCCTGCTCATGCGTACTTAATGAATAAATGTTTAGAGGCAACAATAGCCTACACATCGCACCAACTGACTCAAAACCAGAAATATCCTGCTCTAGTGAATGCGTCATTAGGACAGGCAAATGGTTTTGGTTATCATGTCTTAATTCTGTATTAGAGAAAAAATTGTTGCTTTATTCCTCAGGGACTATGGAGAAGTGTCCTCCACCACATTGTGAATGTGCATGAGTGGATTCTGGCTCACGGGGATGATAGAATTTACCAGTGCCTTCATGGACCATTGTCCGAGGAAGACCAGACCAAATCTTGGATTTCTGTTTCTCAGCACAAGCAGGTCCTGAAGGATCTCGCTTGTGTTGTCTTAGATAAACAACTGCTGAAGAAAGTACATTACTTCCTAAATTTTAGGTAAACAATGAATACTTCTTGATAACACTAAAATGTATATTTTTTATAATCACATCAGCAAGAAAAGAAACAAAGCAATATAAATGCACTGTCAGACTGTTAGTTCTATAAAAGTTGTCGATTTTGGTAAATTTTGAATGCTCTCATTGGAAGATGTTGATATTGCTTCTTCTGTCCCTCATTGCATGTATATACTTATTTCTATGGAAATACTATCTGTAAATTTCCACATTTTACAACAAGTTTTACATAAACAATATATTCTCCATTTCTTAATGATTCTACCTGTTGGTATAACCAGTAAACTATCAGCTGAATCTTTTTGAGAATTACATATAAGAATAACTCATGTGCTAATTTTAGCACATTCTTTTATGCTCGTGGCTGTAAAAGATACAAAAATATACTAATAATTCATATAGGAGTACAGCAAATCTTGAAGGATTTCACCAGCACATCCTGATGTATTGCGCCAAGAGTTTTTCATACACACCTCCCATTTACTGAGTTAGAAACCTATTAGCAGCCTTGGACAACAACACGCATGCTGACAGAGCAAATGTGCTCAACAAGATGGGTCAATGAGGTACATATTTATGTCTGTATGAAAATTCGCTTGCTTTATAGGAGGGGGGGATGCTCACTTAATGGCAATGTCTCCTGTTCAATTTCCAAAGACTGCATTCATATCCAGTAATAACCTTCAAATGAATATTTGGCAAATGAGATATTTGGTGTTTCTTAGAAATTGACTTTCTTCTGGGGGACAAATATAATATATGAACTCCTGGCTGTTATTAAAACTGACAGCATGCTGATGTTAATGCTATGATAGATGTTGTGGGCAACTTAGTACAGTCACATAAAATATTGGCAACTCAGACAGTAATTTGATATGAATTGGTGTTATAACTTTTTGTGACTATGGCCATCCAAAAATGTTTGAAAATGAACTTGTTTAAAATGTGTCACACGGCACCCATCAGTTACTGATTTGTGAAAATGGGCAGTATCACATACACCATAGAAGGGATTTTTTACAATGATAAACATTTATTTTGTCTACAATACAGGGTTGGTAAGAGGGGGAAACCCTGTGGATAAAGTTTAGTGTAAAATTGTGTTTCAGACTGTAGCGTGTGTGGAACAAGAAGAGTAGGAGGTGGTCTGTATACCCAATGATGGAAACAAAGACATATAATGTGTTGAAAAATGCTCTGTGCGTGAGACTGGCAGATGGTGTTGGCATGTTCAAGCCCTATCTAGAGGAAGGTGATCCTAGGAGGCTATAAAAGCATCTTGCTCTAATATTTCCTAAAGCAACACAGATGAAGAACAGAAATCTTGCTTTAAATAAATGGCCTAATCCGTTCAAAACATTTTAATGTTGAAAACATGAACACACTTTTTAATACTATCAAACCTGAAACTGTCAATTATTTAAAGAATGTAGGACTTTTATACACTTCATCTTATTTATGCTAACTAGTCTATTCAGTAAATTATTTTATCACCTTTCAGTTTTAAAACTGTTCATGTCAGTCACCCTTCGTTCTCATTTATGCATTATTATATTACATGAATTATGTCTATTGATTTCCATTTTTAGCTTACCTGGCACAGAGTGCCAAGAGAGTATTTAGGATTGAGTTATGTCCTTCATCGTCCGTCTGTTGTCAACAATTTCTTTAAACAACATCTCCTTCTAAACCACATGGTCAATTTCAACCAAACTTCACAGGTGTGTTCCTTGCATGAAGCTCTACCAAAATGTGTAGCATTTCTAGTGGAGCTCTACCAAGTTTGTTCAAACTATTACCCTAGGGTCAAAATAGGCCCCGCCCCGGGGTCACTTGATTTATATATGCTTATATAGGAAAATGTTCTTCTCCAAAACCACAAGGTCTAGAGCTTAGATATTTGTATGTAGCATTGTCTTGTGGACCTCTACCAGGTTTGTTCGAATTATGGCCCCGGGGTAAAAAATGGCCCCGCCCCTGGGTTTACTCTGTTATATTAGAAAATTAAAAAATCTTCTTGTCCAAAACCACATGGCCTAGAGCTAAGATATTTGGTATGTAGCATTGTCTAGTGGATCTCTACTGAGTCTGTTCAAATTACGGATGCAGGGTCAAAATTGATTTACATAGGCTTTTATAGGAAAATTAAAAACCACAAGGCCTAGAGCTTAGATACTTTGTATGTAGCATTGTCTTGTAGATTTCTACAAATTTCATGCAAATCATGGCCCCAGGGTCAATATTGGCCCTGCCCAGGGGGGTGATTTCAACAACTACTTGACAGTTGGGGTATATAACCTTTTACCATGACAAATAGCCTCCCTTGATCAAACAAGCTTACAGTCAGTATTGCATGCAAATCAAGTCCACTGACAGCACACATTATGTTTATACAGCAGCATCTGCTAAGATTTTTAATGATGATAATTGTGTCTATATGAGCGAGCCAGCTAAAGTTATCTTCCTAAAACCAAATTTCAGTGACCTAGATATTTGACCTATTGACACTAAGTGTAATCCCACTCTAGGCAATCCCCTAAGCTATCCATACACCAACTTTCATTGCAATCCATCACCCCTAACTGAAGTTATCATCCGGAAACTAATTTTCTATTTTTAGTAACAGTGACCTAGATATTTGACCAATTGACCCCAAGTGCAATATCACTCCAGGTAATCATCTAAGCTATACATATACCAACTTTCATTGAAATCCATCTTCCCTAACTGAAGTTATCATCCCGAAACCACTTCGGACAGACAGACGGACGGATGGACAGACTGACATCGACAAACACTAAAGTCCCCTCCGGTACCGCAGGAGACTAATTATCCCTTAGTGTTACGATACTCAGGTGAGCGATACAGTTGTTCATTTTTATGGCTTGCTATATTTCATTTCTTTTGACAATTTGTTGTTGATGCACCATAAAACTGAACTAAGAATAAACAAACTATTAGTCTTGCAGAAATCAATCTGAGAGGTGGTAGTGTTATTGATTTGATATGTACAGAAATAATGTTCTTTTCCCGCTCCAAAACGTTGCATGTATTACCTCAGAACTATTACTCAATACAGTGAAAAAGATTCCTCATTGTCATGTTGTACATTATTACATTAATTTATGGTCAATTCAAATGACATATGCTGTCTCAGAGGATTGATTGTATGAAGTTTGTAACATAATCTGGGGCCGATTTCATAATAAGTTAAAACAACATAACTTTAATTTATCATTTTAATTTCTATCATTTGAATTCAATACAATTTTTTAAACCAGATTTATCTATGCCATAGACATTTGACTTTGCAGATCACCTGCATTTTACAGACTTCAAATCCAGCCCAATATATTTGGACTTAGCCTAAGTAATAAACATATTACGAAATAGGATCCCTGAAGGTCTCTCAGTCATTTTTTCATAAGTGGAGGCCATCTATTCTTCTTACACATTTTGATCACTTTTTTGTTTAAGAATACTGTAATAAGAATGTCACTGTATGTATTATAAATTCTAGTTGGTAGAAAAACAATTACAACTTATAAAATCACTGTCAGTGTCTGTATATTCTATTGGTCCATTATATCAATGCATGTGCTGTTTACACAAATAACCAATACATCTTCACACATTACACACATGCACATCATCACATGGTTATATTGGTTGACTCTTTCTACCTAGCCAATACTTGCCGGAATAAAACCTGGTATACTGTGCATTACTCCAGGGCTCATCTCGATCAGCCGACACAGTGTTTCCCGCTATTTTCCATGTCCATTCAGTGAACCTCATCCTGTGAATGCAATAAACATGATAAGTACTCAATACTACAAATATTCATACCAGTATAAACATTGTATACTGTGATTCAAATTATTGACCCAAAATGTCATTTATTTCAAATTGCCTATACAGGTCAACCTCTTCAGAGCATCAACTTCTCTTTTTTTCTTGATTATTCCTTTTTAATAATATCAATAATAATATGTACTAATTTAACCCCTCTAGAGCGACAACTTCTCAGTAACGACACACTTGATTAAGTTGATACTCCCAAAAGGTGTTGCTTTTGGGAGGTTGCACTGTAAAGTATATACAATTATGTATACAGGTATAAGTAGCTGGGCATACATGTATGTTATGTAACAATCAGTGGTTTGTGAATCAGTATGGATAATAAATAAGCACAGAAAATATCAATAAATGTACATGTATACACAAAATATGTTTTCATGAGATTGAGAATAGCAGTGAGAACACTGTCAATTCTTAGATGGCACAGATATATACCTGGATCATAACTAAATTTGGTCTATGCCTATGGTGGATCATTTACAGAAAGTATTAATATAATTAAATGGTTGTTTTCTGCTGTTTCAGTAGAAAAAGTGATAGAATAAATCAAATTTACAGACAGGAACCAGTAATTGAGAAAAGTCAGAAACACAAACCTTCATTTCTGTCCAGACTGCTTGATCTTGTGGACCCTCGCCTATCCCTCTGGCCTCTCAACCGGACTAGATGACCGACTACTGTCATTGCTATCTTGTTCTATGCTCTTTCAGTAACATGAAATGCACAAGGAATCAACATTCAGACATCATCACTTTTTACTGTTGTATAAATTTACATATGACTGAAGAAATTCATAGGCGCGGTTTATAATTACAAAGTACAGTGTAACATGGCTTTTTAATTGAAGTTGATCGAGTTGTCTTGACATGCTTATGTAAGGGAATATAATCTTTACAGACAATGGTGTCTGACTGAACACGTACGTTCACGTAAAGTAAAATCATGTCCTTCATTTTCGGCATGTTTTGTTGAGCGAAGCACCGATGCGTGGATCGACTGAAACCTCGTAAACACTTATAACATACATATTGCTTCAATATAAACAAATCAAACCTACACCGACATTCACATACCAAAGTAAATTAACAGTTAGGTCTATAAAAACATAATTTGGGATGTAAAAGCAAGCGAGTCAAAATGTCCCATTTCAGCTCTCCGTCGACAAATAACCAGAATTAACTGGTACAACAATCGCAGACATGTATCGTACATTATGTAATAATCACGATCAAGCCTAAGCATTACCGAAATTTTAATAATATTGAGAAAAAATCACACTTACGGACGATGTGCTGGTCGTCGCAGACATGTTGGTTTGTTTTGATCGAACATTGGCTAAAAATAGCGATCAATGACGTCACGCATTTATGCAAATCGCCGATCTTCCGACCAGTTACGGACGTACCCGAGTAATGGCCGAGATTCAAAGCAAACGAAAATAACAAGTTTTTTATCCGCTGTCATCCGCGTCACAAAGCATCGTAAGGGAGAAACTAAGTTGTTAATATGTTCTTCAGCAAGTTAATACCCCATTGATGTGAAAAATTTTACGTTCACATAAAAATAATTATAATTCCGTCCTGAACAGTAATATACCTTTAAGCACTTATTCAAGTTTTTTTCTTGTATATGGCAAATTGTCCAACAAATTAATGCAAAAATCACATTAGGTACATGAAACTGTTTTAACAAATACGTTGAATTTCCCATTGACACCATGTGTTTCCATTTGTCACACTATAATTAAAATGGTCATCAGATACGTTAACCTCAGATATGTTATGCAGAATTATACCTACTACCGTACGGGGCTAGCCTAGCCCTAATTAGTCGAAAAAATGACATCAAAGTGCAGTATTTAGACGTCCAGACATGTACGTACACGATGTCATTAAAAAATGCATGGTAAAGATGTCATATTAACTGGAAATGTTAATAAATAGTGCATACATTTTGTTTCATCGAAATTAAATGGGTACATATTGTGTGGTGATTTGATCTTTAAAATGATAAGTTAGTTCTTTTGATGATATATTTCTTTGAATTAAAAACGTTTTATCATTTTGATTTGATTTTAGTTTAAATTTTAAAGAGTAAACATTATAATAAAACATTAACATGTTTGACGATATGTTTTAACGTATCTGATGATTACATATTTGACTAAAATGATCACTTTTACTTTTATTATTTTTATAGCCGTAGTATGCATACATAAGTAATAAACAATGTATAGTATGGCTTTCTGCTCTGCAAAACTGTGTTTTTTCGACTGACTGTTAGTTTTTACTTTACTAGTTAACGTATCTGATTGTAGTTTTTTTGTTAATACGGATATGGCAAAAGCTCCTACAGAAGTGTTCCTAAAACATAGAGAGAACGATTGAAAGCCATAGATAATGATTTATTTGTAAAAGAAACAGCTTATCAAAAAATGATATATAAAATATGCGTACTTAATAACGAAGAAACCATTGCACCTAAGACCACACTCAATAAAAGATCACATTCATACCACAGGTGTTACGAATAGGAACACACATGTAGCATGAAGCGGAAATCAATCACATAGGTAACATAATTATTTTGCGATTAATGAGATCGATACCAATTATTATTTTACTTGTAACGATGAAATAACATTCGTAACAAATCTATCACATAAGTGATATGTTATGAATGTGGTCCTAAAAATCACAAACATTTGTAAGAGAAAGAGATCAAATATATGTAGCTAGCAATATGGAGTAAGTCAAACTTCTGAAAATGAGAAACGAAACGCTATCATTAATGATTATCCGAAAGTAGACACAAAATGAATCAAAAATATTTTGTTTTAAATACCATATACTAAATTTCAATGAAATCCAATTGTTTTGCGTCAGATACGTTAAACAAAGAACATACCCAGCAAACACTTGACGTTGTAATAACGTTGTACAGACGTTGTACCCTGACGTTGGATGACCGTTGAATTTAGGTTGTAAATGAAAGTTTTTTAGACGTCATTTTCCGACGTCGGTACAACGTCGTGTATACAACCAAAATCCAACGTGTATACAACCAAAATCCAACCTGTATTCAACCAAAATCCAACGTGTATACAACCTAAATCCAACCTGTATTCAACCAAAATCCAACATGTATATATACTAGTAATTACACGCCTGTACGTAAGGTGATTTTATCAACAAAACTCAGGGATTTTCAAACAAAGAATATATAATGACGCCAGTTACTAATCCTAAATAATTAGTTCTTCATGAGGATTCTGAACACTATTCAAAATATTAAAAATAATATCGCTCAATAATTATGTCTATAACCTATATCAGAAAGTTCACTTTTAATCTCACTATATACAACTTAATCTATATCGATTGAAATGTCAAACAAAAAACAAATGTCGTTTAAAATTTAGAATATATCTGAAATTTATTCTTGCAAATTATTACATACACAGACACACATACCGTACATATATAAACACACAGTAGATGATTTTTTAGTGATCATGAACACTTAACAGTTCGTCTAAATGACATATACAAAACAGTTAAGGACTAATAAATTAATCCCTCTGAATTTCCCGTCTGTCTATCTGGAGCCTACTTCAGCGGACAGGCCTGGCTGGCATCCTGTTCAGTTTCCTTTGGCATAGACTTCATAGTACTTGCTGAAATAGTAAAATTGCAAGCATATTCAGTCAGTGGATATTTTCAGAAGTCAATTAATATATTCCAGCTAGTCATTTTTACTATTTAAAAGATTTATATACAGTATTTTGTGTTTCTTTTATCAATCTGCCATGATAAATACATATATTTTCTAAAGACTGGATTATACCAAGTAACAAAATCAACGAGAAAAATACACAAGCCGGTCACAGGAAACTGAACATGCAGAATTTATTCTAACATGTATACATGTATATAACTTATAATATTCAATATAGGAAAATGCAATCTCAAACATTATTATTTAGACAAGCATTTTGCTATGAGAAAGCCCAGCTGTTTTACTAAATCAGTGTTTGTATGATATTATGTTGTAGTACTCATACATAATTTTATAACCATGACTGAATTAATTACAGATTATTCTGAAATAAAGAATAATAAATTTACCCTGGACAACGCCAAACAAGCTTGACTTGTAGACTTCCATCGTTCCCAGTCATGTTAAATTTGGACATCAATCTGTGAACAGTTATAATAAACTATAAGTTAGAGCAAATGTTGATAATGTATTACTTATCCAAAAATTCTGTAACTTGACACATGAACATTGAAAATAAAACTATAATATTTATATGAATTCATTGTGGTATCAACTAGTGATCATAACTCAAAAACATACTAAGCATAATAAATCCAAACATACTTCTACTCAAGTCTGAAGCATACAAGTTCCCCACACGAAACTAACAATTAACATAACATTATCTCTCTCAAGTTTTCATAAACACATTTCATACGTGCCTATAGAACATTTGACCTGAGGACTCATCAATCAATTCGGGCACTGGCCAGTGTTGGCAGATGTCAGTAATAAAACCTTCTCTGGAATAGTTTCAAATTAATTTCATGCTGTTTTTCATGCTCGATTTTGTGTGAAATAATGGACATTAAGACTATGTAACTGATACCAGAACGATGTTGTGTATAGTTGTTTTACACAACAGATAGTTTTAAATGTAAAATGGCACAAAAAAAGCCTGTGTCCACATCAAAACTGTGAAATTATCCCATTCTTTAAAAATGCATTTGAGTAGTGCATTTCTATAAGAAAACTGTAAAGCAATCAACACAACAATGGGCGCAATAATTACACATTTTCTCTGAATTTCACCAGTTTTGAACTGTACATATGGTCATTTGTTTTACCAATTTTTTAAAGTGTGACAAAGGTCCGTGTACACATCTTAACTCTATGATGATCGCACTTTTAAATAAAAATACATTTGAATCCATTTCTTTAAGCGAACTTTAATGCGACCAACACAATATTGGGTACAATTAGTTATAAAATTGATTGTTACTTGTTTGATTTAAAATAAAAGTTTGCTTAATTTCCGAATACATGCATGTACACGCACATCTTTCTACTGACATTCTTAATACTAATCAAAATTAAATCACACTTCAAATTAAATAAAAGATTCCACTTACCTTAAAATCCGAATTTGACAGATCTTTTGTATCTTATCCCGAATTCGAAGTTCTTCTCTTGGGGCCGTTGAACACTATTCAATATAACCGTTGCTGATAGTTTTGAATAATTAGATCTCGATCTATCCATTTTCATGAAAATTAAACGACTGCATGAATCCATTTATTTTGAAGGTTTTATGAAGAATATTTTAAAATTGTTGTCGACAAACGTTTCTTTTTTTCAAATAGTGTGTAGAAAAACATTATCGTAAAATTCGAAAATAACAGGATCCTCAAAGCGACGCCTATCGGTGACATGAAACAATTTAAGGGGAGTAAACATGTCTGAGTATTTTGCTATTTTTAACTCACACCTAACCTAATAAATATACGTAAGAACAAGGTTAATGTTTTTTTGTCGTTGTTTTCTCATCATAACATTCATTTTTTGTTATGATTTCAACAAAATCATTATCTGACCATAATCCAGCGTCATGCAGACGTCTTATTGAGACGTTGTATAGACGTCGTGATTCTAACGTTGAATCAACGTTGGATTTAGGTCGCCGACGTCGCGACTTAAATACAACGCATATACAACGTTGATACAACGTCGGGTGTTTGCTGGGTAAACACCTATGGTGTTATAGTAAGGGAATTCCGTATGATGTTGGCGCCGTATTATTTTACATATACTGGGATACCTATAAAAAGTAAAATGTTTTATCATAAGGCAACAAGTCAATTCTAACCCTTCTTCAACAAAAGTAAATTTTGCTGTTAATCAAAAACACACAGCAATTGTTCTTGTTGTGTCTAGCGATTCGTTATTTTAGTGACATTTTTCATAGTCTTTTGTTATTCCAGTTCAACAATGTTCAGTTTAGACATTATTATGTCTTAATTGGACTTCTACCTTTAACTTTATTGTATTTTTATCCTTTATTGTCAATATATCACTTCAATGTATTTGACAAATGGTGTTTTGGGTGACTTAGAAAGACAACGTGTGCTATCAAAACGAAGGCAGATTTGCGGCCCCCAATGATCGATAAAGTATTGCCATACTAGAGGCTTTTCATTGATAACAGAATCTTAAGTATATTATGACATCAAAATTTTATCATCTACAGTTTCATTTTTTGAGCACTTGACGTAGAATGAATGTTATATCCACTATTGGTATCACTGATAAGTTGACACTGATCAACAACAATCATAGTACAACATGGTATGTTCAGGTAGAAAAATAAAACATATCTCAAATTGTATTTCATGTTTTTAAAATCACAAATTTTAATCCCACACATGGTTGAATTGAAAAGACAAGGTACAAGGTATCAATATGATAGATTTATTTATAATACATTGTCTTTGCACCAAAATCATTTTTATACAGATCCAGGTTGAACGGAAGTAGCAAATCCCACTTGACTATTGACTTGATCAAACTCAGTGTAGAACTGACCAATAAAGACATCTCCAAGAATCCATAATGGGCCTGCTGGTGCGGGGACATCAAGTCCTAAAAATCCACTGATACATTGTGTTTGTCCACCCTGGCTAACCTGTAAAATATACATGCAAAGATAATTATTCAGTAATGATTTTAAGGGGTGGCTTCCGTGGTGTAGTTATGGTCTAAGACGAATAACCAATAGCCCCTTTTTGCTGCGAGAACATTATAATCCCAACCCTGGGAACAGCCAGATTTTACCTGTGAGGAGTAGTCAACAGTCTTACTGAGGCTAAATGGTTCTATCTAGGTGTACACCTGTGACTGGACTGTCTTCAATCTTTAAAGCTTGAAGTCGCCAAAGGATGCAATGTTAAACGATAGGAATGATAATATACATGACTTTGTAGCCAATAAAAAACACCACTATTCTCAACACAGATTAACTAAAATACCTCAATAATTACTCATATATCTGTCCTTTCTTGGTGTAAACATAGAATTGGCACATAATGAAAGAAATTCAAAGAATGTTCTTAATTTGCATTTAACGAGAAATTACATACACTGGCTCATTACACAAAATATAATGTTATAACTATGACATATACAGAAACAGATATACGCTAGAATAGTTACTGTCATAAAATTCACCTAGAAAGATTAGAGCAGGCTAGTACAATATATTATATTGACATTACAATGTTATAACATGTTTATAAGTTTATTATTTTATCAGATTAATCTTACTGCTTGTCTCAAATTCTTTATCTTCACTAGAATGACTGATCTTCATCCAAATGATAAAAGATGTTGAATCTGTACTTTATCAAATGACCTGTTAACCAGATCAGACTGGAGCTAACCCGTTAAAATACCGTTACTTTTTATTCCAACATTAGTACAGTACCACACAATCAAAGTGCACTACTGATCTTTCAGATATCACATGCTCCTTTGAAGGTGAATTTTATGAACCCTAGAAAAATTGATTACAAAACTTGAGATCAGACTGTGTACTCAATCTTATTCTGAAAGTATTTAGGTCGTAAAGAGGACATAAATTATAGTTTAATGTTCAAATACCAGTTAAATGTTGTAGACAGAAAAAAATCTCATATCTAACTTAAGGACATTAAAAAAAAAAAAAAGTATGAGAATTGAACTTTAAGATTGATCTCAAGTGAAATTACTTTAAACATACTGCCCTTACTATTGGCCACATTTCCTACCAGTATAGAAGAAGCAGTAATAATATCATATTCCCACTCAGTATCAACTTACATAATTTTCCTCAAGGTCTTCAAACAGAACTAATCTAATTGATCAATCAAGCAATTATTGCAATGGGAGGGGTGTGACACATACATATTATGTTCCATGTATCAGGTATGGAGTGTCTGTCAATGTTGTACAGTGCTGCAGGGTGGATGGAGGAGTACATTAAACATGTGCATGAATCAAGTACAAACAGTTCATTTATTACTACAGATGACTTGCAGCAAAGAAACAGTTTCATAAGAACCTAAATTAGAATAGCATACTAAGTGAAATACATTTAAAAGATCTATTACGGTACCATTAATCAGCATGCTTACCAAGTTCAGCCTTCAAATGATATCATCCATTCAACCAGTGTTCTAACTGCTCTCAATAAACACAGACTTATTGCCATAGCCCATATTAGTATAAATAAATATTTTTTTATTTGTGTTTAACGCTGTTCTTCAACCAGTTTTCAGTTAAATGCTGTGACCAATTCACCTTGCAAGTTTTCCTGGACTGTATTCTAACCAGTACTAACTTACCTTTCCACTAGGAGCTGGCAACTTCTCCACATGTGGAGGAAAAACAACATTTTCAAATTTTCATGGAAGGGTATGATCTGCCATGGTCAGTCATCGAACACAGATTGCCAGGTTACAAATTCAGCATACTAACCACTGGACCACAGCTGCACACTCATAAATAGGTGAGGATTATTATTCCATCAATATATCAGTAAATTGTTCACACATACATAGAATTAACAAGCAAGGAGTTCTCACATTTAATCAGTCAGAGATTTCGCAAAATAATACAAAACCATGATATTATAATTATAGGATTTTATAGGATTAAACCTGGAAGTTCAATTTGTGATAAAAAACAAGGAACATAATCCTAATTAAACCACAATCTGTAGTTTACGACATTTATTGAAAGGAAATAGCATAAACATGGTAGAGTAAGTAACAAATGATTGCAACCATTCACAACAAAATTAGAATTGATTACTTAGTTTATGCATGTACAGAACATACTGTGTGGAACAAACATTATAATGAATGAAATAAACACAGAAACACGACAGCACTTTACAAAGATATTACTAGCAACATTTACATCATACAACAAAAATATACATAAATTCTATAGATGAGCAAGAGAGATCACAGAGAGAGTCTTGGAATACCATTTTTATAATTCTTAACTCATTAATGTCTAATCAGCAAATTTTCACAAGACTAATTCTCAACTCTCCATTTCAAGGCAAATATGACGTCTTGTAATAATCAATAAAGAAAAAACGTTTAATATCAAAAAGCACACAGTTGGTAAAAAATTATTTAACACTCTAGCAAGAACATGTATAATGTATATAAGACAAAAAAATACAACTTCTTACAACAACAAAACAAAAACCCGCTGAATTTTATATCTACTGTAATAACTGTTCATCCTAAAACTCCAACATATACAACATGTCAACCTATCATAATATTTATAAACAACCTACAGAACTAAATCACTTACTGTTACAACATATACATAATTGAAATGAATTATTTTGAAGCAGGGATAATAACTTAATAAGTATATCACAGTTTAAGATTCCCTTCAAATTTAGCCTAATTATTGTTGTTGTATATTTTTAAAGTTGTAGTCCATTATACAACATATTTCTTTATGTACATGTACCCTATTACAATGATTTCATCTAAAAACAGTCTAGGATATTTCAAGGTTCCAAATTTGTCCTATTATTAATCAGATCTATCAACAGGTAACTTATACAAGAGTAAAAGTTCAGTTCATGGTAATTGAGACTTTCTCTTTTGATTGAACAAGTTTTGCTGGCTGAAGGCGATACATAGGAGCATCCACGTGTACTGTACTTGAATTCTGCTTAGAATGTGCAAATCCTACACGATTATTTTCCTTGTCGAACTCAGTATAGAACGGGCCAATAAAGATGTCACCCAGAATCCAGAGAGGTCCAGCTGGTGGGGGGATATCCAGTCCAATGAATCCACTAATGCATTCAGTCTGACCTCCTGCAGATACCTATAGAGGGAGGTAAAAGGTCTTTGAATACTATGGTGTGCAAAAGGGTAAGTTACAATAATTTAGTGCAGTTATGTCAAACATGATTTTATGCATTACAGTGAACAATAAGGGTTGTTGATTTGAACTGCTATCAAATTAAAGGGTGATATAAAATTATTGTTTACTAAATCAGCCATTACTTAGAATACAGATTTCTTACAACAAATAATTATGTAATAAAATTTTACTAGGACAAAAACTCAGATGTCATTGTTATCAAAAAATCTCATGTTAAATCATTTACTATCATGGACACCTATAAAAATTACAAAGATTTTCCAAATCTGTTCATTCCCTTTTGATATACTAATCTTGGACATTATGGGTAAAAACCTAAGCACAAGTTTTAAAGGGTTAAGTCTCAAGATGCAAGTTAATTTGTCAAAAGTTTAAAATTTTCTTTCATTTAAAAGAAATAGTAAAATAACACTGTATCAAAGATTAACAAATGTTAAGAAAAAATATCAGTACAGTCAGTTACACTATGAATACACCGGGTAGTTTTGTACCACATTTTCAGACTTTAAAAAAAATAAACATTTATTAAAGAGATTGATTCTTAATTATCTATTGATAGTTTTCATTATGATGATATTCTGACCTGGAAGTGAGATCAGGTACTTCAAAAATATTTTTTGCATCAATTTTGTGTGATAAACACTGGAAAGATAGCACAGTTCTGCTCTGGGTATAATGTTTGCTGGGAAGGATAGGAATAAGCTGATATTTACAACTGTTCATCAACACTTACCTTAAGTACATACTCGGCACCAGTCAAAGTGAATTCCATACCATTCAGAGTAAACACAACTGGTGGAAGGCTGTCGATTGAGGCACAGTCAATTAAATACTACAAAGACAAAATATAAAAATGCACAGATTAAAACAAGGAGATGATTCGCAGGATTTGTGTAGAAGAAGGAACCAATGATTACTAGTATATGATCAGACATTTATCTTACTATTTCATATCATGGTGAAAACTTGTAAGAAGTTTTAGGAAACACTTTTTGGGAATAAAACTATTGTTGCAGGTTGTCCTATGACAAGTCCCATCTAGACAGGTGTATTAAGTAAGGACATCTAAAATAGAATTTGATTTAAAAATGAATACTAAACATTTGAGCTTCCAACTTTAAAAAAATACTTTTTACTAACTATCACCTATGATTTTAAAGGTATTAATTATGTTCAACAAACACTACAGTTTAACAAGTAATTGTTATCATTTTCATTGTATTCTTTCTTTCAAGTCAGATGAAATATCATTGACTCTAATTAAAAGACATGGCTTCACTTTTTTTAAGAAAATAAGAAAAAAATATTTACTTCTCCTCCAACAATAGGAGTTCCCCCGATCTGTTTGTTTAATTTAGCAATTTCTTCAGAAGGTCCAGCAAGAAGAGAGGTACCAGTATCTGCAATGGCCTGACAACCACCATTACAATATGTAGTTGATCCAGCAGTTACACTGTAAACAAATAGAATGAAATAATAAGCCATTACAATATAGATCATTTCTAACTAAGACAGAGTCTGTAGAAAACCTACCTCACTAAAGCTCAAGAAAGAAAGATTATGCATCAGCACATTATGCGTAACTGCACTAACACTTGAAGGGAGGGAATAATGAACTGATGCAGCAAAAATAATCAGTTTCGAGCAGTTGATCTAACACTTGAGTTTAAATATATATATAGAGTCTAAAAATAGGGAAATTGAATAGAGGGAAAATCACAGCATGGATCTAAAATTCAATTTTTGCAACACTTTACTTTCTGATGACAAGAAATAATTTCAAATATTTCAGTCCTCACCAAAATTCTTTGTATAACAATACTGTGAATTGAATAAAATGAAGCAAAATAACTGCTTTTGATACAATTTATTATTCCAAAGTCCCACAGTACACAGTCCTAAGTATAATTATAGTGACTATTTACAGCATTCTGGGTTTGGGTATAAAAATCATTGCACAACATGTTTCCATTGAGCAATATTTGATCAGATAACACAGTAGATTAAAACTTAAACCATGCCTGAACGTTTATTGTAAAACAAACAGGTGTTACTAAATGAAATGTAATTACCTCAAATAACCCTAGTGATAACATAATTAAATGTTGGAGATGTGCTGCTAATTACCAAATCTTTCAATGGCAGTCCAATTACTCTGGGTTAGTAAATATTCTAGCTATCATTAGACTTCTGTTAATTGAATTAAGTTGATGGTATGTCATATTTTTTTGAATATCCATCAACAATGATAAAATCTTTTCAAGGCATGAATGTCTCATTGTAACATCAAGAAATCAAAATTTTGCGAGAGCTGTTACACTGACGTATCACACAGTAATCACTTACCCGTCCATTTTAAACTGCCAGTATCCCTTCCTGGTGACGGGAACATAAGAGAAGTTTCCACTGTACTTAGCAGGGTCACTACCACCAAACATCAATTCACCACCATCAGAGCTATCTGGATTTCTATACAAGACCAAAATTCATTCATTAATAAACAGGTTGAGATTATAATATAAATTTTCGAAGACATGCATCTATTATTACATACAGGGTTTTTCTCGTTTTTAGAAAGGCAAACTAGCCCTTAATATGTGGATGAAAAAGTGACCTGAAGCCTCTTTTGGGGAGAAAATTCTCGCCTTAGCCAATTTGGGGAATAACATTTCAAGGAATAAATTGGAAATTTGGAGGAAATTGCAAGATTTTAAAGAAATTCTCAGAGTGAAAGGCACCCTTTACAGTTTACAATTATAAACTAGTAAATAAAGAAAACTCCTGACAACTGTATAACTTAGCATGCCATTTCATATATCTTATTACCACAAATGTCACTATTATGTTATATTTGAGTTTTCAATTTTCCATCTAATCTATTACATACATAATACACAGGAATCTAATCAAAACACTCAACCCGCTTACGAAAAATTAGAAATTCGATGACTGCATTGTAAGACATATCAATTCAAATCAGAGTTCTAATCTAGATATGAACAAAGTGTCCATCAGTTTGGCCAAAAAGCACAAAACAAAATATCCTTAAAAATGGTCAAGAATAGATTAACACTGTACCTGTCAAGCCAGAAAGAGAAAACAGCTTTTGGCACAACACCCTCTGCTACAGCATTGTCAAATACTGGTGTAACATGATCCACGGATATCGTACTGTAACCCATACCAAGGATACCGTCAAACTTAGCAGCTACAAAAGTGATGCCAGGTTGCTGGGTTGCTTCAGCAAATGTTTGATCCTTAATCACCAAGTCTCCAATCTGAATTCACAAAGACATATTCTCTATATTTACTAGGTTAATTTAAACTTGGTGTTCAAAAGTAAACACAAATCAATCAATACACATACAAACATTTTCAAAAGATAGTACACAGTGAACAAAATGAAAATGTTAGCTTTGGCTGGTTTAATAGAAATTTATAGTTAAGTGTATAAAGCTATTTTTCACAAAAAAATATATAAAATAATGTATTTTACCATGAAAGAGAGGAAAATATTGCCTAAGCATTGAAAATGTTTGATATTGTTGATTTTTAATTATCAAGTTATCACCCTTTCTGTAATTCATTTCATTTTGTAGTCACTTATTCAAAATTTACAGATCAGGTCCAATATTCATAATTTAGGCTTAGGTATTTGGGTACCATTCTTACTACAAACAAACGATTATTCAGTCAATAATAAGACTGTCAGATATAACTAATTCTAACACTAAGTAGTTTAATCAATTTACTCACAGTGACAGTGTCGGTGCTGAGGAATCCTGATAGAGAACCTGATCCATACTGGATGGCAAATTTTGTACCATTTGCTTGATAAGTTGAAGATTTCGTGCTGTCATATTTATTGTGAAGCACTGAAAACAGTGGATGTAAAATAGTACAGACATAGATTTTTTTCCCACATTTTTGGTACCCAACAAATTGAACAGTTGGCTCAAACAAAGTAAGGATTGTAAAGAGGTATAAGAATCTTGCTGCTGGCATGACACAAACTGCTAACTTCAATATATTTAGCTAAGTTAGAACTTCTCAAACTTAGAATCATTTTCCTAGATCTTGAGTCAAACAGATCACAAAATTTCTACACAATTGTAACCATAAACTATGTTGAATACAATCAAATCAGATACTTACAGCAAGCAATGTCTGAGAGTTTACATTTCTTTGATGGTACCCAAAGATTAGAGGAACCAGTATCAAACACAACTTTGAAAGGCTGAGCAGGGGAACCAATGCTTATATCACCATAGTACTGAGCCTGAAACCAGTAAGTAAGTGGGGTAAGCATTTACTTCATCAGTATGAATATAATAACACATTTAATATTGTCATAAAAACACAGATCTGAGAAAAGCATACATTTACAAACATGTCTGAAGTAGCTGTCACTATTAATAATAACTTCAAATGTACACAGGGTTCAAGGTTATAAAAATTGAGATCGGTCCCTGAGCTCCAATCTCATAATTTATCTTTTAACGTTTCCAAGTTATATATGATCGGACAATAATAATATTATTGATACGTTAGTCTGACAGCATACTTTACCCAGGGCCTTTTTTCCAAAAACTGGGAAGGAGCCTTAGCCTTTCATTTTAGGAAATTCAAGCGTGATATTTGGCCAAATTTTGGAGAAGGTTAGACAACTGAGTTAGACAGCATATTTTTTTGGGGAATTGCTTGCCTCAAATTGAGAAAAACCAGCCTTTTTGCACTTGGGAAGTCACCGAATTTAAAAAGCCCTCCTACCTGAACACGTAATTTAACTTAGGGCCTGTTCTCAAGTTGTGTAACCCCAGAGTCAGGTCTCAGACTGGTTTCAATTTTTAACAAGACCTTGTGTGAGCAATATTGTTGAATTTAATTTGTTTCTAATTGCTGTCCAGCTGTTTACAGTTAACTGTACACTTATTTAAGACCTCAGGCTATAATGACTTCACACAGAAATCTGTGTAAAATTTATCACTTGTTAATGAAAATCAGTACAAATACATTATATCTAGTGGTTGATGTTGAAGAAATATGACAAAGAAAATGCTTTTTAACTGCCAGGAAAAGGGATTCTCCAAAATTAATTTATGACAATACTGTTTCACAATTATCTGCAGGGATATGAAAATGCATGCACATAATTATAATACATACAAAGTCATGTTTGTATATACATGTACATAACGATCAGCTCACAGCAGTATAATTAACAGAGATAACTTTAAAATGACTCTCAAGTATGTAATTGCTCTTAAACTTCAATATCTGTCACATGATGTTAAAAACAAAGGCCACTGTTGTAAATTTGTATTAAAGAGTACACAGTCAAACATGAGTGTTGAACCAAGATTAGCACTTTTAACCACACAATATGATTACAAAAAAATAAGCCTATAGTTGTGTTCTTAACTTCTTATGATAAAATTTCTTCAATTTTACTTCAAATTCAATCTTGTTTTTTGAAAGTAACTTAGTAAGGAGAAAGTTAAAATCGATAGAAAAAGTTCTAAATAAGAATTGACAAATTACAACTAACTTAACTTTAACTTACATTTACAAACAATGATTAAACAGATTGATGTTCAACATTAATTTTATTCAATAATGATATTAAAACCTGCATATAAAAGCTTACATACTCAATGGATCTTTTAAAACAATTATTTCATCCACATAAACTAACTACATACTATAATAGTATGTATATTACTTCAAAAAACCTAAAACAGTTTTAAGGAAAAGCATGAACTGTTCTGACATCCTAATTAAGTACAAAATTAATGTAGCAAACTAAGCAGAAATATGGTCCACATTTAATTAAGTCAGAATTTAATATAAAGAAATATATTATCAACTAAAATTAATTGACTTTAATCATATAAATAGCATTACTAAATATGTTACAATCATACAATGCAATGTATATTTTTTCATTTTCTTGTGACTATCACATGATAACCACAAGGTAATATGTCAGAATATCATATGACAACCATACAGCAACACATGATATGCATACTACAAATAGCATCAAGATTAAAACAGGACAAAATTTGATAAGAGAGTGCGACATGAAGCTTGTCATATAAAACAATGAGGATCTCCTAAATTTCAGAACCATAGGAATATTATCATATTGATTACGTACATCTTATTATACTAGAAATATGTCCGGAGAAAAAAAATGCCCCCACTGAAAGCCAAGTCAAAAACCATGAAAATGCTTGTATTTTAATGGAAATTGAAAGTAGCCTGCATCTTATTATCATACAACTTATTGTCAAATATGAAACAAATCTATGAATGGCGTTGCATAAAAAATCACATTCCTACAACACTACTTATTTGAATTACTTCTGCAATGACTTCTTTCATATAAAAAATTGTATGTTCACATCTGGCTAAGTCATGAAATTAGGTGAAGGTCACATGTGACCAAGATAATCTAATACAATGCATACTACATTTGTTAGATATCATGAGTAAATCAAGAGTATTTATCCAAATTACATATGTTTATCTGTAATCTTATCCATTGTCACGTAATTGAAAGAAATGTTCCATTTATCATTAAGTTCAAGGTACAAGTAAGGTCAATCATCAACTCATAATGTACTAGTACAAACTTGTTATCACATTATCATGTGAGAAGATCAGACAGTTCAATAAAGTGCAAATAATTGCTTTCTTCAATTGAATGGACTCTACATGAAATATCTACTTACTGATCAACAAAAGAGAACAATGACAAACAATTAGCAAGACAATTACTACATGTACAAGTATTTCACAACAGACAATAGATGCTGAAGTTCATGAGGAACATTCCTGCTTAATCTGTCATAAATCACACAAAATCTTGATACCTCTTTTAAAAAGTCTTTACACAGGTGTTTATGAGTAATATTAATACATGATACTGAATGTTGCTAGTGAAATGTTAAATTGGATACAATTTACAAGGTTAAATAAAAAAAAACTTCAATGGTTCAGTAGACACACCATTCATCCTTCATATACCGCATTAAAAACCACAACTGAGACACAGAGCATGTGACTTGATCAAGTTTTGGTTGATGCAACCAAAATTAAAATAAACCCAAACTCTACTGTGATTGAATTCAGCACAGGATGGGAAATATATGTAAAAGCTAGCATAACCATATTAGACTATTGTGCATACAATTTTACAAATTGAAATTTTATCTGACTCACATCCATATAGTTTGAAAGTGGTTCTGGAGAAGGTCCAGTGTAGGCATTATATTTGAGTTGAAGAGCTTCAATAGATGTACCAACTTCTTGTAGTGTACGTCTAGCTGACTTCATACGATGAAGCTTAATTCTGAAAATAAGGACAAAGCATGACCAACATTACAAAGATTTAAACATTAGTATTTGTGAGGGAAATTTTTGAGGGCAAATTAATTATTAAGTTTCCTGGGAAGTTACTCAGCAAAACCACTACGTCCACTAGCTACTAACAATAAATAATTGTAGCTTTGAGGTAATTGTAAGTTGTATCAAATTCGTAAATTGCTGGTATATTCACCAGCCCGATTAGCTCAGTTGGTAGATCATCTGACTTGCAACCAGGAGGTCACGGGTTTGCGCCCCACATTGGGTACATTATTTTCCTCATCCTATAACATTTGGTGCAGTGAGTGTGTGACTAACCTCGAAATCCCAGAGCTAGGGTGAAGCAAAGGCTGAGTAAGTTTGAAGATTTGTGGTTGTCGCGATTAATATACTTTGAATAAAAAGGAAGGAGGAATGTAGGCTACTACTAGCGGTGAGGTATATTGTATTTATAAATTGGCTGGGATATTCACCCAGTCTTCACAAAAAACTTTTTACAGCACTGGACATTCAGTCCAGTGAAAATGAAAACTTTACTGAACTAAGTACAAATTTCCATAAAGATATTGTCAAATTAATACTGAAAAATTTACTGGACCATCGGACCACAGTCCGTTTAAAATTTACTGGACCGATGGCCATTTTGGTGGACTCAGTCCAAGGTACGGTGCTAAATTTGAAGACTGTTCACCAGCCCAATTAGCTCAGTTGGAATCAATGTTATAAAGAACTTATTTTAGTATGTAATTAAGTAAAACTAATTAAAATCGATCATGTTTTATTTTGATAGTCACTTAATTAGTTTAGAATATTATCTGCATTTTACCAATTTCAAGCATCATTAGGAATTTATTTTCCAAAAATCTTAATTTATCTTGTCATATTTAATGGCATGATGTGTGGCAATCACTTCAAGACGGCTTCATGTTGTAGCAGGTACGTATTAAACATAATATACACACCTGGTAGTAGTAAAATAGACTTTTTGTTAAAAAATGGGGAAATTGGAACAAGGTAACTTACTGAGTACAATTAACACTCTGACAACTTTTAAAAAATGCAAGAAATCGAGCTCACAATACAAAGGTATATTAATTGGTTAAAATTTAACACACAAAGGACAACCATAATTTGTTTATCTATATAAATTTGACAGACAAAGAGACAAATGAACCTGACTGTTATGATCAATTCATAATATGATATGGATGTATAATAAACAGTCTTCTGCTTGCGGCATGTGAAATAATGCATATGACCAGAAAAAAAATTAAGTGAAAAAAACAATTCATCCGAATATTAGTCATATCCGATTTCAAAACATCTATACAAAACAAATTTTCTAAACTAATTTCAGACACATGTATAAATTACCTCTGGAGTCCATTGCACAGCGCAACAAATACCAAAACAACGACACACACTGACAACCTCATTTTCAATCTTCCTTTGTCCAAAACTGAAATGAAAGTGGCGATTTCAACCCGTGATCTTGAGTCATATGAGGAACAGTTCGGTCATGATCGGAAAAGTTGTTCGGTCGTTTCCGTCAAAATCCGACAAGTCACGGATTTTTTTCAAGGCCATTAGAAATGGTATCATTTCATTCATGTATACACCATGTAGTTTTAATCATTAAAACTTCTAAATGTGTATTATCAGAGACGTTTTTTTTTGTTTTTTTTTATATATACGTCTCTGGTATTATCAAAGGTCTTTGGTATTATCAGAGACGTATTATACGTCTCTGGTATTATAAACAGTGAAATAAAATTTTATAGAACTTTATCGAAATTATCTCATTTAAGCTCACCTGAGCACATAATGCTAATTAACTAGTATTGATCAATCAAAGTCGTCGTCCGGCGTCTTAAAGACATTGAACAGCTACCATGTAAGTGACCCCCCACCCAAATACACATGTGATCTGATCTCTTGTTTTATTGCCCCTTATCAGATAAAACCAGTCTGGTCACGGTCTGTAGACTTGACACCTAGTCAAAAAGTGGGATACACCTAATGAATTTTATTGATTTACAGTGATAATAAGTTTAATTATGACTAAATTGCTTTTGTTTTTATAAGCATAGAGTAACAGATTATGTAAACAGGTGCTAGTCTATCGATCAATGACCCTGTCTGTTTTATTACCCCCTACTGTGGTACGTATTAGGGGACTTTCTGGTCCATAAGTCACATATGCCTCGCATTCCTGGTTCAATGTCTTTAACGCTCTATGGCACAGACGGCAGTATCAGTGTTTGGTCCACAAAAAATCCCGTCACTGAGCTTATATCACTATAAACTATTATATAAGATCATACAACAGTTACATGACACTGATACGTCACCTGTGCTCTATAGGGGTCACAATTTTGATTGGATCTTCCTCAAACGTGTTCAGAATGTTCGTCTTATAATGATATCTTGGACAAGTTCGAACATGGGTCATCTAGGGTCATAAATTAGCTAGGTCACCGGCCGTTGTCAAATATCATGAACATCTTGATAACACTCTAAATTAAGATCACAAGTGCAGTTTTGATAGGACTTTCATCAAACCTTGTCAAAATGTTCGTCTTAATGATATCTTGGACAAATTAGAACATGTGTCACCTAGGGTCAAATCCAAGGTCACGGGGTCAAATCCCTTGAAAACCATATGTTAACAGCTAGTCTAATTGTCGCAGTTTTGATTGGATCTTCATCAAACCTTGTCAAAATGATATCTTGGAAGAGTTCGATCATAGGTCAACTAGGGTCAAATGTAAGGTCACTGGGTCAAACCCTTGGAAACCTAGTTAACACTCTAATGGCATGCACAGTTTTGATTGTATCTTCACCAAACTATGTCAAAATGTTTGCCCCAATGATATACTGGAAGAGTTCAAACAGGGTCTAAATTTGGGTCACTGCATGGGTCAAATCCCGAGAAAACATTGTTATAACTCTAGAGGTCACAGTTTTGATTGAATCTTCATAAAATCTTGTCAGAATGTTTGTCTTTATGATATCTCAACAAAAATAAAAATTAGGTCACCAGGTCAAATCATTGGCAAACCTTAATAACACTGTAGAGACAACATCGTTTAGCAAATCTTGATGAATCTTGCTCAAAATATCTGTCTTGGTGATTTCTTGGCCATTGTTAGGCTCTGACCTAGTTAAATGTTGAGAAAGAAGTTGTAATATGATATGAAAGAAGTGACATTCTTTACTCAGGTGAGCGAAAAAGGGCCATCTTAGCCCTCTTGTTTTACAAGCCAACATAAGAGTATTATTCTGTGTGTATATGCATGGTTCCCAAAGGCGTATCCCGGATTATGTTAGGGGTAGGGATGTAGTATTTAAGAAAGTATGTAGTGGGGGAGGAGCGGGAACCATTATATTGCATTTCTATGGTCGTGGACATTACCCGCGCCTGGTTCTATGACATACACATTGGTCTTATCCCTGATCTACCTTTGCATTTTTAGCAGACCTGCTGAACTCAAGTTCAGATTGGGGGGGGGGGGGTTATTCTAGATGTTTGATCGCATGACAACAAGCAAGGGCGTATGTTGCCCTAAAATAATGTGTAGGCATCTTTTTAAGTGACTGATTTGAAACTTGCAACATGAATAGGTGATAACAAGAAGTGCAGTAACCAAGAACTATAACTTTATATAGTCCAGTTTAACTTTTGCAATTATCTCCCTTTTATTTATTTTTTTGTCCGGAGCATAACTCAAGTATACATGGGATTGAGTTGCAACTTGAAATGTGAATAGGTGGTTACTAGGAGATGTGCAGTGAGAAAAAAAACAATAACGCTGTCTTGTTCTATTTTAGAAATATCTACCTATACATGTATTAAATTTCCTTATATATATTAAAAATTATGTTTTTCCTTTTTTCTTCCTTTCATCACAGAGTAACTATACAAAACTGCAAAACTATACACGGGATTGACTTGAAACTTAAAATGTTAGTAGATAGAAACTATGAGTTATGCTTTGATCAAGAACCATAATTCTGTCTAGTCCTGTTACAAGCAAACACATCCGGCAGGGGATGGCCATGTCAACATGGCTCTAAGTAAAATACAATGTCATGTTCAAATCAATAATGCTGTCAGATTAATGTATCAATAATATCATTATTGACAGATCATAGAAACATTATTTAACATGATGTGAGATTTACAATATAAAACACGCAAGTAATCAGTACTTCTAGCATCAAACAATATCTTTAAAGCCCTAACTATTTGACTTTCAGGAACTGTAGATATAATATACCACTTGCCCGGAAACACAATTTTGAGAAAGTTTACTAATTCTAATAGAAATTTACCAGCCAAGGTCTTAGAGCCGGTGGGTTGGCATTAAACTTGTGTACTTTCAACTATCAGATAACATAACATATTTAAGTATATTTAATTTTATTGCACATTCTAATCATTCCATAAATTTACAATTAACAACAGAAGAATGTTAGAATGAGAAGCACTTATCAAATAAATAATCATAATACATTGTATATATTTAATGATCTCATTTACCATGATTTTCGATAGAATGATGAATTAAGCATCCAACAGTTCAGCACAGTTTTTAACAACATGATCATTTAAATCAATGGTTTTCTGGTTGCTTCAACCAAGAAATATATAATTTATGAAGGAATCTAAATCAGTATACCCGGTACATGTACTTGAACAAAGTTTTAGTTTCATTATTTTACAAATTACTCAAGTTGCATTTTTTAAAACTTAAGACAGCTTTCCAGCATAATTATATAACATAAATTTAAACATTGCAAAGCAAGTCAATACCAAATCCAAAATTGTACACATGAATACACAGAGAAATTAGAACAATAAATGTTTCATAAAAAATAGTCAACAGAAAATGTTCTCAGTATAAAGCATGCTATTGCATTACTTAGAACCAAATGTTTAATGTCTTACGTGAATAAATCATTATCACACCTAGAACTATGCACACATTGAGAACCTGCAGTGTGCGACCTTAATGATAGCCTAATAGCCAATGGCTTTAACAATTTTTTATATATTTTGATGGTTGTACTGCTAAATTCAATATGACATTGTACTTTGTAGTAAATTGTCAATAAAAACTTACAAAACACGAAATTGCTCAGTAAAGTGTAAAGCAATTTTCGGAAAATACAACCCGGACTGTACCGGTATGTATGGACTTTATTCATTACCACTGACGATGCACTCGCGATTGGACTTTATTCATTACCACTGACGATGCACTCGCGATTGTTTTGATAGAAGTCATCTGCATTATGAATGACCGCCTGGGGCAATTAAAATTGCATCGATTGTCACACATTTTACTGGGGTCTGCAGTGTAAAAATGCGTATTTTGATTTAAGTATTGGATTATCAAGGCCTGTTAAAATCGCCAAATAGCAAATTGTCTGGCGATTTTTGTTGCCCATTTGAGAATTTTAACTCGCCAGATTCAACTTTGACTCGCCAATAGTGCTAGGCTATTACTAAGGCAATAAAAGATTCCTAGTCTGTGGATTGATGGGCTATCGTATATCTGTTCTAAACTTCACAGCAAAGTGGTTGAGAATTTACTACATCGGTCCAATTTATCACAGAAAATCTCTAGTCATAAGGGATAATAATGCAAAACGGTCAGACAGTATATCTAGCATTGGAAATTACTGAGTTGAACAATGTTATTATCAGAGTAATCCTGTATCCAATCCTAACAAATATTTGCTGTTTGATGCATGTAAGAGTCAAAGATGCAATACCTGTTTACAGTGATATTCACACAAGTTCTTTGATATTTTGTAAGTAATAAGCTTGAATCTAAATCTGTTTACATTTTTCCAATTTAGAAATGAATAATTTGGCCTTCAGGCTATTACAAATCACTCGGGCTATCAAAATTTGGGAGCTCAAAGCCCTATTGGCTATCATATTAAAAAAGTTGTATCTCATACATTGAACCTGTGGCATAATACATCTAAATATGCTGTACTTCCCAGACAAATGTACATGAAAGCATGTTATATTTTCAGAACATACCAGAAACACATATAATTATAAACTGTGGTAAAACCTGCTAACCCTAATTTTATTAAATCATAGATCATTGAAAACCTGTTCCCTTCTAATGTACTACTACATAAACATAACTGATAAGTCACTTGATAACTTTGTAAAATTTTATGGCCACTATCAATTATTACAAATGAAAATTTCATTGATGTCTCTAAAACCTTGAAAATAAAAAAAATACCTACCATCACACTTTGAATTAAAGATTTGGTCGCATAACTGCAAATTAACAATTTTATAAGGATGGTCTAATCATAAGAACTTGAAAATGATAAATTTCAAAAAACCTATAGTATAGATACTATATTTAGTATGGTATTTGTTTGAATTATAGTAAAGGAATTTTTCATCAAGACAGGTTTAAAAAATTAGTTTATGACAGAATTGGTTTATAAGATAATGATGTATATGTACCTAAATACATCTAGATAATTAAATAAATTTATGACTTAAAACATTCGCAAAACAACTATGAGCTAAGGTCAGCTCAAAGTTAACATGACCACTATTGCTTCAAAACAAAGAACTGAAATCATGAATGAAACTTTAAGCAATATAATTCAAAATCATACAGTGTGAAGTATCTTCCGAGAACTTGGTACATAAAATTATGATCTAACTTATTAAATGTAATCAGTAAGTTATAAATAGAAAACTTCTGTATCCCATAAACTTTATCATCGAAATTTAAATGTATATTAACGGTTAATAAATTATGTACATGTTGTAACAATCAGCGTCCCAGCTCTTCTCCAAGTCTTCCTAATTGTTTTAGAAATTCTGAAGCATTTGATAAGTCACTGCACCCATAGATCACTCTCTTAGGAGTAGTAGCAGACTTTCCTTTAGCATAGTCAACAAGATTTTGGTACTCTATGTAGTTACCACCTCCAATAACAAACACATAAGCTTCCTGAAAAGCAGATCTGCTCCTAGGAATCGAGGAATCTGCTCGTAGAAGTTTGGGGTCGAAGTACCGGTAATCTTCAATATCCTGCATGGTTTTCATTTCCATTAAAGCATCAACAATACGTGTGGCTGGCAGATTATGTTTCTTGATCACTAAGTTTTTTACACCCTCCATGAAGAACTGTGAACCTTGAGACATCAACTTAGAGAACATGTTGACAGTTTTTGTACCTCCACCACCATACTGACTTGGAGCTGCTGTCATCTTTGTGTAAGACTTCCATCTACGTATGTATGACAATGCAGAAATATCACAATTAGCACCCTGCAGAGCTACACAATACTGATCTATCTGGCTATCGCTCAGTGTTGGACCACAAATTAATGCTATAAGAAACAGTCTTAGTTTATCATCAGGTGTACCAGCTTCAGGGTCAGATATGATCTCCATAAGATTATCAAGGGCAGCTTTACTCATCAATTTCTCTTCAGTTTCAAAATAAACATCTAATTTACGGAATTTAATCTGATCAAGTAATGCTGTTGCTATGTTAGTATGCATATCAATCAGTCGTTTCTGTTCCAGTAATTCAGGAAGTGAGCTGACAGCAGTAGTTAATTTTGCTGTATTATCTGATAGCATACTGATAGCTGATTCATCTTCACCTTCAATGCCCATGGCTGCTTTCAGAGTTTTAACTTCATCTTCCTTGGTTCTATAAGCATCTAATTCTTCTTGAACAGCTTCAGCTACAGTTGGGAAAGGATTTCCTTTCTGAATTTGCCAAAATCTAAAAAAAAGACAACACTATTAATATTGCATAAAATGATGATTAATTATTACAAATAACACTGTAAAGTGTAAGCTATAGAGTTTCCAACCAAAGAATGTCAAATAAGTAGAGAAAATGTCTTAATATGAGCACAAACAGTCGAGCTAGTCATCACACCGATTCAACCGAAGCAAGTGAAAATTAATGAATTATAGAGCATATTAATCGCATCAGCTGAGTATTTCACCAAGTACTCAAAACATAAATGCAATGACGTTTGTATAGAACAGCAAATTGCTAGCGTCATTGCAACAATGCATTGAAGTTGTTTACCCAGTAGCCATGTTGAAGGACAGCAATATTGAAAATTAAAAATATCTTAGATCTTAATTCATTCAATTTCAATTTTACTTTAAGAACTTGCATTGAATGGAATTTTTAAGTCTACAGGATTTATATGTTATAAACTATAACAATTACAGATTAAATGATACATCAGATAGTGAGACCTATGACTGTGTCAACATAACACACCTGTCAGTGGCGTTCAAATCATATGCTTTCTTCTTCTTGGTAGGTCGAGTTCCACCTGGTGATTTCACTTCTGAAACTTCTTCAATTTCAACTCTGTTTAGTTTGAGGTTCAATACATCATGACTTAGAGCTTGGTATGTCCATGTATGATGTAACATGGTTGCTATGTCCAAATTTCTGTCCAACAGAACCAGTAATGGTCTTTGGAAACTGAACTGACCAGCCTGAACACTGTCGGCAGTGAAAAAACTATTCCTTGCATCACGCAAGTTTTCCCGCAACTTTTTGTCCAATTTTTCTCCAACCATTTCTGCAGCATTTCCTCTCGGACATCGAATTATGGGTACAGTTCCGAGGGTTACGAACACAGAGAATAAACTATCAACAATGGTGTCCATGATTTGTTCCATGTCAGTATCTTTAACATCACCACGGTTAATAGAATAGTATGATATACTGTCACGGTCCTGATGTCTCAGCGTAAACATGTCATCTTCTAATGATATAAAGTTCAGATACTGGTCAAACACTTTGGAAATTTGAGGTACACTGTTGCTGTGTATACCTGCACTAGCCAAATCTTCGAGCTTCTGTCGAGGAATGGCAGAGATGAAATTCAGATAATATGAATCGTAAAGTTGATTCTGTAAGTCTCGGCATATTCTTTGAACGTTGTCATCTGTCGGCATGACGAAATAAACAGCTGGGACATCCGTAATGGCATCTCTATCCGAGTGTAAGTTTAGATGCAGTGTGACACCCAAGTCTCGGAGTTCTTTGACACCCAGGAGTGGTGAAATGATATCCTGGCCGAACCGATCGTATACAAGCACCTTCCATTGTGGTTCTGCGTTGTTAGATTTATTTAAAGGTGTGTTAAAATTAAGCATTCGCTTCAGAGCAAAAATTTGTTTCTCTCTCAACGAAGTCGCCATTTTGTTTTTGACAGCACACCGGCTATGACGTGGCGATTTGCGTGTACTAAGGGACGCAACGCAGACAACAAATTAACGTTTTACGTATGCACACTAGATTTGTCTCCCCTAAATGTCCCACGAGCGCACGGTGTAAACTGGTCCCGTTGACTTGTGTGTACAAAGCCTTTGGTGCACTGCATCATGGAACGGGAACCAGTTTATACGATTAATAGTATTACGGAGAAATGCACGCATTTTTTTCAAAATCAAATTGATTAAAAAAATCACAACCAAAATTTCAATAATCACCAACCACAAAAAATTGTTAAAATTTCGCTTTCGTATTTTACTATGTAAAACGGTGATTAATCGATTTGGTGATTTTTGCCATTATTGAAACGTCTTGAAATATTTTTGTTTTAAGACCATCTTTTAAGGTCAATACATGTCTCCTTTACTACATTTAAATTTCTGTTTCACTAAGTCTAAAGCGTTTGCTGCCTGAGAATGTAATGCTTTGCCTGATATTTATTAATGTAAATATGAATAACGTACGTATATATATATAACAAAAAATTCGAAGGCAATTAAGACGTACTGCCAAACATGTCAACAAAGGACAACCTTCGGAAATGCATGGTATGGCCTTTATTGACAGGTGGCCTTTACTCGGAGGTGGGTGCACACACAGATTTGTCTATATATGCACATGTATACGATGTCACTGTACAAAATCTGCATTATGTACGTTTATGTATATAATTCAAATTTATGTATTGTATGCAAAATGAATTGTTCATCATTATGATGTTATATGTTTATATGTTGCATTGTTATTATTCATGCAAAATAGTCCAATTTTTAGGTCAGCAATGTTATTGTATACATGGAAGATCTCATTTGTACTCACACGTACGACTACTATTTTCATATGTTGTACATTGTACTGTAGAACAATATATGAAACATTATATCACTGTCCTCTTTGGTGCAGTTGGTAAAGCATAATGTTAGTGAATCTTGAGGACTGCGTCTGATGTTGGATATCATTTTTAACTTTCTTTCATTTTTGATAAAATTTAGCATTATATACATCGAAAAAAAAATGTTTAAATGTGTTTTATCTAAATTGTTCCGTTAAAATTATCAAAACTACAATAACCTCACAAGGGTGATTAGCATTTACATGTATATATTATTTTAATTGTGGAGTAAATATATATAAAGTAGAAGCTGGTTTATGTGTTTAATGTGTATACATAGTATTTGAAATAACTTTTGTACTCGCGATTTCGTGCAATAAAATCAGAGACACAGAAAACAGAGATTGGCAACTTAAAATATCATGCATGACATCATTTCCTAAATTCTGTAGCAGGTAAAACTAAAAAAATATATATATATATACATATATAAATTATACATTTTCTGAAAGATTAAACATTTGACTTCCGCTGGAAATAATGTTTTGTTATATTTTCCGTATGTTAATTTTTAGCTATATCCACCAGAATGTAATCGGTCTGAAAACTGAAAAAAATTGGTACCAGTAGATATTTTTTTTTTAAATATGGCATTAGTAGGTACAAGGAGTTATATACATACATATGTATGTATATAAGTCCTTGGTAGGTAGTATAAACATGGGTTTAAAAAACTATCAGTCAAAATTGATATTTGAAAAAATTGGCATCTATAGTTTAAATAATAAACTTTCAGAAAATGTAAAATTTAGGTATGTGATATCAGTAGGTAAGAAGTTTTATTTGCTACAAAAGCAGCAATTTTTGGGGAAATAATAGTCACGCGTGCTATTACATAGGTAATAACTGAAGTTGCTTATCTCTTAATGTATAAAAGAAAACCATATTTGAGAAATACTTCAGAGAACAAAATTAATGCATTTCTTCTTTCCTTTTTCTCTTTTGAAATTATTATACAAACAGGTACTACAGCGTGTATATACATACATGTAACAAGAACAAACCTACTAGTATTTCAATGAACAAAATATAAAAAATAAAGGTATATAATAATCCAATACACCATGACTCTGGTTCACGCGAATGACACTTTACTACGCATTTTAAATGATTTTGGCAATCAATTTACAGTGACTACCTTTACAATGGTATCGTCCAATATTCGACCTTGTCTATAAGTAAATTGAATTATACTCTCCGAATATGAAGGAAAATAAATAAATAAATCTTCCATTCTAGTAATTTAGTAGCTGCTGCGTCATCAAGCTAACGTACACTAGCCTTCATCCTTAGACGCATCACCATCCAATTTTGAATTTACTCAAACGCGGCGTGGTTTGATCAAAAACGATTATTGGCCGCCGATTGCCGTTTTAAAGTTCTTTCATTTCATATATATTAGTGTGTAGAGGACGTCGTATTTAAAAAGTTTGGACCAAAAACAGACGACAACCAATATTGTACCTTCTTTTAATACCACATTCTGAATTGCTTGCAATAAAACAAGCGAAATGTATGTTTTAATAAATAAGTTGAGTTTGTGTAAAAATTTAAGCTTAATTCTTTGTGAAACTGGGGCCTGAACATCTCGGCCCACATAATCCCTGTCTTTCTGCAGCATTTTCACCCAATAACCAGCCCTCTAAATTACATATACATATCGTCCTTATTACGAATTAATTTTCATTAATCAGCTGTGCAATATTAATCACTATAGCACTGTTGAAATAATCGTACGTAGCATACTCATTTGAAAAGAAAGAATGAAAGGTACGAAACAAACGAAAACTTCCTCGCTGTCAACTCGTCGAATGTACGTACGTGCCATCCACAGACCTCTATCTACATGCTATTAATTTTAAAGTAAGTGCATGGACTGGCCATAATTTGAACTTTTCCATTTTAATATAAATATAATCTGAATCAGATAATTCTGTACAACTTTGTTTATGCAATAAATTGTGATATACAATTGTTCATCTTAAAACCGTATGAAAAACCGGTGCTGGTAATCAACAGCTTTAGTCTTTGTCTGTGAAACGCTTTCCATGATAATGTAAGTGACGTCCTGGTCATGAATGATGGACTCCGCGAGGATGTCATGGACAGATCTGCAATGTAATATATTCATACATCTATACATGTATATCACTTGATGAATTAACATAATTATCTATGTACATGCAATGCTGTGCTACTTCCGTATACATTTACAGAACAAAGATGGTAACTTTACTATGTACATAATACAATGTATATAATGTTCTTGATAAATAAACTTACGTTTCATGAATATGTTGTGCAGAAGCTTCTAACCGACGTCACGATCTAGATCTGCTATGTCGAATTCCATCACTATCCGCCGTGGATATCTCTTCAAACTCCATTTCCACATCCCTCAACTGAGGAAAACCGTACCCATTTACAAGTGTGGAACCGTGCATGTAAAACGCGTTACATGAATCTATTACAGTTCCATCCATGTACATAACGGCGTGCGCATCTGAAGTGTGTGTATTTTTTCGGAAAAGTGAAACTTAGTGAATGTAAATGGATCAGTCAATGCCGTCAGTTAGAAACTAGTACCATGTGAAGTTTCATGGTAAAAAACCGTCAACTTTTTTAGATATTGATCTATTGATCTAGTCCGGGAACTTTTTGACTGTACCTCGTAGAAATGATAATTCGATCCATTAGGGAAACTAATATATCAAACTATGACACTCGTATATATAAACATATTACATGTATAAAGAAAATAGCTAATTAATTACAATAATTATTTACATGAAATTATGCGTCATCTTTGAGTAATTAAATTGGCAGAATGGGCATAGTCAGTCACTCTCATTTGTCTCTAACATAGGAGGTTCTTCATGGGTCATAGGAACAGTGCTCATGCACTTCCAACACCAGATGATCAATGTTCAATTCCAACCCTGGAGGTTCTTCATGGATCATAGGAACAGTGCTCACTTCCAACACCAGATGATCAATGTTCAATTCCAACCCTGGAGGTTCTTCATGGATCATAGGAACAGTGCTCATGCACTTCAAACACCAGATGATCAATGTTCAATTCCAACCCTGGAGGTTCTTCATGGATCACAGGAACAGTGCTCACTTCCAACACTAGAGGGTCAATGTTCAATTCCAACCCTGGAGGATCTTCATGGATCACAGGAACAGTGCTCACTTCGAACACCAGATGATCAATGTTCAATTCCAACCCTGGAGGTTCTTCATGGGTCATAGGAACAGTGCTCATGCACTTCCAACACCAGATGATCAATGTTCAATTCCAACCCTGGAGGTTCTTCATGGGTCATAGGAACAGTGCTCATGCACTTCCAACACCAGATGATCAATGTTCAATTCCAACCCTGGAGGTTCTTCATGGATCATAGGAACAGTGCTCATGCACTTCCAACACCAGAGGGTCAATGTTCAATTCCAACCCTGGAGGTTCTTCATGGATCATAGGAACAGTGCTCATGCACTTCCAACACCAGAGGGTCAATGTTCAATTCCAACCCTGTAGGATCTTCATGGATCATAGGAACAGTGCTCATGCACTTCCAACACCAGATGATCAATGTTCAATTCCAACCCTGGAGGTTCTTCATGGATCATAGGAACAGTGCTCATGCACTTCCAACACCAGATGATCAATGTTCAATTCCAACCCTGTAGGATCTTCATGGATCATAGGAACAGTGCTCATGCACTTCCAACACCAGATGATCAATGTTCAATTCCAACCCTGGAGGTTCTTCATGGATCATACGAACAGTGCTCATGCACTTCCAACACCAGATGATCAATGTTCAATTCCAACCCTGGAGGATCTTCATGGGTCATAGGAACAGTGCTCATGCACTTCCAACACCAGATGATCAATGTTCAATTCCAACCCTGGAGGTTCTTCATGGATCATAGGAACAGTGCTCACTTCCAACACCAGATGATCAATGTTCAATTCCAACCCTGGAGGATCTTCATGGATCATAGGAACAGTGCTCATGCACTTCCAACACCAGATGATCAATGTTCAATTCCAACCCTGGAGGATCTTCGTGGATCATAGGAACAGTGCTCATGCATTTCCAACACCAGATGATCAATGTTCAATTCCAACCCTGGAGGATCTTCGTGGATCATAGGAACAGTGCTCATGCATTTCCAACACCAGATGATCAATGTTCAATTCCAACCCTGGAGGATCTTCGTGGATCATAGGAACAGTGCTCATGCACTTCCAACACCAGATGATCAATGTTCAATTCCAACCCTGGAGATTCTTCATGGATCATAGGAACAGTGCTCATGCACTTCCAACACCAGATGATCAATGTTCAATTCCAACCCTGGAGGATCTTCGTGGATCATAGGAACAGTGCTCATGCACTTCCAACACCAGATGATCAATGTTCAATTCCAACCCTGGAGGTTCTTCGTGGATCATAGGAACAGTGCTCATGCACTTCCAACACCAGATGATCAATGTTCAATTCCAACCCTGGAGGATCTTCATGGATCATAGGAACAGTGCTCATGCACTTCCAACACCAGATGATCAATGTTCAATTCCAACCCTGGAGGATCTTCATGGGTCATAGGAACAGTGCTCATGCACTTCCAACACCAGATGGTCAATGTTCAATTCCAACCCTGGATATTCTTCATGGATCATAGGAATAGTGCTCACTTCCAACACCAGATGATCAATGTTCAATTCCAACCCTGTAGGATCTTCATGGGTCATAGGAACAGTGCTCATGCACTTCCAACACCAGATGGTCAATGTTCAATTCCAACCCTGGAGGTTCTTCATGGATCATAGGAACAGTGCTCACTTCCAACACCAGATGATCAATGTTCAATTCCAACCCTGGAGGATCTTCATGGATCATAGGAACAGTGCTCATGCACTTCCAACACCAGATGATCAATGTTCAATTCCAACCCTGGAGGTTCTTCATGGATCATAGGAACAGTGCGCACTTCCAACACCAGATGATCAATGTTCAATTCCAACCCTGGAGGTTCTTCATGGGTCATAGGAACAGTGCTCATGCACTTCCAACACCAGATGATCAATGTTCAATTCCAACCCTGCATGATCTTCATGGATCATAGGAACAGTGCTCATGCACTTCCAACACCAGATGATCAATGTTCAATTCCAACCCTGGAGGTTCTTCATGGATCATAGGAACAGTGCTCATGCACTTCAAACACCAGATGATCAATGTTCAATTCCAACCCTGGAGGTTCTTCATGGGTCATAGGAACAGTGCTCATGCACTTCCAACACCAGATGATCAATGTTCAATTCCAACCCTGGAGGTTCTTCATGGGTCATAGGAACAGTGCTCATGCACTTCCAACACCAGATGATCAATGTTCAATTCCAACCCTGAAGGATCTTCATGGGTCATAGGAACAGTGCTCATGCACTTCCAACACCAGATGATCAATGTTCAATTCCAACCCTGGAGGTTCTTCATGGATCATAGGAACAGTGCTCATGCACTTCCAACACCAGATGATCAATGTTCAATTCCAACCCTGGAGGATCTTCATGGGTCATAGGAACAGTGCTCATGCACTTCCAACACCAGATGATCAATGTTCAATTCCAACCCTGTAGGATCTTCATGGATCATAGGAACAGTGCTCACTTCCAACACCAGATGATCAATGTTCAATTCCAACCCTGGAGGTTCTTCATGGATCATAGGAACAGTGCTCATGCACTTCCAACACCAGATGATCAATGTTCAATTCCAACCCTGGAGGTTCTTCATGGATCATAGGAACAGTGCTCATGCACTTCCAACACCAGATGATCAATGTTCAATTCCAACCCTGGAGGTTCTTCATGGATCATAGGAACAGTGCTCATGCACTTCCAACACCAGATGATCAATGTTCAATTCCAACCCTGTAGGATCTTCATGGATCATAGGAACAGTGCTCATGCACTTCCAACACCAGATGATCAATGTTCAATTCCAACCCTGGAGGTTCTTCATGGGTCATAGGAACAGTGCTCATGCACTTCCAACACCAGATGATCAATGTTCAATTCCAACCCTGGAGGTTCTTCATGGGTCATAGGAACAGTGCTCATGTACTTCCAACACCAGATGATCAATGTTCAATTCCAACCCTGGAGGTTCTTCATGGGTCATAGGAACAGTGCTCATGCACTTCCAACACCAGATGATCAATGTTCAATTCCAACCCTGGAGGTTCTTCATGGGTCATAGGAACAGTGCTCATGCACTTCCAACACCAGATGATCAATGTTCAATTCCAACCCTGGAGGATCTTCATGGGTCATAGGAATAGTGCTCACTTCCAACACCAGATGATCAATGTTCAATTCCAACCCTGGAGGATCTTCATGGATCATAGGAACAGTGCTCATGCACTTCCAACACCAGATGATCAATGTTTAATTCCAACCCTGGAGGTTCTTCATGGATCATAGGAACAGTGCTCATGCACTTCCAACACCAGATGATCAATGTTCAATTCCAACCCTGGAGGTTCTTCATGGATCATAGGAACAGTGCTCACTTCCAACACCAGATGATCAATGTTCAATTCAAACCCTGGAGGTTCTTCATGGGTCATAGGAACAGTGCTCATGCACTTCCAACACCAGATGATCAATGTTCAATTCCAACCCTGGAGGTTCTTCATGGATCATAGGAACAGTGCTCACTTCCAACACCAGATGATCAATGTTCAATTCCAACCCTGGAGGTTCTTCATGGATCATAGGAACAGTGCTCATGCACTTCCAACACCAGATGATCAATGTTCAATTCCAACCCTGTAGGATCTTCATGGATCATAGGAACAGTGCTCATGCACTTCCAACACCAGATGATCAATGTTCAATTCCAACCCTGGAGGTTCTTCATGGGTCATAGGAACAGTGCTCATGCACTTCCAACACCAGATGATCAATGTTCAATTCCAACCCTGGAGGTTCTTCATGGGTCATAGGAACAGTGCTCACTTCCAACACCAGATGATCAATGTTCAATTCCAACCCTGGAGGATCTTCGTGGATCATAGGAACAGTGCTCATGCACTTCCAACACCAGATGATCAATGTTCAATTCCAACCCTGGAGGATCTTCGTGGATCATAGGAACAGTGCTCATGCACTTCCAACACCAGATGATCAATGTTCAATTCCAACCCTGGAGGTTCTTCATGGATCATAGGAACAGTGCTCACTTCCAACACCAGATGATCAATGTTCAATTCCAACCCTGGAGGATCTTCATGGATCATAGGAACAGTGCTCATGCATTTCCAACACCAGATGATCAATGTTCAATTCCAACCCTGGATGATCTTCATGGGTCATAGGAACAGTGCTCATGCATTTCCAACACCAGATGATCAATGTTCAATTCCAACCCTGGAGGATCTTCATGGGTCATAGGAACAGTGCTCATGCATTTCCAACACCAGATGATCAATGTTCAATTCCAACCCTGGAGGATCTTCATGGATCATAGGAACAGTGCTCACTTCCAACACCAGATGATCAATGTTCAATTCCAACCCTGGAGGTTTTTCATGGGTCATAGGAACAGTGCTCACTTCCAACACCAGATGATCAATGTTCAATTCCAACCCTGGAGGATCTTCGTGGATCATAGGAACAGTGCTCATGCACTTCCAACACCAGATGATCAATGTTCAATTCCAACCCTGGAGGATCTTCGTGGATCATAGGAACAGTGCTCATGCACTTCCAACACCAGATGATCAATGTTCAATTCCAACCCTGGAGGTTCTTCATGGATCATAGGAACAGTGCTCACTTCCAACACCAGATGATCAATGTTCAATTCCAACCCTGGAGGATCTTCATGGATCATAGGAACAGTGCTCATGCATTTCCAACACCAGATGATCAATGTTCAATTCCAACCCTGGATGATCTTCATGGGTCATAGGAACAGTGCTCATGCATTTCCAACACCAGATGATCAATGTTCAATTCCAACCCTGGAGGATCTTCATGGATCATAGGAACAGTGCTCACTTCCAACACCAGATGATCAATGTTCAATTCCAACCCTGGAGGTTCTTCATGGGTCATAGGAACAGTGCTCATGCACTTCCAACACCAGATGATCAATGTTCAATTCCAAGCCTGTATGATCTTCATGGATCATAGGAACAGTGCTCATGCACTTCCAACACCAGATGATCAATGTTCAATTCCAACCCTGGAGGTTCTTCATGGATCATAGGAACAGTGCTCATGCACTTCAAACACCAGATGATCAATGTTCAATTCCAACCCTGGAGGTTCTTCATGGGTCATAGGAACAGTGCTCATGCACTTCCAACACCAGATGATCAATGTTCAATTCCAACCCTGGAGGTTCTTCATGGGTCATAGGAACAGTGCTCATGCACTTCCAACACCAGATGATCAATGTTCAATTCCAACCCTGAAGGATCTTCATGGGTCATAGGAACAGTGCTCATGCACTTCCAACACCAGATGATCAATGTTCAATTCCAACCCTGGAGGTTCTTCATGGATCATAGGAACAGTGCTCATGCACTTCCAACACCAGATGATCAATGTTCAATTCCAACCCTGGAGGATCTTCATGGGTCATAGGAACAGTGCTCATGCACTTCCAACACCAGATGATCAATGTTCAATTCCAACCCTGTAGGATCTTCATGGATCATAGGAACAGTGCTCACTTCCAACACCAGATGATCAATGTTCAATTCCAACCCTGGAGGTTCTTCATGGATCATAGGAACAGTGCTCATGCACTTCCAACACCAGATGATCAATGTTCAATTCCAACCCTGGAGGTTCTTCATGGATCATAGGAACAGTGCTCATGCACTTCCAACACCAGATGATCAATGTTCAATTCCAACCCTGGAGGTTCTTCATGGATCATAGGAACAGTGCTCATGCACTTCCAACACCAGATGATCAATGTTCAATTCCAACCCTGTAGGATCTTCATGGATCATAGGAACAGTGCTCATGCACTTCCAACACCAGATGATCAATGTTCAATTCCAACCCTGGAGGTTCTTCATGGGTCATAGGAACAGTGCTCATGCACTTCCAACACCAGATGATCAATGTTCAATTCCAACCCTGGAGGTTCTTTATGGGTCATAGGAACAGTGCTCATGTACTTCCAACACCAGATGATCAATGTTCAATTCCAACCCTGGAGGTTCTTCATGGGTCATAGGAACAGTGCTCATGCACTTCCAACACCAGATGATCAATGTTCAATTCCAACCCTGGAGGTTCTTCATGGGTCATAGGAACAGTGCTCATGCACTTCCAACACCAGATGATCAATGTTCAATTCCAACCCTGGAGGATCTTCATGGGTCATAGGAATAGTGCTCACTTCCAACACCAGATGATCAATGTTCAATTCCAACCCTGGAGGATCTTCATGGATCATAGGAACAGTGCTCATGCACTTCCAACACCAGATGATCAATGTTTAATTCCAACCCTGGAGGTTCTTCATGGATCATAGGAACAGTGCTCATGCACTTCCAACACCAGATGATCAATGTTCAATTCCAACCCTGGAGGTTCTTCATGGATCATAGGAACAGTGCTCACTTCCAACACCAGATGATCAATGTTCAATTCAAACCCTGGAGGTTCTTCATGGGTCATAGGAACAGTGCTCATGCACTTCCAACACCAGATGATCAATGTTCAATTCCAACCCTGGAGGTTCTTCATGGATCATAGGAACAGTGCTCACTTCCAACACCAGATGATCAATGTTCAATTCCAACCCTGGAGGTTCTTCATGGATCATAGGAACAGTGCTCATGCACTTCCAACACCAGATGCTCAATGTTCAATTCCAACCCTGTAGGATCTTCATGGATCATAGGAACAGTGCTCATGCACTTCCAACACCAGATGATCAATGTTCAATTCCAACCCTGGAGGTTCTTCATGGGTCATAGGAACAGTGCTCATGCACTTCCAACACCAGATGATCAATGTTCAATTCCAACCCTGGAGGTTCTTCATGGGTCATAGGAACAGTGCTCACTTCCAACACCAGATGATCAATGTTCAATTCCAACCCTGGAGGATCTTCGTGGATCATAGGAACAGTGCTCATGCACTTCCAACACCAGATGATCAATGTTCAATTCCAACCCTGGAGGATCTTCGTGGATCATAGGAACAGTGCTCATGCACTTCCAACACCAGATGATCAATGTTCAATTCCAACCCTGGAGGTTCTTCATGGATCATAGGAACAGTGCTCACTTCCAACACCAGATGATCAATGTTCAATTCCAACCCTGGAGGATCTTCATGGATCATAGGAACAGTGCTCATGCATTTCCAACACCAGATGATCAATGTTCAATTCCAGCCCTGGATGATCTTCATGGGTCATAGGAACAGTGCTCATGCATTTCCAACACCAGATGATCAATGTTCAATTCCAACCCTGGAGGATCTTCATGGATCATAGGAACAGTGCTCACTTCCAACACCAGATGATCAATGTTCAATTCCAACCCTGGAGGTTCTTCATGGGTCATAGGAACAGTGCTCATGCACTTCCAACACCAGATGATCAATGTTCAATTCCAACCCTGGAGGATCTTCATGGATCATAGGAACAGTGCTCATGCATTTCCAACACCAGATGATCAATGTTCAATTCCAACCCTGGATGATCTTCATGGGTCATAGGAACAGTGCTCATGCATTTCCAACACCAGATGATCAATGTTCAATTCCAACCCTGGAGGATCTTCATGGATCATAGGAACAGTGCTCACTTCCAACACCAGATGATCAATGTTCAATTCCAACCCTGGAGGTTCTTCATGGGTCATAGGAACAGTGCTCATGCACTTCCAACACCAGATGATCAATGTTCAATTCCAACCCTGTATGATCTTCATGGATCATAGGAACAGTGCTCATGCACTTCCAACACCAGATGATCAATGTTCAATTCCAACCCTGGAGGTTCTTCATGGATCATAGGAACAGTGCTCATGCACTTCAAACACCAGATGATCAATGTTCAATTCCAACCCTGGAGGTTCTTCATGGGTCATAGGAACAGTGCTCATGCACTTCCAACACCAGATGATCAATGTTCAATTCCAACCCTGGAGGTTCTTCATGGGTCATAGGAACAGTGCTCATGCACTTCCAACACCAGATGATCAATGTTCAATTCCAACCCTGAAGGATCTTCATGGGTCATAGGAACAGTGCTCATGCACTTCCAACACCAGATGATCAATGTTCAATTCCAACCCTGGAGGTTCTTCATGGATCATAGGAACAGTGCTCATGCACTTCCAACACCAGATGATCAATGTTCAATTCCAACCCTGGAGGATCTTCATGGGTCATAGGAACAGTGCTCATGCACTTCCAACACCAGATGATCAATGTTCAATTCCAACCCTGTAGGATCTTCATGGATCATAGGAACAGTGCTCACTTCCAACACCAGATGATCAATGTTCAATTCCAACCCTGGAGGTTCTTCATGGATCATAGGAACAGTGCTCATGCACTTCCAACACCAGATGATCAATGTTCAATTCCAACCCTGGAGGTTCTTCATGGATCATAGGAACAGTGCTCATGCACTTCCAACACCAGATGATCAATGTTCAATTCCAACCCTGGAGGTTCTTCATGGATCATAGGAACAGTGCTCATGCACTTCCAACACCAGATGATCAATGTTCAATTCCAACCCTGTAGGATCTTCATGGATCATAGGAACAGTGCTCATGCACTTCCAACACCAGATGATCAATGTTCAATTCCAACCCTGGAGGTTCTTCATGGGTCATAGGAACAGTGCTCATGCACTTCCAACACCAGATGATCAATGTTCAATTCCAACCCTGGAGGTTCTTTATGGGTCATAGGAACAGTGCTCATGTACTTCCAACACCAGATGATCAATGTTCAATTCCAACCCTGGAGGTTCTTCATGGGTCATAGGAACAGTGCTCATGCACTTCCAACACCAGATGATCAATGTTCAATTCCAACCCTGGAGGTTCTTCATGGGTCATAGGAACAGTGCTCATGCACTTCCAACACCAGATGATCAATGTTCAATTCCAACCCTGGAGGATCTTCATGGGTCATAGGAATAGTGCTCACTTCCAACACCAGATGATCAATGTTCAATTCCAACCCTGGAGGATCTTCATGGATCATAGGAACAGTGCTCATGCACTTCCAACACCAGATGATCAATGTTTAATTCCAACCCTGGAGGTTCTTCATGGATCATAGGAACAGTGCTCATGCACTTCCAACACCAGATGATCAATGTTCAATTCCAACCCTGGAGGTTCTTCATGGATCATAGGAACAGTGCTCACTTCCAACACCAGATGATCAATGTTCAATTCAAACCCTGGAGGTTCTTCATGGGTCATAGGAACAGTGCTCATGCACTTCCAACACCAGATGATCAATGTTCAATTCCAACCCTGGAGGTTCTTCATGGATCATAGGAACAGTGCTCACTTCCAACACCAGATGATCAATGTTCAATTCCAACCCTGGAGGTTCTTCATGGATCATAGGAACAGTGCTCATGCACTTCCAACACCAGATGATCAATGTTCAATTCCAACCCTGTAGGATCTTCATGGATCATAGGAACAGTGCTCATGCACTTCCAACACCAGATGATCAATGTTCAATTCCAACCCTGGAGGTTCTTCATGGGTCATAGGAACAGTGCTCATGCACTTCCAACACCAGATGATCAATGTTCAATTCCAACCCTGGAGGTTCTTCATGGGTCATAGGAACAGTGCTCACTTCCAACACCAGATGATCAATGTTCAATTCCAACCCTGGAGGATCTTCGTGGATCATAGGAACAGTGCTCATGCACTTCCAACACCAGATGATCAATGTTCAATTCCAACCCTGGAGGTTCTTCATGGATCATAGGAACAGTGCTCATGCACTTCCAACACCAGATGATCAATGTTCAATTCCAACCCTGGAGGATCTTCGTGGATCATAGGAACAGTGCTCATGCACTTCCAACACCAGATGATCAATGTTCAATTCCAACCCTGGAGGTTCTTCATGGATCATAGGAACAGTGCTCATGCACTTCCAACACCAGAGGGTCAATGTTCAATTCCAACCCTGGAGGATCTTCGTGGATCATAGGAACAGTGCTCATGCACTTCCAACACCAGATGATCAATGTTCAATTCCAACCCTGGAGGTTCTTCATGGATCATAGGAACAGTGCTCACTTCCAACACCAGATGATCAATGTTCAATTCCAACCCTGGAGGATCTTCATGGATCATAGGAACAGTGCTCATGCATTTCCAACACCAGATGATCAATGTTCAATTCCAGCCCTGGATGATCTTCATGGGTCATAGGAACAGTGCTCATGCATTTCCAACACCAGATGATCAATGTTCAATTCCAACCCTGGAGGATCTTCATGGATCATAGGAACAGTGCTCACTTCCAACACCAGATGATCAATGTTCAATTCCAACCCTGGAGGTTCTTCATGGGTCATAGGAACAGTGCTCATGCACTTCCAACACCAGATGATCAATGTTCAATTCCAACCCTGGAGGATCTTCATGGGTCATAGGAACAGTGCTCATGCACTTCCAACACCAGAGGGTCAATGTTCAATTCCAACCCTGGAGGATCTTCATGGATCATAGGAACAGTGCTCATGCACTTCCAACACCAGATGATCAATGTTCAATTCCAACCCTGGAGGTTCTTCATGGATCATAGGAACAGTGCTCACTTCCAACACCAGATGATCAATGTTCAATTCCAACCCTGGAGGTTCTTCATGGATCATAGGAACAGTGCTCACTTCCAACACCAGATGATCAATGTTCAATTCCAACCCTGGAGGTTCTTCATGGGTCATAGGAACAGTGCTCATGCACTTCCAACACCAGATGATCAATGTTCAATTCCAACCCTGGAGGATCTTCATGGGTCATAGGAATAGTGCTCACTTCCAACACCAGATGATCAATGTTCAATTCCAACCCTGTAGGATCTTCATGGATCATAGGAACAGTGCTCATGCACTTCCAACACCAGATGATCAATGTTCAATTCCAACCCTGGAGGTTCTTCATGGATCATAGGAACAGTGCTCATGCACTTCCAACACCAGATGATCAATGTTCAATTCCAACCCTGGAGGATCTTCATGGATCATAGGAACAGTGCTCATGCACTTTCAACACCAGATGATCAATGTTCAATTCCAACCCTGGAGGTTCTTCATGGATCATAGGAACAGTGCTCACTTCCAACACCAGATGATCAATGTTCAATTCCAACCCTGGAGGTTCTTCATGGATCATAGGAACAGTGCTCATGCATTTCCAACACCAGATGATCAATGTTCAATTCCAACCCTGGAGGTTCTTCATGGGTCATAGGAACAGTGCTCATGCACTTCCAACACCAGATGATCAATGTTCAATTCCAACCCTGGAGGATCTTCATAGGTCATAGGAACAGTGCTCATGCACTTCCAACACCAGAGGGTCAATGTTCAATTCCAACCCTGGAGGATCTTCATGGGTCATAGGAACAGTGCTCATGCACTTCCAACACCAGAGGGTCAATGTTCAATTCCAACCCTGGAGGTTCTTCATGGATCATAGGAACAGTGCTCATGCACTTCCAACACCAGATGATCAATGTTCAATTCCAACCCTGGAGGTTCTTCATGGGTCATAGGAATAGTGCTCACTTCCAACACCAGATGATCAATGTTCAATTCCAACCCTGGAGGTTCTTCATGGATCATAGGAACAGTGCTCATGCACTTCCAACACCAGATGATCAATGTTCAATTCCAACCCTGGAGGTTCTTCATGGGTCATAGGAACAGTGCTCATGCACTTCCAACACCAGATGATCAATGTTCAATTCCAACCCTGGAGGTTCTTCATGGGTCATAGGAACAGTGCTCATGCACTTCAAACACCAGATGATCAATGTTCAATTCCAACCCTGTAGGATCTTCATGGATCATAGAAACAGTGCTCATGCACTTCCAACACCAGATGATCAATGTTCAATTCCAACCCTGGAGGTTCTTCATGGATCATAGGAACAGTGCTCACTTCCAACACCAGATGATCAATGTTCAATTCCAACCCTGGAGGTTCTTCATGGGTCATAGGAACAGTGCTCATGCACTTCAAACACCAGATGATCAATGTTCAATTCCAACCCTGGAGGTTCTTCATGGGTCATAGGAACAGTGCTCATGCACTTCCAACACCAGATGATCAATGTTCAATTCCAACCCTGGAGGTTCTTCATGGATCATAGGAACAGTGCTCATGCACTTCAAACACCAGAGGATCAATGTTCAATTCCAACCCTGGAGGTTCTTCATGGATCATAGGAACAGTGCTCACTTCCAACACCAGATGATCAATGTTCAATTCCAACCCTGGAGGTTCTTCATGGATCATAGGAACAGTGCTCATGCACTTCCAACACCAGATGATCAATGTTCAATTCCAACCCTGGAGGTTCTTCATGGGTCATAGGAACAGTGCTCATGCACTTCCAACACCAGATGATCAATGTTCAATTCCAACCCTGGAGGTTCTTCATGGATCATAGGAATAGTGCTCACTTCCAACACCAGATGATCAATGTTCAATTCCAACCCTGGAGGTTCTTCATGGATCATAGGAACAGTGCTCATGCACTTCCAACACCAGATGATCAATGTTCAATTCCAACCCTGGAGGTTCTTCATGGGTCATAGGAACAGTGCTCATGCACTTCCAACACCAGATGATCAATGTTCAATTCCAACCCTGGAGGATCTTCATGGATCATAGGAACAGTGCTCATGCACTTCCAACACCAGATGATCAATGTTCAATTCCAACCCTGGAGGTTCTTCATGGATCATAGGAACAGTGCTCATGCACTTCCAACACCAGATGATCAATGTTCAATTCCAACCCTGGAGGATCTTCATGGATCATAGGAACAGTGCTCATGCACTTCCAACACCAGATGATCAATGTTCAATTCCAACCCTGGAGGATCTTCATGGATCATAGGAACAGTGCTCATGCACTTCCAACACCAGATGATCAATGTTCAATTCCAACCCTGGAGGATCTTCATGGATCATAGGAACAGTGCTCATGCACTTCCAACACCAGATGATCAATGTTCAATTCCAACCCTGGAGGTTCTTCATGGGTCATAGGAACAGTGCTCATGCACTTCCAACACCAGATGATCAATGTTCAATTCCAACCCTGGAGGATCTTCATGGGTCATAGGAACAGTGCTCATGCACTTCCAACACCAGATGATCAATGTTCAATTCCAACCCTGGAGGTTCTTCATGGATCATAGGAACAGTGCTCACTTCCAACACCAGATGATCAATGTTCAATTCCAACCCTGGAGGATCTTCATGGGTCATAGGAACAGTGCTCATGCACTTCCAACACCAGATGATCAATGTTCAATTCCAACCCTGGAGGTTCTTCATGGATCATAGGAACAGTGCTCACTTCCAACACCAGATGATCAATGTTCAATTCCAACCCTGGAGGATCTTCATGGGTCATAGGAACAGTGCTCATGCACTTCCAACACCAGATGATCAATGTTCAATTCCAACCCTGGAGGTTCTTCATGGGTCATAGGAACAGTGCTCACTTCCAACACCAGATGATCAATGTTCAATTCCAACCCTGGAGGATCTTCATGGGTCATAGGAACAGTGCTCATGCACTTCCAACACCAGAGGGTCAATGTTCAATTCCAACCCTGGAGGATCTTCATGGGTCATAGGAACAGTGCTCACTTCCAACACCAGATGATCAATGTTCAATTCCAACCCTGGAGGTTCTTCATGGATCATAGGAACAGTGCTCACTTCCAACACCAGATGATCAATGTTCAATTCCAACCCTGGAGGATCTTCATGGGTCATAGGAACAGTGCTCATGCACTTCCAACACCAGATGATCAATGTTCAATTCCAACCCTGGAGGATCTTCATGGGTCATAGGAACAGTGCTCACTTCCAACACCAGAGGGTCAATGTTCAATTCCAACCCTGGAGGATCTTCATGGGTCATACACTGTAAGGAATGTTTCAAGTATGTACGCAGATTAATAATAATACATTATTATCATTATTTGATCTATAAATAAACACATTTTATTCGTTATTTGTGACATGTGACATGTTCGGAATTCTTTATGATTGATATACATTTCTGTTGATCAAGTATTGCATTAAAATATATGATAATGTGTCTATGTACAATACCAGAGACATATCTATATGTCTCTGACAATACTTCTACAAATCAACTTGTCTAATAGTTTCGTTTATGTTATGTCTCTTGGTTTACTCATTTAACACTTTATTTAAGTATCATAAATTTGTCCATGTATACTCTTTATAAAAATAAAATTGGACCGTCATGAATTTGACCGTCTTGGCTTGTATGTGCCGTCCTGACATGCATACGTTTGAAATATGGGTTTTATCATATCCCTGTATCCAATCGAGTTACTCCCCTTTTTAATAAAACGCCATTTACAGTATCAACAGCATTTATATCAGTTATCATGTCAAAACGCAACTATGACGGCGAAAATACTTCCGAAACGAAGAAGAGAAAAGAATATGGACTTGTTCCCGATTTATATTCAATATTTAGGGGCGAAGTAAGTATATTGGACATTATCATTCTATTCTTGTTCTTCACAATTTTGCTCTGATCACTTTGATGACTTCCAACTTTTGATGTTCATGTCGTAGGTCTTTCTGTGGGGATTTTTATTATAAGCCCTGTAATGGGTGCAAATAAAATGAAAGAGTTTCTCCTCTTAATATGTACAGCGAACTGACCATGCATTTAATAGATAAATGACATTTTCCAAATTTACATATATACAAGGACTTATTCCGTTACTTGCCCAGTTCTGACGCTGGTTCCGAAGGATTCTGAGTAAAACGAGCTTTTGCCGATCTAATACTTACATCTTTGTCTCTCACAAACATGAAGTCATTTGTGAAAAAATCAGCTTCCACGATTGTGTAGAAGGTATGACAATTTTAATGCGCTGCACCTTCAATTTTCTCAATTTTTACAGTAATGTAAATAAAATGTCGGAACCGGCCAAAATGAATAACTATGGTTTTTAATAAAGGACTTTATACATTATATGTTTACATTGTAAAAATAATTCTGCCTATCGTTCGCTTTAAATTACGAGCATAGATGGAAATTGGAACTGGTCAACTAACTGTATACATAGTACATGGATTCACAACTGCTAAAAATAGCTCAAACGATATCGTTAGACGATCCCACAATACATTGCTATGCCTATAGTATATACTCGGCAATGTCTGACAGCTATAATCGGGTGCTTATGAACTTGATTGTACAAAAAAAACTCTGGCTATTGGGCACCAGAAATTGGTAAAGGATGCAACAAATTCCTTAAATATATTGAGATACATTTATAATCCACTAAGTCTAAGTATAACCATTGAAAAAGGCATCAGTCGAACATTTTAAATTTCAAGATGGCATACATCTATTATAATCCTTTCGTCTCCGAGATTAAACATTCGGAATACCACGGATATTTACGCTGTTATTAACATTCGGATCATCACGGATTTTTTCGTATTTTCTGTTAATACGGAAGTTGCGAATCCATGTATTTATATAAGTCCTCAAGATATATACAAGAAGTTTATAATAATCAAACAGACATTATCAAAAATAAAATGAGAAAAATGCACAATGAGACAATATAAAAATAAAATAACAATTATACCTGTGAAGGGTGCAAATAAAATGAAAGTGTTTCTCCTCTCAATACGTAGCACGCATGAGCGGCAGAAACTATTGGTGCATATCGTTAGGCCAGGTTTGAGATGTTATGTGGTTATAGTGTTGCAGCGTTTTTTTTCCTTCTTTGGACGGGGCCGGTAAACGGACCCGTTCCCAATCTCTACCGGACCCGTCCCAATTCGAGCACGGACCTGTACCAATTTGATCAATATTGCCCTTTTCCCAATTTATTTTAAAATATCAATCAATATCGTCTGAAACCACCTAATAATCACAATCTCTAACACAAATTTTACCACCGATAACGGCATTTTCACGTGTTAGATCGAATAATTCCGAGTACGAAATAAATAGGTAGACTGGTTTGCTGTATAATTACGATAAAACATGTGGCGCTTGGAAAGAAAATGAAACCAGTCCATTTCCCGAAAATGAGTCAAACCGAAAGTATAAATCACGACAGTATACATGTAATATTGTAAAAAACTTTAACAGAAAGTGGCTCTACTTCCAGACATCAAACCGATTTTGACTTTATGTATCTATTGCGCCCAGCTGAGAGTGTTAACCGATTTTCGGGTATAAAATGAGAAGTTACGTTCTGGTTTCTTTACGTGTAGTGTTAGAGCAGAACACGATCAGCAGTGCATGACAACCAGGTAGACCTTACTATGCAATGCTAATTTAAAGCTCTTGATCCTGACTCTTAATAATATTTATGAGAAAATTGATGAATGTAACATGTTGTGAACTTTTTACAGGCATACACAAGTGAAACAAGAGTGTCAGATACTCATGTTTTTTTGGGGACTGACATTGGACCAAATTTGACCTCATGCCCCTTGACTAAAAATAATGTTTATTCTCCAAAACCCCCCCTAACAGTAGAATTTTATGGTCTTGAAATAAAGTTTTGATAAATAAGATCAATACAGTAGGCGAGTTCTTTGTTTGCAATCAACAAGGTTATATCCTATTGATAATCAAATGTAGGGAGTAGATATGTATGCTGTTTTTCCCTTTTCTAAGGCCCCACCACCTTTTCTCTAAAGGTAGGCCCAGAAGTGTTCTTTCATGTGAACATGCTGTATAAATACATTACTATGATGGCTTTGACTTTTTTGCTTATCAATAAATGTGATCCAATGTTATTTTTCACATGTTTATGTGCATAAACCTATGAAACAAGATCATAAAAGTACCGTAACCTAGATTATAAAACTTATTAAAAGAAAGCAGAATCATTTATGTGACTTGCTAAAACTGTAATTTATTCACCTTATATAAAATTCCCAATTTGCCTTATTTCGCGACATGAAATTCCCAATTTGGCACTTTTCACAACGCGAAAATTCCCAATTTGATCGGTACTGGACCCGTTCCCAATGAGGCGAAAAAAAACGCTGTGTTGATAGATGAACGGATGATTATTGAATGATAATGACTGATGATACAAAAAAAAACACGGATATAACAATAATACGACAATAGAGACAATCACGATACAAAACATGAACGAATACAAAACAAACACATAAAGATCTGGATTTCAACACCACGACATTTAGTTAACAGTCTGTTTGTTTGATATCCTCCTGAGGAAAGGGTTCTAAAAAAGAACACAACAACTAGTTGGCTCTATTTAATATAATGGAACTTTCTACAGTTTACATGTACAATGTATAATGTTTTTAATGATGGCAGAAATAGATCATTATACCTGACAAATTTTAAACCTAACACAGCCAATACTGTATATGGTCTGTACATTAAATCATGTACTGTAAAAACAGTACTAGATGCTGTTTTATATATTGGATACATCTGGTATTAAGGATTGGCACATTTGCTGGAAGTATTTAAATGAAATTCAAAGTGCAGAACTCAAAATAATTTAATGCTGATTCTTTTTGGACAATTTTACTGTTCTAGAATTGTCTGAATGATGGTTAATCACATACATATATCATTTGTTAGTCTTGTTATACCAGGGCCCTATCTGAAAAAAAACAACGTCAAATGACGACCCTGTATACCATATGAGGTAATATTTTTCTGCAAATTCCCATCAACATAGTATGTTACATGGAAATAATGCAGCAGATCTAGTACACAAATTGATACAAACTAACATAGTAACAAAGAACTTAGCTGTATTGTTGATTGTAGGTCAGTGACTTTGAAAGTAAAAACAATTATTTATTACAAGACAATTGTTCCTGTTAAGATGAATTTGAAATAAACCTACAGACAGCACAAATGATAGTTTTCTTTGTGGAATTATATTAGTATGGTAAAATTTAATGCGCTAGACACATATACACTGTATCACACATGATGGCATTGATAAAGACTTGCTTTACTATTAACTTGTTTAAATGTGGGTTATATCAGTTTCCAAATTAATTTCTAAGGTAAGGTTAATTCGGGTGCATTCCCAATGTTTCAATTTTTTCATACTTTCCACAAAATGATCTTCTCATTTTCAGGTAGCTTCAGTTAAAGAATATGGAATCTTTGTGAAAATACCAGATACTTCAAGACAAGGTTAGTTTCTCTGTCCTCTTCACTCAGTATATCATTGCTTTAAGTATTTTGATAACTGTTTATACATGACTGAATTTCAATACACTTTATTAACTGTAAGGCTAAACATGCATTATTATACTTGTCATAGTTGATTGAATCATTGTCATAGATGCTTGTATCTTCCTATTACATGTTAAAGTACATCTTAGTCATAAGTTTGTTTTCATTTCATGTCAGTATTACATTGTTGCCAATAGGAAATATTTTTCAAACAATTAGTTGGCTTAAAGTTTAACCAAAAATGTATCATTGTGCTTCTGGTGTCTTGTATTTATACTTTTAACTTGCAGAACTTCTACCATGCAGTAAGTGCATCTTATACATGTACATATATTTCCAGGGTTGGTGCATAAATCACAGATTTCCAATTCAAGAGTTGATGATCCTTCAGAAATGTTTGCCAAGGGAGAAATTGTTTATTGCAAAGTTATATCACTTGCTGTAAGTTTATAGGTCGGCAGTATGTTCTCAATATTTATTTTGTATGTTCTAATTTCATCTAATTCATGTGTTTATCTTATCATGCTATTGTGTCTTTTAGGTCAAAATAGGGTATAAATATGACTACCTTTTCTAGTTTTATACTTATTAAGTTACCAATACCAAGTTGGTTTATTTTACTGACCACTGAAATCAAATTGATGAAATGAATTAATAATTTGACTTAATTTACTTTTTGACTCATTCTGGTTTTGCTATGTGTCTCTTTGATACTCTCTGAAAACATTTGCCCTGTATGTGTAAAATCATAAAGACATATTTATTTAGCTATTATGTATTATTACAATATATATCTTTCATAATATAATAAAATTATTATGTTACAGGAAGATGGAAACAAGATTGGTCTTGCTATGAAGACTGTGAACCAGACAACCGGACAAGATCTAGATGTGAACAATATAGAATTAAGGTAATCAATAATACACCAGCAATTGATTTACTCAATCAAAACACATGACTGTATATTAAAGGGTGCTTTTCTATGACACCAGTACTCTGCAAAGATTGTTGTAAGTCTCTGCAATTCAATTTCTTAAGTCAAAGCCTTTTTTGTATTCACTCAGGAAAAGTGGATGGTGTTGCAAGTTCTTGTATTTTACTGTTGACTATCATTGACTGTGATTTGGTTGCCTCATCAAATATCTCTGTCACAAAGAAAAGAACAACATTGTCTACATACATCCCATTCTAAAAAAATTGGGACTACTGTTTCAAACCCCCGAAACTCAAACTCTTACACCAATTATCTGTTCATGTGAACCTGATGTACACAGTTGTTCAGAACTTATGTTCAGGATAATTGCTCTTCAAAAAGCAACTGGGCTAGTTTTTTTGTCATAAATGCATGAAACAAGGTTTTAATTTACTTCACTGACTTAATCTATGTTATGCAGAACACAGTCTTTATTTTAAAATTCTTTGTTTTGTGTACATCTGTTCATACAGTGATTTACTTCTACGCTTTCACTCTTACACAGAGGTTAAACTAGTCATACTGACCGTACCATAGAAATCATGAGTTGATTGCAACTTTGGATGACCACAATGATTTTTTTCGCTATATTTACTGCCAAATATGGGCAGTTTATCATTTTAACACCATAATTTTCCCCCTAAATTGGCCAGAATTTTCCCCTAACAAGAAGTGTTTTCCACATGATCGTGTAAAAAGAAGAAAAATACAACAGTTTCCTCACCATTGTCACCAGTTACAGTGTAGTAATATTTATATGCATGATTTAAACAACTAAATAATCACATATTCCATAGAAATAAATGTTATTATATATTCCCATTTTGAAATTTGTTGCGCTAAATTTCCCCTTTTGATTGGCATGGGTAGTGAGAAAATTTTGGAAAAAAAATCACTCGACCAGAAACATCCTTCACCAAAACGTTCTGTAAATCTTGTGCCATCTTATATACTTTGTATTGATAAGTGTAGAAATTCTTTACAAAATATTATACTGTCAGAATTTAATGCTTGTTTTATTAATAAAGTCAAGACGAGAAGAAACGACGACAGTTTGGAAATAGATCAGAACGTCAGAAGATTGTTTTAGAAGCTGTTTTGGATACAACATGTAAAAAATGTGGTGGGAAAGGTAGTGTTTTACACACTCTCATTGTACATGGTAGTATATGCTACTAGTCTAATGATTGTAAAATCTGTGATTTACAAAGTCCATGTTATGAAATTGTACTTGAAAAACAGTCACACCATTGATGCTTCTAATTAGTATTTGAATGAACAAATGTATTTTTAGGGTTACACCGAATGAGGTATTAAACTAGAATTATGCACATATTTTGAAGAATAATAAGCAGCCACAAAATCCTATTAAAAAGACGTTAATAGATCGTAAAGCTTCGTTTTTTAAATA